>CM047002.1:57085517-58509948 GCA_025698465.1 Gossypium longicalyx | reverse complement strand
TATAAATAAAGGTGAAAGGTTTAAGAAAATGCTCATTCAATTTATTGGAATTTATGAAGCCCAAGAGTTTGATCCTTTCCCTTTTACATAGTATTCAACAAGAAGAAAAATATAAAACAACAAAAAGAATATCTACTCTAAAAAGAAAAGGGAAAATCTAATTTGAAAAAGAAAAAGAAAAGAAAAGGAAACCAAAGGACAGTTGTTCAACCACAAAAAACTGAAATCAAAGGCTGATAAAAGTATTTGTAGCCTACAAGAATTTAACCTAAATTGACCATTATGCCCTTAAATGAAAAAAAATAGACTTAAGCTTGTTAAAGATAAAATTGCCCATATAGTTTTTCACATGTCATGTAGTGGTATCACGATACCCACAATAGTCTTGAAATTGGGGGGGTTTGAGGGTCTTGGTATCGCGATGCCAATGTGTATGGCCTCAATTTTCCTCATTTTAACATTGTTAGGGGTATTCCGACTTCCATGCTTCGACATTACAATACCCACCTTCTAGGTGATATTTTCTTTATATTCGAGCCAACATCAACTCCTTACAATACTCAATCACAATTTTAGGTTTCCCATGGCACCGTTTGGCCAATTTGAGTCTAAAAAAGTGCAAAAAAAATTATTAACACTTGAAACTAAAATTGATAAAAAAAATATAAAAATACTTAAATTGCTCACAAATAAGCTACGAGCAAGAATTAGGAGGAAAATGGGGGAGGGTTCAAGATAGAGAAGAATTTCGAGCTTGAAATGTAGATATTTGGCCTTACTAGACCCTTTTAAGTATGAACTCTTTACTGTGAAAGGCAAGATAGAGATCAAGGCAGTGTTGGATTCACATTGCTCAAGTGGAAATGTTATACTTTAGTTATATGTCAAATTTGTCGAGGTCGATAGAGTTGGTCCTGTTGGATCAAGTGCCCTAAGTGTAGTATTTTCATCAATATACACTTGTAATTTTTCAATTAGATTGTTTAACAGAACAAATTCATTAATTACGATTAATATACTTTGTATTACTGTCCTTAAATGGTTTTTGCACACAAAGTAGAATGGAAGCAAATGTTACTCATTGGTTGTCTAATGTTTAACTAGTATTTAGCGATATTATGTGATTGAATCGTAATACAAAAAGATAACTAGTATTAGTAGACGAACCTAAACATGTCTTTAGTCAAATCGAAAATGAGCAAACCGATTGAAAGACTAATATGTCTTCTATCAAGCCCAAAGGGGGAGATACATTGTCTTGGGCATCAAAGCAAATGACTCCCAAAAGATGAAGACATAGATGTGATTGATTGGACTGACAGTACATCAGATAGGACCCTAGTAGAATAGATTCTGAATCCGTTTACGGATTTATTCACTTGAGACATTCATAGTGTACCATACTTAAATCCTGAGTGGATGGCGGACTATGTATGGGTGACTCGTACACTTTGATGTAAGTAAAAGCCTGAGTTCAAATAGATAAGGAACCCAAAACTGGTGCGTTGGGTGTATGACTTCTGTAGTATGTAGTGTCATTCACAGCAGTGGAATTCATAACCCAAAACATGGTTAAATGATATCCTCTCATTGGTATTACGTGGTTGGTGAAAAGTAAACATGGCCATGAGTCATCCGTCTTTATGATGAATGACTTGATCACTAATTGATAGTGATTGACTTTTCATGAAGGAAGATGTAATGGTTACCATGAGATAAAAAAGGATAATATTGGGAGAACGAATATTATCCCAAAGAGATTAAGGATATCTTATAAGGGTAACACACTAATGACAAGGTTATTGGACGAGCATTAAGTAGTTATTGTCATAATGGTATGTCGTTGGGGAAAGCTCAGTCACGATATTATAGTGGAATGACTTCGTGACTAAATGAGTTTATAATTAATAGGCGAAAAGTCGACCTATTTATAAATCATTTGAGCTTCAACTTCATATGTTCAATTGATCCCTCTGCTAGCTCGTTGAAACTAAAAATGAATTATATGTTTGAATAAAAATGAACGGAATGAATAGAAAAAGAGAAATGAGAAACATTTAGGAATGATTATGGTTTTCTCCAAAATGAAGAAATAGAATCATTTGGAAATGAATGTAGGTTTCCAAAAATGGAAATGAAAATGAAAGTAGAAATTTGCAATCTTATATAGGATTACTTAAAAAATAGAAGAGCGAGTTTATGTTTTTGGACTGTTTTGAAGCCTAAAAATGAAAATAAAACATTCGGTCATAATGAACATGTTAAATTGTGACATTGACGAATTTTCTCGAAATTTTATCTAGGGTAAAATTGTCAAAATTTTATTGGAGTAAAATTGGGATGAGAAAATTATTTAATATGTAAATATTAAAGTTTATTTTATGAAATAGAATAATTGAACGGGGTTGGATCACATTATAGAATACTGGGTTAAAAAGGCTCAAGAAGTACTCGTAATTAGACCCGATATGAGATAGGCCCAAAACCCCTCATATAACATGAAAGGGGAAACAACCCTATTAGAAATATAAGGGTGAGTCATTCACCGCTCTCCTACTCTTAGTAGGATGTTGTTTTTCTATTTAAAATAATTTTCATCATGCAATATACTTTTCAATATTATAAAAATTAAACCTTTATTCGCTAAACTAACTTAAATATAGTATACCATAGCATACAATCACTACTTTAATATCAACTACAACTTACCTGTGCATCCCATGAAAATGCACACTAGTATTTTAGTATATTACTTATGTAAATTAAAAACAATAAAAATTAAAAACTAATAAAGAATTAAATTTATATATAATATATTAAAAAAATTAACTTATATACTAATTGAGTTAAAACTCAATCAACAAATTATTATATATTGATTTTTATTGTTTATGACATTTAATATTAAAATTTTAATCATATTACTTTTAACAAATTTAATTTTAAACAAAACTTAAATACAATAGATGCGACTCACATCATTATTAAAGTCAACCTAATGGTGATATGAGAAGAATCAATTTAGAGCTAAAATTTACCTTACTTATTTCAATATGTTGCTTTATATATATATAGATAATATATGTAGTATTTTTTTTCTTTACTCTCAAATTAAATAAAAAAATCATTTTGGTTATATATATCTATATTATATATAAAATGATTAATTAATTTGGTGCCATGAATCTAACTTAAAATTAACTCAATTATAAAATTATTAAAATACCTTTATTTTAAAGGGTAATTAAAATTATTATAAGAATAATTTTATCTTTTCACACTTCTTTATAGTTTTTAAATAAAATAATTAAAACATATTATTTAAGAATCAAATATAAAATCAATAAATTTATATAAAATTTATTGTCATTTCACCAATAATTATTTATTAAAATAATTTTATAAAAAATATAAAATATTTTCATTCCTCCACCTCGTAAACTATAAAAGTTAGAAACCTTCTGAACAGTGAAGAGTTGGGTGAAAGAACTTATCATGTTTTAAGCCCAACAATAAATAAAACAAGTCCACAAAATATAATTATGTTTAAGCCCAAGAAGAAAATCCCAAACCCCAAATAGGAAACTTAAAATCCCCGCAAATCTGGAGGAAGCACAGCGCAAAGCAAGAGCATAGAGAGAGATGGGGAGAAAGAAGGGAGTGCCAGAGTTCGAAGAAACCGGGCCAGATGACTTCGACCCGGCCAATCCCTACCAAGACCCAGTTGCCATGCTGGAAATGAGGGAGCATATAGTTCGAGAGAAATGGATAGACATAGAGAAGGCGAAGATCCTACGAGACAAAGTCAGGTGGTGTTACCGCATCGAAGGAGTCAACCATCTCCAGAAGTGCCGCCACCTCGTTCGACAGTACCTTGACGCCACCCGCGGCATTGGTTGGGGCAAGGATGGCCGCCACCCGTCCCTCCACGGTCCTAATCTTTTTTATTTTAAATATATGCTACTTTTATTTTCTTTATTTTATTTAAGCTCGATTGTTTGTTAATTTTATTACTTGCTCTTTTACTTCCTGAATAAATTTGAAAAAAAAAAAAGATGAATAATTTTCGCCTATTTAGCTCGTTTTCAATTGATTTTTTTTTTTTCGTTTACTACTTCCTTATATTTTTAACAACGTTTGAGGAAGTGAAATGCAACGCTAGGGGTAAAAGTAACGAAACGATTGAATGTTAAACCATTATTTTATTTGTTTTGGAATGAGTCAACATTGTTGTTTGTGGGAGGGAATGTCTGAACTGTATTAATCATTGTGTTTAATGATTTTGGATATAGGTCCGAAGGTTGAGGAGGTTGAGTCAGAATGAGTGGCTGCATTCAGCTAAGGAAGGTAATCTGAGGCCCTAATTCATTCTTTATATTATCTATTGAACCTTCTTTTTACCATTGTCTTGATCAAATTATTTCTTACTATATTGTTGTTTGTGAAACTGTTTGGCTGAATTATGGGATTTGTGTAAAGAAAAAGCCTAAAACTATTTAGCTGAATCGTGCGACAATCATATGCATTCTAAAGCAGAAATAGGTGGGAAAAGGAATGATTTATGTGGTGGCAAAAGCCCTTAGGAAATAGCCAAATTTAGATGTTTTCTTGTTTCTTAATCATCTTTGTGAGCGATGACTGTTCTGAATTCGGATCTACTTTGAGAAAAAGAGAACTGCAAATTGGCTTTTTGAGACTCTTGTAATATTGACTATTAAGGGGCTATTCAGTGTGAGGCTACTACAACTACAGAGATGTTCATTCACTTAAACATGATATCTTTGTTTTATTTAATAATTCATTTTGCTTTTGGTGGGATTGGGGGTTTAAGGACTTCTGCAATGAGCTTATGTAATCAGTTAGGTGCAAACTGTAAGAATCTTTAATCATCTGGTAGTAGGACCAATGCATTATTAAGTATTAGGCCATTGAACCAAATAAGCTCATAAGTCAGAAACCTTAAGTCTCTTCTTATTACTTTTCAAGGTTAGTGAGCTCCAAATGTTTAATGTAATCTTTGGGGGAACATCACATGGGTGTGATAAGTGTGCATGCAATTGGAATGGCTTCAATATACGTGATGTGTGCACTAGGTGCAGTAAATACATCTAGCAGGTTTGAGCAAATTATTCGGGAATCATTTTCAAGAAAGTTCAAGCTGCTATACTGTTCAGTGTGGTTTTTTGTCAATGAGGATTGAATTTGATTACTAGGACATTGGTTGCTATAAGCCTTGAGAACGAAAATGCAGAGTGCAAATTGATGGCAAAGAGATTCATAAATTTGAGAGTTATCTTATCTTCATGGACAGGCTTTAGAGGATGTAATTCATGTAATGGAGTAGTTTGGATAAATTGAACTACAGCAATTGAGAATGTAATTTGATACTTGGTGCATGCATGGTCTTTTATATGGATTTCATAATTAGAGACTTAGAATAGCACACAAAATATATAGGTGGGTGCATTGAAACACCATATTTTTGTGTTCATAATTTGGTTGTATATGTGCCTAAACTTTCCATAATGTTGCTTTTAGGACAAGTTTGTTTTGCGGAAAATAGTTTTCATAAAATCATTTATGCATTTTTTGGTGTTTCTTTTGAGGAAAGGTCGAGAAAAAATGAATTTCGAGTCAATGAAAAATGACCTTTGGAAATTGTCAATGCTTTTGAAAAGCATAAGACATCGTCTAGAAGTGAGATGTGATTTCCATTCTATTTCAGCAAGGGCATTCAAATTCCATCCATAAGGCATTTGAATGCCAACCAATTTTTTAGAAATTATTTTAAAGATTATCAAGAAAATAGAAAGTAAGTTTTCATAATCTTGGAAGACTATAATTTTAGGATCATCAAGAAAACAATATAGTTTTAGTACTCCTGCACCATTCTCCCCAGTTTGGAAGTCTACCCTAGCAAGAAAACTTTTACCACTTCCAACATAAGTTTCTAGATAATCTCTCTTTAGCTCTTCAACTATTTCAACAAGGGCATTCAAATTCCATCCATAAGGCATTCAAATTAGTTTTAGTATTTTTAGGATCATCAAGAAAACAATATAGTTTTAGTACTCTTGCACCATTCTTCCCAGCTTGGAAGACTCAACCCCTCTGTTACCCAGACTCAATAGTTGGGGGTGTTATACAAATGTCGACACGATTTGACATGGATTTTAACATCGAATACAAAATCAGATCCGACGAAAATCGACGGACGTGGTAGCAGGCAAACTGAGAAGAAAAACTGGGAGGAAAATGAAACAAAAGGAGGAGGATACACGACAGTGACGGAGATGATCGTCAGCATGTTTTGATCAGGTAGGTGTTGGTAGAGGAAAAGAAAAAAAATTGATAGGGGAGAAAGCCTAACGATGGCCAACACTCAACAGTAACAGGGAAAAAGAGAATGTGTTTAGTTGTTAGGGTTTTCCTTTACAAGGCTTTTTTTATTTTTTATTATATGTTGGTTGGGCCAAAAGTTATTAATAGGCCAAAATAATGTAAAGGTGAAGCCTTAAAAAATTTTAAATATTATTATCAACTGGTTATTACATATTAGGTTATAAAATATTAATATAAAGTTGAGGTTAATTTATATAAATATGTGGAAAAAATTATTTTAAAAATTAGTATGAATTTCTTTAAATTTATCGATCTACGTTGTTTTTTTAAGAGAGAAAGGAAAACGTGCCATATAGGACGTGTTTTTAGGAGAGAACAAAAGTGCGTTCTATAAGACACGTCATTGCCACATCAGTGAAAGCACGTCTCATAGGATGCGCTTTCCTTTCAATGGTACTATTCCAACAGTAATTTTTCCAACGGCTAGTAGGTCACCCAGCTTCACGGCACCACTGTAAATTAAGTTATTTGTTTTTTTATGTGTTATAGATATATTTGACGGTGCTAAGGTAGGTATGACAAAGAGTCTTCTAATCAGAAGAACATGTTTCATAAAACTCAAACATTGGTGCGAGGAAGGAAAGCAGAAGGGGTTTTCCAGTATAATCAAGTTATGTGTTGTCTATCTTCACCGAAGGCGGTGGTCCTGTTAGTTTAACTTGTTACACCCGAATGCTGTCACAAGTTATAATAACGAGGGCATCGCCTTCGGTGGTGGTAGATAAGATGCATTACTTGATTGTACTGAAACGTCACTGTGTTTTTCTTCCTCATATTTATGTTTTGAGTTTTATAAAGTATCTACTTTTGATAAAAAAACTCATTGTCGTGCCCACATAACCGCTGTCAACTATAGCCCCATTTATGTTCCATCCCTTAATAGTTTAACATTTGTAAATTTCAAGCCTTAGTTACACTTCAACCCCAAATCGTATAATTACCGACAACAGGGACCTTAGTTGCTACGCGATTCGGCTTCCCGGGTGATGGTTCCATACATGACAAATGAAATTTGTAAGTCACCCAGCTCCACGATACCACCATAAATTCAAACATTCTTTAAAATTATAACCATGTCTATCTAAAACATGGACAAAAATAAATCTACAAACTTTTAATTTCCAACCGCAAGAAAGATAAAAGAAAAAAGAAAAAAACAATTTTTGTCAAAGTGAAAATGCGTCTTACAGAGCATGTTTTCACTAACACATTAGTGAAAACACGCCTTATAAGATGCGTTTTTCTCTCTCTCCAAAAAAAGCGTAAATTGGTAAATTTTCAAAAAATCAGCGTGGTTTTTCAATTAATTTTTTTTTCAGCATATTCACATAAATCAGCCATAAAGTTGATACTTGTAAAAAAAAAGAATTTAAAATATTAATATGCTTTGCATAAAATTAGAGAGTAATAAATTTTACAATAAAAAGTTTCCAAATTTATTGAAGTGAATATGATTGTATTATTTTTCTCAAATTTATTATGCATTTGTCTTTTTACCTTAAGATTCATAACATAGAAAAAAAACCAAGTGAAATCATTGATAAAAAAAATATAAAGATGTTAGCAACCAACGAACTGAGACTGTTGTGGAAGCACGTGGAGTTGATAGAAGAAGCCAAATTTGGTGGTAATAAAAAGTTTTGTTGCCAGTATTGCGATGTTGTGAGAATAGGATCATACACAAAAGTGAAAGCTCACTTATTGAAGATTGCTAATCAAGGCATTGAATAGTGTAAATTTGTTACTGATGAAATACTTCAAGAGCATAGAAGAGAACATGAAGCTGTTGAACGAAAGAAAGCAAACATAGTTATACAATCAAATAGAAAACATATTACATGTCACTTCCCCAGGGTCTGATCTAGTTCAGCCTAAAAAAAAGAGCTTTGGAGTTGTCTTTCAGTGCAACAGACAAAGATAGAGTAGATAAGGAGTGTGCCTGAGCATTTTACACTAGTGCCATACCTTTTAATTTCGTAAGAAATCCTTGGCTTTGAAGTTGGGTTCTAAAGTTAGCAACTACAAATTTTGCCGATTATGTACGTCCTACATTTGATCGACTTCAGATGACATTATTAACTCAAGAAAGGACACATGTTGATAGGCTTCTTTTACTTATACGAGACACATGGAGAAAGAGGGGAACTTCTATATGTTTAGATGGGTAGTCTGATCTTCAACAAAGGCCTCTAATTAACATAATGGCAGCTTCTTTGAGTGGTTCAATGTTTATCATGGTTGTTGATTCAAGTGACAAAACTAAAGATGTTGAATATATAGCAAGCTTGTTCATTGAGGGCATTGAAGAAATCATAGTAGAAAATATCATGCAACTCTTATCAGATAATGCATCCAATTTCAAAGTGCAGGTGTGTTGATTGAATCAAAGTTTTCTCATATTTTATGGGATCGTGTTGTTCATTGCTTGAACATGTCATTAAAAGCTATTTGTGAGCCTTTTGATAAATCATCTCATTATTTGGAATGTAAATGGGTGAAAGATTTGGTGGATGAGGTGCATAAAGTGAACTGTTTTATCCTAAATCATAACTTGTCAGGATCTATTTTCAATAGATATTCAAATGTGAAATTATTGAAGGTCGTCGAGACTAGGTTTACTTCTAACATTATCGTTGTTGAGTATTTGATGAAAGTGAAAGAAGCTTTGGAAAAAATGATGATGGACCTAGAATGGAAAGGGTTTAAGGTTAATGGAAAAAGCCCTATTGAACTGAATGTAATGAAGATTAAAGATTTATTACTTAGTGAAACATGGTGGGAGAAAATTGATTTTTTGTTAAAGTTCACATAGCCTATGAATGAATTTTTGAGGGAAGCTAATAAAGATGGAGCTATATTGCATCTAATCTATGACAAGTGGGACTCAATGATAGAAAAAATTAAGGAAATAATTTTTTACCATGAAGACCAAGACTTGATAATTGGGCATTCAAAATTTTTTGATGCAATCCAAAAATTTCTTGAGAAGAGGTTATTAGAAGTAAAACACCTATTCACTACATGACTCACTCGCTAGTTCTTAAAATTATACCACAAAATGGCTTCAAGGCGGAAGTAGTGGCTTTCCAAGAAAAGCTCCAAATGAAGACGAAGAAGTCACATTGCTTAGAGATAAATGTTTTTGAGAGTTCTTCACTGATGAAGATGATATTCGAAAGGTGTGCTCTGAATATGGTGTCCTTTCTTGTGGGTTGGGTTACTTCAATTAACCTCATGTCATTCCAACGAGAGGGTATGGAGACCTTTTGTCTTGGTGGGCTAATTATGGTGCAACCACACCCTTGCTTCAAGGCCTTGCTTTTAGGCTTCTTTCTCAACCTAGATTTTCTTCTTATTGTGAAAGAAATTGGGGTACTTATTCCTTGATACAAATGGTCAAGAGGAACAAATTGTTATCATCTACCCTTGAAGATTTGGTTTTTGTACATTCAAATCTTCGTTTTCTGTCAGTACAAAATAGGTCCAACTTCATTTTGGGATATAGGTATGCAGATCATTTTTATAATTAATTATATTTAAGCAAATCATTGAACTATTTTTACTATGTGGAGATAATATGAAGAGAATTTGCTCGAAGTTGTAGATCTTTCATTGAATGATCCTAAAATAGAAATTGTAGTTTTCAACTTAGTAGGGGAAGAAAGAAACGACGATGATTTTGGCAAGTGAGTTGAATAATTTTGAAGACTTATATATTTTTATTAGCTTAAAATTTTAGTTTATTATATTTTTTTACTTTTACCGAATGTGTTATGCTATTATGATACATTAAATCTTTTGGGTTTTGGTATTTCAAACTTTGATCATATTAAATGTTTAAATTTAAATGTTATTAAATTATATTTTTTAAATGTTAGATGTGTCCTATTACCGTGTCCAAGTACCTGTGTCTAAAATTCAGACAGTGCCTCCGTGTTCGAAAATTCAAGAATTACCATGTTCGCCACTTGGATTCGTACCTGTGTCGCAAGTCCAATTAACATAGCTCGACCCTGATAAGAAAACTTTCACAACTTCATAAATTTCTGGATAATCTTTCTTGAGCACTTTTTCAACTATCCAAGTGCTTCATGCTAACAAGTTTACCCAGCCCTTTCACCAAAAATCTCCTATACTGATTACTTAATTTTAGTTTTTTAACAACAAATAAGTCTTTAAGAACATCTGTTTAGCCTTAGGAAATTGGGGAAGCTTATCTGAAATTTCACCAACGTATGCACCAAGACCTTTACAGATAAAAATTACAAACATGAAAAAATAGGTTGCCATTCAAATAACCATTTGTCCTTGGGTAAGTATCAAAAAGTTCACACTAGTGACCATATTTAGAAGTTGAGCATCAAGTTGGGCATTCTATTTCAGAAGCAAGATGTGACTGCCATTTTATTCAACAAGAGCATTCAAATGCCATGCATAAGGCACCTGAATGCCAACCTATCTTCTAGAAATTAGTTTCAAGATCATCTAAACTAACAACAAAAAGTATTGTTATGGGTCAAAATAGGTAGTTGTGTTGAAATATGTATATATTTTAAATTTATTTAGGTAGATAAGTTTTATTCATATTTTATTTTATCTTTTAGTAGTTTATTAGAATAAGAGAATTATTTTCCCCTTATGTTTTAGTAGTTTATTAGAATAAGGGAATTATTTTTCTAATTAGGATTAGAACTTTTCTCTATTTAAGTTCAGTTTTTTAGTTAATAATAACAGAACAGTTTTATTAAATGCTCTCTTGAAACTTTTATGGCATCTGAGCTAGGTTTTCTCTAATAGTATCATGGTTAAAACAGCCTTCATTGGAAACAAGAGATCCAACAATCAAATAGAGGAAGAAAGTTTTACCGTTGAAACAAGTAATGAAAATTATGAGGGCCAAAGTTCTCTAGAAGGGTCTCCATTCACTAAGGAACAACTAGAGCATCTACACTAGCTTTTGCAATCACCACAATTTTGGATGAATTCTAATCTTCCTAACTCATCCAATAATCCTTCTTCTTCCTTTGCTCAATCAGGTACTAATTTTTCTGTTTTTTTAGTGTCAAGCCTTGTAAAACAAACGCGTGGATCGTTGATTTTGGAGTCACATGACTAGTAGTCATTTTTTTTTTCAACTTACACACCTTGTGCAGGAAATAAAAAAAATCAAAGTAATAGATGGGTCATTCTCGGCAATAGCCGGGAAAGGCATTGTTAAAATTTCGCCTTCCTTGATTTTACATAATGTTTTAGATGTGCCAAATCTAACTTGTAATCTCATATCGGTCAGTAAATTATCTCAGTCCTCGAATTGTCATGTTATATTTGACTTCTCTATGTGTAAATTTTAGGACATAATTTCAGGGAGGAGAATTGGCAATGCTAAAGAATTTGGTGGAATTTACTTTTTGATGACGACTATCTAAGTCAACCAACAACTACTTTATGTTTAAATTCTGCTTCTATTTTTTATACGGTTATGATTTGGCATTATAGGCTTGGACATCTTAATTTTTACTATTTAAGATATTTGTTATCTGATCTATTTAAAAATAAGTCCTTCATATCATTGTAAATTTTGTGAATTGGCTAAACATCATCGGTAATTTTTCTCACCTTAAAAATATAAAGCTTCCAAGCTTTTTTCATTAATTCATAGTGATGTTTGGGGACATTCAAGAGTCTCAATTTTTTCAAGAAAACGTTAGTTTGTCATATTTATTGATAATCATACTCGCATTTGTTGGGTGTTTTTATTAAAAGATAAGTCTGAAGTTAAAAATGTGTTTCAATTTTTTTATGCTATAGTGAAAACACAATTTGGTGCGAGAATAGAAGTACTTCGGAGTGACAACGGTGAGAAATTTTTAATGACCAATTAGGTGTTTTTTTAACCAAACATGGTACAGTCCACCAATGCTCTTGTACAAATACACCACAACAAAATGGGGTTATAGAAAGAAAAAACAGACATCCTTTGGAAGTAACTAGAGCCTTGATGTTCACTAGTCAGGTACCACATTATCTTTAAGGTGAAGCCTTGTTAACAGCTACATATTTTATTAATAGAATGCCTAGTAAAACTCTAAACTATAGAACTCTTTTCAGTCTCTTTAAAAGTAACTTTCTTAACTCTAAATTGACCACAGATTTATCCTTCTGAGTTTTTGGGTGTAGTGTTTTTGTTCATTTTCACAATCAAGGTAGACTAGATCTTAGCGTAAAAAAATGCGTCTTTGTTGGATATGTTTCTAATAAAATGAGTTACAAATGTTACGATCCAATTGATAGGAAGATTATTGTTACCATAGATGTCACATTTGTTGAAACGCAATTTTACTTTAATTCTAATCTTCAGGGAGGGAATTATAGTGAGGAAGATTCTATAATTGATCAAGAAAACATTAGTAATATACAACATAGGAATTCTAATAATGGGGAAAATGAATTTATGATTAACACAGAAATTAATGATGTTAATGTTGTTAATGAAAATGACTATGAAGGTGTATAGTTTAATCATGAGAATAAAGAACAAACGAATGAGTTAATTGTTTACTCAAGAAGAAAACGAAATCAAGAAAGTGGAATCCACCAGATTCATCACCAAGAATCTAACCCGCAAGATCTTGTCCAAAGCCCAGTTAAAGCTCATAATTCAACCAATGAATTTTTTGATTTAGATATTCCAATTGCTAAAAGAAAAGGTGTTAGAAATGTTGTCAAATATCTCATGTCTAACTTTGTGTCCTATAAAGCCTTATCTTTGACATTCTCAACCTTTGCTTCGTGTCTCGATACTGTGAAAATACCAAAAAATGTGAAAAATGTTTTACAAATTCTTGATTGGGAGGAGGTTATTTTAGAAGAGATGCGCACTCTTGAAAAAACAGGTACATGGGAAATAGTGGAATTACCTGTAGGGAAAAAAACTGTGGGCTGTAAATGGGTGTTCACAACCAAATTCAAACCGAATGGATCTTTAGATAGATACAAAGCTCGACTGGTGGCTAAAGGGTACACTCAAACATACGCGATAGATTCTCTTGAAACATTTGCTTCAGTAGCCAAATTAAATTCTAATAGAGTTTTTTTATCAGTTGCTGTTAATTTTGATTGGTCTTTACAGTAGCTAAATGTGAAGAATGCTTTCCTAAATGGGAAACTTGAAAAAGAAGTTTACATGGATTCTCCTCCAGGTTTTGAAGAAAAATTTGGAACTTGAGTATGTAAACTTAAGAAATCTTTGTATAGTTTAAAGCAGACTCCTCGAGTTTAGTTTGAACAGTTCACTCAAGTTAAAAAACAAGGTTACTCACAAGGGCAAGTTGATCACTCAATGTTCTATCGGCACTCACAAAGAGGTAGAATAGCCGTTATTATAGTTTATGTCGATGATATCATTCTTACAGGAGATGATGTGGATGAAATAAGACGTTTCAAGGAGCATCTAGCATTGGAGTTTGAGATCTAAGACTTGGGTCCTTTGAAATACTTTCTTGGAATGGAAGTTGCTCGATCAAAGAAAGGTCTTATGGTCTCTCAAAAAAAATATGTGATTGATCTTTTAAAAGAGGCTGGGATGAGTGGTTGCCGCTGAACTGACACACCAATTGATCCAAATGTAAAATTCGGAAATAATGAAAGTCAATTAGTTGATAAAGGGCAGTACCAAAAATTAGTTGGTAAGTTAATTTACTTATTACATACAAGGCTAGACATAACTTTTGTAGTGAGCTTAGTGAGTCAATTTATGCACTCCCCAATGGAGGAACATGAAGAAGCAGTATTTCGAATTCTAAGATATTTGAAGAGTTCACTTGAAATGGGCTTATTCTTCAAGAAATCTGAACAAAGAGGAATTGAAGTTTATATAGATGCAGATTGGGCAGGCTCAATAACAGATAGAAGATTTACATCAAGATACTGTACATTTGTTTGGGGAAACCTTGTGACTTAGCGAAGCAAAAAATAGTGTTGTAGCAAGAAGTAGTGCAGAGGTTGAGTTTAGATCAATGGCTCAAGGAATGAATTATGGAAGAGTTGAGGAAACCAATAACTTCGCCAATGAAGTTGTCCTGTGATAGTAAGGCTGCCATTAGTATTGTTCACAACCCAGTCTAGCATGATAGAACTAAACATGTTGAGATTGATAGACACTTTATCAAGGAGAAGATTGAAGAAGGCCAAGTGTGCATGCTGTTTGTTCCTTCAAAACAACAGATTGCTAACATTCTCACCAAAGGGCTCTTTAAGACAAACTTTGATTTTCTTGTAAGCAAGTTGGTCATGATTGATATGTATGCACCAACTTGAGGGAGAGTGTTGAAATATGTATATATTTTAAATTTATTTAGGTAGATAAGTTTTATTCATATTCTAGGAATGTTTTATTTTATCTTTTAGTATATTAGAATAAGGAAACTATTTTCCCCTTATGTTTTAGTAGTTTATTAAAATAAGGAAATTATTTTCCCAATTAAGATTAGGATTCTTTTCTCTATTTAAGTTTAGTTCTTTAATTAATAATAACAAAACAGTTTAATTAAATGCTTTCTTGAAAACTTTTAAGTTGACCTTAGTGGCAAGTGGTAGTTTGGTAATTAGTACTCCAAAGTTTGTTATCTAATTGTATATGCACTATCTTATGTTATGAGAAATGAGATGAAGAAAGTATTCTTTCTCACGTAATCTTATTTTCTTCTCTAAAACACTCTTCTCTTTTCTTTTCTCCTTCCTCCCTTCTCTTTCTTGTGTAATTCTTCATTGTAAGTTTTAGGCTTGCATTGTTGGTACTCGAGCTAATCATCATGTCTCTCAGCTGCAATCATGTGGTGTGAGCAATGATATTATTGCAATGTGCGCCTGGGGCGATTAAGCTAGCTCAAAGCCAACTAGTGTGGGTGTTGGGACTGTAGAGTGTAGTGGATTGTTCAATTACAAGGTGTGGGACTTGGATCCCACAAGGTTATGGCATTTCCTAGTGGGGTTTATATGGACCTAGGTTCTCCAATCTCAATAGCTAGTTTTTGGGGGTGTGGCTCTCTAACGGTCTATATCAATTGGTAGTAAAGCCGTCACTAGGAGTTTTAAAAATGGTATTTTCAAAGACAGATGAACCACTACCACGAGCATAAGATGTCCTATGAGAAGCCACCTTGCCTTCCACTTTTTCTACAAAATTAAAGATATCGGAATTATCTTAGTGGCTTATGCTGAAAGTAATGCCTTCAAGCTGGGGCATAATTCTCTTGTTGATACATGGAGTGCAAGTTGTATTGTAATTGAGATAACTACTTGGAAGGCTCCTTGGATCCAACAAAGTCAAGAGCTTGATGCATTCTTCTATGCCCATACAACAAAGTCTCGTTTACCTACTCTAAAACAGCTTTCTTTGAAGCAAAAGGTTTCCACTATGATGTTTCTACCATGCTAGAATGTCATCCTTGAGGACAAGGATGTTTTGAAGATTGGGTTATTGTTATGGGTCAAAATAGGTAGTTGACTTTAGTGGTAGTTTGGTAATTAGTATTCCAAAGTTTATTATATAATTGTAGATGCACTATCTTATGGTATGAGAAATGAAATGAGAAAGTATTCTCTCTCTCTCTTGTTCTCTTATTTTCTTCTCTAAAACACTCTCCTTTGCTTTTCTCTTCTTCTCCTCCTCCGGAAAATAAGTTTTTTTTTTTCAAATTTGAAAGCCATTTTTTATGGAACAAGTCAGTTCATAAAACAACTTTCTTTTATGTTGCTGAATGTACTGTTTGGTCTCCTTTTGACATTTTCAAATTCAGTTTATCTGCTGTTACTTGATGCCTGTGTTCTCTTCCTAGTTGATAGAAGCTTGATGATTAGCGCTGACATTCTGGGTGGTTTATTATATAAAGACTTCTTTTAGGAGAAATATCTGGTTATGTTCTATATATCATTCCAGTTTTATTTAAATACTTCTTTACATATATCCTTAAAGATATGCTTCGAAAGATAAGTAGATACCTTTGGTGCAAAAGAAATTAAGTTGCGCAAGTAATTCATTGTGCCCCTTGGAATCGTTGATAATACACAGTTGGAACTTTCTGTTTTTTTCTGAATATGTCAAATGGTCAGTTCAGTCTCCATTAATTTTATGTGGTATGATTACTGAATTGTGTATTTGTGATCACAATGATTCAAACCAATCTCCATACATGTCAATATGACTTCTTAATGGTACAAGGAGTAAAATTCCCCTTTTGTGTTAACTTGAAGAACTTGCAACAACAGAATTAATATAATGTTTCATTGTTGCAGGGACTGAGTTTGGCCTGCAGAAGTGAGGGATCTGAGTAACTGTTCAATGAAATGGCTGTTGTTCTTGTTTTTGTTGTAAGAGTGTTTAGAATCCAAAATCTTGCTATACATAACCGTACATCAGGTAATGAAATAAGTTTGTTTTCATTTCCCTGTTTGATTGCTGATGTGATAAGAGTTGGAAGACAATACATATTTTTTCTGCTATATTTGAGTGACTATTAGAATTTGACTGTTGCATCCTACTGCAAAATGAGATCTGATGCGACCTTAATAAGTCAACAGCTTTGAATCTTAAGATGCTCTCAACTTGTAGTTTGACCAGGTGTAGATACATGATTGGCTATTTATATATATAAATATGCTTCGAGCTATTGCAGTTATCTTTTTGCTTGGTATGCATACTATGAAAGCATTAGGAGGATTCAAGATTTTGAACTTGGACTTGAATTTATCACCCAAGTTCGGATATATTTGATGGGGTAATTATATTGGTTTAAGTGATCTTTGTTTTCATCTTAAAAGAATTTATTTAAACTTTATTGAATTTTCTATAGTTTTCTTATTTATCGAATGAAATTGATAGAAGATAAAGACAGATAAAATTTAATAAAAGAATAGTGAAGATAAGAAGTATGACGTAAGAGGTACTGACTACATCGTTTGTATTACATTTATTTCATGAAATGCTTCACATAATTTTCTTTTCAAGAAAATGTTTTTCGAAATATATGATGTTTGGATTGTAAGATTGATTTTTA
This sequence comes from Gossypium longicalyx, assembly GCA_025698465.1. Lineage (NCBI taxonomy): Eukaryota > Viridiplantae > Streptophyta > Magnoliopsida > Malvales > Malvaceae > Gossypium > Gossypium longicalyx. The sequence continues at coordinate 58,492,492 of CM047002.1, read as the reverse complement.
TTGTTCGGTTATTTTGAATTTTTATATATATATATATATATATGATCATGTGACATTATCATTAATATATAGTTTAAATGCATAAAAATAGAATTATTTACCACTAAAATATTAATATAATTAAACTACTATTTTTACGTTTTATAATGTGTGAATTGTACTAGAAAATTCAACATTGGTACAAATTGAATTATTTATTGAGTTTTTATATAATGACTAGAGAACTCATAGATACTGGTTTTGAAGTTGATGAATCATTTAGGCATTATTGCTTACTGTATGTGTAGCCAGAACAGAAGTGAATTTTCCAACTTTATCTCTTTCCTTTTGGGATCACTTGTTTACCAGTTTGTTTTTGAAGCTTTCGAGTGTATTATAGATTTTATGGTTTTAACCTTTTCTTTAATATTTTTATTTGTCTTATGTTATTGATTTTTGTCATTATTACGTGGGCATAAGAGTTTTTTTTATCATTCCTCGATATGTGGATCACTTTAAAATAGTTTGTTTCTATTTTGGTTATTTTATTTTTCTTTTTTAATGGAGATAATTATTTGAATTAGTTATTGTCGTTAAAAATTCTGTTAATTCATGAATGGATTGCTGATTTGATTTTTTTTTTTACTGAAGTTAAGGTTTTTTTTATAATTAATCCAAAATATTTGTCTGGTTTATTTGTGATGTAAGAAGTTAGTAAGTGTTTTTTTCTTCTTTTTTCTTGTTTGTTTTCTAGAAAAAGTAACTGTTTACTCTTTTAAAATAACCCAATCCCAGTCTCACTTCTAACTAGACATCTTCATCACTATTTATCTCATCTTGGTTCTAGCTTATTGTTTGCCACGGGGTTCTTCTTAGCTATTGGTAATCAAGTTTCTATTGCAAATTCAATTTTTTAGGAAATCAAACAAGCATTAACAATTCAATAATATTTACACAATCAAATTCATCTTAGCAACAAGTTGCACCAAAATCAACAATTTTATTATAATTTAAAATAGATGAAATTGTCAAAAAAAAAGAAAAAGTATTGATTGGCAATGGAGAAAATAGTATTAATATCAGATGTTTTGACAGAGAAAACGTTGTTGCTGTCATTGAATTAGTTCGTAACAATTTATAAATGGTAATTTCATATATGATTTCCAATTTCCAACCACATTCTCAACTTTTTTTATAATTTAAAAATTAAAAGAAAATTGACAAAATTAAAGATAAATCGAGAGATTTTTTCTTCATTTTATTGTTAAAATATTAATTAAAGAAAAAGTCGAAGTTTTAGTAATTTAATTTTTGTTTCCTGCGTTTGTAATACTAAGAGTAGTAATAACCTTGTTTACTAGCTATTGTCTATAAGTGAGGTTGGGTTGTTTTAAAAGAATCAAAATTAATCTCATTTTTCTCTATTACTTTTCTCGAGAAACAAACAAGAAAAATAAGGAAAAATAAAATATTTACAGATTTTAGTCTTATGTTGCAAATAACAAAAAAAAAATGTTTTGGATTAATTATAGAGAGGCCTCTAGGTTTAGTTAAAAGTCAAAAAATCGCCATGTTAGTAATGTATTAGTGGATTGATTACCAGATTTTTTTTAATGGCAACGACTAATTTGAATAATTATCTTAATTGGAGTAACTAAATTGACAATTTAGAGTGACCAAAAAAAAAATAACGCTATTTTAGAGTCACGTTACCCTATAATTTATTGTAAAGTTATTTTAATTTGAATAACTTATTTGACTTTATCTTCTCTTCACTTAGTTTTATTTGATAAAATTTAGATTAAATTTGATTGAATTTTTTTAAAATAAAATTGTGGGCTGACTTTGATTGTATCCTAAATGCAAAAGTAATAATTAGGTGTAAATTTTCAAAGAAAAATATGATATAATAAATTGAGCTCTCGAAATAATCTAAAGTTAAAAAGAAGAAAGAGGTCGTGCATAATTAAAGTGTCCAAAAATGGTTTCAATATTGAAGATGATATTATTGGATATAATAGAAAAAATATATTGTAATTTTAAAGGGAGATGTAAATTCAAATATTGAAGATAACATTGTTAGAAAATATAGCAATAAACCCCAAACAGCTTTGAATGTAACATGTAAAATGTTAGATGTTAAAGAAATACTGCAGAGAATAACATAAAATAATTTTGGAGTCATCTTATTGAAGAATAAAATAGGCTTTTAGAAAGCCATACAAGTAACAAATTTAACAAAATTTCAGCTCACTAAGCACTTATTCTGCTAACAACCAAGACTAATTCAAACTATCTAAAATAACTCTAACAAACTTTAAAGAATAGTTCAAAAAACTTCCAACAATCCCTCCCTTGAACTTATTGCCTAAGCAAATTAGTTCAAAACTGCAGCAGCACAAATACCCAGTTTCTCACGAAACTTCTCAAAAGCATCCAACTTGATGGGCTTAGTCATTAAATTTGCAAGTTGGTCTTGAGTCCTACAGAAAACTAACTCAACAACACCATCCTTAGGAGGATCTCTGAGAAAATGAACCCTTACTCGTATATGCTTGGAACGACCATGTAAAACTGGATTCTTTGACAGTTTTATAGTTGAAGTATTATCACACATTAATGTATTATAATCAGTCTGCACATGACCAATTTCTTTTAAAATTCTTCTCATCCAAATAGCTTGGCAAGCACACGCAACTGCTGCTACAAATTTAGCCTCAGTGGTTGATAAAGTGATTATGGGTTGCTTTCTTGATGACCAGGCTACTGCTCCCCCACACATCATGAATACATAACCTGAAGTGCTCTTGCTATCCTCCTTGTCTTCAGCGCAATCACTATCTGTATAAGCCACCATTTCACTTGCTCCTCCTTTCTTGTAAAATACACCATAATCCGTAGTTCCTTTTAAGTACCTCAAAACTCTTTTTGCTGCTGCAAAAGGTAGTTGTGTAGGATTCGCCATAAAACGACTAATAAGACTCACAATAAACATAAGATCGGGTCGAGTAGCTGTAAGGTACATCAAGCTTCTCATCATTTGCTTGAACTGTGTTGCATCTACTTTGATTCCTTCTTTATCCGCATCAATCTTTTGGCTAGGACCAATTGGATTACGAACATAATTGCTTTCTTCCATACTAAAACAACTTAAAACGTCAGTTGCATATTTTCTTTGGTATATAAAAACATCATCAGCCCTTTGCAACACCTCAATTCCAAGAATGAATCTCATCTTTCCTAAATTTGTCGTGTCAAACTGCTTTTTCATAGAATTTTTGAACTCATACAGCATCACCTCATCATCACTAGTGAACAACAGATCATTTACACAAATACTTGCAATTAGAATTTTATCTCATTTTCTTTTAAGGAAAAGTGTGTGCTCATTAGGACTCCTTTTGAATCCTTCCTTGATGAAATAGGATTCAATTCGACTAAACCAAGCTCTTAGTGCTTGTTTTAGTCCGTAAAGAGCCTTTTGCAATTTATAGACCATATGTTCACTCCCTTTCTTTTCATATCCTTTTTGCTGCTCCACGAACACATTTTCCTTCAATTCCCCATGCAAGAATGCAGATTTGACATCTAATTGGTAGAGATTCCACCCTTTTTGTGTAGCAAAAGTAATGATCATACTCACTGTATCCATCCTAGCCACAGGTGCATATACTTTTGTATAATCTATTCCATGCTATTGGGAGTAGTACACAATTCACACTTTTATAAAAAACCACATCACGGCTCACAGTAATTTTCTTTGCAACTGGATCATACATTATGTACCCTTTAGATTCGTCACTGACCCCGAGTAGTACACAATTCACACTTTTATCTTCAAATTTTGTTCTCTTAGCGTCTAAGTATTTGGACATGTCCCACACAACCAAACACTGGAAAATGCGTTTTTTTCCACTCCATGCTTCTTTTGGGTCACATCCTTCACAGCTAAAGTAGGTGATTGATTTAAGACATGAACCGCCCACTTAGCTTCTGCCCAGAAAATTTTAGCTACTTTTTGTTGGAATATTTTAAAATATTTATAGTGTTCTAATAACTATAAATGAATGTGTGTAATTAATTAAAAGTTATATTATTTAATTTTTTAAAAAAGAACTATAACTATTTAAATAATATTATTTAAATAGTTATAATATTAAATGAATAATTATGTATTTATTTTAAAAATATTATTATTCAGAAAGATACCTATTGAAAGATGTCTCTATGAAGAGATATGAAAATTCCTATAAATAAGAATGAGATTTGATTTGGAAAATACACCAACAAATTCTAATATTCTTTATTTCCTTCCTTCATTTTCTAATATTATTAGATTATTTTATAAAGTATTACTGCATAAATCTTTTGTAGAAATTGAGTTTCTTGTTATACATTACTCAGTGCTAGTGAACTATTCTCGTCAATGCAAAACGCAAATAGTCATTGGCTTCATTGTATCCTTGAGGTTAATTTGCTTGGAACTCATTTGCACACCGAAGATAGGTGGGGGCGAATATAATCTTAAAAATAGTGGCTTGATACACGCCTTGGAGCCTTGTCCTATTTCTTCTTTTTCTGTTCGAGTTTCGTTCATGTGTTTGAGATTTTCCTCACCAGAGATTTGTACTAACAATTTTAAGGTTATATTTCATGATGACTAATACAGCACATGAAAGTGAAACACTAAGGGAGTTGGCTTCCAACTTTATCAAACTTGATCGGTTTGAAGGTGACAATTTTCGACGATGGTAGAAAAAGATGCACTTCTTATTATCAACTTTAAAGATTGCTTATGTTTTGGGTACTCCAAGACCTGAAGAGAATGAAAACGAATTTGTTGTTGCAACCCGAGAAAGACAAAAATGGGACAATGCTGATTACATATGCATGGGTCATATATTGAATGGTTTATCTAATTTTTTGTTTGACACCTACCAAAATGAAGTCAGCGCTAAAGAATTATGGGACAAATTGGAGACAAGATACATGATTGAATATGTTACAAGTGAGAAATTTCTTGTCAATCGTTTCAATAATTATCAAATGGTTGATGGTCGTTTTCTTATGGAACAATTTCGTGATATTAAAAAGATGTTGAATCAATTCAAGCAGTATGATATGAAAATGGATGAAATGATTGTTGTATCCTCCATAATAGACAAACTTCCTCCATCTTGGAAAAACTTTAAAAGAAGTCTAAAATATAAGAAAGATGAAATTCTCTTGAGGCTTTGGCAAATTATCTTCGTATTGAAGAAGAATATCGAAAGCAAGATCAGAACCTAAATTCTGAAAATGCCAAAGTGCATGTTACGGAGGAAGTACAAACTACTAAACCATTCAAGAGAAAGTTCAAACAGACTGGTAGAGCATCTAAGTTCAAAAAGAAACAAAAGGGCTCATGCTATCGTTGTAGTAAGTTGGGACATTTCAAGAATGAATGTCTATTTTTAAAGAAGAAATCATCTTCTAAGGCTGATAATAACGAAAAATTTGTTGTAATGATATCTAAAATTAATATGGTATAAGATGATAATACATGGTTGATTGATACCAGAGTAACCAAACATGTGTGTAAAGACAAAAGCATACTCACAAAGTTCACACAATGTAAAAATCGCAATGTCTTGTACATTGGAAATTCTTCCACCGCAGTAATTAAAGAAAAAGGGTCTGTTGAATTGCAATTCACTTCTGGAAAGGTTTTAACCTTAAATGATGTATATTATGTACCAGAAGTTAGGAAGAATTTAGTGTCTGGAAGTCTGTTGAATAAGTTTAGTTTCAAACTTGTTTTTAAGGCAGATAAGTTTATTTTGTCTAAAGGAGGAATTTTTGTAGGGAAAGGGTATATGTATGAGAGTATGTTCAAACTCAATATTATTAATAAGAATAAAAATACTATTTTTGCTTATATGGTTGAATCTTTTTGTTTATGACATTATAGATTAGGTCATTTGAATTATAGAAAATTGAATGACATGTATAAGTTAGATTTAATTCCTGTTTTTAATAATAATATTAAAAAATGCAATACATGTACATTGACTAAAATTACAAGGAATCTTTTCGCTAAGGTTAAAAGGAAAACAAAATTGCTTGATTTGATACATAGTTATTTATGTGACATGCATAATACTCCTACATTAGGTGGAAAGAAATATTTTGTTACTTTTATTGATGATTGTTCTAGATAATGTTATATATATTTATTGCATTCAAAAGATGAAACACTTGATAAATTTAAAGTTTATAAATTTGAAGTTGAACTTCAGTGTGAATCATTTATCAAGTGCTTAAGATCGGATAGAGGTGGAGAATACTATAATCCAATTTATTTTGAATCCATTGGAATTGCCCATCAAGTTTTAGCCCCTTACACAACACAAAAAAAAAATGGTGTAGCTAAAAGGGAAAATAGAGTCTTGACTGAAATGGTAAATTTAATGTTATCATATTCAGGTCATGGACAAGGTTTTTGGGGAGAAGCTGTTTTAACAGCTTGTCATATATTGAATAGAGTTCCTAATAAGAAAACTAAAATAACCCCCTATGAATAATGGAAGAAAAGGAAACCAAACCTTAATTATTTGAAAGTTTGGGGTTGTAGAGCTATTGTCAAAGTTCCAACACCTAAATGTAAAAAGTTAGGTGAAAGAGGAATTGAATGCATATTTATAGGATATGCACATAATAGCAAGGCATAAAGGTTCATGGTAATTGAATCAAATGATTCAATTTTAATTAATATTGTTATTGAATCAAGAGATGTTATTTTTTATGAAAATAAATTTAATTCTATATCAAGACAAGTACAACTACAACAATTGCTTCATTCTTCAAATGAGAATGAGATTCCCTTGGAACAAGTTGATAATAATGATGAATCTTGTCAATAATTAAGAAGAAGTAAGAGGATTAAAAATGTTAAAGATTTTGTACCAAATTTCATTATGTTTCTTGTAGAAGGAAATGGTGAAAGTATATGTAATAAGATACCATATTGTTATAATATGGAATCTGATCCTATTACATTTGAAGAGGCAATGAAATCTTAAGACTTTGCTTTTTGAAAAGAAGCAATAAATGATGAGATGGATCCAATAATAGGAAATCAAATTTGGATCTTAGTTGATCTTCCACCAGGTTCCAAACCAATAGGTTGTAAATGGATCTTCAAAAAGAAAATGAAGGTTGATGGAACCATTGATAAATTTAAAGTAAGGTTGGTAGCCAAGGGTTTTACACAAAAAACAAGGTATTGATTATTTTGATACCTATGCTCCAGTAGCAAGAATTGCTACAGTTAGACTCTTAATATCACTTACCTCTATATATAATTTGTTGTTCACCAAATGGATGTTAAAACTGCATTTTTAGATGGAGAATTGGAAGAAGAAGTGTACATGGAACAACCAGAAGGATTTGTTGTTCCAATACAAGAGTATAAAGTATGTAAGCTTATTAAATCTTTATATGGACTTAAACAAGCACCAAAACAATGGCACCAAAATTTTGACAAGGTTGTTTTAACTAATGGCTATAAAATAAATGAATCCGATAAGTGCATATATAGCAAATTTGAAAATGGAAAAGGTGTCATAATTTGCTTATATATAGATGCCATGCTCATTTTTTGCACGAATTTGGAACAAATAGAAAACACAAAGAAATTCTTGTCAAAAAACTTTGCTATGAAGGATATGGGTGTAGCAAATGTTATTCTTGGGATTAAAATAACTCGAGATGAAAGCACTATCACAATCACATTACATTGAAAAAGTGCTTAAAAAGTTTGATCTTTTCAACTGTATACCAATATCTATACCCATGGATCCTCAAATAAAATTAGTATCTAAGGCTGGTAGGAAAATTGATCAATTGAAATATGCAAGTCTAGTTGGTTGTCTTATGTACATAATGACTTGTACAAGACCAGATATTGCATATACTGTTGGGAAATTGAGTAGGTACACAAGTAATCCAAGTAGTTTGCATTAGCAAGCTTTAAATAGAGTACTTAGGTACTTAAAGAAAACTATTAACTATGGATTGTGTTATAATGGATATCTTTAAATTTTAGGAGGATATTTGAATGCTAGTTGGATTAAAAGTTTAGAAGATCATGCATCTACTAGTGGATGGATCTTCATTCTTTGTGGAGGAGCCATTTCTTGGGGTTCCAAGAAACAAACATGTATTACTGATTCCATCATGGCAGTAGAATTTTTTGTATTAGCCGCTGCATCTAAAGAAGCAGAATGGTTAAGAAATTTACTTTATGATGTACCTTTATGGCCTAAGCCAATTTCACCTATTTCTATCTGTAGTGATAGTGAGGCTACTCTAGCAAAGGCATATAGCCAAGTATATAATGGAAAGTCTAGACACATTGGATTAATACATATTAATGTCCAACAATTAACCTTTGATAGAGTGATCGCTATTAATTATGTGAGGTTAAGTGAAAATTTGGCGGATCCTTTGACAAAAAGTCTTACTAGAGATGCAGTAAAAATGACCTCAAAAAGGGATGAGACTCAAGCCCATTAATTAGAGTCACCCATGATGAAAACTCAACTCAACGCTTGGTATAATGTCAAATCTTGAGTTCAATGAGACAAAGTACATCATTAGTATATGACTGTTAACACTATAAATAAATTCATCCTAAGATTAAAGTGCTAGGTACCCGTAATGATAAGGGAAGGATGAGTAATGTACTCTTAATGGACCCATAACATAAATATGTTAGAGTGTTATAATTACGGGAACACTCTTGATAGGATCTACCTATGTGAGTAGAAGTGTGGTCGCTTCTAGGAGCTCAATAGTTTGGATCTAACAGCACTCATGAAAAGAAGACACAGGCACATGACCATAATAGTATCCCTAGATACTATGCATTGACCGATGTTGAAATTATTGTGTGAGATGTGTTCGGTTAATCAAATGGAATAGTTGGTTCAAAGCTTAGTTTACCATGCAATTTCGATTAACTTTAACATGTTTTCACCAAGTAAAGGTTTAATCGTAAGAAACCTTCATTTATGCAAATTGATTTCCAAGAATATCAAAATATAAATATTTTGAAAATGGAGGGAGATTGTTGGAACATTTTTAAATATTTATAGTGTTCCAATAACTATAAATGAATGGGTGTAATTAATCAAAATTTATATTATTTAATTTTTTTGAAAAAGAATTATAACTATTTAAATAATATTATTTAAATAGTTATAATATTAAATGAATAATTATGTGTTTATTTTAAAGATATTATTATTCAGAAAGACACCTATTGATAGCTGTCTTTATGAAGAGACATGAAAATTCCTATAAATAGGAATAAGATTCATTTGGAAAATACACCAACAAATTCTAATATTCTTTCTTTTCTTCTTTCATTTTCTAATATTATTAGATTATTCTATAAATTATTACTGTAGAAATCCTTTGTAGAAATTGAGTTTCTTGTTATACATTGCTCAGTGCGCAGTGGACTATTCTCGTCAATGCAAAACGCAAATAGTCATTAGCTTCATTGTATCCTCGAGGTTAATTTGCTTGGAACTCATTTGCACACTAAAGATAGGTGGTGGTGAATATAACCTTAAATATAGTGGCTTGATACACGCCTTGGAGCCTTGTCCTATTTCTTCTATTTCTATTCGAGTTTCGTTCGTGTGTTCAAGATTTTCCTCACCAGAGATTTGTACTAACACTTTCTTCTTTGATAGCATGGCCCTCACCAAATTCATCCTTATTCGATTCTTGCACTTGACCACTCCATTTTGTTGTGGAGTATAGGCTGTTGTCAGTTGTCTCTTCACACCTTGTTGCTTATAAAAATCATTAAATTCTGCAGAATTGAACTCCCCTCCTCTACCTATTCTCAAGCACTTAATAGACATTTCAATCTCTGTTTCTACAAGAGTCTTGAAACGTTTAAAGTGATAAAAGGTTTTTGAATTCTCCAAAAGATAATAGATCCATCTTTCGAGAAAAATTATCAATGAAACATAGAAGTACCTTTTGTGACTACTATAGGCAGGTGTAATTAGGCCGTAGAAATCTGCATGAACTAGTTGTAATCCCTCTATTGCTCTCTAGTGGCTCCTATTGGGAATAGGAATCTCGTGTTTCTTGCCTTTCATACATGCATCACAAATGATATTTGTATCTACAATTAGCGGCAAAACAACCACCATTTCTTTATTTTGTAATGTATGCAAACCTTTGTAGCTAAGGTGACTATAATGATGATGCCAGAGCTTGGACTGATCTGTGGTACTGATATGCAAACACTTTTCTTCTTTTACTTTGGCGGGTGAATCAATAATCAACTTAAACATCATGTTTGGAGCTATGATGGATTCCGTCATTTTTCCTTTTTGTGGATAGTATATGCTACACACACCATCTTTGAACAACACTTCTAATCCCTTTTCTTGCAACTGACCCACGTTCAAAAGATTGTTTTTGAGTGCCAGTACGTAATACACATTACCAATAACACAACTAATGCCTTTCAAAACCAGCTTCACTACTCCCTTTCCAATCACCTTCATTTCTGTATTGTTTCCTAGCTTGACAACATGAGAGAAAGTTGTATCCAAGCTTGCAAACATACCCTGATTTACACAAATGTGGTTTGAGCATCCAAAAGCTAAAACCCACACATCACTTCTTTTGTCTTCATGGAGCTCCTCATATGTCATTAGCAGCAACTCATCTTCATCTTCCTCTTCTACCTCTGCATAATTTACTTCTTTATTCCATCTCGGACATTCATACTGAAAATTTCCTAAATTGTGACATTTATAACATTCAATAGTTGCCTTATTGAAGGTTGTTCTTCCTCGTCCTCGTCCTCTGCCTCTGGATGATCTTCTTTTACCCCTTGTTCTAGACTCTGAATCTATTTTCAGAACTTGATCCTCATCATCACTACATACCCTTCGAAGCTTTTGTTACTGTACCACCAATGAACTCTGTAATTCATCAATGGACATGTTATCAGTATTCTTTGATTCTTCAATGGACACCACAACATATGTGAACTTCTCTATTAAAGTTCGTGGAATTTTCTCAATAATCTTTGAATCAGACATATCTTCTCCATTACTTCGCATCTTATTAGAAACAATCATCACTCTTGCAAAATACTTAGTGATGGTTTCATCTTTCCTCATTGATAGAACCTGGAATTCCCTTCTTAGTGAATTAAGAAGAGATTTCTTTACCTTGTCATTTTCCCTAAATTTTCGTTTCATTGGATCCTAAACACTCTTGGTTGTACTACGATCCAAGATTTGTTCGAAAATGGTATGATCAAGTGCCTGAAAAAGATAATGTTTCACCTAATAATATTTGGTTTTGACATCATCGAGTAACGCTTACTGCGCCTCTGTCAATATCATCCCGTCTACTAGCCTTTCAAAGCCATTTTCTACCAACTCCATAGACCCTTTGCTCTAAGCAGGTTCTCCATCAATTCACTTCAATGGTCATAGTGACCGTCGAAGTGAGGGATCTTTGTTAAAGTCTTTTCGTCATTTATTCTCTTAGTATCTGCTCACTTGAATACTATTGCTTCTCTCTCTAGTCTCTACAAGCCCAATGGTGGCTCTGATACAAAAAATGTTAGATGTTAAGAAATACTGCAGAGAATAACACAAAACAATTTTGGAGTTCATCTTCTTGAAGAATAAAATAGGCTTTTATAAAGCCATACAGTAACATATTTAACAAAACTTCAACTCATTAAGCACTTATTTTGCTAACAACAACCAAGACTAATTCAAACTAGCTAAAAAAAACTTTGACAAACTCTGAAGAATAGTTTAAAAAACTTCCAACATAAAACATACGTGTAGAATATAAAAAATAAAAAAGCTTGCCTAAAAATGGTACACTTATTTTTTTTTTAAATGACAACTCTAAAGTTGATTGAGTTCTAAAAAAGAAAAAAGAAATCATAGGACAAAAATAAACAAAATAAAAGAGACGAGTACCATGGATAGAAAGAAGGCTACACTTTCTTGGGTCATATTCAATATGAGAGTTAGGGGTGAATGTTCAATTGAATCGAGCGAAAAAATTTCGAGTTAATCGAGCTGACGAGTCCTATTTTATCATCCTAACTCGGTTTAGAATTTTTTTCAAATTGAGTTGAGTGAAATGAAATTCAAGTTGAATTAAATGAAATTGTTCGAGTTAAATTAAAAAATTAAATATGTCAAATTAAAATCTAGTTACAGTATGACTAATTCCATGTTAGAGCATATAAATTTGAAACCATATATATTTGAAAACTTTTTCAAAGCAAAATAATAATACAAAATAAACTTGAATCATTAATTAACTTACTTAGGTCCCAAAAATTTTTTATTCTAGAAATTTTTTAATTTTCTAACTTTTTTTAAATATTTTTAGAATTTTTTAATTTTTAAAAAAAATATGATTTTTGAAATTTTTATAAATATTTTGAATTTTAAAAATTGTTTTGAATTTATGAAAATTATTTTGAATTTTTTTTCTAATTTTTATTGAAAGATAATTTACTTATTTTCAAACTTTAGCATGGACCAAAAGAATATTTATACCAATCTATTAATTGAATTATTCGAGTTAATCGAATTCTAAAGTTCAACTCGATTCGAACTCGAATTATTTATTCGAATTGACTCGATTAATTTGAATAACTCAATTTAATTAACTCGAAATTTATTTTTTTAAATTTTTTTGAATTGAATTAAATCAAATTAAATTTTACTCACCTTAACGAAAGCTGTGGTAATGAATGTGTCTAAAATTTGGTGGAACCACAATTTGTTAGCTATGGAGGAAAAAAGGAGGCCAAGTCTAAAATGCAGACAAAATCCAATGCAAAAATATTGACAATGACTTCACATTTTATTTCCGCAAGGAGTTGGAACTCTCCTGACTATTAATGAGAAATGCCATATTTATATAATCATATATACTAGTTATAGAAGTATTAATTGAGTTCCGTCGTCTTAAAAACACATTAATACTTGAATAATTTATCTTACTATTTATTGTTTTGAGTTAAGTGAAATTAAAATTAGTCAAATTAATTGCTTTCGTTATTTCATTATTTCAACACTATAAATAATGCAATATCTTTTTCTTAATTTTTTTTTTTTATCTTTAAAGGATTTTCTTTAAGTTTTTCAAGAGTTATGATTATTTAAATTAAAAAATGTAGTTTTGGTGGAGTTTTACTTTTTTTAATTTGTACAGGTTAGCAAAGTATATAATGTGTGACTTGATTTATTGTATTTTAATATTTAATAAAACCTTTTTACACAAATTATAATTACTGAGAGGGCATATATCATCTTAAGAGAGTGGCTTAGTTTGTGCTTCATTCTTCGCCACCCTATTTTGACAGTTAAAACTGTGATAGTATATAGCGACAAATTCATCCTATACTCTTATTTAAAAGAATTATTATATAATATTCTTCAATAATTTGAGACAAATTTACTTTTAAACAATGTTGTTGAAAGCTTACCTAAAACTACTTAATGATTTGAATCGCCCCCTTTCTACTATACATTTTGGTGAAAAGAAGTTCCAAAATAAGAAATACTAAATTTATGATTGACAAAAAAAAAAAAAAAAGAAAGAAAGAAAGAAAGATGAAAAGACCCTGAAGAAATGGTAGAAGAATTATGACCGCTACAAAAAAATATTTAATCAATTATCTTTTTGATAATTTGTATGATTGTTGTGATCAAGCTTATTCTTCAACAAAAATATTTGAAGCTGAATAAGTTAGATCCAAAAAGTATGCTTGTAGCCGTTACTTTAAATTTAAAGTTGTGGAGAATAAGCTCGCTATAGAATAAGTCTCTTCCATTATTGAAAAAAAAAAAAAAAATCCTTTCAAAAACAATTTAAGTGTCAATTTAATCAAAGAGAAAACCAAAGTCAAAACATGCACCAAATAATAAGATAAATGTTAAGTGTTATGTAGGGGTGAGCAAAATTTAATTATATTCGAAAAAATTAAAAAAATTAAATTATTCGAATTAAATTAATCGAGTTAATCAAATTAACTCTATTTTTTTTTCAAATTTCAAGCTTAAATCAAATTGAAATTTTAAATTCGAATAAATCAAATACCAAACCATTTTACTTCCCTTCCCCTAACCTCCCCTCAACCCCTTTATTTTCCTTTTACTTACCCCCTAAAACTTTTTTTCTTTTATTTATCCCCAAAAATTTTTACTTCCTCCAACCTCTTCAAAAAAATTTCTTTTGCTTTTCCCCCAAAAACTCTATTTTTTTTTTCAAATTTATGTCTGCTATTTATATTATTGAATTAAAATTCACATTTTGTACTATTTATATTATTGAATTTTTTAATCATATTGAATCTTTATCAATTTCTGTTAAAATTGAATTATTGATGATGCCATAAAATATCCGTATTAAAATTTTCTATTGGTATTAATTTCAAATTTTATCTTTAAAATAACTTTTATTAAAAAATCATATTTTTTACATTTAATATATTTTTTAATATCAAAATACATGGTGATAAGAATCATAAGATAATTGAAGCAACTAAGTAAGCAACGAAGCTAACCCATATATAAAAGATTAATAAATAAATTATGAGGGGATGAAAGTTAATAACAAATTTAGTTACGGTGGGTGGCAGTGGCTACAAAGATCCAAAGTCAATTTTTTTAATTTAACTCGAACATATATATTCGATTTGATTTTATTCGAATTTCATCTCACTCGACTCAATTTGAGAAAATTTTAAGTCGAGTTAAGATGATAAAATAGGATTCGCCTGTAATATCCCGAATTAAGGCCTAATCGGAATAGTGGTTTCGTGACCACAAATCCGAGATAGAAATAATTATTTTATAATTGTTTTGAGGTTTATGATATGATTGCATAATTGTGTGAAGATTTCGTGAAGAAATTTTTGGCATAACGAGTTTAATTTAAAGTTAGGGATTAAATCGAATAAGTTGCAAAAGTTGCATTCTAGAAGTTTTTAGTATGAAATTGCTTTGAAATATTAATTAGGAGGTCTTAAATGGTACTTTGACCAATTTTAAGTTCATGGACAAAATTAGGACATGGAAGGAATTTTTGAAAGTTTAGTAAGGAGGGGCATTTTGGTCATTTGGATATTAAATGAAATAAAAAGGGAAAAATAACACAAAATTGGTTATCATCTTCCTTAGTTGCTGCCGAATGCTCCTCTCTCCATAGCTAGGGTTTCTTCAACTTTCAAGCTTCATAGTAAGTGATTCCAAGCCCCGTTTTTAATGATTTTTACGTTTTTGAAATCCCAGTAACTCGGTATAGCTTATGATAGTAATATTTTGAGTTAGAGTTCATATTTGGAAAAATACCCATAGGTGAAATTTGTGAATTTTGATGTTTTATGATAGAATATGAGGTTTTAAATTAAGTTAGACAACCTGTGCTACTTGGCTTTGAGTGAAAACGAGTAAAAGGGCTTAATCTCCAAAAAAATACCTAATAGTCATAAGTACATGTTAGAGTGAGAATTTGATGTTGCCATAGAAGGGAAAAGTGATCAGCATGTTATAAAACATAAGAATAAGGAATTAAGTTTAATCCCGAGATTAGGGGCAAAAGTGTAAATATGCAAAAGTTTAGGGGTAAAATTGTAATTTTGCTAAAATTTGAATTAAAGACTAATTTGATAATGTGAGTATTAAATAAGCTAAATGTGTTATTTTAGATCAAGAAAGACGTGGAATCGAATTTCAATCGAGGAAAAGAAAAGATTGTGGACTAAATTACAAAATCTTTATATTTTGGTACCAAGGTAAGTTCATGTGTAAATAATCTAGCATAATTGTTATTTTTAAGTTATTGATGTTAATTATATGATATGTTGATTTTTATAATGAAATATATGATTTGTGGTTTTTTTCGAATAAAATGCAAATTATGTGTATTATTTGTTAAATATAAAGTGCTACTGAGTATTGGTTTTAGTATTTTACGGAAGATGGCAAGGATATGTGTCTGAGGAAAATCCCGTTTGAACCTTAGGAATAGATTAGGATACGAGTGACATGTCACTAGGATGGTTTGAGCATCCGAACTCGTTGAGTTGAGTCCGAGTTCACTTATGGATGCGAATGTCCGAACTCGTTGAGTTGAGTCCGAGTTCGTGAGATGTAACTAGGCATCCGAACTCGTTGAGTTGAGTCCGAGTTTACTTATGGATGCGAACGCCCGAGCTCGTTGAGTTGAGTCCGAGTTCACTTAGGGGCGGGTTACATGATTGCTTGATTACATATGTGGCACTTATGTGCAAATTATCCATGTATCCGAGTTATATTCTGATGTGTTCAACGGGTAAAATTTCTAGTGAAATGGAAGAACACTTAAAATGCAAGTGATGTTTTGGTAAGTGTTGTGAAATGGACACTTTGGACAGGTATGTACTTAACCCTCGGGTTGAAAATAGATACTACAACGATAAGGTGGTAAGATGATGAATGATGTTTAGAAATGTGATATATGTTTTGGTGATACCATGCTAAGGTTGTTTGGTATAATTGTATTGTTATGTTACTTGTTATTTGCATATGAACTTACTAAGCATTTATGCTTACTCCCTCCTTTTTATTCACTGTAGTTTTGAACAAGCCGGCTCGGAAATCGGGACAGGTCGAAGGTTCGATCACACTATCCGAAGGACTTTTATTTTGGTAAATGGCTTGTAAAATTTAAGTATGGCATGTATAGCAATATACCTACTTTGTGTAAATAATTTTGTGATATGGCGGTGATTTGGTTGAGAAAATGCTTGATAATGATAAGTCATGGAAATGGCTAATTTAGATCATGTTTGATGTCATGGAAGGTTAATAGGTTATCTAGTCCATAAAAACTCATGAAAAGATGAAATTTGCCTTAAACAGAACATTGCAGCAACACTGACGTGAGTTTGAAAATTTACTAAAAATCATAGAATTCGAATTTGGTGACAAATTAAATATGAAATTGAATCCTAATATGTCTAGTTTCACATAAAACAAATGAAACAGATATAGGAATTATATTTTAGAAGATATTTGAATTTTAGTGAAACAGGGCCAGAGCGATTTCTGGATCCCCTGTTCCAACTTTAGAAATTCACCATAAATTGTAAAAAAATAATTAGGTGGTGTATTTTATATTCTTGGAATCCTTATTGAGCCTAGTTTCAGGATAAACAAACAGAATAGTCATATAAATTTTTCACGGAGAGAAATATAGTTCGTAGTAAATAGAGGTCAGTCTAGTCAAGTCCTGAAACAGGGGTAAATTTAGCTAATAAACTGTACTAATTGGCCCAACCAAAAATTCTAGAAAAAAATTAGTGAATAGATATATGAGTCTAGATTTAGGGAAAATTTACAGATCTTGATTTTGAGTTTTGTAACTCGAGATATGATTTTTCTTGTAACTGTGATGCAGGTAGCTAGAAAGCTGTGAATGTAGAAACAAATGATTCGAAGTTCTTAATTTGATAAATTATGTTCGGTAACACCTCAAGCTCGAATCCGGCGACGGTCTCGAGCGTGGGGGCATTACATTTAGTGGTATCAGAGCAGGTTTAGTCGGTTCTTGGACTACGTGTTGTATGTATGGATTTTGCTATACATGCCATATGTATAAATTGTGATAGTGTGACGACTTCTGACCTTTTTAAATGATTTTTTATATAGTAAATGGATCTCGATCCAGCTGTGGCAGATGAAGTAGAGAGTAATGCGCCACTCGGCTGAAGGCAACAGCGATGAAAAAATCCACCTCCTACTGTTGGTCAGGGAGGAGGAGAAAGGGATCGGGAAGCCTTTCTCCAAATGATGAGTGCATGGTACACTGAGTTCGTTCGTACGAACCCAAATGTACAACCTCCCCCACCTCCCCCAATTCGTCAACCTATACCCCCGATGCCTCAGGGTGTGGATATGATAAAATTTCACGAACTCCAGTTGATGAAATTAAGTAAACAAGGGGGCCAAGAATTTAGGAAAATATTGATGATGATGCCGAGAAAGCGAGTTCGCTTAAAAATTCTATCTGGGTATTTGATGAATTATCTTGTACACCTGAAGAATGTTTGAAATGTGCTATATCTTTGTTGAGGGATTCAGCCTATAATTGGTGGAAGACTTTGATTTCGGTGGTACCGAAAGAGAGGGTAACCTGGGAATTCTTTCAAGAAGAGTTTCGGAAGAAATATATTAATGAAAGATTTATTGATCAGAAACGTAAAGAGTTTCTTGAGCTGAAGCAAGGTAATATGACAGTCACAGAATATGAAAGAGAGATTGTTCGATTGAGTAAGTATGCCAGAGAATATGTTCCTACAGAGGCCAAGATGTGCCGACGATTTGAAGACGGGCTCAACGAAGACATCAATGTATTTGTTGGGATCCTTGAACTAAAAGAAATGGTAGTACTTGTCAATTGAGCTTGCAAGGCTGAAGAACTACTTAAGGAAAAGAAAAAGGTAGAATCTGAGACACGAAATTAGAAGAAAAGACCAATGAGTAATGCACCCTCACAGCAACCCGGAAAGTCAAGAAATATGAATCCTCGTTCCCAAGTTTCAGCTGGGCAATCATATGAGAATTCTAAGAAGCAAAATGTGGGTCCTAAGTCCCAGACTACTTCAGCAGCCAGTGTAGGGAACTCGAGATTTGTTAAACCCGAGTGCCAGCGGTGTGGTAGAAATCATTTTGGTCTGTGCAGAGCAAATGAATGTTTTCGATGTGGTTCTCCGGATCATTTTATTAGAGACTGCCCAGAGAGAGCTGAGAAAGAAAAATTTCAGTATACAAAAGCAAGTGGTGTGGATTCGAGGGGAAAGTATCCAAGAAAAGCTGGGAGTGAAGCAAGCAGTAAGAATGTAGCCAGAGATCCAGCAGTTAGACCTGAAGGAAGGGCTCCGGCTAGAACTTATGCTATTAAAACGTGTGAAGATGCTTCCTCACCCGATGTGATTATCGGTATATTTTCTCTTTATGATGTTAATGTTACTGCTTTGATTGATCTCGGTTGTACTCATTCATATGTGTGCACGAAACTAGTGTCTAGTATGAATATACCTATTGAGAACACAGAATTTATGATTAGAGTGTCGAATCCGTTAGGCAAATGTGTGATAGTTGATAAAGTATGCAAGAAATGTCCTTTAATGATTCGGGGTCATTACTTTCCGGCCGACTTGATGTTGTTGCCGTTTGATGAATTTGATGTTATTTTGGGTATGGATTGGTTGACATTGCATGATGCTATAGTAAATTGCAAAGAAAAGGTTATAGAATTAAAGTGTGAAAGTGGTGAAATTCTACGGGTTGAACCAGAGGCAAATCGAGGCACTATCTAGTGTGATTTCTTCGATGTCGGCTCGTAGATATTTGAGGAAGGGTTATGAAGCTTATTTGGCGTATGTAATTAATACAAAAGAAATTGAAAAGAAAGTTGAATCAAGGGTTGTGTGTGAGTTTGCGGATATATTTCCAGAAGAATTGCCGAGTTTGCCTCCAGTCAGGGAAGTAGAATTTGGTATTGATTTGATACCGGGAACAACTCCGATCTCGATTGCTCCATATAGAATGGCACCAACAGAGTTAAAAGAGTTAAAGTCGTAGTTGCAAGAGATGACTGATAAAGGCTTTGTGAGACCGAGTTTTTCACCTTAGGGTGCTCCTGTGTTATTTGTGAAAAAGAAGGAAAAGTGGTGGCTTATGCTTCGAGGCAGTTAAAACCTCATGAGAGGAATTATCCTACTCACGATTTGGAATTGGCTGCGGTGGTGTTTGCTTTGCAGATTTGGCGACATTATTTGTATGGTGAAAAGTGCCGGGTATATACCGACCACAAAAGTCTTAAGTACTTGATGTCACAAAAAGACTTGAATTTGAGACAGCGAAGATGGTTGGAGTTATTGAAAGATTACGAGCTTGTTATTGATTATCATCCGAGAAAAGCGAATGTGGTTGCCGATGCTTTAAGCAGAAAGTTGTTGTTTGCTTTAAGAGTTATGAACACTCAGTTGAAAATGTCAGATGATGGTTCGATTCTAGCAGAGTTAAGAGCAAGACCGATGTTTTTACAAGAGATTTCTTAAGCTCAGAAAAATGATCAAGATTTGCTAGCCAAGAGAAAATAAAGTGAAGTCGATACGGGATCGATTTCGTAATTGGTTCTTACGATGGTTGCTTGATGTTTAAAAATCGGATTTGTGTACCAAAAATAATGAGTTGATTCAAAAGATTTTGCATGAAGCACATAATGGTTGTTTGACGGCTTCATCCGGCAATCATTTAAAATGTATAATGGCTTGAAGAAAATGTACTTCGTGGAGTGAAATGAAAAGAGATATTTCCGAGTTTGTATCAAAGTGTTTAATTTGTCAACAGGTGAAAGCTGAACACCAAGTGCCTTCGGGATTACTTCATCCTATTATGGTTCCTGAATGGAAATGGGATCGGATTACTATGGATTTTGTTTTAGGGTTGCCATTGACTCCAGGAAAGAAAGATGCCATCTGGGTAATAGTTGACAGATTAACTAAGTCGGCTCATTTTATCCCGGTACGTATGGATTATTCTCTTAACAAGTTGGCTGAACTGTATGTTAGAGAAATTGTTAGACTACACGGAATACCATTGTCGATTATTTCGGATAGAGATCCGAGGTTTACCTCGTGGTTTTGGCAAAAGTTGCAAGATGCGTTAGGTACGAAGTTAAATTTCAGTACTGCTTTTCATTCACAAACTGATGGGCAATCAGAGAGAGTAATTCAGATTCTTGAAGATATGCTTAGACGTTGTGTATTGGAATTTCAAGGAAGTTGGGAAAGATATTTACCGTTGGTAGAATTTGCTTACAATAATAGTTATCAGACGAGCTTGAAAATGGCACCTTATGAAGCATTGTATGGTCGTAAGTGTCGAACGCCTTTGTATTGGACTGAACTCAAGGAAAATTTGATCTATGGAATTGATCTAATAAAAGAAACCAAAGAAAAAGTGAAGGTAATTCGAGATTGTTTGAAAGCTGCTTCAGATAGACAGAAATCTTATGCAGATTTAAAACGAAAAGACGTTGAATTTCAAGTTGGTGATAAAGTATTTTTAAAAGTGTCTCCGTGGAAGAAAGTTCTCAGATTTGGACGGAAGGGCAAATTAAGTCCGTGTTTTATCGGGCCGTATGAAATAATTGAAAGAGTTGGACCGGTAGCCTATCGGTTAGCATTGCCATCTCAATTGAAGAAAATTCATAATGTATTCCATGTGTCTATGTTACATCGGTATCGTTCGGATCCTTCACATGTGGTTTCATTGACAGAAATTGAACTACAACCAGACATGACCTATGAAGAAGAACCGATTAAGATTTTAGCTCGAGAGGTCAAACAACTAAGGAACAAAAGTATTGCACTTGTGAAAGTGTTGTGGCAAAAGCATGGAGTAGAAGAAGCTACATGGGAACTCGAAGAAACTATGAAGAATCAATACCCACATCTGTTTACCGGTAAGATTTTCGAGGACGAAAATCTTTAAAGGGAGGAGAGTTGTAATATCCCGAATTAAGGCCTAATCAGAATAGTGGTTTCGTGACCACAAATCCGAGATAGAAATAATTATTTTATAATTATTTTGAGGTTTATGATATGATTGCATAATTGTGTGAAGATTTCGTGAAGAAATTTTTGGCATAACGAGTTTAGTTTAAAGTTAGGGATTAAATCGAATAAGTTGCAAAAGTTGCATTCTAGAAGTTTTTAGTATGAAATTGCTTTGAAATATTAATTAGGAGGTCTTAAATGGTACTTTGACCAATTTTAAGTTCATGGACAAAATTAGGACATGGAAGGAATTTTTGAAAGTTTAGTAAGGAGGGCATTTTGGTCATTTGGATATTAAATGAAATAAAAAGGAAAAATAACACAAAATTGGTTATCATCTTCCTTAGTTGCTGCCGAATGCTCCTCTCTCCATAGCTAGGGCTTCTTCAACTTTCAAGCTTCATAGTAAGTGATTCCAAGCCCCGCTTTTTAATGATTTTTACGTTTTTGAAATCCTCGTAACTTTCGGTATAGCTTATGATAGTAATATTTTGAGTTAGAGTTCATATTTGGAAAAATACCCATAGGTGAAATTTGTGAATTTTGATGTTTTATGATAGAATATGAGGTTTTAAATTAAGTTAGACAACTTGTGCTACTTGGCTTTGAGTGAAAACGAGTAAAAGGGCTTAATCTAAGAAAAATACCTAATAGTCATAAGTACATGTTAGAGTGAGAATTTGATGTTGCCATAGAAGGGAAAAGTGATCAACATGTTATAAAACATAAGAATAAGGAATTAAGTTTAATCCCGAGATTAGGGGCAAAAGTGTAAATATGCAAAAGTTTAGGGGTAAAATTGTAATTTTGCTAAAATTTGAATTAAAGACTAATTCGATAATGTGAGTATTAAATAAGCTAAATGTGTTATTTTAGATCAAGGAAGACGTGGAATCGACCCCAATCGAGGAAAAGAAAATATTGTGGACTAAATTGCAAAATCTTTATATTTTGGTACCAAGGTAAGTTCATGTGTAAATAATGTATCATAATTGTTATTTTTAAGTTATTGATGTTAATTATCTGATATGTTGATTTTTATCATGAAATATATGCTTTGTGGTTTTTTTCGAATAAAATGCAAATTATGTGTATTATTTGTTAAATATAAAGTGCTATTGAGTATTGGTTTCAGTATTTTACGGAAGATGGCAAGGATATGTGTCCGAGGAAAATCCCGTTTGAACCTTAGGAATAGATTAGGATACAAGTGAATGTCACTAGGATGGTTTGAGCATCCGAACTCGTTGAGTTGAGTCCGAGTTCACTTATGGATGCGAATGTCCGAACTCGTTGAGTTGAGTTCGAGTTCGTGAGATGTAACTAGGCATCCGAACTCGTTGAGTTGAGTCTGAGTTCACTTATGGATGCGAACACCTGAGCTCGTTGAGTTGAGTCCGAGTTCACTTAGGGGCGGGTTACATGATTGCTTGATTACATATGTGGCACTTATGTGCAAATTATCCATGTATCCGAGTTATATTCCGATGTGTTCAACGGGTAAAATTTCTAGTGAAATGGAAGAACACTTAAAATGCAAGTGACATTTTGGTAAGTGTTGTGAAATGGACACTTTGGACAGGTATGTACTTAACCCTCGGGTTGAAAATAGATACTACAACGATAAGGTGGTAAGATGATGAATGATGTTTAGAAATGTGATATATGTTTTGGTGATACCATGCTAAGGTTGTTTGGTATAATTGTATTGTTATGTTACTTGTTATTTGCATATGAAGTTACTAAGTATTTATGCTTACTCCCTCCTTTTTATTCACTGTAGTTTTGAACAAGCTGGCTCGGGAATCGGGACAGGTCGAAGGTTCGATCACACTATTCGAAGGACTTTTATTTTGGTAAATGGCTTGTAAAACTTAAGTATGGCATGTATAGCAATATACCTACTTTGTGTAAATAATTTTGTGATATGGCGGTGATTTGGTTGAGAAAATGCTTGATAATGATAAGTCATGGAAATGGCTAATTTAGATCATGTTTGATGTCATGGAAGATTAATAGGTTATCTAGTCTATAAAAACTCATGAAAAGATGAAATTTGCCTTAAACAGAACATTGCAGCAACACTGAAGTGAGTTTGAAAATTTACTAAAAATCATAGAAATCGAATTTGGTGACGGATTAAATATGAAATTGAATCCTAATATGTCTAGTTTCACACAAAACAAACGAAACAAGTATAGGAATTATATGTTAGATGATATTTGAATTTTAGTGAAACAGGGCCAGAGCAATTTCTGGATTCCCTGTTCCAACTTTAGAAATTCACCATAAATTGTAAAAAAATAATTAGGTGGTGTATTTTATATTATTGGAATCCTTATTGAGTCTAGTTTTAGGATAAACAAACATAATGGTCATATAAATTTTTCACAGAGAGAAATATGGTTCGCAGTAAACAGAGGGCAGTCCAGTCAAGTCCTAAAATAGGGGTAACTTTAACTAATAAACTGTACTAATTGGCCCAACCAAAAATTCTAGAAAAAAGTTATTGAATAGATATATGAGTCTAGATTTAGGAAAAATTTATGGATCTTGATTTTGAGTTTCGTAACTCGAGATATGATTTTTCTTCTAACTGTGATGCAGGTAGCTAGAAAGCTGTGAATGTAGAAACAAATGATTCGAAGTTCTTAATTTGATAAATTATGTTCGGTAACACCTCAAGCTTGACTCCGGCGACGGTCTCGGGCGTGGGGGCATTACATCGTCAACTCAATTAACTCAAAATTTTTTCATTCGATTCGATTCAATTGAACGCTCACCCCTAATGTTATGCAAGTGGCAAATCATTCTGTTACCAAGTCCCTTAAAGGCTCAAAATTAAATAGTCCAAGGCAACGAAATAGGTTCCAAAACTATTAGCTCACCTTGTAACATCTCTTACCCATATCCCACGCCGGGACAAGGTACGAGGCGTTACTAGACTTAAACACATGTATACAAACAATTTCGGGTCATCAAATTTCGATCAAATTTAAAACTTTCAAACTTCCTCTTAACGCCCCTAATATGAACCAACGTGGCCCAAAAACACGCTTTGGAAACGGTTCAGGAAATAACCGAACACTTTGAAAACTTTGAATAATTTCAATGCAAATAAGGGCACACGCCCGTGTGTCCTCTTAACATGGCCATGTTGAAGGCCCATGTAGCTCACACGGCCTGAACATATCGGGACACGCCCGTGTCCCTAGCCCGTGCAAGTTTATTTCTTAATTCAAACCTACAGGGGTTTTCACACAGTTTGACACACGCCCGTGTCCTTCACGCGACCATGACATGCCCGTATCTCAGCCTTTGGACAAGAACCTTGACATTATGTTTCTGATGTCATCAACCATTTAGGGGCATACGGCTAAGGCACACGCCTGTGTGTTAGGTCGTGTCCTCCACACGGTTGAGACACACGGCTGTGTCTCTGCCTGTGTGGTTACTGCTGGGCATCCTGTTTTGCCAAATTTAGGTGTAGGGGACACACGGCCTGACTACACGCCCATGGGGCAAACCATGTGTCACACACAGTCTAGACACACACCCGTATGTATACCCGTGTGAACAAAAACAATGCTATTTACCAAGCCTTTTTGTCACCCTTACATACTCCCACCTACAAAAACATCAAACAATACCAATACCACATAAAAACATGACCATATCAACTAATACCTAGGCATCCATACATCATTTCCAAGCTATTTCCTATCACATACAACATCTCCTACTTATCAACACAAACCATGCAACAAACACATCCATGAGAATTTTCATCAAATGCATTTAATAATAATCAGTATTAACCAACATCAATAGCCTATACAAAATGAATATCACATCCATATGAGCCAACACTTGTGGCTAAACCAACATGACACTAAACAAAAAGACCAAGTTCCTATACATGCCACGCTCAAAACATTTAAACTAACTATACCAAAAACTTTAGGTGATAATGTGATCAATACCTCCGACGTCCATTGATTCCCAAGCTAGCTTGGTGGCACTATAAGAAAAATAGAAAAGAGAGGAAGTAAGCATAAAGCTTAGTAAGTTACAAGTAAATAATTAACATCGCTTTACCAAGTAACATTATACTCATAACATATCATACACTTGCACAAGATTCACGAATGACTATAGACATAACTTACTCATTTTTCATCCTTTCTATTCATATACATAACCCGAGCTCATTCTTATGAGTTTCGTGTAAGTACCTGTACCACTTGCAACAGAATCATAACTTTTCTCAATCATGATATAATCTTTAAATTACCTGTTGAACCAGTTGGAAAAATAAATGGATACCCGATAAGCCTCATACTAAAGGGTAAGATGCCAACGCCATGTCCCAAACATGGTCTTACACTGGCTCTCACATATCAGTGCCGATGCCATGTTCCAAACATGGTCTTACACTAGCCCACAT
Source organism: Gossypium longicalyx (assembly GCA_025698465.1). Lineage (NCBI taxonomy): Eukaryota > Viridiplantae > Streptophyta > Magnoliopsida > Malvales > Malvaceae > Gossypium > Gossypium longicalyx. The sequence goes on along the minus strand of CM047002.1, from coordinate 58,466,396 downwards.
GTCGAGGTTGATGCCATGTCCCAAACATGGTCTTACACTAGCTCTCATCTAAATGCCGATGCCATGTTTCAAACATGGTCTTACACTGGCTCACATATCGAGACCGATGCCATGTCTCAGACATGGTCTTATACTAGCTCTCATAACCTTAGTATCACGGCATGGATATCCGATCTATTCTTACAGTTCAACCAGGAGTTTTACCACATCAAATCTTGTCATGCATATTCATAAAAAAATCGAAAATTTCATGCAATATCAAGTATTCAATGTATAATAACAATAGAATTGTGATATTTACGTGTAACTTACCTTGGTATATAAAATATGGGCGACTAGTTGAATTAGTTTACTAGTTTGGTCTTCCCCCGGTCTAGGTCTGGATTTCGTATTTCTTGATCTATAATGATAAAATTCACTAATTTAATCATCACATTAATCAAGACATTTCATAATTCTTATTTTGGCAAAATGACCGTTTTTCCCTTAGACTTTCACAAAATTACGATTTTGCCGTTAGGCTTATAAAATGATTTTCATCGAATTTCCACATTAACCAAGCCTAGCTGAAACTACTTTAAGCCTATAGCATCTCACAATTTCAATTATTTCACACATTTACTACTTATTTTGTAACTTTTACAAAATGGTCCCTTTTTAGTGTTTTCATGAAAACCCCTTTCACTAAAGTTGTTTATTAACAACCATAATTCATTTTCTTCTATAAAAATTTAGCAACCAACATGAGTAATCTCATGTAAAACCCTAAACTCTCAAATATTTTGCAAAATAGTCCCCCCATTAGTTAGCTTAAGCTACAAGGGCCCCAAAAATACAAAAATCATCAAGAAAGACCATCAAAATCACTTACTTGTAAGAGTCTAAAGTTGCTGAAAATTTTAAGCTCCCATGTGATGTGATCCAGCTCAGGTGATTGAGTCGAGTTCACGTAGTTTGCCCGATCATCTACGAGAAAGGTCGTTCACAAATTATCAATTTGTTTAAAATGGCTTAGAAGGCTGAATGTTAATGAAATGGGGTTCAAAATTGTCTATTTGGATGAGCTAGGTTCGACTAAAAAGAAACATAGGTAGAAGGTATCTGGATGGGTCGGTTTAAGTTAATAGTTCGGTAAAGAAATAATATAGAGATGGAAAAATGAACTTAAACTTCAGGAGTGATTCAACACTATGAAGAGTGTCACCCTCGATCCTATATTGTTTAAGGTGATAAAGATGGATGGTAGAAGGATAGTTGAACGCCACACCAATGCTTAGTGATAAGTTCAGAAACAAGTTCAGGTTGACGCCACTAGCGAGCTAGATAAGTCACTCGAGACTCGTACGAAATTGGAGAGGAAATTAACCTCACAAGAACAAATGTTCATTCAAATAAAATGGCAAAAGTCCCTTCCAATTGAAAAGTGCTGAGTATTTATAGCCTAACATATGATAACTGAATGGATAAAATAACTAGCTTAAAGGCTAAGTAATTCGGCTATGAATGCACTTGAATATTCTAGAACAAATCATTAAAAGACTAAGTCCACATTCGGCTGAATGGAGCTTCAATAGTCAGATTCTTCCTTCCCTTTGCTGTGCATGAATTCTTAGCATAGAATAAAGCTTCAAGTGCCTTGTATGAGCTCCAAAAGTTTCATTCGTCTCCTTGGGTCGTTCATGCACTTGCATGGAACATGTATTCTTATAAATAGGCACTTTAATGGCATGTAGTTTCCTGAACAGTAGCATGTATCTTGTAAATTAGTCCTCCCCATTGTGCATGCATGTTGTTAATTTAATGGGCTGAATTTATGTGTTAATTCCCCCCTTGGACGTTCTTGAATTCATTCATGCATGTATAGAAGTTGATTGGTCAAAACAAGGTGGGAACATGTTCAAGGCTGCCTTGAGAGCTAATCAGACAACTTTGGAATTAATTGGCAGCAATTCCTTAGCCGAATGGGTGCTTGGGGAAACCAATAATCAGAACACCATGCATTGTAGCCGACCATGCATGAATTCTTTCATGCGTTGCACCTTGTATTTAATCTCCATTCATGCATTCGGCTGAACCTAAACAAGCAATAAACACATTAAATCAAGCTTACATTCGGATGCACCAAGATAATACAAAATCTAGACATATTAATAAACATATTAAATTAAAACTCAATTAATATGAACTTAGCTAACATATTAAATTCAACTAGCTCAAACATGTGAAAATAATTAATAAACTGATTTGAGCTAGGGAATTTGGCATGAGCTGTATCAAATTGAATTAAAATAAAACTAATACTTAGTTTATTAAAATTGAAAAAGAAATGAGCTGGAAAGAAACTAAATTGAGCTCAAACAAGCTTAATTAAGCTCAAGTGAACTGATTGGAGCTCAGGGAGCTGGAGACGAGCTAAAATCAACTTGCACTAAGGTGCAAGGAGCCTTTAACAAATTGGGCCAGACTTCTCCTTTGTCATAGAGCTCAATGTCACTCCAAAATTGAGCTAACAATGTCAAAACAACTTCTTGAAGATGCTTAGCACGAGCTCGAGTTATGGGTCCTTTAAGCAGCTCGAGAGATTCTTGGCTTGTGCTTGATGAGCTCCCGGGGGTGCTTACATCACCATGGAGAAGAAAGAGAGAATGAAAAAGATGAAAGCTTCTTCTTGTTTTATTATATTTCTAGTCAAATTAGTCACCAAATTTCACCTAACTTTGACCCTACAAATTCTTTGTCTCCATGTTCAGCCACTAACAAATTTGTGGTCTATTTACTCAATAAAGACCTCTAATTTAATGTTCCATAGCTATTTGACACCTTTAGCTAGCAGAACAAAATTATTGCACTTTATGCGATTTAGTCCTTTTTCAAAATTAAGCATGCGATCACTAAAATTAATTCACCAAAAATTTCAAACACTCATGTTAATCATTCTATAACACATAAAATAATATTAAAATAATTTCTCCGAACTCAGATTTGTGGTTCCAAAACTACTGTTCCGACTAGGCCAAAAATCGGGTTGTTATACACCTAAATCCTTATTAGTTGGTCTAGGAATATTAAAGATTAATTCTATGATAATGGAAGCCCAACCATCACATGGATAGGTCTTCTCAGAACCACCATTTGTTGTCACAGTACTAGTAACATTTATACTTTCAGATTCTTATCTCTTTTAAGAAGGCCACTTTTGTTTCCACTATTTTTTCACTCGAGGCCCCACACAAGGATCTAAGAGGAATCAATACAACACTCATGGCTAGTGACTCTTCAACTACTTCCCTAATTTCAACAACCAATTCATTGTCACACTGAATAAAATGGTGGTTGTTGTCGTTGGTAAAACTCTAGTTGCAATGAAAGTTGTAACGATTTGATTTTTGTTGGTGTCGAAAAACACGATTTCAAAACTTTATTTTTTAAATTAAATTCGTTAAGATAAAGTAAAAAGATTTATAGAGTTAGTATGAAAATATATTAAATATTAGTTAAGTAATTTAACAGAGAAAATCATTAATTAAAGCTTATGAACTAAAATTGAAAAATCCAATCACTATTGAGTTTTAATTTAGAAAATACTTAAGGATCTAATTGGAAATTAACCAAAGGGACTAAATGGTTATTAAACCATTAATGTGAAATGAGTTAGTGGATTTTTAGGTACATCCACTTAGTTTGATTAAGAAAGATGATATAAATAGTGAAGCATGCTTTAAAGGTTAAAACTTAAAGTTAATTAGGCTAATTAACTAATTAATCATCGTATATAAACTTGAGGGGTGGAGGAATGAAACAAAACACTTACTATCTTTATTCTAAATTTTTCCATAGCCATAAGAAGGAAAAGAAATTCAAGTTTTCTTAGTTACATTCGGCTACCAATTCACTTAGGTAAATGAAATCCTCTCATTTGCATGGGTGAATGAAATCCTCTCATTTGCATTACATGATAGATGAAAAGTAAATGTGGTCACTGGTTGTTTGTCTTTGTGATGAATGACTTAATTACTATTTGATAGTAATTGATTTTTCATGAAGGAAGATGTAATGGTTACCATGAGAAAAAAAAAAGGATCCTATTGGGAGAATGAATTTATCCCAAAGAGATTAAGGATATCATATAAGATTAACACATTTATGACAAGGTTATTGGACGAACATTGATCGAGTAGCTTCTATAATGGTATCTCATTAGGGAGAGCTCAGTCACGATACTATAGTGGAATGATTTCATGACAAAAAAAGTTTATAATTAATAGGCGAAAAACTAGAACTTAATTATAAATCATTTGAGCCCTAATCACATATGCCCAATTGGTCCCTTCGCTAGCTCGTTGAAACATGAAATGAATTGTATGTTGAATCAAATAAAAGAAAATGGATAAAAATGATAAAGTTAGATAAATGGGTAACATTCGTAAATGAATGTGATTTTTCACTAAGTTTGGAAATGACCTGAGAATTACTTTAAACTTTTTGATTGATTATTTAATTAAATAATTGAAGTTCAAAAATGGAATTAAATTAATTGGTCACTGTGAATCCATTTAATGTATAAATTAAATATATTTTATAGATTCTTTTATGGTAAAGTTTTCATGATTTTAACGGAATTAGAATTGGGTTGAGAAAATTATTTAATTGGAAAATTAATTTAATAAATAATGTTTATTTTGAGAAAAAGAAAAACATGTACTAGGTTGGATTAAATTATAAAGTGTTGGGTTAAAAATCAAATAAGCACATATAATTAGACCAAATATAGGAGAGCCCCGACTCCCTATCATAATATATTTGAGGGGAGGCACACCCTATTAGTCGTCCCTCCCTCTTAGTTCAATTAGAAGATTGGTTTTTTCTATTAAATAGGCATTAAATACATTCTACTAATTCAACTAGGGTTTAACTCCCTCTCCCTTAAATAGATGGAAATAGTAAGATTAAAAACATAAAAAGTTACACAAAACTCATGAGAATTGTTATTCTGCCCGAAAATAGTGAGAATTTATTTTTAAGTATAAATTCTATTTTCTAAGAATAACAATTCTACCAGTTTCAATAAGAGAGAGATTTACATTTCTACTGAAAGTAAGAAAATTATTTTTTATTTTATGTTTTATTCAAAATTGTTCAAGCCCACACTTGAAGCAATTTGTGGTATGAGAATAGTAGAGAAGGTTGTTTAGTTAAAAGTCAGGAACGACAAGGGTCCGTCCTTTTCAAAGCACAAGTATATTTCAGGAAAAGCTTGTTACTATAAATATCACAAATCGGCTCAATTTTTAAAATTTTATTTTTCGCTATGTAAAAAAAATCATTTTTTAGCCAAATTTTTTCCAACTATTGGTATCAGAACTAGGTTTTACTATGTTTATATTATAAACCTATACTGCTTCTTCATATGTGATTAATTTATGATAAGATGTAACATTCTTGTAATTATCCACATGTTTAGCGATATGTTTGTGAATGAATGTATGTTATTATTTTATTATTTATATGATAAAATAATTTTACGAAAGTTGTGATTCCTAAAAATTTGAATGTAATTATTATTAATTTTTGGGTATGTAATTCGATCATGGACTATCATCTCTACACAAGATTTATTTATGTTATTATAAAATAATTTATGTGAGTCAAAAATGGACATAAGACTTGTGTAACAGATATTTTTGGTAGAACTTGGAGAATCGAGACACGTTCAGGCTTATCAAGACGGTGCATACCTGACCTAGCCAAAACGAAAAAAGATTAACAACGGTGATTGATGGTAGGGGCAGACGACGGTGGTCAGCGAAGGTCCAATGGTGGTTGGCGAAGACTAGCGGTAGGTCGACGATGACAAAACAACAACGACAATAATGTGAACCAATGAGACAGTGAATGTTTGTGGTGGCAAAATAGAAGACCCAAAGTATGTTTTAAGGTTTGTAATTTTATTATTTTTCTAGGATGGAATCATGGAAACTTTGGTTGATCAGGGTCATTTAAATTTTATGATTTTATTTATGAGAACATGATGATATTTATTTGACTACAAATGTTTGTTCACACATATGTATGATAAATATATCAAATAGTTTAGAGAAAGAGTGTCACATGTACTTGTCATGTATTTATTAATCATTCATGATTGAAACCATACATTAAAAACCTTGTACGTTTTTTAAAAGATTGAGTGGGAGAAAGTTCCTAAACAAGACCTACTGCCTTCATCAATGGTCTTTTGTGATGGTATGACAATTTAACTACCCTACGGTAGGATTTCCATGTGGATCACACTAAGGAAATTTCCTAAAAGTAAATAAGAATTATCTTGGAATCGTATGATAGTTGGCCGACCATGTTGTAGGTATTATCATGTGATATAATAAGAAATTTTCTTCAAAGAGGATTAGTCACAACATGTCACTTGGTGAGATTGTTCCATGATGACTCATTTGCGGTACATGATGTGATAGGTGTTGAGTTGATGGTTATGCACTCAAGATCTTCTAGTTAAGTAACTTCTCACAAAGCTCTACTTAAGTTAGAATGATGGCAAAATGTTAAACGATTATTAGTACGTGTGAAATCTTAAGGAATTGGGTTCATGTACTAATACGATGGAAATCCATGTTTTTACTAGTTGATTAAGATTACCCCACGATGACTTAATTCAATAGACGTAGTAATTACCGTTACAATGGCTTACAAATATTTTCAAGGTTTAATGTAAGACACATGCATCATCTTAATGCATATCATATGTTGCAAAAAATTTTTCAAATTATTTGCTTAATATAGTGATATTAATAAATGAGTATTTTATTTTCCATTAAAAAATGACACCTACTCCGTTATTAAGCACATTCATTGAGAACAAACTGAACATAATGAATGGAAAAAGAACCATATGATTATCCTATGCTGTGAGAAACTCAAATCAATCATTGATACTAAATGCCCTCTAACCACACAAGCTGAGGCTAGAAAATGCTGGGAGGAGTTTGATGAGCTAGCTTATTGCTATATGTTGGCAAGTGTGGCCATCACCCTTATAAGTATCTGGAGAGTTGTAGGACTGCCAAAGGGATTCTTGTGTCTGGGCTTGACAGTCAACTATAACTAGTTTGATGAATGCCCAACAAAAGCCCAACACTCCAAACAAAGACCACATGACTACTCTTATAGGATACTTTGCAGACGCTACGGATAATGATGCCAATATGGACCAAAACATAGAAATAGAGATGGTGTTCAAAATTTTGTCCAAGGATTTTACAAGCTTTAGACCCGTATATAACCTTGGGAACAAGAATTTAAAGCTTACACCACTCATAAAGGAATTTGAATCCTATTAGTTAATGTTGAATTATAGTCAACGAATCTGAATAGCAGAATCAAACTTAGTTGTTGCTTCTTCCTCTGAGAAAAAGGGAAAAAACATTAAAAGAAACAATGTTAAGTTCTTTGGGACTCCTAAAGTGGAAAGGAAGAGAACCAAGAAGCCTAAATACTTATTCAAGTCTAAATGTTTCTTCTACAACAAGAAAGGACACTTCAAGACAAATTACAAAGAATGGAAGGATTACCTAGCCACTAAAGGCAATGGTTGAAACTCTTTATGATAGAAGCTTGTTTAGTGGAAGATTTAATAGACCAATAGGTTATTGATTTAGAGCCACTAATCATGTGTGCGTTTCTCTACAAGGGTTCGAGGAAACGGAAGATCTTAGAGATAAGAGGCTATAATTGCAGACCAGAAATAAGACAAGTGTGGCAGCTAAAGTAGTGAGAGATGTAGATCATTATTTTTAATCATTTTAGGAAGATTATTTTAAAAGACATTTTCTATGTACCAAGTTTCAAAAGAAATTCAATTTTCGTTGCATGTTTATTTAAAGACTACTTGCCGTTACTTTTAATAATATTATTACAATATTTAGAAATCGTACACTTATTTGTAGTGGATGAATATAGAATAATCTCTAGTTTATCAAACCAAATATGTTTACACTGTTTGAAACTAAAATTTCGAATAAAAGACTTAAAACTTCTCACTCTAATGAGTCATACTTTTGGCATTAGAGACTTAGTCATATTAACCAAGAAAGAATCACTAAACTTGTGAAAGATGGAACTTTAAGTTTTCTTAAAGAAGTTAATCTTCCACAATGTGAATCTTACTTGAAAGGTAAGATGACTAAGCAATCTTTTAATGTAAAAGGAACAAAGCCATGAAACCCTAAGAACTTGTGCACACTGACGTATGTGGCCTCATGAACTTCAATGCAAGAGGTTGTTACAAGTATTATGTACCATTTATTGATGATTATTCCATACATGAATATGTGTACTTAATGTACCGAAAAAGTGAAACATTTGATAAATTCAAAGAGTGTTGTGTGAAAGTAGAGAAACAACTAGGTTTACCCATAAAATCACTTCAATTTAATTGATGTGGGGAATATTTATCAAATGAGTTCTTAGGGTATCTCATAGAGAATGGGTTTGTATCCTAATTAATTGCGCTAGGCACTCCACAACAAAATTGTGTGGCAAAGAGAAGAAATCAAAATTTGTTAAACATGGTTCATTCGATGTTAAGTTATCTGAAAATGACAATATTCTTTTAAGGATATGCATTACGAACAACTTGCTATATTCTGTATGATATACCAACTAAGGAAACATCTAAAACTCCATATGAACTACGGCATGATAGGAAGCCAAATCTAAATCATTCAAAGATTTGGAGATACCCTCCAACATATTGGATAAAGATGGAAGGAAGTTGGATTCATAGACGAAATTGTGCATGTTTGTGAGATATCCAAAAATAATAAAGGGTGGTTAGTTTTATAACCCAAAGGAACAAACAGTGATAGTGTCAACTCAGGCTACTGTCTTTGAGGAAAGTTACATGAATGAATTTAAACCCCGAAGTAAATAAGTAATCGAGACACTTTCAAAAAATACACAAAGCCCTATAGAAACGATTTGAGAACCAACTCCTAATAGTATATTTGCAAACAATTAGCAGCATAAGGTGCTTCATTGTAATGGGAAGGTTTTTTGCAAGCTTGAGTTCTTCCAATCTAGCGAAAGTGTTTTACATATTGAGTGTACTAAACAAGAAGATGATGACCCACTAATATATGATGAAGCGGTGTAGAGTGTTAATTCCAAACTTGGAGAAATTGTTATGAAAGTTGAGATGGATTCTATGATTTTCAAATTAGTGTGGGAACTCGTAGACTTACCGGAAGGGATAAAACCTAGAAGGTTTAAATGGATCTATAAGAAGCAAAGAAATGCAGATGAAAAACTGGAAACTTACAAGGCTAGACTTGTAGCAAAAGGTTATACTTAGAAAGAATGTATCGATTATAAAGAAACCTTATCTTATGTTGTCATGCTCAAGTCAATCTGCATATTGTTATCCATTCAAGTGGCTCTCGATTACAAGATCTAGCAAATTGATGTTAAGATAGCGTTCTTGAACGACTATCTTGAAGAGAGAATTTATATGATGTAACCTATTGGATATATAGCTGAAGGAAATGAGCATAACATTTGCAAACTTCTTAGATCTATATATGGACTTAAGCAAGCATCTTGCTCATGGAATTAAAGATTTGATTAAGCGATCAAAACATTTGGATTTGAGCAAAATGTAGATAAACCTTGTGTTTATAAACGTATTGGGGATGGAAAGATGGTCTTTCTTGTTCTATATGTCAATGACATTCTACTAATTAGAAACGATGTAGAAACATTGTCATCTATTAAACTATGGTTAACTCAATAGTTTAGTATGAAGGACTTAGAAGAAGCTAATTTCGTTCTAGGTATTTGAATCCTAAAAGATCGAAAGAACAAAGTCATAATATTATTACTAGTGTCATACATAGACAAAATATTGGAATGACAATAACAGTTTTTGGTATGAGAAAAATGGAGAAGGTTGTTCGGTTTAAAGCCGAGAATGATAAGGATCTGTTTTGCTCAAAGCACGAGTATATTTCAGGAAAATTTTATTGCTATAAATATCAAAAACAAACTCGATTTTCAAATTTGTATTTTTCTACTGTACAAGCAAACCGTTTTAAAAATAGATTTTTCCAGCAGTTAGAAATTAAGTTAAGCTTGTTAGAAGATTGTGTGACATTAGGGACTAAATTGAATAAATTGAAAGCTGTCATGAAATTATGCTATAGATAAAAAAGTATAGGGTCCTTATTGAAAGGATGTGAAATCAGATTTTGGTCGATGTTAAATATAAAAAAAATATGAGTATTTCAGTTATAAGGACTAAAATGAATAAAATGAAAAATATGTTGATTATGTGTTTTAATGTGATTTGGATGTGAACTAATATTGTTTTTATAATTAAATTACCGAAAGAAGCTAAAGACGATGTTGGGTTGTCTTGAGAGTAAGGAAAGATGGGAGTCATAGACGAGTGATGAAAATATGGTTTGTACTTTTATGATTTGAGTTCAATATACATATATACATATATAGAATGTCGAGAATTGAATTGAGGTGAGCATAGCATAAACAAGCATGATATGAAACTATGATATATGATTCATGAACATATATGTATTGATTCATTGGTTACCCTATTAACTGTCTCGGGAAGAGTCGAGTATTGCTGGAAAAGATCCCGTTCGAAAATAGTTTTCTTGTACAACGGAAAATAAAAATTTGAAATTCGACCCAACTTGTGATTTTATAGTAATAAACCCTAGACCAAATTTCCACCTATGTTTTTGGATAGACAGATCCTTGTCATTCCCGACTTTTAACCAAACAATCTTCTTTGCTATTCTCGTACCACGAACTGCTTCGAGTGTAGGCTCAAATAAATCGAATCAAACACAAAACTAGAAATAGTTTTCTTTTATTTAATGTGAAAACAAAAATTCTCTTCTTACATAGAAACCGATAAAATCATTATTCTGGAAAATATATTTAATTCTTAAAGAATAAAAGTCTTTCTATTTTCAGGTAAAATAATGATATTTGAAAGTTGTGTGTGAATAGCCCTACTGGTGCGATCTATTTATAGGGAGAGAAGGTAGATCCCTTGTTGAATTGTAGAAGTTTATTTCGACTATAAAAATGAACTCTTTGTCTAACAAGAAGTATAGGTGGTGACAACTTTAGCTATTTTTACTAGGAAAAATAGGGTTTGTCATCCACCCTTTTTACATAAGGGATTTTTGGGCCCCTTCCATATCGAGTCCAATTACAAGTACTTCCTGAGATTTTAACTCAATACTTTATAATTCAATCCAACCAAATATTTGTTTTTCTATTTCCAAAATAAACTTCTCAATATATTTTAAATTAAATAATCTTCTCAACCCAATTCTAATTTCGTTAAAATCATGATGACTTTATCGTAAAAGAATATATGAGAAAATATATTTAATTTTTCTGTATTCAATGGTTCATTATGACCAAATAATTTATTTCCAATTTCGAACTCCATAATAATTTCCAATTAATTTTCCATTTCTCCATTTCCATCATTTCTATTTTTTATTCATTTGATTCAACATTTAATTTATTTATGGTTTCAGCAAGCTAGCAAAGGGGCCGATTAGATGTATGCTATTGAGACTCAAATGGTTTATAATTAAGTTCCAAATTTTCACTTATTAATTATAAACTCATTTAGTCACGAAGTCATTTCATTATAGTATCACGACTGGGCTTTCTCTAACGACATACCATTACGAAAGCAACTCAATTAGCGCTCATTCAATGACCTTGTCATAAGTGTGTTACCCTCATAGGATATCATTTATCTCTTTGGGATAATATCCATTAGCCCAATATGATCTTATTTTATCTCATGGTTACCATTGAAAAGTCAATTACTATCAAATAATAATCAAGTCATTCATAATAAAGACGAACGACCCGTGGTCATGTTTTCTTTTCATCAACCATGTAATGCTAATGAGAGGATATCATTTACCTATGTCTCGAGCTATGAATTTCACTATTGTGAATGATACTACATATTGCAGAAGTCATACACCCAATGCACCAGCTTTCAATTCCTTATCTATTTGAACTTAGACTTTTACTTACATTAAAGTGTACGAGTCACACATACATAGTTTTTCATCTACTTAGGATTTAGGTATGTCACACTATGAACATCACAAGTGAATAAATCCATAAATAGATTCAGGATCTATTCTTCTTGGGTCCAGTCCAATGTACTATCAATCCAGTCAGTCACATCTATGTCTCTATCTTTTAGGAGTCATTCACTTTGATTCCCAAGAAAAAACATCTCCTTAATTGGACTTGATAGATGACATATTAGTTTTTCCGTTGGTTTGCTCATTTTTTATTAGACTAAGGACATGTTTAAGTTCATCTACTAATATAATTTGTCTTTCTGTATTACGATCCAACTACATAATAATGTTTAGTATCAGTTAAACATTAGACAACTAGTGAGCAACATTTGCTTCCATTTTGCTTTGCGTACAAAAACCATATGAGAACAATTATACAAAGTATATTAATATAATCAATGAATTTGTTTTATTAACAAATCTGATCGGAAAAATTACAAGTGTAAATTGATGAAAATTCTACACTTAAGGCACTAGATCCAACATGTATATTTGGCATGTTAGAGGATTAATGTACGGGAGATACTTCTATAACACCCTTAACCCGTATTCGACGCCAAAATAAGGTTACAAAGTATTACCGGACTTATAACTTAAACAATTAGAAATTTCATAATCAATTATCATTCAAATCAAAATCCTTTCAAATACATTCATACAGTCCCTGTTACGAGCCCTCGAGACCCCAAATAGACATTGAAAATGGTTCGGGACTAAACTGAGTATTCAAGAAATTTTTAAAAAAACATTGAAAATTTTCGAAGTATAGGGGATACACGCCCGTGTGGCCAGGCCATGTGTCTCACATGGCCAAGAGACACGCCTGTGTCTCTGGTCGTGTGGGTAATCGAAATGGGTTCACACTACCGTGTCCCAGCCCGTGTAACTCACTAACTTAGCTCACACGGTCAGGCCATACCCCCGTGTGCCAGGCTGTGTACCCTTCGAAATGGCCTCACAGATCCGTGTGCCAAGCTATGTGCTAGGCCGTGTAAAAATTGGAGGGTATACTGACTTGTGCCACACAGCCAAGCCACAAGCCCATGTGCTAGGCCGTGTGAAGCTATTGACTTGAATACTATATAAGTATCAGGGGACACACAACCATGTCATCTAGCTGTGTGTCACACACGGCTGAGACACACGCCCGTGTGGACAAAAATATGTCATTTTCCAAGCTATATTCCTCACCCACATTGGTACCAACTATACACATCAATTTGCATATAACCATGGCATAAATAAACACTTAAACCAACCAATATCAAGTTTATAACATGTATTTCCATACATACAACATGATATCCATAAACACATTTAAATGATCACTTTAAAACTTACCAAATATACTTTTAAAGTATACCTAATGGTTAACCTCACCTATGAGATATTGTGCCTAAAATCAACATGCATACCACATTTCAACTTCAACCATTTGGTACATTAATACTAAATCACAAACAAGGCCAATTACGTGACAATCATACATCATATACGATAAGGCCAAGTACATATTTACATAACAAAATATATCAAATTCAAGCCAAATCAAATGACTAAATACACAATAAAACATAAAGGCTAGCATTAGCCAAAATGACCTATACATGCCATTTAACCTAAAATATAAAGTCATAAGTACCAAAATAACGTTTGATAGTGTGATGCGATCTCCAACAACTTCCAATTCGAGCAAGCTTTCGAAACACTGTAATACATAGAAAAATAAACAGAGTTTTGTGTAATACGAAATTAGACTTACCATTTGACTATAAGTTAAGTAAGTAACATCAAAGCAAGGCACAATTCAATTTGGCCAAAATCTATCATACAACCCATAATCATGTTAGTCATATATGAACTCATCAATTAATTTAATTCCATGTATTTGTAACATCTAATCCATGTAAACATATATCAAATATCAACCATTTCCATGTAAATACCTGTACTTGTTCCCGTTGAACCACTTAGAATCTCGTTAGATACCCGGGTAGTACACACGAGGTGTATTGAACTGTAATCTGTCAATTCATGAACATGTAGGCTCATACGAGCGATAAACGGTAAGCTCCTTTGAGCTGAAAATCGGTAAGCTCATACGAGCTATTGTGAGTCTGCAACACATGCAAGACCTCAACCAAAATGGTAACCCTAATGACATGTCATTTGTATCCTACGAATTCCTAAGGTTCAAATGGGGCTTGATATTCTCCGTACTTCATCGGTTATGCATTCAATAATTTATACATCGCAATTACATAATTCAATACATATATTTTCAATTAATGTATATAAATCCACAATTTAATTTTTACGAACTTACCTCAAACTCGTATGACGGAAAACGATCGTTTATTCGATAACTTTGTCCTTTCCCCGATCTAATTCCGTTCGTTTCTTTTCTTGATCTATATAATCAAATTAACTACTTTAATCATTATTTATTCAATTCAATCCAAAATTCAAGTTTTGGCAAAATTACTATTTTGCCCCTATACTTTTACCTTTGTACAATTTAGTCCCTAGGCTCGTAAAATAAAATTCATACAATTTAATTCTTACACAAGCCTAGGCGAATATCCTATATGTTCATAGCAGCTCATACATTTCATAATTTAACACATTTATCGCACAATTTTCACATTTCACAATTTAACCCTTAATTGGCAATTTCATTAAAAACTCACTTAACAAAAGTTGTTTAATTAACAATAAGAATTCATTTTCTTCCATTAAAATTCAAGAATAACAAGAATTCTCTCATGGAAAAACCCTATAATTTCAACCATTTTGCAAATTAATCCCCTAATTAGCTAGGTTAAGCAACAACGATTCCAAAAATATAAAAATCAACAAAATCAAACACCAAATTCACTTACATGCAAGGACTTCTCTTGGCTGAATTTTAAGCTTAAAAAACCTCAATATTTGCTAAAAATTTCGGTAGGTTGAAGAAAGAAAGATGATGGCATTTTGTTTTATTTAATTTATTCATTAATTGACTATTTACCATTTTAACCTTACCAAACTTTAAAAATAACAAAATTTCCAAGCCATGAACATCTACTATGACCTTTAATGGTTTAATTACCATATAAGGACCTCCACTTTAAAATTCTATATCTATTTAACACCTTTAGCTAATAGAACACAACTTTCACACTTTACTCGATTTAGTCCTTTTTCACAAATTGAGCATACAAACAGTAAAATTTCTTAACGAAATTTTTATACTATCATATTATCATGTTTTTGAATTCAAAATAATATTAAAATAAATTTTTTGACTACAGATTTGTGGTCCCGAAACCACTATTTCGATTTCACTGAAAACGGTCGTTACAACTTCAGCTTATACCAATGAGGCGCAGAGTGCATATTATACTTCAGACGTCTGATGAGGTGTAGAATACATTTTACTTCAATTATACTATTTAGGCACGAAGTGCAATTTATACTTTGAAAGTTCTAATTAAGCATTGGGTGCCAGATTTGTGATGGTTGGATGATCTATGTATTCATCTTGAGTCTATTTCTAGTCAATAGGGATTATAAAGCGTTAACTTGTTAAATGATATTTGGTATGAAGTGATAATGAAAAATTGTATACTATGTATATATATAAAATGTAACAAATGATAGTATATGAAAGATCATGCAAATTAGTTTAAAAAGAGTCATGAGGGCTGATAAAAAAATGAAATGAATCAATAAATTTGAGAAAAAATTAAGAAAATGAAATGAATTAATGATAAGCAATGGGATACAAATGTATTTGATTCAATGATAGAAAACTTGGGATGCTATACTAACATGAGTTTGTCAAATGATATAAGGTATGCATTTTTTTATACATGAGATATGAATTGAGAACTAGTTCATGATTTTGTTGTAATATTAACATTTTCTTGATTTTGTGTTATTTATTTGAATCATGAAAGTATCATTGATCGTTATCGCTTTGCTTACAATTTATTTATTCTATGCACAAGTACTCGTAGATCTCGAGGTTTCGTAGAGTGAATAAAAATCCAGACCGCAATCCTCGACTCGATAATTTTTGTATAGTTTTTATTTTGTTTTAAATAAATGGCATGTACGTAAGGTTGAGTCGATTTTATAGTATGACTTGTCATACTGGTATCTTGAATAGAAAATGTTAGCTTGTGTAACATCCTGAATTAGGGCCTAATCAGAACAGTGGTTTCGAGACCACAAATCTGACACAGTAAAATTTGTTTTTATTATATTTTTATGGTCTAAAATTATATGGAATGATTTTGTGAAAATTAATTCGAAAATTTTGACGTTTAGGCAATCAATTTATTCAAAAGGACTAAATCGTAAAAAGTGCAAAACTTGAATTCTAGAAGCTAAAGGTGTCTAATTGCTATGAAATTTTAAATTGGGAGTCCTTATATGATAACTAGACCATTAGTTGAGTTGTGGACAAAAATGGACATGATTAGGTATGTTTTAAATTATTTTTCATTAAGGGTATTTTAGTAATTTGGCTAATAAAGCAAAATAACATGAAAAAAAAGATGTCATCTTCTTCATTTTTCATGCCATGGCCAAATTTTGCAAGGGGAGACCATATTTAGGGTTTTCCAAACTTTCCAAGCTCTATAGTAAGTCCGTTCTAGCTCCGTTTTTAATGATTTTTACGTTTTTAAAGTCGTTATCACTCAATCTATCTATTTCTACCAATATTTTGAGATATGGTTGAAGTATAGGGTTTTACCCATGATAAATATGTGTGTATTTTGATGGTTAATGGTAGATTATGCAAGTTTATGGTTAGAGAAATGACTTTTACAAAGTGATTTTCAATAAAAATGCATAAAAGGACAAAATTATAAAAGTTGATTGTTTTTTATTTAATTTTTATTTTACAATTGATGTAATTTGTAACAGCCCATTTTTCAGTGGTAGTGGAAACAGTGGTTTTGAGACCACAAATCCGATGAGTGAGTCTGTAAATACTATTATTTAATATTTACGAGCCAATTATAATATTATATTGAAATTCGGTTTAATAATTTTTGCAAATTGAATGAATAGTTAAGTATAAGTGATTGTCCCTAAAGTCAAGTGGTTTTGGAAAATGAGGTATTGGGACCTCATTTCAATAAACCGAGCCTGTAAATATTTTTTAGTATTTACAGAGCGATTATATAGATATATTGAAATTTGGTCCGAAAATTTTAAAGTTTAATTAGTTAATTAAAGAAAAAGGACTAAATCGTAAAAATCATAAAATATTCTCTTTTAAATTTTATCAATCAAAGTGTTTATTTAATAATGGTTTAAGGATTTAAAAGGCAAATAACCATTTTTAAAAGATGATGGACGGTTTGTGTTAATTTTTTTATATAATTATATGTTAAAAGTTATGTTTAATTAATAATAGTAAAACTTAAAAGCAGAAAACAGAAAAAGGGGGGTCATCATCTTCCTTGAGATTTTCTACCGAAATGGAGGAACAAAAACACCGTGGAGAGCTTGAAATTTAGGTGATCATTTGTGGTTCTATATTAAGAAACAAATCAATCGGATAATAATAGTGGGAAAAGAAAATTGGCAGAACAGACTTTAGTGCCGTGTTCATAGCCATTTTGAGTAAGTAAGTTCATACTACCTTCTAAGTTGTTATTAATCGTTGTTAATTATATATATTGCTGAAATGGAAAATCGAACTTTATAGTAATAAACTAGATTTCTGAAATATTTCCAATGGAATGAGTAAAAGTACCATATACGAGGTTTCTGAATGATTCTCGTTTTGGATCAAGCTCCAACATTTGTTGTGGACTTGGATATACATGTGGCACAGATTTAGTCTGGATTGGTAATCTGTTATCGTTTTAAAGGTTTAGCCTAGACTAGTAACCTTAGCCCTGACCAGGCTATATTTTTTCTGTGTTGTCATTAGCTTAACTCAAACGGATAACCTAACACATATATCTCTGTATTAGATTAGCTCATATGAGTTTTATCTGTTTTCTGGACTTGTATATTGAATTCTTTTACAAAGTTCTATCGGAAAAACAAAGATCGTGCAGTGTTAAATTGTTTCATTAAATGGACACTACAGGAAAACAGACTTTTAGCGGCCTTTTTTTGTGCCTTTAGCGGCGCTTTCCTAAGCGCCGCAAAAAACGTCGCTATATGTAACGCCGGTAAAATCAGCGGCGTTTTTTTGAAAAAAGCACCGCTAAAAGACCTGGTCTTTAGCGGCGTTTTTTAAAAAAGCGCCGCTAAAAGTCCTGGTCTTTAGCGGCGTTTTTTAAAAAAGCGCCACTAAAGACCAAGACTTTTAGCGGCGCTTTTTATAAAAACGCCGCTAAAGACCAGTACTTTTAGCGACATTTTTAGAAAATTGCCGCTAAAGAACATGAGTTATAGACCCGAGCCTTTAGCGGCGCTTTTATAAAAAAACGCCGCTAATTTGCCCAGTTTTGCAATATACATTTTTGCACTTATATCTAACCCTCCTGCAAGAAATTCAACCAAAAACAGCAAATATACCATGAAATCCAACCAAAACCCGCAAATTTAAATAATACAAAATTATACGAAAAATATATTATATAAATTGTAAATGAATATTCAAAATATTCTTATACTAATGTAGTTACAAGAAAACAAATGTCTAAGATGGGGATTTTGAAATTGCTTTGAACATAGTCATCATAGATCAAGTCAGTGGTGGAGTTCATTGTATTTTTACTGCTCGCTCGCCTCCTCCTCGCTTCTTTGCCTCCGCCTCCATGCGCTGCTGCCTCTCCGCTCTAAGTTGAGAAATTTGTTCATCTGTGCTAGCTTGTATCTGAACTATCTCGATCTTTTAGCCTCTCGAACTTCACTTTTGACTTTGACTCCCTAAGGCATGTATTGGTGCGAGAGTGGATCCAAAATATTGGGTCGGGTTAACACGGATCCTTGAAATCTAACCCGACCATACCTTTCAGGACCCAAAACTTCATTAATAATTCTGTATCAATATCCTCAAAATTAACAGAACTATCGATCAAAGCGATGCTTCATACTCGCTTTCTTATCTTTTAGTTTCTCCTAATAAATCAGTTAAAGAGTTAGAAACGAAATATACAATAAAAAGGAATACAACATAACATTATTTAAATTAAAGTAATAAAAACGACGAATTAAAACATTATAATTAAATATTATAAATATTTATAATGAATCAAATTTTATTAAGTAAATATACCATAATTTCTGCAGCCTCAGATGTCATCGGAGTTCCATCTTTTTTCCTGTGCGTAATGTCAAAAAGCTGAAGGCGTCCAACTTTTTGACCAGACGAGGCTTCCTACAATATAGTAGTAAATATTATTTAATAGTAAAAAGTCATTAATGCTTGATTGAATTAATAAATCTATATTACCGCGGCCTGAGCTACACAAGCAAAACTTCTCGATCCTGCCGAATGCTTAAATTTCTGTTTTTGCCTGCTGCTTGTTCCAACTCGCTCACGGTCCTACATAATGAAATTATTATTACGTATATAGTAAATACTATAAACCGAAAAATTTATAAGAGTTTGCAAGTACATAATACCTCTCCTTTCTTCGAATTCCAAAATCGAACCGCATCTTCCCATTGGTACTCTCAAAGATTCCGGTGGGACATTTTGCAATTTTTCTTCAAGGCTTATGGGTTTTTAAAATATTCTTTTTCAAAATGCTTTTATGGTCTCTCCATTTTTTACCCAATGCCTTCTTGATATAGGCATCAGAGACCTCTAAAGCAAACTTCTCCTAAAGAACACAAGTTTAGGAAGTAAATATAAATGAAACTTAAACCAAAGTATTATAAATTACATTAACGTTTTTTACCTTAATATTAGATAGAGCTTGATTTTTATTGCTATCAGGCATGTTATGCCATGATTCGTAGTTGATGGGCAACATATTGGCATTTCGTGCTATAATGCCCAAATAGCCTGCTAAAAGTCGAGCTTCTTGTCCAACAGGCTGACCATGGCTGTTTCTAGTTACTTTGACACGCTCGATGTAACTTAAGTTATATAAATCAGTTAGGAGCGTACGTCCTCGACCTCTGCGCGTCCCACCATTTTCAGCTGAAAAATAATATATTATTACTATTTGAAATTTAAAAATAAATCAATAATAAAATTTAATACAATTTGTAAAATAAACTTAACATTACTTTGAAATTCCACAGACTCGTCAAGTGTCTCTGGCACACTTGAAGATCCAACAACCGTCTCTCATTGCTTCAAGATTTACTTTTCTTACGAATTTGTAGTATTCTGTACAATACTAAAATCTCTTAATCTTCTTCTAGGCATTTTTCCTGCAACACATAAAATAGTTAAAATTTTAGTAAGAAATAACAACAATAGTAAATATAAAATAGTTAAATTATACAACATGACTAATGTTAAAATTATAACATTACATATAAAAAAATTATAAAATCTTACATCATAAATCGTAAATATCTTCGTCCACATCCTGACGAACCCATTGAAATTGTGTACTAGTACTAGGGATATCTTCATTTAAGTTTTGTTCTGGAAAAGGCAAAGTTTCTGATCTTTCAACGATGTCATCTCTACTTTCATTCCCCATGTCAAACAAGTCTCTAGGGGTGTTTCAGAGTACAACGTACCAACCCTCATCAATTGGATCTTTCGAGTAAAAAACTTGTTTAACTTGAGAAGAAAATACATACGGCTCGTCTATCAAATGTTCTCCAGTGTGAATTAATCGAGAGAAATTCACCATTGTAAAACCAAACTGGTCATTTTTAATTCCGCGAGCAGTATTAACATCAGCCCAATCACATCGAAATAATACAACTTTCCATTTTCCATAGTAATCCAACTCAATAATGTCGGTTAGAAGTCCGTAATACTCCATATTTCCCTCGACAGATTATCATCCCTAGCACTAGCGTAACTTGTAATTAAAAAGAATTAACAACTACTCCACAATTACAGAGTTCTCCTCAATCTCTCGCGATATTTGGTATGAAATCTAAATCCATTCATGATAAAGCCACTATATCTTTTACTACTCGATTCGGACCTTGGGAAAGCCATTTAACTTCGTCATTAACGACATTCCCACTCCAAACCTATTGAATCAAAAGTAAATTGAGTAATTGTAAATGTTATGAGAAAACATTATTATTTGTCAATAAAATGTTGAGTTGCATACCGCTTTGGCTTAACCATTCATGAAAAGATTCTGCGAATAACCTATTAATCTCGCGATGTTGTAATCTTCGTGAGCGTGAACGAGATCTTAAGATTTGTTTGTACTCACTATGTAAAAAACATGTTTAATTCGTTAAAAAATAAACAAATCAAAAAAAGATGAATATTTATCATACTCTAGAACTTACTTGCGTAATTGTTCAAGTGCATCGTGGTGGAAAAGAACATATCTATGTGCTTGTATCCAAGATCGATCATCTAATTCTGAAATTTCAACTTTGCCGATTGGTTCTCCATAACTTTGAAATAAATAAGTTTCGGCCAAGTTAGGATCATTGAGTCCGGCATTTCTACTTGGTCTATTCAATCTTGTTTCAACATTTTCTAAATATCTAGAACAGAATGTCATACACTCCTCTGCCAAGTAGCCTTCAGCAATTGATCCTTCCGGATAACGCTTATTACGGCAATAAGACTTCAATTTGCTTAGGAACCTAAACACCATATACAACATTATCAAAACTGGTAACTATAGGTATAAAGGTGAATGTCTTCGAAATAAATTAGCACCTTTCAATTGGATACATCCAACGATAGAAAACCGGCCCACCAATTTTTGCTTCACGAGGGAGATGAATGACAAGGTGCACCATAATAGTGAAGAAGGAAGGTGGAAAGATCTTCTCCAAATTGCATAATGTCAAAGCGGCTCGATCTTGTACTTTTTCAAGTTCTTCAACATTCAGAACTTTGCCACAAATTGCTTTTATTATATTCGACAGTTCAATTATACAGGACGTTACCTTCTTTGACATACAGCATCGTAAAGCAACTGGAAGTAGATCTTGCATCAAGATGTGATAGTCATGTGATTTTAATGAATATAGTCTTCGATCTTTAAGACTTACACATCGAGATATATTTGATGCATATGCATCCTAACCTTTATATCCTTCAACACTGCATGCAACATTTCTTTCTCTTCCTTTGACATTGCAAAAATTGTAGGCGGCAACCAATATTTTCCATTAGGAAGTACTTGGGGATGAAGATCGCGCCTAATTCCCATGTGAACTAAATCAAGTCGACTCAAGATTATCTTTTGATTTACCATCGACGTTCAAAATTGGCGGATGATGTTCTCGCAGACATTCTTCTCAATATGCATCACATCAAGATTGTGGCGTAATATGTGATGCTCCCAATAAGGCAAATCAAAGAAAATACTTCTTTTCTTCCACAAGTCCGCCTCATTAGGGTCATCTTCCTCGTCGATTCATCATCGATTCATCCTCGATCGTCTATTTGTTTGTCATTTAGATGGTTGATTCAGACTTCCCGTGAATCAAATCCATATCTTTTAACATGAATAAGATTTCAGATCCAATGGTCCGCTTTCAGGAGCTTTTTCAACTCTTGATCTTGTCAAATAAAGCCCTCTGAAATCTATAGCTATGATTTCCATCTAACCACCGAAACGATGCCCCATATAGCGTAACTTTTTCCCATTATATAACCACTGTGAACACGCTTTGAGCAAAGACAACAAGGACAAGCATAACGTCCTCTGGTACTCCAACCGAGATAAATTCGCATATCTTTGGGGAAATCATTAATTGTCCACAACAAAGCAAAGACGTAGGTAAAAATTCTCCTTTCTCAATACATCATACGTCTCAACACCCGCCCATAATTGTTTTAACTCTTCAATAAGTGGCTGCAGATATATGTCAATATCATTTCCGGGCCTTTCTCTCGGGGATAATCATAGATAATATCAAAGAAGATTGCTTCATGCGAGCCATGGAGGCAAATTATAAGGAACAAGGACCACAGGGCCAAGTCTCGCATGCGAGGTGCTCATGATTTTAAAAGGATTAAATCCGTCGATGCTAACCCGAGCCTTACACTCAGGATCACTTGCAAAGCTTGGAAATTTATTGTCAAATGATTTCCATGCTAAAGAATCTGCAGGATGCCTTAATAATCCATCATCTGATCGTTGATCATGATGCCATGTCATAAACTCGACTGTCTTTGACGACATGAATAGCCTTTGAAGCCTTGGGATTAGCGGGAAATATCGCAAAATCTTGTTTGGCTTCCTTATTGACTGTGGCCCATATTCATCCTCATTAACATCTTCTGCATCTCTATTTATCCAACGAGATTTGCCACAAACATGACAAGACTGTTGATTTCTCCGATCACCCCAATACAACATGCAATCATTTGGGCAACTATGAATTTTGTTGTACCCAAGGCCCAAATCTTTTATCACTTTCTTCATGTCTTTACATGATTGAGGGATTTTTGCAAACGGGAACATTTCTCTCAAAAGCTCTAACAGCACTGTTAAAGAGTTTCCGGTCCACCCTCCCAAACATTTTAAGTGGAAAAGGCGAATACAGAATGACATTTTCGAAAATTTTGATCCCTCATAAAGTTCTTCATTCATTTCACCAAGTAACGTGTAGAACTTCGCCGCTTCTTCATTCGGTTGTTCATCCGGTACACTTCTTCTCATTTCTGTAAAAGTATTCCCACCGATATTATAATCATCGGATGCAACATAGTTTGGTGGAAATGATTGGAAACCTTCACTCCGCATATTAAAGGCATCCTACATCATACCTTCCATGTCATCTTCTCTAACATACTCACGGTAACCACTATAAGGATAACCCGGATTAATCGTCGAAGAGGCTCCACTAGGTGTACACTCTCCATGGAAAATCCATTTTTTATACCCCCGAATGAAGCCATCAACAATTAGATGTTCGTAGACAACTTCACGATAATGCCAATAGATATTGCCACACTTCTTACACGGGCAAAGAATCATATTCTCTTGGCTTGAATTGTGAAATGCAAAATCTAAAAAAGATTGCACTCCAATTTGATACTCGTTGCTTACCCTTGAGAAATTCATCCAAGTCCTATCCATTTCGTAGTTGTTGAAGTCTAAAGTTGGCAATAAGTTACACGGGTAAGTTGTTTATTATGTAAGTCTTGATATGATATATATTTATGTTTTATGTAAGTTATGTAGATTATGTAAGTTATGAAATTTGAACTTTAAACTATATGCTTTTAAGGAAATTATTAGATTATGTAAGTTGTTATGTAAATTATGTAAGTTATTGAGTTATGTAAGTTATGTAATTTATTTAAGTAATGATCAATATTAATACTATTTTGATAAAAATTAGTTATAACTTTTAAAGACATTTAAAATTATTAAATATTAAAATCAAACATTATTTATATAAAACAATTGTAATTTGAATATAATAATATCAAAAAGAATCGTAGTTTAATTTTTATATTATAATATATTTAAACAATGATCAATATTATTGTATTGATAAAATTATTTGTAAGTGGCCCTTCAATCGTTGAAATTTTTAAATCTTTTTTAAGGTCGATAGAATTATTTATAAGCTCCATAGAACCTTTTTTGAAATCTTTTTTTTATACAAATACCTTTAAAAATATTAAATATTAAAATCAAACATTATTAATATAAAAAAATTAGTAATTTGAATATAATAATATCAAAAAAGAATTGTAGTTTAATTTTTATAAGTAAATTGGAAATAAATTAAGGTTATATAAATATTCAATTGTAAATGAGCTCGATTGAACTTTTTTCAAGTCTTTTTGAATTTTTTAAGATTCATCATACGTGGCGTTGTTACACCTAGGGAGGATCCATTATATCTTACAGGTCGATATAAGGCAACCCGTCAGGTTTCCAGCCTATATACTTTGAATCTTTAAAATTTTTAAAATAAGGTTGGAGAGAAGGTCAACTATTGTTGTAATTTTAAAATATTTAAAATAAGGTTGTTGTAATTTTTTGAATCTCTGTTGTATCTTATAGAGATTAGTTTTTTTAATCGATGCTCACGAATTTCTCTTAACAATAGGGATAGGGATAAAAGCTTTAATTCTTTCGTTAAGTTTATCCTTAGTTTAAAAAATAGGGATAGTAAACATTAGTTTATCCTTTTCACGATGTAATTACGTATTTAAAGGGTAGAAAAATTAAATTCTGAATTTTTAATGTTAAATTTTATAAGTGATGAATTTATATTAGAAAATTATTTAGTAAATTAGTAAATATAATTAAATACTAGTTTTAATTATTTATTTATTTAGTAAATCAGGAGAAAAAAATTAAATTTGTCATTTTCCTATTAAAAAGATATAAGAATGGCGTGGAATCACAATTTTTATGTAAATTTGAAAAGAAATAAATAAATTATTTGAAAGGTGTTTATAGATAAAAAAATAGATTATGTACTAATTTAATTCCAATTGATTAATTTATTGCATTGTTCATGTTGATGCAAATCCTTTCAATTTAATAGTTAAAAAAACTCTGTGTAAACAGATGAGATGGAATTAATTTAGTAAGAGAATAGGATCTTATTCTAATTGTGTGAACATCAATCAAGATTTAGAAATTGGCTGGAAAATTATTAAATAAAAAAAAGGGTAAACCTAAAGAAATATATTTCATATTATTTAAACAAAAGTGGTGATTTTATCTCATTGATATAATTATACATAGATTCCTTTGCCTTTATTAATTAATTAACTAAATAAAATCAACTTTTAATTCCTTGCTTTATTAGATATTACATTATTTAATATATTAAATTATATCTAAGTGGCTTATTTGATAAGGCTTGTAAGTAAATTATATAAATAAATAAAACTATACATTCCAAACCCTTTAACTATTAAATCATGATGTCCGCTTTGAATGAATGTTTATTTTCAGTGTGGTGCGTTTAATTTTTCTTTACCTCATGTTACAGTATTTAATCTCATCACCATCGTTGTTAATATTTACATCTTTTGTCAATTTGATTTTTATTCTTTTTAACTAAATTTGACCATTAACTTTTTAAAAAATAATCACATAGTAATTTTGTATCTCATTTATCATTTATCATTTATCATTTATTCCAAAAATTTTAATTTGTAATTTATCTAATTTTTCCCCCTAAATTAATTTGTGGGTTCAAAACAAAATTAGTGATTTGAATTTAAAAAAATCAATTGATATTACAAATAAATTCAATCAATCAAAATAATCCATACCCTTAGTAGATTCGAAATCAAGAAGGTACAATTTTGTACTCTTGTGATTAAATGGTGTTTTATAAAATAAAATAATTGGGTTACTTATTACAATTAGCTCTAGCTGTTGGAGTTCTTTACGTCATTTTTGTATACGAAAATGTTTTATTTTAATGAGAAAAAAGAGAAAAGAGGTTAAGCCAAAATATTTAAATTATATATATATTGTTAAAGTCATTAACTAGCATTTTTGTGTGTGAGTATTATGTGGAATAACAAGCTAACATGGTATTAAATATGTGACACGTATACATTCTATGTGGAATAGCAAAGCCTTGTAAGAGATATTGAATCTTTCATCATAAACATTAAAAACATAAAAGGAAAAACATGTTGAAAGAAACATAAATGTTAGGGAAGACAATGTTTACCTTGATTGAATTGGAAATGTTTTCTTGAGGGTTTATTTGGAGATGCTTGGGATTGATCTCTAATAATGTCGAGAGACTTCCCTACTCATTGCATTTGAAGAACAGAAGTCTGTTTTTGGTCGACAAAACAATCAAATGAGTTCTAAAAATAAACAACATTTAATGATTGGTATAATATTAATTATATTTGCTAATAACAGGTGGGAATTAACAAATAAAATGATAACAAAAATAGAAGCTACAAGAATTACTAAAAATAAAGCTGCGTCAACAATGGTATCATGAGAACGAAAATAAACAGCAAATGGAGCCTCATCCCAGCAAAGCTGACAGGTTGAAGCCTAGTTCAGTTCAAAGCTTTGTCTTCTCAAGTAAAAAAATACACACACACACACACACACACATATATATATGTGTATATATGACAAACTTCATTTTTTTCTTAAACCTTACAACGCAGCCAAGCATTAGGCTCAATTCTCAGAGATATCAGAAGTTTAGGAAGAAATAATCTGTATATGTGCAAAACATGATAAGATGATGGCAAGCAAAAGACCCTCACTCAAACTCATAGAAAATTAAAGTGGAACTCTTGGCATTAATCTAAGACATGGCCGATGAATTCATCACCTACTATGCTAAATATTCACATGTCAACTGATATTTAGAGAAACAAACCAGCAAATGTCCAGGACTGAACATATCACACATTGACCATATCACAAGCGCATCACCAATTCCTGCATTCCCACCATCAAACCTCAAAGTATGCCCATAAGTACATTATATCTCCTTTGCCTCTTTGTATTGTTTCTTAAAAAACTTCTTTCAGCTATTGATAAAAATAAAACCTATTTAAAAGAGAAACTTAGCAGTCAAAAATTACAAACTCTAAAGTCGATACTATTATACTTGAAGAGACCATAACAAAAGCAAAAACAGATCTTCTTAGTCAAGGGACATGTTCTTTTCTCATTTAAACACAAATAATGTGCACCGAGGGTTGAAGGTAAAACAAAGTAAGCAAATTCACCTTCAAACCATCCCCAAACACCCCCAAATCACCAATTTCCAAAACAAAATCCTGCATTCCCACCATCAAACCTCAAAGTATGCCCACAAGTACATTATATCTCCTTTGCCTCTTTGTATTGTTTCTTAAAAAACTTCTTTCAGCTATTGATAAAAATAAAACCTATTTAAAAGAGAAACTTAACAGTCAAAAATTACAAACTCTAAAGTCGATACTATTATACTTGAAGAGACCATAACAAAAGCAAAAATGATCTTCTTAGTCAAGGGACATGTTCTTTTCTCATTTAAACACAAATAATGTGCACCGAGGGTTGAAGGTAAAACAAAGTAAGCAAATTCACCTTCAAACCATCCCCAAACACCCCAAATCACCAATTTCCAAAACAAAAACTTATTAACGAGGATAAAGTAAACCATTTGCTCCCTTTCACAGTACTCGGTTATTCTCTCATACCTTCCAAGTTCCATCACAGATTAATAAGAAATTGCAAGACAAGAAATTGGCTACTAAGACTCAAGCTAACAGTCAATCATTGAACATCATACCTTCCTAGCTCCTACCAGTGCCATGCTGCGCCATGATTGAAAAATAAACAATCATTGAACATCATTGAACACCAAGCGTTCGATTTGGTGAAATATGGAGGAAAGCAATTAGGGTTTGATTTGGGGAAATATGGAGAAACACCAAGCGATTGATTGAAAAGAGCTCAGGCCTTGAATCGGTGAAATATGGAGGAAAGTAATTTAGGGTTTGATTTGGGGAAACTGAGTTGAAATGGGGGAACTCTATTTTGGGAAAAAAAATACTAAGTATCGGGGTTACTATTTGGGATGAAGAATATGAAAAAAAACGACGTCGTTCACTCAAAAATTTGTGGCGTTTTTAGTTAAAACGCCGGTATAGGTCAACTTTTAGTGGCGTTTTCTCTTACAAACGCCACTATAGTTCATTTTTAATATTTTTTTTCATTTTTAATAAATATTTTTCTATGTTAATATTTTACAATAATTTTACACCCTTCTATATATTTTTGTGCAATTAATATTTTAATGATCCAACTATTGAACTTATCGATATAATTGTACTTATCATGTATATGGATAATATTAAAATTAAATAAAATGATTATTTCATAAAATAAACCATTTTTTATTTTATAATATATGTATTTGAGTTTTTATTTCATTAATTAGGAATTCTAATTTAGTTAATAATTTATTTGAAAGAAAAATTTTTACCTTTTATTTTTAAATCATCAAAATTAATATTCAATGGTAAGTTTTAATTAAAAAAATTAAATTTGGTGTAAAATTTTAATAAAATTCAAAGTCTAGTGTTAAAATTCAATCACATAAGAGTTGAATAACAATTTACTCATAATTCTAAAATATAATGACAAAGATCAATAAAAACAATTTTCAATATTTACGTACCATATAATGACTAATAACACAGTTACCTTAAAAATATCCACTTGCCTATGAAATTTGATTAAAATTATAATAACCTCCTAAGATTTATTAAATGAATTTTTAATAAAGGGATAATGTTACCCTTTATTAATTATTTAATTACTTATATTCTACTATTTTTTATCTTCAATCATTTTTCCAATAAACATCTAATTAGTTACAAAAATATTCTAATTATTATTAAGTTAATATATTTATTCCAATCCCCTATAAGATATAAACTCAAAAATATATAAATCATTATTTAATATATTAATTGCTTACCCCAACCCTAACCTTAAACCACAGTAGCATAACCCCTAAATCCTTAGACCACGACCTATACCATAAACCCTAAACCATAAACCCCAAACCCTAAACCCCAAACACTAGACACTAAACCCTATTTAACCCCTAAAGTATAAATCATAAACCATAACCCCTAACCCCAACCTCTATCCCTTAAACCCTAAACCACAAAACATAATTCATAAACCATTGACCCTTAACCCTAAACTCTTAACCCCTATCCATATAACCCTTAAACCTTAATATCGATAAACACTAAGATCTTAGACCTTAAACACTAAACCCCAAATAATAAACTTTAAAACACTAAACCCCTATCATCTATCCTCTTAACCCATATAAACCCCTAACACCTAACCCATAAACCAGCTTAAACCCATATATATCCCTTAATCCTAACCACTAACCCTTAAACCCTAAACCCCTAACCTTATAAATTATAAACCTCAAACCCTAAATCATAAAACATAAATCATCAACCCTAAATCATAACCTTTAAACCCATAACCCCTAAACCTGTAAAAATATTAAATGTAAAAATCAGTTTAAATAGAAAATTTTAAATTCATTTAAAAAATAAGTTAGGCTGAAACATTTAATAAATAAAAATTAAATTAAATTAAAATGACATAATAATTACAAAAATTAAAAATATAATACGATTAGACTGAAAATAGACTTAGGTTAATCATTTGCAAGTATTAGTGGGCTTTAACAAAATGTTAAACCTATAATTTAAACCCTACTAAAAATAAATTCAATATTTAGCAATTGCGGCGTTTTCTCAAAAACGCCGCTACTGCCAATGAAGCTCATATAAAATGATGTCGTTTTCCTTAACATTTTTGCGGCGTTTTTGGGAAAACGCCACTACTGCCAATGAAGCTCATAAAAAATGACGTCGTTTTCCTTAACATTTTTGCGGCGTTTTTCAAAAAACGCCGCTAAAGTTTGATCTATTGTGGCGTTTTTTTGAAAATGCCGCTACTGCCAATGAAGCTCATATAAAATGACGTCGTTTTCCTTAACCTTTTGCGGCGTTTTTTCAGAAAACGCCGCTAAGGTTTGATCTATTGTGGCGTTTTTTGAAAACGCCGCTACTGCCAATGAAGCTCATATAAAATGACGTCGTTTTCCTTAACATTTTTGCGGCGTTTTTTCAGAAAATGCCGCTAAAGTTTGATCTATTGTGGCGTTTTTTGAAAACGCCGCTACTGCCAATAAAGCTCATATAAAATGACGTCGTTTTCTTTAACATTTTTGTGGCGTTTTTTCAGAAAACGCAGCTAAAGTTTGATCTGTTGTGGCGTTTTTTGAAAACGCCGCTACTGCCAATGGAGCTCATAGAAAGTGACGTCGTTTTTCTTAACATTTTAGTGGGCGTTTTACGCAAACGCCGCTAAGGTTTGATATTTTGCGGCATTTTTGGGAAAACGCCGCTACTGCTAATGAAGCTCTTATTAAATGACATCGTTTTGATTAACCTTTTAGCGGCGTTTTGGTAAAACGCCGCTATTGGTCGACCTTTAGCGGCGCTTATTAAAAAAACTCCACTAAAGCTCGACCTATTGTGGCGTTTTTTTTTGAAAACGCCGCTAAAACTCCATCTATTCCATTTTTCCGGCGTTTTAAAATAAAACGCCACTAAAAACGCCGCGAAAAGTCTGTTTTAGTGTAGTGGGATAAAAATATGAATTCTGGATATCCATATATTGTTGTTTACTGACTTGGAATTATTGAATATGTTGTGTTAAGGTTAACACTTTGAAATAGCTATACGAAATGGTTTTATGAATTGGTTATGTGAAAGGATTATAAGAATTGGTTATATAGAAACAGATATATGAAATGATTATATAAACCAGTTATACGAAAATAGATAAACGAAATAATTATATGAATCAGTTATAAGGAAATAATTATACGAAGTGTTATACAAAATGTTTGGATAAATATGTAAAAAAAAGGGGACATTTGAAATGAACACTCGAAATTGAAATGTGAATTGTTAAATGAATAAATATTGAATGAATGGTAGATCAAATGTGTTTACTTGTATATGTTTTATGACATGATAAAGTTATAAGTTTCGTATATGTTAGCTCACTAACCTTTTGAGACTTGTGATATGTATAGGCTAATAATGAACTCATGACCTTGATTATGAATTTTAATTGCAAAATGTTTAAGTTACAACTGTCGAAACCATTTTTTGAAAAACGGGAATCGACTTTATTTGAAAATAAAGATTAAAATAGGAGTCGCCACGATCTTTATTAGGTGTGATCGGATCACCTTTGTTTTAATAAAACATGTTAATTTACTAAAACAGTATTTTTTTTTGGTCTACGAAACTCGAGAGGAAGGGTTCGGGAGTCGGTTACCTGCGAGGAAGGATTAGCACCCCTGTCACGCCCAAAATTGGTACCAAATTGATTAGTTAGTGTCTTGATGTCGAAAGTTGAAAATCGGGAACGAATTTAAAATACGATCCTTTTATTAATGTCGATTTTAAAAAGCACTTGAATTAGATCAAAACGATTGGTAAAGATTTCCTTGTCTCGAGATATCGAAGTATCACATCCCGTAAGTTAGGACACGATACCATGAACTCCCATGCGCAAATTTGTTTTTAATTTTAATTGGAATTCCGTGTATTTTAAAACTCAAAAGGATATTTGGCTATTTAGAACCAACGAGAAAATCGAAACCCCGTAAGTTAGGGCACAACTTCTCGATATTCCAAAACGCGAAACATTGCCTTATTTTGAAATTTCTTTTTTCTGAATAGTAGCGAATACGATATTTAAAAGATGTGCGTTACTTCATTTGGAGTAAAAACAGAATGATCCATATTGAGTAACGTTGGAGCTTAATACATGATGCGATGACATGGAATAAAATACAGTAATGAGCATGGAATGATAATACATGGATACAACATTAGACATGTGAATGACAATGACGTGAAAACACAAATAACCGCGATATGATACATAATAACAATAATCACACCACATACATTATTTTAATATCAACATTAACAATAGAGAAATGAAATAAATAATGTAAGACAATTTGAAATAAATAATAAGACAATTCTAAATAAATAATATATAAAAGGTTTAAAAATAGATATTACAAAAACAATTTTAAGTAAATAATAATTTAAAAAGTTTTAAAAAAAACAATTTAAAATAAAATAACATATAAAACAATCTAAAATGACTAATTCATGAAACAATTTAAGACGACATATAAAAGTTTAAACTAAATAATATGTATAAAAAATTTAAAATGCATAATATATAAAAATATATAAAACAATATAAAAAATAATAATAATTTAAAGTAAATAATACAGAAAATAATTTAAGCCAAGTAATACATATGAAACTTTAAAATAGATGATATATACAAAAATTTAAAATAAGCCACATATATATATAAAAAAATCCAAAATAAATAATATATAAAAGTTTAAAATAAGTAACATATATAGTCTTAAAATTAATAATAATAAAGGTTTATGATGAATAATAAAAGAATTTAAAATTATTTATGTGTGAAGTAGTATAATGAAATAACATATAGAACTTAATATATAAGATGGTTTAACATAAATAATGTACAAAACATTTAGGATATATGAGATGGAAAGGGAGATTTGAGCTAAAACAATGTATGAAAACCGTTTAAGTAAAAGACATGTGTATATATATATATAATAATTTAGAGTACAAAGATACGTATAAAAATTTCAAAACGAATACTACGTATGATGGTTTAGAAGAAATGGTATTATAAAGATACATGATATGTTCAAAATAATGCCAATAATAATAATAATAATAATAATAATAATAATAATAATAATATAGATAAGAAACAAGAAGAAATAAAAAATATAATATGACAGGTTTAATATGAAATTGGTCGATTTAATTATATGATGGTGGTACTAGTGATAACACAACAATAATAAAATAGAAAACAATGATATAAAATAATAAGGACAAGAATAACACCAATATTAACAATAACGACAATAAAAGAATAACAAAAATAACAAATAAAGAATAATAATGATAATAACTATAATGTGAAAACAATGACATAAATAGTAACAACAATAATGACAAAATATAAGAGATAATGGAATAATGGTAATAATAAAATTAATAATAAAAATAAAATTGATTAATTAATAACTAAATGGCGAAATGACTAAAAACGGGGGGGCTAGATCGAATTTTGGAGCACAAACTTGGAGCGAATTTGAAATAAAAGGCAAGGGGAGGACCACATTGAAACGCACCAAGAAAGTAGAGGGATCCCATGCGCAAATAGACCATTCGGTCAAAATGCGCGGATCCTTCCTAGGCACGAGTCGAGTCACGCGGGTCAGAGGTCCAAAACGACGTCGTTTTGGCCTCTGAACCCTAGTCATCCATACGGCGCCGTTTTGCCTCTATTTACTCAAACCAAAACCTTTTTTTATTTTCATTTCCAGCCCCTGTTTTTAGAAAAAAAATAGAGAGCTCATTTGCTCTCTCTCCCCTCCCCTTTCTCTTCTTCTGTTAGGGTTCGGACCCTAGCTCTGCGTCGCCGTCGTGCCACTGTGGGTGGTGATCGGTGCCCCACGAAGAGAGGGTTTTATGACCCTGGTTTTGAAACGCCCGAAGGCCATGCCTTCTTGGCCCGAAAACATAAAAGAAAAGACCCCCTTTTCCCTTACGAAAGCCGATATTAACGACGGAGTAGGGCTCAGATGTCGCAGCTCTGAAGTTCGGGTAAGTCCCCTTTCTCTTCCTTTTATTTTTTTTGTTTTAAAACTAATTTTTTAAAAAAAAAGAAAAAAATAAAAAATAAAGAACAAAGAAACAGAGAATGAAACTCAACCTTTTGTTTTTTTTTCTTTCAAAGTCTTTTTTGTATTGATTTTTTTTTTGTATCTGTCCGTAATACAATATTGTTGCGTTTGAGGCTTCTTATAGCCGAATAAAAAAATTTAATCTATATTTGCTACTGTTCGGCTTTGTTCTTTGCTGTTATCTCTTTTTGCTATGTTTGCAGGTCTGTGGAAGGTCAACGAAGGAAAACCTTGCTATTTCAGTGCAAGGAGGCAGCCATCGGGCGTCGTGCGTGTCGAGGACGCACATGGGAGGGGTACGGCGCCAAGGGGGAAACTAGGGTTTCGGTTTACCAAGGTTGGCTTGATTTTGGGCCTATTGGGCCATCAAAAATTTGGGTTAGGGGTATTAGGTATGTTGTAATTTGGCTGGGGTTGATTGGGCTTTGGATTTGGATGTGGGCTCATGTTTAATTTTTCTGATTTAGCTGTGCAAATGGACATTCAATAAGTCTTTGGACTTTTGTTTATTTGGTTTATTTTTATGAGTTGAGGCCAGGCCAAAATTGGCCTATTACAACAACCTTTATGATAAGTTAAAGTTTAAGTTTATTATGAAC
Source organism: Gossypium longicalyx (assembly GCA_025698465.1). NCBI lineage: Eukaryota > Viridiplantae > Streptophyta > Magnoliopsida > Malvales > Malvaceae > Gossypium > Gossypium longicalyx. The sequence continues at coordinate 58,431,228 of CM047002.1, read as the reverse complement.
TTACTAAGCTTTATGCAAACTTACCTTGTTTTGTTTTTTGTTCTTCTTGTAGATCGTCGGATAAGAGTTGTCGATTGAATTGCTTCTGGAGATCATACTATCCAACAACTTAATCGATAACTAATGGTTCACTTTAGTCCATTTATAAGTGGCATGTAAATAGGGTTTTGGTATATATATGTTATAAGTATTATGAATATGTTTTGTGCCAACTAAAGTATGAGATGTGTTAATTGATGTGAATCTCAATTAGTATTTTGGTTGATTGTGGTATGTGATAGCAATGGTATGTCTATATAAGTGTTTTTGACCATTTGCTATATGCCTTATGAAAATGGTTTGATGTTTGGTTCATTAGATGTGAATGGAATAGATGAATTGGATGTTTAACATGTTTATATGGTATGATCTTTGAATGTGAATTTAGATTGTATTTAAATTGTGGTGTCAATGAGGGTATATTGGTTAGACACAGAGGTTAAATGAATTTTGTATGTTTTAAGTATGTTTGAATGTGTTTTAAACATGTGAAAGTGATTGGAAATGGTTTGGCTAAGTTCCTAAGAAATGGTTAATAAATTGGCTTGCATTAGGGTCATTTTGGATGCACACGGCCTAGGACACGGGTTGCCACATGGCTGTTGTAACACCCTATACTCTGCTCGATTGCCGAGCACGAATACTAGGACGTTACATCACCATTTCACTTCTTATTCATCAAGACTACATTTTGTTAAGTGAACATGCATATTCTTAATTGCTTTAAAAGATAGTACTTAGAAGCCAATTATGAGTCATGTAGACTCAATTTGAAACTTAGTCAAGCAAACATGCAACATTCAAACTTAATTTGAGCATTTATCAAACATTGGGACCTTATAGCAAAATTTTCCAAAAAGGGTACATAGGTATCGATATTAAATCTAAGGTATCAATATTTTTTTTCTTAGTGATATCAATACCACATGGGAAAATTGATACCAAAATAGCTTACTCTTTTCCACCTGAAACCAAACTTATCAAAAAATATCAGTACCTCTCTCAAGGTATCGATAATTACACCTTGAGTATCGATACTCAGGCCATGGTATTGATACCAATTTCCTATTCTGGCCCCCTGCACTTTCATGAATACAGAGGTATCATTTTTTAACCTATATATCGATACCCCTTCTTCTAATTACAAAAATTCAGCATATATGAGTACTTAAATCACTCAAACTTAATTCTTAAAGATCATTTTTCATTCATTTAATCAAATAAGCATCAAAACAACTAAAACAATAATCCAAAGTACCATGTCCCAATCCAAATGCTTCTAAACATATTTAACATGCAAACAAGTAATCCAAAATATACTAAGCAAAACCAATATAAACATATATCCCATTGCCTTAACTTATATACTCAAGAATAATTAATAACACCTACTATAATGACTAAAGAATTGCTTGGATCAATCTCTCGATGGCCACACCGTTCATACTAGCACTAAGTATCTACAATGGTAAAAATCGAGGGGATAAGCTTTACAAGCTCAGTGAATGCTTAGATTAACAACTTGTGCAAACAAGTCATCTATCAACATCAAGGCAATATATAGCATATTGTTTAACATATAAGACTTGCATACAATTTCATATATACACCCATAATCATGCATTTAATCACAAAAATCACCTACAAGTACAAATGACAGCCATGTGCTACACACGGTCACCCCACACAGCCGTGTGTCTTATGATATTTAGGTGCAAGATTTTCCACATGGCATCAGTTAGTTACACCATGTGACCCTATTTTCGAATTGTACATAGTCTAGGCACACGAGCATGTGGGGCCACACGGGTTTGTCACATGGCCTGGTCACACGGCCGTGTGACCCCTTATTTACACACTTTTTACTCAAAATTTCGTAGAAGTTTCAATTTAATCATGAATTTGTCCCAGTTTGCTTTAAATATTTCGTAAGCTCGAGTTACGTCCAAAATTGATTGAAATGCATGGAAATGATTTAACCTGAATTTTTTGTTGTTGAATTTGATTGAAATTATGAATAATGTCTAAAGATTATTGTCGTAATGCTTTATAGCTATGGCCGGGCAACTAAACCGGGTATAGAGTGTTACATAATTTATTTCAGAGAACTAAAATTCAAACAATGACGTTCAATGATGATATCATCTCTTGGTATTAATTATTAGTTTACTTTATATAATCTACAATATTTTATTTTGTATCTTGTTTTTTCGTGGAGAGATTCTTGAAAATGATTTTAATGAAACCCTATAATTATATAGTCTAACGTGAGAGCTTCACTTTGCAATAGTATATTTTTTATTTGAGTTAATTGCACCAAACATCCCTAAACTATGACCTTTATTTTAAATTGGCTCCTAAACTTCGATTCATTCTAATTACATCCCTAAACTATCGAGGTTATATTAATTCGATCATTTCATTACAAAAATAATTGATTTATTGTTAAACGACATGTTAGACCTTTTGTGACATAATTTAAAATGAAAATTTTAATAAAAATGAATATTGTAAAAATAGATGTTTCAAAAATCTTAGTTTGAAGGTTTCCGAAGCTTTTACAGAAGCTTTATCGTTCACTCTTTTTTTTCAATTTTATTTTATTTTTAGTTTGTACTTTTAAAAGTTATATTCTAACGTTGTATTTATTTAAATTTTTTTTAAATTTAACTATATAAGATTTGATGTGTCATTTAATGATTTTAGTAACAAAAGAATTGATATAACATCGATAGTTTAGGATATAATTAGAACGTTTTGAAGTTCGGGAATAATTAGATTAAGGTTTATAGTTTATGGATGTTTGATGCAACCACTTTTTTTTTTCATTTCTTTATCTTTTATTTGAAAACTACATACACGTGCATGTGAGGAAGAAGATTAATTTTTATATAAATTTAAGCATAAAAAATTATTTTCCAAAAAATAATTTACGTTTTTTTTTTAAAAATAATCAATTAAGAATTTATTTTATGTTGACAAAACCTTTTTCCATAAAAAAAATATAAAAAATATATATATTTTTCACAAACCCACTTCAAATTTTTAATTCACAGATTTTAAGGAAATATAAAAAGTTATTCATCTAATTCATGCATGAAGATGAAGGGTGAAATAACAATATATTCAATCTTATATAGTAGAACTGTCAAATATTTTACAGAAAATGAGAAGTGTGTGGATACCACAAGTCAATATTAAACTACTACACCTACAAGATTGATATGTGAAATTAATATAAACAAGTGCCCTAAGTAATCTGGAGAAGTGAAACAAAACTCTTCGTTTATCCAAAGAGATGGAAAAAGGCCACAAACTTCATATTCGATTAATTAGCGTCGTAGCTTGAGCTTCAACCGTAGGTTAGGAAGACATTAGTAGTATAGTTCCAACTAGAACCACCTAAGTATATTTATTAATTTAAGGGTTTAGCCAATGTTGTGTGTGTATTGGCTCAGCAACTCCTCCTGCCAGTTCTTTGCAAAGAAACAACAGTAAGATTTGGCAGTTACTAATTAGTTGGTATAAGGAAAAGCAGTTCCCAGTCCCACAAAGGAGGTCCTCTTAACGAACCTGCCTTTCATTCTAGACCTTTTCTCCGCATTTAACTTCCTCACTTCATACCTTATCTTCTTCGAAAACAGTCTTGTCCTTCGCTTCTCTCTGTACCTTGATACCCTTGCTTCTCTTTCTCCATCTGTGTTGTTTGCTATTGCCTGCCTGTTTATTCCTCCTATGCCTCCATTCTGGTGATGCTCATCTTTAGGATATGAACCCTGAAGTGCCAAGGATTGCAAATACTTAATTAAGCACATATAATCAACTACTGCATTGATTGAAATTGGAAACTTTATGATCACAAGGTTTAAATATTGGCCAAGTATCAATTAGAACTATGAATTGTGCTAGTGCAAGTATATGTATATACAGTACCACGAAGTCATCCGGGTTGAGTTCTGGTCGGGTTCCTGTTGTCCAAGGAGAGCCTTGGCTGGCCCAAGCAGTGATCACTGATTCATAGTTCAGCCTCAGCAACTTGTTCCTCTTCGTCTTCGCCACTGGAATCTCCTTCTCTTCCTCCTCAGTAATAGTGGGAGAGTCATAATCAAAACTCCAGTTTAAGGATGTTCTTGTCACCTCAAAAGCAGATTCACAGAAACAAGCTGTTATACCTTCCACTTCTTCTTCCTCTTCAACTTTCATTCTTTTGCGTTCATGAAAAAGCTTGCTTCCATTTTCATCTGTGCAGTCTAACGATTCAAATTTTTTGATATCACGAGAATCCTCATCAAGTCTAACTCCTAGCAAGCTCTCAACATCGGCTGCAAACTTGGCAAGATCCAAATCTGACGGTAAAAAGCCATGCAAACCATCATCCAACTCACATGTTCTTTCATGTTCATAACCATCAACAACTAAATTCCCATCTTCATTTGGCATGGCAACTTCATCACAATCACCTGTTACCATATTACATAATTCTTCAGAAAAAGGGTCGAATACTGGGACTCTGCAAAGCAGCTGCTCTTCGTTTTCATCAACTGACCCTTCTTCACTACCAACCTCAGGAACAAGAGGATCAATAGGATTCAAAGCCAATATGGTCCCCTCACCTTCTTGTTGCCCCGACATGGGCTTGTTTTGCCTTGGTGTTCTTGCCTTTCGAGTGAAACCTTGGTGCCATGCCGGAGGAGCATCTTGATCAATAGTACTGTGCATCGAAGCATTGAACTTAGAGGATGCAGTTTTAAGACTAACCCTTTCATGTCTGCTGGCTAACTGATTAGCAGAATGGACTGATGTGTTACAACCTTGGCAAAGAAAGGCATCATCAGCCGCACAATACCAACGTGCACGCTTCTGCAAACAACCATCACAGGCTCTACCCGTCTTGCCTCCCATGACATTCGCTGCTTTCTTGTCAGTGATCATTGGATTGAATAGACAGAAATAATAAGTAGAAGTATAAAGCCGTTAACAACGATCGAACAGGCTTAGCTGAAGTTAGAAGTAATTAGCTCTACTCAACAAAAGAAAGAAACAAGCTGAGAAAGCAAAGTGACTTTACAAAGGGAATAAGGGGTTAATTGCATCTATTTATTTTGAGGAGCCCATTGTTCAATAATTGGGGGTTTAGGTTGAGAGGTAAGTTGTTAAATGTAACCGACCCTAAAACCTTTTGGGTTTTGTGCTGCAGAGTTGAGGGGAGTATGTAGCTGTCCATGCGCTTTTCGGTGGCTTGCCAAGTTTCAAACTTACACTTGTGCTTTTTTGGGACCCAGAAATTGGGGATTATCTCAGTGTTTATTGGCTGAAATTTTCAAGTCCATCCTAATTCCTCCATTCCCATTGGTTAATTGTGGAACCGAAGGATTCCCTGTGGTCCTACCAGGAGAGGAGAGAATGCGGTTTTCTGGTTTCTGTCTGAATTCTGAAATCTCGATTAAGACTGTATTTGAAGGGAGCGGTCCCCTCCTGACGTGTGGAGGTTGCTTTCCATCCTCAAGTGGCTGCCCTCTTTCTCCCACTCCCCATCACTCGCAGTATCACATCCGCTAGTATTCTAAGTTCAAACTGAATTTAGTTTTTTTTTTTTTAATCTTTAACTAAGATTTAGTTGAATTATATTACTTTCAAAATTTTACGTAAGAAATATATTATTAAATGTATAATATTATGTCAATTTATTATTTTTAGATTTAAATATAAAATTAGTATTTAAATTTGTTTACTTATATTTTTTTATCTCAAATTGATATCCGAATTTTTTTTCTTTAACTAAATTGATATTTTTTTGTAATGTCGTTAAGTTTAGAATAAGTGGTAGAATAAGATTGTGACATGTGACATTAATTTCATCATTATGATATCATAATCTAAAAAATATATTAAAAATCAATAAAATATTTTTAAAAACTATTTCCATTTTTTTCTTTTTTTTCCTTCTTTTTCCCAATTTTCCTTTCTTCTTCCTAATTTCCTTTTCTTCTTCTTTTTTTCTTCTTCCTCCGAATGAACCCTAACCGTTGTCGTCTACAGCTGTCAGAGCTTCGACCGTGCACCATCAGAACACTTCCCTCCACCACCTTTCTTCAAATAATCGTTTATCTATGCACCATCAACATCGACATCAATCGTTCTCCAGTGGAAGGATGAGTTCTTTGCCTTCGCCTCGTCATTCTTGCAATAGCAATGGTGATGAAAAGAGGCCAAGATTCTTCAATTCAAAGGCAAAGAGCAACTATTGGGCCAATGTTGAAACTGTTCCCAGTTGTCATCCCAAGCGATGGAGTAAAGACGCTATCGGTAACATCGTCTGCAAGCGTTTCATGACACTTCCAGTTTTCCTTAAGACCTGATAAGTGCTAAAAGTAACATATTTTAACCTCACTCTTAATGCGTTTTTGGATGATTATTCGATGTTAATTGTGAATTTTATGCTCCTAATCTTTTAACTTCATGTTTTAATGCTTGATAGAGCACTTAGAAGCAAAAGGAGAAAAAAATGGAGCATCAGAGCAAGTTACAAGAACCACATTGTAACAACTCATTTTTAGTGGTGTTAGAAATAGTGGTTTCGAGACCACAATTCTGACAAACGAGTCAGTAAATATTATTTATTTAATATTTACAAGTATTTATTAGAGTCATATAAATTTGGTTAAGAAATTGTAACTTTTAAATAGTTAATTAAGTAAAAAGGGCTAAATCGTAAAGGCTGCAAAAGTTAATATTTATTAGTTAAAGTGTTGATTGACATAGAAATGTAATTTAATAGACTTAATAGGTAAATATACCATGCATATAGGTAGTGGACATTCATGGACAAGGTTTTGTTATTTGTTAGTTAAATTATCAAGGGTAAAATAGTAATCAGCTAAAATAAACTAAAACAAATTAAATAAAATAAAAAGAACCATCATCTCCTCTATTCTTTCTTTTACTCGAATACTCCATTAAAGGAATGACTTGGAGATTCGGCTAGAGTTCTTCTCTGCATGTGAGTAAATTTGAGGTCCATTTTTAATGATTTTATGTTTTTGTGGACGTTTTAACTTAATCTAGCTAACCCGGGAGTTAATTCGTAAAAAATTTAAATTTTTAGGGACATACGATGAATAAGTTAGGTGTTCTTGTGAATTTAGTTGTTAGATTCTTGATTTTAATAGCTAAATAGAAGTATTTTGTTAAGTGAATTTTAGTAATTTTAATGTTTAAGGATTTATTTGCTAAATTAGTAAAATTCCATAGTAATATTTTGAAATGGTGATAAATAGGGTTGATTAAGAACTTTAGGAAATTTGGGTAGCCTAAATTTTAAGTAATTGTGGTTAATTTGTAAGTTTCGAGTTTAGGGGCTAAACTACATAAAGGTTAAAATGTGAGTGTAATTTTGTAAATTCACATTGATAAGGGTTATAGGTTTTAATTAATTATGTAAGCTATGTGTGAGCATGATTTTAATTGATTGAAAATTATTATTTAGATCAAGAAACGGGCCAATCTGACGTAAACCGTAGAAAAGCTAAAGTATCAGACTAGCCGTTGGCTTTGTTTTTGCAACTGTTTTCGTCGAGGTAAGTTCGTATGATAGTTAATTTATTTCTTTTGGAATTGTTAAATGTAAATGAATAATTCTTCTAGGTAACTTAATAATTCTTCTAGGTAACTTAAATGTTTAGAGTGTGTTATATGCTAAATTGGATTAAATTGCCACAGTAATAAATTGATGAAATTGTTGATAATATGGATTACAAGTATGTGAGTATGAAATGTTATAACAGAAATGAAGTTCAAGGATAAGGATATGTAAAGTGTCCTGTTTGAACCCTATCAATACCTAGGATACAAATGACATGTCATTATGGATTATACGGTTTCGGGTGATGGTCTTAGATGTCCTACCAATGGCTGAGGTCTTGCATTTGTTATGGATTCTCCACAGCTTGTGTCAGTAGCATTGTGTAGCTTAACCTCTCGACCCACAGCTTGCGTGAGCATTATAGATACGATTACGATTACTAATACTGGCACGCTTTGTATGAGCATGGTTCCCATGTATCTGATGTTGTTTCATTTGGTTCAATGGGTAATACAGACTTAAACAAACGAGCTTAATTATATGAAATGTTATGTGATCATGAAAGATAAAATGGAAGATTTAGGCATAATGTTTTGATTTGGATGAGTAATGTTAATTGGTAATGTGATGAATAAAAGGTATATTTGATATGTTACTACTATGTGTTTTATGACATGATAAGATTGTATGTTTCCTTGTTGAGCTTACTAACTTGTGGAACTTGTGATGTGTATAGGATTTAATAAACTCATGAGCATGATAATGAAATTATGCATAAAATTTATATAAATTGAGCCTATTAGGTAAGTTTACATTTATGATTATATGAGCTTCCTAAGCATTAGTTGCTTATGTTGGTTGTTTTCTTTTCTTGTAGGTCATCAGAAAGCTTAACCGGTTGGAATCTAGTTGGAGCATAATCACACAATTCATCATCACTTTGGTGGATGTTTTGTTTTTTTATATTTATTTTTTTATTATGGTTATAAATGGCATGTAATAGGAGCTTTATGCTATTTTGTCAATATGGTATGATTTGAGCTTATGTCTAGCTTACTTGTTTATATATGCCTTGCTTTTGGGTTTGTAAATGTCAAAGTATATATGTGTTGGTTGCTTATTTATGCCTTATGAAAGTAGATAGTTGATGGTGGAAAGGATTGTGGATGAATTGGTTAATTGGTACTATTTGACACATGATTAAGATATAGACTTGTAGATTTAAATTTGGATTGATTTGGTGTATGAATTATGGTACCAAATGGTGTCATATTGGTTAGATGTAACACCCCTAACCCGTATTCGTAGCCAAAATAGGGTTATGAGGCATTACCGATCAATCACAACATAACTCATACATATACGCATTCATATTCAAAAATCCATTTAACACATTCACATTGTCCCTTCTAAGGTCCTATGAGACCTTAAAAAATGCTTAAATGAAGTTCGGGACTAAACTGTATACATTTGAAAACTTTGAGGTATTCAGGGGTCACACGCCCGGGTGAATAGGCCATGTGCCTTACACGACCAACAGACACGCCCGTGTCACAAGCAGTGTGAAAATAGGGCATACATACTGACTTGGGTCACACGGCCCGCCACACGCCCATGTGCCAGCCCGTGTGCCATACACGGCTAGTAGACACTCTCGTGTGTCTAAGCCGTGTAACTCACTGACTTGTTTTAATTAAGCATCATAGGTCATACAGTCAAGTCACGCGCTTATGTGCTCAACCCTGTAGCACAAAAATAGGCTTGCTATAAGCAACTTTTCTCACTTAAGTCACGTGTATCCTAAGGCATCCAAATGGTACCAAATATACAACCAAATAAGCAACCAAAAGTGATCATTTCTAGCATAAATCATACCATATTGAATCATTACATTTCATTTCTCAAATCTCAACCATTTCTTGACCAAAACACATACCAAAACTAGCATGAATCATTTATCATCTTTAACATTTTTTCGTATGTCTCAAATTCCAACTAAATAACCAGTCATATCATTCAACCTATAACCAAATCAAAGCTTATCAATGCATCATCTTAAACTCATAACAATACATGCCATTTCTTAAACCACATTATTACCTCATTTGCATTCCAAGCCAAAACACAAATTCATAGCATAAGCCAAATACACATTTTATGCCAACCATGCCAAATCATAATGCCACATTATAACCATTAACCAAAATCATTAATAAGCCATTTCGAATGACCATATACATTTTTAAAAAAAACATATCAAAAAGACCATAGCCTATACATGCCATAAAACCAAGCCACAAGGTGTAAAATACCAAAAATCAATATTCGGATAGTGTGATGCGATCTCCGTTGACTCCCAACCCGAACAAACATCTGAGACACTATAAAACATAGAAAAATAACACAAAGTAAGCTTCACAGCTTAGTAAGTTCGTATGTGAGCCTAAAATGTTCACAACATTCATATAGCAATTCGAAATAGATAAATCATTGACATTTAAAACATCAATTCATGAGCTAACATCAAATTATTCATGTCCTCATTCGCAAGTTCTCAACTTCATATAACTCGACACTTGAGTAGTTTTTCGTACATACCTGTACTAATATCTTTCTATTTATCACCCATACTCTTGTCAAACCTCTTTGGTTTATAAGTGCTTATGATACAAATTCATCTATTTTCCGATGTCATAGTCCAACTATGGTCTTACACATACATTGCTAAGGCCCTGCCTTGGCCTTTCTTTCACCTACCATAACTCGGTTATGGTCTTATTTGTCGATTGCCATATGTATATTTAGTTTAAACAACTATTATTCATATCTCAAATAACATTCAATATATACTTAATTATAGTCAAATAAACACATTTTGACATGAAACATACTTATACTCAATACTTTCTTATTTAATATACATAATACAATATGAATTCGATTCTAACATAAGTTTTGACATGAAACATAATTATACTCAATACTTTCTTATTTAATATACATAATACAATATGAACTTACCAATTTACTTTCATTCGATTCTCACATAAGTTTTGTACGTACCTATATTACTTATTCCAATAGTACTTTAATTCTCGTCTTGACTATGCCCGTTGAATCATTCGATATTTCGCACACTAAGTGCCATTATTAATATCTTGCACACTAAGTGCCATTCTCAATATCTTGCACACTAAGTTCCATTCTCAATATTTCACACACTAAGTGCCATATTTGATATCTCGCACACTAAGTGCTATACATCACCGAAGCTATCTCAAATTGCACACTAAGTGCCATATTTAGCCGATATATCATTAAACATAACAATAGTCACGTATATACAATTTATATGATATCAAAGCATTAAAAGCATAAATATAACAATGTTTATTGCATACGAACTTACCTCGATCGTTAAAACGACGGAACGGATCGACTAGTCTGATACATTGTTTTCTCCCGTTTTAGATCCGAATCTCATTTTTCTCAATCTATATAATAACAAAATCTACTTATTCAATCATTAATTTGTTCAATTTAACACAATTTACACATTTTGGAAAATTTACACTTTTGCCCCTATTATTCCACATTTTTACAATTTAGTCCTTATCACATAAAATCACAATTTCATGAAATTAAACACAAACCCAAGCTAGCCGAATTTCCAGATATTACTCTCAACCCATATTTTCAATTTATTCAACCCCTCAATTTACACTTTTCACAATTTAATCCTTATTTAACATTTTTACCAAAAATCACTTAACAAAACATATTAATCTATCAACAATTATTCATTTTCCATCATCAACACTCAAAAACATCAAGCTATCATCAATGGAAACTCACAAATTCATCAAAAAATTCAGAAATTAGGGTACGGGCCAGCTAGAACACGAAGCAACGATCACAAAAATATAAAAATCATCAAAAACCGAGCTCGAAACATACCTCAATTAAAAACAACAGGGGCCGAACCCTAAAATACTTCCATGGTTGTTTCTTTTATCTATATTTGGTGGAAGATGAAGGAAATTAGCATGATTTTGGATTTTATTTTATTTATTATTAACTTTAATTACCTATTTACCTTTTTACCCTTTAAAAACATTAATAATTACACCAAATGCCACTCCACTAACATCCACTATCTCATAAATGGGCTAGTTGCCACATAAGGACATTCACTTTTAAGTTATATAGGTATTTGACACTTTTAGTGTAACGCCCCGTACCCGAGACTGTTGCCGGAGTCGAACACGAGGTGTTAACAGACTTAATTCATTGCTTAAACAGCTCAAACAATTTAATTTTAGAACTTCTAGACAAGCTGGCTAACTGCGTCACAGTCGCTTAAAAATTCATATCTCGAGTTCTGAAACTAAAAATCCAATTCCGTAAATTTTCCATGAAACTAGACTCATATATATATTTACTAATTTTTTTCTAAAATTTTTGGCTGGGCCAATTAGTACATTTTATTAGTTAAATTCTCCCCTGTTTCAGGGTTCGACTGCTCTAACCTCTGTGTATTACGAATCAGTTATCTCTTTGTAAAGAATTTCAATAACTATGAAGTTTGTTTCTCTTAAAACTAGACTCAATAAGAAATCTGTACATATAAATTATGACTTCTAATTATTTTTATACAATTTATGGTGAATTTCCAAAATCAGAACAGGGGATCCAGAAATCGCTCTGGTCCTGTTTCACAAAAATTTAAACATCTCATAAAATATAACTCATATACCTGTTTCGTTTCTTCCATATGAAAATAGACTCATAATTCTTCAATTCCATATTTTATTCATCATCTAATTATATCTCTACTATTTTTAATAATTTTTCAAATTCACGTCACTACTGCTATCTGAATCTATTTTATGGTAAATTTTACCTATTTCATGGTTTCCATGGATTAACTAGCAATTTGACATACATAACACCAAATATGATCATAATTAGCCATTACAATGGCTAATCATTACCAAGAATTTTTATACTACTCAATAACCATATCATAAGACCATATATACAAAATGATTATAATGCTATACATGCCATACTCAAAATATACAAGCCATTACCAACATGGTATACAGATAGTGTGAGCGTGCCTCCGACCGTTCCCGATTTTCGAGCTGGCTTGTCAACACTACAAGGAATGAAAAGGAGGGAGTAAGCATAAATGCTTAGTAAGTTCACATGCAAATATCAAGTAACACAACCATATAAGCAAACATAAAACATCATTTGCATAATCATCACCAAGACATTCATATCATATTTTCATTTATCATCTTACCATATTGTTGTTATATCGATTTTTCAACCCGAGGGTTAAGTACATACCTGTTCAAAGTATCCATTTCAAAACACTTACCAATACATCCCTTTCATCTTGAGTATTCCTCCATTTGAGTAGAACTTTACCCGTTGAACACATCGAAATATAATTCGGATACATGGAAAGTTTGCACATAAGTGCCACATATGTAGCCAAGCTACTATGTAACCCGCCCATAAGTGAACTCGGACTCAACTCAACGAGCTCGGGCGTTCGCATCCATAAGTAAACTCGGACTCAACTCAACGAGCTCGGATGCCTAGTTACATTTCACGAACTCAGACTCAACTCAACGAGTTCGGACATTCGCATCCATAAGTGAACTCGGACTCAACTCAACGAGTTCGGATGCCCAAATATCCCAGTGACATGTCACTTGTATCCTAATCCATTCCTAAGGTTCAACGGGACCTTTTTCCCAATCATGTGTCTCAACCATCTTCTACGGAATACCAACACCGATACTCAGTAGTATTTCACATTTTCCAAGTATATCACATAATTTGGTATATTATCAAACAATTATCACGAGTATAATATTTCATAATAATTATCATATCATTTAAATAACATAAAAACATTTAAAATAATAACTATGCTACCAACATTTACATATGAACTTACCTAGTATGCAAAAATGGCTACTTTTACCATTTCGTCCACAACTTGGTATTTTCCCCATTTTAGCCCGAATTTCAGTTTTCCTTGCTCTATCATTTAAAATATAGTCTAATTAGAACTCACATTATTCAAATTGACCCAAAATCATATTTTGGAAAAATTACAATTTTGCCCCTAAACTTTTGCATATTTACACTTTTGCCCCAAAGCTCGTAAATTAAAATTCAGCCTATTTTCTTATGTTTTATGACATGCTGATCATTTTTCCCTTCTATGGAAACATCAAATTCTCACTCTAACATGTACTTATGACTATTAGGTATTTTTACCGATTAAGCCCTTTTGCTCGTTTTCACTTAAAACCGAGTAGCACAAGTTGTCTAACATAATTTAAAACCTCATATTCTATCATAAAACACCAAAATACACAAATTTCACCTATGGGTATTTTTCCAAATATAAACCCTAGGTTAAATTATTGCTAGCATAAGCTTAATCGAGCTACCGGGACTCCAAAAACGTAAAGAACTTAAAAAACGGGGCTAGAATGGACTTACAATCGAGCTTGGAAGCTTGAAAAACCCTAGCCATGGTTTCTCCTTGCTATATTCGGCCATGGGGTTGAAGATGAGCAAAATTGGCTTTTAATTTTGTATTTTAATTCACTTTACCCCTAAATGACCAAAATGCCCTTACTACTAAACTTTCCAAAAATTCCATCCATGTCCAATTTTTGTCCATAAACTTAGAAATTGGTAAAATTGCTATTTAAGACCTCCTAATTAATATTTCAAAACAATTTCATACTAGAAACTTCTAGAATGCAAGTTTTGCAAATTATTCGATTTAGTCCCTAATTTCAATTTAAGCACTTTATGCATAAAATTTCTTCACGAAAATTTCACACAATCATGCAATCATATCAGAAACATCAAAATAATTATAAAATAATTATTTCTATCTCGGATTTTGTGGTCACAAAACCACTATTCCGACTAGACCAAAATCAGGATATTACATTTAGCTTATAGAACCTAACTTTTACGCTTTACGCGATTTAGTTCTTTTTACCGAATTAACCACTTAAACGATAAAATTTCTTTACGAAAATTTCAAACAAATTTAATATCATGCTGGAAATATTAAAATAATAATAAAATAAATTTTTTAATGTCGGATTGTGGACCCGAAATCACTGTTCTGATTAACCCTAAAAATGTGTTGTTACAACTCTCCCCCCTTAGGGATTTTCGTCCCCGAAAATCTTATCAAAGAATAGATTAGTGATTGGCTTTCACTAGCCTCATAAATTTCTCACATAGCCTCAGATTTCTCAACTTTTCAATCTCAAGAGCTAAAATTCTGATTTGTTCTTTACTATACATCTTAACAAGCTGAGTTTCTACTTCTAGAAGAGATATTATAGGTAAAGCATCTATATGTATCATCACATCATATATATAAGGAATACATTATGGATCTTCTCAAGTTCTAATGATAATCTCATACAGCCCGATGAATCACAAACTCAACTTCTCTTTATAGCTAAATCGAGAATTCTATTTCCACTGCAATACTTTCACAATTATTTAGTTTTCTAACTAAAATTCAATGCTTTTACGGATCAAATTCGCATATGTTTTATGTCAATCTAAAACTGCTTTTAGACTGTTGTGAATTACTTTCACTTTCTCTTCAGCCTTTCTAATCACATCGACCCCATAATTTCTTTAATCATAATTCGGTCCAGTACAACGAAGTTTAGTAATTGCAACCATACCATACTCATACAATGCTATCTTAATATTCATCTCTTAACTATTATTATACGCAAACTTAACCAATAGTAAATGTCTTTTTCAACTGCTTTCAAGCTCTAAAACACAGTAGCAAAATATATTTTCAAAAATCTGAATCACTTCTTATATTAACTATCACATTGAGGATAGTAAATAGTGTTACAAAGAAATTCCATACCCAAAACTCACAGTAGTTTACTTTAGTAACACTATATAAACCTCGTGTCTCCAATTGAACAATGAAAACTGGCACTCTGTAAAAATTAACCATCTCAGGAATGTATAACTCAACTAATCTATCAAGAGAGAAATTCGTACATACGGAGATAAAATATGCAGACTTCTTCAAATATTCAACAATAGTTCAAATAACATCTGTCTTTTTCAGTGATAAGAATAATCCCATTACAAAAATTCATCAAAATTCTATTTCATTCTACTCAGATATCATCACATGCTGTAACAGTTCCGAAAACACTCAATAATCAGCTTTAACCATCAGACATTTGGACACTTTTCATACTCATTCACCAATACAACTGTCTCAAATTATTATACATCTTAGTACTCCCCGAACAGACAGATAATTACCAATGTGCTAGATGCAACAATTATTGTAAAATCTTTGGATTTCTTGATACACGAACTCTATCTCGACACAACGAACAATTGCCGGTTCCAATCTGAAATTCTGAATCAGAAATCAATTTACGTTGTACCGTTTTTTTTAACTTGCAATTCACTGACACACTTCTTAGCCTCACAAATTTGCTGATTAAACATCGATTAAGTTTTTAGCTCAGCCAATAACTACTCATCATCTGGTAAGATTAATCGCATGTTTATCAGTCATAAAACACACAAAGATTTCTGGCTTAGAACATCTGAGACTATAATATTTTGTCCAGGGTGATAATCAATCATTGATTCACAATCTTTTAACGGTTTAAACCATCTTTACTATCTCAAATTCAGATATTTCAAAAACATCAAATATTTTAAACTTTTGTAGTCTTCAAAAGGATACATTACTCACCAAACAATTAATGTTGCTAACTATTCATTACAAATAAAATGTCAACCATCTCTAATTCTCATGTCGAATAACTCTTTACTCGATGCAGGCTAAACCAAAACTGATGCTTCAATTAACAATGTCTTCAACTATTTATCACTTTATTAATAATTATCATATCATACAGACTTCACAAGCGCAATCTACAAGAACATTTCTCAATAAAACCGTTCTGATGGATATAATTCTATATCATGTCTTCTAGAATATGAATTCTGCATTAAAATCATAGTGCCATAATAAGGCCGACATCTCAACCGTATAGATCTATAATGTCCCAATTATCAATAATGCATTTTGAACACAAGAGAAATTCAAATATGATTTTCAATAGCAACCAGTGCAGAAACACAACCTCTATAAATTTGATAAATATACCATTGTACTCCCAAGATCAAACCAGAAATTTTAAATCATACTAAATATGGTCATCTCCGTCAAAAGAATATCTCTTGCAAACAATCACATAGAATCATAACAAAACTGAGGTAGCGAAATCTCAAAATGTTAAGCTATATAGAATTTCTAGAAATTACAACCCATATAGAATGATAAAGATCCCGATGATATCCTAAAAAATTTCCAAAAGGAAGAATAACACTCATAAACACTAAAATCAACAGTGACAGAAGCAATATAATCTTCATGTAAATTCAACAAAATAATAACCAGTAGAAACAAAATACTAGCAATCATATAGATTTTACCATCGATTTTTCTATCAATACAATAGAATAAAATACCAGAGAAAAATAGAGCAATGTTGATCATAAACCATATATACCATAATGCTTTTGTCTAATTGTATGTTTAACTAACGTTCTCATATGATAAGAAATCCTTATGAGATTAAACAGTCATATATACTTCTGAGAATGAATGTACACATAGAATGCCCAAAAGAAACCATAGTAACTGCCCGAATAAAACCACTGCACTCAGCTATCATTTCAATTCAAACATTTTTCCACTGTCTATTTCTGACATTTCTAATCTCACATTGTCTCATCACTAGCAGAAATCATTTCAGAAGAACTTCCAGTTAATATGTTCTTTAGACATCATACTTGAATGCTTTCGTCTCATCAAATTCAACTTCTTCTTTAACAGTGACTTTGCATATTACGAATGGCCCTCAACACGATCCAATATATTTTCTGTTACTGTCTTCACTTGCGAACTCATTCTCTTAACTGATCACAATACTAATCCTTCAATCACAAAACTCTGTAATTCCACATTTGTAAGCTTATTTAATCTATATAATACAGATTTCATTAGAATACTTTACTGATGAAGGGTGAGGGTTGTAAAACCTAAAATTTAACTCTCACATGAACATGCACATTACACATAATATTATGAATGGTCGATTCATTACTAATTCTACATTCTCAAAACACCTAACAATCATTTACTTATGATTACTTTTATACTTAACACATAGCTCATACGCTAAATCAAATCATTAATTCACAATCAAAATATTCACATAGCAATCATAGACCAAACATCTTAACTCATATACTCATATAATTATAACATTTATCAATAGCAGAATATAATGCACTCTGATTCACACCTTTCATCAGTTTCAACTCATCACCAACACATTTTTTCTCAAACGTTTGAGTATAACATTTTGTATTATCAAAATTAGCTTGGTTGGAAAGCATATCTATCTAATTAAAATAATTTTCATCAGAATTCGGAGATATCACACTATCACAGGTTAAATATGGCATGTATAGCTAGACTCTCACTTGCTATGTTAGTCCTAGAATCGACTAAACTTTAGCTCTGATACCAATAAATGTAACACACCTAACTCGTATTCGTAGTCGAAATAGAGTTACAAGGCATTACCGATCAATCACAACATAATTCATACATATACGCATTCATATTAAAAAATCCATTTAACTCATTCACATTGTCCCTTCTAAGGTCCTATGAGACCTTAAAACATGCTTAAATGAAGTTCGGGACTAAACTGTATACATTTGAAAACTTTGAGAAAATTAGAAAATTTTCATGTATTTAGGAGTCACACGCCCGTGTGAATAGGCCGTGTGCCTCACACAGCCAACAAACACGCCCGTGTCACAAACCCTGTGAAAATAGGGCATACATACTGACTTGGGTCACACAGCCAGCCACACTCCCATGTGCCAGCCCGTGTGCCATACACGGCCAGTAGACACGCTCGTGTGTCTAAACCATGTAACTCACTGACCTGTTTTAATTAAGCATCATAGGTCACACAGTTGAGTCACACGCCCGTGTGCTCAACCGTGTGGCACAAATATAGGCTTGCTATAAGCTACTTTTCTCACTTAAGTCAAGTGCATCCTAAGGCATCCAAATGGTACCAAATATACAACCAAATAAGCAACCAAAAGTGATCATTTCCAACATAAATCATACCATATTGAATAATTACATTTCATTTCTCAAATCTTAACCATTTCTTGACCAAAACACATACCAAAACTAGCATGAATCATTTATCATCTTTAACATTTTTTCATATGTCCCAAATTCCAACTAAATAACCAATCATATCATTCAACCTATAACCAAATCAAAGCTTATCAATGCATCATCTCAAACTCATTCCAATACATGCCATTTCTTAAACCACATTATTACCTCATTTGCATTCCAAGCCAAAACACAAATTCATAACATAAGCCAAATACACATTTTATACCAACCATGCCAAATCATAAGGCCACATTATAACCATCAACCAAAATCATTAATAAGTCATTTCGAATGACCATATACATTTTTAAAAAAACATATCAAAAAGAACATAGCCTATACATGCCATAAAACTAAGCCACAAAGTGTAAAATACCGAAAATCAATAGCCAAATAGTGTGATGCAATCTCCGTTGACTCCCAACCCGAACGAACGTCCGAGACACTATAAAACATAGAAAAATAACACAAAGTAAGCTTCATAGCATAGTAAGTTTGTATGTGGGCCTAAAATGATCACAACATTCATATAGCAATTCAAAATAGATAAATCACTAACATTTAACGCATCAATTCATGAGCTAACATCAAATTATTCATGCCCTCATTCGCAAGTTCTCAACTTCATATAACTCGATACTTGAGTAGTTTTCTGTACATAGCTTTACTGATACCTTTCTATTTATCACCCATACTCTTATCAAACCTCTCTGGTTCATAAGTGCTTATGATACAAATTCCTCGATTTTCTGATGCCATAGTCCAACTATGGTCTTACACATACATTTCCAAGGCCCTGCCGTGGCCTTTCTTTCACCTGCCATAACTCAGTTATGGTCTTATTAGTCAATTGCCATATGTATATTTAGTTTAAACAACTATTATTCATATCTCACATAACATTCAATATATACTCAATACTTTCTTATTTAATATACATAATACAATATAAACTTACCAATTTACTTTCATTCAATTCTCACATAAGTTTTGTACGTACGTATATTACTTATTCTGACCATACTTTAATTCTCGCCTTGATTATGCCCGTTGAATCATTCGATATTTCGCACACTAAGTGCCATATTTGATATCCCGCACACTAAGTGCTGTACATAGCCGAAGCTATCTCAAATCTCACACTAAGTGCCATATTTAGCCGATATATCATCAAACATAACAATAATCACGTATATACAATTTATACGACATCAAAGCATTAAAAGCATAAATATAGCAATGCTTATTGCATAAGAACTTACCTCGATCGTTAAAACGACGGAACGGATCGACTAGTCTGATACTTTGTTTTCTCCCATTCTAGATCTGAATCTCATTTTTCTCAATCTATATAATAACAAAATCTACTTATTTAATCATTAATTCGTTCAATTTAACACAATTTACACATTTTGGCAAATTTAAACTTTTGCCCCTATTTTTCCACATTTTTGCAATTTAGTCCTTATCACATAAAATCACAATTTCATGAAATTAAACACAAACCCAAGCTAGCCGAATTTTCCAGATATTACTCTCAACCCATATTTTCAATTTATTCAACCCCTCAATTTACACTTTTCACAATTTAATCCTTATTTGACATTTTTACCAAAAATCACTTAACAAAACATATTAATCTATCAACAATTATTCATTTTCCATCATCAACACTCAAAAACATCAAGCTATCATCAATGGAAACTCACAAATTCATCAAAAAATTCAAAAATTAGGGTACGGCTAGCTAGAACATGAAGCAACGATCACAAAAACATAAAAATCATCAAAAACCGAGCTCGAAACATACCTCAATTAAAACAACAAGGGCCGAACCCTGAAATACTTCCATGGCTATTTCTTTTATCTACATTCGGTGGAAGATGAAGGAAATTAGCATGATTCTAGCTTTTATTTTATTTATTATTAACTTTAATTACCTTTTTACCTTTTTACCCTTTAAAAACATTGATAAGTACACCAAATGCCGCTCCACTAACATCCAATATCTCATAAATGGGATATTTGACATATAAGTACCTTCACTTTTAAGTTCTATAGCTATTTGACACTTTTAGCTTATAGAACCCAACTTTTACGCTTTATGCGATTTAGTCCTTTTTACCGAATTAATCACTTAAATAATAATTTTTTTACGAAAATTTCACACAACTCTAATATCATGCTTTAAATATTAAAATAATAATAAAATAAATTTTTCAATGTCGGATTGTGGTCTTGAAACCATTGTTTCGATTAACCCTAAAAATAGGTTGTTACATTATACACATAGGTTAAATGATTTTGGCATTTTTTGGTATCTTTCAATGTGTTTTAATCATATGAAAGTAATTAGAAATGGTTTGGCATGATGCTTAAGAAAGGGTTGATGAATTGGCTTGCATTAGAGGTTATTTTGGAAGCACATGGCTTAGAATACAAGTTGTCACATAGCCGTGTGTCACACACGGTTACCCCACATAGTCATGTGTCTTATTGATTTTAGTGCAGGACAGCCCACACAGTCACAAATAGTTACACTACCTGGCGACACGACTGTGTAACTTAACTTCAAATACACATATAGTCTGGCACATGGCCTACGACACTACTGTGTGATGTTAATTTGAAAACTCACATGGGCGGGCACGAGCTAGGACACAGTCATATGTCCCATATTTTGAATTGTACATAGTTGGCCACACGACCATGTTTCTAAGTCATTCAACCTGGGCTTTGTCACACGATTGTGTGACCTCTGTTTCTAAAATTTTTAGATTTTTCTAAAATTTTCTTTTTTGTTTCAAATTAGTCATTGATTATTCCCAAACTATTTATAAGACCCCGTAGGCTCGGTCTAAGGCCTGTAAATGTATTTTTACTATGAATAAAACTGAAATTGAATGTTAATTTTTACAAATTGATTAATTGTTTCTTTATGATGTTAATTGTTTCAATTTGTACTGTAATACTTCATAACTCTAATCCGGCGACAGAGATGGGTTAGGGGTGTTACACACACGGGTTGAATGATTCCACACAACCAAACCACATGGTCATGTGATATTTACAAGTGTGTGGTAGGCCGTGTCAATTTCAAGAAATTGCACAACGAATTGTGGAATATCGTGATTTTTAGGTTTTTCGAGTATTTTAAGATGTATATATGACAAAAATAAGAAGATAGAACTGAACCGTCAAAGAATATTTAAGAAAACAACTCGAAAAACACCATTAAAGTTGACTTTGAAGTAGATTTTCGTCAAGATTAAAGATTCCTATTTATTTTTTTAGGAATTTATCATGAGTTTCTTTATTTCTTGCAGTTATATTGTCTCTTGGATATTTTTTTATTTTCAAGCATGAATTAATTTTCTAAATACCTAGGGGAGATGAACCTTATGATAGATTCTATTGGTTATTTTTATTTTACGTAATAAATACTTAGTTTTTTGTTCTCAATTATGTGTGCTTAATTTTTGGTTTGGTTTTTCAAGATTATTAATCCATGTTTGATGTACTTAAATTGGTGGTTGAATAGACTATGTTTAAGAATAGATACTGCGTAATTGAGCGGAGTTGCATGTAATTCTAGACATAGGATAACATAAATCTATTGGATTAGAGTCAAATCTAGTATCCCAATCCATAATACGAATTAATGCGATAATAGGGGTTTTAATTAGAAAGAAATTTAAATTAATTAACCTAGAGTTAGTTGCTCTTATGCTTGAAAGAGATATTAGTATAATTTAGAGATTTCTATGGATCAAGATATCAAGTAAATAAATTGCGTAATTTAGATTAGTAGTGATAAATGAAATTTAAGCGGATTTTTTCCTAGGTATTGTTTCGCTTCTTGGTTGCTAGGTATTGTTTCGCTTCTTGGTTGTTAAAAGGTTTTTTTTTTTGTCGTATTCGTTAGTTAATTAAATTAGTTAATTTTAGTTTTTAATCAATCAGTCGAATTATTCAATTAAATAATAGAAAGACGATAATTACTAGTACTTTTAGTTTTCATGGGACTAATATCTTTGCTCACCATAGCTATACTATTAATTGATAGGTAAACTTTCGTTAGTCAACTTTTTAGTTAATTCCGTGGACATCAAGTTTTTAGCGTCGTTGCCAAGGACTAAATTATTGGGAAAACTTTATTTCTATTAATTTATCCATTTTTATTTTAATTTTAATATTCTTTGTTTTTAATTTAATTGTAACATTCTAATTTTTCTTTTGTTTGATTCTTACATGTGCCATTGGTTTATGACTAGAGGCAACCCATTGGAACTGTTATTTTTTTACAGTGAGGTCAAAAACATTGCTCACAAAAATCAGAGAGAAGTTACGGAAGCAAGGCAAGGTTAACAAATTTTAATAGACTATCAAGAGGAAATGGACATTATAGTGGACATGGATAATAATCTTGTTAATCTACAACATCTTGCTCCTTGGACTATGTATGACTATGCTAAGCCCACTCTGATTGGGGTTGAATCTAGCATTGTCAAACTGACAATTACTGCAAATGATTTTGAGATTAAGCTGAACACAATTCGGATGGTGCGGTAGTATGTTCAGTTTTATGGGTTACAAGATGAAGATCCGAATGCTCATTTAGCTAACTTCCTAGAGATCTACAACACATTTAAGATCAACTGTGTTACTGATAATGCCATACGTTTATGGTTGTTCCCATGCTCTTTGAGAAATAAGGCAAAACAATGGTTGAGTTCACTTCCACGGGGTTCCATCACTACTTAGGCTCAAATGACTGAAAATTTTATGTTGAGGTATTTTCCACTAGCCAAAACAACCAAGTTAAGATATTTGACTAACCCGCTATGAGTATGTTTCTTGGATTATTATGTAATAGTCACAATATTACTCATAGTGATAACTATGTATATGATCCTTAGACTTGAGATCATCATTTTCCTAACATCGTGAGTCGTATATATTGATACAGTCAAAATGTCTATGTAACATGTTGTACAATAAAGACTAATGTTGGATATACCACAATCCATGTACTGGGATATGGTTGATCAAGATAAGATCTATCCTTACTACATAATGGGAGCAATATCTTAGGCCTCTTGATAGAGTGAGACTAGAAATGCATGGCCATGCTCGAATAAGTTGATATGAGATATCACACTTATTCGTGTATTGTAGTCTAGTCAGAAAATTAAGAAATATGATATTAGACTATACAAGTGTGACTATTTCATGACTTGTGCCAAATCTAGATATTAAGGATAAAAGGATACAATACATGAAAAAAATATCACAAAAAGGTTATGTTGAACCACGACTTCTTCTAACTTGGGTGATAATGATGCATTTTTAGATACCACTTATTACTTGTAATGTTAGAAATATTCTAGTATTACTATCAATGTTACAAGAGACTACAGAGTTACACCCTATAGTTGAAACGAACAAAATCCAAATACATTTTATATTGTACTTAATTGTCACATGAATTAAATTAATTGTTAAATTAATTTATTTTGATAGTTAAATATTAAACACATTATATGTACAAACTTGTTGTACACAAACAGAAAACATAGATAAAATTAATATAAGAATTTGATTTATATAAAATATTAATTGTATATATTTTACCAAATTTATTAATATAAATAGTTAAAGTAATTAATTTCGGTTAAAATATAAAAGACATGAAAATTAATATTCTTTTGGAAAGAATATAATTAATATATGAATTTGATTCATACAAAATATTAATGGTATATATATTTTACCGAATTTATTAATAAAACAATTATATTAATTAATTTCGGTCAAAATATAAAAGAAGTGAAAATTAATTTTTTTGGAAAGACTATAATTAATATATGAATTTGATTCATACAAAATATTAATTGTATATATTTTACCAAATTTATTAATATAAATAGTTATATTAATTAATTTTGGTCAAAATACAAAAGACATGGAAATTAATATTCTTTTGGAACGAATATAATTAATATATGAATTTGATTCATACAAAATATTAATAGTATATATTTTACCGAATTTATTAATATAAACAGTTATATTAATTAATTTCAGTCAAAATATAAAAGACATGGAAATTAATATTCTTTTGGAAATAATATAATTTCTTTTTCTAACTTTCAATTTGACTTCTCTATTAATAAGTGAATAATCTTATATTCTTTTGGAAAGAATATAATTCCTTTTTCTAAATTTTCATTTGTCTTCTCTATTAATAAGGGAATAATCCTAGTTTTCATTTTTTATATGTGATATCAGTGAGGATAAAAGGATGATAATCCCTTAGTGTGTTAAGGTTACCAACTTAATAAAATAAAGGTCTAGCAACCGTTTTTAATTTCCTCTGAAAAGTTCAAGAGAAAGTGACAATTTTTTTTGATGGGGTGGACTACATAGAGGCCGGATGTTTTCATTGTAGCTTGGAATCGACATCGAATCAGCAGCATCCTTCCAACGTTTTTAGTAAATAAGGTAAACTTTCAACCATATTTCAACCTGATTCATTCCTCGTACATGGATCCTTGGTTGACGATCGCCGGAATATTTTTTCCACTATTTTATAGGGCATATTGGCAATCCAACACCAGCAGTAGTCTTCTGTTTCTTTTGACTACTTGCACTTCCTTCCTCAACAGAAGCACCAGAGGGACCTCCTCACACATTTTGTATAAAAGATCGAATGTCAATATATTCTTCGATCTCTCTGAATAAACTTCTTGATTCTCCTAAACCCTCTTCAACAATGCAAGCTATGCCCACATCACTAACAAGTTTATTATCACCACCAATAGTTATCATAGAAGGGTTCGCACCACTTTCTTGATCCTTGCAGGTTCAAAGGACCACAGACGAGGCTTTAATTTACAAAAGGTATCAAAATAATTTTTAGGCTCCCCATTTTTCCCTAAAATAATAAGTCTTAATTCATCAATGGCTCCATGTCACAGTGTTCACACCATTGTTATCATCAATTGGTCGCCATCCATTAGTGCTCAGATCTATGAAGAAATGGTGAAACACATTCCTGACATTTAACACCTCCTCCAAATTTAGTTCACGACCTCGGTGAAGCCTATAAAATTGAGCCCACCCCACTTCTGATATAATTTCTCGTCTTCACAGGCACACATTCTTACTAGGTATAGACCTCTTGGTTGGAAAATAAAAACTAGTTCCAAATTTGTACTTCACTTGTATGTATTTAAAGCAATTCAATCGAAGGTTCAAAGACTAGTTGGAAACAATCGATTCCACTCCCTAGTGAGGAGTAAAGTAAAACAGGACTACAAAACCCCTTCAATTACATGTTTTGAGTTGGTATATCTTCTGGAAAATAGAAATCAATGGAGCCTCCTCTTGCCAACCACATTCGATGAAACATGCCATTACAATCCACCATGAGAAACCAAATAGCTGCCCTGAAGCTATTTTATATTCGTCAAGAAGATGGCAGAAGAATGGGTGGAGTGGAAGATAAAAACCCGCTTCTAATACGTGCAAGGTAAAAAGGAAGCTTTTGTAGGTGGTGCCACTTAATCGCCTCGGCCCTTCGACGATCGAGAAGTCATAGGAAAAATTAGGTATTTGAATTCCCCGAACGGCCAAGTAACAACTCATTTTTTCGAGCTTGGTGGTGTAAGCATACGATTTCACCTCTAGGGAACATGCGTTTCACAGCATTGTGAAGGCTCGCTCCCTGAACCAGCATGGTTAATCTAAATGCTACGACCACCTCCCCTTGACCTAACCATCATGTCCAAATAAACCCAAAATAACTACAAAGACAATTTGGAAATTTTAAAAAATTTACCTCTAAATCATGATTATCCTTCTCAACAGTAGCTCATTCTCAAAAATTTCAAAAATCCAAACGGTTTAATCTTTAGGGTTAAGGTAACCTCATTTTAAAGAATTTCACACCTTGACGATTTGTGTGTTTGAGAATGAAGCCACAATCAGCTTTATACAGTTGTACCTCTTCTCAATACGTGGTGAAGAGTATATGACAAATTAAAGTGAAAGGCATATGTGATATGTTTCATTCTCAGATATTTCCCACTTCGTGAAGCCAAGTTCTCAGAAGAGTCACTTTATAACTCTTCTTTGAACTAGGTAGGCGACAAATTGTTTTGGTATTCGCCATTACCAACCTGCTACCTGGTTACTTGATTTGGACCGACCCGTAGCTTGCATAGTTCGCATGTTGGGTTTTGCATGTGATGAGTTCGCATCCTTTCATGAACTTGCACAAGGTAGGTTAGCACCACCACGCAGGTAGACCAACACCGAGAGAACAAGTGTTAGTCCTAGAATATGGTATTTGTTGGCATGCATGGGGGCCTACTTAAGACGTCACATCCAAGAACAAGGACCGTATCATATAAATAGAGAACTTAACCCCTCTAAAAGATAAGTACACTAAAATACTCAACAATTTACTACAAAGAAGTTTGAAGGAAAGGGACAAAAAATGGAGAGAAGTGGAGTATATAAGGTGTAGAAGAGAGGGAAAAGGACAAGGGTGGATGAAAGTTTTTATATTATTATTTAATATTAATATAAAATTTAAATTTATTTTTTTGAAAATATTTATGTATTTTTAAATTTATATACTATTTTTTGTCAACAATAATTTTTTATTTATATATATTAAATTTATTATTATATATTTTTGAAAATATTTATGATTTTTATATATTATTTTGAATTTTTTTAGAATTAGGATCAAATTGAGAATATTTATAAATTTTGCAAGTTAATTTTTTAAAATTATAACTAAATTGATATAATATGTAAAAATTGAGGGTTAAATTTGTTATTATACTCAACTTGATGTTTGTGATTTTAAGAGAAGTGATCAAAATGACCGAAATATATAAGTGATCAAAATGATCGAAATATATAACATGAGTGCTTAAATTGTAATTTTTTATTTTAAATGCCTAAAATAAAAAATTTTAATAATTGGGTGAATTTCTATAGTGTACCATTTTATTTAAAATAAAATAATAAAATCTTAATATGACATTCCTATGTCTTATCCTGCTCAGCTCTTACCACTCTCCTCCACTCAATGGCGCTAACCATAACCCTCAGCCATGGTAGTAGTAGCGGTGGTAGTAATGGAGTCCAAAGCCTCTGCAACAAACCCTCCAAACATTTCTACCCCCGTTTCCCTCCTCGCCACCACGTCCTCTTCCCTGTCTCCCCCAAAACCCTCCATTTAACTTCAGCAGCCAAAAAATTCTCGTCCCAAACCAGACACTTCGACAACAAGAACCAGAGGGGCAGTCTCACAACGAAAGAACAAGATGAGGAAAAACGGACGCTGGAGATTGAAGACGAAAATGTTGTTGTTGGGATTAGTTTAGATAACGTTGGTGTGAGTTCCTCAAAGGTTTCTGCTGACGGGAAACCGTTTTCGGAACTTCGAGGTCTTCAACTGGATTTATGGGAAGGTACCCGGTAGGATGTTCTTAGTTTTCTTGTTCAGTATTTGTGGGCTTTTGGCATCGTTTTTGCAGTGTCTATCGATACGCCTACCCCAGCCTTTTAATTTTTTTCCCTTTTCTTTTAATGATTGATAATTTAATTCATAAAAGCGTTTGAAGGGTTAAAATTTGTTGAAACTTTCATATGAGCTTTTGAAGGATTGTAAGTTGTCAAAACCATGTAATTCAGTGTGATTATGGCTTAAATTTATATGTTAGCCTACAGTACTGCAGAGAAAATAGATGCCTTTGCCTCTATCCGGCATGATTTTGGAAATTTTGCCGAATGTTACATCTTTTAGTAGAATGGTAATTGGTAGTCCTCATCCTTTCTTCTATATAATTTCTTTGGCACTTTAGGAAATATTGATGTGACTTAAGATCAGACTTAATTATCAAAAATAGGGTAAAAATATGAATGTAAATTTTATTTTTTTATTTAAAAAAATAAATAAATTAGTCTCGTGTTAAATTAAAGAGTAATTTAATTTTTTTATTAAAAATTTAATATACTTTTATGGCTAAAAAATAATGAAATTTTTAATAAAAAATTAGTTTATTTTTTTTATCTAACACATAGATATTAATATACTATTTTTTTAATATAGGAAGCAAAATGCATTTAATATAAGTGCCTCTACAATACTTTTACTCAAATATTGTCAAAGATAGAAAGTTGTGGAACTTTTTCCCCTTTATGCTTTACCCTTCTCCTTTCTTAACATGTCGAATTAGGTATCTCATATTTTTTTCATAATCCTTGTGGACTGTATATATATTATTTCCTGGATTACTCGAAAGATGGTTTGAGAAATTAGGTAGATCATTGATCTAGATATCAGATATCTTGTTCATCACCGTTGAAGTAGCCACAATTGAAGTGGCAAAGTTGTATGTTGATACAAAAGACCAGGGTTCAAGCCTAGGTAAACCTCATCCTGCTCCCCAAATTTGTGATGATCAAAAAGTAAATCTTGTTCGTCACCTGTTCCCCTGCTTATATATTTCCCTCAAGACAATTAGGAGGAGAAAGAATCTGCTAAAAGCTTACTAGTTTTTTTTATTATTCAAAATCCCCTTGAGAAAAAAAAAGTAGGAGAATTTAGAGTAGACTACAAATCTATTTCCTGTATGCTAGCTTGCCATAGATGTATTTGATGAATGATGAGAAGAATTCATTTCATTTTTTGGGGTTTATATTGTGATGATACTGGAAATTTCTAACCTCTTGTACATGTGAAATATGTTTGTTCCTTGGTTTCTGCACTTTATCTAAAATTTGGTTCGAGACTAATTGATAATTCTTCAAGCTGACGTCTCTATGTTGTCAGCTAATTGCATGTGGGATTTCTGTGGCTACTTACAACGAAGGGGCCACAGATTTTAAAGAGACTCCAGCATACAAAGAGTCTATACAGTCTCGAGAGCTTTTAGAAGAACCCGATGTCTCAAATTCAGATGTATTTGATTCAAACCCTACTGAAGTTGCACCCAGTTTGGAATAGTTGCTGTAATATTAACATAAAAGGTCTTTATACTTGGGATCACTTGAATTTATTACGGGCTTTTCCTGGATTTGTAATCTAATGCATGTAATGTATAACTTTATAATTTGAGATAATATCATACGTTAAAGTTGACAGTTGCTTCCATCTGATTTTTTAAAGCTTAATAGGCTTGATTTTTGGTTTAATTATGTTATTATTATATGAATTTATAGAGATTGCCACAATGGTTTGGTTGTGCTTGGATGAAACAAACATTAACCATTGCAAGCATATGTATCATTCCCAAATAGATAAACTTTGTTCCAATAAATAACTTGCTCAAAACTATAAATACACCTAAGAAACAACACTTTGTTAACCAGAGTCAAAAGTATGGAAGCGCGAGTCTTGAAAACAGAATAAGAGCAGCAGCCACCATTACTAAGAGGCCTTGTGCCTTCAATCTTCCAGCCTTGCTCCGGCCAAACCCCAACCCCATGATGCTTGGTCTTGGTGCCATTGGAACATTTGGGTTCCCCATAGGAGAAGAAGCTGGGGAAACAAGCAAAACTTTAACTTATAATATGATGATGATCCATTCAATAGAAAATTTATTCACCCATCTGGTCTTAAAAAGAAAGGCAAGCCTTTTAAAATAATTTGATTACCAGCGACAGAAGAGTTATGATTTGTCCCTAGAGAAACTTGAGAACCTGATGAACCCGAAGGGGAAGGCAACCCTTAAAGAAAATATCAAACCAATTAATCAGATATCGAAAAGCCGGCGTGAATGCAAGATAATTAATTCGAAGATCTGAATGGTACCTGAGCAAGAAGAGCTGTTAGCTTGGAGCTTGCAAAGAACAGGTAACTGCAGAGCAAGAGTCCTGTTTATGGGAAAAGCACTTAAAGTGGTGTCATTGAGGAGGAGGCAAAGACAACCAGGCTGCAGTCCATAGAGCTGATTGAGATTGTCACAGCAGGACTGCGCTGGTCTCGGAGCATTGCCTTGCACAAATGGTGCACATGGCATGAGAGCCACCAGACGTGGGCTACAGTCGGATACGGTTGTTCCTGGGGTGATAGGGTCCTGAGAAAGGGAAGTGGGAAGACTGGCAACCAAGAGCAACAGCATGAGAATAGGTGTAAAGGCAAGAGCACTCATGGTGTAAGCTGTAAAGTTTCTCGGTTTGTGCAGAAACTAGGGTTCACCAGGTAACTATTTAAGATGTAAACACATGGTTTGAGTGTGAGTAGTTTACATGCATAGTGTGTGTTATTCTAACATGCACATGTTGTTGTCTCCCTCTCCCGAGATAAATCTGTTCTCTTCAACTCAAATTATATGATACCTCTATTTAGAAGTTCATGCTGTTTATATTTGGTCTTAAAAAAGAAATTTGCACGATTTGGAATTTTTTATTCATTTTCTCAAAGCAGATCTTGAATTCTCTACTATTATTAAACACTACTGAATAATAGATATTTTGAAGATTTTTGGAAAATATATCATTTCAAAATACTAGTATTTCTTATTATTTTGTTTGAATAATAAAAATTAGGTTAAAAAATTATAAAAGAAAAATAATTATATTAAAAGCAAATAATATAATAGATTTAATATGGATATCATTTGATTTGTAAACATATATAAATATTTTAAATAATACAAAATATATAGTAGAATTAAATAAAAATTATATTTTAAAGTTAATTTTTTTTATTTTACTATGGGACCACATATTTAAATAAAATGAAATTTGAAATATCATATTTTTAGATAGAATTTGAATAAAGAATTTGAGTTACTCAAATTTTTTTTTTAGTTTTTTTCTAAAATTTTTATTATTTTTATCTAAATTTTAAGGGTGGATTTAGATAAGGAATTTTAAAATGCCAAAGACTTTTAAAACTTTTAGTATTTTAAAATCCATCATTTTAAAATATTAGTTTTTGTTTCTATTTTGTTTGAATAAATAATTTTTTTTAAAATTAGGTTAATGAACTTTAATAAATTAAAAATAATATTTATATTAAAAACAAATAATATAAAAGAAGTAATATGAATATCATTATATTTGTAAAAATATATAAATATTTTAAATAATATAAAATTCAAAAATATATATTGGAATTAAATAAAAATTATATTTTAAAGTTAATGTTTTTTATTTTACTATGGGACCACACATTTAAATAAAAGGGATTTTGAAAAATCATTTCTTTTAAGTTAAATTTAAATAACAAAATTGAGTTATTCAAAATTCCTTTTGAATTTTTTTAAAATTAACTTTCTATTATTTTTTCCAAACAAGTAAATTTATCTTTTAAATTTTAAAAACCTTTTTAGAAATAAAATTTTTCATCCAAATCTCTCATCTAGTCCAAATACACTCTAAAAATATTATTAAATCCCTACAAGTCAATTAGATTTTTATTTTCATACAAAACATTTAGGGTCCGTTTGTTTACATGTAAAAAGTTTTACGGAAAATATTTTCTGCATTTTCCTGTGTTTGTTTTACAGAAAATAGTTTGGTAAACAGAAAATGACTTACAGTAATAAACCCTTTTTCCTGTAAAATGACTTACCTTTTTGAAAAGCATAAGTCATTTTCCGGAAAAGAGTTCATCTATAGATAATTTTATTTTTATATAAAAATTAACTTAAATCATGTTTAATATTATTATATTAATAATAAAATTTATTTTTATTTTTAAAAATATTTAAAATATTATATTTTTCAATATGATTAAACATACATATTTAATTATTTATATTTAGTCATATAATAAATTATTAATATAATAAATATAATTTATTATTTTAATAAAAATTATTTAATATTTCAATTTTATTTTAATAATAAATTTTAAAAATAATAATTTTAAATAATATTATTCACATATTATTGAAAATATTCAATATTAATATTTTAATAATAAATATTTATTACAATTATAAATATATTAATAATAAATGTTTTGTAGTATAAAGGTTAAAATATGTTATAAGTCTATGTACACTTCACAGATTTGTAATTTAGTCTTTGTACTTTTATTTTCAAGAATTTAGTCCCTTTACTTTTCAAATTTGAAAATTAAGTCCAATTGTTGACATTATTAATTCTTTTTGTCAATTTTGTTGATGTTACATTTTTAAATAAAAAATACCCACTTAGTAGTCATATAAATAAAAAATGACATCGCAATGAATCTGAATTTACACTACAAGAAAATAGACTTTTAGCGGTGTTTTTTTTAGCCTTTAGTGACACTTCTAAGCGCCGCAAAAAGTATTAGCGGCGTTTTCCCAAGGGCCACAGAAAATGCTGCTAAAGGTAACGCCAAAAATTTAGTGGCGTTTATCTGAAAAAACGCCACAAAAGATCAAGACTTTTAGTGGTGCTTTTACCACAAACGCCGCTAAAAGCCATGACTTTTAGCGGCGCTTTTCCCACAAACGCCACCGCTAATTTTGGCATATTTGAAATGTATATTTTTCATTAATATCTAACCCTTCCTGCATAAAATCCAACCAAAAACAGCAAATATAGCATAAAATCCAACCAAAAACAGCAAATGTAGCATAAAAAATACAATAAAAAATATTAAATCTAAATGATACTTCAAATTCAACGAAAGATCTATAATGTAAATTAATAAATTAAGTATAACTCAAAACATTCTTACAATAATGTTAAATGTGACAATGTTAAAAACGTTCTTACAAGTATAAAACTAATGTCTAAGATGGCGGCTTTTGCGACTGTTAAAATATCTGCATCATTTGTTGAAGTTGTAGCTGGAGCTCATCGTACTTCTTGCTCTCCTTTTTCGCCATCATCGCCTTCGCCTCTGCCTCTCTCTCTTCTTGCACGCTGCCTTTCTCATTTCTTTGCCCTTTGTCTCCTTCTCTGCTGCCTTCGCTCTAAGTTATTGCTGGAGTTCTTCATATTTTCTTTGAACCTCGACAATTTGCTCAACTGTGCTCGCTTGCATCTGAGTTATCTGTTCTCTTAACCTCCGAACTTCAGCTTGAGCTTGACTCCTAGAAGGCATGTATTGCTGGGAGCCGGATCCAAAATATTAGGTCGGGGTAACACCAGATCCTTGAAATCGAACCCGACCGTACCTTTCAGGACCCAAAACTTCAGTGATAATTCTGTTATCAATGTTCTCAAGATTAACAGAACTATCAATCGAAGCAGTCGCTTCGTACTCTGCCTTCTTTTCCTTTAGTTTCTCCTAATAAATCAATTAAAGAGTTAGAAACGAAATATATAATAAAAAGGAATGCAACATAACTTAACATTATTTAAAACTACTAACGATGAATTAAACCATTATAAATATTTATAATAAATCAAATTTTATTAAGTAAATATACCATAATTTCTCCAGCTTCGGATGTCATTGGAGATCCATCTTTCTTCCTATGGATAATCTCAAAAAGCTGAAGGCGACCAACTTTTTGACCTGACGAGACTTCCTACAATATAGTAGTAAAAATATTATTTAATAGTAGAAAGTCTTTAATATTTGACAGAATTAATAAATTCATAATACCTCAGCCTTAGCTACAGAAGCAAAACTTCTCGACCCTGTCGTGTGCGTGAATTTTTGTTTTTACCTGCTGCTTGTTCCAACTCGCTCACGGTCCTACATAATGAAATTATTATTACGTATATAGTAAACACTATATATAAGAGTCTGGAAATACGTAATACCTCTCCTTTCTTTGAATTCTAGAATCTAACCGCATCTTCTCATTGGTACCTCAGCATTCCCGGCGGGACATTTCTCAATTTTTCCTCGAGGCTTATGTCTTTCTTAAAATATAGTTTTTTCAAAGTGCTTTTATGGTCTCTCCATTTTTTACCCAATTCCTTCTTGATATAGTCATCGGAGACCTCTAAAGCAAATCTCTCCTAAAAAAACACAAGTTTAGAATGTAAATATAAATGAAAGTTAAATTGAAGTATTATAAATTAGTTTAACGTTTTGTTACCTTAATATTATCGAGAGCCTGATTTTTGTTGCTATCAAACATGTGATGCCATGATTCGTAATTGATGGGCAACATATTAGCATTTCATGCTATAATGCCCAAATAGCCTGCTAAAAGTCGAGCTTCAGATCCAACAGGCTGACCATGACTGTTTCTACTTACTTTGACACGCTCGACAGGATTTAATTCGTATAAATTTTTAAGTAGCGTACGTCCTCGACCTCTGCGCGTCCCACCACTTTCAGCTGAAAATAGATATATTATTATATTAAAATTGAAAAATAAATCAATAATAAAAGTCAACACACATGTAAAATAAACTTAACATTACTTTGAAATTTTGCAGGCTCGTCAAGTGTCTTCGGCACATTCGAAGATCCAACAACTGTCTGATGTTCACTATTTGCTTCTTTCGAATTTGGAATATTCTAGACAATACTTAAATCTCGTAAATATCTTCATCTACATCACGTCGAACCCATTGATGTTGTGTACTAGTACTAGGGATATTTTCATCTAAGTTTTGTTCTGGAACAGGCAATGTTTCTGATCTTTCGACGATGTCATCTCTACTTCCATTACCCATGTCAAACAAGTCTCTAGGGGTGTTGCGGAGTACAACATACCAACCCTCATCAATTGGATCTTTTGAATAAAAAACTTGTTTCACTTGAGCAGAAAATACATATGGCTCGTCCATCAATTGTTGTCCAGTGTGAATCAAGCGAGAGAAATTAACCATTGTAAAACCAAATTGATCTTTTTTAATTCTGCGAGCAGTATTAACATTAGCCCAATCACACCGGAATAAGACAACTTTCCATCTACCATAGTAATCCAACTCAATAATGTCGGTAAGAAGTCTGTAATACTCCACATTACCCTCAACTGGAATACTGTCCCTAGCACTAGCATAACTTGCAATTGAAGAATTAACAACAATTCCACAATTTTGAGTTCTCCCCATTCTCTCACGATATTTTGTATGAAATCTGTATCAATTGATGAGGAAGGCACTATATCTTTTTATTACTCTGTTCGGACCTTGGGAAAGTCATTTAACTTCGTCATTGACGTCCTTCCCACTCCAAACCTATTGAATCGAAAGTAAATTGAGAAATTATAAATGTATTATGTAAAAACATTTTTATTTGATTAACTAAATTTCGCGGTTATATGTAAGTTATTAACTTCAGTTACATACCATTTGGCTTAACCATTCATGAAAAGATTCTGTGAATAACTTATTAATCTCTCGGTGTTGTAATCTTCGAGAGCATGCACGAGATCTCAAAATTTGTTTGTATTCACTATGTTAAAAACAAGTTTAATTGGTTAGAAAATAAAAAAAAATCAAAACGACGAATATGTGAGGAAATTTTAGAACTTACTTGCGTAACGGTTCAATTGAATCGTGGTGAAAAAGTACATATCGATGTGCTTGTATCCATGATATATCATCAAATTCTGCAATTTCAACTTTGCTGATTGGTTCTCCATAACTTTGGAATAAATAAGTTTCGGCCAAGTTATGATCATTGAGCCCAGCATTTCTACTTGGTCTATTCAATCGTGTTTTAACATCTTCTAAATATCTAGAACAGAAGGTCATGCACTCCTCTGCCAAGTAGCCTTTAGCAATTGATCCTTCTGGATAACGCTAATTGCGACAATAAGATTTCAATTTGCTTAGGAACCTAAACACGATATACAATATTTATCAAAAGTTGTAACTAAATGTATAGAGGTGAATGAATGATACTTGACAAATAAATTAGCACCTTTCTATAGGATACATCCATCGATAAAAAACCGGTCCACCAAGTATTGCTTCGTGAGGGAGATGGATTACCAAGTGCACCATAATAGTAAAGAAGGAAGGTGGAAAGATCTTCTCCAAAATGCATAAAGTCAAAGCGGCTCGATCATGTACTTTCTCAAGTTCTTCAACATCCAAAACTTTGCCACAAATAGCTTTCATTATATTGGATAGTTCAATTATACAGGACGTTACATGTTTTGACATACAGCATCGTAAAGCAACTGGGAGTAAAACTTGCATCAAGATGTGGTAATCATGTGATTTTAATGAATATAATCTTCGATCTTTAAGACTCACACATCGAGATATATTTGACGCATACGTATCTGGGACCTTTATATCCTTCAACACCATGCAGAACACTTCTTTCTCTTCCTTTGACATTAAAAAAATAGAAGGAGACAATCGATATTTCCCATTCAGAAGTACTTGAGGATGAAGATCACGTCGAATTCTCATGTCAACTAAATCAAGTCGACTCTGAAGATTGTCTTTTGATTTTCCATCGATATTCAAAATTGTCCCAATTATGTTCTCCCAGACATTCTTCTCAATATGCATGACATCAAGATTGTGGCGTAAAATGTTGTGCTCCCAATAAGGTAACTAAAAAAAATACTCTTTTTTTTCTACAAGTCCGCCTCATTAGGATCATCCTCTTCATCAGATTCATCCTCAGATTCATCCCTCGATCTTCTCTTTATTTGCGTGTTAGGTGGTTGATTCATCTTCCTATAACTCAAAATTGATATCTTTTAACATAAACAAATTTCAGATCCAATGGTCTGCTCAGGAGCTCCTCTGTACTTTTCAGTACCGTCAAATAGAGTCCTCTGAAATCTAAATTTATGATTTCCATCTAACCACCGACGATGGCCCATGTAAGAGAACTTCTTCCCATTATACAACCACTTCGAACAAGTTTGAGTAGTACAACAAGGACAAGCATAACGTCCTTTAGTACTCCAACCCGATAAATTAGCATAAGCTGGGAAATCATTAATTGTCCACAACAAAACTGCACATAAAGTTATCCTTTCTCAATACATCATATGTCTCAACACCCAACAATAAATGTTTTAACTCTTCAATAAGTGGCTGCAAATAGATGTCAATATCATTTTCGGGAACTTTCTCTCCAGGGATAATCATAGATAATATAAAAGAAGATTGCTTCATGCAAATCCATGGAGGAAAATTGTAAGGAACAAGCACTACAGGCCAAGTATTGTAGAAAGTACTCATGATTTTAAAAGGATTAAAGCCATCAGCTGTTAGCCCAAACCTCACAGTCCGAGGATCATTTGCAAAGCTTGGAAATTTACTGTTAAACGATTTCCAAGCTAAAGAATCAGAAGGATGCCTTAATAATCCATCATTGGTCCGTTCATCATTATGCCACCTCATAGAATCAGCTGTCTTTGATGACATAAAAAGCCTTTGAAGTCTTGGTATTAGGGGAAAATATCGCAAAACCTTAACTGGCTTTTTTCTTAACTGTGCCCCACCTTCATCCGCATTCACATCTTCTGTATTCCTATCCATCCAACGAGACTTACCGCAAACATGACAGGACTGTTGGTTTTTCTGATCACCCCAGTACAACATGCAGTCATTTGGGCAACTATGAATTTTATCGTACCCAAGGCCCAAATCTTTTATTAGTCTCTTCATATCTTGACAAGACTGGGGGATTTTTGCAAATAGAAACATCTCTCTCAAAAACTCTAGCAACATTGTAAAAAAGTTTCCGGTCCACCCTTCCAAACATTTTAAGTGAAATAGACGAATGCAGAAGGACAATTTCGAATATTTTGATCCCTCGTAAAGTTCTTCATTCATTTCATTAAGTAAATTGTAAAACTTCGCCGCTTCTTCATTTGGCTCCTCAATAGGTGCACTTGTTCCTGTTTCGCAAAAAACATTTCCACCAATATTACAATCATTGGATGCAATAAAGTTAGGTGGAAACGATTGCTCATCATGACTGTGCATATTAAATGCATCCCGCAACATACCTTCCATGTCATCTTGTCTAACATACTGATGGTAAGTAGTATCAAGATAAGTCGGATTAATCGTTGAAGAAATTCCACTAGATGTACACTCTCCATGGAAAATCTATTTTTTATACCCCCGAATAAAGCCATCAACAATTAGATGTTCGTAGACAACTTCACGAAAATGCCAATTGATGTTGCCACACTTCTTGCACGGGCAAAGAATCATATTCTCTTGGCTTGCATTTTGAAATGCAAAATTTAGAAAAGTTTGTACTCCATTTCGATAGACATTGCTTACCCTTGACAATTTCATCCAACTCCTATCCATTTCGTAGTTCTTGAAATCTAAAGTTGACAATAAATTGCGTTTACTAAAATAGATAATATATATCAAGTATAAATTATCTAATAGGTTAAACTAATTCAGGCAGGGGGATTTTCAAGTGTATATTTATGTATTTTGTAAGGTATATAAGTTATGTAAGTTATTATATGATATATATTTATGTAAGTTATTATATGATATATATTTATGTATTATGTAAGTTTTGTAAGTTATGTAAGTTATGATATGATATATATTTATGTATTATGTAAGTTGTGTAAGTTATGATATGATATATATTTATGTATTTTGTAAGGTATATAAGTTATGTAAGTTATTATATGATATATATTGATGATATATATTTATGTATTATGTAAATTTTGTAAATTTTGTAAGTTATGTAAGTTATTATATGATATATATTTATGACATATATTTATGTATTATGTTAGTTTTGTAAGTTAGGTAAGTTATTATATGATATATATTTAACATTAAGATAAATATTATTTCCTTTAAAAAAATTATTTTAATTAAATAAAAATTAAATAAGTTAATCCAAAATATGTAATTTAAAAAATTGTGTATAAAAAGTTGAAAACCGTATAAGATGAAATGTCAACTTTGTTCCATAAAAAATAAAATAAAAATAAAATTTGACAATGTGGAAAACCACATGAAAAAAAAATCACATGAATAAATTTTGTTCTCCAACTTAGAGCCTTGTTGTTGGATCCGTGTGGTGGGATAGTCCATTTTTATTAATATAAAAAATCACATGAATTGATTATTTTAGGCCTTGATATCAAAATATTAATTTATTTTTAATATTAAATTTTCAATTTTTTAAAGAAATTGAATTCAACTTTTATTTAATTGGTATTATTGTTGTTGTAGCAATTTCGAGAATACAAGTTTAAGTGCGTTTAAACATATTCTTTTTACATTTTAAGAATTAAAGAAAGGTTATAAATAAACGTAGAGATTATATAAATTTTTTTAAAGAAAAAGTGCATAATTAAAATAAGATGAAATTTAAATATACAATCTTTTTTTTTTTAAATAATCTTGGCATTAAATGAAAACCTCATTGGCATGATGATTTTTTGTTTTTATAAAATAGAATATTTAACTCATACATTCTCACAAACACCCATTTAATGAATCATATAGACAAAACCTGCAAATCAATCCCACTAACCTTAAAAATATCATGTTGACTTTTTACTTCTTATCAAATATTGATTTCTTTTTGGAATAGTGCTTAATGCAAAAAATAACATAAGACCTAATTTTTAAAAAATAAAAAAATTACATAGGACTTATAGATAAATATTAACAATTTTATTTTAAAAAAAAGAATAGTAATTTAAAAAACGAAAAAAATTAAAATAAAAGATTAATTAACCTTTTGGCTATCTAGGCTTTCTGTGTATTGCTTTAGTGTATGAAAAGAGCAGCAAATGTAGGTCCTGATAATTTGATGCCAAACTGCTAGAAAAGAGCCACTCCAATGGTTTTCTATGCCTACCCTTGAATCACCTACAACACCAAGGAAACAGGTTTAATCCGAAAGAGAAAGGACAAAGAAGATTACATTCTACGAAGAGAAACATCATAAAGAAGGAAAATAAGAAAAAATACTTGTCTACCATACGTGGTATTTGTAGAAAATCCACAAAATTAACCCAATAAATCATGGTCTAATTTTAAAAGAAAAATTTAACCAACCTGAAATTCAAATAAGATTAGAGATGCATCTACTATAAAACATATGTTCTACTATAAAACATAGTTAACTTCTCTTTATGATGTTCTACTATAAAACATATGTTCGATGAAATGGTACTAATCATTCAAAGGATTTAAATTATTGTGTTTTAAATAACGTAACAAATGTAAAATGCTATTTGGTGCATTTGCATACAACGCATGTAACATTATAAGCTAGTTATGTAAATTATATTATCATTTTTTTTTTGTGAGGATGAATATGAGAAACTTCGGAATGGAGGTATTAGCTTCAACTTTTCATCAGAAAACCGTGAGATTGCATAGAAATAAGTACATAATAATCTTTATGAAGAGAACAAGAAAGATGAAACAAGCACAAACGCAATATGTATAGCAATCTTAATCACATCGTCTAAAGCCATCAAAAGTTGGAAAATCCATCCACCTTTAAGAAGAATTGGAATATTAAAACAGGGGTCAACCTTACTAATAAAAGCTTACATGTTTTTAGTTCCCAATGCCATGCATGATACACTTGAAATTCAATATTGAGGTTATAATAGGAAATGGAACAGTTCAGATAGTAGTTTTACAAAAACTGAAATAACCTTTCACATTCTACCAAAAGTTGCAGCCACGTGCTTCAGTAGAGCAACTCAACCTACAATGAAAAGGGCGACTCTATGGTCACTTTATAAAGCATTGGTTAAGCCATGATGAAAATAGAAGAGTAAATTACCATTTGTTTTGAATTGAAACGAAACTGACCTTGTCTCATAAGCACCCAAACATATTTCCTTATTTTAGCTTGGGCAACTGATCAGTAACTTCCGTCACCTGAGAATTTTGCACATTCTATGCATGATCAAAAGAAAAGAAGAATTGTTCAATTAACCATGTATGCAAATGCACCAAATAGCATTTTACATTTGTTACGTTATTTAAAACACAATAATTTATATCCTTTGAATGATTAGTACCATTTCATCGAACATATGTTTTATAGTAGAACATCATAAAGAGAAGTTAACTATGTTTTATAGTAGAACATCATATGTTTTGAATAAATGAGCGTCACTATAATAATAATAATAATAATAATAATAATAATAATAATAATAATAATAATAATAATAATAATAATAATAATAAATAGAACATTGTCATTTATTACATTTGTAAAACCGAAAAAAAATGCATTTTAAGTACTGTCATTAAAAACCTGCGTCCGAAGAACAATGACAAATAAACTAAAAGTCAATTGACCTCAAAATATATTTTTAACGTCTAAAACATATGATTTATCTGAAAAAAGAATTGAATAGATATAGACATACGAATAGGCAAACACAATATGATATATGACATGAAAATGTTTTTTATTTATTATTATGTAGATATGTTTTACAATACAAGTTTTGATATGGAGCGAGGCAATTAGGCAAATAATGTACCTAAAATTTAAAACCAAACATAAAATGAGCTCAACTCGATTTGGTTAAATCAAATCATCACTAAGATTCTCAAGTTCTTTCTACATTCACAATGGCACAATAAAAAATCTTGGACCAAAATGCCTCAGAAAAAAAAAACTATATATATATGCTAAAAACCCAAAAGGCCAAGAATCTAATATCATAATTGGAACGCTTAATTGAAAAT
The DNA here is from genome assembly GCA_025698465.1 of Gossypium longicalyx. Classification (NCBI taxonomy): domain Eukaryota; kingdom Viridiplantae; phylum Streptophyta; class Magnoliopsida; order Malvales; family Malvaceae; genus Gossypium; species Gossypium longicalyx. Next base: position 58,388,701 of record CM047002.1, on the reverse strand, counting down.
ACTTTGTATTATGCCCCCATCCCAAAATTCAATGTGCTTTTATAGACAGATCCAAACCAAACCTCCAGGAACGCAAGACAATCAGCCATCTCTATATTTTAATATCACATCTGCCTAGGTCGAAATCACGCTAGTTAAATAAAATAGTTACGACAAAGGAAAAGAAAAATCAAACCATATTTTTGAGTAAATTATTACTCGTGTCGTGGGTTTATTCCAAAGTAAAATGATTTGCATGCATCTCTAATATATGGCAACATAAAAAGAAGTTAACTATGCATCTGCATTCTTTGGAATCGAGAGAAGAAACTGGACAACAACTGGTAATAAAATCATGGTCTAATTTTAAAAGAAAAATGTATAGGGACTTGGAGCAAAATTAACCCAATAAATCGCTTGGTTTAACGATTGGTTGGTTTTCACTATAGGGAGCTCGGATTAGTTTCAGTGGCAAGTTAAAAATTACCAACAAACAGTTCAACAAGTGGTGAACTTGCTTGGAGATGAAAACAGTGCAGCAGATTACTTAAGGCAGTGTATTTATTCAATTGGATTGGGTAGCAACGATTACCTTAAGCTTTCAACAAAACTGAACACGTACCCATATGAAATAACATGAAGAACAAAAACGCAAACAAGATGCTAGATTTCAGTAAACATCAGGAAAAGGAAAACAAGTTTAGAAAAAAAGAAAAGAAAAACCCAAATGATTTAACATGAAGTGGAAAACAAAGTACTTATTTGCCATGAACACTCTCAAAACAAGCAAATATTACTGATAAATTTTAAACCAAGTACTGAAAGATACCGATTGGTTGTGGCAGAGAAGAGTGAAAGTGACGGTCGCAGTAGAGGAGATGCGATGCAGCAGGTCATCCACTCGAAGTCTTCAATGGCACTCGGAGTCTTCAACGGCAGAAGGATATTTCGATTTTAATTCGGGGAAATATTTAGGGATTAGGGGAAAATTTAGGGATTTGGGGAAATTTGGGTGGGGGAAAATTAAGTTCTTTCGGGTTTAACATTATGGATATACTGGATGGAAAAAAAACAACGACGTTTTCGTATAAAACTGAATCAATTTGTGGCGTTTCTAATAAAACGCCACTAAAAATAAAGAACAAAACGGAGACGTTTAGCAAACATTTAACTCATATTTGTGGCGTTTCCAGCTAAAACGCCAGTAATATATAGCTTATTGCGGCATTTTGAACCAAACGCCACTAATAACATTGCCAAAACGGTGACGTCTACTGAAACATTAATACATATTTGCGGCGTTTTCTATAAAGCGCCACTAAAAACAAAGAATAAAACAGCGCCGTTTTGAAAACACATAACACAAATTTGTGGCGTTTTGGGCAAAGCGCCACCAATAACAAGGATAAACGGTGTCATTTCGTGAACTCGTAATACATTTTTTTGGCGTTTGTTCAAAGCGCCACTAAAAACAAATCATAGAACGGTGACGTTTTGCTGTTAATGTATAACCTATTACGGCGTTTTGGACAAAACGCCACTATTAACAAGGATAATACGGTGTCGATTTTTGGACTCGTAATACACATTTGTGGCATTTTGGATGAAAATGCCGCTAAAGCATAACATTTTGCGGCGTTTTAGGACAAACACCACTAATTACACAGCATAAAACAACAACGTTCTAATCTCTTTTTAATGCATATTAGTGGCGTTTGTATAAAAACGCCACTATTGTTTAACTTAATTAAAATTTGATTCACGTTATACCCTAATCTAGATAGCCAAATTTTAATGCCCAAGCTAACAACTAAAATGACGGAAGAATATGATTGTTAAGACACTTGTTATTTGATGACTCAAATAAAACGTTTTAAAATAACTAAATTAGAATGCTAACCATAATTTAAGAGAGATAATTATGAATTCCAAAATAATATTTTTCATAAATCTAAAAGTAAACATGAAATATATGTTGAGTTGAAAAGGAGATCAATTAACATTTTGATATATTAGTCATCCATTTGTGAAATGCATCATTTTGCCATTTCACTTTTTTTCCTCTTTTATTGTTTGTGAAATTTATTTTTAGGGTTTACAATTTTAGGGTTTATAATTTGGGGTATAAAGGTTTAAGGATTTAGTTTTTAGAGTTTAGAGTTTTAGGGTTTAAAAGGTTTATAGCTCATGGGTTATGATTTAGGGGTTAGGCTTCATATTTTAGTGTTTAAGGTAGTTTAAGGTTTTGAGATTAGGCTTTAGAGTTTAGGGTTTAAAAGGTTTAGAGTTTAGGTCATGGGTTATGATTTAGGGGTTAGGCTTCATATTTTAGGGTTTAAGATAGTTTAAGGTTTTGGGATTAGGCTTTAGAGTTTAGGGTTTAGAGGCTAAAATTCAATTGTAAGTGAAAATGCAATCTGATCATTTTCTTATTGGATCATTATAAGTCCCCATATTTTTTCCATTTATAATTTATTTTCAGGGTTTAGAGTTTTAATGTTTATGTAGGGTTTAAGGGTTTAATTAAACCCTTATAAGGATTTAGTTTGTAGGGTAGGGTTTAAATGAAAAAAATTTCATTTTAGGGGGGCCGAAATCCTTTCAACCCAGTAGTTATGTTCCTAATTTAATATAATTCACTTGAGATTGTAAAAACTTGAATTCAAGTTGAATTTGTAATTTGAGACATAAAGTTTTATTTAAGTTAGATTCAATTTTATAAGATTCAAAATAAAAATTGATGCATTCAAAAGTAGTTGATTAAGTTTGATTTTGGGGAGGGGGAACTAATTTTGGAAAAATACTAAGGCATTTCGGGGATAACAAAATAGAGATGTTAAGTAAAAAATAATAAATATTAGCGGCGCTTTTATAAAACGCCACTATAGCTCAACCTTTTGTGGCATTTGGAACAAAAGCGCCACTATATCTCAGTTTTTTGCGGTGTTTTTGACAAAAACGCCACTATTTCTCTATTTTTTGAGGCGTTTTGGATAAAACGCCACTATTTCTCAGTTTTTTGCGGCGTTTTGGATGAAAACACCACTATTACTTAGTTTTTAGCGGTGTTTTGGATAAAAACGCCACCATTGTTCAGTTTTTAGCGGCGTTTTGTTTCAAACACCGCTAATGTATAATATTTGCAACGTTTTTCATTCAAACGCCACTAAAAACGCCACTAAAGCACTATTTTCCTGTAGTGTTAACATAATATTTTTAATATATGCAAATACAATGTAAAATATAAAATTATAGATAAAAATAAATTCAATTAAACAATGAAAAAAATAAGAAAATCTCAAATGTATGTTTGTTTAATTGAAAACAATTTTTATGAAATATTTTTAAGAAATCTACCAAACAACAGAAAATATTTTACACATATTCATCTAAACACCAGAAAATATTTGCCTTTCTAGAAAAGTAAATCATTTTCCAGAAATCATTTTTCAGAAGTCATTTTCAATGAAACAAACGGCCTAGGGACTAAATCGTAAAAATGTCAAAGGTTAGGGGCAAAACGGTCATTTGGACTGGAGTAGAAATTAAACTTGAAAAGTGTAATGTAATGAATTAATGATATACTTTTGTTGTTATAGACCCCGAGGAACAAATTTTGGAGGTCGATCGAGGTAAACGCAAGGTTTCAGAATAACCGAAACACAGCTCCAAAACAAATATCAGGTAAGTTCGGATAACTCAAAGTAAACCTATAACATGCATAATTGTAGGTTTTGTGAATGCATGATAATTGTATTGTTGATGGCATGATAATGTATGAATTGCATCTCTAATAATGAATTATTGAATAATGTCTCGATTGAGGTTGGAAAGGGAATTCGATGGATAAACCATGATTTACATGAGACTTGAGATTCTGTATGTGTTACAGAAAAGGATTTAGCCTGGACTGGTAATCCGAAGATCTCAAGTATAAAAAGGATCTAGCCTGGACTGGTGTTCCTTGAGTGATCGAGCCTCCCGAAGAATATGTGTGCATTATGGATTTAGCCCGGACAGGTAATCCGGTTAGGGTTTGAATTTAGTCTGAACTGGTAATTCAGATCCGAGCTCATTAAGGATGTTTGTCGCGTAAAGGATTTAGCCTAGACTGGTAATCCAGACATCACCTTATGAATTTATATTACGAGGGGATTTAGCCTGGACTGGTAATCTCGCCATAAGATGTGAGGTTCACGGGAGTGCATACTGAAATGATCATTCGTATAAATTGACGGCAATTGGATAATCCATCGAGATTTCCTAAAAACTCAACGGGACTAACACGAGATATATGAACGAATGACATGTTAAATGATGAGCTCATCTAATATATATTACATGATGTTTTGTTATATGACTAACTCATTGATTGAGTGCATGTGATAGGGAAACCATTTTCATATTTGTTGGTTTCATTAACTATTATGGATGTATGCTAAACAATCGGTAAGTTTGCTTTCCAGTTATACGGGCTTACTAAGCATGTAAATGCTTACCCCTCTCTTTTCCCTGCTTTTTAGAGCTCAAGGACTCACAAGGATTGGAAAGACAATTGGAGAGTCAACACACTATCAACTAGACAAGCTTTGGTATAAAGACATTTCTATTTTGTCCAATGGCATGTATAGGATCCTTGAGTATTTTGTTATTTATGTCATTTGATTTACCCAATGAAGGCATGTAAAAATCATGTTTATCTTTTTGTATATGGCCATGGGAATTGGCTCATTTTGAAGTAAGCTATGCCCTACAAATCTATGCATGTTTATATTCACATGCGATGGCTTAATTATAATTGGCAATGAGTTATAATAACGAGCCAATCTTAATATGTCAAATAGACATATAAATCATAAAATGCAAGATGAGAATTAACTTAGCATGTATGAAACCAATGACATGAGGTTCACATGTAATGAGGTTAATCAAAGTTTCATATTTGTAAATGGATAATTTGGCCCAAATATGCACTATAGTAATCTATAAGTGTAATCGGCTAGTAGAGGGTGACTTAAGGCTTGGAAAATAGCCTAACAAGGTCTACATAGGTAGACACACGGGCGTGTGTCTAAGCCGTGTGTGACACACGGGCTATTCCCATGGGTGCAAGCTATGACCATTTGTCCCCTGTACCTGAAATTTTAAGTCAGCTTAGAGCACAGGCTAAGTACACGGGCGTGTGCCTTAGCCGTGTTTATTTAACAGAATGGTGAGGTTGAAGTCAGTGTAGCACACGGGCTAAGTCTACAGGCGTGTGCCTTGGCAGTGGTGCATACTGGAAAAATGACACGAGCGTGTTCTAGGCCCTACGGGCGTGTTACACTTCAATTAAGGGGAAAATTTCCTAATGTGCCCCAAGTCTATCAGACAATTTCTGTAATATCCCGAATTAGGGCCTAATCGGAATAGTGGTTTCGTGACCACAAATTCGAGATAGAAATAATTATTTTATAATTATTTTGAGGTTTATAATATGATTGCATGATTGTGTGAAAATTTCGTGACGAAATTCTATGCATAAAGTGCTTAAGTTGAAATTAGGGACTAAATCGAATAAGTTGCAAAACTTGCATTCTAGAAGTTTTTAGTATGAAATTGCTTTGAAATATTAATTAGGAGGTCTTAAATAGAAATTTTACCAATTTTAAGTTCATGGGCAAAATTAGGACATGGATGGAATTTTTGAAAGTTTAGTAAGGAGGGGCATTTTGGTCATTTGGGTATTAAATGAAATTAAAAGGGAAAAATAACACAAAATTAGTTATCATCTTCATAGTTGCTGCCGAATGCTCCATCTCTCCATAGCTAGGGTTTCTTCAACTTTCAAGCTTCATAGTAAGTGATTCTAATCCCGTTTTTAATGATTTTTACGTTTTGAGATCCCTAACTCTCGATAAAGCTTATGCTAGTAATAACTTAACCTAGGGTTTATATTTGGAAAAATAACCATAGGTGAAATTTGTGTATTTTGATGTTTTATGATAGAATATGAGATTTTAAATTATGTTAGACAACTTGTACTACTCGATTTTAAGCAAAAACGAGTAAAAGGGCTTAATCGGTAAAAATACCTAATAGTCACAAGTACATGTTAGAGTGAGAATTTGATGTTGCCATAGAAGGGAAAAGTGATCAGCATGTTATAAAACATAAGAATAAGGAATAAAGTTTAGTCCCGAGCCTAGGGGCAAAAGTGTAAATATGCAAAAGTTTAGGGGTAAAATTGTAATTTTGTCAAAATTTGAATTAAGGATTAATTTGATAATGTGGGTATTAGATAAGCTAAATGTGTTATTTTAGATCAAGAAAGACGTGGAATCGACCCCAATCGAGGAAAAGAAAAGATTGTGGATTAAATTGCAAAATCTTTGTATTTTGGTGCCAAGGTAAGTTCATGTGTAAATAATATAGCATAATGGTTATTTTTAAGTTATTGATGTTAATTATATGATATGCTGATTTTTATCATGAAATATATGCTTTGTGGTTAATTTCGAATAAAATGTAAATTATGTGAGCTACTTGTTAAATATAAATTGTTACCGAGTATTGGTTTCGGCATTCTACGGAAGACGGCAAGGATATGTGTTCGAGGAAAATCCCGTTTGAACCATAGGAATAGATTAGGATACAAGTGACATGTCACTAGGATGGTTGAGCATCCGGACTCGTTGAGTTGAGTCCGAGTTCACTTATGGATGCGAATGTCCGAACTCATTGAGTTGAGTCCGAGTTCGTGAGATGTAACTAGGCATCCGAGCTCGTTGAGTTGAGCCCGAGTTCACTTATGGATGCGAACGCCCGAGCTCATTGAGTTGAGTCCGATTTCTCTTATGGGCGGGTTACATAGTAGCTTGGCTACATATGTGGCACTTATGTGCAAATTTTCCATGTATCCGAATTATATTCCGATGTGTTCAACGGGTAAAGTTCTACTCAAATGGAGGAATACTCGAGATGAAAAGAGACGTATTGGTAAGTGTTGTGAAATGGATACTTTGGACAGGTACGTACTTAACCTCAGGTTGAGTATTGATACAACAACGATAAGGTAATAAGATGATGAAAAATGATTAGAAATGTGATATATGTTTTGGTGATACCATGCTAATGTTGATTGGTATGATTGTTTGTTATGTTACTTATTATTTGCATATGAACTTACTAAGCATTTATGCTTACTCCCTCCTTCTTACTCATTGTAGTTTTGGACAAGCTAGCTCAGGAGTCGGGATAGGTCAAAGGCTCGGTCACACTATCTGGAAGACTTTTTGGTAAATGGCTTGTAAAATTTAAGTATGACATGTATAGCAATATACTTATTTTGTGTAAATGATCTTATGATATGGTGATGGGATGGTTGAGGAAATGCTTGATAATGATAAGTTATGGAAATGGTTAGTTTAGATTATGTTTGATGTTATGGAAAGTTATTAGGACACCTAGTTCATGAAAACTCATAAAAGGGATGAAAATTGCCATAAACAGACATTGCAGCAACACTGACGTGAGTTTGAAAATTTACTAAAAATCATAAAAATTTAATTAGGTGACAGATTAAATATTAAATTGAAGCTTATTATGTCTAGTTTCACATAGAACAAACTAAACAGGTAAAGGAATTATATGTTAGAAGATATTTAAATTTTAGTGAAACAGGGCCAGAACAATTTCTGGATCCCCTGTTCCAAATTTATAAATTCACCATAAATTATACAGATATAATTAAGTGGTTTATTTTATATTCTCGGAATCTTTATTGAGTCTAGTTTCAGAAGAAACAAACCTCATAGTCATATGAATTTTTTACAGAGAGAAATGTGGTTCGTAGTAAACATAGGTCAGTCCAGTCAAGTCCTGAAACAGGGGTAACTTTAACTAATAAACTGTACTAATTGGCCTAACCAAAAATTCTGGAAAAAAATTAGTAAATATCTATATGAGTCTAGATTCAGGGAAAATTTACGGATCTTGATTTCGAGTTTTGTAACTCGAGATATGATTTTTCTTGTAACTATGACGCAAGTAGCTAGAAAGCTGTAAATGTAGAAACAAGTAATCCAAAGTTCTTAAAATGTTAAATTAAGTTTAGGAACACCTCATACTCGACTCCGGCGACGGTCTCGAGCGTGGGGGCGTTACTTTTAGTGGTATCAAAGTAGGTTTAGTCAGTTCTCGGACTACGTGTTGTATGTACGGATTTTGCTATACATGCCATATGTATAAATTGTGATAGTGTGACGACTTCTGACCTTTTTAAATGATTTTTTTATAGTAAATGGATCCCGATCCAGCTGTGGCAGATGAAGTAGAGAGTAATGCACCAGCTCCGGCTGAAGGAGCAGCGGTCTTGACTGAAAATCCACCTCCTCACTGTTGGTCGTGGAGGAGGATAAAGGGATCGGGAAGCCTTTCTCCAAATGATGAGTGCATGGTACACTGAGTTCGTTCGTACGAACCCAAATGTACGACCTCCCCCACCTCCCCCAATTCCTCAACCTGTACCCCCGATGCCTCAGGGTGTGGATATGATAAAATTTCATAGAACTCCAGTAGACAAAATTCGTAAACAAGGGGCCGAAGAATTTAAGGAAAATATTGATGATGATGCCGAGAAAGCAGAGTTCTGGCTTGAAAATTCTATCCGGGTATTTGATTAATTATCTTGTACACTGAAGAATGTTTGAAATGCGCTATATCTTTGTTGAGGATTCAGCCTATAATTGGTGGAAGACTTTGATTTCAAAGTGGTACCGAAAGAGAGAGTAACACTGGGAATTCTTTTAAGAAGAGTTTCGAAGAAATATATTAGTGAAAGATTTATTGATCGAAACGTAAAGAATTTCTTGAGTGAAGCAAGGTAATATGACAATTCTGAGAATATGAAAGAGAGTTTGTTCGATTAAGTAAGTATGCCGAGAGAATATGTTCCTCTGAGGCCAAGATGTGCCGACGATTTGAAGACGGGCTTAACGAAGACATCAAGGTATTTGTTGGAATTCTTGAATTAAAAGAAATGGTAGTACTGTGGATCGAGCTTGCAAGGTGAAGAACTACTTAAAGAGAAGAAAAAGGTAGAGGTGAGACTAGAAATTGGAAGAAAAGACCGATGAGCGCTTCATTCTCACAAAGAACTGGAAAGTCAAGAAATATGAATCCTCGTTCCCAAGTTTCAGCTAAGCAATCATATGGGAATTATAAGAAGCAAAATGTGGGTCCTAAGTCCCGGACTACTTGCAGACTGAGTGTAGGGAAACTCGAGATTTGTTAAACCCAAATGCCAGCGTGTGGTAGAAATCATTTTGGTCCGTGCGAGTAAATGAATGTTTTTCGATGTGGTTCTCCTGATCATTTTATTAGAGACCGCCTGAGAGAGTTGAAAAAGAAAAATTTCAGAATACAAAAACAAGTGGTGCGGATTCGAGAGGAAGATATCCAAGAAAAGTCTGGAGTGAAGCAAGCGGTAAGAATGTAGCCGTGGATGCACCAGTTAGACTCAAGGAAGGGCTCCGCTAGAACTTATGCTATTAAAGCGCGAAAGATGCTTCCTCACCGATGTGATTACCGGTACATTTTCTCTCTATAATGTTAATGTTATTGCTTTGATTGATCCTGGTTCTACTTATTCATATCTGTGCATGAAACTGGTGTCTAGTATGAATATACCTGTTGAGAACACAGAATTTATGATTAGAGTGTCGAATCCGTTAGGCAAATGTGTGATAGTTGATAAAGTATGTAAGAAATGTTGTTTAATGATTCGGGGTCATTACTTTCCGGTCGACTTGATGTTGTTGCCGTTTGATGAGTTTGATGGATTGGTTGACATTGCATGATGCTATAATAAATTGCAAAGAAAAGGTTATAGAATTAAAGTGTGGAAATAGTGAAACTCTGCGGGTTGAATCAGATAAATCAGAGGCATTGCCTAGTATGATTTCTTCAATGTCGGCTCAAAGATATTTGAGAAAGGGTTATGAAGCTTATTTGGCGTATGTAATTAATACAAAAAAAGTTGAAAAGAAAGTTGAATCAGTGTCGGTTGTGTGTGAATTTGCGGACGTATTTCTAAAAGAATTGTCGGGTTTGCCTCCAGTCAGGGAAGTAGAATTTGGTATTGATTTGATACCGGGAACAGCTCCGATTTCGATTGCTCCATATAGAATGGCACCAGCAGAGTTGAAGGAATTAAAGTCGCAGTTGCAAGAGTTGATTGATAAAGGTTTCGTGAGACCGAGTTTTTCACCTTGGGGTGCTCCCGTGTTATTTGTGAAAAAGAAGGATGGTTCTATGAGGTTGTGTGTTGATTATCGGCAGTTAAACAAGGTGATAATAAAAAATAAGTATCCTTTGCCAAGAATTGATGATTTGTTTGATCAGCTAAAAGGAGCGACATGGTTTTCAAAGATTGACTTAAGATCTGGGTATTACCAATTGCGGGTAAAAGAGTCAGATGTGCCTAAAACTGCTTTTAGAACAAGGTATGGTCATTATGAATTTTTAGTTATGCCATTCGGGTTGACAAATGCTCCTGCTGTGTTTATGGATTTAATGAATCGCATATTTCGGCCATACTTGGACAAATTTTTTGTGGTGTTTATAGATGATATTTTAATTTATTCAAAAGATGAGACGGAGCATGCTGAGCATTTGAGGATAGTTTTGCAAACTTTGAGAGATAAGCAGCTGTATGCTAAGTTTAGTAAAAGTGAATTTTGGCTTCGAGAAGTTGGATTTTTGGGTCATATTGTTTCAAGTGATGGTATACGGGTTGATCCTAGTAAAATTTCAGCCATTGTTGATTGGAAACCACCGAAAAACGTAACCGAAGTTAGAAGTTTCTTGGGGCTAGCTGGGTATTATCGGCGGTTTGTAAATGGATTTTCTATAATTGCTTTGCTCTTATAACTAGACTACTCAGAAAGGATGTTAAATTTGAATGGACGTAAGAATGTCAACGAGTTTTGAAGAATTGAAAAAGTTATTAACAGAGGCACCAGTGTTAGTACAAATCGAATCGTAAAGAATTTGTGGTGTATAGTGATGCTTCTCTAAATGGTTTGGGTGTGTGTACTCATGCAAGAAGGAAAAGTGGTGGCTTATGCTTCGAGGCAGTTAAAATCTCATGAGAGGAATTATCCTACTCACGATTTGGAATTGGCTGCGGTGGTGTTTGCTTTGGAAATTCGGCGACATTATTTGTATGATGAAAAGTGTCGGGTATATACCGACCATAAAAGTCTTAAGTACTTGATGTCACAAAAAGACTTGAATTTAAGACAGCGAAGATGGTTGGAGTTATTGAAAGATTACGAGCTTGTTATTGATTATCATACGGGAAAAGCGAATGTGGTTGCCGATGCTTTGAGCAGAAAACTGTTGTTTGCTTTGGGAGTTATGAACACTCAGTTGAAAATATCAGATGATGGTTCGATTCTAGCAGAGTTAAGAGTAAAACCGATGTTTTTAGAAGAGATTTCTGAAGCTCAGAAAGATGATCAAGATTTGCAAGCCAAGAGAAAACAGTGTGAAGTTGATACAGAGTCAGATTTCAGAATCGGTTCTGATGGGTGCTTAATGTTTAAAGATCGGATTTGTGCACCGAAGAATAAAGAATTGATTCAAAAGATCCTACAGGAAGCACATAGTGGTTGTTTCTCGATTCATCCGGGTAGTACGAAAATGTATAATGACTTGAAGCAAATGTATTGGTGGAATGGAATGAAAAGAGATATATCAGAGTTTGTGTCCAAATGCTTAATTCGTCAACAGGTGAAAGCTGAACACCAAGTGCCTTCGGGATTACTTCAGCCTATTATGGTTCCTGAATGGAAATGGGATCGACTTACTATGGATTTTGTATCAGGATTGCCATTGACTCCAGGAAAGAAAGATGCCATTTGGGTAATAGTTGACAGATTAACTAAGTCAGCTCATTTTATCCCGGTACGTACGGATTATTCTCTTAACAAGTTAGCTGAACTATATGTTAGAGAAATTGTTTGACTACACGGAATACCATTATCGATTATTTCAGATAGAGATCCAAGGCTTACCTCGCGGTTTTGGCAAAAGTTGCAAGACGCGTTAGGTACGAAGTTAAATTTCAGTACTGCTTTTCATCCACAAACTAATGGACAATTAGAGAGAATAATTCAGATTCTTGAAGATATGCTCAGATGTTGTGTATTGGAATTTCAAGGAAGTTGGGAAAGTTATTTACCGTTGGTAGAATTTGCTTACAATAATAGTTATCAGACGAGCTTGAAAATGGCACCTTATGAAGCATTGTATGGTCGTAAATGTCGAACACCATTGTATTGGACTGAACTCAAGGAAAATCAGATTTATGGAGTTGATCTAATAAAAGAAACTGAAGAAAAAGTGAAGGTAATTCGAGATTGTTTGAAAGTTGCTTCAGATAGACAGAAATCTTATGCAGATTTAAAACGAAAGGACATTGAATTTCAAGTTGGTGATAAAGTATTTTTAAAGGTGTCTCCGTGGAAGAAAGTTCTCAGATTTGGACGGAAGGGCAAATTAAGTCCGCGTTTTATTGGGCCGTATGAAATAATTGAAAAAGTTGGACCCAGAGCATATCGGCTAGCATTACCACACGAATTAGAGAAGATTCATGATGTGTTTCACGTATCTATGTTATGCCGGGTATCGTTCGGATCCTTCACATGTGGTTTTACCGACGTAAATTGAACTACAACCGATATGACCTACGAAGAAGAAGAACCGATTAAGATTTTAGCTCGAGAGGTCAAACAACTAAGGAATAAAAATATTGCACTTGTAAAGGTGTTGTGGCAAAAGCATGGAGTAGAAGAAGCTACATGGGAATCCAAAGAAAATATGAGAAATCAATACCCACATCTGTTTACCGGTAAGATTTTCGAGGACGAAAATTCTTAAAGGGGGGAGAGTTGTAATATCCCGAATTAGGGCCTAATCGGAATAGTGGTTTTGTGACCACAAATTCGAGATAGAAATAATTATTTTATAATTATTTTGAGGTTTATAATATGATTGCATGATTGTGTGAAAATTTCGTGACGAAATTCTATGCATAAAGTGCTTAAGTTGAAATTAGGGACTAAATCGAATAAGTTGCAAAACTTGCATTCTAGAAGTTTTTAGTATGAAATTGCTTTAAAATATTAATTAGGAGGTCTTAAATAGCAATTTTACCAATTTTAAGTTCATGGGCAAAATTAGGACATGGATGGAATTTTTGAAAGTTTAGTAAGGAGGGGCATTTTGGTCATTTGGGTATTAAATGAAATTAAAAGGGAAAAATAACACAAAATTAGTTATCATCTTCATAGTTGCTGCCGAATGCTCCATCTCTCCATAGCTAGGGTTTCTTCAACTTTCAAGCTTCATAGTAAGTGATTCTAATCCCCGTTTTTAATGATTTTTACGTTTTTGAGATCCCGGTAACTCGATAAAGCTTATGCTAGCAATAACTTAACCTCGGGTTTATATTTGGAAAAATACCCATAGGTGAAATTTGTGTATTTTGATGTTTTATGATAGAATATGAGATTTTAAATTATGTTAGACAACTTGTACTACTCGATTTTAAGCAAAAACTAGTAAAAGGGCTTAATCGGTAAAAATACCTAATAGTCACAAGTACATGTTAGAGTGAGAATTTGATGTTGCCATAGAAGGGAAAAGTGATCAGCATGTTATAAAACATAAGAATAAGGAATAAAGTTTAGTCTCGAGCCTAGGGGCAAAAGTGTAAATATTCAAAAGTTTAGGGGTAAAATTGTAATTTTGTCAAAATTTGAATTAAGGATTAATTTGATAATGTGGGTATTAAATAAGCTAAATGTGTTATTTTAGATCAAGAAAGACGTGGAATCGACCCCAATCGAGGAAAAGAAAAGATTGTGGATTAAATTGCAAAATCTTTGTATTTTGGTGCCAAGGTAAGTTCATGTGTAAATAATATAGCATAAAGGTTATTTTTAAGTTATTGATGTTAATTATATGATATGCTGATTTTTATCATGAAATATATGCTTTGTGGTTAATTTCGAATAAAATGTAAATTATGTGAGCTACTTGTTAAATATAAATTGTTACCGAGTATTGGTTTCGCATTCTACTAAGAGGCTATAAGGATATGTGTTCGAGGAAAATCCCGTTTGAACCATAGGAATAGATTAGGATACAAGTGACATGTCACTAGGATGGTTGAGCATCCGAACTCGTTGAGTTGAGTCCGAGTTCACTTATGGATGCGAATGTCCGAACTCGTTGAGTTGAGTCCGAGTTCGTGAGATGTAACTAGGCATCCGAGCTCGTTGAGTTGAGTCCGAGTTCACTTTTGGATGCGAACACCTGAGCTCGTTGAGTTGAGTCCGATTTCGCTTATGGGCGGGTTACATAGTAGCTTGGCTACATATGTGGCACTTATGTGCAAATTTTCCATGTATCCGAATTATATTCCGATGTGTTCAACGGGTAAAGTTCTACTCAAATGGAGGAATACTCGAGATGAAAAGAGACGTATTGGTAAGTGTTGTGAAATGGATACTTTGGACAGGTATGTACTTAACCTCAGGTTGAGTATTGATACAACAACGATAAGGTAATAAGATGATGAAAAATGATTAGAAATGTGATATATGTTTTGGTGATACCATGCTAATGTTGATTGGTATGATTGTTTGTTATGTTACTTATTATTTGCATATGAACTTACTAAGCATTTATGCTTACTCCCTCCTTCTTACTCATTGCAGTTTTGGACAAGCCAGCTCAGGAGTCGGGATAGGTCGAAGGCTCGGTCACACTATCTGGAAGACTTTTTGGTAAATGGCTTGTAAAATTTAAGTATGGCATGTATAGCAATATACTTATTTTGTGGAAATGATCTTATGATATGGTGATGGAATGGTTGAGCAAATGCTTGATAATGATAAGTTATGGAAATGGTTAGTTTAGATTATTTTTGATGTTATGGAAAGTTATTAGGATACCTAGTTCATGAAAACTCATAAAAGGGATGAAAATTGCCATAAACAGAACATTGCAGCAACACTGACGTGAGTTTGAAAATTTACTAAAAATCATATAAATTTAATTAGGTGATGGATTAAATATTAAATTTAAGCTTATTATGTCTAGTTTCACATAGAACAAACTAAACAGGTAAAGGAATTATATGTTAGAAGATATTTAAATTTTAGTGAAACAGGGCCAGAACAATTTCTGGATCCCCTGTTCCAACTTTAGAAATTCACCATAAATTTTACAGATATAATTAAGTGGTGTGTTTTATATTCTCGGAATCCTTATTGAGTCTAGTTTCAGAAGAAACAAACCTCATAGTCATATGAATTTTTTACAGAGAGAAATTTGGTTCGTAGTAAACAGAGGTCAGTCCAGTCAAGTCCTGAAACAGGGGTAACTTTAACTAATAAACTGACTAATTGGCCCAACCAAAAATTCTGGAAAAAAATTAGTAAATAGGTGTATGAGTCTAGATTCAGGGAAAATTTAAGGATCTTGATTTTGAGTTTCGTAACTCGAGATATGATTTTTATTGTGGCTGTGACGCAAGTAGCTAGAAAGCTATAAATGTAGAAACAAGTAATCCAAAGTTCTTAAAATGTTAAATTAAGTTTAGTAACACCTCATACTCGACTCCGGCGACAGTCTCGGGCATGGGGGCTTTACAATTTTGGTTTTGTTCCGTACTGCCCCTAAGAGTGTTTTAAGGCCTCAGAGGCTTGTATAAGAGACAAAGTGCACACATTTGAAAAGTTTTAAATTACGAGCGAAATTCAGTAACCCGATTGTATAAGTTTTTAAAAGTGAATTGCCAGTAACACCTCGAACCCTATCCCGACGACGGATATGGGAGAAGGGTGTTACACATCAGGCCCAATCACATTCATATGGCCCATCAAGCCGAATCACATTCATAGTCATGCAATCATATGATTTTTCATTACTTAGTATCAAATTGCCAATTTTGCCTATTATGGGTCCTACAGTCCGTCGGCCTCTTTAGCCCATTCTGGCCCGGTTGGCCAAAACACGGCCCAAGTCCATGGAATCACTCATGGAGCCTCTGATAACCTATCGATTCCCCCCTTACGAGTGTTCGCGCACTCGCAAGACTATTGTAGCCAACTTCCAGCTTTTCGGCATTTCGACTTTTCTGCATTTCGAGATTTGTCGGCCTACTGTGTGTGTAGTGTATGTACACACCTGGTAATAAGACATACCGCGATCTCCTTAGCCATGAACCTACAAACGATGTCACTTAATGATTAATCACACACTTATCAAAGACCATCACCACAAACCGAAAATCTCACATTTGCCTTACCTTGAACGACAAGCCCTAATAACCCTTCCTTGATCACTAATCTCAAGTATTTCTTAAATCTGCATCCATCTTAATCATTAAAATCTAAACAACAAGTGACTCGCAATCATCTTAAGTTTCTCTTAAATCACCCATGACCATTCGGCCAACCTTAACCAATAAATGAGGAACACTTACCCAAAACCCCAAAATGCCTAAGGAGCGATTCGACAGAGATCTGAACTCCGAGATTCGATACTAATCCCCTACCAAAACCAATTTAGAAAAGGTGAGGGAGAGAAGAAATCGGTACTAGGAAGACCAACTAAAAGAAAGTAAAGCACTTACACAAGAATCGATCAGCCAATGTTGAAGAAAAAGTGGCAGCACAACAGGATTTTGGCCAAAAGATATTCGGCTTTAGAGAAAGCAACTAGGAGCAAGAAAGAAAAGAGTTTTATGTGAAAGGAATAGAAGAAATCGACACAAAATAAAAGAGAAAGAATCCAGGGATTTCAGCTTCTAGATCTTTGGAGAGAAAAGTGTTTTCGGTAACATAGAGAGGAAGAATTCGGCATTAGCCTAGAATCCCCAAAATCGACACCTATATATACTATAGCCGAATTTACCTATCCCCAAATTCCCAATTCGGCTCCACCTCTCTACATCCCTCATCTTCTAACTTTTCTCCCTGATAACTCCTTAATCCCTTCCTTAAATTTCTCCTCTGATCTCTCCCTTCAGAGTTCACATCCAACCCATCACTGGCCATTCATTGAGCAAAAATAGATCTTTCTTTTGAGCAAGGAGGGATTCGAACCCCAAACCTACTTGCCATGCATGTGACGCCACCTCTAAGCCCTACATATGACGCTACTTGCGACTCTAACACAAGGCTCCTTGTGTCAAATTCCTCCTTCATTTATTTAAAAACCAAACTACTTGCCATCAAGGTTCTTTTAATTATTCAACTATAGTCTCCTTCACCCCAAAGTTCAAACTCAAAACTTAACCAAGGCCTATTATCACATAAATAATACTTGACTAGGGATAGTAAGCACACATTTTATCAAAACCGAAAAAAAGAAAGTTCGGGATCTTTGGGTCATTACACAATTTGTATATAAATCTGCATCACAAAAATTGAATCCAAGTTTTTTGCGGTAAGAAATACGTAACATAACATAATAGAGACCAAAATCAAGTGTATATCAGATGTGATATAGACAAACAAATCTATTATAAAAAAATTAAATGTGCATGTAGTACTAAAATGACAAACCCATAAATCATTATACAAAAATAACCAACACCCATCAATCAAAACATCAATTACCTTTAAAATGATCTACTTTCAATAAATTGAAAAGAAGAACAAACCTTTTGAACTGTTTGGTTCCATAGAAACAGTAAGAAACAAAAAGGAAAATCAAAATTTCACGAACAAAATGCACATGTAATAAAGCTTTTGGCCTTATTTTTCCATTTTTTGTAGATGCAATCCAACAACAAAATCAATGCAATTAAGATGTTTCCCAACAACCATGCAATCCAACAACAAAATCAATGCAATTAAGATGTTTCCCAACAACCAAATAGAAAACCTAAGAAAACCTAAGAAAACCAACAAAAAGAGCTTAACTTGAAATGGGGGAAAAACGATAAAGTTAAATAGGGATTTGAAAAAATAAGATAGGATTAAAAGAGTAGAGAGAGTGTGTGTAACACCCCTTGCCCGTATCCGGCACCGGGACAGGGCTCGAGGTGCTACCGGGTTTAAACCTTTATAAACTTACTAAATCGGGTCATCAACCTTTGTCCAAAATTTAAAACCTTTCAAACAGGTACACCTCGTCCCTTACAAGGAATTCGAGGCCTAATTCATAGCTGGGGGCGGTTCGGGACAGAACCGGGAACTTTCAATAGACTTTGGGCATCATAGAAAATTTTCCCATTTTTTGAAGTGTGACATGCCCGTGTGGTGGGGCCGTGTGATCATACACGCCCGTGCCCTCAGCCTGTGTGCAACATTGACTTCAACCTCATCATTCTGTTAGAAACACACGGCCAAGACACACGCCCGTGTGCTTAGCCCGTGTACTATACTGACTTAAAAATTTAGGTGCAGGGGACACACGGCCATACCACACACCCATGGGGGTAAGCCGTGTGTCACACACGGCCTAGACACACGTCCGTGTGTCTACCCATGTTGACCTTATTAGGCTATTTTCCAAGTCTTAGGTCACCCTCTGCTAACCAATTACACTTATAGATTACTTTAGTGCATGTTAAGGCCAAAATGGTACATTTATAAATATAAAACTTTGATTAACCTCATTGCATGTAAACCTCATGTCATTGGTTCCATACATGCTAAGTTAATTCTCATCTTGCATTTAAAGATTTCCATGTATACTAGACATATTTAGGATTGGCTCGTTTTTATAACTCATTGCCAATTGAAGACCAAACCATCACATATGAACATAAACATACATAGATTTGTAGGTCATAGCCTACTTCAAAATAAGTTAATTTCCATGGCCATATACAAAAAGATGAATATAACTTTACATGCCTTCATTTTTGGCAAACCATTGAACAAACATAAGTGTTTATATACCAAAGCTGAAATAGTTGATAGTGTGTAGACTCTCTAACCGTCTTCCAATCTTTACAAATCCTCGACCTCTGTAAGACAGGGAAAAAAGATGGGTAAGCATTTACATGCTTAATTAGCTTGAATAATTGGAAATTAAACTTACTGACTATTTAGCATACATCCTTATTAGATAATGGAACCAATGAATATGAAAATGGTTTTCCTATCACATGCACTCAATCAATGAATTAGTCACATAACAATACACGATGTAATTCATCTTAGATGAGCTCATCATTCAACATGTCATTTATACATATACCTCGTGTTAGTCCCGTTGAGTTTCTAGAAAATCTCGATGGATTGTCCAATCACCGCCAATTCATACGAATGATCATTTCAGGTATCCACTCCTGCGAACCTCACATCTTACGGTGAATTACCAGTCCAAGCTAAATCCCCCGTAATATAAATTCATAAGGAGATGTCGGGATTACAAGTCCATGCTAAATCCCCCATAATATAAACTCATAAGGAGATGTCAGGATTACCAGTCCAGGCTAAATCCCTTATAATGACAAACACCCTTAGTGAGCTCAGATCTGAATTACCAATCCAAGCTAAATTCAGACTCTAATCGGATTACCCGTCCAGGCTAAATCAATAATGCACACATATTCTTCAGGAGGCTCGATCACTCAAGGAACACCCGTCCAGGCTAGAACCTTTTCATACTTGATATCAGCGGATTACCCTTCCAGGCTAAATCCTTTTTGCAACACATGCAGGATCTCAAGTCACATATAATTCATGGTTTATCCATCGAATTCCCTTTTTAACCTCAACTGAGACATCTTTCCAACAAATCATTATCTAAGATGCATTCTATGCATTTTCATGCCGTCAACAATGCAATCATCTTGCTCTCATAAATCATACAATTATGCATATTATGAGTTTACTTTAAGTTATCCGAACTTACCTGGTACTCGTTTCGGTGTTGTGTTTCGGTTATTCAAAACCTTTAAACTTTCCTCACGATCGACTTCTACGAATTTGTTCCTCGGGGTATATAATAATAAAATTAAATCATTAACATATCAATTGTACTTTTCAGGTCTAAATTCCACCCCGGGTCTAAATGACCATTTTGCCCCTAACCTTTCACATTTTTACAATTTAGTCCCTAAGCTCGTATAATGAAACACATGCAATTTATATCTTACCCAAGCCTAGCCAAACACATTTCCCTCTTATGGCAGCCCACATTTTTCATTATTTTCACATTTCTACCATATATTTAACAACTTTTGTAAAAAGGTCCATTTAGGGGTTTTTCACGAAAATCACCTAAGAAAAGATGTTTAACACACCTCCAACTTTCATACCCCTCCATAAATCATCAAAATACAAGTAACTCATGCATGGGTAAATTTTTAAACATGAACCCTAGCATGAAATGTGGGTAGAAATGGAGATAGTAAGCTACCGGGATTTCAAAAATATATAGAACATTAAAAACGGGGCTTGGGTCACTTACTATTGAGCTTGAAAATGTTGAAAACCCTAGCTATGGAGTCCCTTGTAGTTTCGGCAGCATGGAGAAGAAAATAAGCTGATTTTGATTCATTTTTCCCATTTATTTCATTAAAATGCCAAATGACCAAAATGTCCTTAAGCCCTTTCTTTAAAGTTTCATCCATGCAAACCCATTTTTGTCCAAAAACTTAGAAATTGGGAAAATTTTTCTCTAAGACCTTCTAATTTATAATCTAAAGCAATATCATACAAATTGCTTCTAGAATCCAAGTTTTGCAATTTATTTAATTTAGTCCCTAATTTCCAATCGGACACCTTACTCAAAGAATTTCTTCATGAATTCTTAACACATGCATATTCTCATATTCTAGACCTCATAATAATCATAAAATAAATATTTTGATGTCGGATCTATGGTCCCGAAACCACTATTCCGACTAGGCCCTATTTTTAGATGTTACATTTCTCCCCCCTTTATGGACTTTTGTGCTCGAAAGTCTTACCAGTAAACAGGTTCGGATATTGGTTTCTCATGGTTGCTTCTGGCTTCCATGTAGCCTCTTCCACACCATGTCGATGCCATAAAACTTTTACTAAAGCCACATTTTTATTTCTCAACTGTTTAACCTCACGAGCCAAAATCTTAACCGGTTCCTCCCCATAGGTCATGTCTGGTCTAATCTCAATCTCTGCTGGTGAAATCATATGAGAGGGGTCTGATCGATATCGCCTTAACATGGATACCTAGAACACGTCATGAATCTTTTCCAATTCGGGTGGCAATGCCAAACGATAGGCTAATGGCCCAACTCTTTCAATGATCTCGTACGACCCGATAAATCATGGACTCAATTTGTCTTTCCAACCAAATCTCAACACTTTTTTCCATGGATACACTTTCAAGAATACTCTATCTCCAACTTGGAATTCAATATCTTTTCTTTTCAGGTCAGCATATGACTTTTGCCTATCTGATGCTGCTTTTAAACAATCTCGTATCACTTTAACTTTTTCTTCAGTTTCCTTAATCAGGTCAACCCTATGAATTTGACTTTCCTTAAGTTTTGTCCAATACAGTGGAGTTCAACATTTTCTGCCATACAAGGCCTCATAAGGCGCCATCTTCAAACTCGTTTGAAAACTGTTGTTGTAGGCTAATTCTACCAATGGCAAGTACTTTTCCCAACTACCCTGAAATTTAAGGATGCAACATCGCAACATATCCTCAAGAATCTGAATCATCCTCTCAGACTAACCATCAATCTTTGGGTGAAAAGCCGTACTGAAACTCAATTTTGTACCCAGGGCTTCTTGTAACTTCTTCCAGAATCTCGAAGTGAACCTCGGGTCTCTGTCAGAAATAATCAACAATGGTACCCCGTGTAATCTCACAATCTCAAATATGTACAAGTCAGTCAATCTATCAAGAGAGTAGTCTGTTCTTACTAGAATGAAATGAGCCGACTTTGTCAACTTATCCACCACAACCCATATATCGTCTTTCCTTTTTGGAGTCAATTGCAATCCTGTCACAAAGTCCATGGTAACTTTGTCCTACTTCCATTCGGGGACCATTATAGGTTGTAACAATCCTGAAGGCACTTGATGTTCAGCTTTAACTTGCTGACATATCAGGTACTTCGATACAAATTCGAAAATGTCTCTTTTCATGTCGTTCCACCAGTACATTTTCTTCAAATCGTTGTACATCTTGGTACTTCCTGGATGAATAGACAAACGGCTCTTATGCGCTTCTTGCAAGATTTTCTGAATAATCTTATCATCTTTAGGTACACAGACTCTATCTTTGCACATCAAACATCCATCAGGACCAACCCGATAATCTGATTCAATGCCCGACTCACATCGAGTTCTTCTAGCCTGTAGGTCTCTATCATTAGTTTGGGCATTATAGATTTCCTGAAGAAGTGTCAGCCTGGCCTCCAACTCTGCCAATACCGAACCATCATCAAGCAATGTTAATCGAGCATCCATGGCTCTCAATGCAAACAGAGATTTTCTGCTTAACGCATCGGCAACCACATTCTCCTTTCTTGGGTGATAGTCAATGATCAGATCATAGTCTTTAATTAATTCCAACCACCTCTGTTGTCTCAAGTTAAACTCTTTTTGAGTCATCAAATACTTCAAACTCTTATGATCAGTAAATACACGACAAGTCTCACCATATAAATAGTGCCTCCAGATTTTCAAGGCAAAGATAATGGCGGCAAGCTCTAAGTCATGTGTCGAATAGTTCTTCTCGTGAGGCTTCAACTGTCGTGAAGCGTAAGCTATAACCTTGCCATCTTGCATGATTACACAACCCAGTCCATTCAAGGATGCATCACTATAGACCATAAACTCTTTTCCCGGCTCAGGTAAAACTAAAACAAGAGCTTATGTCAGCAATGTCTTTAACTTCTCGAAACTCTGCTGACACTTTTCTGTCCATTCAAACTTAACGTCTTTCTGTAGCAACCTCGTCATTGGAGTTGCTATCATGGAGAATCCTTTCACAAATCTTCGGTAGTAACCGGCTAAGCCCAAAAAGCTTCTAACCTTAGTTACATTTTTAGGCGGTTTCCATTCAATAATAGAAGAGATTTTACTCGGATCAACTCGGATGCCTTTACCTGAAACAACATGACCTAAAAATCCAACTTCTTGGAGCCAAAATTCACTCTTGCTAAACTTAGCATACAGTTGTTTTTCCTGTAAGGTCTACAACATAGTTCTCAGGTGCTTCGCATGCTCTGCCTCATCTTTAGAATAAATCAAGATGTCGTCAATAAACACAACGAAAAACTTATCCAAGTATGGCTGAAAGATCCTATTCATTAGGTCCATGAATACGACCGGTGCATTCGTCAATCCAAATGGCATAACAAGAAATTCATAGTGGCCGTATCTTGTTTTAAGAGCTGTCTTTGGCACGCCCGATTCCTTAACATGTAATTGATAGTAGCCAGACCTCAAGTCTATCTTAGAGAATACCGTGGCTCCTCTCAACTGGTTGAATAGATCATTGATCCTTGGCAAAGGATACTTATTCTTGATAGTTACCTTGTTCAGTTGTCGGTAATCTATACATAATCTCATTGAACCATCTTTCTTCTTTACAAACAATACGGGGGCACCTCAAGGTGAAAAGCTCGGCCTAGCAAAACCTTTATCCGTCAGCTCTTGCAGCTGTACTTTTAATTCTTTTAGCTCGGTTGGCGCCATTCTATACGGGGTAATAGAGATGGGAGTTGACCCTAGCACTAATTCAATACCGAACTCTATCTCTCTCTCGAGAGGTAATCCGAGTAATTCTTCTGGGAATACGTCTGGATATTCACATACTATAGGCACAGTCTCAATCTTAAACTCCGTTTCCCTTCTGTTCAACACAAAAGCAAGGTAGGCTTCATACCATTTTCTCATATATTTCTGAGCAACCATTGTCATGATTATAGTTGGCGACGTGCCCAAATCTCTTGAATTAACTCGTAGAATCTTGCCATCTGGGCATTTCAATTTAATATACTTACTACCGCAATTTATAATTACATCATGCAAGGTTAACCAATCCATACCGAGTATTACATCAAACTCATCAAAAGGTAAAAACATAAGGTTAGCAGGAAGACATTGACCATGAATCGTCAAAGGACAATTCTTACAGACTTTATCAACCAAAACTGATTTGCCTAGTGGGTTCGACACTCTAACAAAAAATTTCGTACTTTCAACGGGTATGTTCATACTAGACACAAATCTCATGCAAATGTATGAATGCGTTGATCCCGGGTCAATTAAGGCAATAACACAAGTATTGAAAAGAGAAAAAGTACCCGTAATAACGTCAGGAGCAGAGGCTTCCTTTCGAGCGCGTATTGCATACGTCCTTGCTGGGGCTCGAGCCTCTGATTTTGTAGTGTCTTTGGCTGCAACTCGACTACCACTAGCACTTCCAGGGTATATGGGAGCACTCAACTTCGGGGTTACTTCCACTTCTTTTTCGATTCGTTCTGGGCAGTCTCTGAGAAAGTGGTCAAGAGAACCATATCTAAAACATGCACCACTCTTTATTCGGCATCTCCGAAGTGAAATTTGTTGCAACTCTTACACTTCGGCTTTTGGTCATCTACACTCCCCACACTAGTCACCATAGGGGAGGAAGACTTCTGATTTCATCGTTTAGAGCCTCTCGTTCTACCCGAATATCCTACAGATGAAGTGGAGTGTTCATGTTGGCTCCTTGATTTCTTTATGAAAAATGAGAGTGTCTTACCGCTAGATCTCTTGCTAGCAACTCGAGCCTCTCTCTTTGCTTCCTTTCTTTCATTATTAAGTTCTTCGGCCTTCTTGGCTCGACCAGCTAATGCAGCGAACTCTCGTATTTCAAGGATCCCAATCAACAACTTGATTTCCTCATTCAAACCTTCCTCGAAGCATTTACACATTTTCGATTCGGTTTGAGCCCACTCAGTTGCATACTGACTTAACCTTACAAACTCCCTTTCGTATTCTGCCACAGTCTTATCCTTGTTTGAGTTCCAGGAACTCATTTCGCTTCGAGTCTAAGAACTTTTTACTGATATACTTCTTCCTAAACTCTGCTTGGAAGAATTCCCAAGTGATATTTTCCTTTAGTACCACCGAAGATACGGTCTTCCACCAGTGGTACGCAGTGTCCTTCAAGAGAGATACGACACACTTTAAGCATTCCTCAGGGGTGTACGATAACTCATCTAATACCCGTGTAGTACTCTCGAGCCAGAACTCGGCTCTCTCAGCATCATCCTCAATTTTAGCTCTAAATTCCTCGGCCCCATACTTTCTAAGCTTATCTACGGGGGCCTTACCAATTCTTACCGGTGCCATACCTCGTGGCAAATCCTCATCAGGTTGGTTAGAGGGCGGGGGAAGTCATGGTATGTTGGGGTGATTCCTCAGATAATCCCCAAACCATTCATCCATCATGTTAAAGAAGGCAGCTCGGGCCTCTTCCTGGCCTTCAGACATAACCCTTCTACTACTACTAGATATAGCTTGTTGTACGGAAGCTGGAGCATGGCTCTCGGCTCCCTTGGACTCATCTTGTACATGATTGGAAGACATTTACTATATTCAAAAATAATTTAAATAGTTAGGAGATATCACACTATCAACGTTCATATAATGCCATGTATAGCGAACCTCAGTACTCTCTACGGTAGTCCTATAATCGATTAAACTGCAGCTCTGATACCACTAAATATAACACTCCTCGCCCGTATCCGGTACCGGGACCGGGTTTAAACCTTTATAAACTTACTAAATCGGGTCATCAACCTTTGCCCAAAATTTAAAACCTTTCAAACAGGTACAGCTCGTCCCTTACAAGGCCTTCAAGGCCTAAGTCATAACTAGGGGTGGTTTGGGATAGAACCGGGAACTTTCAATAGACTTTGGGCATCATAAAAAATTTTCTCATATTTTGAAGTGTAACACGCATGTGTGGAGGGGCCGTGTGATCATACACGCCTGTGCCCTCAGCCCGTGTGCAACACTGACTTCAACCTCATCATTCTCTTAGAAACACACGGCCAAGACACACGCTCGTGTGTTAGCCCGTGTTCTATACTGACTTAAAAATTTAGGTGCAGGGGACACACGGCCATACCATACACCCATGGGGGTGAGCCGTGTGTCACACACGGCCTAGACACATGCCCGTGTGTCTACCCATGTGGACCTTATTAGGCTATTTTCCAAGTCTTAGGTCACCCTCTGCTAACCAATTACACTTATAGATTACTTTAGTGCATGTTAAGGCCAAAATGGTACATTTATAAATATAAAACTTTGATTAACCTCATTACTTGTAAACCTCTTGTCATTGGTTCCATACATGCTAAGTTAATTCTCATCTTGCATTTAAAGATTTCTATGTATACTAGACATATTTAGGATTGGCTCGTTTTTATAACTCATTGCCAATTGAAGACCAGACCATCACATATGAACATAAACATACATAGATTTGTAGGTCATAGCCTACTTCAAAATAAACCAATTTCCATGGCCATATACAAAAAGATGAATATAACTTTACATGCATTCATTTTTGGCAAACCAAATGACACATATAACAAAATATTCAAAAGCTCTATACATGCCATTGAACAAACATAAGTGTTTATATACCAAAGCTGAAATAGTTGATAGTGTGTAGACTCTCCAACCTTTTTCCAATCTTTACGAATCCTCAAGCTCTATAAGACAGGGAAAAGAAAGGGGTAAGCATTTACATGCTTAGTAAGCTTGAATAATTGGAAAGTAAACTTACCGACTATTTAGCATACATCCTTATTAGATAATAGAACCAACGAATATGAAAATGGTTTTCCTATCACATGCACTCAATCAATGAATTAGTCACATAACAATACACGATGTAATTCATCTTAGATGAGCTAATCATTCAACATGTTATTTAAACATATACCTCGTGTTAGTCCCGTTGAGTGTCTAGGAAATCTCGATGGATTATCTAATTACCGTCAATTCATATGAATGATCATTTCAGGTATGCACTCCCGCGAACCTCACATCTTACGGCGGGATTACCAGTCCACGCTAAATCCCCCATAATATAAACTCATAAGGAGATGTCGGGTTTACCAGTCCAGGCTAAATCCCTTATAATGACAAACACCCTTAGTGAGCTCGGATCTGAATTACACCCGAGCTAAATTGGACCTTAATCGGATTACCATCTCGGGATAAATCCATAATGCACACATATTCTTCGAGCGGCTCTCGATCACTCAAGGAACACACATCCGGCTAGATCCTTTTCATACTTGAGATCATCAGTTACACATCTCGCTAAATCCTTTCTGCAACACATACAGGATCTCAAGTCACATATAATTCATGGTTTATCCATCGAATTCCCTTTTTAACCTCAACCGAGACATTTTTCCAACAAATCATTATCTAATATGCATTCTATGCATTTTCATGCCATCAACAATGCAATCATCATGCTCTCATAAATCATACAATTATGCATATTATGAGTTTACTTTAAGTTATCCAAACTTACCTGGTACTCGTTTCGGTGTTGTGTTTCGGTTATTCCGAAACCTTTCGCTTTCCTCGGTCGACCTCCGAAATTTGTTCCTCGGGGTCTATAATAATAAAATTAAATCATTAACATATCACATTATACTTTTCAGGTCTAAATTCCACCCCTAGTCCAAATGACCATTTTGCCCCTAACCTTTCACATTTTTATGATTTAGTCCCTAAGCTCATATAATGAAACACATGCAATTTCTATCTTACCCAAGCCTAGCCGAACACTTTTCCCTCTTAGGGCAGCCCAAATTTTCAATTATTTTCACATTTCTACCACATATTTAACAACTTTTGCAAAAAGGTCCCTTTAGGGGTTTTTCACGAAAATCACCTAGGAAAAGATGTTTAACACACCTCCAACTTTCATACCCTTCCATAAATCATCAAAATACAAGTAACTCATGCATGGGTAAATTTTTAAACATGAACCCTAGCATGAAATATAGGTAGAAATGGAGAGAGTAAGCTACCGGAATTTCAAAAATACAAAGAACATTAAAAATGGGGCTTGGGTGCACTTACTATTGAGCTTGAAAATGTTGAAAACCGTAGCTATGAAGTCCCTTGTAGTTTCAGCAGCAGAGAGAAGAAAATGAGCTGATTTTGGTTCATTTTTCCCATTTTATTTCATTAAAATGCCAAATGACCAAAATGCCCTTAATCCCTTTCTTTAAAATTTCATCTATGCAAGCCCATTTTTGTCCAAAAACTTAGAAATTGGGAAAATTGTTCTCTAGGACCTTCTAATTTATAATCTAAAGCAATATCATACAAATTACTTCTAGAATCCAAATTTTGTAATTTATTTAATTTAGTCCCTAATTTCCAATCAAACACCTTACTCAAAGAATTTCTTCATGAATTCTTAACACATGCATATTCTCATATTCTAGACCTCATAATAATCATAAAATAAATATTTTGATGTCGGATCTGTGGTCCCGAAACCACTATTCCGACTAGGCCCTATTTCTGGATGTTACAGAGAGAGAGAGAGGGAGAGAGAGCAATAAAAAATCTCGTCAACATTGAAATTCCTAAAAAAAATAGCAGATCATAAAAAGAAAGTAGAAAAGGAAAAAGAAAGCATACCTTGAAGAAGAAGGGCGAGACCTTACTCCTAATTCAAAGAAAACAAAAAAAAAGGGAGAACCAGAGAAAGAAAGAAGCGAAAGCATCGTTGGATGATGGATGAAAAAGTAATTAAACACTTAAAAGTGCTTTTGGTAGAAGAAAAGCTAAAAGTTTTAGCTTCTCTGTTTGGCCAAAATTTCTTTTAAGAAAGCCAAAAATCTCACAAAAAAGTTACTTGTTAGCACAACTTTTCTCCCCAAAGATCTTTTCAAGTCAAACTGCTTCTCTATAACAATACTAAATGTAAAACCCCTAACCCATATCTGTCGTCAGATTAGAGTTACAGAGCATTACCATACAATCGTAAACATTTAAACATTATATCATTCAAAATGTTAATAATATCTTATACCATTCATTTGCATGCATACTATCCAGCTTAGGAGTAATTCAGGACTAATTTGAAACAAAACAGGAAGTTTAAGAAAAAGATGTAAAATTTGTAAAATAGGGGTCACACAGCCGTGTGACATAGCTTTAGGCCGTGTAACTTTCGAACTAGGAACACACGACCATGTCCTTGCCCGTGTCCTCACCTGTGTAACTCTCTGAGTAGGATCACACGGTCGTGTCACATGCCTGTGTGCCAGGCCATGTGTTAGGCCATATAACTTACTAACTTGCACCCTAAGGAAATCATCAGATGACACATGATTGTGTCGCCAAGCCGTGTGCCTCACATGCCCGTGTCTCAGGCCGTGTGAACCCAATCCTAAAACAAGTCATTTCAAAACCATTTCATGCATAACTTTTCAACCCATTAAAGCACACTTTAAAGGAACCAAATCATCACCCAAACACACATCAAAATGCCATTTCAAGATCCTAATTCAACTAACCAATATGTCATTCAAAGGAACCACAATATACCAAGACATCAACCATCAAAATATGTCAATATTGTACCATTTCATACATGATAACCTATTTAATTACTTACCAAAACATACCACAAATTTAACCATTATCATACCATTCCAAACATACCATAATGAGCTATACCAACATGCATAGTAAGGTAACCAAAATGAAACCATTTGACAAGGCATCAAATGGTACCAAACCAACCTAACTTTCAAAACATATACAAACCAAAACACCAACAAAACATTCATTAAAACACCATTACAAATCATCATATACATACCATTATAAACCTTGGCCAAAATACACAAAAACTACCAAATTAACTGTTGGATAGTGTGATACTTCTTTGACGAGCTTCCAACCAAATCGAGCTTCCAATAATCTATAAAATAAAGGAAAACAACTACATAAGCAAAGAGTGTTTAATAAGCTCGTATAAACTTAAACATAACTTACCATTTCAATATTACCATACATAGACTAAACATAACCCATCATGAATGCCATAAGCTTATAAATGCCTATCCAACATCACCAACTCACAAATTAGTAAGTTTTTCCATGATATAATTAAATCAACCATATGTACAACATCATGTAGTTCATATTTCTATTCTTAAAGTCATGATTAAATTCAATTGCATACTTACCTTTCCATTCACTTTTTCTTGCCCTTTGAACCATTTAGAATTTCATTGGATACTTAGGAAAGCTCACACAAAGTGTGCCTTTACATATAACCGTAATCTTTCCTTTACATCATTGCTCACATGAGCTGTGAAACGCGACTGGTCACACAAGTTGCGAGTCAGAATGTAAGCTACATGATGTTGCTCACACAAGCTGTGAAATAGGCCTCCTCACACGAGTTATGAGTTGGAATGTAAGCTATATGATGTTGCTCACATAAGCTGTGGAGAATCTACAATAAATGCAAGACCTTAGCCATTGATAGGACATTCAAGACCAGCACTCGAAACATGAAATCCCTAATGACATGTCATTCGTTTCCTAAGAATTTCTAAGGTTCAACCGGGACTCGATATCCATCAATTTATCATAGCATTGATACGTTTATATATCAATCCATTTACATTAAAAATAACATAGTAAACATTCAAATTAAATAACATTAATACGATAATCGTTCATATGAACTTACCTTTATAATTAGGAGCGTAGAAGTTAGATCAACTAATTCAAAGCTTTAACTTTTCCCTGATCTAAGTCCGAACGTGGTTTATCTTGATCTAAATAAATAATTTCATTAAATTAAGTGCTTCTAGAATTCAATTCAATCCACGATTCATATTTACCAAAAATTATGAATTTGCCCCTAACATTTTAACTTTTCACAATTTAGTCCTTAAGCTTATAACTTAAAATCTAACCATTTTAACCTAAATCCATGTTAATCAAGTATATAAGGGACCTTGAAAAGACTCGTATTTACCATAATTTCACAATAAAACCCTAGAGTTTATATCTTTAACAAGTTAGTCCCTATTTCCAAAATTCATCAAAAATCACTTAACAAAACTTGTTTATTTTTCAATAAAGATTCATAATCTATCATTTAACATCAAAACCTACTCAAAAACATCCATGGAATAACCCTCAACCTTTAACATTTTTATAAATTAACCCCCAGGCTAACTAGATTAACATAAAACAAACTCAAAAACATAAAAATCATTAAAAAGGACGCTTGAAAACTCACCATGCAATCAACACAAGCTTGACCGAAACTTGTGCTCAACAATGGTGTCCTTTCTCTTCTAAAATCGGTTGTGGAAGATGAATAAAGATGATACATATTTTTCTTTTCTTTTGTTTTAGGTTTAATTTCTAAATTACCATTTTAACCTTTAAAAACTAACAAAATTTCAATAAAACCATGTCATGCACATCCACTAATTTATTAAATGGTATATTTACCATTCAAGTCCTTTAGTTTAAGATTTCATAGTCACTAGACTCCTTTATCTAATAGAATTCAATTTTTACACTTTTTATGATTTAGTCCTTTTCACCTAATTAACCATTTAAACATCAAAATTTCTTAACGAAATTTTAATACAACCTTACTATTATCCCATAGACATTGAAATAATATTAAAATAATAATTCAATTGTTAGAATTGTGGTCCCAAAACCATTATTTTTTATATCACTGAAAACAGGTTGTTACACTAAACAAGCCCTTAGTCATTTTGATACTTAAATGTTACATTACATTTTTTAGTTTAATCTCCAGAGTTTACAACATTAAAAAAAAAAAACAATTGGCATGCCTAGCCTATTACAACATGCCACGTGGCACTTTTTTCCATATTAGTAACCTACATGACATTGGTGTTATTATTTATGTCAAATAATTAAAAAAACAAAAATATTATGAAATTAAAATATATAAAATTATTCAAAAAATTAATGATTTTTAATTTTTTTAATAATTATTTGGATTAGTATTTGATACACTAATAATGTACTTTTTTTATTCCACAAGCAATTTTAGAAAATTGACATGTTGTTTTCAATATTTATTTTTATTACTTTTTTACTATATCCTATAAGACATTAGATCTGCTCATGGGTCGGACCACCCGCCCAAGTCCAAAGGTCCATTAAAAAATTAGAGAGTTTGGATAAAATACGAGGCCCAAAAATAGGCTTGGATAAAATTTAAGGTCTATTTTCTATATGGGTCGAGACTTGGGCAAGATTTTTTTGGCCAGAGCCCAGTCCGACACTAATATATTATGTTATAAAAAATATTGTATTAATTCTATATGTTAAATAGTAATTATGTATATTTATATTTATATTAAATCAATAACCCAATAACAATTAAACCCAAAACTTAAAAAATTTCTTACCCAACTAAATAACTCAACCCAAAAAATAGAATTTTAAAAATTATATTAAATACAATAAAATATTTATTATATTAATTTTTAATATAATAAAACATTTACTATATTTATGGCAGTATTTTTTAAAATATAAATACTTTTTAATGTATTAAAAAACTTTTATTTTAGTGTTTTTAATGCATTTAGTGTATTATATTTTCTAAAAAATTAAATAAAAACTAATTTTAAAAAATCAAATATGGGTGGGTCAGGCTTGGGCTTACCTTTCTTAAATTAGGATTGGCTTGGGTAAAAAAGTAAGCCTATTTTTTGGGTTAGGCTTAAAAAATTAACTAGATACCTTGTATGGGCTGGGCCTAAACTCGGTTTGAACCGACCCATAAGCACCTCTATAAGACACTTTTTAACAACTCATTTTTCAGTGGTTTTGGAACCACAATTCCGATGAGTGAGTTCATGAATACTATTATTTAATATTTACGAGTCAAGTATTATGATATATTGAATTTTGATTTGATAATTTTATTTAATTGGAGAATTAGTTAAGTATAAGTGGTTTGATTCTAAAGTCAAGTGATTTTAGAAAATGAGGTATCGAGACTTCATTTCCATAAACCGAGACCATAAATATTTTATTAAATATTTATGGAGTTATTATATAGGTGTATTTAATTTTGGTCCGTTAATTTTGACGTTTGTCTAGTTAATTAAGGAAAAAGGACTAAATCGTAAAAACTAAAATACATAATTAATATTTTTTTAAGGTCTAAAGTGATAATTTACCACTTTTTGAATGTGGGTGGATGGTCAATGCTTGTTATTTGTTAAATTATGCGTTGCTTAATGGTAAATTAAATTAAATGGTTAAGTAAAATCATATAAAACATTAAACAAAAAAAGGGGTAAAGACATGATCATCTTTCTTTTTCCCCTTCACCACCGATTTTCCATGGAAGAGTAAACTAAGCTTTCGGCCAAGCTTGTTCTTCAAATTTGGTAAGCATATTTTAATTTGTTTCTTATAATTTTCATGTTTTTAAGATTGTTGCAATTAAGTCCAGCTAACCCGTATCTCTGATTTTAAAACTGTTAAAGATTTTAAAACTTGCCATTGATGAATCTTATTTTTTATATAGAAAATGGTAGATTTAAAAGTTATGTAATGTTCAAGGATTATTTGATAAAGTAAATTTTGCTAATTTTGCATTTAGGGACTAAATTGTGAATATGTCAAAAGTGACATTAAATTTCTATAAAATTGGATTTTTGAGGACTGTAGGAGGGCATAATTGAAATTGGAATGAAAAACTAAGCTCAATTGTGAATGTTATATTTTTTTCGATTTTAGGGACTAAATTGAATAAAATGTAAAAATTTAGGGAAATTATGTAAAATGAAATACTATTTAGGTCTTAAATACTATTTAGATCAAGTCGTTGACTTAGGTAAAAAAGGGAAAACTGCCTAATAATCCCTATTAGCTAAAGCGGTATCGTTTTGTCAAGAAAGTTCATACAATATAAATAAGTTTAATTTGTTGTTGAATTATAATTTAAATGTGTAATTTTGTTTATTGAAAGCTTGAATTTGGTTATGAACTAGTATACAAATTGAGAATAGAATCTAATTGAAATGGACTGTTACAAAAATGAAATGAATTGAGATTAAATCAAGATGAAATTAGTAAAAGTCTTGTATACGAGGTTATAAGTTTTTCCTAGGTTCCGAGCTCCTGCATGTGTTGCGAACTCGAGAATACAGGAATAGGTTCCAAGCTCATATATATGTTGTGGACTCGAGAATACAAGAATAGGTTCCAAGCCCATGCATGTGTTGCAGACTCGAGATTACAGGTTTAGGTTCTGAGCTCTTGCATGTGTTATGGACTCGAGAATACAGTAATATTAAACCCTGGCCAGGTAAATGATTTGTGTAGGTTCAACCCTAAGAGGTGATCAGGCAATATTACTTTCACCTGTGTATGAAGTTTTTCTATGAAGTTTCATCGAGTAATATTGTGAATAAAAAGGTGCTTGTATGCCATTGATTGTTGGCTAAGTTATACATATGAGTTGAATATAAGGTATTAGTTAGTTTGAAATGAAAATGGGAACCTTTGAGGTATATATGTGATTGAGTTCAAAATCTTTTAAGTTAATGTTGTTGGAATCTTGAAAGGTATATTTGTATTATATAATGGATGTTTATGATAAGAGTATATGTTGCAAATTGAATGATTCATGTGAGCAAGGTGATAAATTAGAAAATGAATTCATGATATATATTCGGCCGAGCTTGGAAATTTACCATTTGAAGCTACATATATGTATGTGTTTGTGTTTGTGTGTGTGTGTGTGTGGATTTGGCTTAAAACCTTATGTATTTGATGTTATTTTGAATGTCGTGATAGGTAAGATTGGTTCACATTTAATCATATTTTTCGTAAGTGGTTAAGGTAAGCTAAATATTTTTATCGTTTGAGCTTACTAAGTATTTTAAATACTTACTCATGTTACTACTTTTC
This sequence comes from Gossypium longicalyx, assembly GCA_025698465.1. Lineage (NCBI taxonomy): Eukaryota > Viridiplantae > Streptophyta > Magnoliopsida > Malvales > Malvaceae > Gossypium > Gossypium longicalyx. Next base: position 58,353,719 of record CM047002.1, on the reverse strand, counting down.
TATAGATTTTGGATGTCCGGAATGTGCCGATCGAATTAGTGAGAAGTATACACCTTTCGTCTCCCGATTTGGTAGACTTTTGATGTTTCAAGCTTGGTTATTTGTGGCATGTACTTAGGAGAGTTAAATTTTGAAATGGAAAGTTTGTGTGTGTTTTGGCATGGTTTAGTTTGGATGCATATAAATAAATGAATGTATGCATATGATTTAGATGGTGGCATGAAATGGCAAAGTTTGAATGATGTTATGCATTGGAATTAGTAAGTGCTAGTGTTTTTGGCATTGTTGAGTTTGAATATATAAGCATGTGCAAATAGTAGTTAAGTAAATCCTAAAGGTTATTAACAAATGTGAAAGGAAACCTCAAATTGTGATATGTATGTGACCTAGCTTGTGGTATAAAATGGTTGAGTGTTTTGGGTATGAAATAGTTAAAAGCTTTAATATGAATTGTATTTGATTTGAGTTTATTGAATTGCGGTATCAATGAGGGCATATTGGTTGTACGTTTCAATGATTATGTGAATTGATGTTTTGGCTTGAAATGTATTAGTTTTGGTGTTGATTTGAATGGCATAAATTCGCATTATAGGTCACTTGGCTTGAATGATATAAAACTTGCACAAATAGGTCAATTATGCTGCACACGGGCTACCACACAACTGTATGTCACACGTGATTGGATGACACGGCTGTGTGCTCAATACGTTCAGGGTGGTTTTTGTTTCACACGGTCATAATGAGTTACATGGCTTTGCGACACGGCCGTATGACCTTGAATTTACACGAGATCAGTTTGTTATACTAGTAGGAGACACGGCTGTGATAGCCCCACAAGGCCTTAGCCTTGTCACATGGTCTAGCCACACGGTTATGTGACCATTATTTTATTTTTTTTACCTATTATTTTGTGAATGTTTCAGATTGGTCCCGAACTTGTTTGAGAGCTTTCGTAAGCTCAATTGAGACTCGGTTTTGATTGTAATACATGTTTAACATGAACTTAACTTGTATACGTTGATTTATTGAATGATATTGATTAAATTGCTTATAAATATTCTGGGTTATTGTGGTAACATTCTGTAACTCAGGTTTAGCGACTGGATCGAGTATAGGGTGTTACACACTTGTCAACCCCCTAGCCCTGTTTGTGGAGTCTAAAAACTCCATTGGCACTATACCAAATATGATTCTGAAATATTTTATAATATATAAATTATATAAAATACAAATAATTCAAATTTTAAAACTATAAAAATTTACAATATGAATCTGGATATAATTTCCATATTCGTATCAATAAAAAAACTTATTTGGTCCCTCTCAATTTCGATATTGAACAAATTAATCCATTTAAAAAAACTAGAGCAATTTAATCTCTATCTATTTCAATATTGAGCATTTAAAGACAATTAATCACAATGTTAATATTTTTTATTAATTTTACATAATTTTAATTGTTAAGAAAACAAATTTAACTTTTAACATTTAAACATCCTATCAATTTGATTCTAACTCTAATAAGTTCAATAAATTTAATTCTCAACATTTACACTTTTTATCAATTTGATCCTAATTCAAAAAAAAATGTATAAAAGTCTAAGAAGTTCAAAAATATTATATAAAAAATTTAAACTTCAAATATATATAAATTTAATACCAATTTTTACCTAATTCTAAAAAAAAAAAATTGCCAAACACGACGAAAAAAGTTCAAAAACAATACATAAAAAAATTTAAAAATTCAGAAAAACATTTAAAAAGATTTTGAATATATTCCATATTCATATCTTGCATAAATTTTGTTGTTCAAATTTTCTCCATTGTCTTAATAATGTTTCACCCTTTTAATATTTTCATCTCTATATCTAAATAAGACGTAAAATATAAATTTTTTTCATGACTATAAACATTTACACATTTATTTAATTTGACATTTACTCTTTATTAGAAATGCTCATGAGCCGAATCGAGTTCAGGTCGGGTCAGAACATGATATTAATATATTTATACTTTTTCAAGCCCGGCTCGGTCTAAAATATAGACTTAAAATTTTACCCAAGCTCTCCCATATTTGCAAAAGACTAACTCAAACCCATTTTAGACTCACCCATATTATTTTTTAATTTTTTATATTATTTTAATTTGATATTAATATTTTTTATTTTTTATTTATTGAACTTTTTTATATAATCATCTTAATATTATTTTGATGTTTACATTAGAGGAATATTATATATTTAGTATATGTTTATTTTTTTAATGTGTTATAAATTACATAATGTATAAAAATAACATAATATAAAATATCATAAATTTAAAAACAGGTTGGGCTAGGCCGAGACTGGACCTTGAATGTTCAAACCCAAGCTCAACTCATATTTTAAGCGGGCCCAATTTTTTACCCAAGTCCATTTTTCGAGTTTAATATTTTTGTCTAACCCCTCCTAAATTTTAGATAAGCTTTCAAGCTTGAGCGGGTAGTTCGATCCACGAGCATGTCTACTCTTTATTTATAACAAATTAATTTTTATCCTTTCGTTATATTATTTTATCATATATTACATAAAAAATCTCTCCCAAAGTCATTATCGGATCATAATCCGGTGGTCTTATTTGAAGAAGCAACCAACTGGGGGCCCAAGCCGTTTAAGTTTTTTAACCATTTGTTAAAGAAGAGGGATTTGATAAGGTGTTTGAAGAAGCTTACGTCCGTTTGGAGAGTGACCAATCTCAGAGGAATGTGGGCGGGAAACTTAGAAAAGTCAAGCTTGCTATTAAAGTCTCGTGCCTTAGTAAAAAGCAAAGCATAGGACAATCGATTAGACAACTTCAGTTGGAGGTTGGCGAATTAGAAGGAAAATTTCAACATGGAATACATGATGAGCAAACTGTGTTATCATTAAATTCCAAAAGATCCTGTTTATGGAGTATGTATCGAGAAAAGGACAGCGACTGGCTTCAGAAGTCGAGATTAAAATGGTTCCATTTGGGAGATCGAAACACAAGATGTTTTCAATTGTCCGCCTCTAACAGGAGGAGGAAAAATCTCTTTACTCACCTCCATATGAACGGCGTCTCGGTGAACAAGCCAGCAGAAGCTGTGGAGAAACATTTCGCTGCCAGATATAATAAAAAAACAGCCTTTTCAGTCATTTACTTGGACTGTTGCTTTAGGACTCTTGGAGAGCATAGTGCAGCTTCTTTAGAGGTGCCTTTCATTGAAGACGATGTGTGGGATGCAGTTCGCAGATTCGACGGGAACAAGGTTCCTAGACCCGAAGGGTTCAACTTGGCATTTTTCAGAAGTATTCGTCTGTTGTTAAAGCTCATTTTGTGGCGTTACTTCACGACTTCTACAGTAGCAGAATGCTACCTTCGGATATAAGTCACTCCTTTATTGTCTTAATCCAAAAAGTGCCCTCACAAATGACCCTTAGTGATTATAGGCCTACCAGCCTTCTTGGTAGTATTTATAAGGTAATCGTCTGCACTATAAAATTAAGGCTTAATTTAACATTGCTTCTCAAAAGTGCTTTCGGACTAAAAAGCACTTAACAAGAGCTAAAATTTTTTGCTTTTTCTTTTGGCTAAAAATGTACTTCTTCAAAGCATTTTTTTTTTACCAAAAGCAATTTTGAAAAGCTTAAAAGCATCTTGTTTAGCAATATTTTTATCACAAAAGTATTTTTTGCCGCAAAACTGTATCTTAGAAGCAATATTGAACTAGCCCTAAGGAGAGTGATTAGGGAAGTAATTGGTGATTCCCAATTTGCATTTATGGTTGGTAGGCGGATCTTGGATTGTTATCTTGTTGCAAATGAAATTATCAATTTATGGAAAAGAAAAGGGTCAAAGGTATGATCTTCAAAGTAGACTTTCAGATGGCTTATGATACTATCAATTGGATCTTCCTTGACTTCATGATGTCAAAAAATAAGGTTTGGACATAGGTGAAGAAGTTGGATATTTAACTATATTTATTCAACATTGATTTTAGTTTTAGAGAATGTTCTCCTTCTGACAGGTATTCAATTGAGCGATAATGGGCTTGTTATATCTCATCTGTAATATTTAGATGAGACAATTGTGTTTTATGAAGGAGGTAAGGAGCAGTTAACTAATATCAAAAAGGTCTTTACAAAAAGGTAAGTTATTAGGGATCAAGATGGATAGTTCTGAAATCTCTTGCCTAGCTAACAAACTCCATTGTGCAGCAAGTTCTTTATCAATAGATTATCTTAGGCTACCTTTGGGTTGTAAAAAGAATTTTGTTTCCCCTTTGAAGTTGGTTATCAATAAAATCAAGAAAAGGCTTGCAAATTGAAAGTCAAGGCTTCTTTCGATAGCAGGAAGATTAACTCTTACAAAGTCTATTTTGATGAATCTTCCACTATACTACATGTCCATGTTTGAATTGTCTATCTCGGTTTATAATCAACTTAATAGTATTATGAGCAACTTTTTTTGGAGCGACAACTCTACTAAAAGAAGGATGCATATGGTTAGATGGGTTGACGTTTGTGCTCCTATTCAGTTTAGTGGTTTAGGAATTGTTAACTTAAGAGTTAAAAACAAGTCACTCTTAACTAAATGGCCTTAGAGATATAGAAATGAGGGCGAGAAGTTATGGAGAAAGGTGTTGCAAGTCAAATATGATCCTATTTCAAAAAATATCCTTCATTCTATTTATACTTTGGGTAATATATCATGGGTATGGAGAAATATCACTAGAAAACTTATCCCTTCAAATTCCTAAGACCAACCTTTGATTAGGAAAAGTAACAATAGAAGGAGTTCTTGCAAGTTCTTGATGGCGCATCTTTGAATCGATCTACTAAGGACAATTTCAAATCCCCATATCGACCAGGTCGCCGAATCTGAATATGAGATACTAAACATACATGTCATTTCATATAAGTACATAAACACATTTCAATCACAATTAATCATTTCGAGTTTAAAAGAGGTTTAATATGAGCTTAGGAATCAAATTCAAACTCTTTTTGTCAAATTTTAACAATATGTCTCAAGACATGGACTTTATGTCTTGACTGTCTTGACATAGGCCTCATCATAATTTTTTAAATTTTGCTTCAATGTTTACATGTCCCTAGACAATAAAGTTCATGTCTAGAGAAAAAGTCCTCAAGTCTCGAGATTGGGTCACAAGACAAGCCTTCCTTGTTTTCTTTTTTTAGCTTCGATGTTTGCATGTCTCAAGACAAGAGGCTCTTATCTCAAGACCTGGAGCAGGGTAAAAATTATTTAGGTTCAATGTGCCCTTGTCTTTAGACAAAAGCCACTAGTCTCAAAACCTAGATGAGTTTGTCTTAAGAACAAATTAACATGTCTTGAGACATTAAGCAATTGAATGCATAATAAGATAAGTTTTTGTTCTAACTTCTCGAGGCATGATTTTCTTGTTTGTAACAGCCTATACCCGGTTCGGTCGCCTGAACCGAACTATAAGGCATTACGACATTAAACCTTGAACATTTATCATAAAATCATTTAAAAATAAATAAATAACTTATAACCATTCAATTTTATACTATTCAATCAACTCGGGACCTAAATCAAGCTTACGAAACATTTAAAACATATTGGAAACAACTCTAGATTAAAATGAAACTTTTTTTTTTAAAAGATTGAGTAAAAAGTGAAAACATGGGTTACACAGCCGTATGACAGGACTCAACCCGTGTGGCACAAGAATATGGTTGTGTGGGCAAATTGTGTAATAATTTTTGCCCATGTAACTCAGGGTTACATGGTCGTGTTGCCAAACTATGTAACTCTTTGAGACTGTGTGGATAATCCTACACCAAAAATTAAAAAGGCCACATGACCGTGTCATACAACCTTATAGGACACACAGCTATGTGGCTGACCGTGTCCTAGGTCATGTGTGCCCAAAAAAACCTTCTAACACAAGCCATTTCACATACCAAAACTTAGACACCAAGCTATGCAATAACCAACTTTGAAACCTATTCAAAATGTGCTAAAACAAGCCAAAATATACGTATTCATAATCAACCTATGTGCCTAACCGATATGCCATTAACACCACTATTCAAACATATATACAACAACCATTCATTCAAAGCATGTACCACAAGTTAGCTTCATTCAAACATCATTCAAACTTTAGATAGCAATAACCAAAGTTCATCCATAAATTAAACCATTAAATGCTCATATATATTATTCTAAATGCATAACCTAACATAACCAATTTGACCATTCATCAAGCTCAAAGCATTCCAAGATTTCCTATTAACATAAACATACCAAAACAACCATTTAAATGCATCTAGATATCAATTCATGCATTCACCATCACAAACCACAACCAACCAATTTACCAAATAGGATTTATATCAACACATACAACATAATATTTAAAGTGCACAAGATTTGACCATAATGCTTATAATTTACATATCCAAAACCTTATTTACATGTCACTTATAACCGGGCCAAAATAAACAAATAGTTACCGAATAAGTTACTGGATAGTGTGATCTCCTACGACGTTCCAATCAACAGTGAAAGTCTGACAATCTACAGAGAAATAAAATCAAATAAAGGAAGCTTTCGCAAAGCTTAGTAAGTTCGTAAAATCAAACATATCAACCCTGCCAATTTAAATATAAATCATACATAATAATGAAATTAATAATTCCTTTATTGTTTCTCATCGTTCCAACTACCCGAAATAATTAAACCTAGATGATTCATATCATCAAAACACAACATGTCAAATAATCATGTTCCAATATATAATTAATCACATCATCTTATTTCATTTCCATCATAATAGTTCACTATTTTGCTAGGAGAACAATAGTAAATCAACTTCAGATACACGGGAGGGTAATACTCATACGAGCTAACATAAGGACATTAATCGATACGCAATGCTGCTTACACAAGCTTCAGAGAATCTGTAACACATGCAGGACCTCAAGCCATCGGTACGGTATCCATCACCGGTACATAGTACCTGTTAAATAAAACACCGACAACTAATGTCTGCTAAATATACAATGGCACAAAAACTGCTAAATATACACCGACACAAAGCTTGCTACGCCCTATGACATGTCATTTGTATCCTAGCTATTCACTAAGCTCACACGAGCTTATTCTATTTTTCTAAGACATTCATACTCAACTTTATTCTTTCGTTTCATTATTCATCCAATAGAACATAACATTGTACAAACTTCATACTGTCAAATACGAAATAAGTTAAAACATTAACAACATAATAAATGTAATACAAACTTACCAAAATACGATAGCTAATGACATGCGACGACGATTACTCGACTACTTTTCCTTTCCCGCGTTTATCAATCGGTTGATCTGTTTCTTGACCTAAATATAATAGTTTAATTCAACTAACCAATTTAAACATTTTAAAACACTTAAATTCATACAATTAACCCTTTAATGAAATTTTACACATTTACCCTAAACTTTCACCTTTTATTCAATTTAGTCCTTAAAATTGAAATTATCACAATTATCACAAATTAAACCAAAAACCCTTGTGCTAAATTCTATATGGTCCCTAAAAAGCCCACATTTACCACTTTATCACAAGAATTTCATGTTATTTTACAATTTTAAAAACTTAGTCCTTAAACTTTAAAATTAACAAAAATTACTTTACAAAATCGTCATATTTAACTATCAAGATTAATAATCTATCATCAAACTTCAAGAACATCACAATTTTATCCATGGAAAAATTCTAAACATTTAACAGTGTTACGAATTAGTCCCCAGGTTAGCTAAATTAAGTTAGAATAATCTCAAAAACATAAAAATTACTAAAAACAGATTGAAAAACACATGCCAAGCATCAACTAAAGCTTCGCCGAACCTAAGGGAGCTTAAAAATGGTGGTTTTCGATTGCCAAAAACAAAATTGAAGAAGATGAACATGTTTTGCTTATTTTAGTTTATACTTACTAATTTATTTACCCATTTTACCCTTTGAAAATAAATGAAATTTCAAAACATACCTTACCTAAACCCACTACAAACACTTATGATCTAATTACTATTTAAAACCCTCAATTCATGTTTTTATATCCATTTAACACATATAAAGTAATAATGGCTTACTTTTGCAGCTTTTATGATTTAGTCTTTTTTCCTAAATTAACTATCTAAACGTTAAAATTTTCTAACCAAATTTTATTACAACACTTTAATAAATCTGAAAATAATAAATAAATAATAAAATAATGACTCATTGGTCGAAATTGTGGTCTCAAAACCACTATTTCCAACACCACGAAAAACGGGTTATTACACTATCTTGAGACTTAATGGTTAAATGGCCTAAAATGCACATTTTCTATCATTCAAGCCTCACCTAATTGTACTTATAACATACCTACATATGAAACCAATACTAAATAACCAAATCAACATATGTAAACATAATCAACCACCATCAAATGAAAGTATCCTATGCATTAAGGTTTAACCTATTAACTTTACAACCATATTACTCTACAACCTTACTAGCACAGTACTTCAAATAAACAAGGTGTACTATATCTTTAGCATTAACCCAAATCATAATTACCTTTTCACTTAACTAAATATTTCTCTTTAAATAGTAGAATAATCTAAAATAAAAATATTCACTTACTCACACTACAGTAACTATACTCCCACATCTATTTGCCAAAAGAAACATATAAGCGGATTACAATACACCAAATAGATTATTTTGATACTATACGCCAAAATCTTAGATCCGTCAGACTTGGAGTGTGACAAAAGTAGTAGAAAGGTAACAATCAGCCAAGACAGAAAGTAACGGAAAGTAGGTAGGGCGTATGGGTGGTAACCCAACAAGAATCAGACATGAGAAATGATGTGTCAGTGGTGCCTAGTGTATAGACAATTGAAAGATGATTTATCTGAGGATCACAGATGAGGATCTTCCACTAAGAACTGCCAAAGAGTGCTTATTAAAACCTCGGATATTAGAGGTTGACAATAAGTACGTTAAATAATCTATTAGGTAAAGAGGGGTTAGTTAGAGCCCATCGACAAGAGGAGGCACTAAGAAGGTTAGTCCAAGTTATAGATATGTCTATCAAGATTATTCTTCTTAAAGGAAAATATATTGTGAGTATATCCTCCAATGAGTAGTTCCATGGGAAACTGTCATAAAGGGAGATTGGTAACTAGAATGGTAAATCAAATAATAGTTTGTGAGAAATTATAAGTCCAAATAATCCACGGGGGATGAACATATTACATTTTAAAACCAAGGTATCACAAATGGGGAAGATTATGAAGAAGTAATCTAAAACAACTTTTCAACCCAAGTGTAGGGTGAAATGAGATTTAGTTCGTTAAAATGGTGTGGGTCTTCATTAGTTTAACCCAATGAATGGAATGTCAACAAATCCTTCAAGGCTGCAGTAAGGAAAAAGAGTCTGCCAAGGACTAATCAGATTTGGAATGACCGTCAAGGAGGACATAGAGTCATTAGGAAGGTAAGCAGAAAGACTACCCTATAAGTGTATGGTGGAAGGAAGAATCTACACAAGGGTATGGATGAAGAAAGAATACAAGTAAAAGTAAGGTAGAGTTTGCTGATATGGTGAGTCATCTAAGGAACTATTGAATCTAGTTGAAAGATGATAGGATGGTTCAAGGAAAGACAATTTAACGATCAAATTGCCAATAGATAAGTTCAGAAACAAATCAAAGATCGTTGTGTCGAGTGGAGAGAAATTTTCCTAAAATGAGCAGGGAGTTAATTGTATTTAGTTTCCTTTCTTTTACTACCCATACGAAACAAGGTTTATGTATGAGTAATCCAATTAAGAAACTCACTAAGTTCTTTTGGAACTTACAGAATTCTGACCTGTGGTTGTAGGATTCACGGAATAAGAGACTTAAGGAAGGACTACGCCAGACTGTGTTAAATTAAAGATCATTGTCAGTAAGGTGTCACGCACATAGGAACAAAGGGTAACTTTAGAGGCTACGCATCGGGTTCGAATATATTGTATTAAATAGTTCCCTTAGACTTCTAAATTTGGGACAATAATTAGTTTTTCCGTTAAATTTAAAGTTTCTGATGTACAAAGTATTATCGTTTCTAAATAAAATCAGTCCTCAAATGGTTAAGTTTAAAATTTGTGATTGGTCTAATCGGTCTAATTGTGGCATTCTATACCTAGATTCGATGATCAGGCTGAGTAAGGGTGTTACATCTTCGATCTTTCCCAAGAAGAAGAAGTTAAAGAAAGTTTTCTATGAGGCGGTGAATCTGAGATTCAAGTTTGGAAAATAGAAAATTTAATAAGTTGGTAAGCTCATAAGCCTTACTGTACTCATGAATTAGAGGAAAAGATGTATAAGAATTCTTGATAAGCTTTTGTATACTCATGGGTTTGAGGTTTTAAAGTTTGAATGCCTTCAATTTAATCGATATATGGTCGTCATGCTTAGCTGCCAAGACAATGGAGGCTCTAGCATTTGAAAAGGCTAAGCTGACGAGGATTAAGGAGTTCATGTAAGTTTCTGTACTCACATATCATGTAACATGTTTAAATCCATTTTCATATCACATATCATGTTTCAACTAAATCATGCTACTTTCTATTTTATTTAACTTAGTCCATTATTTCGATATTCAATATCAATCATAGAAAATCAATTCATACAACCATTATTAACTCACCTCAATATTAAATCATGCAATTTAACATGAATATACAAATGAATAGATTGATCTAGAATCATAAAAGTACAAACTGAATCCTCATATCACTCATCGCCGACTTTCGCTTTTCCTTTCCCTCTCAATGACCCAACGTCATCTTTAGCTACATATAATAATACAAAAAATACACAATATCAATTTTCATCCAATTCATATTCAAATACGAATCCAAGTAGATTTTTCATTTTATTCAATTTATTCCCTAAACTCGGGATATATGTATATTTCAGTATTTAGCTTTAGATCAAAATTCAATTTCACATTCTTTCATTAGGGACCCTATACTTTCTATTCCTAGTATAATTTCATGACAAGTTTTCAATTCATTTAATTTGGTCTCTAATGTTACAAAGTTAACTATCAAGATTATTAAGCTTTATAATTTAGTCATTATCATTATCTAAGCTTAAAATTTCTATCAATTTCGAGTCTAATTCATCAATTTCTCAAAAATGGTAACTTGCTAAAAATTCAAAATTTGATACAAAGGATAGCTAAAATCAAGCTCCCATGATAAAAATCTATAAAAAATTATAAAGAAAAAGGGTTTAGATACTTTAAAATTGTTGGTCGAATAATCAAGCTCCAAAAATGGATTTTTTCCTTCTTTTCTAACCTTGGACGATGGAAGAAGAAGATATTATAATCTTTCTTTCCACTACAAGGCTATTTATACTTCAATTAGCCTTTAATTAATCTTAATTAACTAGTTTACTTATGTTTTATTTTATTAATTTACCATTAATTTAAACCAAATGCCTATCATCATTATCGTCCACTAAATCATGCTAAAATTTGGTTTATTTACCATTTTGATCCATTATATAATTGCTATTTAAGTCTCCAAACCTTTTCTTTATTAAAACTCAATTGTAACAGTCTAATTTTAGCTAAATCGAAATAGTGATTTTGGAACCATAAATACGAGGTTAGAAAATTATTTTAATATTATTTTTAGTGTTTATAGCCTGTGACTATATATATGTGAAAGTTTTGTGAAATAATTTTAACGTTTGAATGCTTAATTTGATAAAAGGACTAAATCACGTAAAATGTAAAAGTTGCATTCTATTTGTTAAAAGTGTTTAATCACTATGATTCATTAAACCAAAGATCTTTATGATGATATTAGACCATTGATAGTGTAATTTGACATAAATAGGCATGTATTTGATGTTTTAAATGTTATTTAACTAAGGTTAATTTGGTAATTAAATAAAACAATGCATATTAAATAAAACAAAAGATGAAAACATGCTCATCTTTGTTTATTTCAACCGAAAATATAAAAGAAAACCTAGAATTGGGGAGCTTTAAGTTTTGGCACCTTTGAAGATTGATTAAGGTATGGTTTTAGCTCAGTTTTTGATGATTTTTACATTTTTGAGATCGTTGTTTTGTATTCTAGCTATCCCATGCCTTAATTTTTGAATTTTTTTATGATTTTGTGAAGTTCCATTGATGATTATTTGAGCTTTTGGATGTTTGATGATGAAATATGAAAACTTGATGATAAATTTTAATGTTTTGCAAAGTGATTTTTGACAAAAATGTCAAATAAGGATTATATTGTGAAATGTGCAAATTGATGGGTTGAAATGTGAAATAAATGAAATATGTGGGCTACTAGGGACACTAGTGAAATTGGTTTATGGTGAAATTGGATTAAATTGCTTTAATTTGTATTTTTGTGAAATAAGGACTAATTTGTAAAAATGTGAAACTACAGGGGCTAAAGTGTAAAAATGCCCAAATATGTGTTTGTGGACTAAATTTAATGATTTTATGAATAAATGGGTTAATTTTGAATGTATATAGATCAAGAACGAAGGAAATCAGATTTAGCTCGGGGAAAATCAAAGGTTATCGAATAGTCAATCCAATCCGTTTATTCCGAATACGAGGTAAATTCTATGCAAATAAATGTCGTTAAATTGAATTATATATATTTAATTTTCATTGAACTACTATGAATGTTGAATGATCAAAACGAGCAAGAATTGACAGGGTTACAATATCCGAAAGTCTTGTACGAACCTTATGAATAATATAGGATACGAATGTCATGACATTAGGATTAACGAGATGTCATTATGTGTAAGACCATGTCTGGGACATTGGCATCATTATGAGATTACGTGTAAGAACATGTCTGGGACATTGGCATCGTTATTTGATTTTGTGTAAGACCATAGCTGGGCTATCAGCATCGATATGTGATAACATGTAAGACTATATCTGCGATATGGCATTGTATGAGATATATGTGATTTTTGAGCATCTTTAATGATTCCAAAAGGTTCAACGGGCAAAAGTCAAGTCGAGGAAGAATGTGCGAATAAGTTAAGTGACTCAGGTACGTATGAGATTCATACAAGTATTGAAAATAAAAGTATTTGATGAATTCATTTATGTTATTGAATATGCATACATTGAGAAAGGTTTGTGAGCTTTTATGTGCTTATACATAGTTTGCCTATTGATGAAAATGATGCTGATTCGTGTGGTAATTTTATTTGTATATGGCTTACTAAGTTTTTAAAGCTTACTTTGTGTGTTCTTTCCCTGTTTTATAGATAATCAAAGCTAGCTCAGACTCGGGGATCATCAGGAACACCGTCACACTATCAATCAACTTGTTGGTATTTTTGATGCTTTGTAAATATGGTATATGGCATGTATAGGCTAGTGATATGATGATGTATTTTGAGATATGATATTAGCCATGAGATTTGGCTCATAAATGATGTAAATGTTGGTATGTATTTGGCCATTTGGGTTGGCTTATTTTATGAGTTTGGTAAGTGAAATATGATGTATATAAATGGCCTTGTGTTTTGACATGTTTTTTTATGGATGTTATGATGATTAATTGGTATGATTTGAGGCTTAAAATAGATGATAAGATGATGAGAAAAATGCACAGAGAATATAGGTGAAATTGTTGGTAATGACATATTGTTTTAGTATGTTTTGGATTATGATTTGAGTAGTGAAATGGATGGATTTTAAATGGCATAATTTGTATGTGAAATAGCATGTTTTGATTGCCTATAAATGCATTGAGATGGTATTAAATGATGAGGTTTAGGTATACTTGAGGAGGATAAGAAATGTGGCTTAAACCAAGCCTAATTTTCCCCCACACGGTTGAGTACACGAGCGTGTGACTTGACCGTATGTCTGCTGTAACTTAGTTAAACAAGTCAGTGAGTTACACTGCTTAGACACACGGGCGTGTCTATGGCTGTGTATGACATACGGGCTGGCACATGGTCGTAAGGTCTGCCATGTGACCCAAGTCAGTATACCCTCCAAATTTCACACAGCCATGGCACACAGGCATGCCTCTGGCAGTGTGATGCAAGTTAGTATGTATGCCCTGTTTCTACATGGCTTGTGACACGGGCGTGTTTGGTGACCGTGTGAGGCACACAACCTGTTCAAACGGGCGTGTGATCATGTATGCATGAAAATTTTATAAGTTTTCTAAAGTTTTCAAATGTTATTGGTTTAGTCCTAAACCTCTTTCAATCATGTTTTAAGGTCTCATAGAGCCTTATAAGGGACTATATAATTATGTTTGATTGATATTTAAGTGATAATGGATTTATATTTGAGAAATGTATGTCGTATGTTGTGATTTTATCAGTAATGCCTTGTAACCCTATTCTAGCGATAGATACGGATTAGGGTGTTACATTTATTGGTATCAGAGCTACAATTTAGTCGATTCTAGGACTAACATAGCATGTGTGAGAGTCTAGCTATACATGCCATATATACTCTACGATAGTGTGATGATTCCTGATAGTTTATATTGTGTTTTTGTATAGCAATGGATCCTGAAAGAGCTATAACTGATGATGTAGAAAGTAATGCGCCCGCTCCTACTCAAGGGCAGCACCTACTGAATCTAGACCCGTGACAAGTAGTCACGAGGGAGAGGCTAAATAAGCCTTTTTTCGTATGATGAGTGAGTGGTTCACGGAGTTTGTTCGAATGAATCCGACTGCTCAACAATCTCTACCGCCATCTGTTCCTCAACAAAACCCTGTTGTTCCTCAAGTTATAGATTTGGCACGGTTGAACAAGAAGCTAGTGGATAAGATTCGAAAACATAGGGCTGAAGAGTTTTGGGCTACTATTGATGAAGATACGGAGATAGCTAAGTTTTGGCTCGAAAATACAATCAGAGTATTCGATGAAATATCTTACACTCCTGATGAGTGTATCAAATGTGTTGTATCTTTGCTGAGAGATAATGCGTACCATTGGTGGAAAGCGTTGATATCTATGGTTCCTAGAGAATGGATTACTTGAGGGGGTTTTTCAATCTGAATTTCGAAAGAAGTACATCAGTCAAAGATTCCTTGATCAGAAGCATAAAGAATTTCTAGAGTTAAAACAAGGTCGGATGACTATAACTGAGTATGAAAGAGAATTCGTACGGTTAAGTAAGTATGCTCGAGAATACGTTTCCACAGAAGAAATCATGTGTAAACAATTTGTAGATGGACTTAATGAATATATAAAATTACTAGTCGGAATTCTAGAGTTGAAAGAATTTGTCGTTCTAGTTGAGAGGGCTTGTAAAGCCGAGGATCTTAGTAAAGAAAATAGAAAGGCAGATTCAGAAGCTAAAGACTGGAGAAAAAGATCAATGAGTAAGCCGTATTATTCTTCATCGAAGAAATTTTGAGACTCGTTTAATTATTTTAATGTATCAGTGGGATATTCAAACAGAGATCGTGAAAGGCAACATTCGAGCTTTAAAACTCTGACTATCTCGATAACTAGTGTCAGGAGTGCGAAACCAAATCGACCCAAATGTAGACAGTGTGGAAAACAACATTTCGGTGATTGTAGATTGAATGATCGGGCTTGTTTTAAATGTAGATCGTTAGATCATTTTATCAGAGATTGCCTAAAGTTAGTTGAAAAAGATAACGCTCAAAGTATGAGGCTGAATAATACTACAGTTAGAGGGAGACCACCCAAAAATGTCGGAAATGTGAGTAGTGGTAGAGGTGCGACACGAGACACTGCTGCGAGATCTGATGCTAGAGCACCAGCCAGAGCTTATGCTATTCGCGCTCACGAAGAAACGTCATCTCTAGATGATATCACCGGTATTTTCACTCTCTATAATACTAATGTGATCGCATTGATAGATCCAGGATCAACTCATTCTTATATATGTATGAATTTAGTATCCAATAAGACTTTGCCTTTAGAGTCTACTGAATTTGTGATTAGAGTATCAAATCCCTTAGGCAAATGTGTTTTAGTTGACAAAGTCTGTAAGAATTGTCCGTTAATGCATCGAGATTTCTGTTTTTTGGCTAATCTGATGTTGTTGCCATTTGATGAATTTGATGTGATTTTGGGTATGGATTGGTTAACGATGCACAGTGCTATAGTGGATTGTAGACGAAAGACAATTGAACTAAAATGCTAGAATAATAAGATTATTAAAATTGAATCTGATGATCTGAATATGTTGCCAATTGTGATCTTGTCTATATTAGCTCAGAGATTTGTGAGAAAGGGGTGTGAAGCTTATCTTGCTTATGTACTTGATACGAAAGTGACAAAACAAAGATTGAATCAGTACCAGTTGTGTGCGAGTATCCAGACATATTTTCTGAAGAGTTACCGGGTTTACCACCTATCAGAGAAGTTGAATTTGGTATTAAATTAATACCGGGTACAACGCCAATATCGATAGCTCCGTACAGAATAACACCGAAAGAGTTAAAAGAATTGAAAGCACAGTTTTGAGAACTGACAAATAAAAGTTTTGCTAGATCAAGTTTTTAGCCTTGGGGTGTTCCCGTGTTGTTTGTGAAAAGGAAATATGGCACGATGAGAATGTGTATTGACTACAGACAGCTGAATAAAGTGACTATAAAGAACAAATACCCTCTACCGCGTACTGATGATTTGTTTGATCAGTTAAAAGGGGCAACAATATTTTCAAAAATCGATTTGAGATAGGGTTATTATCAGTTGCGAGTTAAAGACTCCGATGTGCCAAAAATTGCATTTAGAATAAGGTATAGACACTACGAATTTCTTGTTATGAATTACGGACTAACGAATGCACCTGCTATTTTTATGAACTTGATTAACCGGATTTTCAGGCCGTACATAGACCGATTCGTAGTTGTGTTTTTTGATGATATCTTGATTTACTCTCGTGATGAATATGAACATGTTGAGTATTTGAGAATTGTGTTACAAACTTTGAGAGATAAGCAGTTGTTTGCAAAATTCAGCAAATGTGAGTTTTGGTTACGAGAGGTTGGTTTTCAGGAACATATAGTTTCAGCTACGGGTATTCAAGTTGACCCGAGCAAAATTTCTGCAATTATAGATTGGAATCCTCCAAGAAACGTATCCAAAGTCCGTAGTTTTCTAAGACTAGCTGGCTATTATAGATGATTTCTGAAAGTCTTTTCGATGACTGCAACTCCGATGACAAGATTGCTTCAAAAAGATGTTAAGTTCAAATGGTCAGATAAATGCCAGAAAAGTTTCGAACAATTAAAAGCTTTATTGACTAAAGCTCTAATGTTAGTTCAGCCTGAGTCAGGTAAAGAATTCATAACATTCAGTGATGCGTCCTTAAATGGCCTGGGTTATGTTTTGATGCAGGAAGGCAAAGTTGTAGCTTATGCCTCGAGACAGTTGAAGCCTATGAAAAGAATTGTCTGACACATGATTTAGAATTGGCTGCGATTGTGTTCACGTTGAAAATTTTGTGCCATTATTTGTTTGGTGAGAAATGCCATATTTATTCTAATCACAAAAGCTTGAAATATTTGATGACTCAAAGAGATTTGAATTTGTGACAGTGGAGATGGTTAGAATTGTTAAAAGACTATAACTTGGTAATTGACTATCATCCAGGGAAAGCGAACGTAGTTGCTGATGCTTTGAGCCAAAAGTCCTTATTTGATTTACGTGCTTTGAACGCACATTTGGCTTTGTCTGACGATGGTTCGTTAGTAGCCCTGTTGAAAGCGAGACCGTTGTTTATACAGTAAATTTATGAGGCTCAAAAGTTTGATAATGAGTTGCAAGCAAAACGAGTTTAGTGTGAGTCAATTTCTAATCCAGAATTTCAAGTTGATTCCGATGATTGTTTGAGATTCAGAGATCGAATATGTGTTCCGAGAAATTCAGAGTTGATTTAGATGATTTTCAACGAAGCACATAGTAATTGTTTATCAATACACCCGGAAAGCACGAAAATGTATAATAATTTGAAACAGTTTTATTGGTGGCATGACATGAAATAAGATATCTCAGAATTTGTTTCGAAATGTTTGATTTGTCAGCAAGTCAAAGCTGAGCATTAAGTGCCGTCAGGTTTATTACAGTCTATCATGGTTCCTGAATGGAAATGGGACAGAGTAACTATGGATTTTATTTTGGGTTTGCCTTTAACTCCGAGAAAGAAAGATGCAATCTAGGTTGTTGTTGATAGATTATCGAAATCTGTGCATTTCATTCCAGTGCGTACAGACTATTCACTCGATAGATTCGCTGAGTTATATATTTTCGAAGTTGTGAAATTGCATGGAGTGCCTACTTCTATTGTTTCGGATAGAGATCCAAGATTCACTATACAATTTTGGAAGAAACTGCAAGAAGTATCGGGTACAAAGTTACATTTCAGTACCACATTTCACCTGCAGACGGATGGTCCATTCGATCGAGTTATTCAGATACTTGAGGATATGTTGCATTGTTGCATTCTCGAGTTTAGGGGTAGTTGAGAGAAATATTTACCGCTGGTTGAATTTGCTTACAATAATAGCTTTCAATCAAGTATAAAGATGACACCATACGAAGATCTATACAGTCGTAAATATCGAACACCGTTGTACTGGACTGAGCTAAGCGAGAATAAGATTCAAGGGATTAATCTGATTAGAGAGACTGAAGAAAAAGTGAAAGTAATTCACGATAGTTTGAAAGCAGCTTCAGATCAACACAAATCATACGCAGATTTGAAAAGGAAAGATATTGAGTTTCAGATTGGGGATAGAGTATTTTTGAAAGTGTCGTCGTGGAAAAAGATATTGCGGTTTGGTCGAAAAGGGAAATTGAGTCCACGATTCATCGGACCGTATGAGATTATCGAGCGAGTCGGGCAAGTTGCTTATCGACTATCTTTACCATCTGAATTAGAGAAGATACATAATGTGTTTCATGTATCGATGCTACGAAGATATTGATCCGACCCTTCACATGTTATTTTCGCGACCGAAGTTGAAATTCAGCCAAATTTATTGTACAATAAAAAAATGATTCGAATCTTAGCTCGTGAGATCAAAGAGCTGAGAAATAAGAGAATTGCATTAGTGAAAGTATTAAGGCATCGACACGGGGTTGAAGAAGCTACGTGGGAACCCGAGGATGCTATGAGAAATCAATACCCTAACCTATTCACTGGTAAGATTTTTGGGGACAAAAATCCCTAAGGGGGGAGGGTTGTAACAGTCCGATTTTAGCTAAATCAGAATAGCGATTTTGGAACCACTAATTCGAGGTCAAAAAATTATTTTAATATTACTTTTTGTGTTTATAGCATGTGACTATATATGTGTGAAAGTTTTGTGAAATAATTTTAGCGTTTGAATTCTTAATTTGATAAAAAGACTAAATCGCATAAAATGCAAAAGTTGCATTCTATTTGTTAAAAGTGTTTAATTGCTATGATTCATTAAACCAAAGGTGCTTATGATGATATTAGACTATTGATAGTGGAATTTGACATAAATAGGCATGTATTTGATGTTTTAAATGTTATTTAACTAAGGTTAATTTGGTAATTAAATAAAACAATGCATATTAGATAAAACAAAAGATGAAAACATGTTCATCTTTGTTTATTTCAACTGAAAATAGAAAAGAAAACCTAGAATTGGGGAGCTTTAAGTTTTGGCACCTTTGAAGATTGATTAAGGTATGGTTTTAGCTCGGTTTTTGATGATTTTTATGTTTTTGAGATTGTTATTTTGTATTCTAGCTAGCCCATGCCTTAATTTTTGAATTTGTTTATGATTTTGTGAAGTTTCATTGATGATTATTTGAGCTTTTGGATGTTTGATGATGAAATATGAAAACTTGGTGATAGATTTTAATGTTTTGTAAAATGATTTTTGACAAAAATGTCAAATAGGGATTATATTGTGAAATGTGTGAATTGATGGGTTAAAATGTGAAATAAATGAAATATGTGGGCTACTAGGGACACTAGTGAAATTTGGCTATGGTGAAATTGGATTAAATTGCTTGAATTTGTATTTTTGTGAAATAAGGACTAATTTGTAAAAATGTGGAACTATAGGGGCTAAAGTGTAAAAATGCCCAAATATGTGTTTATGGACTAAATTTAATGATTTGATGAATAAATGGGTTAATTTTGAATGTATATAGATCAAGAATGAAAGAAATCAGATTTAGCTCAAGGAAAATCAAAGGTTATTGAATAGTCGATCCTTTCCGTTTATTCCGAATACGAGGTAAATTCTATGCAAATAAATGTCGTTAAATTGAATTATATATGTTTAATTGTCATTGAACTGTTATGAATGTTGAATGATCAAAACGAGCAAGAATCGACAGGGTTACAATATCTGAAAGTTTCGTACGAACCTTATGAATAATATAGGATACGAATGTCATGACATTAGGATTAACGAGATGTCATTATGTGTAAGACCATGTCTGGGACATTGGCATCATTATGAGATTACGTGTAAGAACATGTTTGGGACATTGGCATCGTCATTTGATTTCGTGTAAGACCATAGCTGGGCTATCAGAATCGATATGTGATAACATGTAAGACTATATCTGGGATATGGCATTGTATGAGATATATGTGATTTTCGAGTATCTTTAACGATTCTAAAAGGTTCAACGGGCAAAAGTCAAGTCAAGGAAGAATGTGTGAATAAGTTAAGTGACTCAGGTACGTATGAGATTCATACAAGTATTAAAAATAAAAGTATTTGATGAATTCATTTATGTTATTGAATATGCATACATTGAGAAAGGTTTGTGAGCTTTTATGTGCTTATACATAGTTTGCCTATTGATGAAAATGATGTTGATTCATGTGGTAATTTTATTTGTATATGACTTACTAAGCTTTTAAATCTTACTTTGTGTGTTCTTTCCCTATTTTATAGATAATCAAAGCTAGCTCAGACTCGGGGATCATCAGGAACACCGTCACACTATTGATCAACTTGTTGGTACTTTTGATGCTTTGTAAATATGGTATATGACATGTATAGGCTAGTGATATGATGATGTGTTTTGAGATATGATATTAGCCATGAGATTTGGCTCATAAATGATGTAAATGTTGGTGTGTATTTGGCCATTTAGGTTGTCTTATTTTATGAGTTTGGTAAGTGAAATATGATGTATATAAATGGCCTTGTGTTTTGACATGTCTGTTATAGATGTTGTGATGATTAATTATTATGATTTGAGGCTTAAAATAGATGATAAGAGAAATGCATAGAGAAGATATGTGAAATTGTTTGTAATGACATATTGTTTTAGTATGTTTTGGATTATGATTTGAGTAGTGAAATGGATGGATTTTAAATGGCATGATTTGTATGTGAAATAACATGTTTTGGTTGCCTATAAATGTATTGAGATGGTATTAAATGATAAGGTTTAGGTATACTTGAGAAGGATAAGAAATGTGGCTTAAACCAAGCCTAATTTTGCCCCACAGGGTTGAGCACATGGGAGTGTGACTCGACCGTGTGTCTGTTGTAACTTAGTTAAACAAGTCAGTGAGTTACACGGCTTAGACATACGGGCATGTCTACTGGCCGTGTGTGACACACAGGCTGACACATGGGCGTGAGGCTGATCGTGTGACCCAAGTCAGTATACCCTCCAAATTTCACACGGGCATGTCTCCGGTTGTGTGATGCAAGTTAGTATGTATGCCCTGTTTCCACATGGCTTGTGACACAGGCGTGTCTGGTGACCGTGTAAGGCACACAGTCTTTTCACATGGGCGTGTGATCCCTGTATGCATGAAAATTTTATAAGTTTATCAAAGTTTTCAAATGTTATCAGTTTAGTCCCAAACCTCTTTCAAGCATGTTTTAAGGTCTCATAGAGCCTTATAAGGGACAATATAATTATATTTGATTGATATTTAAGTGATAATGGATTTATGTTTGAGAAATGTATGTCGTATGTTGTGATTTTATCGGTAATGCCTCATAACCCTATTTCGGCGATGGATATGGGTTAGGGGTGTTACATTTATAGTGATTAGACTTTTTACAATTTAGTCCCTAAGCATTAATTAACTACTTTTTCAGCTAAATTACTTAATCAAACTTCATTGTATTTTTATATTGACATAATAAATATTCTTATTTTATATTTACAAACTCGATTTACAGATATGGGATTTTGAAACGGCATTTTCAACACCATTAAATTTTGAGTCATTACATTTACGCATGGTATGCTCCACCATAAATCGAGATATTTGTTTGGAGATTGTTAAATGGTAGAATGCCTACTAAAGTAAAGCTTTTTAAGATGAAAATTATCCCATCTAATGCTTGTTGCTACCCATTATGTGGTTTAGAGGAAAAGATTGTTAATTACTTGTTTTTTAGTTGTCGTGAGTCTTGGGATATTTGGTAGCATTGTGCTTCATTATAGGAGATCCTTGGGTGGCTCCAAACAATCTTGATATGTTTTTCATGGCATGGATTTGTGCTATTGACCCCAATTGTTGCAACAAGATCTGGTTTATGTTAGTCTTTGTTGTCGGTTGGTCTATTTGGTCTCACAAAAATAATATGATTTTCAATAATAAAAATATGGGATAGGGTTCAAGTCATTGATGTTTTATTTGCTAGGGTTGCTTTGTGGTTCAAAATTAAGTGGTCTGTCTCTAAGGCCTCATTCGAATTTATGTTTCTTTATCTTATTCAATCTCTTATTGGCAAGAAACTTGATAGATCATGTAAAAGATGATAGCCTCCGTAGTCTAGTTTCCTTAAATTCAAAGTTGATGATGTTGCATCAGGGAGGGACGACCTCACAAGTATTGGAGGTATTCTTCATAACGAACTTGTTGAAGTTTTAATGTCTTTCTCAAGAGCAATCGGTGAAGTTGATTCCATCATGGCATAATTACTTGCAATTAGAGTCGCAATGATTTCCTTCACTAAATCGAGATGGTTTATCTCACGTAAACTTATCATCAAATTAGATGGCTTGAATTCTGTCAATTGGATAAAAAAAAAACCTATTTTAGCACCTTTTCATCTCAAAAGTATCGTGGACTCCATTCTTATCTTTAGAAATCCTGATTATACGTGAGACATTGTTCACATCAATAGGAAAGCCAATGCATTTGCGAACAAGTTGGCTAAGGATGGTGTACTTAGTGAGATCATCTTGAGCTGATGTCGCCTATTACTTTAAGCACCGATTTGTAATTGGAGGGAATACTTGTGAGCTTCCTTGTTTT
Organism: Gossypium longicalyx; assembly: GCA_025698465.1. NCBI lineage: Eukaryota > Viridiplantae > Streptophyta > Magnoliopsida > Malvales > Malvaceae > Gossypium > Gossypium longicalyx. The sequence continues at coordinate 58,330,395 of CM047002.1, read as the reverse complement.
GTTTTGCATCTTTCAGACCTTGGATGATTTTACGCTTTTCCTTGATTTATTTTTGTTTTTTTTCTCTAGGGTTGTCTTGCCAATTTATTTTGTGTTATGCTCCATCTTATTGTAATCTCACCTTGGTCAATATAAGATTTTTTCCTTTAAAAAATTATTAATTTAAAAATTATTAAAAAATCAGCAAATGTAAAATATAATAAAATATATATTACAATTTCAAAAACTATGTAAAAACCATTCAAAAATTTTAGAAAATACGTAAAAATTGTAAAAATTATAAAACCATTTCAAATTCTTAGTAAAAAGTCTAGAAGTTTTATTTTTCCATAAAAAATAGAAATGCAACAGAATTTTATTTTCTTAATAAATTTTAAAACTTTTAAAAATTTCCAAACAAATTACAAAATTTTTAAAAGATTCAAGAATTTTAATTTTGTTTTCTATCCGATCTTTAGACTTTTTATTCTAAATAAAACCAATTCACTTTTTTCTTCTTCTTTTGATTGTGTTATTTTAATTTAGAGTAAACAATTTAGTTGGTGAACCAATTTTTATGACACTTTTATTTGGTTATTTACAAAAATTTGAACTTTTATTTTGGTTTAAAAAAGATGATTTCATTTTAATATTTCATTTTAAATTGGAAACATAAAATAAAATTTTAAATTTTAGTTAAAAAAATCCGTTCACACTATCAAGACATAAAATTTTTTCAACAATTTATTTAATTGATTTTGATGTTTTGAACATTAAAATTTCAATTTTGAAAAAGAAGAGGAGTAAAGTTAGAATTTTTAGCAAGGGGGTAACATAAATTTTAAGCATTATTTTAGTTTCTATTTTCTTTTTTACTTTAATCCTTTAATATCTTTTTTTACCCATATCAAAAAATAAATTTTTTTGAAATGACTAAAATGAAAGTGATTTAGAAGTAGAGTGACTAAAATGAAAGTGTAAACTTGATGTGGTGTGTACAATCAAGTCTATAAAAAACGCCCTAAAAATTAAATGATAAAATTATAGGAATTACTTTTTGAATAACAAAAAAAAAAAATGAATGACTAACTAAATAATTTACCTTTAATTTTTCTAAAATTAGGCTTAGGCTTATCATTAATACACTATTATTAGTGGTGCCCAAAAATCAAAATTTTTCATGAAAACTATTTAGAAACCATATGTATTTTCATTGTTTTTAAGTATCATAGTAAACTCCAATTAGTAAAAATTCAAAACACGAGTAGGTTTCTTTTAAGTCACTATCATTATTTATTTATTTATTATATAACGCTATGGTTTGTAATTTTTCCTATAAATAACTCCATTTAAACAAAACTTGCATGTTAGTCGACTACTAAATTACGAACTTGGCTAGAAATTGAAGAAATTACAACATTTGTCCAGGTAATAAGTAAAGAATAAAGTGGCGTGGCTTCCTTTTGAAACTTGAATACTGACATTCATACATGCTTCTCAAATTGAATTAAACCAACAAATAATCCAAAGGACGAAAACACATAATAATACGCATGACGTGTGTTAGTTTCAACTTTGAATTTGTGAAACTAAAGTAAATCTGTTAAATTTTTATATTTTTAAAGTAAAAATTTCGACAAATTTTGTATTTTTAGTTGACTAGATTTGAATAGCTTTTTTTTTTAAAGAATATTTGAAAAAAATTAGATTTCTTTTACATTTCTATTATTTTAACAAAATTTTAGAATTTCTTTGTTAGAAATTTGAAAAATTTTATACTATCATTTTTACTTTTAACATTTTTTATAATTTTTGGAATGATATTTTTTTAATTTTTATAAAATTCAAATTATTTATTGACATATAAAATAAAATGGTGCTACATCAATAATAAAATATTAAAATTCAAAATAAAATAATAAATATAAAATATAAAAATTTAGGCGACACAAAACAAACCTTTAACCGCGTAAATGTTTCTTATTTTACTTCATCATCTAATCTTCAAAGTTGAGTTTGCTTATATCGGACCAAGTATTACCACTTTCCGTACCTTCTAAATTACCTTAGGACTGAAATAGTAGTCAAAGAGAGCCCCATTGTTTTGAAAAAGAAGAAAAAAAGGAACCCTCAATCACGAAAGCGAAAATTTAACCAATCTTCTAATCTTTTACAGATCGATAACTTTGTCCGTCTCTCTTCCTGCTTCGCTTAAGATCCGATCGAACTTGAACAGCTCCGCACTGGACACGAACCCTCTAAAGGTACTCCACTTTTTCCTTTTTAACTGTATGAAAATTGGCTTCTCCCAATTATAGATCTCTTCGCCGGTCATTTTTTGCTTCAGTCTATTTAAGTTTCAAATATTTTCCAATTTTTTTTTATAGAAAGGAACATGTTTTTTTTAGCATTTATCAGGGTTTCGTCTTCACCCCTTGTTTGGTGGAAAATGAAGGAAAAGGTATAAAAGGTTAGCTTAGGGTAAATACTTCTTCGGGTTTCTTTACGGTGATTTCTAATTCTTCAGAAATTCGAATTCTGAGATAGAATTAGATAGTTATATTGGTATACTTTACAGGTGTAAGATCTTGTGAGTTAACATGGCAATGATTGATGAGCCGTTGTATCCCATTGCTGTGTTGATTGATGAGCTCAAGAATGAAGATATCCAGCTTCGTTTGAACTCTATCCGCAGACTGTCTACGATTGCACGTGCACTTGGTGAAGAAAGGACACGGAAAGAGTTGATTCCATTTCTGAGTGAGAACAATGATGATGATGATGAAGTTCTCCTTGCCATGGCGGAAGAACTCGGAGTTTTTATTCCTTATGTTGGAGGTGTGCAATATGCTAATGTATTGTTACCTCCATTGGAGACTCTGTGCACTGTTGAGGAAACTTGTGTGAGGGAGAAGGCTGTGGAGTCATTGTGTAGAATTGGTGCCCAGATGATGGAGCAGGACTTGGTTGAGTCCTTTATTCCATTAGTGAAGGTTGGCTTCTGCTATTTGCTTTCATATTCCTCATACAATGTGTGTGTGTGTATATAGATGTATATATATCTCCAATAGTCTTGCATATTTATTGGATTTAGGAAGTTGATTACCTTGAAATGCAGATGCATGTTGGGAAAGATGAAATAACATTTTGCAACAAGATTTTACAGGAATTTGATATAGAGTTCAATCGTGGCTTAGGTTTTTGGCCAAAAATTGTTAGTGGAAGAATAAAAAAACTCTAAATCAGACAGTTGACAAAAATGTACTTGCATTATGTGTTTTGTGATTCTAAATTAGCATGTACTGGTTGCCATACCAACTTGCATGTTCTACTGCACTGCCATGTTATGAATCGGATTTACCTATAATATGATAATGTTCTGCCTCTGCTCTGACTAGGACTTCACTGCCTCCGCTCTGACTAGGGCTTCACATTATCTCGGATATATAATCAAATTCACTTTTAATTTTTGATCCTAATTAGTTCTTGATTTAGTTTTACTTCAGTACAATAGAATAACTGCGTCTTTTTGTTGATTATTATTGTCTCAAACATCAGAGATTGGCTGCTGGTGAGTGGTTTACGGCTCGAGTTTCCTCGTGTGGCTTGTTTCATATTGCATACCCAAGTGCCCCGGAGGCATTAAAAACTGAACTGAGAGCGATATACAGTCAGCTTTGTCAAGATGACATGCCCATGGTTAGGAGATCTGCTGCAACAAATCTTGGAAATTTTGCTGCTACTGTAGAAGCACCTCATTTGAAGGTGGACATCATGTCAATGTTTGATGATCTGACACAAGATGGTATGTAGATAAGCTAAATATCTTTTGATTTGAAAGTAGCTTTAATTATATACTTCAAAAATGCAAAACAGTTAATTTGTGGTAAACCTGGTCAAAATCCTAAGGAAAGAGTTTGTAGTCTTATGGAGCTTTTCTTCCTTTTAGAAGGGGTTTAGGTGCAAATATGTAGGAATGAAGAGGCATTGGGACATGTATAGCGGGCTGCTCCTTTGTAGCTCCAAGGAAACTTGCCTTTATGTTAGCACTAAAGAAGAAAAGAAAAAAATTAAAAGAATGTGTTTTCCCGTTTTGCAACTTCATCTATCTGATAAATTCAAGGTGTGTTGCTTAGGAGCAAGAGTATCGTTTTGAACAGTCTCATTAGCAAAGAGCCAGAGGCACTTATAACTTTTTTTCGTCCTATCTTTTCAAACAATTATGTTTTAAAATCTGTGAAATTTCTAGTGTCTCGTGTAAAGCTAACGAAGGTCCATGATGTACTTTTTCGGGTTTTGACCTTATTTTGTAAATGGAAAGAAAAACACACCTGTCTATTATCATTTGTCTCTACTAATGCATTTTATCATCCATGTTAAATTTCCAGTATTGTTGTCAGGTTCAATTTTTATGGGATGGTTTAATGCTAATTTTTTTACTAAAATTTCATTCCTGCAGACCAAGATTCTGTTCGATTATTGGCTGTTGAGGGTTGTGCAGCTCTTGGAAAGTTGTTGGAACCCCAAGATTGTGCAGCACATATTCTCCCTGTCATAGTTAATTTCTCACAGGTAGACCATTTGATAAATATTATGCTACAAACATGTTACGGTCTCTAATATTCCTTGTCTTATTTTGCCATTTCCCCCCATCTTTTTGATTGAGGAAGTTGGGGTAAACTCTGTATTGTTGTTTTATTTTGCTTGAGTCCTACATTATCGACATATGTTTTTTTAAGCTCTTGGCATTTTTAAAAAAAAAAATTACAAGTCTTTTTTTCTCCTGTATTTGAAAATTTTAATTGAGGAGTTGGGGATTTATTTTACCTTTTCACAGTCATTGAAGATAAAACTTATCCAATGTTCTTCTAATCACATGGCATTCCTAGATCACAGTTGTGTTAGAAAGCACTAATGTCCTAAACTTTTTGACCATCTTGCTTGCACATATTGCATCTGTAAATGATATGCTTCCAGCATGCTTTTGAAGGAAATAGATTATCACATTTTGTTATTTCATCTCAAACTGCATCATGTCCATTTTGTCACGAGGGCTTTCAATCTGTGTTATGCTACTATCCAATGTTCTTCTAATCACATGGCATTCCTAGATCACAGTTGTGTTAGAAAGCACTAATGTCCTAAACTTTTTGACCATCTTGCTTGCACATATTGCATCTGTAAATGATATGCTTCCAGCATGCTTTTGAAGGAAATAGATTATCACATTTTGTTATTTCATCTCAAACTGCATCATGTCCATTTTGTCACGAGGGCTTTCAATCTGTGTTATGCTACTCTATAGGGATCCCTCATATCTTTAGGGTTTACCAAGTTCTTGAATTGAGATTTATATTCACCAGCCAAAAATTGATTAACTTCAAGGTTGTAAATGTTATGTTCTTCACAACTCTTTTTTTCTTTTCATTTTTTAGAATATATATATTGTGCTTGTTTTGATGGATAGTTAATTTTAAGGCAAAGTATTTAGCTCTTGCTTCTAAGAGTGAAATGAAATGTAAAATTATTGTCTTAAGTTTTTCCTTTTATCCTCTCTTATATTCTTTAGTTCAGTAATTAATATTTATGTTTTTTTTTGGGGGGGGGTGTTACTTTTGCTTTTAGGATAAGTCTTGGCGTGTCCGTTACATGGTTGCTAATCAATTGTATGAGCTATGTGAAGCGGTTGGTCCTGAGCCTACTAGGTAAATATCTATCGTGTAAGAATTCCTCATTATTATTATTATTATTATTATTTTTGCTTTCATGATATCTATTGCTATGGTTGTTTTGCTCCATTTTAAATATTTTTTTTCCTATTTTTCCCTTTTCCCTTATCTTTTGATGAATTTCCTTTCTATCTAATTTGAAATTCATGTAATTGGCTTAGGTAGCGTATAGGAGCTTAAATTTGAATATAAAAAATTTTAGACTCCATTTGGTTTCAGAAAATAGAGGCCATTTTCATTTTTGTTTTCTTGGAAAATAGAAATCACTAAAGGAAATATGTTTGGTTGAAAATTTTAGAATGATTTTTGAAAAATGAAAATGAGAACATTTGAAAATTAGGCTCTGTTTGATTTTAGGATACAAAGGTTCTGGTTATTTTTGTTTACTTGGAAAATAAAAACATTGAAGAAAACATGTTTGATTTAAAATTTTAAAAATGATTTTTGGAAAATGAAAAAGAATATGTGAAAATTAGAAAATAATAAATAATTTTCATTGTTTTCACTAAAAATGCTTTTTAAAATTGAAAATGTTGAAGACAAGGGTTTTTAGCATTAAATAATTTGGCCCTGGTTTAAACGTAAATGCAAAAATTTTTTTTTCTGGAGTTTTTAAATATCAAATCTGGTACTTTGGTTCAATTTCATATAAATGTAGAATTTTTTTTATAGATTTAAAATTATTTGTTTTGGAGAATATAAAATTTCAGTTTCTAGATTTTGATTTGGATTTAAATAAAACTTCTAGGTTTGTATTTAATTCTCTAATACATTCATCTCAACGACCAATAATTGAAACACGATAAAATATGAAAAAAGAACATGGACATGGCATGAATAGAAAAAATTGTCAAAATTTACATAAAAACAAATTATTAAAAATTTATATAAATATATATTTCCTAGATAACAATTCTAACAATAATACAAACAATATGGGAGTTTTCATAGATTGATTCCATTGAGATTTTTTTTTTAAAGTGTTGCAAGTACAATACAAATACATGTTTGTGTGACCACAAGTATTAAACTATTACAGCATGGATTGTTCGAGTAATCACAAAGTAGAATCAAACAATTACAAACACAAATGGACTAAGAATTGATATAATCCAGACTAAAGCTTACAAATTAGACTAACTGAACTGAAATCCACACATGACAATTGCACATGGTAGGTCTTGAACTTGGGTACCCAAGATATAGGGCTTTTGTCTTTGCCAATTGAGCCAAGGCCTCATTGGCAAATATGAGAGTTTTTTTTAATACTAGATTATGGGATATTCACGATGTGAGTGAAAAATTTTTGTGACATTCAAAAAAATTGATATTACACCTAAATATAGCTTTGGTTGAAATGGTAAAATTGAATTATAAATAATTATAATGTTTTGGGTTCGAATCGCATCATATGTAAATATTTTTCTAGACTTTATATAAAGAGACAAAATTTCCTTCAAAATAATAACTATTACTTTGTAAAAATAAAGGGCTTTTGGTAAATTTCCCACCAAATGGAAATCTGGTTGAAGGTTGACACCAAATCATTGAGAATATTAAATAATAGTATAGATTTTCAATTAGACAGGACATTTTTTGGCATAATATAAAAAGGATAAATTATCATTACATAGAAGTAAAAAAATGATAAAGAGAAAATTGATAGATTTTGTTTCCTGCTTTCAATAGTAATTTGAAATCCTTGTTTTGGACTATCTAAAATTGATGTGGGATTTACCGAATCCAAATTTATTTCTTTTTATTTGGTATCCTAACAAAAAGTTTGGATTTGTAATCCAGAGCCAACTCTTTTTACTCAAATATAAGTTCCTAAAACGGACCTGTAGTTTATTTATCAAATCCATATTTCAACCATCTTAAGCCGATTTTTCTTACACTCTTGCATTACTTGGGATGATGCTCTTGAGTTGTATTTGAATTATATTGTAAGTTTACATGTTTAGGTCGGATCTAGTTCCTGCATACGTTCGCCTGCTTCGTGATAATGAAGCTGAAGTTCGAATAGCTGCTGCTGGAAAAGTAACCAAGTTTTGCCGAATTCTGAACCCGGAATTAGCAATTCAGCATATTCTTCCTTGTGTCAAGGTAAAAATGCTCATGGAGAACTTTGGCTACTTTGTCGAGGTTCTGTTTTCATATATTGCTGTAATTTAGCTTTTCCAGTCTCAAGCATTGTCCTGCCTGATTAACATTGCCTACTGTAGGAACTATCAACAGATTCATCCCAGCATGTTCGTTCTGCTTTAGCTTCAGTTATAATGGGAATGGCACCTGTTTTAGGGAAGGTAAACATTCTGTTTGTCTTGTGCTTGGATAGCTCACCTTAAATGGAATTTTGTTTTCCCCTGGAATTGGCATAGGTTATTCCATATTGTCTGGAGATGCTTTAGATGTTTTGCTGGTTTTGTATTGTTGGGTCTCATTGATTCTAGAAGGCATTGTTTCCTATTGTTCTATTACATTATAAATAGAATTGCATTCATGCTATACATGGGTTGCAAGTTTTTCTTTCTTTTTTCTCTGCATATAACACAATCTCCTTTGATGTTTATAGGATGCGACCATAGAGCAATTGCTTCCCATATTTCTTTCTCTTTTGAAAGATGAATTTCCAGATGTTCGACTGAATATCATTAGCAAGCTTGATCAAGTGAACCAGGTTTGTTATAATTGTTAAGTTGTCAGTTAAGATTTATTAAGAAAGCAATGGTATTTTTTTATTGTTTTCTACATTAATTTAAGATTTTGACAATTTTAATCAATCTTAGATTGCAAAATAATAGTGGACAATGGTTTTTATATTTCTATGTTCGATTGAAAAGTGAAAGGAGGCAAATCAATCTCAGATACTCCTTGTTTTTCAACTAAAGTTTGAGAGATTGATTTTGTTTTAGCTGCTGGAGAAACACCAATATATATGGTACTCCAACTTGTATTATGCTCGTAGTACCCGTGTCTGACATGGATATGGGTAGTTGGAAAAACTTAGAAAAATTGAATATACCTCTGTTGGACGTATCCCACCTGAGTCCAAATAATTCGGCCACATGACTGTTCAATTTGGTCACAATGACTATAAAGTTATTTGTTTGATCATACTGCTGCAATGGGTTAAAAAAAAAAGGTTCTTTGGATATCAACAACTGATATTTCTTCTGATTATTACAATTACTTTCAATTCTTCTCCATTGGTTACTATTATTTTACACTTTGAATCATATATAGTTTCAAACACATTTTTCATTTTAATTGTCTAATACATGTACATCAAAAAATAATGAAAACAAGAACATTATATATTTGAAAAGTAAAATGGAAAAAAAAAGGGAAGATTTTCTCAATATCATTCTTATATTAGTAAAACTGTTTTGGAACAAAAAAAGATGTTGACATATAATAAATAAAGCTTTCCTCCATTACCTGGGAAACTAGAAAAGAGAAAGGGGTACACAAAGAATATGAGAAGAAAGAGGAAGAGTTGGGGCTAGAGCCAACTGCAACTGCCTTCTTATTTTTGTAATTGCAAAAAAAAATTAAGAAAATATGACGTGAAAAAATACAATGAATTGGAAAGTAAGTTCAAAAGTATAATACCTTAGGAGTATTTAGAATACCATGTTTGATAAAAGCCTCACGGTGTGTTGTTTAGCAGTTCTCTCATGCAGTTTCCTTACTGCTCACCTTGCTATTTTAGTCATTTGTTTTACGGGTGGGTTGGAAGCATTACAAATTCTGAGCATGTTAGTGAATAGCTTTATAGTTTATCTATCATTGCAGGTGATTGGAATTGATCTGCTGTCCCAGTCCCTATTGCCGGCAATTGTGGAGCTTGCAGAGGATAGGCACTGGAGGGTTCGGCTTGCAATAATAGAATACATTCCTTTATTGGCAAGTCAGTTGGGTGTTGGATTTTTTGATGACAAACTTGGTGCACTCTGCATGCAGTGGTTAAAAGATAAGGTGCAAAGAACTTTGATATGGAGCAAAAACCAATGGAGTTTGTCTGTTACTTTCTGAGTCATTATATTCCAGTTTAATTGTCTTGTAATGAAATATTTGTGCATGTCAAATCTGTTCTGTGTGCTTTAGGTTTTGTTTGCAGTTTACGAATTGCTAGTCTACCTTTAAGAGGTGTTACTAGGAACTTATTATTGTAATATTACAAAATAAACTTTGTTAACAACATTGGTGTTCATTTTAGGTTTATTCTATTCGTGATGCTGCTGCTAATAATGTGAAGCGTCTGGCAGAAGAATTTGGACCAGATTGGGCAATGCAGCACATAGTTCCTCAGGTCAGTATGCTTTTGTTAACGAGAGGTGGCAATCGGGTGGGTTCGGGTTGTTTTTTTCTGTTTTGGGCTTTTTTGAGTTCAGTCTCGGGTTCAGTTCGGGTTTGTTTTACATTCAATATGTTACTTGATAATATATAACTATTTTTTAGATCTAAATGACCTAAATTAGGAATTAAGTGATCCCTTATAAATTTATACTCCAAGAATCAGAAGCTAAATGCAATGACAAATAATTAAAGAAAAGAACTTGAAAATTAGGGACCAATATCACAGAGCTTTTGTGTTTGTGTGATCGACAATTTCATTTTCTAAAAAATTATTATTTCATTATATATAAAACAATTAATTAATTTATTAAGAAAAATATTTGAATAAAACTAATAATTAAAGCTTTTATAAAAATATTAAATAATCTTTATTACTAAAATTGGGTTCAGGTTTGGGTTAGCCTCGGATTTGAATTTTTTTCATTTCATACTTTTTTGTATTCGGGCCTTTTCAAGTTTGGGTTGACTTTTTGGTCAAATCAGGTTTAAACGGGTTTAGGCTCGGGTTTTTCAGGTTGAGTTCTCGGGCTCAGGCCCATTTTGCCACCTCTGTTTTTTTTTTTTTTAATGGGTGAACAGGAGACATCTGAAGATGTTGGTTCTCACTATGACCTCTCCTTTTTGGGTAATCTATTGACAGGTTTTGGACATGATTAACAATCCTCATTATCTGCATCGGATGACCATTCTACATTCAATTTCTTTACTTGCCTCTGTTATGGGCTCAGATATTACTTGTTCAAAACTTCTACCAGTGGTTATTAATGCTTCAAAAGATAGGTAATGCTGATGTATTTTGATTTGAAAGGTTATATGTTTGAATTCTGACTTTGTCTATGAGACTGAAAATTTCGAAACACAGGGTACCCAACATCAAGTTTAACGTGGCCAAGGTGCTGCAATCACTTATTCCGATTGTTGATCAATCCGTGAGTGAACTTTTTCTTATTTTAATAGCTGTCACGTGGTAGAATTCTAGTATTTGATTTTTTTTTCCTTCTTTTTCTAAACATGTAGAGTTTTAGTGGAATATCTATCATGGGAGCGGAAAATCTGTATATGTTTCAAAGTAGCTTTTGTTATTATTTTAGAAAAGAAATATTAAAGATGAAAAGAAAGGAAAAAAAACCATCTGAATCTTGTTGAGTCTTGCAGAAAATTTTAGGGTTTATACTGTTCCCGCAAATCATGTGATGTTATACGAATGCCACCTATTTTGTCTCTGTTTTTCATTTCTTTATGTGCCTCTTGTCTCACCTTGGTTTCCCATCTCTGAATTATTTTAATTCGTTGATGTTGCTGACAATTGGTAAAATTGAAGACTTATCATCTCATTTAGCTCTCCTGGTTGAAATGGAAGAACCTATTTGTTTTTAGGGTTATATATATAAGGATATTGTTATGGTGGTTTACTATATTCCTGGATTTGGAATATAATTTTGTATTCTTGGATTTGAACAATACAGGTAGTGGAGAAGAAAATCCGTCCATGCTTAGTTGAATTGAGTGAGGATCCTGATGTTGATGTCAGGTTTTTCGCCAGCCAAGCACTAGAATCAAGCAATCAGGTCATGATGTCTTAGCTTGTCTTGTGTCATTATTATTTTTTACTTCTGTTTTGTCCCCCCCAGTTTTGTTTTTGTTTTTGTTCCCCTCTCAATATCTCATATTATCAGATACATGCAGTTTCTTATTTGTGGTGCTGAATTCCTTGTCAAAGAATCTTTTATTTTGTTCAGAAGAAAATGCCTGCACCTGTGACATGCTTTTCTAATCACAATCAAACCAATTCTTGAAATGTCCGATGCCATTATCAGTAGAGATGTAATTGAGCGACATATGTTGAGTCCAAATAAGTAGATGTGCTTCTATTCGGTTAAATCTTTGAAGGAAGCATTTGGTTTACAAAATGTAATATTATTTATGGTAATAAGATTATCAAAATCTAAAATATTTTGAGATTTGATGTTTCGTTAATGGAATGTAAAATTACATAACGAGATTGTGTTTAGTGAGTTTTGAGAAAATTCGGAAATAAGTTAGAAAAAGGGAATTCATAAAGAATTAAGTTGATATTGGAGGTGAAAATTGATGTAGGAAATTTGTGAATGTGAAAATGTGGATAAGGTATCAGATTGTAAATTTTAAGAAGTTGGCGGAACAAAATGTAAATTGATCAAATTTATGTAATATGAGTTAATAATTATTGTTTTGCATGAGAATGACTTGGAATATGTTAAATTGATAAAGATCTTTTCGGGATTAAATTAGAAAAGATGGAAAGTACAGGGATTAAAATATAATTTTTTTTATCAAAGAAACTCATAAATGCAAAATTTTATGTGAATAATTGATAATTATGGATTATAGGTGCTAATTAAAAATTCTTTTGAGGTATTCATTGCCTTGAATGGAAATAAAAAAAATGATAATGGATTATAGGTGCTAATTAAAGAATGAGCGTGTGGAATCTTGAGTCCATGGCTTGTACTGTTGAAGTAGTTATAGTGTTAGTAATAATAAACTCTTACTTCTTGTAAGTGAAAATGTGTTAAAAGAAAAGTAATAAGTGAATTATAATGCCATGATATAGTGTAAAATTGGATATTAAAAAATGGAAAGTGATTAGTTATCATTAATGAGTAAAGTATAGTAAATTGACGTCGTAAACTACAAAACTGTTAAAAATAGACAAAAAAAAGAAATGCAAAAGAGAAATGTGTTGCATAAAATTTTAATTTGAGCATTGACATGGAACATTAAATGTAATGTGAAATCATTAAAGGTGTGAAAGATGAATGAGAATTTGACAAACTTATGGTTAAAGTAGAAATAAGTGCGTAAACATGAATAGGTGATTTACCTCACCTAGGTGATTAGTGATTCTTGATAAATAAGTAATAATAAATGGTTCTTAGAAATAAATATGGGAAATGTTATAAATCTACATGTATATGAATTTCTATGTGGAAATGGTGTGATATAGATTTTGCGATGTAATAAATAATTTTATAAGTGAGTTACCTTTGCAAGTGTAGTAAAATAGTGAAGGTGCAATTGGCATGCTAATAGGGATTAGTGTGCACGCTTTATGTTGGAAGACAACGCTTTGTTGAAGACAGCGATAGGCATTACATGTAATGCATAGTGAGGGCTCTAGTGTTTGGTGTGATGGTTGGGTTGCACTTTTAGTGCAACAAGTGCGTGGTGTTCAGTTGGAATTCCGAGTATCTGACTTTTATTATACCTAGAGTTTTCCAAGGGCTAAGTGGTATATAATAAGTGTTCATTGGACTCATGATGATATCAAGTGTTAAAATGGGTATGAAAAAAGTGACGTGATTAAAAAGGAGATAAAAGTGAATAATTGTGTAATGCCCAAAAATGCTGGTACTACATCGGGTATTGTTCTAAGAATCGTGTTTAGAGAATTTTGAAAAAATTCATTAATAAGGAAAATTAAGGGGATTCACAAGGAATCAAATCGATATTTGAGGTGAAAATCAATGTGGAGAATTGTGAACAAGAAAATGTAGATAAAGGATCAAATCATATATTTTGAAAAGTTCGAGGATTAAAATACAAATTGAGGAAATATGAGTTAATAATAATTATTTGGCATGTTGATGATTTAGAATATGTATTGGTATTGTAAGGATCACTTTTTGGTCTAAATTGGAAGAGATGGAAAAGTATGATGATTAAATTGTAATTTTTCCATTTTATTAAGAAAGGTAATAAATGTGAATTTTTGCACGAATAATCAATAATCATGGTTGATAAGTGTAGATTAAGGAAAATTCGATGTATTAGGTGCCACAAATGGAAGAAAGAAAGTTAGCAAGTGAAAAAGGGAAAGTTAGCAAGTGAAAAAGGGGGCTAAAGTGTAACTTTTCCACAAAATGGGCATTTTGATAATTTCTCATGAAAGTGATGTTGGAAATATTATTTTATGAGATATTAAATTGCTAAGAATAATTTAGAGCCATTGGATTGGATTTTTAACTTGAGGGTTAAATGTAGACCACTCATTTTATAAGTTGGACTTTGACTTGTAGGCTTTGACCAATTAGGGGTTTTAAAATGAGGAAGATGAGTATTTATCTCATCTTCTCCCTTTGAAAATTGGCAACCATGGGAGGGAGTGTTGAAAAAATCGGTTAAGAAAACTTTTTTTACAATTACATTAAAAGTTTTAAAAATATTTCAAAGTCGAGCCTTTTGTGATATTTATAGTGATAAACCTTAAACCAGAATAGTACCTGTGCTTGGTGCGAGTTGGATTTAGTTGATCTTGACTTTCAACCAAATGATTTTCTCCATTATCCTCGTACCATGAATCACGTTGAGTGTGGTTCGAGCAGGATGAACCAAAACATAGAAAAGAAAGCGATTTACTTACTTTCAATAGGAAAGCAAGTTTTGTCTATGAAAACCAGTAAAGATCATGTAATAGCCTTAACCCGTATCCGTCATCGAAACAGGATTTTAGAGCATTATTGAAACATTCAAAATATTCTACAAATAATTTATGTAAATTACTATTCATTAATCGAGATCATTCGAAACGTCTCTTAACTAGACCTTCGAGGCCTAATACAAGCATTTGAATCGAGTCGGGACTTAATCGGGAACTCTAAGAATTTTTCGCGACATTTCAAGAATTTTCCAAGGTGTAGGGCTCACACACCTATGTGGTCCAAGGGACACGCCTATACCATAGGTCGTGTTCGACCTTGTGTAAATCTCTACTTGTGCACACGGCCATGCTACACGCCCGTGTGTTAGGCCGTGTGGTTAATTAATTCAATTCGAAATTTGGTGTAGGTTTCACATGGCCAAGACACACGCCCGTGTGCTCAATTCTGAGCATTCTGTTTCTCAAAATTAAGGTGCAGCCTATGTACCTGGCCGTGTGTCATACACGGTCTAGACACACGCCTGTGTGTCTGCCCGTGTGGACAAAATGAAACTATTTCTAGCTTCATTTCTCGCCCCAAAATCACACCAAAGGCCTGCATTTAAAACTCACATCCAATACCAGCCAATTCAAGCGCTCAAATTAAGCAAATTCCGTCATTCAACAAGGCACATCATTGCATGCATACATGTTTATAATCTTACCTTGGTATATTTTCTTTGTTAGGCATAATTTGAACAACCATTAACATGTATGTAACTACCATAATATGACATTACAAGTATATCAAAACAACCATTACTAGTCATTCCAATGGCTAGATTACAAACCACATAATTAAGCCATCTATGACCAATTTAGCCTATACATGCCATTATACCAAAATAATTTTATTATATATACCCAAAATAAGCTAGTGGATAGTGTGACGATGCTCCAATGACTCCAACTTTCGCGAGCTTCCGAGTACTATAAAATAGGGGAAAATAAAATTAAGTAAGCATAACATGCTTAATAAGTTCGTATAATGAAAACTAAACTTACCAATCCTGTTTATTAAATCTAAGCAAACAATATCTTGTTTTCCATCCATTTGGCATAATTGCCTAAACACATGCATTCAATCAAACATGTTAGTCACAAAATTTTCATATACATCAAGTAAACATAGATGAGCTCTTCATACTATTTTCCTTCAAGACATCATTCATTTCATTCCATAATTCTCTTATCATGCGAAGAGGTTTTGTGTTCGTTGAATCATTGAAATTTCGATGGATACTCAAATGGTACACTCGAGGTGTACGATTCAATAACCCGTCAATTCTTTTTCAATAGTACCCATTAGGGCACTTAATCAAGGAACGCACTTAATCAAGTAACACACTCTCGAGTCACATATCATAGAATAGGATTACCAGTCCAGGCTAAATCCTTTATATAACGTACGCTCGAAAGAGTTCAATTGCAACATATACTCGAGAGGTATTATATCAGAATTACCCGTCCGGGTTAAATCCTTTCCATAATGAGGTCAATAGGATTACTCGTCCGAGCTAAATCCTGTCAGTAACAAATGCAGTACCTTATTCATTTCGAGAAAGCATATATGTTTATCGAAATTCAATATTCAATTGGGACATAACCCCTTTTTCACCATTTTCAAGCATATATTAATTTCTCATATTGTAACATCCAAGTAAATCACATAAATGATAATCACATTTCATACAATCACAACATTTAATTTAACATAATTACAAGCTCAATTAAGTTACACGAACTTACCTCGACACTAGTTCGCATAAGTAATCTACTAATCTGAAACCTTTTCTTTTCCTTGATCTAACCTCGAATGTGAGTTGTCCGGATCCATATAATTAGCTTTGATCATCAATTTCTCATATTTCATACTCATTTGGACTCAATTTACGTTCTAGAAAAAATTACCATTTTGCCACTAACTTTTCCATAAATTCCAATTTCATCCCTAGGCTCGAAAAATTAAACTTATGCAATTTACTCTTTTTTCCCAGCCTAACCAAAATCCCATTACAAAATTTACAGCACATGTATTCATAAAAATTTAGAATTTTTCATCAAATTTCACAACTCTACATTTTAGTCCCTAAATCATGTTTTCATCAAAAATCACTTTGTAAAAGTTGTTTATCTATCAACAACCTATCATCCATGAGCCAAATTTCATACCTTGATAACTTTCAAATTAATCCCCCAAATAGATAGATTAGACTATCCCGATTCCAAAAATATAAAAACTACTAAAAACAAGACTTGATTTCATACCTTTTTAAGCTTAGAAAGTTTTCTTCCTCTCTCTTAGGGTTTCCATAAAAATTTTGGGGAAGAAGACATGAAAATAAGATGATAATTTCTTTTTAATTAATTATCATCTTTTAATTTTTGTGATTTCCAATTTAGTCCCTACTCTTTTCTAATTTTTCCATGGATGAGTCACCCAAAAGTCCACATACTTTTCTTTAATGGTCTAATTACCATATAAAGACCTCTAGTTTTGAATTCCATAGCTATTTAATCCTTATAGCTACTAGAATTCAACTTTTGCATTTTATGCGATTTAGTCCTTCTCGTAATTAAACACTTAATCGATAAAATTTTCGTATCAAAATTTTTACACGACATATCTATCATAATATGAATCATATAATAAAATAAAAATAAACTTTATTTTCAGATCGGATTTGTGGTCCTGAAACCACTATTCTGACTTCATTGAATAATGGGCTGTTACATATCATAATTCCAAGAAAATATAATTTACTCGTAGTAAATAAATTACCATTACTTTCTAGTAGAATAACGATATCTCAATATTATATGAAGTGTCTTTTTAGGTCAACTAGTGCTCTCTATTTATAGGGAAAAGTACAAGAATCCTAATTTAATAAGCCATTGACAAATAATATTATTTCAATAGAAAAGACAATCCCACTCTAAGTGACATGGGAGGGGGGGATTTGACACACCCATTTATTTTTACTAGGGTTGTCACCCCATGTGTTCACACAAGGCACAATTTGGGCCTCTCATGTATTGAATCCAATTATATGTGCTTATTAAACTTTTGATCTAACACTTTATAATTTAAACCAACCAAATGTTTATTTTACATTTCCCAAAATAAATACTATTTAATCAATTAATTAAATTAACTAAATTAATTTCTCAATTATATAATTTTCTTAATCCAATTCTAATTCTATTAAAGTCATAACAACTTTATCGTAATAAAATCTATGAGAAAATATATTTAATTTACTTATTCAACAGATTCATAATGACTAATTAATTTAATTTTATTTCTGAACTTTAATAATTTAGTTATAAATAATAATTTGAAAGCCTTAAATTTATTCTCTATTTATTTCTATACTTAGCGAGAAAACGCATTCAGTGCGAATACGATATATCTTTTACTTAATTGTTTTCATTCATTTCTATTTTTTTAGTTCTATATGTAATTCATTTCTGGTTTCAATAAGCAAGCAGAAGGACTGATTGGACATATATAATTTGAGCTCAAATAATTTATAATTAAGTTTCGCTTTTCATCTATTAATTATAAATTTATTTAGTCGCTGAGTCATTCCATTATAGTATCATGACTAAGCTCTCTCTTATTATATACTATTACGAAAGCTACTTAATAAGTGCTCATCCAATGACATTTTCATAAGTGTGTTACCCTCATAGGATATCTTTAATCTCTTTGAGATAAATTTGTTCTTCCAATATGACCCTATTTTATTTCATAGTAACAATTACATATTCCTTCATAAAAAGTAAATTACTATTAAATAGTAATCAAATAATTTATGACAAAGACAAATGACCTGTGACCACATTTACTTTTCATCTATAATGTAATTTCGATGAGAGGATATCTTTTACCCTTTAGATGGGCTATGAATTTCACTATTGTGGAATGATGCTACATACTGCAGAAGTCGTATACTTAATGTATTAGGTTTCAGTTTCTTATCTATTTGAAATCAGACTTTCTTTTACATTAAAGTATATGAGTCACACATACATAGTCCATCACTTATTCAGGATTAAGGTATGCCACACTATGAACATCAGAAGTGAATAAATCCACAAATGAATCTAAGATATATTCTATTTTGGTCTTGCCTGATGTACTGTTAGTCTAATCAGTCACATCCATGTCTTTATCTTCTAGGAGTCACCCGTTCCGATACTCAAGATAATGTATCTTTTCAATTGGACTTGATTGATGAAATATTAGTCTTTCAATCAGTTTGCTCATTTCCAATTAGACTAATGTCATGTATAGATTATCTACTAATATAAGTTATCTTTCTATATTACGATTTGATCATATAATATCGCTTAGTATTAATTAAATGTTAGATAATTAATGAGCCAAAATATTCTTCCATTTTGCTTTGTGTGCAGAAACTGTTGAGGACAATATACAAAGAATATTAATGTAATCAATATATATATTAAGCCAATTTGTTTGAAGAATACAAGTATACGTAGATGAAAATACTACACTAAGGGTACTAATTCCAACAGCCTCCCACTTACCCTAGTGAAGTAGATGAGTCAAATTTTGTATTCCTATGCCTTTTACATATTTCTCTAAACTCTTAACCACCAGAGTCTTGGTAAACAAATCCACCATATTGTCCTCTTATGTGACTTTGACTACATCCACTGTTTCGTCTACTACTTCCTCACTAGTAATATGATACTTTTTTATCAATGTGTTTTGTCCTTTTGTGGTTTGTGGTTTCCTTGGTATTAGCTATTGCTACATTATTATCAAAATACAATGTGATGGCTTTTTCCATACCAAGAATGACTTTGAGATCTGAAAGGAACTTCCGAAGCCATATTATTTCTTTTGTTGTTTTTGAAGAAACCAAACATTTGGTCTCCATAGTAGAGTCAACAACAAAACTTTACTTGACACTTTCCACACTACGGACCCGTCACATAGGGCAAAGACATAGCCCGGTGTCAATTTCCTTGAATCCCAACACATTTGGAAGTCAGAATCGGTATAACTGAAATGAGTAAGATCTCCTCTAGATTACACAAGCATATAATCCCTTATTCTTTATAAATATTTGAGTATATGTTTAATTGTTTGCCAATATCTTGGACCAAGATTCGCCTGATATCGACTCACCAACCCTACTACTAAATAGATATCTGGACGTGTGCATAACATAGCACACATGGGAATTCCTTGTAACACCCCTAACCCGTCTCTATTGCCAGACTAGTGCTACGGAGCATTACCGTACAAACAAAAACGTTTAACATCATAATATGTAATTAAACTAAACATATCATAAGCCATTCATTCACATACATTTTGTTTCTAAATCGAGCCTTTGAGGCCCTAAAAATGTCATAGAAGTAATTTGGGACTAATTTGGAACAAAATAGAAAGTTTAATAAAAACATGCAAAAATTGCAAAACAGGGGTCACACGGTCGTGTGACATTGCCTTAGGCCATGTAACTTTTGAAATAGGGACACATGGCCGTGTCCCAGCCTGTGTCTTCACCCATGTAACTCACTAAGTAGGGTCACACGCCCACGTGCCATGCTGTATAACTCTTTGAGTAGCCCCACACGCCTATGTGCCAGGCCGTGTGTTAAGCAGTGTAACTCACTGATTTGTACACTAAGAAACTCTCAGATGACACAAGGCCATGTGCCTCACACGGCTGGGTCACATGCCCGTGTCCCAGGCTGTGTAAACCCAAAATGTACCTAAAATTCAATCACTACAAGTCCATTTCATACCTAATCATTTAAACCATATAGGCACACATTTAAGAGGTTCAAATACCATTCAAACATACACAAACATGCCATTTCAATCATCTTAAATTACCTAACCAATGTGCCATTCAAAGGTACCACAATTGCATCAAACATAATTTACTAAATCAAGTTAACCTTTCCTTATTTCTTGCATGAAGACTTAGTTCAAATAAGTACTAAATCATGTCTCAATAAATCATTCTCAAAACAACATCAACATACCAAAAAGGACCATAATATCAAGCATATTAAAGTACCCAAAATGATATAACTTAGTAAGGCATCAAAGTGTACCAAACCAACATAGTTTTCAAAAGCTTATACATGCCAAAACAACATGAACACATTTATCAAAACACCATTACAAGTCACCCTATACATGCC
Source organism: Gossypium longicalyx (assembly GCA_025698465.1). Classification (NCBI taxonomy): domain Eukaryota; kingdom Viridiplantae; phylum Streptophyta; class Magnoliopsida; order Malvales; family Malvaceae; genus Gossypium; species Gossypium longicalyx. The sequence continues at coordinate 58,309,671 of CM047002.1, read as the reverse complement.
ATTATAAACCTTGGCCAAAATGCTCAAAAACTATCGAATTGACTGCTGGATAGTGTGATAGGTCTTCGACGAGCTTCCTACCAAATAGAGATTCCAGTAATCTATAAAACAAAGGAAAGAAACTACATAAGCAACAAATGCTTAGTAAGCTTGTATAAACCTTAAACATAACTTACCATTTCAATAATACAATACATATATTAAACATAATTCAACACCAATGCCATAAGCTTAGTAAATCCTAATCAACATCACCAGCTCACAAGTTAATGTATCAATCCATAACATAATTGAAATCAACATGTGATATGTAAATTTCCATATGTATAACGTCATTTAGTTCATAAATCTTTTCACTAAGTCATGATTCAATCCATTTGCATACTTACCATTTCGTTCCTTTTTCTTACTAGTTGAGCCATTTAGAATTACATCAGATACTTGGGAAAGATCACACTAAGTGTGCCTTTACATATAACCGTAAACTTTCCTTTACATCAATGCTCACACGAGCTGTGAAATGGGTCTGCTCACACAAGCTGTGGGTCGAAATGTAAGCTAAATGATGCTACTCACACGAGCTGTAGAGAATCCGCAACAAATGTAGGACCTCAGCCATCGGTAGGACATTCAAGACCAACACTTGAAACATGAAATCCCTAATGACATGTCATTTGTATCCTAAGAATTCTTAAGGTTCAACGAGACTCAATATCTGTCAATTCATCATAGCATTGATACATTTATATATTAATCCATTTACATTAAAAATAACAAAGTAAGCATTCAATTTAAATAAAATTAACATGATTTCTTTTCATATGGACTTACCTCGATGACTAGGGGCGTAAAAGTTAAATCGAACTAATCCGAAACTTTAACTTTTCCTCAATCTAATTTTGAACGTGATTTGTCTTGACCTAAATAGGTAATTTAATCAATTAAATACTTCTAGTATTCAATTTAATTCACATTTCATATTTATGCAAAAAAATCAATTTGCCCCTAACGTTTTAACTTTTGACAATTTAGTCCTTAAGCTTATAACTTAAAATCTAACCATTTTAATCTAAATCCATATCAATCAAAGATGAAAGGGAGCTTGAAACAACCCATATTTACTATCTTTTCACAACAAAACCCTAGTATTTATACTTTTAACAATTTAATCCCTATTTTAAAAATTCATCAAAAATCACTTAACAAAACTTGTTTATTTTTCAACAAGGATTCATAATCTATCAACTAACATAAAAAATCATTAAAAAACGTTCATGGAGCCCTCAACCTTTAACAATTTTTCAAATTAACCTCCGGGCTAGCTAGATTAAGCTAAAACGATCACAAAAATGTAAAAATCATTAAAAACTAACCTCAAAATACCCACATGCATAAGCTATGTTGGCCAAACCCTCAAAGAAACAAAAATGGTGTTTCTTCTTCAATATTTCGATAGAGAAGATGAATAAAGAAGTTGATGCAATTTTTGTTTTGTTTAATTTAGGTTTTATTTGTTCAATTACCATTTTAACCTTTAAAAACTTTCATAATTTCATTAAAACCTATCCATGTACATCCACTGTCAACATATATGGTATAATTACCATTCAAGTCCATTAACTTTCATTTCCAAAGCCACTTAGCCCTTTTAGCTAGTAGAACTCAACTTTTACACTTTTTATGATTTAGTCCTTTTCACCTAATTAACCATTTAAACATCAAAATTTCTTAATGAAAATTTAATGCGACCTTAATAATATCCCATATAAACTAAATAAATAATAAAATAATAATTCACTCATCAAAATTGTGGTCCCGAAACCACTATTTTTGATACCCCTGAAAACGAGCTGTTACATTCCTACTGCCAAAGCATAAAAAAACCTTTCTTATTTATTCTCTTTAACCTTTCTTATTTATTCTCTTTCTTTTGCTATCCTAGGATAGTCATCTATAGAAAGATGAAAACTTGATATAGAAGGTTGAGATCCCTTCTTTGAATCGATTGTTGCGAAACATTCCAATATCTTGTCTATAAATGAAGTCTGTGATAAAGCTATCACTTTGTTCTTTTGATCCCCTAGGATTCAAATACCCAGAACATAGTTAGCTTCACTTAAGTCTTTCATGATAAACTATTGGGTTAAAAACAGCTTAACTGATGATAGTGCCTCGACATCATTCCCAATTAGTAGAATGTCATCAACTTATACAACAAGAAAGACTGACTTTTCATCCTTAATACATTTATAAACACAAGCTTCATTAATGTTTTTCTGAAATCCAAAATTTTTGATCTATAACACCCCATACCCGACCGAATCATCAGGTTCGAGCTACAAGTTGCCACATTTATTCCTGGAGCAACTATAACCACAATTTTTATCGATTCAATACTGTACATTCACTAACATGTTAATTTCATCATTATATTATAATAAATAATCTGGTTTAAGGTTTATCCGAGCTTACAAAAGCTCTCTTGATAACTCGAGACCATTGGAGGACTAAACTGCAAAGCTTTCAAAACACAAGGGTTGGAGTTTTGACTTTAGGGGTGTTGTGTCGTGACCTCTAAAATAGTAGGCTAGATTCACAAATTGAGGAGTAAAATTAAAATTTTCCAAAATTCATGGAGTTGGCATTGTGACATCAAATAAAGGACATCGCGACGATGAAGGCTGGTGCCACAACATCCATAGGGTGGTGTCGCGACTCTGTAAGTAGAATACAACAATTCCAATCTCCTTGGGTTACAACCTAACATTTAACAAATATGGTTGGTCTTATGTAACGCCCCAAATATTAAATTATTATTTTTGTATAGTTGTGACACAAGTGTGTATCTACTTCAGTGGTTATGTGTTCTGGGAAGTGTTTGAGAAGTCTTGCGTTCAAGCCTAGGCTTATGCAAAAATTTTGTTTTAATTGAATAAACCCTTGGCTCTAGACAGTAGGTTTTTAAATAAATATGGATAAAACATGACAAAAAGGGCCTGTTGGTCTAGGGGTAAATGGCGTGTGGAGTGTTGCTTGGGGTTTGAGGTTCGAGGCTTGGCGATGTAAAAGGAGAACTTTATTTTGTTGCAAAGGCCATGGAAGTGTCCTAGGTTGATCGAAACTGGGGTGTTTGAATGAACTTTGAATTGAGTGGTTGAGAGGAGAGTGGACAACATGGAGGAATTGTAGAAGAAAATAGGGGCTTTGGATAGATGAGTGATCGGTTGGAGTGAGTTGTGGAGGGATTTGGGGAGATTAATCTTAGGAGTGAATTAGGGAGAAAAATTAGGGGAATTTAAAAGGAATGACGAGTGTGTGCCGAATTAGAATTCTGGCTTCTTAGAACTCGGCTTTGAGTAGTATTTACTCTCTAATTCGGTTGCTTGAAACATTTTTGGCTCTTTTCTTTCTTGGAGGCTGATTTGTGCTAAGAGTGTGGGCAGTATCTTTTCATTTTTGGTCATATCGAATACCTTTCAGGTCCACTTTGTTCTCAACTTTGTGTTCCCCTGCAAACCTCCTGTCAAACTGATTCTTTTTCTCTCCTCTACCTCTTCACATTTTTTCCGAATATTGCTTTCCTCTCTCTCAAACTCTTTCGATTGTTAGCCTTGGTCTTTGGAAAATTCTCCTTGCCTCTTTCTCTCTCCCTCGGCTTTGTTCTTGATAGAATACTTTTCTCCCCTTCTCAATCGATTATAGTTCTTTGGCCGAATATCTTGTCTCCTCTCCCTTTTTCTTTTCTCTTCTCCCCTGTCTCTCAATTGGTCCCTTTTTGACCGAATCTTCCTTCTCACCATCACCCCCAATTGGTTTTTATTTGACTGAATATTACTATTTTTTTCACCTTCATTGTGCTGGATTCTCTTTTTTGCTCTCTCCCTCTCTGCCGATTTTGTGTACTATTCCTACTCTGTGATTCTGCAATTTCAGTAAGTGTGTATTTTTGTTTAGAGATCAAACTATGGTTATGAATAGTTGTTAATGAGGGTTCTATTCGTATGCAGATAATAACCAAAGAAGGGGGAAAATAATTCTTGATCAACGGTTTAGGTGTGTGTAAGGGCTTGGGGGTCCGAATCAAGGTATGTGACAATTGATCTTTGGATAAGTGTTTTCGAAAGTAGTAGTATTAATTTGATTACCTCGTGACTAATTGAATTTTTGTGGATCGAATCAAGGTTTGGAGTGCTCAAGGGCTATGAGCATGTTTTGTAATCAGGTGTGTGTAAACATTGCCCAAATCATAAATCGACAAAAGCTGAAAAATGTGACCATTGACGCTACACGGGCGTGCGCTCACTCGTGTGGTAATTCGAACGCATAAACATGGGTGATTGGTCGTAGAGGCCACCATGAGCGATTTCATGGGCTTAGGCCGTTTTGGGCCATATTGGGCCGAAATGGGCCGTGTGGGCCCCACACGGGTAAACCACATGAAGGTGTGGAGAGTATTGGGCCAAGCTTTGTAATCCACATGGCGAAGGCCATTTCTGGGCTATGTGGGCCACACAGACGTGTGGGCCCACCTGGGCTCGCATTATGGGCTTTGGGCCCATTTTCACTGTATATCTGTTAAGGTTCCACGGGTAGCTTGAGACGACTGTGGACCTACTGTTGGGTCGTTAAGTATACCTAGACCCCAATTTGATGAAATGACTGCTATGCCCCTATGAGGTAAAATAACTAGTATGCCCTTATGATATGTATGACTGTAATCGAGCATACCATTATATATATTGAATACGTGTATGATATTCTGACATGACGCATGACATATTGCATGGGGATGGGTTTATTATGATTAGAGGAAGTGTACTGTATTGGCAGCTCTGCTACAAATACTGTTTAGTGCCGCAACCGGTGCTATTTTGGAGTGTAGGGATGGGTGGGTTGATTTTATCCCACATGGAGTGTAGGGCTGGACGAAATGGAGTGTAGAGGCTAGTTGGGTAGGATTTCTGATTGCATATCTGTACTATTACTATCACTGAAATGGGCTAAGGCCCACACTGATACTGATACTGTAATGGGCTAAGGCCCTAATTGAAAATGGACTGTTACTGATACGGGCTTAGGCCCAGACTGTATTTGCTTACTGCATGATTGATTGTTTGTTTATTAAGGGATTACACACTGATTTTTCATAAACCCACCTTTCTGTTCATCTCTGCAGGTAATCCCCAGTCATAGGCGAGTCGGTGCTGCGAGGGATTCAAAGGTGGCCACACAACTGCACAGACTTTCTCATTAGATTTTAAATTATAAGTATTTTAATTAGGGTATCTTTTTATGTAATAAGGCCTTTTTAAATTTTTAACTTTTTATTTGGGATTTTATTTATTTTGATTCATATCTATTAGTAGTAGGACGCGGGTTTTCAAAAAGATAAATGTTTTTCAAAACACCTTGTTTACGTAACATATTTTAAAAGCTTCCACAACAAACAATGTTTTAAAAAGTAATACCAATTTAATATGATTAACATTTTGCTAAATGACTTGTGTTTTAACAATGAACAAAGCATCCTAAATATTCGTTAAGATCACAAGTAGTTTAATATAGAACGGTTTTTTTTCAACAAAATTATATTTTGCGAAAAACACTTCAATGTAACATTGTCAGATTCAACTATAACGTCTAGGCTGGGTTTGGGGTGTTACATCTTAAGACCCAAAATGACAATTCAACACAATCAACAAGTTCAAATATATATAACTCAAACTCAAAAGACCTTTTCCAAGTATGAACCATTATCATTTTCATTCATCCACTACTTAATTATACGAAATTAGCTATTTACAACTTTTTGCATAATACGATCATGTTGAAGTTGTGCTAGTAATGGCTGGCTAGATATGGCATGATAGTATATTTCAAATTTTGTTTTTGAGATTAATGATATTGGAATGAAGTTGATATTCATATATGGTTTTAAAGTGGATGAATTGAGTTGGTGTGACATCCCGAATTAGAGCCTAATCGGAATAGTGGTTTCGTGACCACAAATCCAAGATAGAAATAATTATTTTATAATTATTTTGATGATTATGATATGATTGCATGATTGTCTGAAAATTTCGTGAAGAAATTCTATGCCTAAAGTGCTTAAATTGAAAGTAGGGACTAAATAGAATAAGTTGCAAAATTTGCATTCTAGAAGTTTTTAGCATGAAATTGCATTGAAATATTAATTAGGAGGTCTTAAACAGCAATTTGACCAATTTTAAGTTCATGGAAAAAATTAGGACATGGAAGGAATTTTTGGAAAGTTTAGTAGTAAGGGCATTTTGGTCATTTGTATATTAAATGAAATAAAATGGGAAAAATAACACAAAATTGGTTATCATCTTCATTAGTTGCTGCCGAAAATTGCTCTCCTCCATAGCTAGGGTTTCTCCAACTTTCAAGCTTCATAGTAAGTGATTTCAAGCCCCGTTTTTAATGTTCTTCACATTTTTGAAATCCTCGTAGCTCGGTTTACTTATTTCTACCATTATTTTGAGTTAGGGTTTATGTTTAAAAATTTACCCATGAATGATAGGCATGTATTTTGTTGTTTGATGGTAGAATATGAATGTTTGAAGTTAGGGGAACGATCTTTTCTAAGCGATTTTTAACGAAAACGAGCAAAACGGCATAATCGATAAAAATACCTATTGTTCATAACTATGTTTTAGAGTGAGAATTTGATGTTGCCATAGAAGAGAAAAATGATCAGTAGGTCATTAAACATAAGAATAAGGGCTGAAATTAAATTTCCGAGCCTTGGGGCAAAATTGTAATTTTCTAAAAGTTAGGGGGCAAAAATATAATTTTTGTATAATGTAATTTTTGGATTAAAATAAATAGTTCGAGTGTTAAATGAGCTAAATATGTTGTTATATATCAAGAAAGACGTGGAATCGACCTCGAACGGGGGAAGGAGAAAGTTTTGGACTAAATTGCAAAATTCCCATATTTTGCACCGAGGTAAGTTTGTATGTAAATAATACATTAATTTCATTTACATTCTTATATTTCAGCCTATTATATATATATATATATTAGCTGATATTGGAGTATAAATCGACTATTGGAAGAATGGAAATAAGTAATAGAAAGAGAGATCTCGGTTGAACATTCGGAAAGATCAAATAAAATAGAGGGAGTGTAGCTAGGTCGCATGTGTGATACGGGATGTATCCCATGCAGACAAGAGAGCTACGTGAGTGATAAATGTAGCTAGGTCGCATGCGTGATTCCAAGTGAAGGACACCATGTAGACAAGAGAGCTACGAGACAAATCGGCTAGGTCGCATGAGTGGTACTAAGTGTTCACCATGTGTACAAGAGAGTCGAACTAAATGAAATATGATGGTGGGGGCTGTGTGTCAAACCATCAAGTATTGAGGATTAATCCGAATTGTTCAACGGGATGGTTTTGTGATGACATTGTAGTCATGGACCTACATTTGTGATATATGAAATGTGGTGAAAATGATTTGTGATATATATATGTGTAAGTTAAAATAAGATTAGTATAAAGAATGTGTGAAAGAGTGAAATTAGCATTAAAATTGTTTTGGACAGTAGCAGTGACGTGATTTTGAAAATTCACCAAAAATAGAAAGAATTTAATTAGAGATTGAATGAGATATGAAATTAAAGCTTAATGAGTCTATTTTCATATAAAAGAAACAGAGCAAGCAAAGGAATTCTATATTTTGAGATATTTACAATTGTGTGTGACTTGCTCAGGATGACTATGTGATCCCCTGTTCCAACTTTGAAAAATTATTAAAAATTTTACAAAACAAATTAAGAAATATAGTTTACATGCCTAAATTACTTATTGAGTCTAGTTTTAAATGAAACAGGTTTCATGGTTATTTGAATTGTGTACTGAGAGAAATTCAATTCGTAGTGAACAGAGGTCAGATCAGTTGAGCTGTGTAACAGGGGAAAATTTAACTAATAAACTGTACTAATTGGCTGAACAAAAAATTCTAAAAAAAAATTAGTGAGAAGTTTGATGAGTCTAGATTCAGGGAAATTTTATGGATTTGAATTTCAAGTTTCGCAACTCGAGTTATAATTTATTTTGTGATCATGACGCAGGAAGGCCAGCTTGATCAAATTGGAGTAAACAATAAAATTTAAAAATATGATATAATTAAGTTATGTTGTAAACATGTTAGATTCCTTATTTGTTATTTATATACTTACTTACTAAGCTATATGCTTATCTTCTTTTCTTTTTCTTGTCTTATAGAGTTACTAAGCCAGATCGGGAATTGAAGATCGTCGGAGACCCATCCACACTATCAATACTTTTTGGTACTTTGTAAACACTATTTTGAAATATGGCATGTATAGCAGACTTAGTTATTTTGTTACGTGTCATAAATGTCTAGGTTTAAATTACTACTTATAGTATCAAACTAATCATTTTGTATGAAGCCTTTGAAATTAGTTTGTATTGTTAATAGCATATGTTATAATGATCAAATTGCACGCTATATTTTTGTTGGGTTTTATTTAATAGTATTTACTATAATTTTTAATACTCGTACTCTGTTCCTACGACGACGATACAAGTAAGGGTGTGTTACATTTAGTGGTATCGTAGTCGTTTTAGTCGGTTCTCGGACTAATAAAGTGTATGTAAAAGTCTAGTTATACATGCCATAAAAATATTGTGATAGTGTGGTGACTCTGATTATTCTAAAGCGTGTTTTGTTTTAATATAGTAATGGATCCTCGAAGGAACCGCGGTGATGATGTTTGCTAGTAATGCGCTGCTCCCGCACAAGGGACCGCTACTGTGGAAAAATGTAGACTGAGACATTGAGTCGGGAGATGAGGCTCGGGATGCCTTTCTCCAAATGATGAACAATTGGTATACTGAATTTATTCGAGCAAATCCAAATGCTCAACCTCCTCCACCCCCTCCTATACCTCAGACGATTCCTGTAGCTGCTCAAGGCATAGATTTGGTAAGAATGAACAAGCCTCCGGTTGACAAGATTCGAAAACAAGGGGCCGAAGAGTTTAGAGCAAAGATCGATGATGATCCTGAGAAAGCGGAATTCTGGCTTGAAAATTCTACCCGTGTATTTGATGAGCTCTCATGTACACCCCAGGAGTGCTTAAAGTGTGCTGTATCACTTTTGAGAGATTCGGCCTACCACTGGTGGAAGACTTTGGTAGCAGTGGTGCCAAAAGAAAGAGTTACTTGGGATTTCTTCCAGGAAGAATTTAGAAAGAAATACATAAGTCAGCGATTTATTGATAAAAAACGGAAGGAGTTCCTTGAATTGAAGCAGGGCAAGATGTCTGTGGCAGAGTATGAACGCGAATTTGTGAGACTCAGCAAGTATGCCCAAGAATGTGTGTCCACCGAGGCCATTATGTGCAGAAGGTTTGAAGATGGGCTAAATGAGGACATTAAAGTGCTTGTAGGAATTTTGGAGTTGAAAGAATTTGTAGTATTGTTTGATCGAGCTCTTAAAGCCGAAGAATTGAACAAAGAAAGAAGAAAAGCTGCTATTGAGGCTCGAGATGTCAGAAAAAGGCCGATAAGCAAGCCATTTCAATCTCAATCAAAGAGGTCCAAAGAGACAAACCCTCGAGTGACAGTTTCAACTAGGGATTCACACAGAGATCGTGGTAGAGCATATTCGGGGTCTAAAGCTCAAGCTACTTCGGTGGCAAGTGTGGGTAATGTGCGACCTAGAAAGCCCGAGTGTCAGCAATGTGGTATGCAACATTATGGTGAGTGTTGGGGAACCGAGCGAGCTTGTTTCAGGTGCGGTTCTCGCGAGCATTTTATTAGAGACTGTCCGGAAAAAGTTAAAGAAGAAAGATTTCAGAGTGCTAACCACTAGTAGAGGTAGACCACTGAGAAATACTGGAGGTGGGACTAGTAGTAAAACTGTGATGAAAGATTCAGTGGCAAGATTAGAAGCTAGAACACCTGCTAGAGCTTATGCTATACGTGCTCGAGAAGATGCATCATCTCCCGATGTCATTACTGGTACATTCTCTCTTTATGATACTATTGTTATTGCATTGATTGATCCAGGGTCCACTCATTCTTATATTTGCATGAATTTAGTATCTAATAAAAAGTTGCCTGTTGAGTTTACTGAGTTTACGATTAAAGTGTCGAACCCCTTAGGCCAATATGTGCTAGTTGACAAGGTTTGCAAGAATTGCCCATTAATGATTCAAGGTCACTGTTTTCCGGCTAATTTGATGCTGTTACCGTTTGATGAGTTTGACGTTATCTTGGGAATGGACTGGTTGACATTGTATAATGCCAAGGTAGATTGTAAACAAAAAACACTAGAGTTGAAATGTGAAAATGGAGAAATTCTGTGGGTTGAAACAGATGAATCAAATAAATTGCCTATGGTGATTTCGCACATGTCTGTACAGAAATACATGAGGAAAGGGTGTGAAGCTTATCTGGCTTATGTAATGAATACTGAATTGCCTCAACTGAAGTTTGAATCGATCGATATAGTCTATGAGTTCCCGGATGTATTTCCGGAGGAATTGCACAGGTTGCCTCCAACAGAGAGAGATAGAGTTTGCCATTGATTTGTTGCCGGGTACTGCACCGATCTCGATTGCTCCATATAGAATGGCTCCAACTGAATTAAAAGAATTGAAGGCTCAGTTGCAGGAGTTAACAGATAAGGGATTTGTGAGACCGAGTTTCTCTCCCTGGGGTGCTCCTGTATTGTTCGTAAAGAAGAAGGATGGTTCAATGAGACTTTGCATTGATTACCGTCAGCTTAATAAGGTGACTATAAAGAACAAGTACCCATTGCCGAGGATTGATGATTTATTCGATCAGTTAAAGGGGGCCACAGTGTTTTCAAGGATCGATTTGAGGTCTGGTTACTACCAGTTGAGAGTTAAGGAGTCGGATGTGCCGAAAACTGCCTTTAGGACAAGGTATGGACATTATGAGTTTCTTGTGATGCCTTTCGGCTTAACAAATGCTCCAGCTATATTTTTGGACTTAATGAATCAGATCTTTCAGCCATATTTGGATAAGTTTGTAGTAGTGTTTATAGATGACATTCTAATTTATTCTCGGGATGAGTCTGAACATGCCAAACACTTGAGAACCATATTACAGATCTTGAGAGAAAAGAAACTGTTTGCTAAGTTTAGTAAAAGTGAGTTCTGGCTCCGTGAAGTCGGGTTTTTGGGACATATAGTCTCAGGTGATGGTATTCGAGTGGATCCAAGTAAGATTTCTGCGATCGTTGATTGGAAACCGCCAAAGAATGTATCCGAGGTTAGAAGTTTTTTAGGCTTGGCTGGATATTATAGACGTTTTGTTGAGGGATTTTCGATGATTGCCTCTCCTATGACTAAGTTGTTGCAAAAGAATGTTAAGTTTGAATGGACTGATAAATGTCAGCAGAGTTTTGAAAAGTTGAAAGGACGATTGACTGTAGCACCAATTTTAGTACAGCCCGAGCCAGGAAAGGAGTTCGTAATTTATAGTGATGCATCATTGACAGGCCTTGGATGTGTGTTGATGCAAGAGGGTAAAGTGGTAGCTTATGCTTCGAGACAGTTAAAGCCGCATGAGAAGAACTATCCTACACATGATTTGGAATTGGCCGCTATTGTCTTTGCCTTGAAAATTTGGTGACATTATTTGTATGGTGAAAAATGCCGAATTTTTACTGACCACAAAAGTTTGAAGTATTTGATGAATCAAAAGGATTTGAATCTGTGACAGCAAAGATGGCTTGAATTATTAAAGGATTATGATCTAGTGATTGATTATCATTCGGGAAAAGCAAATGTAATTCTTGGCGCGCCTGAGCAGAAATTTCTTTTTACTTTGAGAGCCATGAATACGGGGTTAGCATTGTCTGATGATGGGTCAATCTTAGCAGAGATGAGGGCTAAACCGTTATTTCTCCAGTTGATTTGTGATGCTCAAAAGAACGATAGTGAGTTGCAAACCAAGAGAACTCAATGCGAATCAGGTTACGACTCAGATTTTCGAGTTGGACCAGACGACTGTTTGATGTTTCGAGACAGGATATGTGTACCGAAAAATGATGAATTGATTCAGAAAATATTACATGAAGCGCACAGTGGCTGTTTATCAGTTCACCCTGGTAGCACAAAAATGTATAATGGTTTAAAGAAGTTGTATTGGTGGCCAGGTATGAAAAGGGACATTTCTGAATTTGTAACCAAGTGTTTGATCTGTCAACAAGTAAAAGCTGAACATCAAGTGCCTTCAGGATTACTTCAACCGGTAATGGTGCCTGAGAGAAAATGGGACAAGATTACCATGGATTTTGTGACCGGTTTGCCTTTGACTCCTAAAAAGAAGGATGCTGTCTGGGTAGTGGTTGATAGATTAACAAAGTCAGCCCACTTTATACCAATGCGTGCTGATTACTCACTTGATAAATTAGCCGAATTATATATTGCTGAAATTGTGAGGTTGCACGGAGTACCTATGTCAATAATATCAGACAGAGATCCGAGATTTACCTCGAGATTTTGGAAAAAGTTACAAGAAGCTTTGGGTACAAAATTGAACTTTAGTACCGCGTTTCATCCACAAACAGATGGTCAGTCGGAAAGAGTAATCCAGGTACTCAAGGATATGCTTAGATGCTGTGTCTTAGAATTTGGAGGTAGTTGGGAGAAATATCTATCTTTGATTGAATTTGCCTACAATAACAGTTATCAGTCAAGTATACAAATGGCACCATACAAAGCCTTGTATGGTCGTAAGTGTCGGACTCCTTTATATTGAACCGAACTTAGTGAGAAACAGATTCACGGAGTTGATCTAGTTAAAGAAACTGAAGAGGAAATAAAAGTAATTACTAAATGTAACACCCCTTACCCGTATCCGTCGCCGGAACAGGGTACGAGGTATTAACAAATTATAGTAAATACTATTAAATAAAACCCAACAAAAATATAGCATGCAATTTGATCATTATAACATATGCTATTAACAATACAAACTAATTTCAAAGGCTTCATACAAAATGATTAGTTTGATACTATAAGTAGTAATTTAAACCTAGACATTTATGACACGTAACAAAATAACTAAGTCTGCTATACATGCCATATTTCAAAATAGTGTTTACAAAGTACCAAAAAGTATTGATAGTGTGGATGGGTCTCCGACGATCTTCAATTCCCGATCTGGCTTAGTAACTCTATAAGACAAGAAAAAGAAAAGAAGATAAGCATATAGCTTAGTAAGTAAGTATATAAATAACAAATAAGGAATCTAACATGTTTACAACATAACTTAATTATATCATATTTTTAAATTTTATTGTTTACTCCAATTTGATCAAGCTGTCCCTCCTGCGTCATGATCACTAAATAAATCATAACTCGAGTTGCAAAACTCGAAATTCAAATCCGTAAAGTTTCCCTGAATCTAGACTCACCAAACTTCTCACTATTTTTTTTTATAACTTTTTGTTCAGCCAATTAGTATAGTTTATTAGTTAGAGTTTCCCCTGTTACACAGCTCAACTGATCTGACCTCTGTTCACTACGAATTGAATTTCTCTAAGTACACAATTCAAATAACCATGAAACCTGTTTCATTTAAAACTAGACTCAATAAGGAATTTAGGCATGTAAACTATATTTCTTAATTTATTTTGTAAAATTTTTAATAATTTTTCAAAGTTGGAACAGGGGATCACATAGTCATCTTGAGCAAGTCACACACAATTGTAAATATCTCAAAATATAGAATTCCTTTGCTTGCTCTGTTTCTTTTATATGAAAATAGACTCATTAATATTTAATTTCATATCTCATTCAATCTCTAATTAAATTCCTTCTATTTTTGGTGAATTTTCAAAATCACGTCACTGCTACTTTCCAAAACAGTTTTAATGCTAATTTCACTCTTTCACACATTCTTTATACTAATCTTATTTTAACTTACACATATATATATCACAAATCATTTTCACCACATTTCATATATCACAAATGTAGGTCCATGACTACAATGTCATCACAAAACCATCCCGTTGAACAATTCGGATTAATCCTCAATACTTGATGGTTTCAAAGACACAAATTTCACCATCATATTTCATTTAGTTCGGCTCTCTTGTACACATGGTGAACACTTAGTACCACTCATGCGACCTAGCCGATTTGTCTCGTAGCTCTCTTGTCTACATGGTGTCCTTCACTTGGAATCACGCATGCGACCTAGCTACATTTATCTCTCACATAGCTCTCTTGTCTGCATGGAATACATCCCGTATCACACATGTGACCTCGCTACACTCCCTCTATTTTATTCGATCTTTCCGAATGTTCAACCGGGATCTCTCTTTCTATTACTTATTTCCATTCTTCCAATAGTCGATTTATACTCCAATATCAGCTAATATATATATATATATAAATATATATATATATATATATAATAGACTGAAATATAAGAATGTAAATGAAATTAATGTATTATTTACATACAAACTTACCTCGGTGCAAAATATGAGAATTTTGCAATTTAGTCCAAAACTTTCTCCTTCCCCCGTTCGAGGTCGATTCCACGTATTTTTTGATCTATAGCAACATATTTAGCTCATTTAACACTCTAACTATTTATTTTAATCCAAAAATCACATTATACAAAAATTATATTTTTGCCCCCTAACTTTTAGAAAATTACAATTTTTCCCCAAGGCTCAGAAATTTAATTTCAGCCCTTATTCTTATGTTTAATGACCTACTGATCATTTTTCTCTTCTATGGCAACATCAAATTCTCACTCTAACACATAGTTATGAACAATAGGTATTTTTATCGATTATGCCGTTTTGCTCGTTTTCGTTAAAAATCGCTTAGAAAAGATCGTTCCCCTAACTTCAAACATTCATATTCTACCATCAAACAACAAAATACATGTCTATAATTCATGGGTAAATTTTTAAACATAAACCCTAACTCAAAATAATGGTAGAAATAAGTAAACCGAGCTACGAGGATTTCAAAAATGTGAAGAACATTAAAAAGCGGGCTTGAAATCACTTACTATGAAGCTTGAAAGTTGAAGAAACCCTAGCTATGGAGGAGAGCAATTTTCGGCAGCAACTAATGAAGATGATAACCAATTTTGTGTTATTTTTCCCATTTTATTTCATTTAATATACAAATGACCAAAATGCCCTTACTACTAAACTTTCCAAAAATTCCTTCCATGTCCTAATTTTGTCCATGAACTTAAAATTGGTCAAATTGCTATTTAAGACCTCCTAATTAATATTTCAATGCAATTTCATACTAAAAACTTCTAGAATGCAAATTTTGCAACTTATTCGATTTAGTCCCTACTTTCAATTTAAGCACTTTAGGCATAGAATTTCTTCACGAAATTTTCACACAATCATGCAATCATATCATAATCATCAAAATAATTATAAAATAATTATTTATATCTCGGATTTGTGGTCACAAAACCACTATTCCGATTAGGCTCTAATTCGGGTTGTCATAGTTGGTATCTTAAAGCTAATAGTTGGTGGGTGTAAAATGTTGTTAGTAAATAAATCAAAGTGGTGTTTTGATGTAATACAAATTTGTAAGTTGTGTAAATGTTTATGAATGAACATTGAATTATGGTATTAATGCAAATAAAGGTTTGGCTTGTGTAAATAGAAGTAAATTCAATAGGTACCAAATTGGACCCTTTGTAAATAGATGGTCACGTTTTGATGTTGGACCCTTATCTTTATTACGATCTTAGTCAGTATGTTGCGTCATGACGAGGAATCCCTAAAGTAGGAACGTCAACTCGAGATTTTGAAATCTTTACCATTTTGTCCTAATTCAACTTCGAGTTGTGATAACTCAAAATTATATAGACATTTATAGCACATTCTAACCAATAATTCATGCAATTTTTGAGTATTTTAATAGCAAATTTTGTATTTTTATTTCAAATTTGTAAAGTAGGACAAAATTAAAGATAAATTTTGTAATATTACTTATTTACACGCTAATTTGACATATTTTTGCCTATTTGACACAGTTTGATGCAATAAGAGAAAAATTAGTCTTGAAGCTCGCATGTTTGATGTTTGATGTTGGATGTTGTAACATTTCTTGCAGCAAAGGCCATGCAGATGTGGGTTGATGGCTGACCAGCTTGGGGCATCCTAAAATTAGTTATTGGACTTCCAAATTCAATTCGACTCAGCTTGTAATTGGATCACTGAAGTGGACAAGCTTATACTTAATTTAATGCCCAAATCGTCCACTAATAGAGGAAAAGAGCCCAATTCGGCTATGGAAGCCCAATCGTCCATAAAATATTTAAATTAGGCACCCAAGAATTTTTAAAAACTCACAAATCACCTACAACAACTTCCCTATGTGACGTTAACTCATTCCCATGAATCAAGCTTTGACTAGCTAAATTTATCAAAGTCATTCACCTTCTTTCCTCAACTCAAGGGGTTGACCATGCATGAAAGAAAAATGGGGGATTGACATCTATTTTTAGTAAAATCAAGGGGCTCCTCAAAAGTATAAATACCTCTAGCCATTCACCCATTTCATTCATCCTTCATCCACCATCTCTTCTCTCTTTTCTCTTTTTTTTCACTCTTCATATTTTCCCATTCTTCAAGGAGTTTTGCAAGGCTTTGAGAGTAGCCCCATTCAGCCATATTGTAACACCTTGAACTTGACTCAATTCATTGGATTTGGATCTCGAGTGTTATCACCCTAACATAAAATTATATTTAACCAAAACATACAACTTTCAACAATGCACCTTAATTAATAACATTTCATAGGTAATTTACGTCTGGGCAAACAACATGTCATTTCAATTATTTGAACAAGACCTTTTACTCAACAAGGACCTACAAGTCCATGTTTCCCGCTTATTTACATTACTCCACTTATTCTACCTCTAAATAATATTACTGGAAGTGTTTGTAATACTAACACATTCTGTACATGCCCTAAGGCTTATAAACAATTTTTGTAACTTATTCACAAGATTTCTATCAGACTGGAATATGTCGCTTCCCTTGCTCTGTATGTATAACAACCCATCTCACTCGTCCTTTGGCGTAGCCCTGGCATTATCCCTCTTGGTGTAGCCTTTAATCCGCTTACCACTAATCAAGAAGACACAGAGGTAAGTTCGATCAAACTTAGTGAGTAAACCCTTATTTACTTGAATCTCATCTGAGAACTCTCTTATCCAACTCTTTATATCTTGTTCTTTAACTTAAATCTAGTGCATACATTCCTTAGATTCTATTCATTTCACTATTGGTATTACATTTCATTTTGAGATCATAACTTGCATTACCTATCATCGTTACCTTAATCGCATTCTTCATTTTGTTCTTTTGTGATTTTTAAATTATTCCTGTTACAAAGGGCCTTGCAGACAGAATACCTTTGGTTCGCCACTTACGCTGGCGTATTCTGGTCTAGTTTTTTTACCATGTTAATATACTGGGTTCACCACAACTCTTACAGAGCTTTTCCTTCAGAGTTCGCCATACTTATCGTACTTTTAGAAGACTTCGTGCCTTGTTATTAGAGTTTGTTATAGATTCCCTTCTTTTCATTCAGAGTCCGCCATAGAGGGGTTTTTTTTTTCCAAAGATAGCTTCAAGGGCTTCTTTATCCAGAAATTGCCACAAAAGCTTCCTTTTCATTAAGTACTCGCCACAAAGGTGTCCCTTAAGAGGTTTTCTATGAAGGCTTACCTTTTCAGAGTTGTGCCACAAAGACATTCTTTAATATCTAGTACTCGCCACAAAGGCTTTCCTTTGATAGAGATCGCCACAAAGGCTTTTCCTTTTCTAGTGATTTAGACGATAGGGATTTTATTAAAGTCACACTTAGTGAGGTTTGCCCCTCATTGTCCTAACACACACAAAGAACAACTTTAGGCAATAACATTTCCTAAATTTTTCCATATGATGTCATGACCCACCAATTATGGTCTTACATTATACGGTATTCTTTCCATATGATGCAATAATCCACTAGTTATGGTCTTACACTATATGGTCTTCTTTTCATATGATGTCATAACCCACCAGTTACGGTCTTACATGATATGGTCTTCTTCTTATATGATGTCATAACCCACCAGTTACGATCTTACACGATATGGTTCTTCAGTGCCTTGACCATGGACTTGTCCTTTCAGAGATTCATGTTTTTAGTCTTGACGAACCCCTTTGAAGACTCCGAAGACAAACATAGACTCATCATGCATCGACTCACTCATGAAAGACATTATTATGCTTTCTAGACACATTGTTTAACATATTTTCATGACACATACACTTACATAATCATTACTTATTGATCCCCAGATTCATGTCCTAAACTTTTAACCTTCAAACAACGTATTTTCCATACATGCAAGTTCATAGATATTTATTCTTCATGCTTTAGGTCTGATCGACTGTTAACATCATAGAAAAAATGTGCAAGCATACACTATCGATGCAAGTATAGTAGACAGATGTGAGTCTATCGGATATCGATCCCACATGGATGTTAGTTCTTTGTCTATTAATGTTGATGCAATAGCTAAAAAAATGAGTTAAATTATGTCGGTAATTGTCGGAGCAATATCTTAAAAACAATGAAATAAAATATGGTAATGATAAAATGGGATCCCCAACATGAATCTTCAGTAGTATTCCAAGTACTCACAAGGTATAAAAGATAGGTGATTGTCGACGCAATAAAAATTAATGTATATCTTACCAAACGCCACTCTTTTATTTAATCTGGGACTTAACCATGAAAATTAACCTTACCTTCTGATGATGGCAATATGGCACTATTAAGAACAAGTGGACTAAATTCCTTTAGTCCTTACTTAACTTCCACTGAAATGCTTATTAGCTCAATCTGTCACTGCATCTTCCAATGTTAGTGACTGCAATAACACTTCCGTGTTTAGAATATTCAAACCCCTAAGATTAAACAATAAAACAAGATTTAATAAGATAACATTTAACAAAGCATTCATTGTACTTCCATACAGTAGAAAACATAGAGTAATCACTAGTGTTTTCAAAAAATAAGAAAGAATCGAACGGAGAATACTATTCCTAGGCTACTCGACGGGATCTCTCCATTTCCCCTTGTTTTGCACTTAGATTTCTTCATCAGGAGTGGATCTGCATCTGTCTTCATGTTGGCTCACCCGTAGGAGGCTTAAGCTACCATGGCTACAAGCTTCAAAATAGGGTAAGAGAATGATGGTTTTTGCAAAAATCCCCCTTCCTCCTCTCACGTCAACTTTTTATGTTCTTCTCAACTGTACAGGTGTCCTTCCCTCAGGATTCTTTTGTACTTGTACGTACAGGCCACTTATACCAGATTGGACAGCTCACAGATGGTTGGCTCTTATCATACACCTGTCAACTGCGGCGACAATTTTGGATGCAATCTGGAGTTAACTAATACAACGACATTAGTGCAGAAAGATAGAAAAATTAAGGATAAAATAGGCTAGGATTCATTGGGTTATAAAATGCAATTTACTAAACTAAAAATGCTAAAATGTATGCCAAAGATAACTAAAAGGGAAAAAATTAACCAATAAATAGGGAGAAAACATATGTTCTTTCTAGTACAATCACAGCCCCCAAACTTGAGTTTTTACTTGTTCTCAAGTATAACAAAAACTAGTAAGGCTACAAAAATTTTTGTAAGGTAATTGATCATTCTAGCAACTTGAACCCTCTAAATTCCCAATGAATGAATCATATTTATATCAAAGAATATTACATCGATAATGCATAAGCATGAATGAGTAAGATTGCACTTTGATCAAGGCCAGCATCATGCTTCAAATTCGAAATTCTATTTACCAATACATCATTTATTGTACAATACTAAGTATTTATATATATATTTTTGGAATAAGGGACATCATTGCATTACTATACCCTTGTTCCTGAGAAGTAATGATGGGGTGCAATATACCCCCAGGGAGTACATAATTGTGCCGACACACACTCATGCAGCGACGACCTTTGGCCAGATTCATTTTTCTAACGCTTGTATTGGAGTGTTCCCTTTTTAACATTCTACAATACACCCACTTTGGAGTATCTCTTATTTATTACTATCTATATATATATAAGTAGCTGTAGAAGGCAAATTCATTCAAGATTCAAGGAATGTTACTATTCATTCATTACTAATGCAACCTAAATCATTCATCAAAGTATTGAAGATACAATATTCAGTCAAATTTATCAATCTCATTTATTGACAATTCACACGATCCAAGAATTAAGCATCGAATATAACAAAAATTTCCAAACAATTGTGCATAGACCTTGTATGCTTCAAAAAAAAAAATTAAAATGTGGGTGTATTTCCAAATCCCATATACAATCCCCCAAACTTAAAGATTGCATTGTCCTCAATGCACTAACATGAATATGTAATGAGAATAAAAATGCAGTGATATTGTGTACTAAAAAAAATGTGACTTACAGCTATATGCAATACATGAAAACTACAACTACAATTTTAAAATAAAACTAACTCAGTTATCTGCAGCTATTGCTGTGGCTGCATAATGTTTCTTCCTTCTCATTTTCTTCTCCTTCTTCTTTCACATTTTGTCCTTAGAGTGCTTCCTTTTCTTTTCTGCTGGCGTTGCATGGTTTTCGGATTGCTCTTCAAGTTCCAGCTCAGCCCCGGTATCATCGGTTACTACTTGTGTGGGACAGGCCACCTGAAGTGGTCCAGTATAGACCATAATTGCCAATGAGTTATCTTGCTCCTCACCAGTGACTTCAGCAACTTTCGTAGGTCTCGATCCATCTAAATGTAGATTATCAATATTTGCACCCACAGATTCGAGTGCGGTGATAATATTCACATTAGAATCTTTCTGTTCTCTTTCTTTTTCTTCTTCAGCAACTTGATTTTGTTCAGCAACAATTTTCTCTTTTCCAGTAATAGGTTCCTTGTCAACAATAGTGTCCTCTTGATAAGTAAAAATACCATCTTTGAACAAGCTATCAATCTTGCACAGATATTCCTCAATGTCCCTAGATTCGTCATCTTTGTCATTATTAGAGACTTGCATGATGGGAGAAGATGCCACCAATCAGTCTCGGTCTTCAAAGTCGTCATTTGCAGATGAATGCTCATAGTTTCAAATGATTGGTGGAAACACTAGGAAGTCTGGTATTAGAGATGGGCTCAATTGGCTGAATGTGGCTACGATGGAACTATTCTAGGCTTTAGTATAAGCATAAAACAAATTCTGAAAGTTCTCCATGTTCTCAGTTGTATCGACAAGTTTGATTTGCCTATTGCTAATGGAAGTAATCATTTTCTTAACATCTTTCATCTTACACCATAAGGATGTCTCAAAAACTTGATTGGCTTTGGCTTTGCCCTTCTTTGTTTTGTTGGTTCCTACCTCTTTCAGTATTGGTGTTTCTGTGCCACGAGTCATTCTCTCGTCAGAGCTTCATTAATTGGACCTTTATTATCCATAATTTCTTCATCTCCCTAGGTTATAATTCCTTTCTGCTGACACCGTGACATGACCAATGTGTGGGAAGAGTTACGTCCAATAAGAATTGTTCTTGCTCAAATAGATCAAATGGCTGGGTGGGTTTTTATCCAACGGTGAAGATTGAATTTCCCTTAATTTGGGTGAATACTACTCTACCAATCATACTTCTCGAAAATTATGTGGTGAATCTCGCTCCCGCCAATGCTGAGGTGTCATAAGCGTGCTAAATGAAATTCTTATTCTAGGTAGGTTTCCAACACTACACACCCTCAAAACTTTCCCTTAATGTCCTATTTCTCATGAATAGTATCCGAAAATTAGGGCTTCATTGGGCGGGATGTTACACATATTAGGAGCATTCAAGCTTGGTAGTCATGGCAGGAAGAGAAGAACAAATGATGAGCGAAGTGAGTTGTGCCTTGGAGAACCACTTAAAATAGCTTGCACTATTTACCCTTCAATCTTTTATTTTTTGTTCAATACAAGAAACATGATTGCAACTGAGTTTTTTACTTTTAATATAATCATGGTTATTTAATTTTGTTAGTGCTAGAATGATTTAAATTTAGTAGCCTTGATTATTTAATTTTGCTAATTATGTTATGTGCCTTGGTTGCTTATTAATTCAAATAAAATCATGGACATGTTATTCATGCATTATATATGTAGGTATGCAATTGAATTAATTATTAAATCAGAACTAGATTGTAATTAACTGGCACAATATCTTAATGGTGCATGTTTAATCTATTTATGATGAAATTAGGTTTGATTAGTAATAATATTGAAAGAACTTTATTACTTTGCATAACCTTAGGATTAATGTGATTAAACTATTTCAGTATAGAAATATTATTGTTACCTCACATAATTTGTTTTCTTCTTATTAAAAATACTAAGTTGTTTGACATAGACATATGCTAGACTTAATAATTTAATAAGTATGATTTCTTAGGTGATGTCTGAAAAGGTAACCTAGAAGTCAAAATTTACATAGAAAAATGCAGACTATGAAGTTGAGCTTAGGACTTCGAGAGAAGTCGAGTACTCGTAGAAACAAGGTTAATAGATAGCCGAGTTGCCATGGATTTTTCTATAACATCAATAGCATTATTTAAATATTTATAAGTTAGGAAGGAAAATTATCCTAACACATGCACGCTATTGTGATTACTCTAAAAACCCGTGTACTTATTTCTTTTTTTTGTTTAATTTAATTTTAAGCATGCTTAGGTTAGTTTAATATAATTAGAAATCCATTACACTTTAATTTATTTTCATCAATGACCAATTTGCTGAGAAATTAAATTTTCAATGTAACAACCCATTTTCAGTGAAATCGGAACAATGGTTTCGGGACAACAAATCTGAGCCAAAAATAAAATTTATTATTATTATTTTGCATGGTTTGCATTACGATAGGAATTTCATATGAAAATTTTGATAAGAAAATTTTATCGATTATGTGCTTAATTACGGAAGGACCAAATTGCATAAAATGCAAAAGTTGGATTCTACTAGCTAAAAGAATCAAATAGCTATGAAATTTGAAACTTGAGGTCCTTATATGGTAATTAGACCATTAAATAAAAGTTAGTAGATATTTTTGATGATTCATCTATAGAAAAATTAAAAAAGGGAAAGGACTAAATGAGAAAAGAGAAAAATTAATGAATCATAAAAAATTAATAAGAAATAAAATCATTTTATATCATCTTCTTCCCCAAATATTCCATGGAAACCCTAGGAAAGAGAAAACAAGCTTTCTTGGCTTAAGTGGGTAAGTATTCAAGTCCCGTTTTTAGTAATTTTTATATTTTTGAGATCGAGATAGTCTAATCTATCTATTTAGGGATTAATTTGAAAAGTTATTAAAGTATAGAAGTTACGACATGGATGAATAAGCTGAAAATTTGAAATTTTTGGTAGAAAATGAAAGGTTGTTGATAGATAAACAACTTTTACAAAGTAAATTTTGATGAAAATGTGATTTAGGGACCAAATTATAAAGTTGTGAAAATTAAAGAAAAATTCTGAATTTTATTGAGTACATGTGCTGTAAATTTTATATTGAAATTTTGTTTAGGCTTGGAATAAGGAGTAAATTGCATGAATTTTATTTTCCGAGCCTAGGGACGAAATTGGAATTTATGTTAGCTTCCCAACGTGGGATCCCTCCATCATCAGAGTTTAAAACCAACACCAACTCTTGTCGTCTCAACATAGCAAAATAATCAGCCTTTGCGTGCCAAGGGATTAAAACCAAGGTCCTCTCACATGCCAAATCACGCCACCACCACTAGGCCATCAACTCATTTGTGTCATAAGTCCAACACATTAAACTTTAAAGCGCACATACTTGCTTCCAGATTTATTGAAAAGAAAAACCAAAATAAATTGCAAGAGCCAAGACTTGAACCTTGGACCCCTTGTTTCCTCTATGGCGTCACTTCCTTGTCCCCTAAGTGGCTCTACCTTGCCACTACACCACACTCCTTTTTGTGTCATCTTTTACCCATTTACTCTTAAAAGCCTAAACGCCAATTGCATCACTTGTTCTTAAAATCAAAATTTCGAAGACTACCACGGATTTAACTTAAGTTTGGGCCTTCCAAAAGCCCACTAACCTACTAAAATATATATATTTTAACCAACCAGAACACACCCAAATTTTAAAAAAACACAGAAATACAGAAAACCCAAAAATTGGGCATTACAACTCTACCCTCCTTAAAGAAATTTTGTCCTTGAAATTTTACCTGAATCAAACAGATGAGGATATTTTTGATGCATCGCCACTTCTGGCTCCCAAGTAGCTTCCTCTCTGCCATGATTACGCCACATCACCTTTACTAGCGGAACTGATTTCCTCCTCAAAATCTTAACATCTCGATCCAAAATCTGCACAGGCTCCTCCTCAAAAGTCGAGTCTATTTGGACCTCGATCTCTGCAACTGGCACAACATTAGTAGGGTCAGATCGATACTGCCTTAACATGGAGAGATGAAAGACATCATGAATCCTATCCAACTCTGGAGGTAGCTCCAACTGATAAGCCACTGGACCCACTCGCTTAAGAATCCGGTAAAGCCCAATGAACCGTGGACTTAACTTGCCTTTCCTCCCAAACCTTAATATTTTCTTCCAAGGTGAAACCTTCAAGAAGACCATATCACCCACAGAGTACTCAATTCCCTTGCGCTTCAAATCTGCATATCACTTCTGTCTATCAGATGCTTTCTTCAATCGGTCTCTAATCAACTTGACCTTATACTCAGTATCTGCCACCAATTCAGGTCCAAGAACCATTCGTTCACCCAACTCGGTCCAACAACTAGGTGTACGACATCTTCGCCCATACAGTGCCTCATAAGGAGCCATTCGAATACTTTCTGATAACTGTTGTTGTATGCAAACTCTGCCAACGGTAAGTAATCCTCCCAACTTCCTCGAAAGTCGATAATGCATCCCCTCAACATGTCTTCTAGAATCTGAATAACCCTTTCCGACTGACCATCAGTTTGAGGATGAAAGGCTGTACTAAAGTTCAACCGCGTACCCAACACCTCATGCAACTTTTGCCAAAACCGAGATGTGAATCTAGGATCTCGATTGACACTGGCACTCCGTGAAGTCGCACTATTTCTGCCACATACAATTTGGCTAACTTCTGAAGTAAATAATCAGTGCGGACAGGTATAAAATGAGTAGATTTGGTCAACCTATCCACAATTACCCAAATCGAGTCCTTCTTCGACGGAGTCAAGGGTAACCCACTCACAAAATCCATGGTTACCCTCTCCCACTTCCAAAGTGGTACTTTCACTGGCTGCAAAAGTCCAGAAGGTAATTGATGTTCAGCTTTCACTTGCTGACAAGTCAGACATTTTCCCACAAATTCCGTTACCTCTCGCTTCAATCCAGGCCACCAATATAACTCCTTTAAGTCGCGATACATTTTATTCCCTCCAGGATGCATAGCACACAGACCTTCATGAGCTTCTTTCAGAATTGTTTACCTCAAGTCAGAGTCCTTCGGAATAAAAACTCTACCTCGGTCAGAACTCCCTCACTGTTCAGTTTGAACTCAGAAGTATCCCCATTCTTAACCTTCTGGAATCGAGAAATCAGGGACTCATCCCTTGACTATTTTTCCTTAATCTCATCCACCTGAGTTGGCCTAACTTGCGCTTACGCTAACGGACTACCGTCGTCATACGAGACTCAAACGAGCAAACATGGCTCTCGAGATCGAATCGCTTCTACGACTTAGGGCATCAGCCACCACATTAGCTTTGCCTGGGTGATACTCAATCGTGCAGTCATAATTCTTAAGCAACTCTATCCATCTCCGCAGCCTAAGGTTCAGCTCCTTCTGAGTCAGCAAGTACTTAAGACTCTTATGATCTGTGTATATAATACACCTTTCTCCGTATAGGTAATGTCTCCAAATCTTAAGCGCAAAGATTACCACTGCCAACTCCAGATCATGAGTAGGATAGTTAACTTCATGTGGTTTAAGTTGTCGCGATGCATAAGCAACAACTTTACCCTCTTGCATCAGCACACAGCCCAACCCTACATGTGATGCATCACTGCATACGGTAAAATCTTTTCCAGACTCCGACTGAATCAGTACAGGTGCCTCGATCAGAACTTTCTTCAGCTTCTCAAAAGATTCCTCTTGTTTCTCAGTCCAAACAAACGGTACTCCCTTCCTTATAAGCTTTGTCAAAGGCGTTGCCATCACAAAAAATCCTTCCACAAACCTTTTATAGTACCCAGCTAAACCCAGAAAACTTTGAATTTTCGACACTGACATCGGTGGCTTCCATTCCAGAATCGCTTCAACC
The DNA here is from genome assembly GCA_025698465.1 of Gossypium longicalyx. NCBI lineage: Eukaryota > Viridiplantae > Streptophyta > Magnoliopsida > Malvales > Malvaceae > Gossypium > Gossypium longicalyx. The sequence continues at coordinate 58,283,247 of CM047002.1, read as the reverse complement.
TTTCAAGGGTCCACCTTGATCCCTTCAGCAGAGACAACATGCCCCAAGAAAGTTACCTCTCTCAACTAGAACTCACACTTACTGAATTTCGCATAAAGCTTCTTCTCCCTCAGCACTTGCAACACAATACGAAGATGCTCATCATGCTTCTCCTCAGTTTTAGAATAAACCAGAATATCGTCGATAAAGATGACTATGAATCGATCCAAGTATGGCAGGAACACTCGATTCATCAGATCCATAAATGCCGCAGGTGCGTTCGTCAACCCAAATGGCATAACCAAGAACTCATAGTGACCATACCGAGTTCTGAATGCCGTCTTGTGAATATCCACCTCCTTAACCTTCAACTGATGATACCCAGATCAAAGGTCAGTCTTAGAAAATACTGAAGCTCCTCTAAGTTGATCGAATAAATCATCGATTCTCGGCAGTGGGTACTTGTTCTTAATCGACAGTTTGTTCAACTGCTGATAATCGATACACATCTACATTGACCCATCCTTCTTCTTAACGAACAACACTGGTGCTCCCTACGGAGACACACTTGGTCTAATAAAGCCTCTATCCAATAACTCTTGAATTTGGGCTTTCAGCTCCACCAACTCCTTCGGTGCCATCCTATAAGGTGCAATGGACACCGGTGCCGTTCCAGACAACAAGTCGATTCCAAACTCAATCTCTCGGTTCGGGGGCAAAACCGGAAGCTCCTTTGGAAAAACATCTTGAAAATCCTTGACGGTTCTAACTTTGTCCACTGTCAGACCCTCAGTTTTCGATTGGCTTACAAATGCCAAATAAGCCTCACATCCCTTTTGAATCTACTTCTCGGCTCTCAATGCCGACACCACATTAGACAGATAATCCCTACGCCCGCCTATCACCAAAAACTCCTCATCCTTTGTGGTCTTTAACATCATTCGCTTAACAGCACAATCCAAAGTAGCCCTATGCTTAACAAGCCAATCCATTCCCAAAATGAGATCGAATTCTCCGAAAGGTAGCTCCATCAGATCTCCAGAGAAAACATTTCCTTGAGCTTCTATAGGAACATCTCTATACAGTTTATCTACCCTAACCGAGTGACCCAAAGGACTTAGTACAGATACCCCACTTACGGTCACCTCAGAGCGCATACCCAGCGACCCAGATATAGCATATGCAACATACGAATGGGTAGATCCAACATCTATCAACGCAGTGTATGGCATACTAGAAATCAAAAACGTACCAGTTATGACGTCAGGTGCATCACCCTCCTCTCGGCGATGAGCTGCAACACCAACGCCGGCTGACGAGCCTCAAAGAAATCAGCACCTGCCAGCGCTCTCTTCCTTGACCATTTCCATTACCACCTCTCTTTGCCCATGTCCTCCTCGAAACGCGCCCACCCTCACTGGTTGAGCGACCCTCTACTCTAAAACTTGAACCTGATCTGGTTCTTGGGGACAGTCCTTAACCCTATACTCCATAGATCCGCATCGGAAACAAGCACCAAAACGTTTCTGACACTCGCCCATATGTATCTTCCCACAACTCCTATAACCCTACGGTCTAACAGCATTCATCGGTACTGCTCGGACTGGCTCCATTACCCTTGGTCTCTTAACATTCCTATTCATACCACCTGAAAGTCCTGAATCTCTCCTAAAATAGTTTCGATCTTTCTCACGATTCTATCTTTCTGTACGCTTCACGTCCTCAGCTATCTTAGCTTTCTCCACTAAAGCAGCGAAGTTACGCTCCCTCTGCAGAGCAATCAGCACCCTAACTTCATCTCTCAGACCATCCTCGAAGCGTACACTACGCTCATACTCTGTAGCGACAATCCCAGAAGCATACTGGCTCAGTCTCAGAAACTCAGACTCATACCAGCCACTGACTTACTCCCTTGCACCAGGTTCAGAAATTCTTTCCAGCGAGCGTCCATGTAACTAGCCCCAACATACTTTTCTTTGAAGGCTGTCGTAAACAGCTCCCAAGTCACACTGTCAGCAAGAGTTCCATCTCTCACCGTGAGCCACCACTGATAAGCCTCATCCCTGAGTAACGATATGGCTTCTTCGCCTTTCTCGCTCCACAGAGCGATCCGGTCATCCATAATCCGCTCTGTGGCTTCTAACCAATACTCACCACATTCGAGCTACATCGATATATGCCCTAAATATCTCTCGCCATTGGCCCGGGCCGCTCGAAAATAGACCCTCGAATTTTGTTTCCGTGACTTGCCCCAAAAACCCTTTCCAAAACTCGGATCATCGCCTGGGACAGAGCATCGTCCCCGACACCTCGATCATGAGACTCTACCTCCATTGCCGGTGGTAACGGTGCATCTGCTGCCGGCACATGTCCTGAAGACGAAGATTCAGCTTGAGCATTACCTCTGCCACGTCCACGGCCTCTTCCACGAGCTGCTCGTGTACTCATTTTGTATTATCTGATTAAGAATTTTTTGAATCAGTTTAATATTTCAGTGTTTATTACAGATGTCTTATGAATAACAGTAATTCAGAGTTTGAGTTTGTTTTCTTTCGCGGTAGCCTAGCTCTGATCTCGATCTACTTATCGAGTTTCTATAGTTCGGTGTTACCCTAACTAAAGTACCATGATAAGGTTTTGTACAAGCATATAACAGATATTTCAGAAACAATCAGAAAGGCTCAGAAACCGTATAGACTTGGGCCAGAGATTCGGTGTGCCACCTTCTAAAAAAAACTAATTTTAGAGAACTGATTTTAATCTTTAAAATCATCTATTTGTAAAGAGAAAATATTGGAAACATTCTCGAAAATAATTTATAATCAAGTTCTTAAAAACGATTTTTAAAAACCTTTATTCAATGTTTCTTTAAAACTCCCATTTTTAGACCCGTTCCACAGTCGAGTTGTTGTAACTTGGCTCTGATACCACTAAATGTAACACCCCAGACCCGGCCCAGACGTTATGGCCAGATCTGACGTGTCACATGAACTTACAACTTAGTATGCATTCGTTGGTTTAAGTGATTAGGGTGGTCTTTGTAAAAATAACAATTTAATGAAAAGTCGGTTTATCAATCTTTAGGCTATCCATTTGTCGTGCTTGTTGAGTCTTGAAAATGTTCATTAATTTTGAAAACCCGCGCAGCCTAACACTAGTAGTTTCGACATAGTATAACTATAAAATAAAAACCATAGCGGAAAGAGAAATTTATATAGTAGCCTTATTACAACATAAAACCCAAAATTAAATCAGAATATAAAAATAATGAAAATAAACTAACTTAGAAAAACCAGCTTTGCAGATGATGTGGCCACTCCGAATCCCTCACAGCTCCAAGCCCATTATGGTTGGGGATTTCCTACAGAGATGAAAATAAAGGGTGAGTTTGGTAAACTCAGTGTGTAACATAACCCAACCATAGCCCAAAACAGATCAAACCTCAGAGTCAGACTTATCTGGGCCTCGGCCCAGTATAGAAATCAGAATGAAACTCATAGGCCCATAGCAGATACAGAACAAATATATCATGAATGTAGAAATCCCAACCCAGAGCCATCCATAACACCACCGTACCAGCCTTACACCATGTGGGGAGACTACTTGACCCACCCTACCACTACACACCATAGAAATTGCAGCGAGGCTGCCAGATATTGTGATGAAGTCACCAAATACAGATATTGTGGTGAGGCCACCAGAACATATATATATTTATATATGTGGCGAAGCCACCAGATTGCAGGAGGTTGCCAGAACGCTTCCTCCATCAATATAAACCCATGTCCCATGCAATAGAATAATATGTCATGGCATACGTCTACAGAAACAGAACATCATGCTTTTCAGATAAAATAAAATATCCCTAGGGGTAAAATCATAATTTTTCATGTATAAGGGTATTTCAGTAATTATTACCTATTGCTAGGGTTTCATGCTCATTCTAATGTTTACCAAGTAATCAGAAGTACTTACCTCATCTTTTTACCGAAGTGGGCCTGTTGGCCCATTGGCCCGTTTTCGGCCCATTAAGCCCAAAAATACCGTTGTGCACGAAAATGCACACTCTGCACTTTAATCATCCAAATGCACCATATTCATTAACAACTGTCTCACGAGCACTAGCACGCTCGCGAGTTCATAAAATACCAACGTTTCGGTATTTCAGCTTTTACCGATTCAGTCTAAGGGAGGGTGTCGTTTACACACCTGGTTGATGACTATTGATGACGATATCTCCCACGCAATAATCCTATTAGGAGACTGCAGTTAATCCGCGCTCCCACACTTTTAGCTGACGCCCAACCCAAACGAGCACGCCACCAAGCGAAAGGGATCAGCCAAGAAGGGTATGCCAACTCTTCTCATGGTTTGCTCTATTTAAAGCTAGCTCTCCATCTACTCTTATGTTAGCTTCCCGATGTGGGATACCTCCATCATCAGAGTTTAAAACCAACACCAACTCTTGCCGTCCCAACATAGCAAAATAATCAACCTTTGCTTGCCAAAGGATTCGAACCAAAGTCCTCTCACATGCCAAATCACACCACCACCACTAGGCCATCAACTCATTTGTGTCATAAGTCCAACACATTAAACTTTAAAGCACACCTACTTGCTTCCAGATTTATTGAAAAGAAAAACCAAAATAAATTGCAAGAGCCAAGACTTGAACCTTGGACCCCTTGCTTCCTCTATGGCGTCACTTCCTTGTCCCCTAAGTGGCGCTACCTTGCCACTACACCACACTCCTTTTTGTGTCATCTTTTACCCCTTTACTCTTAAAAGCCCAAACGCCAATTGCATCACTTGTTCTTAAAATCAAAATTCCGAAGACTACCACAAATTTAACTTAAGTTTGGGCCTTCCAAAGGCCCATTAGCCTACTAAAATGTATATATTTTAACCAACCAGAACACACCTAAATTTAAAAAAAAACACAGAAACACAGAAAACCCAAAAATTGGACGTTATTTATGAAATGATCACATGTTCGGAAATGTTAGAAAATGGGTTAATTTTTGTTTGAATATTGAATTTTGATTGATATATGTGATTTTCCATATCAATGAGGTCCTGTATTTGTTGTAGACAGGATTTAGCTCGGACGAGTAATCCTATTGACCTCATTACAGACGAGATTTAGCTCGGACGAGTAATCCCAAAATAGCTTCTCGAGCATCCTGTTATATAGTTCCTGCGAGCATCCTGATTGGTAGTGATTTAGCATGTGTTGTGCACTACCGCAGCTCTTTTTGAGCGTCCTAACTTACGATCAATTGTGATCCTAAATATAATGCAGACACAAACGCAGCTCTTCGTTAGTGTCCTGTTAAGCTCGCTTGAACTCTTTGTTACCTTATCCAGTGTTTCCTGATAGTATCTTTTCAGAGATATCTGATAAGCTCTATGAGCTCCCTGAGTAGAATTCTTATGAGTTTCCAAATAGCCCAGATATGTGTCCTGTTATATTATTACATGAATCAATTGAGCATTCTTATATGTGGCTCGAGAATGTGCTTCCTAAATAAGTGCCCTATTGGGTACCCCTGATTATGAATTGACGAATTACAGATTTGTACACCTTGAGTGTACTATTTGAGTATCCATCGATATTTCAATTGAACTCTTGACATGAGAAAATGATGAAATAAATAGAAATATATTTTAAGTGCTTCTGAAACATTTGATGAAGAATTTATATGATGAGCTCATCTATGTTTATTTGATGTATAAATGTTCTATATGACTAACTAGTTTGATTGAGTACATGTGTGTTTAGGTACACTTGCCAAAATGATGAAAGCATGCTAATTGTATGCTTAATATTATTAAATGTAGTTGGTAAGTTTCAATTTCTGTTATACGAACTTACTAAGCATACAATGCTTAATAGGTTTTATTTTCTCTGTTTTATAGTGCTCGGACGCTCGCGAAGGTTGGAGATCAGTTGGAGCATCATGACACTATCCACTAGTTTGTTTTGGTATAAATAGTATACTCATTTTGGTATAATGGCATGTATAGGTAACTTGGCCATTGTTGGCTTATAAATGTTGTTTGTAATCTAGCCATTGGAATGGCTAGTAAGGGTTATGTTTTGGTATATCTATTTTTTTTTTCTATGGCAATATCATGAGTATATATTATGGTTTGATTGAGCTATGCTAAATGAATATAACTATTAAAGATAAGATAATAAATAGGTATGTATATATTGATATACTATGTTAGATGTTAGAATTGGCCTTGTTATAATGCTTGGATTGGCTGGTATATGAATGCAAATTTTGGTGTAGGTTATTGGCAAGTTTGGGTGAGAAATAAAGCTAGGAAATGAATATATTTTGTCCACATGGGTAGAGACATGGGTGTGTGTCTTGATCGTGTGTCATCGAATTGACACATGGGCGTGTGGTTTTGCCGTCTGTCCCCTACATGTTAAAATTGAGAAATAGAATGCTCAAAATTAAGAACACGGGCGGAGACACGGGTGTGTGTCTCAATCGTGTGTTATACGGCCTAGAACACGGGCGTGTGTCTTGGATGTGTGAACCCTGCACCTAATTTTTGAAAATTAAATTGATCACACGGCCTACTCACATGGGTGTGTGGCTGGCTGTGTGGCACAAGTTAGAGAGTTACACGGGGTTGGACATGGCCTGTAGCACGGGCATGCCTTAGGATCACATGGGCGTGTCCTTGGACCTCACGAGTGTGTGAACTTGGAAACACAAAAATTTATATACTTTTTCACACCCATTTTTACTTAAATTCGTGCAAATTCGGTTAAATTCTTGTCAAAAAATAATTAAATATTATGAAATAATTAAATTGTGTTAAAAATATGAACATAGTGAATTTTAGTTAATTTTATACTTAATTTTGATTAATTTTGACTATTTTCGACAGATTCGCACAAAGGGCAAAAATTGACTCGGCTGACACTACTGAAAGCACAAAACCGAGATGCAATTTGAGGTATCGAGGCACATTAATTTCCAGCCTAAGATGGTCCAGAAATGTGTATTAATTCATAATTTAATTAATTTTAATTGATTCCCCATTTAGTTTGGGTTAAATAAATTATTTTTAATTAATTATAGAGAAATGGTTCAGTTGAACCGCACTGGTCGAACCAAATTGAGTGAACCGAACTAGCCACTAATTGGGCAGCCCAGACCCGTCCATATGCTGACCCAAATCAACATTTTAGCTGATTAAATATGCTTGCAAAAAGGCCCTTGAAAGACTTCCAAATTGCATTCAAACCCCACCTTTAATTGTGGCTTTGTAGATTTGCCCTATGCTATTTTTAGCAAAGTTGAAAGTCTCAAATTTTGCCAAGTAGATGGCCGGCCATAGGGGAGCTCTTTGGCTGCTGGAATTTGATATTTTTAGCAGCCACAATCAGCTATAAAAGCCACCCCTTGCTGAACATTCAAACCATCCCTCAATCCCACAACATTCTCTTATTCTCCCTTCTCCTCTCTCACTTTTCTCTCCATTTTTCCATTACATTTCCCTTTTTGTTCAAGTGCCAATTTATTCTCTTGGGAAAGAGGCTCTCATCAGCCATTTTGGAGCAGCAATTATGTGTTCATAAGTCACCTTGATAGCCGAGGGAAATGAAGAACGATGAACGGAGCAACTAGTCAAGCCACAGAGAAACACCGGATTTGCTTCTTGTTTCCTATCTCTTTAAGTTTTGTTGCTATTTTGACGAACATGTTTATGAATATTTATGCTATTGAAATGGTTATTTTAATCAATTTAGCTTAAATTAAGTTTGTGTTGGGTTGATTATATTCTGCCTTGTAACGCCCCCACGCCCGAGACCGTCACCGGAGTCGAGTATGAGGTGTTACTAAACTTAATTTAACATTTTAAGAACTTTAGATTATTTGTTTCTACATTCAAAGCTTTTTAGCTACTTGCATTACAGTCACAAGAAAAATCATATCTCGAGTTACGAAACTCGAAATCAAGATCCGTAAATTTTCTCTGAATCTAGACTCATATGCCTATCTACTAATTTTTTTCTAGAATTTTTGGTTGGGCCAATTAGTACAGTTTATTAGTTAAAGTTACCCCTGTTTCAGGGCTTGACTGGTCTGACCTCTATTTACTACGAACCAATTTTCTCTCTGTATAAAATTTATATGAATATGAGGTTTATTTCTCCTGAAACTAGACTCAATAAGGATTCTGAGGATATAAAATAAGCCACCTAATTATATCTGTACAATTTATGGTGAATTTATAAAGTTGGAACAGGGGATTCAGAAACTGCTCTGACCCTGTTTCACTAAAATTCAAATATCTTCTAACATATAATTCTTTTACCAGTTTAGTTTGTTTCATGTGAAACTAGACATAATAAGCTTCAATTTGATATTTAATACATCACCAAATTCAATTTATATGATTTTTAGTAAATTTTCAAACTCACGTCAGTGTTGCTGTAATATTCTGTTTATGGCAAATTTCATCCTTTTATGAATTTTCATGAACTAGGTAACTTATTAACTTTCCATAACATCAAACATATTCTAAACTAACCATTTCCATAATTTATCATTATCAAGCACTTCCTCAACCATTTCATCACCATACCATAAGATCATTTACACAAAATAAGTATTTTGCTATACATGCCATACTTGAATTTACAAGCCATTTTACCGAAAAGTTCTTCCTGGATAGTGTGGTGAGCTTCCACCAATCCCGACTCCTAAGCTGGCTTGTCCAAAACTAAAATGAGTAAGAAAGAGGGAGTAAGCATAAATGCTTAGTAAGTTCATATGCAAATAATAAGTAACATAACAAAGCAATCATACCAAACAACATTAGCATGGTATCACCAAAACATAAATCTCATTTCTAATCATCTTTCATCATTTTACTACCTTATCGTTATTGTATCAATACTCAACCCGAGGGTTAAGTACATACCTGTCCGAAGTATCCATTTCACATCACTTACCAATACGTCTCTTTTCATCTCAAGTATTCCTCCATTTGAGTAGAACTTTACACGTTGAACTCATCGGAATATAATTCGGATACGTAGGAAGTTTGCACATAAGTGCCACATATGTAGCCAAGCTACCATGTAACCCGCCCATAAGCAAACTCGGACTCAACTCAACGAGCTCGGGCGTTCGCATCCATAATGAACTCGGACTCAACTCAATGAGCTCGGATGCCTAGTTACATCTCACGAACTCGGACTCAACTCAACGAGTTCGAACATTCGCATCCATAAGTGAACTCGGACTCAACTCAACGAGTTCGGATGCCCAAGTATCCCAGTGACATGTCACTTGTATCCTAATCTATTCCTAAGGTTCAAACGGGATTTTCCTCGAACATATATCCTTGCCGTCTTCCGTAGAATACCGAAACCAATACTCGGTAACAATTTATATTTTATTCGAAAATAACCACAAAGCATTTATTTCATAATAAAAAAAATTCAGCATATCACATAATTGACATCAATGACTTAAAATAACAATTATGCTACATTATTTACATATGAACTTACCTTGATACCAAAATACAAAGGTTTTGCAATTTAATCCACAATCTTTTCTTTTCCTCGATTGGAGTCGTTTCCACGTCTTTCTTGATCTAAAATAACACATTTAACTTATTTATCACTCACATTATCAAATTAACCCTTAATTCAAATTTTGACAAAATTACAATTTTACCCCTAAACTTTTGCATATTTACATTTTTGCCCCTAAGTTCGGGATTAAACTTTATTCCTTATTCTTATGTTTTACAACATGCTGATCACTTTTCCCTTCTATGGCAACATCAAATTCTCACTCTAACATGTACTTGTGACTATTAGGTATTTTTACCGATTAAGCCCTTTTACTCGTTTTTGCTTAAAATCGAGTAGTACAAGTTTTCTAACATAATTTAAAACCTCATATTCTATCATAAAACATCAAAATACACAAATTTCACCTATGGGTATTTTTCCAAATATAAACCCTAGGTTAAATTATTGCTAACATAAGCTTTATCGAGTTATCGGGATCTCAAAAACATAAAAATCATTAAAAACGGGGCTTGGAATCACTTACTATGAAGCTTGAAAGTTGAAGAAACCCTAGATATGGAGACATGGAGCATTCGGCAGCAACTAATGGGGAAGATGACTATTTTGTGTCATTTTTCCATTTTATTTCATTAATTATCCAAATGACCAAAATGCCCTTAATGCCTTTCTTTGAAAATTTTCATGTACAAGCCCATTTTTGTCCAAAATTTTAGAAATTGGTCAAATTGCTATTTAAGACCTCCTAATTAATATTTCAAAGCAATTTCATACTAAAAACTTCTAGAATGCAAGTTTTGCAACTTATTCGATTTAGCCCCTAACTTCAAATTAAGCATTTTATGCATGGAATTTCTTCACAAAATTTTCACACAATCATGCAATCATATCATAAACCTCAAAATAATTATAAAATAATTATTTCTATCTCGGATTTGTGGTCACGAAACCACTATTCCGATTAGGCCCTAATTCGGGATATTACATGCCTGCTTGAATTGTTAAAATGATGTTTATGCTGTTATAGGCCTCAGTAAATTGCTTGGTTAAGTACAATCATGCCTAAGTTATTCTTGCAATATAATTGTCAAATAACTAATGAATTAATTATTAAATCATATTGAAATTATATTTAATAGACACAATGCTTAAACAGTGCATGTTTATTCTTCTAAGGTAGCTGAAGTTTAAATTAGCATTGTATTCGGCGGTATATATACCTTGCATAACTTGCAAGATTTTTGTGATTAAACTGTTTCAAGGTAGAAATACCCTGTTACCTCACTTAATCTTTTATATGCTTGTGAAGATTGATTAATCGCTTGGATTGACATTGAAAACTGTTCAAGAGGTTGATTAATTTAATAAGTATGTATGAGCAGTAGTTAGCAAATTACCGAGTTGCCGTGAATTTATTTGTAACAATATAAACATCAGTTTAATAATTCTAAGTTAAAGAATTGTAATTAATCCAACACAAGTATGTTATCTTGGTTAAATCTTATTTGAAATCGTGCATTAGAACTCTTTTATTTTAATTAATTACTTAGTTTTTAAATAGTTTTTGACCATCTTTTAAAACCAAATTATTTTTACCTCACCAAAGTGTTTTACAATTAATTTCATAAATATTTCTTTTTATAGCCCCTGTGGGTACGATAACTCGACATTTACTTGTCATTTTATTACTTGTTGCGATTGTGTACACTTACACATTTTCGTTGTTCCAGAACTCTGCACCTAGGATAATTTTAGAAATTTCGCGAAATGTTCTTTGAGATCCCGATTTAGTCCCGATTCGGTTCCAAAGTTCATATTGGGCCTCGAGGGCCAATGCAAGAGACAATAAGACCATTTACAAAAATTGAATAGTAAATAACCTGCATTATTTATAATTATTCTGTAAACTCTGGTAATACTCTAAAACCCTATTTTAGCAACAAATACGAGTTAAGAATGTTACATTATTGGTATCAGAGCTACGGTTTAGCCAATTCTCGAATTGAACATAACAAGGATGAGTTTAGCTATACATGCCATTATATAATTTGTGATAGTGTGATATCTCCTAACCATTTTAAATGTGTTTTTCATATAGTAAAGTTATCCAGGCAAGCTAGAGCTAAATCCGAGGAAACTGAGAGCAGTGCTTTAGCTGCAGTTCAAAGAGCTGCATCTAGTAGTGGAAGGCCCGTATCTAAGGTTCAAAGTGAGGAGGCAAAACAAGCCTTTTTTCAAATGATGAATGAATGGTTCACTTAATATATAAGAGCAAATCTTGCTGTACAACAAAGTCCCCCACCTGCTCCTCAACCGGTTCCTAAAATACCACAAGGTGCCGAACCTGTTAGAACTGGTAAGCCTTCAGTAGATAAAATCCGTAAGTATGGGGCTGAGGAATTTAGAGCTACTGTAGATGATGATCCAAAAAGGGCTGAGTTTTGGTTGGAAAATACAATCTAGGTTTTACATGAATTATCTTGCACACCAGCTGAATGTTTGAAATGTGCAGTATCTTTATTGAAAGACACAACGTATCGTTGGTGGAATACTATAACTTCTGTGGTACCGAGAGAAAATATTACATGGGAATTCTTCTAGACTGAATTCAGAAAGAAGTATGTTAGTCAGAGATTTCTAGATCAGAAAAGGAAAGAATTTTTAGAGCTCAAACAAGGAAACATGACTGTATCTGAGTATGAACGAGAATTTGTTCGATTGAGTAAGTATGCTAGAGAGTGGGTTCCAACCGAGGCTGATATGTGCAAACATTTTGAAGATGGCTTAAATGAAGACATTAAGTTGTTGATTGGAATTATGTAATTGAGGGAATTTGTGGTGTTAGCCAATCGAGCACATAAAGCTGAAGAATTAAGTAAAGAAAAGAAGTAAGCTGAAAGAGAAGCTTGGGTTTTTGGTAAAAGAATTTTGAGTAAGTCACAAACATATGCTTCTAAGAAATCAAAGAAGTATTATGATCGTTTTATAACATCAGCGGGATATTCTAGAAAAGAGTGAGGCTCTCAATGCTCTAACCCGAGATCCTCGTCTCCATTTGTAACTATTGTTGGTAATCCCAAACTGAAATGTAAATTTTGTAACAAATTTTATTTTGGGGAATGTCGTTTGAGAAGTGGAGCCTGTTACCGATGTGGTTCACTTGATCATTTTACTCAAGGATTGCCCGTAAAGAATTGAAAAAGATATTGATCAAATTTCAAAGCCAAGTAATCCTACTTCAAGAGACAGAGCACCCCGTCATCCCGGGAATGTCAGTGGTAGCTGAGGTACTACAAGGGATACAACAGTTAAACTTGAGGCACGAGCACCAACAAGGACATATGCTATTCGTGTTAAAGAAGATGCCTCAACACTAGACGTAATTACTAGTACATTTTCTCTACTTGATACTGATATTACTGCTTTGATTGATCTTGGTTCCACACATTCATACATATGCACAAATTTAGTGTCTTTTAAAAATTTACCTGTTGAATTCATTGAATTTGTGGTTAAAGTTTCAAACCCCCTGAGCCAATATATTATGGTGGATAAAGTCTATAAAAACTATCCGTTGATGGTAAAGGGTTATTACTTTTTGGCTGATTTGATGTAATTGCCCTTTGATGAATTTGATGTTATTTTGGGAATGGACTGGATAACCTAACATGATGTAGCGGTGAATTGTAAACAAAAATATATTGTATTGAAATGTTAGGATGGTGAGTTACTTCATGTTGAATCTGATAATTTAGATGGGTTATCTAATGTGATTTCATCAATATCAGCACAGAAATATGTCAAAAAGGGTTATGAAGCTTATCTTGCATATGTATTGGACACTAAAGTATCTGAGTCAAAGATTCAGTTAGTGCCGTTTGTATGTGAATTTCTTGATGTATTTATGGCGGAATTACCTGGTTTACCACTGGTTAGAGAAGTGGAGTTTTTTATAGATCTTGTACCAGGGACAACACCAATATCTATAGCAACCTACAAAATGGTTCCTATTGAATTGAAAGAGTTGAAAGCACAGTTGCAAGAACTGATTGACAAAGGATTTGCTCGACCTAGTTTCTCACCTTGGGGTGCACCGATTCTGTTTGTAAAGAAGAAAGATGGATCTTTGAGGCTGTGTATTGATTACAGACAGCTCAAAAAAGTTACAATAAATAATAAGTATCCACTACCTTGAATTGATGATCTATTTGACCAGTTGAAAGGTGCCACTATATTTTCAAAGATTAATCTTTCTTCTGGTTTTTATCAACTATAGGTAAAAGACTCAGATGTGCCAAAGACAACTTTTAGAACCAAGTATGGACATTATGAGTTCCTTGTGATGCCATTTGGTTTGACAAATGCACCGACAATATTTATGGATCTGATGAACATAATTTTCAATCCGTATCTAGATAGGTTTGTGGTGGTATTTATTGATGATATTTTGGTTTACTCTCGAGATGAAAATGAACATGCAGGTCATCTGAGAATTGTATTGCAAACTTTGAGTGAGAAGCAACTGTATGCCAAATTTAGTAAATGTGAATTTTGGCTTCGGGAAGCTGGTTTTCTCAGACATATTGTATTTGCACAAGGTATTCGAGTAGACCCAAGAAAAATTTTAGCTATTGTTAATTGGAAGCCACCAAAGAACATGTCTAAAGTCAGAAGTTTTCTGGGACTTGCTGGATATTATTAGAGGTTTGTAAAAGGGTTTTCAATGATAGCCTCTTCGATGACTCGTTTGTTACAAAAAGATGTGAAATTTGAGTGGTTTAATAAATGTCAGCAAAGTTTTGATAGGTTGAAAGCTTTATTGATAGAAGCACCTATATTAGTTCAGCCTGAATCGGGTAAGGAATTTGTAGTTTACAGTGATGCATCGTTAAATGGTTTAGGCTGTGTTTTAATGCAAGAAGGTAAAGTAATAGCCTATGCTTCAAGACTGCTAAAACCACATGAAAGAAATTACCCGATACATGATCTTGAATCACATGAAAGAAATTACCCGATACATGATCTTGAATTAGCAGTAATTGTGTTTGCATTGACAATATGGCGACATTATCTGTTTGGTGAAAAATGTCATATATTCATTGATAATAAAAGTTTGAAGTATTTGATGTCATAAAAAGATTTGAATTTGAGATAGTGCAGGTGGCTTGAGTTATTGAAAGATTATGATTTGGTTATTGACTATCATTCGGGAAAAGCCAATGTGGCTTTGAGTAAAAAATCCCTATTTACTTTGCGAGCAATGAATACTCGATTGATGTTATCTGATGATGGTTCAATCTTAGTTTAGTTAAAAGCTAGACCGACATTTTTGCAACAGATTTCTGAAGCTTAGAAAGATGATAGTAAGTTAGAAGCAAAATGGATTCAGTGTGAATCAGCCCCTGATTCAGAATTTTAGATCAGGATTGATGGTTGTTTGTTATTCAGAGGTAGAATATGTGTATCGAAGAATTCAGAACTAGTATAGAAGATTTTGAATAAAGTTCATAATGTTACTAGTTCTGAATAGAAGATTTTGAATGAAGCTCCTAATGGTACTATGTCTATTCATCCTCGTAGTAATAAAATGTACAATGATCTGAAAAAGATGTACTGGTGGCGGGGAATGAAATGGGATATTTCTGAGCTTGTATCAAAATGTTTGATATGTCAGCTAGTAAAAGCTGAACATTAATTGCCTTCGGGATTATTACAGTCAATTACAATACCAGAATGGAAATGGGAAAGAATTACCATGGACTTTGTATTAGGGTTACCTCTGTCTCTGAAGAAGAAAGATTCCATTTGGGTAATTGTCGATCGGTTGACAAAGTCTGCACACTTTATTCCAGTGCATATGGATTTTTCATTAGATATATTGGTTAAATTATATGTCTCTGAGATAGTTAGATTGCATGGAGTACCTGTTTCCATTATTTCAGATAGAGATCCTCAATTTACATCTCAATTTTAGAGCAAATTGCAAAAAGCTCTGGGTACACAATTACATTTTAGTACTACATTCCATCCCCAGACAGATGGTCAATCTGAACGTGTGATACAAATTTTAGAAGATATGCTTTGATGTTATATTTTGGAGTTTGAAGGTAATTGGGAAAAATAGTTGCCTTTAGTTGAATTCACTTACAATAATAGTTATCATTCCAGTATCAAAATGGCACCGTACGAAGCTTTGTATGGCCGAAAATGTAGAACACCATTGTATTGGACAAAGCTTAGTGAGAAAAAGATACACGGAGTTGACTTAGTCTGTGAAACTGAAGAAAAGGTGAAAATAATTTAGGACAGTCTGAAAGCAACCTTTGATCGTTAAAAGTCCTATGCTAATCTTAAACGAAAAGAAATAGAATTTCAAGTTGGTTACAAGGTATTCTTGAAAGTATCACCTTGGAAGAAAGTTCTCCGATTTGGCCGTAAAGGAAAATTGAGTCCACAGTATATTGGGCAATATGAAATTATAGAAAGAGTTGGAACTGTTGCATATCGGTTGGCCTTACCACCAGAACTTGATCGGATTAATAATGTTTTTTATGTGTCTATGTTACGACGGTATCGATCGAATCCTTCACATGTTATTTCTCGGTCAGAGGTAGAGATTAAACCTGATATGACATATAGTGAAGAATTGATTAAAATCTTAGTATGTGAAATAAAAGAATTAAGAAACAAAAAGGTGGCTTTAGTAAAAGTTTTTTGGCAATGACATGGTATAGAAGAAGCTACCTGGGAATCGGAGGATACCATGAGAAATCAATATCAAATCTCTTTCTGGTAAGATTTTCGAGGACGAAAATTCCTAAGCAGGGAAGAGTTGTAACAACCCATTTTCAGTGAAATCGGAACAGTGGTTCGGGACCACAAATTCGAGCCGGAAAGAAAATTTAATTTTATATTTTTGCATGGTTTGCATTGCGATAGGAATGCCATATAAAAATTCTGATAAGAAAATTTTATCGATTATGTGCTTAATTACGGAAAGGACCAAATTGCATAAAATGCAAAAGTTGGATTCTAGTAGCTAGAAGGATCAAATAGCTATGGAATTCAAAAATTGAGGTCATTATATGGTAATTAGACCATTAAAGAAAAGTTAGTAGATATTTTTGATGATTCATCTATGGAAAAATTAAAAAAAAGGCAAGGACTAAATTGGAAAAGAGAAAAATTAATGGATGATAAATAATTAATAAGAAATAAAAATCATTTTATATCATCTTCTTCCCCAAATATTCCATGGAAGCCATAGGAAAGACAAAACAAGCTTTCTTGGCTTAATTGGGTAAGTATTCAAGTCCCGTTTTTAGTAATTTTTATATTTTTGAGATTGGGATAGTGTAATCTATCTATTTGGGGGATTAATTTGAAAGTTTATTAAAGTATAGAAGTTATGCCATTGATGAATATGCTGAAAAATTGGAATTTATGGTAGAAAATGAAAGGTTGTTGATAGATAAACAACTTTTACAAAGTGAATTTTGATGAAAATGTGATTGAGGGACTAAATTGTAAAATTGTGAAAATTGAAGAAAAATTTTGAATTTTATAGAGTACATGTGCTGTAAATTTTATATTGAACTTTTGGTTTGGCTTGGAATAAGGAGTAAATTGCATGAAGTTTATTTTCTGAGCCTAGGGACGAAATTGAAATTTATGAAAAGTTTAGGAGCAAAATGGTAATTTTGCCTAGGATGTAAGTTGAGTTCAATAGAATGTGAAATGTGAGAAATTGATGATTAAATTCATTTATATAGATCCGAATAACACAAATTCAAAGCTAGATCGAGGAAAAGAAAAAGTCTCAAATTAGTAGATTTTCTTGTACGAACTATTATCAAGGTAAGTTCGTATAACTTAATTTAGCATGTAAATATGTTTGAAATTAAATATTTTATTTGAATTGGATGAAGAATATGTTTGTGTGAATATTATAAATGTATGAAATGATCACATGTTTGGAAATGTTAGAAAAAGGGTTAATTTTTGTTTGAATATTGAATTTCGATGGATATATGTGATTTTCCATATTAATGAGGTCCTGCATTTGTTGTAGAGGGGATTTAGCTGAGACGAGTAATCCTATTGACCTTATTACAGACGAGATTTAGCTCAGATGAGTAATCCGAAATAGCCTTTCGAGCATCCTGTTATATAGTTCTTGCGAGCATCCTGATCGGTAGTGATTTAGCATGTGTTGCGTACTACCGCAGCTCTTTATGAGTGTCCTGACATACGATCGGTTGTGATCCTGCATATAATGTGGACATAAATGCAGCTCTTCATGAGTGTCCTATTAAGCTCGCTTAAACTCCCTGCTAACTTATCCGGTGTTTCCTGATAGTATCTTTTTGGAGATATCTGTTAAGCTTTATGAGCTCCCTGAGTAGAATTCTTATGAGTTTCCAAATAACCCGGATATGTGTCTTGTTATATGATTACATGAATCAATTGAGCATTCTTATATGTGGCTCGAGAGTGTGCTTCCTAAATAAGTGCCCTACTAGGTACCCCTGATTATGAATTGACGAATTACAGATTTGTACACCTTGAGTGTACTATTTGAGTATCCATCGATATTTCAATAATTCAATGGATAGAACTCTTGACATGAGAAAATGATGAAATAAATAGAAATATATCTTAAGTGCTTCTGAAACATTTGATGAAGAATTTATATGATGAGCTCATCTATGTTTATTTGATGTATAAATGTTCTATATGACTAACTAGTTTGATTGAGTACATGTGTGTTTAGGTAAACTTGCCAAAATGATGAAAGCATGCTAATTGTATGCTTAATATTATTAAATGTAATTGGTAAGTTTTAATTTCTGTTATACGAACTTACTAAGCATACAATGCTTAATAGGTTTTATTTTCTCTGTTTTATAGTGCTCGGAAGCTCGCGAAGGTTGGAGATCAGTTGGAGCATCATCACACTATCCACTAGCTTGTTTTGGTATAAATAGTAAATTCATTTTGGTATAATGGCATGTATAGGTAACTTGGCTATTGTTGGCTTATAAATGTTGTTTGTAATCTAGCCATTGGAATGGCTAGTAAGGGTTATGTTTTGGTATATCTAAAATTTTTTCCATGGCAATATCATGAGTATATTTTATGGTTTGATTGAGCTATGCTAAATGAATATAACTATTAAAGATAAGATCATAAATAGGTATGTATGTATTGATATACTATGTTAGATGTTAGAATTGGCCTTGTTATAATCCTTGGATTGGTTGGTATATGAATGCAATTTTGGTGTCGGTTATTGGCAAGTTTGGGTGAGAAATAAAGCTAGGAAATGGCTTTATTTTGTCTACACGGGTAGACACATAGGCGTGTGCCTTAACCATGTGTGACACACAGCTTGACACATGGGCATGTGGTCTGGTCGTGTATCCGCTACATCTTAAAATTGAAAAATAGAATGCTTATAATTGAGCACAAGGGAAGAGACACGGGTGTGTGTCTCAGCTGTGTGTGTTACACAGCCTAGAACACGGGCATGTGTCTTGGCTGTGTTAACCTTGCTCCTCATTTTTGAAAATTAAATTGATCACACAGCCTACTCACACGGGTGTGTGGTTGGCCATGTGGCACAAATCTGAGAGTTACACGGGGTTGAACACGGCCTGTAGCACAGGTGTGCCTTAGGATCACACGGGTGTGTCCTTGGACCACACAGGTGTGTGAACTCTGCACCTAGGAAAATTTTAGAAATTTTTGGATAAATTCTATGAGATCCCGATTTAGTCCTGATTCGGTTCCAACGTTCATATTGGGCCTTAATGGCCTATGCAAGGGACAATAAGACCATTTACAGAAATTGAATAGTAAATAACCCGAATTATTTGTAATTGTTCTGTGAACTCCGATAATATTTTGAAACCCTATTATGGTGATGGATACGGGTTAAGGGTGTTACATTCAATACTTGATTTGCATAAATAGTCCTTGTGGAGACGATAACTCTTAGTCACTAGTTCATTACTTGTCAACGATTGTGTATACTTGCAGATCACTAGAATAATTTCAAGACGAGTTAGTAATAGAGCTTTCGTAAGCTCGTGGAAGACCCAAAAATGATTGTATATCGCCTTATATGCTTAAGTAAATGTTTGATGGTATAAATTTAATGTAATTGATCGTAGTTACTCCAGCAACGAATGAGGCATCTCGTAGCTCTAACGTGGTAGGTGTTACATTTAATGGTATAAGAGCTACAGGTTTAGCCTATTCTCGAACTAAATTAAGCTCAAAATTGAGTCTAAAGGTACATGCCAAAGTCGAGTCGAGTCAAGTCAAGTCTGAGTCGAGATTTGGATGATGATTATAAAATTCCACTATTTTATACATGATGGTGTTAGTGGAATCAAGAAATGATGCTGGTGATGATATGAATAGCAGCATTCACTCTGTGGGGAGTGAGAATAGGATAAGGATTGAGGCACCTAGCGTTGATCCAGTTGGTGCTAGATAGTATTGAGCTAATATACCTTGATGAGATGATGAGAATTTACTTTGCATGATAGTGAAAATCCTTTAGAGAGTAGCGGAGGTTGCTCCACAAGTTGAGTTCATAGTTGTAGTCAGGTGAGCCTTAGTAAAGGAGTTGTGAAAATATGAAGCAACTGAGTTCAAAGGGTTGAAAGGATTTTAATCCCTCCTCAACCAAAATTTGGCTAAAATCAACTGAAAAGGTCATAGAACAGTTAAAATGTTCAATGCCAGAATGTGTCACTTGTGCGATATCTCTCCTAAAAGAAGAATGTTATGAATAGTGACTAACTATCACATGTCATGTGCCAATGAATCATGCCACTTGGAAATTTTTCTTATTTGAGTTTGAAAAAAAATATATGAGTGAATTGTTTTTGAAAAGGTGAAAGAAAGAGTTCATAATGTTGAAGCAAGGAAATGTTCTATTAGTTGACTACAAATGAGAGTTCTTGTAACTCAAAAAGTAAAATCTTGAGTTAGTGCCTACAGAAAAGGAAAGTTGTAAGTTATTCCCTCGAGGATTACAAGATGAGCTCCAAGTCCTAGATAAGAAAATGGTTGAACAGGCCTAAGGCCTAGATAAGAAAGACAAGCCTCTCCGAGCATTCGGAAAAAGCATCGAGACTATCGGTTCATGACTCACTTAAGTGAGCTAGGGAGTCTTGAAGTTCTTGGAAATCAGTTCCATCGAATGTCAAATCAGAGAAGGATTGGATTAAACAACTGTTAGTATCTATTGACAACATTAGGAAGTCAAAAAAGGATGTAACTATTCTGAATTGTTAGTTTTGTGGTAGGAAGCACATAAGTGAATGTTGGAAGAAAATAGGAGCATGTTTTCGATGCGGATCCTTAGAGCATATCACTTGAAATTGTTTGAGAAGTGTTAATGATATTCCTGCTGCTACCAAGAGATCTACTCCTACAGCTAGAGGTCAGAGAATTACTCACGGTGGCTTAATCGCCAAGGGTAGTCAGTGAAGAGAAATCGATTTGGTAGTACATCTTCCCCATCACATTTTAGGTAAATTTTAGGGACGAAATTTCTTAGGGGGAGAATTTTAACAACTCAAAATTTAGTGGTATCAAAAATAGTGTTTTCGAGACCACATTTTCGTAAACTGAGTATGTAAAAATGAAATAGGGATATTTATAGAGTTAGTATATAGATGAATTAAAATTTGATTAAGTAATTTAGCCGAAAATATGGTTAATAAAGGCCCATAGACTAAATTGTAAAAGTTTAATCGCTATAGATTTGATATTAGGAAAAAAAAGGTATGGAGACTTATATAGCAATAATCTAAAGGATTAAAATGATAAATAAAACAAATTTAAATATATGATAGTAGGATTTGATGGTGGATACCATTAATGTAACGTCTAAAGTTTTTGTTTCTGCTTCTGTAAAATCTGACACAACTATGCCTCTGCTTTAGTGGTTAAGTGTTCTGGGTGTGTGTGAGAGGTCCCAAGTTCAAGCCTTACCTTTAGCAAATTTTATTATTTTTTCTAACTTAAGCCTTATCTCTGTTCAGTGGGCTTATATTTAATTGATTGTTAAACTACATCAGAATGGGCCTACTAGTCTGGTGGTTAAGTTGAGTGTTAGTTTGCTGAAGGTGTTGTGTTTGAATCCCTACACGAGCATGGATATTATTTTTTCTCAGATTTTGTGTTAGCATTTTGGTGGAATTAAAATTCTGAGTAGTGGGTGGTTAAGATTGTGGAAGTAGTGGGAATTCCCAAAAATCTCTCCCCTCTAGGAAAAAAACTGACGTCCTTTCTGCTCTCTGCCACATCTCTTTTCTTTTTCTTTTTGTTCCTTCTTACTGCTGTGTTCTCTGTTTCCTTTTTGCTACCAAAGCTTAGTATTCTGTTACTTCGGTACTCTTTGTGCATTACCGGTAAGTTTGGTAGATGCGTCTCTTATTTTGGCGTATGAATTAGTGGGTAATGGATTCGTTTTATGTTTAGGAGAGGTTCAAGGTGCTGGGGTTTTCTAATCGATGCTTTAATCGTGCAAATTATCATTGCTCGTCCTAAGGTAATTATTTTTAGGTGTTTTAAGAGTTGCTTTTCTTGATGTGGTTCGGTTTAATCGCATATTTTGAGCGACTAATATGATCAACTGTTGGCAAATATAGGATTTGTTGGTCTAGGGATTGCAGAAAAATGAGATTCGGTGATAGCTGAAAAACCCCACTGTTAACGCCACACGGCCGTGTGGTAGGCCGTGTGCGATGACACAGTTGTGTGATTGACGAAGGCCAGGCCGTGGGTAAGACACGACCGTGTGATGGCCGGAGTGTGGCTGTATGAGCCACACGGGCTAGGGAAAATTGGGCGTGTGGGCCACACGGGCACGCAACAAGGGCGTGTGATATATGGGCCAGGCCGTGTGATCTACACGGGCAAGGCCAAATTGGGCGTGTCAGCCCATACGAGCAAACCATACGGGCGTGTGGGCATATTTATCTAAAATTTTCCTTAGGGATTGTACGGGTCGTCCTAAACGACTGTGGGCCTACTATAGGGTCGGTAAGGGCTAATTAAACCCTAAACTGTATGAACTATTCGTTTGATATTCTGATTTGATTAGAATTCTGATGCATGTATACTTGCACTATTATCTACTATCTGTATACGATCATAAGCATATGAGCATGTTAGATTATTTTTCTGTACTTGTATATTTCTGTATCTGATATTGGGGTTGGGATGATGTATATTAGATGTAACATCTCGAATTTGGGCCTAGTCAGAATAGTGGTTTTGGGACCACAAATATGATGTTAAAATAATTATTTTATGATCATTATGAGGTCTAGGATATGAAAATAAGCATGTGATAAAGTTTCATGAAGAAATTCTATGTGTAAGGTGTTCAATTGGAAATTAAGGACCAAATTGAATAACTTGCAAAACTTGGATTCTAGAAGCAATTTGTATGAAATTGCTTTGGAATGTTAATTAGAGGTCCTTAAAGAGTAATTTTTCCAATTTTTAAGTTTTTGGACAAAAATGGACATGCATGGAAAATCTTAGAAGTTTAGTAAGGAAGGGCATTTTAGTCATTTGATAATAAACTAAATAATAAGGGAAAAATCAAGCTAAAATCAGCTCATTTTCTTCTCCATGTTTCCGAAATTCTAAGGGTCTCCATAGCTAGGGTTTTCAACATTTTCAATCTCAATAGTAAGTGCCCCCTATCCCCGTTTTTAATGTTCTTCATATTTTTGAGATCCTCGTAACATGCACTCTCTATTTCTACCCATATTTCAAGCTAGGGTTCACGCTAAAAAATTTACCCATGCATGAGATGTTTGTGTTTTGATGATTTATGGAGGAATATGAGAGTTTAAAGGATGGTGAACAACTTTTACTAAGTAGTTTTCCATGGAAATGGCTTAAAGGACTAAATTGTAAAAGTTGTGGAAATGGGTAGGAAAATATGGAATGAAGGAAAAACATAGGCTACTATAAGTGTGAATAACATTTGGCTAAGCTTGGGTAGCAAAGGAATTACATGCATTTCATTATACGAGACTTAGGACAAAATTGTAAATATTGTGAAAAGTTAGGGGCAAAATGACTAGGGGTGAGTTTTAGGCCTAAAATGAATAATGTGATGTGTTAATAATTTATTTTTACTGATATAGACCTTGAGGAACCAATTTCGAAGGTCGACCGTGGAAAACGAAAGGTTTCGAAATAACCGAAATACAAATCCGAAACGACTACCAGGTAAGTTTGTGTAACTCGAATGTAGACTATTTAAATACATTAAAAATGTATATTCCCGTATGATTTTAAATGGTGATTTACAATGTAAATAATTCATGAAAATTGATGATATGGTAAAATTTCTCGGTTGAATAAAAATGGTTATTTGATGGATACGCTATTCTTACATGACACGAGATCCTGCATGTGTTGCAGAAAAGGATTTAGCCGGGACGGGTAATCCGATAATCTCAAGATAGAAAGGATCTAGCCTCCTGAAGAATATGTGTGCATTATGGATTTAGGCCGGACGGGTAATCTGATTAGGGTCAAAATTTAGCCTCGACTGGTAATTCAGATCTGAGCTCATTAAGAGTGTTTGTCGTTACAAGGGATTTAGCCTAGACTGGTAATCCCGACATCACTCCATGAGTTTATACTACGGGGGATTTAGCCTGGACTAGTAATCCCGCCGTAAGATGTGAGGTTCACAGGAGTGCGTGCTTGAAAATGATCACTTGTATGATTTGACGGTAAATGGGCTATCCATTGAGATTCCTGAGAAATTCAACGGGATTAAAATGAGAAATGAGAATGGAAATTCTTGAATTTATGAGCTCATCTAGATTAACGTTATAATATTTTAACATGAGACTAACTTGAAGATTTGAGTGCATGTGATAGGAAACTATCCTATACTTGTTGGAATGTATGACTAATATGGGTGTATGCTAAATAACCGGTAAGTTTACCTCTCGTTATTTGAACTTACGAAGCATATAAATGCTTACCCTCTTATCTTTTCCTCACCTTACAGAGCTCGTGGACTCATGAAGTTTAGAAGATGGTTGGAGAATCAACACACTATCGACTTGTCCCGCTTTGGTATATAGATACTTTGATTTTATTTAACGGCATGTATAGGGTTTTTGGTTATTTTGTTGTATGTGTCATTTGGCTAGCCAATGTAAGGGCTTAAATGGTACCTATTCTTTTATATATGGCCATGAGATATGGCTCATATTGATGTAGGTTGTAAACCTACTAATGATGCATGTTTGTGTTTAAATATTTCATGAGATATGATGATGAGGTTTATCATGGATGGATGCTTGAAATGGGACATAATAATTTGAGAGTGGACATGGCATATAATGGTGTATGGTTATAATATGACCTAAATGTAAAATGTGCTATATTAATCCCTCAAACGGAAAGGGTAATCTAGCATGTACTAAGCCGATGAGATGAGGCTAACATGCAATAAGTTATGCCAATGTTGTTTAAGAGTATAATAAGGCCATGTTACATACCATTGAAGTCTATAAGTGTGTATGGATGTTAGAGGGTGACCAAAGGCTTGGAAAATAGCCCTAAAAAAGTCCACACAGATAGACACATGGGCATGTGTCTAGGCCGTGTGTGACACACGGTCAGCCCCCATAGGCGTGTTGCCTGGCTGTCTGTCTCCTGCACCTAAAATTTTAGGCCAGTTTGCATGGTAGTAAACACACGGGCAGAGACATGACCATGTGTCTCAATCGTGTGGAGGACACGGCCTAGCACACGGGCGTGTGCCTTGGCCGTGTGCCTCAAAATGAATGATGACGTCATAAATAGAATTTTGAGTTTTTGGACACGGGCGTGTCTAGGCTGTGTGAGGGACACGGGCCAGAGACAAGAGCGTGTGCTTGGCCATGTGAAAAGCCCTATAGGTTCGAAATGAGAAATAAATCCAATAATTCAACACGGAGGAGGGACACGGGCGTACTCCCAAGCACACGAGCGTGTGCTTGCCTCCACACGGGCGTGTGAGGTATAACCTTAGGAACTTTACTAAAATTTTCTATAGTTTTCAGTTTAGTCCCAGATCGATTTAATGTATGTTTTGGACCTTGTAGGTCTATAATAGGGGCACTATGATGTTGTTTGATTGGTTTTAAATTAGAATGAATTTTTATAACTCGTAATTTCTAAAATGTCTGAGTATGTGTCTGGTAATGCCTTGTACTTTGTCCCGGTCTCGGGTATAGGTAAGGGGTGTTACATTGGAGGAAGTGTTCTAAAAGGCAATTTACGCCTATTATCTAGCAGCATGGCTGCATTATATCTGTTATGTGCCACATGGGTACTTTATGGTGTGTAGGGATGAGTGGGTGTTTTAAACCTCACATGGTGTGTAGCGATGGTCAGAGATGGTGTGTAGAGGATAGGGGTAGGATTCTAATTCTAATTTGTGTATCTGTATCTGTAATGGGCTTAGGCTTGAATCTGTTTCTAACCGATTCTATTTTACTGTATGTGTGTGCATGCTTAATTCTGTGGAGTTACACACTGAGTTTACGTAAACTCACTATTTTCTGTTTGATCTGTATAGGTAATCCACAGGGTTAGGCGGATCGGTGTAGCGGGGGTCTCGACGGTGACCACCTGTTACGTACTATTTCCAATTTGGTTTTACTTTAAATTTTTTATTCCTTTCTGGGTATTTGTGTAAAATGTGGACTTTTCGGACTATTTTTTTAATTTGGGTTTGACTGCGTCTTATGCTTTTAATGTTGCCAAACTTGACAAAAGCTCAAATTTTACCAAAAACAAAGGCTTTCTAAAAATATTGAACAATTTTTCCTAAACTTAACGATTTTATAAGCTTCTGCTAAAAGAGGTACGTCTTAAGACATTTCGACTAATTAAATAAACGTTTTGGAATAAATATAAACAAATAGGAGTTAAATAATCAAAATTGGTTTCTACCGAGATAACCCCGTTTTCAAAATCCATTCCATGTGACATCGCCGGATTTGGCCATAATGTCTAGGCCGGGTTTGAGGTGTTACAATTAACTTAAACTAATTAAAATTTTATCTTAATTAATTAAGAATAAAACATGTTAATCTAAGTATAAATAATAAACATAATGGAGAGAAAGAGAAGATGTTATCATCTTCATCTTCAACTTGTGGAAGCCAAAGAAAAAAAGAAAGGAAGAAAACTTGAAAACCCTTTGACATTCGACTATCAAACCATTTTTCTATGATTTTTATGGAAATTGAATAATGGAAGCTTGATTTAGGTAGCCCATGTACCAAGTTGTGAAACTATTAAAGTTTTTAAATTGATGAATTTGGTGTGAATTTGATAGAAATTAAGTTTAGTTTATGAAAAGGACTACATTGTAAAGTTTAATTGTCAGTTTTGTGCGTTAGGGACTAAATTGAATAAAATGAAAAACTATTATGAAATTTTTGTAGAAATAGAAAATAAAAGGTCCCTAATGAGTACATATGAAATAAAATTTTAATTTGAAGCTTCAAAATCGAGGGTTCTAATTGTCATTGGTTTAAGGACTAAATTGAATAAATTGCTAAATATGTTTGGCTTTTTGTTTGAACGTGATTTGGATGGAAATTGATGTTTTGTCATTGTTGAATTATTATTCATAGATAAAGACAAAGCCTATCTGTCGAGAGGAAAAGGAAAGACAAAAGTCGACAACGAGTGATGCAAGCTTTCGATTTGTATTCCTATAATTCGAGATCAATCTAATTATTGAATATTCATGTTAAATTGCATGACTTTGTAATGAGCTGGGTATATAATGGTTGTTTGAATTAAATTGTGGTGATTGATGTAACACCCCTTACCCGTCTCTGTAAGCCCTTAGAATCAACCTAGATGTTATGGCAGAATCCTGGAGGTCACATTGGCCATGATAATGGCGCAATAAAATGTTTATAAGATTTCCCTTTAACATTTCCTTGAAAAATCATTGTTTATACTTGTTTAAAGTAAAATCGAATTTAGTTGATATCTTATCTTTGGTAAAACCTAAGCATTGTGACTGTTTATTTAAAATGTCGTAATTTATCTAAGACATCACAACAGACAAATTTCTAAATAAAAAATTCATTATTTATTTTGAAAACATAAATTAATCATACAACTTGTAAAAATAGTAGTCTCGTAAATAGATGTGTCAAATTTTGAAAACATAATATTGAGTATTTAAAATCTTCCTTATTGAGTTTAAGTTTCATCATAATTATGAAAATCCATTGTCAATTATTATTTTCTCAAACCATTTAAACATTATTATTTTTTAAAAAATCTAAATCATGCATAAAAATTCTCAAATCAAATCTGAGTCTCAAAACCAAAAACCAAACCAAAGTCCCAAAATGAAACTCCATAGTAACTAAACACATGCCAAAATATCAAATACCAATAACAATAGAGTTAACTAAGAAATGACTGAGAACACCTCTATAGCCTAGCCCATCCTAACCTCAATTATCTGAAAATCAAAATTTAAAAGGGAGTGGGCTTTAAAAATCCTAGTGTGGGTCTCCAATAATAATATTCACAGAAGAAAATCAAATCAACATTAATTTGAAGATATCATATATAAATTATTCGATCATAAAATTAGATATAGCAGAATGCGTGATGACGATGTCAATACAACACCTTTTAGAGAACGATGTAGATTTTAGAAAACAGATCCTACCCAAATTTGCTACACACTATTAAGAGTTCCCCGAAACTCATTCATCCAATATCACACCAATAATGTGGACCAGCCACCAGATAGTGCAATTGTGCTGCTAGAAACAGAATAGTGTGGTCGAACCACAAGATATTTGCATATTTACAACCAGATACAAAATAATGTAGACATGCCACCAGAAATTTACAGATTTACTACCAGATGCTTCCTCTGTACAATTTTTTCCACCCCATGCATGTGTTATGGCAACAGAGCAAATTTTGTAGTAGCATGCTTTACATGCGAATCAGAATATCAAAATATGGCATGCTGAACATGCAAATTAGATCTCATAATTTTACATATAATTTACAATGGCATGCTTTATCATGCAAATCAGGATATCATAGTAGGGCATGCTCAACATGCAAATCCATAAATTAGATTTAGTAACATATATTATTTTCATATAAATCAAAATATCATATTTTTCTGAGCCATAAGTCACATGACATGAGTAATGTAAATCACATATTAACATATATCACAGAATCATCCAATAAACCAATCACATCACAGATATTAGAGTGTTGGGATTTACTTACTTGTTATCCTAATTTATCCGTTTTTATCGATCTCTATGAATACATTTGTATTCATATATACACATATTTCAAGAATCAAATATCCATAAATATTACACTAAAAAAATATCTTCATTATTTTTATTTAATCATTAATGTCGGTTGAGTCACTATGCTTGATCACATATACGTGTTAGTATCAGTCTAATGAATAAATAATGACCCTTAATAAGAAAATAATGGTGATTCGGCAATACTTACACAAAAGTGTGATCAAATCGCACACTATCACTACTGGGTGGTGATTCCGGGATTTTCGATTAACTCTTCAATAAGGCACGAAAATGAGTTATTAGTATTATTCTAATCTAGAAATAATATTATGAGAACATACCATGAGTGAAAACCTTTCATACTTACAAAAATAACGCAGGAGAAGGCTCGACAATAAATCCCAAAAAATAGATCAAAGAGAAGGATTAGGCTTTATAAACACAAAATAAAAGTTTTTAGAGAAAATAATTCGAAAAATGATCTTTAATATTTTAAAAAACATATTCAAGAGTTTACATAGATGATTTTCAAAAAGAGAAGAAAAGAAGAAAAATAAGAAAAATCGGCGGTGACGTGGTGGTGGTGCAACGACGACGAGAGTAGAGGTGAGGTGGTGATGCGACTGCCGTGTGGTGGAGGAGGGGAAGAGATTAGAGAAGAATTGGCTTCAAAGGTGGTGAAAAATGAAGAAAAAAGCCAAAAATAGGTGGAGAAAGGGTGGTGGACAACAAAAGGGGCGAAGAGAGGAAAAATGAGAGTATTAAAATGAAAAATGGGGTTTAGGGAGAGCTAGGGTCGACCATGAGTAGTTTTTGGGTAAGTTTGGGGACAAGGGGAGTAAAAAGTGGATCATGAGTAAAAAGGGAAGTGAAAAAGGGCTTTTTGATGGCAAGTTGACTTAAACAAAAAGGAAGGAGAACCTCCCCCTTTATGGCAATGTTTGGACAAGAAAAGGGGGGTTGACCTTCTTAAACAGTCAACAATTGTGGCTAGGAAGAAAAATAAAATAAATGGGAGTGCAAGGGTTTGAACTTGAGAACTCTAGGATTTAATTTAAAACACTAGACCACTAGGCCATTTTACTCATTGTGATACAAAGATGCGCAATTTAATAAATAAAATCTAGGGCATGACAATCTCCATTATCGAATTAGGGTTACAGGAAGTAAGAATAATTAACAGAACAAACATAGATTAATTCAATTCAAAAATTTACTTTTAAATCGATCATCAATAAGTCCATTCAATATACATGTCAATCAAACTAAACGAGAAATCGAGCCTATAAAGCATTAAAAGTGATTGAGAAACAACCAAGGATTAAAATGAATGAAAATATGAAAATAGGGTAAAAACTTAATACAAAGGTCATACGGTTGTATGACAAGGCTCAGCCCGTGTGGTGTAGAGACATAGTTGTGAGGCCAAACAGTGTAACTCATTGTGCCTGTTTAACTTAGGGTCACACGGCCATGTCGCTAGGCCATGTTACTCTTTGAGACCATGTGAACCTAAAATCACCAAAATAAAACAGAGCACACGGCAATGTCATACAACAGTGTGAGGCACAAGGCCGTGTCACAGGTCATGTATACCCAAAAACACCTTCAAACACAAGCCAATTCACACACCCTTTCTTAGGTCCCATGCCATTCATTATCCAACATCCAAACCTATTCAAAATGTGCCAAAACATGTCAAAATATACCTATTCACAATCAACCTAAGTGTCTAAACAATATACCTTCATTGAAACCACAATTCAAACATAAACAACAATCATTCAAACAAAAGACAAATGCTATTCATTCAGCCATCAATAAAGTTCCGAAAACCATATGCCAAAGTCATTCATTTATACCACTTTCAAAAGTAATCACACTCTATCCTAAAATCCTAAGTTACCCAAAACCAAAATGACCATTTCCACAACAAGTTATCAATTAAGACATCATATAACAAACTACCTTATCAATATATCAAATACCAACTTATGTTTACCACTCCAATGACATAAAGCATTATTTCACACAAGAAAGCCAACATGACATTTTAACTAATTTCCTCACATTCATTATAAGTTTAGCATGAAACATGAACTTAATGTTACATACCAACTTTAACCAAAATTTACAAATCTGACTAAAAATCTAAATTCATCAACTTCAAAACCCTATATGCATGCCATAAAACTAAAATAACCAAATAAAAAACTACCGAAATAGAAGTTTGATAGTGTGAGCTCTGAAGTTGATCCATTCGACTAGTTTTGCAAAATGTTAACTATAGAAAATAAGAATAAATAGAGTAAGCTTAAGCAACTTAGTAAGTTCATAGCTAAAATTCATTTCAACTTACCTCACTTAAACAATGTGAAAACTAACATAAATTAATTAAACCTAACAATCATTTTTGAGAATATATATGATTAGTACAGAATTAGTTCATTATATATTTCATATTCCACAATGGTTCAAACCAAAACAATTCACATAAATATACATATCTCTACATTTCATCACATCAATACCACAATGAAATATATTTGCATGATCATTCTTGAAAAAACCTTCAAACGAATATACATAAGAATTATCAATTAATTTTAACCTTAGACACATATTTTCATAGCCCGATGAACTATAGTAACATGAATCGGATACTCGGGTACTCCAAATCACACTAGATGCTAACAGAGGCACCGAAGTGCAAACAGGGGCATCGAAGTGCAATCTCGTACAAGCGTGTATTCAAACCCCATTGGCATGCCAATCGTATCCTAATCGTTTACTATGTTCAAACATGCATTTTAACAGAATTGTCACATTTAAAATTTAAAGGCACTTCTAGAAATACTCTCGTACACATGCTATCAATCAGTTAAATTCACTCCAATATCATATAATCATATTTCCTAAATATTAAATAACAACCAAATATCCACTTTCTCACCTGTATTTAATTGTAAACATTTTATAATTTCAATTTAACATCAAAATTCAACCCAAATACAATTAAACCACATAATAATAGCACAAGTTATAAATATATACATATATTCATCTATACTATGAACTTACCTAGGATATGTTATCAGTTGACTTGTAGGGTATCTACGATTTTCCCTTTTCCCTGATTATCCTCTACACGATTCAATTCTTGATCTAAATATAATAATTTTATTCAATTAACCGATTCAATATCATAAAATATTTAAAGTTACATTTTTGACCCTTTAAAAAATTGTACTTTTGCCCTAAACTTTTACATTTTATACAATTTAGTCCCTAAAATCGAAACTATTTACAATTTCACATTTAACCCTTAATAGTCAAAACTGAACAAAACAACATCCCTATTTAAACATTCAAAAATTACACTTTAATATGCTAGAATTTTTTACAAAATTTCATATTAGTGCCTAGGTTTAAAACTATCAAAAATTCCTTTACAAAATAGTCCTATTTAACAATCAAGTTTACAAACTCAGCATTTTGCACTAAACAAATTTACAATGATCTCAAAAACATAAAATTTACTAAAAATAGAATCAGAAATCACTTACATGCAAAAAATTTTGTCTGGCCGAAAGCTCCTAAGTGTTCTTCAATAGAGTTTCGGTCTAATGCTAAGAGAAAGATGAAAATGATGGTGGTTTTCTTATTTTTTTTATGTTTTATCACTTTTAAATTTTAATTAACTATAATAATACATAATTTAGATAAAAACAAAGCATTAACCGTCCATATTGATATATTACGGTCTAAATACCATATGAATCATCTCTCATTTATTAAATATATATACCCTTTAATTAATAAAATTCCATAGCGATTAATTTTTACATATTTTACGATTTAATTAATGAGCCAAAAATTAAAATTGTCAGGCCGAACTTCAATATACCTATATAGTAACTCTCATAAATATTTAATAAAAATATTTACAAGCTTGGTTTATAGAAATGAGGTCCTGATACCTCATTTTCCACAACCACTTGACTTTAAAAGCAATCCACTTGAACTTAACTATTTATTCAGTTAGCAAAAAATATTAAATCCAACATTCAATATAAAACTACATTTGACTCGTATAAATTAAATAATACTAATTACAGGCTCATTATTCAGATTTGTGGTTCTGAAACTATTGTTTTTGACACCACAGAAAAAGGGTTGTTACAATTGATATGGTATATCTAAATAGAGGACTAAATTAAAAAAAAAATTAGAAAGTAGCATTATTTAATTAATATGTGATATTTGGTATGAAATTGAATTGAAACATGTTATATGATGTGTTGGAATGGTGAATTGATGATGAATTGATAATGATGGAATGTGAATTGAACAATGTGATGAAATTGGAAAATTTGTTACCCTATTAATTGTTCGAGCAGATTCGAATATAGTTGGCATGCCATAGGATTAGATTGTGTACAAGTTTATACTTTGGTTTAGCCGATGATGTAATTATGTGTCAGTATATTTACTTTGGTCGATGATGCACTTATGTGCCAGTGTATTTGGTTCAGTTCATCAGATGATGCACTTATGTGCCAATATTATTGCTTCAGCTTGTCTGATGATGCACCTAATTGCCAGTATATTTCCTTCAATTTATCTGATGATGCAGTATGATGCCAGATCGGGATATAGGTATGCTAATCCATGTATCCGTCTTGAAACCTGAGTTAGGTTAATAGGGATTATAAAATGTAAGCTTGATAAATGATATTGACTTGAAATGATTTGATGATATGTAACTGTATTTTTGCATATATGTAATTCATTAAAAAGAGAGTATAGAAATGAGATTATGCAAATTGATTGAATACAAGCCCTGGGGGCTGAATTGAATATGAATGAGTCAATAGACTCCAGAAAATGAATTGAATAATAGTAGAATAGTTAAATGGTGTTGTTTGATCATGGAGTTTGAATAGCCTATTGTTGTAGGTATAAATGTTAGAAACTTAAATGGTATTGAATGTTTTAAATGATACCTAGATTGCTAATTCGTGAATGGTATGAATTGGTGAACTTTATAGATATATTGATATACAATTTTCCATATGCATCTTTATAATAATATGTGATAATGGAATTACTTAGTATGATAAAATGTGACCTAATTGACTTTGAACTTGATTTCATTATAATTATTTACTAATGTTAATGTTTTATTATCTTGAATCATAAAAGTACCACCAAGCTTTATCACTCAACGTACGCTTTGTTTTCTTCATGCATAGGTATAGATACATCTCAAGGTTCCGAGAAGTAATTCCGGCATCCAGGAAGCAATCTCCAACTTCACAATGTTTGTATAGTCTCGTTTGGGTTAAATATATAGCATGTACTTATGTTGAGTCAATTTTTGCATAATACAATAATGTTGAAGTTGAGCTAGTAATGGTTAGCTATATATGACATAAAGGTATGGTTCAAATTATATTTTTGTGATTAATGATATTGGATTAAAGTTAATGTTCATATATGGTTTTCAAGTCGATGAATAAAGTTGGTATCTTAAAGCTAATAGTTGGTAGGTGTAAAATGTTGTTAGTAAATGAATTGGAGTGGTGTTTTGATGTAATGCAAATGTGCAAGTTTTGTAAATGTTTTTGAATGAATGTTGTATTATGGTGTTTTTGCTTGTTTGAATGCAAGAAAGGTTTGGCTTGTGTAAATGGGAGTAAATTGTATACGTACCAAATTATTGTTGTGACATTGAACCCTTGTCGTTGTGACAATTCTAGTCAGTATGGTGCGTCACAATGAGAAATCCCTGGAGTCTCAGTGTTAGCCTGAGATTTTGAAATCTTTACATTTTGGTCCTAATTTGACCTTAGGTTAGAGCTTTCATAAGCTCATGTAAGATGCGAAAATGATGCATATTGCATCATATGCTTATATTACTCATAGTTAAATTTTTAATAGTATAAATTGAATGTAATTGATGTAGTTACTCCAACAACGAGTGTGACATCTTGTAGCTTGGACTCGGCGATCAGGTCAGGTCAGGTACAGGGTGTTACGTTGTGCGTATTGTAGCAATGTTTGGAAGACACATATTTTCATTCTTGATCTTGGGACCTACCAAAGAATTAGGGAAATTCATTTTCTTCATAAAAAATACACCAAAAGGGATTTTAAGAAAAACACTTTATTCAAAAGAAAACACTAAAATTGAATAACATGAAAATATTCCCTGTAACAGTCCGATTTAGACCCTAGTCAGAATAGTGGTTTCGAGACCACAAATCTGATTCAGAAAAATATTTAAATATTATTTTTTGTGCTTATTATATGTGAATTAGTATGTGTGAAAATTTCGTAAGAAAATTTGATCATTTGTGTGCTCAATTTGTTCAAAGGACCTAATCGCACAAAATGTAAAAGTTGCCTACTGCTTGTTAAAGTGCTTAATTGATTTGTCTTATTAAATGTGAGGTCCTTATGCTGTTATTATGCCATTTCCATGGTAAGTGGACTATTATAAACATGAAATAAATGAGTTTTATGTTTTATCGTTAAGGTTATATAAGTAAATTAGTATTTAAGTTAATATAATTAAAACAAAACATAAAAATTAGGCCATTCGAAAATTCAAAGAAAAAGAAAGAAAATAAAGTTTATAGGGTCCGACCAAACAAATTGATGATTAAGGTATGGTTTTTGATATGTTTTTGATAATTTCTACGTATTTGTAATCGTTGCACTGTATTCTATCAAGCCATGCCCTAATTTCTGATTTTGTTGATGATTTTGAAATATTCCATTGATGAAATTGTGAGCTTTGTTATGTTAGTTGTTGGAAAATAAAAGATATGTGTTGGGTTGATATATTTTGTCTTTGAATTTTTGATGAATTTGAGTAAAATGGGCTAAATTGTAAGATTTGTAAATTGAGGGACTAAAATGTGAAATAAATAAGACATATGGGCTTAGATGAATACTATGAGAATTCAGCTTAACATTAGTATATGAAAATTTTGTATATTTTGTGATTTTTGTGATTAGGGACTAAAGTGCAAAAATGTGAAAATGTGAGGGCTAATTTATAAAATGCCCTAAATATGTGTTTGTGGATTGATTTGAATGAATTAGTGAATAAAAAGGTTAAATTTAAATTTATATAGATCAAGAACAAAAGAAAATAGAATTAGATCGGGGAAAGTCAAAAGTTGTCGAGTAGCCGATTCCATCTATCCAAATCTGTACGAGGTAAGTCTATATACAAATAAATGTGTTTTGAATTGAATTACTATCGATTATGTGATATTTTACTATGATGAATGAATATATGAGTTGAGAAAAATGAGACATCCGAGGAAGTATCGACAAAGTTCGGATGTCCGAAAAGCCTCGTACGAACCTTAAGAATAGTTAGGATACATATGTCATGACATAGGATCCAATATGATTTATCGTGTAAGACCACGTCTGGGATGTTGGCATCGACTTATGATTTACGTGTAAGACCACATTTGGGACGTTGACATCGTACTTGATTTCGTGTAAGACCCTGTCTGGGACAGTGGCATCGATATTTGATTACATATAAGACCACGTCTGAGACGTTGGCATTGTACGAGCTTTTCGAGTTATCCACGTATCCTTATGATTTCAAACGGTTCAACGGGCATTCCAAGATACGAATGATTATCTGAAATGTGTATCCGATTCAGGTACGTTTGAATTTTACACTATGTTGAGAATGAAAGGTATGTACATGTACCTTTGTGAACATATGATATAATTATGAGAAAATATGTTATATGAGCATATGGATTGGAAATATGTGAATTGTATGTGAATTATGTGGTATATGTTAGTATCTTGGCCATGAAGTATATGTATTTTATGATGTTTATATGCTTAAGTTGATAAGTTTATTTGTATATGGCTTACTAAGCTTTTGAAAGCTTACTTTGTGTGTGTTTGCATTGTTTTATAGATATCGAAGCTACTAGGAGCTCGGGGATCATGAAGGATCATCAACACACTATCAAACCTTATTTTTGATACCTTTTGAAAATGTATATATTGAAGTATGGCATGTATAGGCTAGAAGTGTGTGATTATGTTTGGTAATGTATGTATTTAGCCATGTGACTTGGCTTGGTTTTGGTTGTGTATTTGAATGTGTTTTGGTATGAATTATGTGATG
Organism: Gossypium longicalyx; assembly: GCA_025698465.1. Lineage (NCBI taxonomy): Eukaryota > Viridiplantae > Streptophyta > Magnoliopsida > Malvales > Malvaceae > Gossypium > Gossypium longicalyx. The sequence continues at coordinate 58,246,142 of CM047002.1, read as the reverse complement.
TAATTATGCTAATATGATATGTTTTTGTATGGCCAAGAGAATAGGTCATTTGGGTAAGTTTGTGGTAAGTGTTTATTTTGGAGTTGGGTAAGTTTTGGCATGAGATTGAATGAAGTAAATTTAAGATTATGGATCATATGTTTTGGCATGATTTTTGGCTCATGATTTGGTATGATTTGGAATTGTGAATAAGCATGAATTTAGTTGGTAATTGTATGACATTATTGGTGTATGTATTGGTTTTGAAATGGTTGAAATTTGATGTGCATTTGGTGTTTATTTGAGGATTGTAGGGAGGACCCTTAATGGGTGGCAAATTGGTCTTGTAAATGACCTATTTTTGCCCACACGGGCAGAGACACGGGTGTGTGTCTCAGCTGTGTTGCTCGAGGGCCATTTCGAAATGAGCCTGGACAGACCACACGGTCGTACACGCGGGCGTGTGCTAGGTCGTGTGGCCATGTAACACCCCTTACTCGTGTCCGACACCGGGACAGGATACGAGGCATTACTGGACTTAAACATGCACATACATGTAGAACCGAGCCATAAAATTTCAATCATATCAGAATCATCCGGTCACTTGAAAAATATCTCATACACGAGCTTTCGAGGCTCTAAACATGCATTAAAATCGGTTTGGGACTAAACCGAGAACTCACGAACATTTTTACAACACTTAGAAAATTTTCATGTTTGGAGAGTCACATGCCAATCTGGGTTGGCCGAGTGGTCTCACACGCCCGTGTAACTCTCTGTTTATGACTTCAGCAAACATTTAGGGTCACACGGCCAAGTCACACTCCCGTGTGCTAAGGCCGTGTCCTCCACATGGTTGAGACACACAACCGTGTCTCTGCCCGTGTGGTCAACACTTAGGCTATTTTCCAAGCCTTTTTGTCACCCTTTACATGCCCACACACAAACATAGATCCAAAAGCATTCAACATTTTCAATTATGATGTAGGCATTTCATTTACCTATCAACATACATGTGTTACACATTCTCACATTAAACCAAGTCTAGACACACCATATCTTTTTCATTTGGCTTTGCCAAATACCTTACCACTTATACTTTTATACCATAATTATCTTCATGTCCATTTAATTCTAACTTATCATCAAGCATACACCTTCTAGCCAAGTCATATCTTTATAGAGTATCCACTTTTCACATGCATAAAACAATATGCTTGACTAAGACATTCTACACCAATTCCATATTCAGTTTAACATTATTACTATTTCTCACTTTATACCATTGTACCATGGTTACCCAACTATCCATCAAACATCCATGTTCAAGGCATTATCATTTTATTTTCATATTACACATTTAATTCATGGTCATGACCACCTCGATTGGTCATAAAACATGCATTCAACACACATGACATATTACCAACCATATTCATATCACAATTATTAGACATAACATGAATAGTTAGATTTACAAGCCATAATCAATAGCTCAATATAGGTCAATACATTTGGCCAAATTATAATGACACATGTTATAAAACTAGGTCCCTATACATGCCACTCACTTGATATTTCTAACTTATGTATCAATACTCCAAAGGTATTGGCTTGATAGTGTGATGCTGCCTCCGACGATCTCCAACCCCAAGCTAGCCTGAGAACACTAAGGAAATGGAAAGGAAGGAGTAAGCTTTACTCTTAGTAAGCTCATATGAAAATAATAAGCAATGTATTAACATGTTATTTTTCAATTTCTCTCTATTTATACAAAGTCTAATTAAGCTCTTTTCTCGACTCACTGTCACTAAATTATTTATATCCAGAGCTATGTAACTCCAAAATTAGATCTGCTAATTTTCCCAGAAACTAGACTCATATTCTTTCCATAAAATGTTCAGAATTTTTGGTTTATCCAATAAGTGCAGTTTATTCTTTAAAGTCACCCCTATTTTGCTGTCTGACAATTTTGACCCCTCTTCACTAAAAATTAATTATCTATTTATACAAGATTTGGATAATGTTCTCGTTTGTTTGTTTCGAAAGTAGACTCATTAAAGATTTTAAGCATATAAATTATAACCCATAATTATATGTGTACACTTTTTAATGATTTTTCCAAGTTAGAATAGGGGATTCCAAAATCATTCTAACCCTGTCTCACAAAAATTCAAATATCATAGAATATGAAATTCTTCTGCTTTCACCGTTTCTTTTATGTGAAAATAGACTCAATAAGCTTTTATTTCATATCTTATTAAACTTCTAATTTGATTTCCACCATTTTTTGTGATTTTTCAAAATCACACAACTATTTTATTATAAATTTCACTATTATTTAATCTCACTTGCTCCATTCCATCTTACCGAAAGTTCGCTCAACTATCGAGTTCATTGCTCATAAATTTTCACACACATATACCTGTACTTATTCATCACATAGTCATATTTAATTATACTAGTCATTACATGATCACATGTATTTTCACTTAGTCAATTTCCTGTTGAACTCATTAGAATAATAACAGATACACCGTTCCTTGCACGTATCACCACCCTTGTAACTGAAGCTATCTGGTGCACATAGTAGCCTGCACTTAGTACTACATCTGTGACCAAAATCGTCTCTTACACATAGTGGCCTGCACTTAGTACCACACATGTGATCGAAGCTATCGGGTACGCATAGTAGTCTGCACTTAGTACTACACATGTGACCTAGCTATCTAGTACACGTAGTAGCCTGCACTTAGTACTACACACGTGACCTAAAACCATCTTAAACACATAATAGCCTACATATAGTACTACACATGTGTTCTCACAATGGATCATTTGTATCTTTTCTATTCCGAAGGTCCAACCGGGAAATCTTCACTTTTCAACATTTTACCCACTTATCCATAACCAATCTCAATTCATAATTTACATCAAGTGATCATTCAATATACAACCACATCTCATATAATAACAAAATATTATAACATAAGTAAAAATGATATATTATTTACATACAAACTTACTCATTTCAATAGAATCTCTTGTTCCATCAATTTTCCCATGCGCAATAAACACACAATGTGTAATTGACATAAACTTCAATACAATCATAGCAAGATAGATTTCATGTATAACAACAATAACATGAATAACATGCTTATTAAATCACACGAACTTACCTAGAATACGAAAACGACAAATTTATCAATTTAGTCCATAACCTTGTATTTTTTCGATTTAAGCCTGAATCTCGATTTCCTTGATCTAAAATTTCAAATATATTTATTATTCACATTATTCAAATTGACCCAAAAATCATACTTTTACAAATTTGCATTTTTACCCCTAAACTTTGTCATATTTACACTTTTTCTCCTAGGCTCGTAAAATGATTTTTATATAATTTCTTTGCACTTTAAGCCTAGATGAATAATTTTCATAATTATAGCAGCCTAAAATTTCCACTAAATTATAATTTTATGACAAATTTTATAACTTTTACAATTTAGTCATTTTTAGTGTTTTCACCGAAAACTACTTAGTAAAAGTCATTTCTCCAACCATAAACATGCATAATCTACCATTAAACATCAAAATGCACAAATTTATAACATGGTTCAAACCCTAAACCTTCATCATAACTCAAATAAATGGTAGAAATAGGTAAATCTTGTTACGAGGATTTCAAAAACGTAAAAATCATTAAAAACAGGGTTAGAACAGACTTACAATCGAGCTTGGAAGCTTGAAAACTCCTAGCTATGTCTTATTCATGAAATTTTTGGCCATGGGGTTGAAGATGGACAAAAATTGGCTTTTAATTTTGTTTTTAATTCATTTTAATTACTAAATGACCAAAATGCCCCTAACTTAAAAATATTCTATTTCACCCATTACATGTCCATTTCTGTCCAAAAAATTAACCAATGGTCTAATTACCATTTAAGGACCTCCAATTTAAAATTTCATAACAATTGGACACCTCTAGCATGTAGAACTCAACTTTTGCACTTTTTACGATTTAGTCCTTTTGACTAAATTGAGTGCCCAAACGTCGAAATTTCTGGACGAAATTTTTACAAAACAATTCCATGGAATTGTAGACCATAAAAATATAATAAAAATGAATTTTATTATGTTGGATTCGTGGTCTCGGAACCATTTTTTGACTAGGCCATAATTCGGGATGTTACGGGCCAAGTCAGTTTCGACCATGGGCTAGACACACGAGCGTGTGACTGGCCGTTTGACCTAAGTCAGTAGCCTCCCTAATTTTCACACGACCTAGCACACGGGCATATCTTGTGGCCATGTAGACAAGTCAGTATGTATGCCCTGTTTTGACACGGCCTAGACACATGAGCGTGTCTAAAGCTGTGTGAGGCACACGGCCCGTTCACACGGGCATGTGACCTGTACAACTTTGAGAATGTTTAAGTTTTAAATTTTTTTTTGTATGTGCTAGGTTTAGTCCCTACCCTTTTATAAAGCATGTTTAAGGTCTCGATGATCTAAATAAGGGACACTATAATGATGTTTGATCTTTGATGCTATGATATTTGTGAAATGAATGTTAAATGTTCCGATTTGTCTGGTAACGCCTTTAACCCTTGTCCGGCGATGAATACGGGTTAGGGGCGTTACGTTCCTAAAAACAATAATTCAAATGTTCTTTTCATCCTTAACATTTCCATTGTCATTCTCAAAAAAATCTTCCACCTCCAAGTGGGTAAAATCAACAAAGTTATTAAAGCCATGTTCATTATAAATAGATTTTGCTTCAGTGTGATAATCAAGATCATCATATTTGTGCACAAAATTGGCCTTTCCATCATTATTTTGATATGTCTAATTTGTTTCAACATATTTTCCATTCTTTTTTTTTATAGAGGCTTGATATATCTTTGCAAGATGATTGGATGTACGATAAGTACGTGAACAATGTCCTTTCATATCACATAAATAGCACAAATTTTGTGTACTTTTTGAAGGATTGATTAAACCACATTTCTCTTTATTTTCAATATTCTTCTTCTTTTGGTGTTAATATTACCATGATAACGATAATTATTATATCTTGAATCATGTCTATAAATACAACCACGATTGTGACCACAACTATAATTTCTTTTATATTTAGACATACCACATTCACTTCTAGGGATGAAGCAAAACTAGTAGGATGACTTTCATAGTTTTTCATTAACAACTCGTTATTTTTCTCAACCACCAAAAAAACATGATATTAATTTAGAGAATTTCTTAAAACCCTTTTCACGATATTGCTATCGTAGGAGCACATTAGATGCATGAATGGTTGAGAAAGTTTTCTGTAACATCCCGTTTTTAATGGTACCAGAAATAGTGGTTTTGGAACCCCGTTTTCCAATAATCAAGTCAGTAGATATTGCTTATTAATATTTACTGATCTATATATTAAATTAAGTTTTAGTCTAGTAATTTTGGGGATTAAATGGTTAACTAGAGTTGTAACACCCCAAACCTGGCCTAGACGTTAGGGTCGGATCTGTGATGTCACATTGATGTGGGTTTTGCAAATCGTGGATTTAGTAGAAAAGCTCGTTTGCATAAATAACCTTATTTGTGGTTCTTTTGTAAGTCCAACTTATTTAGTCCGTTTGCCAAAATACAGATTCATTTAGCAAAACATGTCTCATACCAGGTTTTTATATTACTTAAAAACATTGTCGTTGTGAAAGCTTTTGAATCAGGTTATGCAGCTTGATAGTTGAAAACCTTTTTCTTTATTTTTGGAAACCCACATCCTACGGCTAACAGATACGAATAAAATCCCCCAAGTAAAAACGAAAACTTAAAATGGCCTTATTACATAAAATACCTCAAATAAAAATACCCTTACTAAAATTCAATACGAAATAATAAACAATGGTGTGGCCATCTCCGAATCCCTTGCAGCACCGACCTGCCTAAGGATTACCTGCACAGTTAAGCAGAAAAGGTGACTATGAAACTTAGTGTGTAATCTCTTTTTTTAAAAAAAACAGTCACATAAACAGTGCTGAACAGTCTGGGCTTAAGCCCATGTTAGTAGCAATATCAGTGTGGGCTTTAGCCCAATTCAGTATAGTATCAATAATGCATAGAAAGATCCTACCCAACCATCCTCTACACTCCACTCCATGTGGGGAATAAATTGACCCACCCATCCCTACACTCCAGAATAAAGTATCGATTTCAGTACTAACAGTAGTTGCAGCAGAGCTGGCTTATAGCCATAAGCAGAAAGGTAGTAAGCCTTGAACAGAATGACTACAAGCCATAAGTATCACAAAAAGGCTGAAAGCCTTGTACAGAACGGCTACAGGCCATACACTTCCTCTGTTAACAATAAACCTACCCCATGCAGTATGTCATGTCATAAATATTACGTGTATGCAAAGTCATACTTAGTACAATCATATATTTAAATCATAAGCGTATCAGTCATACGGAACATAAGGGCATAACCGTCATTCTACCATACAGGGGTATTATGGTCATTTTACCCTATAAGGGTATTTCGGTAATTTTACAAATTGGGGGTATTTCGGTAATTTTACAAATCAGGGTCTTAACGACCTAACCGCAGGTCCATCGTTGCCTCGAGCAACTTAAGTAACTTAAACAGACATAACGATGCAAATGGGCCTAAAGCCCCTAACTCAACCCAAGTGGGCCCACACTCTCGTGTGGCCCATTTAGCCCAAATTTAGTTACAGCTATGTGACCTACATAGCCCAGTCCAATATTTATCACTTACCATGGATTTAATCTAAATGGGGCCCACGAGCCCATTGGGCCCTCACGGCCCATTTTGGCCCAACAAAGCCCTTAACGGCCTATGCCATGCACACGACATGACAAGCCCAACTACTTCCCACCTAAAAGTTAGATTCACACAAGCGGGCCCACGGGGCCTATCGGACCCAGAACAGCCTCAGAACAAGAGAATGCTCGTGGCAGCCTCTATAGTCTATCGCCCCTGATCTGTTTATGAGAATGGGTTGAAGTCCACGATTACCAACCTTGGCACATCCTGCATTGAGTCTTAATCACTTTCCCCCTCACCAACTCATCTGGTTCGTTTATTTAAAGCCAGTTTCTCACCAATTCTCATGTTAGCTTCCCGATGTGGGATTACTTTCAACCCTTAGGAAAAATCCTCATTCTTATGACCACTTCAACCACAGAGTTCCAGTCCAACTCCACCTCCTACACAGCTCAAATAGCAAAATAAATACTCTATTACGCATCCTAAGACTTGAACCTCAGACCTTACAATTACATAACACGCCACCTTGCCACTCCACCACAGGCTCTTTCTATGTCATATTTTATCCTCAATTAATTATAAGGTCTATAGGCCAAAGTCCAGGTTCCTTTAAAAGAAAAACCAAAATAAATTGCAAGAGCCAAGACTTGAACCTAGGCTCCCTTACAACCTTAATGACTCCACAACCACTACACCACATGCTTCCTTGTGTCATTTATTTAACACAATAATTTAAAAGCCTTCATCCAAGCATCCAGGGTTTTATTCACTTACAACCAAAATTTTTGCTAAAGCCCAAGTTTGAACCCAGGACTTCTCCAACACTCCCAAACACTCCTAATCACTTAACCATTGCAGCAAACAATCAATTGTGTCATTTCCTTGCACAATTAAATACTTATATACAACCTCCTTACGGACCCATACTCAAGGCCCAATACTTCTAGGCCCAAATTCGGGGCGTTACATAATGCCTTATAAGGTGCCATCTGTATGCTAGATTGGTAGCTATTGTTGTATTCAAACTCTGCCAATAGTAAGTAATCCTCCCAACTACCTCAGAAATCAATCACACAACTCCTTAACATATCCTGCAGTATCTGAATCACCCTCTCTGACTGCCCGTCTATTTGAGGATGGAACGCAGTACTGAAGTCCAATCTTGTACCCAATGCTTCATGTAACTTCTTCCAGAATCGAGACGTAAAGCGAGGATCCCTATCGAATATGATGGAAATCGGTACCCCATGCAATCTCACAATTTCAGACACATACAGCTTAACCAAATTCTGTAACGAGTAATCTTTATGAAAAGATATAAAGTGGGCAGACTTAGTCAATCGATCCATGATGACCTACACCGAATCTTTCTTAGAAGGTGTTAGGGGTAGCCCACTAACAAAATCCATAGTTACTCTCTCCCATTTCTAAAACGGAATCTTAACTGGCTGAAGTAACCCTAAAGGCAACTGATGCTCCACCTTAACCTATTGACAAGTCAGACATTTACTCACAAAATTAGTAACTTCTCGCTTAAGTCCTGGCCACCAATATAACTCCCAAAGGTCTCGGTACATCTTATTTCTACTAGGATGCATGGTGTAAAGAGTACTATGTGCCTCTTACAGTATAGATCATCTTAAATTAGTATCCTTCGATACACAGACTCTCCCACGAAAACAAAGTACCCCTTCGCTATTCAACCCAAAATCTAATGTTTCCCCATTCTCTATCTGTTGAAATTGAGTACCCAACGACTCATCTTCCAACTGTTTACCCTTAATCTGCTCAGTCCATCTCGGTTTAACTTGAAGTTCGGCCAGTGAACTTCTATCATCAAATAAGCTAAGACGAGCAAACATTGCCCTTAAATCAGTGACAGCCTTATGACTCAATACATTAGCTACTACATTAGCTTTTCCAGGATGGTATTCAATCGAACAATTGTAATCCTTAAGCAACTCGACCCATCTACATTGCCTAAGGTTTAACTCCTTCTGGGTGAGGAGATACTTGAGACTTTTGTGATTCGTGTAAATAATACACTTCTCACCATACAGATAATGCCTCTAAATCTTCAATGCAAATACCACCGCTGCCAATTCCAAGTCATGTGTCGGGTAGTTCGTTTCATGCGTCTTAAGCTGACGAGATGCATATGCCACTACCTTACCTTCTTGCATCAAGACGCATCCCAAACAAACATGTGATGCATCACTGTAGACCCTGAATTCCTTCCCAGATTCTGGTTGTATCAAAACAGGGGACTGAGTTAGAACTTTTTTAAGCTTCTCAAAACATTACTGCTACTTCTCGGTCCAGTTAAATGATACTCTTTTACGCAAAAACTTAGTTAGAGGTGCAGCGATCAACGAAAACCCCTCAACAAACCGTCTGTAATACCCTACCAGATCCAGAAAACTTCAAATCTCTTACATCGACTGAGGTTGCTTCCAATCTAGAACCGCTTCAATTTTCTAATGATCAACCCTAATCCCCTCAGCAGATACCATGTGACCCAGAAAAGTTACCTCACTTAGCCAGAATTCACACTTGCTGAATTTTGCATACAACTGCTTCTCCCTTAAAATTTACAGTACAACTCGGAGATGAGCATCATGTTCATCCTAAGTCCTCGAGCACACCAAAATTTCATCTATAAACTCCACTACGAACCGATCCAGATAGGGTTGGAACACGCGGTTCATCAAATCCATAAAAGTCGCTGGTGCATTCGTCAGTCCAAATGGTATTACTAGAAACTCGTAATGACCGTAACGAGTCCTAAATGTTGCCTTGTATACATCAGTCTCCTTAACCCTTAATAGATGGTACCTCGATCAAAGATCAATCTTAGAGAAAATTGAAGCTCCTTGAAATTGGTCAAAAAGATCATCAATCCTCGGTAGGGAGTTCTTATTTTTGATAGTCAATTTGTTTAGTTACTGGTAATCGATGCACATACGCATGGTTCCATCCTTTTTCTTTACGAACAACACTGGTGCTCCCCACAGAGACACACTTAGGTGGATGAAACCTCGATCCAGTAACTCCTGAATTTGAGCCTTAAGCTCTACGAGCTCCTTCGGTGCCATTCTATAAGGGGTGATGGACACCGGAGCTGTACCAGGCAAAAGCTGAATCCTAAATTCAACTTCTTGGCTTGGAGGTAACCCAGGTAACTTATCAGGAAAGACGTTCAGAAAGTTCTTAACTGTTTTGATATCCTTAATAGACAACACCTTAGAACCCGTAGCACTAACATAAGCTAAATATGCCTCACAACCCTTACGAACCAATTTCTCAGCTCTAAGTACAGAAATCACATTTGAAAGATAATTCTGACGCTCTCTAATCACAACCACCTTATCACCCTCTACAGTTTTTAGGACCACCCGCTTAGTAGCACAATCCAAATTCGCTTGATGCTTAACCAACCAGTCCATGCCCAATATTACGTCGAATTCCCCAAAAGGAAGTTCCATCAAGTCGGCTGAAAAGATCCTTCCTTGAACCTCCAAAGGTACATTCTTAAATAATTTATTCACTCTCACTGACTACTCTAATGGACTCAACATGGTAATCTCACTCATAGTGTTTTCAATCATCATACGTAAAGTCTCAGACACAGTGCATGCTATATAAGAGTTCGTGGAACCAACATCAATCAATGCAATGTAAGGTGCCTGATGAATAAAAAAATGTACCCGTAATAACATCTGAGGCATTTCCCTCCTCTCGGCAACGTGTAGCACAAACTAGTGCTGGCTGCCTCACCTCAGTATGACTTGCTCCTCTACCCGGTGCTCTACAACCACGACCCATACCATTTCCACCTCTGGCCTGACCACGGCCTCTTGGTGACTGCTGAAAACCTCTTTGCGGCTGAACAGTACCCCTACCAGTAGCTTTCATCTAATCGGGCCTCTGTGGACAATCCCTAATACGGTGCTCCATAGATTCGCACGTAAAACATGCCCCCTTCTGTACCCAACACTTACCCTGATGGCATTTCCCTCAAACTGTACAAGGCTGTAACCCAAAAGTAGCAACATGTGCCCCAACTCTAGCTGACCCATTAGCCCTGGCCCTTTTCTTAGGTCCTATAGCTGAACTTGAGGGCTCCCAAACCCTCTTGTTTCTCCCCTTATCCTTCTCACAATTTTGGCGCTCAGTGCGCTCACATCCTCAGCAATCTTTGCCTTTTCTACTAATATTGCAAAATATTGCTCCTTCTGTGGAGTTATCAAAACTCGCAGATTATCTTTGAGGCTGTCCTTGAAACGTACACATCACTCACACTCAGTGGCCACCATGCCTCACGCATAACGGCTCAACCGTAAAAATTCTGCCTCATATTCAGCTACGGTCTTATCCCCTTGGGTCAGATTTAGAAATTCCCTTCTGTGGGCATCCATATAGCTAGCGCCCACATATTTCCCTTGGAAGGCATTTTTGAAAATCTTCCAAGTTAATCGATTGGGCTGAGTACCCTCTTTCACAGTAAGCCACCACTGATAGGCTTCATCTCTTAATAACGACACTGTACCTTTTAGTTTCTGCTCTGCAGTATAGTCGAGGTCATCCATAATCCTCTCTAGGGCCTCTATCTAGTATTCAGTCACATTATGGGAAACTTCTGCGATACCCCTAAAGATCTCAGCTCCATTAGACCTGAGTCGTTTCGTTACCGACCCACGGCCCATAGTACCAGTACTGGGGCCAACAACCCTTTCCAAAATCAGCGGTATAGCTTGGGATAGTCTGTCATTCCCAGCCGCTCAATCATGTGACCCAGTCTCGATCACAGGTGAATCCAGAGCCTCTCTTGCCCTTACATTAGGCATATGACCTGAAGCCGAAGATCCAACTCGAGCACCTCCATGGCCTCCGCCGCGACCTTTAGTTCCCCTTCCACGAGTACCTTTAGTGCTCATAGCCAATTCGCGTATTATCTGTATTAATAGTTTTATGCATCAGTTTTACAGTTCCAGCGTTTATTAGCGGATGTTTTATGAAAAAATTGGCATCAATAATTCAGAATTGTTTATTTTCGCAGAACATAGTTTTACTATAGTTTTAGGTTTCCCTAATAAGGGTTTTAGTACGGTCTATCAGCTACGATAATCTTATTTCAATTAAATCAAACAGTAGTTTTAGAGAACTTACAGAATCAGTGCCGTAGACTCGGTAGACCACACATTCAAAAGTATTACTTCTAAAAACCATTTGAAACAGTCCCTTTTGAAAGATTTACGTTTTTACAAAAACCCATATCCATAGTCGAGTTTTGTAACCTAGCTCTGATACCACTAATATAACACCCCAAACCCAGCCTAGACAGGTGGGTTTTGCAAAATCGCGAATTTAGTAGAAAGCTCGTTTGCGTAAATAACCTTATTGTGGTTCTTTTGTAAGTCCAACTTGTTTAGTCCGTTTGCCAAAATACAGATTTGTTTAGCAAAAAATGTCTCGTACCAGGTTTTTATATTACTTAAAAATATTGTCGTTGCGAAAGCTTTTAAATCAGGTTAAGCAGCTTGATAGTTGAAAACCTTTTTCTTTATTTTTGGAAACCCGTATCCTACGGCTAACAGATATAAATAAAATCCCCCAAATAAAAACGAAAACTTAAAATGGCTTTATTACATAAAATACCTCAAATAAAAGTACCCTTACTAAAATTCAATACGAAATAATAAACAATGGTGTGGCCATTTTTGAATCCCTCGCAGCACCGACCCGCTTAAGGATTACCTGCATAGTTAAGCAGAAATGGTGAGTATGAAACTCAGTGTGTAATCTCTTTTAAAAAAAAAGTCACATAAACAGTGCTGAACAGTCTGGGCTTAAGCCCATGTCAGTAGCAATATTAGTGTGGGCCTTAGCCCAATTCAGTACAGTATCAGTAATGCATAAAAAGATCCCACCCAACCATCCTCTACACTCCACTCCGTCCAGCCCTACACTCTATGTGGGGAATAGATCGACCCACCCATCCCTACACTCCAGAATAAAGTACCGATTTTGGCACTAACAGTAGTTGCAGCAGAGCTGCCAGTAATAAGCTTATAGCCTTTCAGTACACTTCCTCTAATAATATATATCCCACCCCATACAATGCAGCATAATATAATTGTACATACGATAAATATGGCATGCTCAACAATCATACATCACATAGGGGTATAATCGTAATTTACCTTATAGGGGCATTTCATAAATTAGGGTTTAGGTATACTTACCGACCCAATAGTTGGCCTACAGTTGTCTCGCGCAACTCGTGCAAGCTTAACAATTAAACAGCAAAAATGGGCCTAAGCCCTTAATATGACCCATGTGGGCCCACATGCTCGTGTGGCCTAGTAAGCCCAAATAGTAGCCTTGATCGTACAACCTACACAGCCGGCCCGACAATCTCCACACATTCGTGCGATTTTCCTGTGTGGGGCGCATGATCTCATGGGGCCCACACGGCCTATTTTGGCCCATCATGGCTCAAAATCGGCCTAAGCCCATGAAAACATTCATGGTGGCCTCTTCGATTGAATGCCTATGTTTTGAGCATTCAGTTCACCACACGTGTGAGCGTACGCTTGTGTAGTGTCAATAGTCGAACATGTCTGGCTTTCGCCGATCTATTGCTAAAGGCAGTGTGATTACACACCTGGTTGCGAAACGTATGAATAGGCCACGCCCACCCAAAACCTATATTCAACCAAGGTATTCCATTATTAATTTATCAAAAGAGTAACGACCTCTCTTAATACAATCCCAACTAAACATAATCTTGCCTTGGTTGACAAGTACGGCTTAGATATCCTAAATCGCTTAACTAAGATTGATCACACGCTCCCCACCGAGACCTGCGTTATCAGTGAAATCCATTAGTATGGTTGCTTAAACACATGGCTTGAGACATCATGCACTACCTTAAAGAAAACACAAAAATCCAATAGCAGAGAAAAGTAGCATTCAGCCAACACCTAGGAATGCTAGCCAACATACCCCCTTCCAATGCACAGTAACTACCAGCAGAGTTACTTTCAACTGACAGATAAGGGAAAGGTTTTAAACTCCTCAGTTATCCCTTGCACATTCCTTCACACCTTGAGGAACTCCAGAAACCAAAGAGCCACCATAAGATAAAACAAAAGGTAAGATTTGGCTAAGAGGAGAATGTTCGGCTCCCAAAGAATGATAGAGGGAGGACTTGATAAATGAAGAAAGAGAAGAGATAACAATAGGAATAATGAACTCGCTGATTGTCAGAGGATAGTAACAAACCAACAAAAGATAAAGATAGTGAAGGATGAAATATTCAACTTGGGTACCAAAAACACAGTATTCGACAAACAATAAACCAAGAAGAGGAGAGGGAGAAAAATAACGTCTGAAGAACCCAAAATAACCCCCTACAATATTTGACCAAGGCTTGGGGTAGAAGCAGAGAATAGGTTGGTCCTAGAAGCAAAAGCCAAACAATCCGAAGAAGAGAGAAGAAAGAAATTGGCCAAGGGGAGAAAGCAAAAACCCGAAATGCAAAATCCCGAAAGCAAAATTGAATAACACTACAAGACTCCCTAAGTCCCAATCGGTTTCCACAGAATGAAAGCAACAGAACCAAATGCAAAACTTACCAAAATCGCATTCCCTAAGTGCCTAGCATCCCTATACGACACCAACATTCCCCCCTCAACACCTCTCCTTTATTTTATCCTAAAACCTCTCCACCACACCCTCAAATCGTACACTGTCCATATCCCCCTTTTCCCTCCTAATAATTTGGCTACATGATCCCCTACCCAGTCAAACATTCCAACCATCCAAGAAGTAGAGTCCCTCTGTCACACAAACATCCACTCAGCCGTTTGTAAAAAAAAACACACTAGCTTGCTGCATGACTCGAACCCCAGTCTTCTAGCAAATAGTAACACGCCACTATCCCCTACACCACTCGACTTTTTATGACTTGATTCCCCATAATTTTTTAAGAACCCAATATCTAGTAGTAAAGGTTTAATTTAGTAGAAACCAAAAAGTTTTTCTAAAGCCTAGGTTTGAACCCAAGTCTTCCCATACTACTCAGGACCCTTAACCATCACAGCAAGTAAGCCAACATGCACCCTAACCCACAACTAAATTACTAAAGATTTGGGGCGTTATAAGAGTACAAGGATTAAATCGTAAAAACTACAAATATTAATTGCTATTAATTTATGTGGGTTAAATGAGTATAGAAGCATAACGTAATGGGTTTAAATGGAAATTAGACCATATTAGTTTATAATGGACTAAATTATTTAGTAGATTTTTGTTAGTGTTGTGTTTAGGGACTAAATTGTAATTATGTTGAATTTGATATGAAGTTGCTGAAATTTTTGGTTCTAGAGGGTTATAAGTGGATAAAATTGAAAACATTTTGAAGGATGATACTTAAATATAAAAGATACATAAGTTTAATTTTAAGGACTAACTTGAATAAAAGGTAAAAGTTCAGGAAAATGTTGTAAAATGTTATAGAAAGGTCATATACATATTTTTAAATATTATAAGATATCTAGAGTTGATAATTGAATTAAATTATTATATACATCAAGAAACATATCAACTAATCAATAAATGCATAAATTAAAAAAATTGTTGAATAGGCCTCGGTGTTGTGTTCGTTGCTGTTCTGGTTAGGTAAGTTCGTATAAATTACATTTTGATTAAAGTTGTTTGTGTTATATTATATATATGTATATATATGAATTACTTGTGGTTGAGTTGTATGAATTATAAAGTTGACATTGAATGGTCTAAATTACAAAGTATGATATATACATGTGTCTTGAATGAATAGATAGATGATATGGAATGTTAATTGGACCATGTTGATGTTTGAGAAAATTTTACATTGATGAAGAATATTTCAATATTTACTAAAAGCATGTGTGAACTTAGTGAATTATTAGGATATAAATGACATGTCATTAGGATTTTGAAGTATCAAGTACTATGTACCAGTGACTATATTATATCAGGTTCTATGTACCAGTGACCATATTATATAAGTTACTACGTATCGATGTTTATTTCATATCAGGAACAATGTATCGGTGCTTATATTCTATCAGGTACTATGTACTAGTGTTGAATACCTTACTGATGGCTGAGGTCCAGCATTTATTGTGAATTCTAGCTCTTGTGAGCAGTACTGAGTTAAGTTTAACGTCTCTATCTGCAGCTCGTGTGAGCAAAACTATCCTGGGTATCCAAGGTTAATTTACTATAGTTCTTCGAGCAAAAATAAGTTATGAAATGAAATAGCATTTGTATAAAGTTGTTAACTATGGAATGAGCATAGCTATTATAGTTGCTATGTTACTTATAAGTATGTGATGATTATTATGTTAAGTTGTACTAAACAAGTTGATTATGGCATAAACTATGTAAGGTGACAAGGACTACTATGTTTATGTGTTATTTTTAATTGTTAAGATATGAAATGTCAGGTACGTTGCGTTTATTTTCATATAGACTTACTACGCTTTGAGTAAGCTTACCATTGTTTCGTTTTTCTTCCTTCTAGATTGTCAAAATTGTATTATCGATTGGATCATTTTCGAAGCTCATACTATCCACAAATCCCTTTGGTATACCTTTGAACATTTTGGCCCAATTATAAGTGGCATGTATATAGGTGTAAATGGTTACATAATGTGAAGTTGAAAATTATGTTTAAGTTCATTTTAATGTGATATATGTGTAATGTTGTAGCCCTTAATGTTGTTGTGGTTAGTTGTGGCATGAAATGGTATATATGCTTTGGGTTAATATGGTGAACCTTACTTGATGAGCTTCTTTTTGGAACTTAGGAAAGATGATTATGTGATGAAATTTAGGTATTGATATTATGGTATATTTGATAGTGAATTGTTTGGTTAAGAGTTGTGTTATTGCAGTTTCAATCGTGGCATATTGTTTAGGCATTTAGGGTAATGTTATAAGTTATGTTTATGGTAAGAAATGTAGATGTTTTGAAGAGGTATTCCATGATGTATATGTGCATTATAGGTCCCATTAATGGTTAGTTTGAATTGTACATTTAAGGACGTATCTATGCTATACATGGTAAGACACATGGTCGGGTGTCACACACGGGCTAGTGACACAACTGTGTGCTCCTTAGAATTTAGTTAACTTGTGCACTACACGGTTACATAAAGTTACACAGGCGGGTCACACGCCCACGTGGTACTATTCATATGGTCATTAATTTATCACGCGGTCTCTATTTGCTACAAGGTCCAAGAACACAGCTGTGTGGCTTTAAGTTGAAAATTTTGCATTTAGGTCCACACAACTTAGTTAGTTACACGGCTTGGCGACACGACCGTGTGACTCCTTTCCACACAGTTTCAGCTTTTCACATGGCCATGTGACCTCCTTTTGCTGAAATTTCCCTACTTTTTTTTAGTTTTTAATTAAGTCTCTATTTGGTTCTGAGTTGGTTTGAGAGCTTTCTTAAGATCGTGATAAAGAATTATGTGGATGAATGCGGAAGTGAATATTAAGTTTGCAAAAGTCGTGGATTTATCCTAGATTTTTAGATGAACGTAAATTGAAATGAGAAATTACGAAAACAAATTAGTTGTCACAAATGAGAGTCAAACAAAATTAAAACAAAAGAAAGATGAATTGGTTTGTAAAGAGTCCAAAAGATGAACTGGTTTGTAAAGATTCCAAAAGAGAATGAATTAGGGTTTCTTGGATGGAAAGAAACTATCCTTGGACCACAAGAAAATACCTCAACTAGATCTAGAAAAACAAAATACAAACAGATTTGTTAGAAGTGATTTTAAAGACAAAAGCAAACTGTTTTGTGCAAGAATGTTTGAAACAACAAGAAAAGATTAAAATTCCTAATTTTGATGTGTTTCTTGATGGAACAAGATAGGAGAACATCTTTAATGGAAGCAAGCTTGCCGAACCCTAAAGAGAAAAAAATGGCTTTCTTCTTTCAATATTCTGTTGAAAAAAAAAAAGATGGATAAAGATGATAGCAAATTTGGTTTTATTTATTTTATCATTTATTACTTATTTACAAAATTAACCTTAATTAACTTTAAAAATTACACTAATGCCAAGCCATGTACATCCACTATCACATTTAATGGTATAATTACCATATAAGGACCTCCACTTTAAAATTCTATAGCAATTAGACACCATTAGCTATTAGAACACAACTTTTACACTTTATGCGATTTAGTCTTTTTTTTTATCAAATTGAGCATGTAAATAGTAAAATTTCATAATGAAATTTTTATACGGTATTTCTATCATGTAGTAGACCACAAAATAATAACAAAATAATTTTTTGACTTTGAATTTGTGGTCTCGAAATGTAATAGCCCGTTTTTAGTCAAATAAAAAATAGTTTTGGGACCACAAATTCGAGGTCAAAATATTTATTTTATTATATTTTTAATGTTTACAACATGAATATATGATGGTGTGAAAATTTCGTTAAGAAATTTTATTGTTTAAATGGTTAGTTTGAGAAAAAGGACTAAATTGCGTTAAATACAAAAGTGTTGTTATATTAGCTAAAGGTGTCAAATAGCTATAGAACCTTAAAATCAAGGTCCTTAAGTGGTAATTAGACCATTAACATGATAGTGGATGATAGTGGCTTGGTAAATTTGAAATAATTAATGTTCATTAAGGTTATTTTTGTAATTTGGTTAATATAGGTTAATTAAATAAAAACAAAATGAATTTTGTTGTCCATCTTCATCTTTTAGCCGAATTTTGCAAGAAGAAAAGCCAAAGTATTAGTTTCATTCGGCCATTGATTTATAAGCTCAATTAGGTATATTTTTGTCCTACTTTTAATGATTTATCTATTTTTGTGATCATTGCATCTAGTACTAGCTAGCTCAGGGACTAATTTGCTAAACTGTTAAAGATTTTGAAAGTTTCCATTGATGAATATGTAACATCCCAAAATAGGGCCTAAACGGAACAGTGGTTGCAAAAGCATGAATCCAAGATAGAAAAGTTTGTTCCGATTAATTTTTATAATTTACTGAGTAATTAGATGCATGTGTTAGAGTATCGATGGAAAATTTTATAGATAGCATGTTTAATTTGCCTACTAGGGCTTAATTGCAAAAGTTGATAAATATGAGTTCTAGATGCTAAAGGATTAAATTGAAGAGCATAATTGAAGTAGAGGTCCTTAAATGGAATTAGACCATTAGGTTTTCATGGACAAAAATGGACATACAAGGTAAAAATAACTAAAGTTTTAATGAAGGGTATTTTAGTCATTTGGTAATTAAAAGATTAAAAAAGGGAAAAAGATGGAAAAATGTGCCCATCTTCTTCATTAGGCCAAAATTTTAAGGGGTTCTCCATAGCTAGGGTTTTGTCAAGCTTCCAAGCTCCATAGTAAGTGATTCCAAGCCCCGCTTTTAATGTTTTTTACGTTTTTGGAGTTCCGATAACTTGATGTAGCTTATTCTAGCAATAATTTAACCTAGGGTTCATATTTGGAAATATACCCATAGGTGAAATGTGTTTATTTTGATGTTTTATGGTAGAATATGAAGCCTGAAATTATGTTAAACGATTTGAGCTAAGCTATTTTAAGTGAAAACGAGTAAAACGACATAATCGGTAAAAATACCTAATGGTCATTAGTACATGTTAGAGTGGGAATATGATGTTGTTGTAGGTAAATAAAATGATCATCATGTCATAAAACATAAGAATTAGGGATAAAGTTTCATTTTCGAGCTTTGGGGTAAAAGTGTAAATATGTAAAAGTTTAGGGGCAAAATCATAATTTTGCCAAAGTTAGAGTTAATGACTGTTTTGATAAATGTGAATATTAAATAAGTTAAATTTGTTATTATAGATCAAGAAGAACAAAATTTAGGGATAGACTGAGGAAAGAAAAAGGTTAAGGACTAAATCAAAATATTTGATCGTTTTTGTATCGAGGTAAGTTTGCGGTAAATCAATGCAATGTTTTATTATTTATAATTAATGATGTTATTTTTTAGCATCTATATATTTATTTTGTAAATTTACTCCTTGATGATTCAAGCAAGAATTGACGGAGAAATGATACTTAAAAGTCCCAGTTGAACCTTAGGAATGTGTAGGATACAAATGTCATGACATTAGGGATTAAGGATACCAAGTAAGACCATGCCTAGGCATGGCATTGGTAAGTTTTACAAGGCAAGGAAATCATGTAAGACCATGTCAAGACATGACATTGATAAACTACTATAAGGCAAACATCCCATGTAAGACCATACCAAGGCATGGCAATGGTGAGTCCATAAGGCTAGGATACCACATAAGACCCTGTCAAGACATGACAATGGTAAGTTTAAGAAAGAGATAATTCATTTAGAATGTTGTTATTTATTTACATGCAAACTTACTAAACTTTATTCTTACTCCCTTTCTTTTCTTTCTTTTTTTATATAGTATCGTAAAGCCAACTCGGAAAATCATAAGGACGTCAGAGATCGCCTCACACTATCAACGAGCTATCTCAGTATTTTGTGACTAGAAATACTTTTAAGTTATGACATGTATAGGGACTTGTCTATTTTGTGTGTATGTCTTAAAGAATGACATGTGAATACTTGATAATGATTAGCTTATGATATAGCTAAATAAGAACATGTTTTGGTATTATGTATATCTAAATGAGGTTTGATGCAAAGAAATTATGAAAGAGTAAGAGTTGACCATGGAACAGTTAGGAAACAGCAGCAGTGATGTGACTTTGAAAAATCACTAAAAATTGAAGAAATGGAATTAAATGTTTAATGAGATATAAAATTAAATATTATTGAATCTATTTTCATAGGAAAGAAACAGAGCAAGCAAAGAAAGTCTATATTCTGAGATATTTAAACTTTTGTAAGACTGGTTCAGAGTGATTTCGTGATCCCCTATTCTAAATTTGGAAAATCACTAGAAATTGTAAAAAAAGAATTATAAGTCATAGTTTATATACTTAGATTCCTTAGCGAGTCTGTTTTTATTAGAAACAAACAGAAATGTTATCCGAATTCTGTATAATGAGATAATTGATTTTTAGTGAAGAGAGGTCAGGTCCATTGAACTGCAAAACAGGGGACAATTTAATGAATAAACTGTACTAATTGGCCAAACAAAAAATTCTGGAAAAATTATGGTAAGAAGATATATGAGTCTAGTTTAAGGGAAAATTTACAGATTTAAATTTTGAGTTTCATAACTCAATTTATAATTAATTTAATGAATGTTACGCATGTGGACAATTTTATTGTGAATAGTGAAATAAATTGTTTTGATTTGTGTAAGTAATTGAAAATTTTTTTTTATGCCCCGAATAAGTAAGATAAGTCTGGTAACGCCTCATGCTCGACTCCGGCGACGATCTCAAGTAAGGGGTATTACAGAATATGTATGAGTTTCGATGTTTAATGATAGATTATGAATATTTGTTGTTAGTTAAACAAGTTTTGTTAGGTGATTTTTAGTGAAAATGCAAATTAGGAGCTAATTTGTGAAATATAAAAAATTTGTGGTTAAAATGTGAAATAAATGAAAATTATGCGCTGATAGGGGCATTATGGTAATTTGGCTAGCATGGGTTTATTGTGAATTTCATTAATTTGTGATTTTATGAAATAAGGACTAAATTGTGAAAAATGTGAAATATGTGGGGAAAAAGTGTAAATATGTTTTAAAGTGTGTTTTGGACTAAATTGAATGAATAGATGATTAAATAAGTTAATTTTAAATATATTTAGATCAAGAAAGGAGAAATACGGATTTGGATCGGGGAAAAGATAAACTTATTGACTAATCAACTCAATTCGTTGTTTTAACATCCGATGTAAGTTCGTATGTTATAATTTGATTTCAAATGTATTTTATATGCTTTGATATAGCATGAATTGTGACTATATGATTACAGACAAGTTTGGAAATGATCCGACAAAGATTGTAACACCCCTAACCCGTATCCGTCGCCGGATTAGGTTTAAAGGCATTACCAGACAAATTGGAACATTTTACGAACAATTCATATACATCATTGACAATCATAGTCAAACATTACCATAGAGTCCCTTATATAGGTCATTAAAAGATTAAGCATGCATTAGAAAGAGGTCAAGACTAACCGAGCTCATACAAAATTTTTCAAAACTTAAACATTTTTCAAATTTGTATAGGTCACACGCCCATGTGAACAGGCCGTGTGCCTCACACAGCTTTAGACACGCCCATGTGTCTAGGCCGTGTCAAAACAGGGAATACATACTGACTTGTCTACACGGCCACAAGACACGCTTGTGTGCTAGGCCGTGTGAAAATTAAGGAGGCTACTGACTTGGCCACACGGCTGACCACACGCCCGTGTGTCTAGCCCGTGGTCGAAACTGACTTGTTCACACGGCCTAGCACACGCCCGTGTGTGTGACCTTGTGGTCTACCCAAGCTCATTTTGAAATGGCCCTCGAGCAACACGGCTCAGACACATGCCTTTGTCTCAGCCCGTGTGGGTAAAAATAGGCCATTTACAAGGCCAATTTGCCACCCATTAAGGGTCCTCCATACAAGCATCAAATAGGCATTTAAAGCATTATATTTTCAACCAATTTCAAACCCAAATCATACATCATTAATATCATATATTCATCAACCTATTTCATTCATAATTCACAAATCAAAACATAACATTCATAAGCCAAAGACCTACCAAAACATATGATTTGTAACATCAATTTACCCTATTCATTCTCATGCCAAATTCTTACCAAATCCACAATCAAACATATACCAAAAACTTACCAAATTGACCATTTCAAACCATAAGTTTAATCATAATCTAGCCATATCACATATCATATACCAAATTCAAACCATAAGTTTAACCATAATCTAGCCATATTACATGGCATGATATACACATTACAAAACATATTCTAATGCTTCTAGCCTATACATGCCATACTTCAACAATTACACTTTCAAAAGGTACCAAAATGTAGTTCGATAGTGTGGTGATGATCCTCGATGATTCCCGAGCTTCCGGTAGCTTTGATATCTATAAAGCAGTTGAAAGACACACAAAGTAAGCTTTCAAAAGCTTAGTAAGCCATATACAAATAAACTTAACAATATAAACATATAAGCATCATAATATACATATACTCCTTAGCCAAATGCTATCACAAACCACATAGCTCAAATACATTTCACATATTGCCCATTCATTTGCACATATAGTTTATTTTCTCATACTTTTGTCACATATAATCTCTTGATCACAAAGATACATATACTTACCTTTCAACATCAAATATGATATACAATTTCAAACGTACCTAAATAGGATACACATTTCATATAATCATTTTTTTCTCGAAATGTCTGTTGAATCGTTCGGAATTATAAGGATACACAGATAGCTCGGAAAGCTCGTACAATGCCAACGTCGGGGCTTTTCAGATGTCGAAACTTATCGAAAGTTTCTTGGATATCCTATTCTCAACATATATAATCATTCAACATTGTTCAAAAGCATATAATCAATAGTAATTCAATTCAAAATACATTTATTTGTATATCGACTTACCTCGTACGGAAATGAACGGAAACGAGCAACTATTCAACGACTTTCATTTTCCCCCGATCTAATTCCGTTTTCTTTGGTTCTTGATCTAAACACATTCAAATTTAACTCTTTTATTCACCAAATCATTCAATTCAATCCAAAAACACATATTTAGGGAATTTTACAAATTAGTTCTCACATTTTCACATTTTGACACTTTAGTCCTTAAATAAAAAAATCACAAAATACAAAAAATTTCTATATACCCATGTTAAGCCAAATTCTCATAGTATTCATATAAGCCTATATATTTCATTTATTTCACATTTTAGTCCCTCAAAATCTCCTTTTTACAATTTAGTCTAAGTTACTCAAATTCTTCAAAAATTCAAAGACAAAACTTAGTAATCTAACACATATATTTCATTTACTATCATCAAAATTCATAAATCTCACATTATCAACAATGGAATAACTCAAAATCATCAACAAAATCAGAAATTAGGGCATGGGCTTGATAGATTACTAAGCAACGATTACAAAAATGTAGAAATTATCAAAAACCGAAACAAAAACATACTTAATTCAAAGCTTAATAGTGCCGAACCCTAACAAGCTTTTCTCTTTTCTTTTTCTTTGATATATTCGGCCAAATGATGGGAAATATGAAGTAAATGTCATTTTTTATTGTATTATAATAGGTTTATTTACCTATTTACAAATTTAACCTTTATTTAAACATATAATAAACATATATTAAATGGTCATTAATGTCCATTAACCCTTTCAATGGTCTAATTGCAACATAAATACCTCTCAATTAAAAAGACATGGCAAATAAGCACTTTAACAAATAGAAGGCCACTTTTACATTTTATGTGATTAGGTCCTTTTTCAAAATTAGGCACACAAATGATCAAATTTTCATACGAAAATTTCACACATGTCAATCCACATATTATAAGGAAAGAAATTAATATTAAAATATTTTTCTGACTTAGATTTGTGGTCCCGAAACCACTATTCTGACTAGGCTCCAAACCGAACTGTTACAAAGATTCGACAGTTGAAATCCTAATTGAACCTTAGTAATAGTTTAGGATGCTAGTGACATGTCATTAGGGACACCTTGAGTTGGCTTCGAGCCATGATTTAGCGCTTCGGGTGCGAGGTAACCGATTTGGCTTTGGGCCAAGCATATCGGCTTATTTGGCTTCGGGCCATGATATCAGTGTTTCGGATAAGTTACCTTAATTTGACTTCGGGCCATGGTATAAGTACTTATCATGTGAGACCTTGAGTATCCGACTTCTATTCTGAATGATTCAACGTGTAAATGAAAGAAAAGAACGTATATGAGATTGGTACGAGATGGTACAGGTATGCGAATAAATCATTTTAACTTTGAATCGAAGAAATGATGATGAAAGTATATAGTTTTGCGAATGAGTACTTGAAAGGTTGATAGTTAATGAATGTTACATATTAACTTATGTTCATGTGATTGCATTAAGTTTATCTCATACGAACTTACTAAGCTTTATAACTTACTTTGTTTATTTTTCCTATGTTATAGTGTTTATCAAGCTAGCTCAGATTCAGGGATCATCGGAGATCGCTTCACACTACCACGTATCACTTGGTACCTTTGAATTTTGGTATATTAAGTATATGGCATGTATAGGTATTTTGGGTCATTTTGATTATAGGTTGATAGTGAATTTGGTTATTTGTAAAGACTTGTAACAACATATGTTTTGGTTTGTAAATGTGGCCATGGGTGCTTAATTTGGTGGATTTGGTTATGTGCATATATGGTTGATATGGTAATTGTTAAATGGTTAATTGTTGATATTAGTAATGCTAGTTGCTAGTGAACTAAAGTAAATAATGCATGTTTTTGGGTAGCTATATTGGTGATTTAAGGTTGTGAGATTTTGGTATAAATGAATTGGTCTTTTTGACTACATGTACGTATTGAGAAATGTGGTATAGAATATACATGAATCAAATTTGAATTGGCTGGTTTAAATGCCTATTTATGTTTTGAGATGGTGAAAATTTATGTCTTGTAGGTACCTTTAAATTTGGGTGGCAAATTGGCTTGGTAAATAGCCTATTTTTGTCCACACGGGAAGAGACACGGGCGTGTTTCTCAGCTATGTGTGACATACGGTCAAGTACAAGCCGTGTGTCCTTTGGTGCTGAAATTGAAATCAAATCAATATGCTCCACACGGCCTAACACACGGGCGTGTGACTTGGCCGTGTGGCATAAGTCAGTATACCCTACAGGTTTGGCACATCCTATTGTAATGACCTAGCACACGGTCGTGTATGGCCATTTTTAGGGCACATGGGCTAGCCACACGGACGTGTGTGTTAGCCGTGTAACCTAAGTCAGTAAGCTCACTTGTTTGGACACAGGGTAGGACACGGGCTAGGACACGATCATAAGCTCCCATTTCGAATGTCCACACGTCCTGTGACACGGGTGTGTTTGGTGGCCGTGTGAGACACACAGCCTGGCCACATAGGTGTGTATCCCCTGTTTTGAGTAAAAATTTTCAATGTTTCGTGGAAGTTTCTTGAGACAACAGTTTAGTCCCAAACCATTCCTAAAGCATGTTTAGGGCCTTGTAGGCTCGTATAAGGGAAATTTGATTGAGATTGAATAATGATTGTATGAATTGGTTTAAATGTATGTGAAAAGTATGATTAAATTTATTGTATGTCCGGTAATGCTCCGTAATCCTATTCTGGCATTGAATACGGGTGAGGGGTGTTACATTTATTGGTATCAGTGCTATGGTTTAGTCGATCCTAGGATTAACATAGCGTATGTGAGAGTCTAGCTATACATGCCATATATAAACTGTGATAGTGTGATGACTCCTGACACTTTTAAATGTGCTTTTATATAGTAAATGGATCCCGATCGAGCTGTAGTTGATGAGGTTGAGAGTAATGCGCCAACTCCCACTCAAGGGACAGCGCCGTCTGATTCTAAACCTGTGTCGGGTAGCCAAGGAGGAGAGGCTAGAGAAGCCTTCTTCCAAATGATGAATGAGTGGTTCACACAATACATTCGTACAAACTTGGCTGCTCAACAACCTCCACCCCTCCTAATCCCCAATCGGTTCCTGTAGCTTCTTAAGGAGTCGAGCTTTTAAGATTGAACAAGCCTCCAGTTGATAAGATCCGTAAGCACGGGGTTGAAGAGTTTAGAGCTAATTTTGATGATGATCCTGAGAGAGCCAAGTTTTGGCTTGAAAATACGATTTGAGTGTTTGATGTGCTTTCTTGTACACCAGTTGATTGTTTAAAGTGTGTTATATCCCCTCCGAGACACACCGCGTATCAGTGGTGGAATATGTTAATATCGGTGGTGCCGAGGGAGAGAGTCACCTGGGAATTCTTTCAGACCGAGTTTCGAAAGAAATACACCAGTCAATGGTTTTTGGATCAAAAGCATAAAGATTTTTTAAAACTGAAACAAGGTCACATGACTGTAACCAAATATGAAAGAGAATTTGTATGGTTTAGTAAATACACTCGGGGGTATGTTTCTACCGAAGAGATTATGTGCAAGCAGTTTGCTGACGGGTTGAACAAAGATATTAAACTTCTGGTTAGGATATTAGATTTAAAAGAATTTGTGGTGCTAGTTGACCGGGCTTGCAAAGCTGAAGATTTTAGCCGAGAAAAGAAGAAAGCTGATTCAGAGGCTAGAGATTTGAGGAAAAGACCGATGAATAAACCTTATCACCCTTCAGTAAAGAAATTTTGAGATTCGTATAGTCGATCGAATGTATTAGTGGGGTACCAGAATAGAGATCGTAGAAATCAACATGTGAATTTAAAAGCTCAAGCTACTTTTGTCTCAAGTGTTGGCAGTGTGAGAAATAACAAACCCGAGTGTCATTAGTGCGGGAGAAGACATTTTGGTGAATGCTGGAATAAGAGTACTAAAACTTGTTTTAAATGTGGCTCGCTGGATCATTTTATTAAAAACTGTCCTGAGATGGTTGAGAAAGATAGACCTTAGAATCTGAGATCGAGTAATATGTCTACTAGAGGAAGACCATCAAGAAATGCTAGGAATGTGAGTGGTAGTCAAAGGGTGACAAAGGATTCTGCTATGAGATCTGAAGCTAGAGCACTTGCCAGAGCCTACGCTATTCGCATTCGCAAAGAAGTGTCATCACCAGATGTTATTACTGGTACATTCTCTCTTTACGACACTAATGTGATTAATTTAATTGATCCTGGATCGACACATTCGTATGTTTGTGAGAATTTAGTGTCTTGTAAGAAATTTCCTGTTGACGTTACTGAGTTTATGATTAAAGTATCGAACCCTTTAGGCAAGTATGTTCTAGTTGAAAAAGTATGCAAGAACTATCCTTTAATGACTCGGGGTTACTGTTTTTCAGCTAACTTGATGCTTTTACCATTTAATGACTTTGTTGTGATTCTGGGTATGGATTGGTTGACTCTACATGATGCCATTGTAAACAGTAGACGAAAGACTATAGAATTGAATTGTCAGAATAATGTAATTCTTCAGATTGAATCTGATGAGTCGGGTGGATTGGCAATAGTGATTTCATCGATGTCGACACAAAAATATGTGAGAAAAGGTTGTGACGCGTACCTAGCATATGTTTTTGATACCAAAGTGTTTGAAAAGAAGATTGAATCGATGCCTGTAGTTTGTGAATATCTGGTTGTATTTCTAGAAGAATAGTCTAATTTTCCTCCAGTTAGAGAGGTTGAGTTTGCTATTGAGTTAGTACCGGGAACTTTGCCGATATCTATAGCTACGTATAGAATGGCTCCAACAAATTTGAAAGAGTTGAAAGCTCAGTTGCAAGAGTTAACAGATAAAGGTTTTGCACGACCTAGTTTTTTTCCCTGGGGTGTGCTTGTTGATGTACGTGATAAGTTTTAAATTTATAATTGATCATACTTGGAAACTAACCATTATCACGATAAAGGCAAGCACACCTATCGAACAATAGTATAGCTTATAGCAAGACTAGAATGTTGAACCCACAAGAACTAAAAGTATTAGTATTAACCATCTTTTTATTATCTAACCTAAAAATAAGGGGATTTGCTTTATCTAAACTAATCAGCTAAACTAAGAATGCACAGGAAGTAAATTGAGGAAATAATTTTGGGAAAACTGATTGATTTGGACAATACCCAAGGAAAAATCCACCTAGACTTCACTTGTTATTTGACTTTGAATTAGATGATTTATTCAGTTGACTTGATCCGTAGAAATCCCTAATTTATATTATTATCTCTCTCGAGACTAACAACGTCTAACCCTAGGTTGATTAATTGAAATTTCTTTCTAATTAAAACCCCTAGTGTTTCATTAACTCGATCTATGGATTCCCTTATTAGGCTTGACCCTAATCCGGCATATTTATGTTATCCTATGTCTAGGATTGCATGCAACTCCGCTTAATTATGCTAGATCTACTCTTAGACAGGGACTTTTGCTCCTCTGAATAAGCACATCAATACTTGAATCAATATCCTAGAATATTAAAGCAAGGATTAAGAACACATAATTAAGAACAAATCAATTATTTATCATATAATTCCGAAAATAATAATAAGATCCATCTTAGGTTTCATTCCCCTTAGGTATTTAGGGGATTTAGTTCATATTTGTAAAGGAAAACATCTCAGAAGAATAATAATAACAAAACATAAAGAAACCCAAAACCCCTAAAGGAAATTTAAGGGAGATCTTCAATCTTGAAGGAGAATCCGGCTTTTGAGATGGATCAATCGGCTTTCTTCGAGTAATTCCTTGCCTTCTGCTTCGCGTGTTTCTTTTAATCCTCCTCTAGGGTGTTTATATAGGCTTTAGAATGCCTTATAACCCTCCAAAGTGCCCTTTTCTGAATAGAACTAGACTTGGTCCCGACAGGGACACGGCCGTGTGCACACCCATGTGAGGCAGCTTAGGCTGTGTTAGAGTCTGTTAAATTAACACGGGCGTGTGGTCTACCCGTGTGAGGAAGTCCAGGCCATGTTGATTTCCCACGTTGACCCATTTTCTCCATTTTTGTCTCGTTTCTCGTTCTTTTCACTCTCCTATGCTCGCCTAAGTATAAAATATGAAATTAAAGGATTAGGAGCATCAAATTCCAAATATCTAATGATAATTAATCCAAAAATGTGCTAAGCAAGGGATAAAAATATGTATAAATTACGACTTATCAAATACCTTCACACTTAAGCGTTTGCTTGTCCTTAAGCAAAATCCTCAATTCACAATTTAGAATTCATTTTTCTTAACTTATAACTCTTATCAATAATATCTCAAAATAATCTATAAGTAATTATACATTGAAAATTCAACTAGAAGAACATCAAAGTTTCAAACATTCCAAGTTGAGCATTTTATCACGAAAACATAGGTATCTCCCCTCATCTAAGTAGTCACCTTTGATTCAAAATATCACAGAGTTTAACATCCTCACTAAAGATTCACTCAAATCACTCGAGGTGTTTAAGGACAACAAATTTAGCACTCAACAGTTAATATGAAAAGTTATTACCATAAGTTTGTGTGAAAATCAAATCTTCACCACTATATATATTAAGATGATACATCAATCAAAAAGTCTTTAGAGGGTTGTAATGTGGCTTTGGTTAGGGGGTATGGTCATAAGCTGAAAGAGAATGTTGGAATCGAGATTGAATTGAAAAATTACCTAACTAGAAAAATTACAAAAACTGACAAATTACATTCCTAATTAGATGATCCTAGAATTGAGCTTTTCTTCATGGATAACATCATTTTAATCCAAGCATGACATACTATCGAATATGCTAGACGACAAATCTCAATTTCAACAATTTCGCTTTTTTTAAGAACAAATCAAGTATTTAGATCTTTGCTAACTATCAGAAATAAAACATAGCTAAGCAATTTATTCAAATCAAATCTCGACAAAAATAGGGATCAAATTAATTGAGGGGATTTCAACATAATGGGTTATGGGTTAATATTGAGGGTAAATCAATGAATGGCTTGTTAGGCTCAAGGGGGTTCACTAAGGGTTAATTATGACGATAGACTTTTATGGAGTGAATGGGTTAAACCTAAGTGCCTTTATCATCTCGACATATCAAATCAATGGCGTGGTCTTGACATGCATAATCGAAGCAAGTTCTAGAATTACAAATCAATATTGACGCACTCATAGCAACAATAAAACTGAGCATGAAAGAAATAATATATGCTCTAAAGGCTCAAGATCTCACAAAAATTATGGTTTTTTGATGTTAACTCTGTGAATTTCAACTTCAAGATAATACCTAAACTTGGAGAAATAACCTAAAAAAATTTTAATTCAAAAATCAACTTATCATGCTTGATTCTCTAATTACTTAAAGTTTAACAATCAATGCATAAATGCCTATGTTTTAGTTCAAGATATATCAATAAAAATCATAAATTAATCAAAATTCATTCTAATAGCGATATGAGTGAGTTAAGTGAGAATAAGACAAAATTCAGAGATTTTTTTGATAATGATATAAATAACCCCCCACACTTAAGATGTACATTGTCCTCAATGTACAAAGATAGATTCACTAAAAAATATAGATATAAGATCATAAGATAGGGAGAGAAGTGAAATTTCCTAAATGTTAAATGGAATCCTTGAATTGGAGTTATGGAGAGTAATCGGCTAATGCAAGGGTGAGGTTGGAGGAGGATCCTCCGGTGGTGGTAGAGGTTGTTAGCCCACAAGTGCTGCACCAAAAGAATATTATAACTAGTTGTAGCTATGGCCGTGGTCGAGTAGGGCATGGCAGTCGTGGAGAACCTTTTCCAGTGGAGTTGTAATTTCCTAAGTAGTAGTAAGCTTTGGAGCTCTTCATAACTGCGATAGAATCAATAACTCTTTAGGAAATATAAAGTAGCATGATTAATAGTAAAGAGATGGCCAAAAACATAAATTGCTTAATATAAATTATAAAACCTAAAGATGAAGTAAAAATAGTATCAAAGAGAAATAAAATAAAAAGTAATTTAAAAAGATAAATTAAGATAAAAGTAAATAAAAAATAAAAATGATAAATAAAAGTCTTTAAAAATCCTCATCGCCAGATGATTCACGAGGTGGGGGTGGCAATGAGATGTGAATGTGCTGACAAATCTGATGTAAGGTTGCATCAATGTGATCAAAGCGCTGAAAACATTGCTGCTCGAATCGAGTGAGATGCTCAAAGATGTCAGAGAGTGAAGCAACCGATGAACTGGACGATGAATAGGTGGTGGCTGAGATGGTAGATCCTCGTGAGGTGGAGGGAAATCATCAGTAATGTCCTCTAGGTCCTCCTGCTCGATTGATTGGACGAGGCAGTACTGAGAAGGATCAAATCCACGTCGTCGCTTGATCATCCTCATATGGAGCATACTCGAGATGCCCTATGGGGACATCTGACCGATGAGGGTAAGGGAGGATGATTGTGCTGCCGTGTTAAGGAGAATGAAGTATCGTGCCAGGCGAGTCACATAAGGGCTGATGGAAAGGACTCTCTTCCTATGCCGCTCTGTCTGATGGCGAATAGCGAGGGCGATGAAATAAGCAAGGTCGAATACTTGCCCATTCGCCATGCTCTATAAAAAATAGGCGTCGTTAGTGTTGACGGCACTGGTACTCTCTCGCCGTCCCGTCAGGGTGTGGGCTAGAATGGCGTGTAAGTATCTTAGTGATGGGGCGAGAGCTGATGCCTTGGAGTGGCTAGGATCATAAGTGGCCGAAGCAAGGACTAGGTTCTTCCAGCAATTTGAAGGAGAATAGTAGATGTGGCGATTGAGACTGTTGAAGTGTAATATCCTGATTTTGGGCCTAGTCGGAATAGTGGTTTTGTGACCACAAAATCTGAGATAGAAATAATTATTTTATAATTATTTTGATGTTTATGATATGATTGCATGATTGTGTGAAAATTTCGTGATGAAAACCTATGCCTAAAGTGCTTAAATTGAAATTAGGGACTAAATCGAATAATTTGCAAAACTTGCATCCTAGAAGTTTCTAGTATGAAATTGCTTTGAAATATTAATTAAGAGGTCTTAAATAGAAATTTTACCCATTTCTAAGTTTATGGACAAAAATTGGACATGGATGGAATTTTTGGAAAGTTTAGTAGTAAGGGCACTTTGGTCATTTAGGGGTAAAATGAATTAAAATACAAAATTAAAAGCCAATTTTGCTCATCTTCTTCACCATGGCCGAATATAGCAAGGAGAAACCATGGATAGGGTTTTTCAAGCTTCCGAGCTCGATTGTAAGTCCATTCTAGCCCCGTTTTCCAAGTTCTTTACGTTTTTGGAGTCCCGGTAGCTCAATTTAGCTTATGCTAGCAATAATTTAACCTAGGGTTTATATTTGTAAAAATACCCATAGGTGAAATTTATGTATTTTGGTGTTTTATGATAGAATATGAGGTTTTAAATTATGTTAGACAGCTTGTGCTACTCGGTTTTAAGTGAAAACGAACAAAAGGGCTTAATCGGTAAAAATACCTAATGGTCATAAGTACATGTTAGAGTGAGAATTTGATATTGCCATAGAAGGGAAAAATGATCAGCATGTCATAAAACATAAGAAAATAGGCTGAAGTTTAATTTACGAGCTTTGGGGCAAAAGTGTAAATATGCAAAAGTTTAGGGGCAAAATTGTAATTTTTCCAAAATATGATTTTGGGTCAATTTGAATAATGTGAGTCCTAATTAGACTATATTTTAAATGATAGATCAAGGAAAACTGAAATTCGGGCTAAAATGGGGAAAATACCAAGTTGTGGACGAAATGGTAAAAGTAGCCATTTTCGCATACTAGGTAAGTTCATATGTAAATGTTGGTAACATAGTTATTATTTTAAATGTTTTTATGTTATTTAAATGATATGATAATTATTATGAAATATTATACTCGTGATAATTGTTTGATAATATGTCAAATTATGTGATATACTTGGAAAATGTGAAATACTACCGAGTATCGGTATCGGTATTCCGTAGAAGATGGTTGAGACACATAATTGGGAAAAAGGTCTCGTTGAACCTTAGGAATGGATTAGGATACAAGTGACATGTCACTGGGATATTTGGGCATCCGAACTCGTTAAGTTGAGTCCGAGTTCACTTATGGATGCGAATGTCCGAACTCGTTGAGTTGAGTCCGAGTTCGTGAAATGTAACTAGGCATCCAGCTCGTTGAGTTGAGTCCGAGTTCACTTATGGATGCGAACGCCCGAGCTCGTTGAGTTGAGTCCGAGTTCGCTTATGGACGGGTTACATAGTAGCTTGGCTACATATGTGGCACTTATGTGCAAACTTTCCATGTATCCGAATTATATTCCGATGTGTTCAACGGGTAAAGTTCTACTCAAATGGAGGAATACTCAAGATGAAAGGGACATATTGGTAAGTGCTGTGAAATGAATACTTTGAACAGGTATGTACTTAACCCTTGGGTTGAAAAATCGATATAACAACAATATGGTAAGATGATAAATGAAAATATGATATGAATGTCTTGGTGATGATTATGCAAATGATGTTTTATGTTTGCTTATATGGTTATGTTACTTGCTATTTGCATGTGAACTTACTAAGCATTTATGCTTACTCCCTCCTTTTCATTCCTTGTAGTGTTGACAAGCCAGCTCGGAAATCGGGAACAGTCGGAGGCACGCTCACACTATCCGTATACCATCTTGGCATAATGGCTTGTATATTTTGAGTATGGCATGTATAGCATTATAATCATTTTGTATATATGGTCTTATGATATGGTTATTGAGTAGTATAAAAATGCTTGGTAATGATTAGCCATTGGAATGGCTAATTATGATCATATTTGGTGTTATGTATGTAAAATTGCTAGTTAATCCATGGAAACCATGAAATAGGTAAAATTTACCATAAAATAGATTCAGACAGTAGTAGTGATGTGAATTTGAAAAATCATTAAAAATAGTAGAGATATAATTAGATGATGAATAAAATATGGAATTGAATAATTATGAGTCTATTTTCATATGGAAGAAACGAAACAGGTATATGAGTTATATTTTATGAGATGTTTAAATTTTTGTGAAATAGGGTCAGAGTGATTTCTGGATCCCCTATTCAGATTTTGAAAATTCACCATAAATTGTATAAAAATAATTAGAAGTCATAATTTATATGTACAGATTTCTTATTTAGTCTAGTTTTAATAGAAACAATCTTCATAGTCATTGAAATGCTGTACAGAGAGATATCTGATTCGTAATACATAGAGGTCAGAGCAGTCGAACCCTGAAACAAGGGAGATTTTAACTAATAAACTGTACTAATTGGCCTAGCCAAAAATTCTAGAAAAAAATTAGTAAATAGATATATGAGTCTAGTTTTAGGGAAAATTTACAGAATTGGATTTTTAGTTTCAGAACTCAAGATATGAATTTTTAAGCGACTGTGATGCAGTTAGCCAGCTTGTCTGGAATTTCTAAAATTAAATTGTTTGAGCTGTTTAAGCAATGAATTAAGTCTGTTAACACCTCGTGTTCTACTCCAGCAACGGTCTTAGGTACGGGGTATTACATGAAGTCATCGTCGTCCATGAACTCCTTCATATATAGTCCTAATGCGACACCGAACTCTGGCACGCTCAACTAGCGAACTAACTCGTCGAGATAGAACTAGACCGTTCCGGGATCATCGAACTCTGTCATAATGGTTTGAAGGTAGAAGGTCGAATCGAGTTCTAATGTGAGCTCGAGATATGTTGGCTCAACGATCTTGAAGAAGAGCCCCCATGGTTCAGTAGTTAGGAGAGCCTAGACTGCGTCAGCGAGTTGGATCTGCTTTAGAGTGGTCCAATCAATACATCAGCCCACGCTGATGGGTCTTGCATGGAGTATCTGAAAAAGTTCCTCTTGAGGTCCCAAGGGAAACTGGAGGAATGGGTATCGGATCGTGGTGGCAGGACCCGAGGAGGATGCTGCTCCTTTCCGCTTTTTCGAGGCGGGGACGACGATTTTCTTACCACGTCGATTTGACATGGTGTGCCTGTGAATAAGAAATTAAGTCATCAATAATAATTCCTACAATTGCAAGCAAAGTCTAAGTAATCCAAAAATAATGACTTGCTCGTAAGATAGTATAGACACAAATCCAAGCATGCTAAAAACGAAACGTGGTGATATTGTATATGAATCAACGAGCTAAATATAAGATGGAAATAGTGCTAAGGCTAAATCAAGTGAATGCTAAAAGACCAATCAAGTGATGGAGGATACTATTATTAATAATCCTAATCATGTGTGTAAATCAAGCAAGAGTAAAGATCAATGAAAACACAACGACTAAGTAAATCTTTATCATTAGTAAAATTGGAAATCACTAAACATAGATAAGGGTTAAAAGCATGTAAATTATTAACATGGAAAACAATTATAAGTCAAGAAATCAATAAAAGAAGTAAAAATAATGGGGTGAAAGGGAAACAAGCGACTGATGAATGATTGTGGTGTTTGATGGAGGAAGGGTGCGGCGGCAGCGTACGGCGGATGACGGTGACGGTGGACTAGTGCGACGGCGGGGTATGGGTTTAGTGGAGAAAGAGAGAAGAAGAAGAAAATGTGTAGGGGAGGGAGGAAAATAGAGAATATTTTGATGCGTATAGAGGAAAAGGAAGGAGAAAGGGTGGATTTTGGGTGATGGTCGGAGCTTTGATGGCAACGACGGCGGAGGGAGTGGTGGCTAGGGTTAGGGTATTGGGGAAGAGGATGATGAATAGTGAGGGTTTATATAGATATTGGGGCACACAGTCGTGGGGCACGCCCATGTGCCCTTATCGCAGCCCATGTGTTTCTTGGTTTTCAAATTTGGGTCGTCTAGAATTGGGCCCACACCCGTATTCTTCGGGCGTGTTAGTGCACACGGCCGTGTCGCACAGCCGTGTCCTTCTTCATTCACTTCTCTCACGCCCGTGTATATAAACCCTAAACCCTAAACCTTAAAAGTTCTGAATATAGTATGTGTTACCTCGACTGTACCATGGGGGAAGATGTTCATTATCATGAAGGGAGTCGTTCTGCCCGTATTGTGCCCTAAAGTAGCAATTCGGGGATCCTTTTCATCAATCAATACTTTATCCCCAACTTTAATTTTCTTTGTTTCATCCCTATGCTCATCATGGTGTTGCTTTGATTTTTCGTGTGCTTTTGGTTTCTCCTTGACATGTGTACGCCATTCATCTAGTTCATCGATCTGAAGCCTTCGTTCTTCGTGAGTCACTCTGTTTTTGTGGCATGGATTAGAGTGAGGCTCCATCACGTTCTTCCTAAGCGACTCCTGCAAATAAGTTTGGGTTGCAACATTATTCAAATTAACCGAATTATCTCGATTACTATATATTTTAGCAGAGTCACGAGCTTGGAGAGTAATCGTGTCATCCCCTACATGAAGTATTAGTTCACTTGTGCCAGCATCAATTATAGTTCTAGCAGTTGCTAAAAAGGGTCTTCCTAAAATTAAGGGTACGTCAATATCCTCAGTCATGTCTAAAATAACAAAGTCAACTGGGAATATAAATTTATCAATTTTAACAAGCACGTCTTCAATAATACCCCTAGGAAATCTAATTGTTTTATCTACTAGTTGAATGCTCATCCTAGTTTGTTTGGGTTTCCCAAGACCTAGTTGTTTAAACATTTTATAGGGCATGACATTAATACTTGCCCCTAGATCAACCAAAGCATTGTTAACATTTAAACTACCAATTAAACAAGGAATCATAAAACTCCCTGGATCTTTCAACTTGTTAGGTAGCTTATTCTGTAGAATGGCTGAGCAACCTGCGTTCAATTCCACATGCAACGCCTCATCCAACTTTCGCTTATTAGCTTAAAACTCCTTTAAAAATTTAACTACGTTTGGCATCTCTGAAAGAGCTTCAATAAACGGTAAGTTAATATGTAATTTCTTTAATAATTTAAGGAATTTACCAAGTTGTTCGTCTGTGTTGTCTTTCCTTATCGTACTAGGGTATGGCACACAAGGTTTATATTCTCTCCTTACCGGCTTTTGCTCACTGTAGTCTACCTCATCCTTACCTTTACTTACCACAATTCCTTGCCTCAGTTTTGGTTCAAGTTCAACTAACCTTTCTACACCAATGATGTGCTTCATCGATGAGCAAGGACACAGTGCATTCCAACTTCTTCTAATCAGAACAAGACATCTACTTAGACTTAGTGGGAACATCTCCACGGATACCATTGATGGTCGCTTACTAACTATAAATACGATAAAGGCAAGCTCACCTATCGAATAATATTATAGCTATGGTAAGTAGAGAATATCGTATCCACGAGGACTTAAAGTATTAGTAATTACCATTTTTATATTATTTAGCTAAAATTTTGGAGTGATGTGTTTTAATCTAAATTTACTAAACTAATTTAACTAAGAACAAAATATAGAAAGAATCAAAGAAATAATCGAATATTAACCAAAGAGATAGACAATACTTAGGAAAGAATCCACCTAGACTTCACCTGTAACACCCCTTACCCGTGTCCGACACTGGGATAGGATACGAGGCATTATCGAACTTAAACACTAGCAAACATACACAACCGACCATAAAACTTCGTTCAATTCAAAACCAGTCACACACATGCAAATTGTCCCTTATATGGGCCTATGAGGCCCAAAACATACACTGAGAGTAGTTCAGGACTAATCCGAGAACTTTAGAAAAACTTAGAAAAATTTTCATGAAACAGGGTCACACGCCCAAGTAGGTAGGCCGTGTGGTCACACACGCCCGTGTGGCTTGAGACATGCCCGTGTCCTCAGCCCGTGTAACTCTCTATTTATAACGTCATCAACACAAATAGGGTCACACAGCCAAGTCATACGCCCGTGTGCTCAGACCGTGTGGCGAATTAAATTCCAAAATTAAGTGCAGACTTCACATGGCCTAGGCACACGCCCATGTCCTAAGGTCGTGCCCTTTACAAGGTAGAGACACACGCCTGTGTCTCTGCCCATGTGTTTACTACTGGGCATTTTGTTTTGCATTAATTAGGGTGTAGAGGACACACGGTCGAATCACATGTAACAACCCGGTTTAGACCCTAGCCGAAACAGTGGTTTCGGGACCACAAATCCTAGTCAAAAAAATATTCTAATATTATTTTTCGTGCTTATAGTATGTGAATTGTTATATGTGAAAGTTTCGTGTAGTAATTTTTCTGTTTGTGTGCTCGATTTGGAAAAAGGACCTAATCGCGTAAAATGCGAAAGCTGTGTGCTAATAGTTAAAAGTGCTTAAATCTTATGATTTGTGAAATGTGAGGTCCTTATTATGTAATTGGACCATGGATAGTGGGATTGGTCATAAATGACCTTAAAATGGATGAATTATAAGTTATTAAGCCAACGGTAAAATAGTAATTGATGTGTTAATGTTTATTAAATAAAACAAACAAATTAAATTCATCATTTTTCTTCATCCATCAACCAAAATAAGAGGAAAAAGAATAGGGTTTAGAGAGTTGAACCTCATTGGCTTGATTAAGGTATGTATTGAGCTTGATTTTTGATGATTTTTACGATTTTTATGATTGTTGCTTCGTGTTCTAGCTAGCCCATGTCTTAACTTTAGAAGTTTTGATAATTTTGAGACATGCCATGGATGAATCCATGAGTTTTTTGTTGTTAATTGATGAAAAATGAAAGATATGAGTTGGGTTAATATGTTTTGTATTGGGATTTTTGATGAATTTGATTATTATTGGCTAATTTGTGAAAATGAGAAATTGAAGGGTTAAAATGTGAAATAAGTGAAAGTTATGGGCTGCTAGAGACTATATGAAAATTTAGCTAAGCATGAGAAATGTGAAATTATGTGTATTTTGTGATTTTGTGAAATAGGGACTAAAATGTCAAAATGTGAAATTTCAAGGGCTAAAGTACAAAAATGCCCAAATATGTGTTTGTGGATTAAATTGAATGAATAGGTGATTAAATGGGTTAATTTTGAATACATATAGATCAAGAAAGAAAGAACTTGGATTTAGATCGGGGAAAATTGAAGGTTATCGAGTATTTGATCCAATTCGTCAATTCTAAATACGAGGTAAGTTTGTATGTGATAAATGAAGTTACAATTATGTTTTTAATGCTTCAATAATGCATAAATTGTATATATGTGACTACAATTGCGTACGACAATAAATCGACCATGTTTGGCACTTAGTGTGCGTTTCAAAATAGCTTCGGCTATAAATAGCATTTAGTGTGTGAATTAGAATAGCTTTGGCTATATGTGGCACTAAGTGTGCGATACCGAGATAGCTACAGTTTAATGTGATGGCACTAAGTATGCGAGATCGTTATAGCTTCAGCTAGTCATTGATGTACTAAGTGTACGAATTCTTAGAGCATTGAAAGACTTCTGAACGAATTAATGTATTGAACAAAGAGGTAAGAACGAAATAAATAAATACGGGAAAGTTCAGGTATGTACGATACCTATATGGTAGTTGATACTATGTGTATAAAGCTTGATGAATTTGTATATATATGTTAAATGGTGGTGGATTGGAATTGAATATAAGAACTAATAAGTGTTTATGAACTGTTGAGTATATTTGGTACGAGCTTACTAAGCTATGAAGCTTACTGTGTGATATTTGTCTTTGTTTTATTGAGTATCGAAGCTAGCTTGGACATTGGGGATCATCAGGAACCATCATCACACTATCGATCATCTTGTTGGTACTTTTGAAGCTTGTATATATGGTATATGGCATGTATAAGCTAGTGTCATTTTGAGTATGTCATGAGTTGTGAATTTAGTCATGAGATGTGGCTTGTAAATGGTGTTGTTTATGAAGTTGAATTTGGCTTGATTTATATGTTGTCAAGTGATAAGTATGTGATGTATATAATGCCTTCTATGTTGACTTATTTTGATATGTTGGCATTAGTTGTTGATATAGTTTAATGATGTGTTTTGTAATACGGAATATATGTTAATGTGATGAATTTTGGTATAATGATTT
Source organism: Gossypium longicalyx (assembly GCA_025698465.1). NCBI lineage: Eukaryota > Viridiplantae > Streptophyta > Magnoliopsida > Malvales > Malvaceae > Gossypium > Gossypium longicalyx. Next base: position 58,205,626 of record CM047002.1, on the reverse strand, counting down.
TGATAGGTTTTGTATGTGGAATTGAGTAGTTGAATTGGTTGATGATAGATGGCAAGACATGAATATGAAATGGCATGTTTTTTATTGCTTAAAGATGTATTAAAATGGTACAAATTTGGTTGTTATGTCTGCATGAGAAAAGGGTGGCAAATTGGCTTTTCAAATATTTTTGTCCACATAGGCAGAGACACGGGCGTATGTCTAGGTCGTGTGCGACACACGGCTATGTTACAGGATCATGTGTCCCCTGGGGTAGCCCTACGGATTTAAGTCAGTCTCGAGCACGGCTTAGACACATGGGCGTGTCTAATGACCGTGTAAGGCACAAATCGTTAGCATATGGGCGTGTGTGGCCATTTCGAAGGGTACACGGGCTAGACACACGGGCGTGTGGTTGGCCGTGTGACCCAAGTCAGTAACCTCTCCAGTTTTCCCACGGGCTAGGCACACAGGCGTGTCTCTAGCCGTGTGGTGCAAGTCAGTATGTATGCTTTGTTTTCACATGGCCTAGGACACGGGCGTGTCCGGTAACCGTGTGAGGCACACGGCCTGCTTACACGGGGGTGTAACCTATGAATTTAAAATTTTTTAAAGTGTTCGGAAATTTTTATATGTGATCGATTTAGTCTCGAACCACCCTTAAGCATGTTTTAAGGTCTCGTAGAACCTTATAAGGGACAATGTGAATGTTTACAAATGGTTTTTGATAATGAATGTATAAATGTATGTGAATGGGATGTATTATTCGGTAATGCCTCGTAACCCTATTCTGGTGTTGGATATGGGTTAGGGGTGTTACTTAATCACACGCCCATGGTGTAACAGCCCGATTTAGGACCAAAATGGAATAGTGGTTTCGAAACCACGAATCTGAGGTTAAAAAAAATTAAAAAATTAAAATTTATTTTGATTAAGTTTTAGTGTTTATATTATGATTACATAATTGTGTGAAAATTTTGTTGCGAAATTTTATCGATTGGGTGTTTAATTTGACGTTTAGGACTAAATTGAAATAGGTGAAAAATGTGTGTGTTCTAGTTCATAAGTACTTGATTGAAATGGGGGTTTTAAGTAGAGGTCCTTAAATGGCAATTAGACCATTATACTTTATATGGACAAAAATTTGGACATGGATGGAATTTTTAGAAAGTTTAGTAGTAAGGGCATTTTGGTCATTTGTGTATTAAATGAAATAAAATGGGAAAAATAACACAAAAATGTGTTCATCTTCATTAAGCTTGGCCTAAACTTGCATGTTCTCCATAGCTAGGGTTTTTCCCAAGCTTTCAAGCTCAACAGTAAGTGCATTCAAGCCCCGTTTTTAATGTTCTTTACATTTTTGAAATCCTCGTAGCTCGGTCTACCTATTTCTACCATTTTTTCGAGTTAGGGTTTATGTTTAAAAATTTGGTAGAATATGAATGTTTAAAGTTAGGAGAACGATCTTTTCTAAGCGATTTTTAGCGAAAACGAGCAAAACTGCATAATCGGTAAAAATACCTATTGTTCATAACTATGTGTTAGAGTGAGAATTTGATGTTGCCATAGAAGGGAAAAATGATCAGCATGTCATAAAACATATGAATAAGGGATGAAGTTTAATTTCCGAGCCTAGGGGAAAAATCATAATTTTGTAAAAGTTAAGGGGCAAAAATGTAATTTCTTCATAATGTGATTTTTGGATTGAAATAAATAGGATGAGTGTTAAATAAGCTAAATGTGTTGTTATAGATCAAGAAAGGCATGGAATCGACCTCGAACGGGGGAAGGAAAAGATTTTGGACTAAATTGTAAAATTTCCATATTTTGCACCGAGGTAAGTTTGTATGTAAATAATACATTAACTTCATTTACATTCTTATATTTCAGCCTATTATATATATATATTTTAGCTGATTTTGAAGCATAAATCGACTATTGGAAGAATGGAAATAAGTAATAGGGAGAGAATTCCCGGTTGAACATTCCGAAAGATTTAATAATATAGATGGAACGTAGCTAGGTCACATGTATGATGCTGAGTGCACATCATGTGTACAAGAGAGCTACGAGATACTATGTAGTAGCTAGGTCACATGTGTGATACGAGATGTATCCCATGTAGACAAGAGAGCTACGGGAGAGATAAATGTAGCTAGGTCGCATGTGTGATTCCAAGTGAAGGACACCATGTAGACAAGAGAGCTACGAGATAAATTGGCTAGGTCACATGGGTGGTACTAAGTGTTTACCATGTGTACAAGAGAGTCGAATTATATGAATTATGATGGGTGGAGTTGTGTGCAGAAACCATCAAGTATCGAGAATTGATCCGAAGTGTTCATCGGGATGATTTTATAGTGACATTTTAATCATGGACCTATACTTGTGATGTATGAAATGTGGTGAAAATGAATTGTGACATGTACGTTAAAATGAGGTTAATACAAAGAAAGTGTAAAAGAGTGAATTTGCAATAATACTGTTTTTGGACAGTCGCAATGACGTGAATTTGAAAAATCACCAAAAATAATAGGAATTTAATTAGAGGCTGAAAGAGATATTAAATTAAAGCTTAGTGAGTCTATTCTCTTGTAAGAGAAACAGAGCAAGTAAAGAAACTCTATATTTTGAGATATTTATATTTGTGTGTGACTTGTTCAGAATGACTATGTGATCCCCTGTTCTGACTTTGAAAACTCATTAAAAATTGTACAAAAATAATTAAGAAATATAATTTACATGCATAGATTTCTTGTTGAGTCTAGTTTTAAATGAAACAAATTTTGTGGTTATTTGACTTTTGTACTGGGAGAAAATCAATTCGTAGTGAACAGAAGTCAGATCAGTCGAGCTGTATAACAGGAGAAACTTTAACTAATAAACTGTACTAATTGGCTAAACCAAAAATTCCAGAAACAAATTAGTAAGAATTAATATGAGTCTAGTTTCAGGAAAAATTTAGGGATTTGAATTTCGAGTTTTGTAACTCAAGTTATAATTTATTTAGTGAACGTGACGCAGGAGAGACAGCTTAATCAAAGTGGAGTGAATAGAAAAATTAAAGTAGATATACTTGAGTTATTGTGTATATATATTAGATTCTTTAATTATTATTTATATACTTACTTACTAAGCTATAAGCTTATTTTCTTTTCTCTCTTTTGTCTTATAGTGTCGTCCACCTTGCTCAGGAGTTAAGGATCGTGAAGATCTGCCCGCACTATCAATACTTTAGGGTATTTGAACTAAACATTTTGAATTATGGCATGTATAATAGGCTTAGTTATTTTGTTACGTGTCATAATTGCCTAGGTTTAAAATATTGGTTACAGTATTTGACCAATCATTTTGTTACGTGTGGTGACTCCTGATTATTCTAAACTGTTTTTTGTTTTAATATAGTAATGGATCCTGATGGAAGTGCGGCTGATGATGCTGCTAGTAATGCGCCGGCTCCCGCGCAAGGGACCGCGCCTGTAGAAAGTAGACTTGAGACATCGAGACAAGGAGATGAAGCTCGGGATGCCTTTCTCCAAATGATGAATAATTGGTATGCTGAGTTTATTCGAGCAAACCCAAATGCTCAACCTCCTCCACCCCCTCCCATACCTCAGACGGTTCCTGTAGCTACTCAAGGCATAGATTTGGTAAGAATGAACAAGGCTCTAGTCGACAAGATTCGAAAACAAGGGCCCGAAGAGTTTAGAGCAAAGATCGACGATGATCCCGAGAAAGCAAAGTTCTAGCTTGAAATTTCTACCCGTGTATTTGATGAGCTGTCATGTACACCCGAGGAGTGCTTAAAGTGTGCCGTATCACTTTTGAGAGATTCGGCTTACCATTGGTGGAAGACTTTGGTAGCAGTGGTGCCAAAAGAAAGGGTTACTTGGGATTTCTTCCAGGAAGAATTCAGAAAGAAATACATAAGTCAGCGAATTGAAGCAGGGCAATATGTCTGTGGCAGAGTATGAACGCGAATTTGTAAGACTCAGTAAGTATGCCAAGGAATGTGTGTCCACCGAGGCTATTATGTGTAAAAGGTTTGAGGATGGACTTAATGAGGGCATTAAAGTGCTTGTAGGAATTCTGGAGCTGAAAGAATTTGTAGTATTGGTTGATCGAGCTCTTAAAGCTGAAGAATTAAACAAAGAAAGAAGAAAAGCTGCTATTGAGGCCCGAGATGCTAGAAAGAGGCCGATAAGCAAGTCATTTCAATCTCAATCAAAGAGGTCCAAAGAGACAAACCCTCGAATGACAGCTTTAGCTGAGGATTCACACAGAGATCGTGGTAGGGCATATTCGGGGTCTAAAGTTCAAGCTACTTCAGTGGCAAGTGTGGGAAATGTGTGGTCTAGAAAGCCCGAATGTCAGCAATGTGGCAGACAACATTTTGGTGAGTGTTGGGGAAACGAGCGAGCTTGTTTCAGGTATGGTTCTCGCGAGCATTTTATCAGAGACTGTCCGGAGAAAGTGAAAGAAGAAAAATTTCAGAGTGCTAGACAAAGTACTACCGCTAACAGAGGTAGACCACCGAGAAATACTGGAAGTGGAGCTAGCAGTAAAACTGTAATGAAAGATTTAGCAGCGAGATCAGAAGTTAGAGTGCCTGCTAGAGCTTATGCCATAGGTGCCCGAGAGGATGCATCATCTCCCGATGTGATTACTGGTACATTCTCTATTTATGATACTATTGTTATTGCATTGATTGATCCCGGGTCTACTCATTCCTATATTTGTATGAATTTAGTATCTAATAAGAAGTTGCCTGTTGAGTTTACTGAGTTTACGATTAAAGTATCGAACCCCTTAGGCCAATATGTGCTAGTTGATAAGGTTTGCAAGAATTGCCCATTAATGATTAAAGGTCACTGTTTTCCGGCTAATCTGATGCTGTTACCATTTGATGAGTTTGACGTTATTTTGGGAATGGACTGGTTAACATTGTATGATGCCAAGGTAGATTGTAAACAGAAAATACTAGAGTTGAAATGTGAAAATGGTGAAATTCTGTGGGTTGAAACAGATGAATCAAATAAATTGCCTATGGTGATTTCGCACATGTCTGCATAGAAATACATGAGGAAAGGGTGGGAAGCTTATCTGGCCTATGTAATGAATACTGAGATGTCTGAATTGAAGCTTGAATCAGTACCGATAGTCTATGAATTTCCCGATGTATTTCCAGAGGAATTGCCTGGATTGCCTCCGAACAGAGAGATAGAGTTTGCCATTGATTTGTTGCCGGGGACTGCACCAATCTCGATTGCTCCATATAGAATGGCTCCGACTGAATTAAAAGAATTGAAGGCTCAGTTGCAAGAGTTAACAGACAAGGGATTTGTGAGACTGAGTTTCTCTCCCTGGGGTGCTCCTATATTGTTCGTAAAGAAAAAGGATGGCTCAATGAGGCTTTGCATTGATTACCGTCAGCTTAATAAGATGACTATAAAGAACAAGTACCCGTTACCAAGGATTGATGATTTATTCGATCAGTTAAAGGGGGCAACAGTGTTTTCAAAGATCGATTTGAGGTCCGGTTACTACCAGTTGAGAGTTAAGGAGTTAGATGTGCCGAAAACCGCCTTTCGGACAAGGTATGGACATTATGAGTTCCTTGTGATGCCTTTTGGCTTAACAAATGCTCCGGCTATATTTATGGACTTGATGAACCGAATCTTTCAGCCATATTTAGATAAGTTTGTAGTGGTGTTTATAGATGATATTTTAATTTATTCTCGGGATGAGTCTGAGCACGTTGAACACTTGAGAACCATATTGCAGATCTTGAGAGAAAAGAAATTGTTTGCTAAGTTTAGTAAAAGTGAGTTCTGGCTTCGTGAAGTTGGATTTTTGGGACATATAGTCTCAGGTGATGGTATTCGGGTGGATCCGAGCAAGATTTCCGCGATCGTTGATTGGAAACCGCCAAAGAATGTATCTGAGGTTAGAAGCCTTTTAGGCTTGGCCGGGTATTATAGACGTTTTGTTGAGGGATTTTCGATGATTGCCTCTCCTATGACTAAGTTGCTGCAAAAGAATGTTAAGTTTGAATGGACTGATAAATGTCAGCAGAGTTTTGAAAAGCTGAAATCACGATTAACTGAAGCACCAATTTTAGTACAGCCCAAGCTAGGGAAGGAGTTCGTAATTTATAGTGATGCATCATTGACAGGCCTTGGATGTGTGCTAATGCAAAAGGGTAAAGTGGTGGCTTATGCCTCGAGACAGTTAAAACCACATGAGAAGAACTATCCTACACATGATTTGGAATTGGCCGCTATTGTCTTTGCCTTGAAGATCTGGCGACATTATTTGTATGGTGAAAAATGTCGAATTTTTACTGATCACGAAAGTCTAAAGTATTTAATGAATCAAAAGGATTTGAATCTGCGACAGTGAAGATGGTTTGAATTATTGAATGATTATGAGCTAGTGATTGATTATCATCCGGGAAAAGCGAATGTAGTTGCTGGCACCTTGAGCAGGAAATCTCTTTTTACTTTGAGAGCCATGAATACGAGGTTAGCATTGTCTGACGATGGGTCAATCTTGGCAGAGGTGAGGGTTAAACCGTTATTTCTCCAGCTAATTTGTGATGCTTAAAAGAACGATAGTGAGTTGTGAACCAAGAGAACTCAGTGCGAATCGGGTTACGACTCAGATTTTTGAGTTGGACCAGATGACTGTTTGATGTTTCGAGATACGATTTGTGTATCGAAAAATGATGAATTGATTTAGAAAATATTACATGAGGCGCACAGTGGCTGTTTGTCAGTTCACCCTGGTAGCACAAAAATGTATAATGATTTAAAGAAGTTGTATTGGTGGTCAGGTATGAAAAGGGACATTTCTAAATTTGTAACCAAGTGTTTGATCTGTCAACAAGTAAAAGCTGAGCATCAAGTGCCTTCAGGATTACTCCAACCAGTAATGGTACCTGAGTGGAAATGGGATGGGATTACCATGGATTTGTAACCAGTTTTCCTTTGACTCCTAAAAAGAAGGATGCTGTCTGGGTAGTGGTTGATAGGTTAACAAAGTCGGCTCACTTTATACCGGTACGTACCGATTACTCACTTGATAAATTAGTTGAATTATATATTGCTGAAATTGTGAGGTTGCACGGGGTATCTATGTCTATAATATCAGATAGAGATTCGAGGTTTACCTCGAGATTCTAGAAAAAGTTACAAGAAGCTTTGGGTACAAAATTGAATTTTAGTACCGCGTTTCATCCACAAATAGATGGCCAGTCAAAAAGAGTAATCCAGATACTCGAAGATATGCTTAGATGCTGTGTTTTAGAATTTGAAGGCAGTTGGGAGAAATATCTATCTTTGGTTGAATTTGCCTACAATAATGATTTTGATCAAGTATACAGATGGCACTTTGTCTGAGCCTTGTATGGTCGCAAGTGTCGGACTCCTTTATATTGGACAGAACTTAGTGAGAAACAGATTCACGGAGTTGATTTAGTTAAAGAAACCGAAAAAAAGTAAAAATAATTCGTGATTGCTTGAAAATTGCTTCAGATCGACAAAAGTCATATACAGATTTAAAAATAAAAGAGATTGAATTTCAGGTGGGTGATAAAGTGTTCTTGAAGGTGTCACCATGGAATAAGATTCTGAGGTTTAGCCAAAAAGGCAAGTTGAGTCCGCGTTTTATTGGGCTGTACGAGATTATTGAGAGGATTGGACCAGTGGCATATCGGTTGGCCTTACCGGCAGAGTTAAAAAGAATTCATAACGTGTTTCATGTATCAATGTTGCGACGTTATCGTTCTGATCCTTCACATGTGATTTCTCCAACAGAAATTGAGATTCAATCGGACTTGACCTATGATGAGGAACCGATTAAGATTTTGGCTCGAGAAGTAAAACAGTTGAGAAAGAAAAGTATAGCTTTAGTGAAAGTGTTATGGCAAAGACATGGAGTAGAAGAAGCTACGTGGGAACCAGAGGAAGCCATGAGAAAACAGTACCCAAATCTCTTTACCGGTAAGATTTTCAGGGACGAAAATCCCTAAAGGGGGAAGAGTTGTAACAGCCCGATTTAGGGCCAAAATGGAATAGTGGTTTTGAAACCACGAATCCGAGGTTAAAAAAAATTAAAAAATTAAAAAATATTTTGATTAAGTTTTAGTGTTTATATTATGATTGCATAATTGTGTGAAAATTTTGTTGTGAAATTTTATCGATTGGGTGTTTAATTTGACGTTTAGGACTAAATTGAAATAGGTGAAAAATGTGTGTGTTCTAGTTCATAAGTACTTGATTGAAATGGGGGTTTTAATTAGAGGTCCTTAAATGGAAATTAGACCATTATACTTTATATGGACAAAAATTTGGACATGGATGGAATTTTTAGAAAGTTTAGTAGTAAGGGCATTTTGGTCATTTGTGTATTAAATGAAATAAAATGGGAAAAATAACACAAAAATGTGTTCATCTTCATTAAGCTTAATAAACATGCATGTTCTCCATAGCTAGGGTTTTTCCCAAGCTTTCAAGCTCAATAGTAAGTGCATTCAAGCCCCGTTTTTAATGTTCTTTATATTTTTGAAATCCTCGTAGCTCGGTCTACCTATTTCTACCATTTTTTTGAGTTAGGGTTTATGTTTAAAAATTTGGTAGAATATGAATGTTTAAAGTTAGGAGAACGATCTTTTCTAAGCGATTTTTAGCGAAAACGAGCAAAACTGCATAATCGGTAAAAATACCTATTGTTCATAACTATGTGTTAGAGTGAGAATTTGATGTTGCCATAGAAGGGAAAAATGATCAGCATGTCATAAAACATATGAATAAGGGATGAAGTTTAATTTCCGAGCCTAGAGGAAAAATCATAATTTTGTAAAAGTTAAGGGGTAAAAATGTAATTTCTTCATAATGTGATTTTTGGATTGAAATAAATAGTATGAGTGTTAAATGAGCTAAATGTGTTGTTATAGATCAAGAAAGGCATGGAATCGACCTCGAACGGGGGAAGGAAAAGATTTTGGACTAAATTGCAAAATTTCCATATTTTGCACCGAGGTAAGTTTGTATGTAAATAATACATTAACTTCATTTACATTCTTATATTTCAGCCTATTATATATATATATATATTAGCTGATTTTGAAGCATAAATCGACTATTGGAAGAATGGAAATAAGTAATAGGGAGAGAATTCTCGGTTGAACATTCCGAAAGATTTAATAATATAGATGGAACGTAGCTAGGTCACATGTATGATGCTGAGTGCACATCATGTGTACAAGAGAGCTACGAGATACTATGTAGTAGCTAGGTCACATGTGTGATACGGGATGTATCCCATGTAGACAAGAGAGCTACGAGATACTATGTAGTAGCTAGGTCACATGTGTGATACGGGATGTATCCCATGTAGACAAGAGAGCTACGGGAGAGATAAATGTAGCTAGGTCGCATGTGTGATTCCAAGTGAAGGACACCATGTAGACAAGAGAGCTACGAGATAAATTGGCTAGGTCACATGGGTGGTACTAAGTGTTTACCATGTGTACAAGAGAGTTGAATTATATGAATTATGATGGGTGGAGTTGTGTGCTGAAACCATCAAGTATCGAGAATTGATCCGAAGTGTTCATCGGGATGATTTTATAGTGACATTTTAATCATGGACCTATACTTGTGATGTATGAAATGTGGTGAAAATGAATTGTGACATGTACGTTAAAATGAGGTTAATACAAAGAAAGTGTAAAAGAGTGAATTTGCAATAATACTATTTTTGGACAGTCGCAGTGACGTGAATTTGAAAAATCACCAAAAATAATAGGAATTTAATTAGAGGCTGAAAGAGATATTAAATTAAAGCTTAGTGAGTCTATTCTCTTGTAAGAGAAACAGAGCAAGTAAAGAAACTCTATATTTTGAGATATTTATATTTGTGTGTGACTTGTTCAGAATGACTATGTGATCCCCTGTTCTGACTTTGAAAACTCATTAAAAATTGTACAAAAATAATTAAGAAATATAATTTACATGAAAAATTTCTTGTTGAGTCTAGTTTTAAATGAAACAAATTTCATGGCTATTTGACTTTTTTACTGGGAGAAAATCAATTTGTAGTGAACAAAAGTCAGATCAGTCGAGCTGTATAATAGGGGAAACTTTAACTAATAAACTGTACTAATTGGCTAGACCAAAAATTCCAGAAAAAAATTAGTAAGAATTAATATGAGTCTAGTTTCAGGAAAAATTTACGGATTTGAATTTCGAGTTTTGTAACTCAAGTTATAATTTATTTAGTGAATGTGACGCAGGAGAGACAGCTTAATCAAAGTGGAGTGAATAGAAAAATTAAAGTAGATATACTTGAGTTATTGTGTATATATATTAGATTCTTTAATTATTATTTATATACTTACTTACTAAGCTATAAGCTTATTTTATTTTCTCTCTTTTGTCTTATAGTGTCGTCCAGCTTGCTCAGGAGTTAAGGATCGTGAAGATCTGCCCGCACTATCAATACTTTAGGGTATTTGAACTAAACATTTTGAATTATGGCATGTATAATAGGCTTAGTTATTTTGTTACGTGTCATAATTGCCTAGGTTTAAAATATTGGTTACAGTATTTGACCAATCATTTTGTACAAAACCATTGAAGTTGGTTAATATTGTTCAAGACATATGTTATAACGATGCATTATCTAATTGGATGACATATTTCTATCTCGGTTTTGTTTAATGGTATGTGTTATGTTCCGGTAATACCTCGTACCCTGTTTCGGTGTTGAACACAGGTAAGGGGCGTTACACATAGGGTAGACCGTGTGTCACGCATGGCCTAGACACACACCCGTGTGTCTACCCTTGTGGACAACTTTGAGGCTATTTTCCAAGCCATTTGTCACCCTTAAATGCTCATTCACTCATACATTTTTGATGGCATGCAACATAATATATTTAGTTACTCAAATACTCGTAAGCTTGGTTAATTCATGACTTTGTAATGACAACATATCACCTATCCAAACCATCATGCTTTCATATGGCATTCCACACCAATTTCATATTTATTCATCATGGTAAACCTACTTCCAATTTACTCAATTATACCATAGTTTTGTTCATACTTATTAGCCACGATTCATTCATTTAGCATATATGTCATTAATCACACATTTCTTCCACAAGCAACCACAACAAGCATAACACATTGCATGCATGCATAATTAATTAGGGTTACAACCCAAATAATTAATATGAACCATACCACATGGCCATATACAAAATGAATCAAATATTACCATAAGCCAACACATTTGTCTAGACCATTATGACATATAAAAAAAGACCAGGTCCCTATACATGCCATACTCAAAATGTTGAGACTAATTATACCCAAATGTCCAATTGATAGTGTGATCGAGTCTCTGACGTCCTTCGATCCCCGAGCTAGCTTGGCGATACTATAAGAAAATGGAAAATAGAGGGGAGTAAGCATAAAGCTTAGTAAGTTCACATGCAAATAAATAACAACTTAATCATATATATATAAATACCATTGACCTAACATAGTTTACATATGTGTCATCATGAATTCATAGGCATAACTTAAATTTGTAGACATAACTTACACATTTTCAATATTACCAAAAGTTCATCACATATCGAGCTCATTTATATGAGTTTTCGTACATACCTATACCAACTCGTAACACATTGTCATATTTCCTCATCATTGACTTACTTGTCGAATAACTCACATGTTTACCCGTTGAACACTCGAAATACTATCGGATACACGAAAGACTTGCACATAGTGCTTCAAACGTAGCCACGTGCTACCTCATATCACAATCACACACTGCTCACTCTCAAGCTAATCACGGGCCTGCTCACACAAGCTGATAGTCAAGACATAACTACTCGGGCTGCTCACACAAGCTGATAGGTCCCCGCAACACATGTTGGGCTACCCAGCCACCAGTAGAACGTACAAGACTAGCACCCGGATTCACATAATCACAAATATACATAATTTCATGAGCTCATAATCACATAGTTCCTAGTGACATGTCACTCGTATCCTAATCTATTCCTAAGGTTCAAACGGGATTTTTCTCGATTTCACATCTTCGTCGAACTTGTTCACAAAGTCATTCTCATTGACCATAATATCGATCATACACTCATTATAACAATTAAACAAAGAAATTCATACATTAATAAAGCATTAAAACATGATACCATTACATTATTTACACATGAACTTACCTCGGTACAAAATATAAACAATTAATTCAATTTAGTCCAAAATTTTGTTCTTTCCTCGGTCTAGGTCCGGACTCCGTTTTTCTTGATCTATAATAGCAAATTCAACTCATTTAATCATCACATTGTTCAAATCAGTCCAAAAACTACATTTAGGTGAAATTATGGTTTTGCCACTAAACTTTCATATATTTGCAAATTAGTCTCTAAGCTCATATAATGAAATGTGTTCATTTTCTTTGTTACCCAAGCCGAGCTGAACTTATAACATACTCATAGAAGCCTACATTTCTCATTAAATCATACATCTTACTTCCTATTTTACAAACTTTACAAATAAGTCTTTTTTAGCCATTTTCACTAGAAATCACTTGATAAAAAATGTTTATCACACATCAAACATTCATATTCCTCCATTAAACAAAACACATGCATGTCATACATGGGTCAAATTTCAAACATGAACCCTACTTCAAAATAAGGGTAGAAATAGGTAAATCGGGTTACGAAGACTTCAAAAATGTAAAGAACATTAAAAACGGGGCTAAGATGTACTTACAATTAAGCTTGAAAGATGACAAAACCCTCGCTATGGAGAGCTTGAGAATTCAGGCCAAGGGTTGGAGAAGATGGACAAATTTTTTATTTTATTTTCCCTTTTTATTCTTTTATTAACCAAATGACAAAAATGCCCCTAAGGCTTTTCTATCAAAATTTTCCTATTCATGCCCATTTTTGTCCATAATCATAGAAATTCAAAAAATTGCTATTAAAGGACCTCTAATTAATAATCCATGAAAATTTCATGCTTAAAACTTCTAGAACTCACATTTTGCAACTTTTGCAATTTAGTCCTAAATGCCAAATTGGACACTTTATCAATAAAATTTCTCCATAAAATTTTCACACAAATATGCAATCATATCATAGATCTCATAATAATCATAAAATAATTATTTCTACTTCAAAATAGTGGTTTCGAAAACAATGTTCTAACTAGGCCCTAATTCGGGATGTTACATCACCTTTTATTATAAATTTGAATTAAATGATTTATTCACTTGTGTCTTGATCTGTAAAAATCCCTAAATTATGTTAATATCTCTTTCGAGAGTAAAAACAACTAATTCTAGGTTGATTAATTAAATTCTCTTTCTAATTAAAACCCATATCGTCGCATTAACTCGATCTACGGATTCCCCTATTAGATTTGACTCTAATCCAGTATATTTATGTCATCCTATTTCTAGGATTGCATGCAACTCCACTCAATTATGCTAGATCTACTCTTCAACAGTGACTTTTGCTCCACTGAATTAAGCACATTAAATATGACTTAATATCCCAAAAATATTAAAAAAATAAATAAGCATACATAATTGAGAACAAGAATCAAGTATTTATCGCATAAAAATAGAAATTAAATAAAAATATTCATCATAGGTTTCATCCTCCCTAGGTATCTAGGGAATTTGTAACACCCCGAACCCAGCCCAAACGTTATGGCTGAATCTGGTGTGTCACATTGAAGCGTTTTAGCGAAAACTGTGTTTTCATTGAAAACCCTTCTTAAAATAAAAGAAACCTTAATTAGCTAAAAAAACACACATTTCAGTTGCAAAACCTTGTTGAAACATTTGATTTAAGAAAACTTATCATTTAAAAATTTAATTGCAGAAACGTAGAAAACATACTATAATTTAGAAAACCCATGTTCAACTTCTTGTAATTACATTGAAGATAATAATAATTCAAGTAATAATAACACAATGAAAACCTTATTACAATCTGGTCTGGAACATACTTAAAAAGAAGTAAAAACTTAAATGCTTGAAAAAAATAACCCAAGTTCAAATCATCTTGCTAGCTAGCCACCCAAAGTCCTTCCAAACATTGAACCTTCTACTAAGCATCCCCTGAAAATAAAATAAAAGAGGGGGTGAGTTTTCACAAACTCAGTGTGTACAACCCTTAATAAAAAACAAACATTAAAAAAAAACATCATTCATCAATCATGCAATACAATCCCATCCAAATTATCCATCTGCTACACACTGGCTCCGTCCCCCGTCACACCATGTGGGGATATAAATATCGACCCACCCAATCCACACACCATGGTAGCCCAGTTGCGGAAATACCTTCATTTACATATTCAGCTTTAAAAGCCGTCGATGGATCCACGATTGTCAAGCAACCATGCGATCCTCATATACTTCCTCCGTTCCATAATTCCCAACCCATATGCAACCTAAGCAGAATATCATATGTATGCATGTCACATCCATAAAACTTACATTCAACAGCTAGGGGTATTTTGGTCATTTCTGCCTTTAGGGGCATTTCAATAATTTTTCCTTAATTTTCACTTATCTTGGCCCGTTAACAAGTCCCGTAAGCTAAGATGAACGAATACTATGCACCAGGTAGGATTCCAGAGAAGAGAGGTAGGTCATTAAGACCGCTTAAGTACCAAGCTCTCCCTAGATTCAATCCTAGACATGCATATACCCGTTGCCACACATTAACCCTTTGACTTTTCCACGGTCGCAATATTTTAATTAAGTTTTATTTGGATATCATATACTAGGCCCAAAACCCCTTACAAAGCCCAAACAAATTCACATACCTATATCTGCCCCATGAAGCCCAATCATATACATATGGCCCATTAGGCCCAAATCACCTGTATATGGCCCATTACGCCCAAATCACATTTATATGGCCCGTTAGACCCAGTCACATTCATATTCATGCTCACATGCAAACTTTATATCACATAGCATCAATACTCAGTTTTTGCCTATTATGGGCCCAACAGCCCATTGAGCCCATTTAGCCCATTCCGGCCCATATGGCCAAATCACAACCCAAGTCCACAGAATCGCCCGTGGGCCTCAAGAAACCTATCAATTTCCCTCTTACGAGTGTCCGCGCACTCGCAAGACTACCATAGCCAAACTTTCAGCTTTTCAGCATTTCGGCTTTTCAGCTTTTCGGCTTTTGCCGATTCATTGTGTGTGTGCAGTGTATATACACACCTGGTAAGCAAGCGTGATGCGATCTCCTTAGCCCAAACCTACAATTGATATCACCCTTCAATTAATCGCATGCTTAATACTTATTTACTCAAAAATCGAAACCTCACCTTAACCTTACCTTGAGCCCAATCCTTAATCGCTTTTTCCTTGATCACGTATTTTCTAGATCAGCACAAATCTTAACTATTAAAACCCAAATAATAGGTGACTCGTATCCAACACAAGTCTCCTTACCATAACTATGACCATTCGGCCACCTTAGCCAATGGGAGAAGATTACTTACTAAAACCGCAACACCTTAAGGAGCAATTCGGTGGAGAGCTAAAAAGCAAGATCCGATACTAATTCCCTACCAAATTTGATTAGAAATAGTGAGGGACAATAATCGATACTAAACAAAAAAAACTAATTGGAAGAGCAACACTTACACTAGATTCGGTCAAAAAGTATTCGGCCCTTAGATGATTCGGTTTTTCTGCTTTTCAAACTAAGTATGGTGAATAAGGTTTATTTGGTACAGATTAAAGAAGAAGAGTAGTAGAAGAAATCGGCAAAGAAGATTGTGTAGAGGAGAATAGAAATCAAAAGAAAGAAAAGAAAGTAAAATAGAGAGTTTTCGGCTTTTTGAATCTTGAAAAGAAAAGGGTTTCTGGCACAAAGTGAAGGGAAATTATTCATTAACTTTTCAACCCTCCCATTCGGCACCTATTTATAGCCCTATAGCCGAATTCTTCAAGCCCAAGTTCCCAATTTCGCTCCACTTATTCCTCACTTCTCATCTTCTCGTTTTTCTCCATGATAACCCCTTGATCCTATCCTTAATTTTCTCTTTTGAACACTCCCCTTGGAGTCCATCTTCACACCACTTCCATCCTTCTAGAAGGCCAAAATTAAATTCTAAAAATACTAAGCTAGGATTCGAACCTTGGACCCCCTTGCTAGCTACTAACGGCACCTCACTACACCTTATGTGGAGTCACTTAGCCACTCTACCACAGGCTCTTTTTGTGTCCAATTGTTTCTTCATTTATTCAAAAGCCCAACTACTAGCCAACCCTGATTCTTTTAATAACTAAATTATAATTTCTTCTACCCCTTAATTCGAACTCAACCTTAGTTAAGACCTACTAAAATTATTGCTTGGATAAGAATATTAAACACAATTTTCATCAAAATCGAAAATAAAGAAAATTTGAGATTTCGGGATTTTTGGATTTCGGGATTTTTGGGTTCGAGATTTTTGAGGCGTTACAGAATTAGTTCATAATCCTAAATAGAAATATCTCAAAGTTAGAATAACCAAAAGACATAAACAAAACTCAATAAAACTTCAAAAGAAATTCAAAGGAGATCTTCGATCTTGATGGAGATCCACTTCCGAGTTTATTTCGATGGTGTTCTTTGAGTGTTTTCATCGATCCTCTCTGATTTCCCTCTTATGTCTTCTTCTAATTGGTATTTATAGACTTTAGAATTCTCAAAAAGCCTAAAAATTGGGTTTTTTTCGCATATTTGGGAAGTATGATGTGAAATCGACACTGGCTGGCACATGGGCGAGTGTTCAGCCCATGTGGAAATGCCTAGGCCATGTGGCTCCTGAAAATAGCTCTATTTGTCTGATTTTGGCTCATTTTTCACTCCTTTCACTCCAAAATACTCTTCTCAGTATAGAAACATGAATTTAAAGGATTAGAAGCATCAAATTCACTAATTTGCATAATTAATCATCCAAAAATGCATTAACAATGGGATTAAAATATGTTACTTTTATAGCTTATCAACCACTAAGCATTTTCTTGTCCTCAAGCAAAATCCTCAACTCACATTAAAATTAATAATTCTCAACTTGTAACTCCCATCAATAATGTCTCAAAACAATTCAAAAATAATCATGCATTGTCAATTCAACTAAAAGAGTACTAAAGTTTCAAACAATCCAAGATAACATTTTTAAACACAAAAACATAGGTGTCTCCCCTTATCTAAATAATTACCTTTAATTCAAAATAGACAAGAATCGACATCTTTACTAAAGATTCACTCAAATCACTCAAAGTGTTTAATGTTTGCAAATAAACACTCAATAGTCAAACAAAAAAGGGTCATTACCATAGGCTTGCATGAAGATCAAATCTCCACCACTATAAAATGAGATGATATACAAATCAAAAGGTCTTTAAGAGGTTGTAATGGGGCTTAGGTTAAGGGTGTGGATAAAGGCCAAAAAAGTTGGTTATAATCGAAATTGGATTCATAAATTACCAAACTAGAAAAAAATAAACAAATGTTGAATTAAAAACAAGCATAAATCAAGAATTATTCAAGAATAAAAACAAGCTTCTTCTCAAAATATGAATTTAACTGTTCAAGCTCAATCAACGTGGAACTAAATAATAATCAATATTTATTTTTTTCTCTTTTTTTTATTTATCTAGAACAATCATAAATAATTCAGCAAATCAAATAGAAGAGCATAGTTAAGAAACTAACCAAATCAAATCTCGACAAAAAGGGAGTCAATAAAATGGGAAAAAGTCTCAACAAAAAATTGAGTTATGGGTTAACATTAATGGGTAAATCAAGAAACGATGCGTTAGGCTCAACAGGGTTCACTAAGGGTTAATTACGAAGGTAGGCTTTTTATGGGATAAGTGGGTTAAAACCTAGGTGCCTTTATCATCTCAGTATATCAAATCAAAGTTGTGGTCTCAACATGTATAATCGAAGCAAGTTCTAGAATAACAAATCAGGTTGACCCACTCATAACCAATAATAAAATGAGTAAGAAAAATTTATGCTCTAAAGGCTCAAAATCTCACAAAAAAATCATGGTTTTTTATGTCAAACTTGCGAATCTCAAACTTCAAGGTAATACTTCAATTTAGAGAAACAACCTCAAAATTTTTAATTTCTAAAAAATAACTTCTCATGTTTGATTCTCTCATATCTTAGAGTTTAAATCAACCAATACACAAATATCTACAAATTAATCTAAAACACATCAACAAAAATTCCAAATCGACAAAAATTCATTCTAATGGAAGTATGAGAAAATTACTTAAATACAAGACATAATTCAGGGATTTTCTAATAATTATATAAATAACCTTCCCACACTTAAGATGTACATTGTCCTCAATGTACAAATAGATATAATCACAGTATAAGAAGAATATCATAAAAGAGGGAAAAAATTGAAACTGCCCTGAATATTGGATGAAATTGCCAGAATTGTGAAAAGCAAAATTGTAGGAAAATCTAAATGTAGTGCATGATTTTGGGCAAACTAATAAGAAAATAAACAAAAATTGTGAAGAAGATTAAAAGGTTACTAACTCAATTAGAAGCAACCATAAAAATTAAAATTAAAATATAGTTCAAAAGATAAGAAACGAAATAAGTCTAAGAAAATAACAAAAAAAAAGAACTAAAAAAATAAACATAAACATAAACATAAAAATAAAGTAAAAATAAAAAAAACTAAAAAAAAAACTCAATAGTCCTTATCGTTAGAGGCATTGATGTCGTGAATCGTCAGTGCTGAAGAGGAGATATGGAGATGCTGACAGATCTGTTGCAAAGTTGCGTCAATACTGTCGAACCTTTAAAAGCAATGCTACTTGAAAAGAGTTAACAGCTCGGAGAGGTCCTCCAAGGTAGCAGTAGAAGAAGTAAGACAATGACTTGAAGGTGAAGGATGAGTTGGATCTATGTGATGGAAGGCAACATCATCAGTGAACTCTTCGAGCTCATTCTAAGGGTTAGAATGAGATAGTCAGTACTGAGGACGATCCACTTCATGAAGTCACTAGATCATCCTTATATGGGTCATGCTCGATAATTCTTGCAAGGACATCTGGCCTACTAGTGTAAGTGAGGAGGACTGTTCCGGTGTGTCGAGGAGACCCAAGTGTCGAGCAAGTCGAGTCACATAAGGGCCTAAACAGATAAGACCTTTCCTGTCACATTCTGTCTGATGGCGAAAGGCGAGAGCGATGAAATAGGCTAAATCAAAAATATGCCCCGTGGCCATGCTCCATAAAAAATATGCATCGGTGGTACCGACGACTCCAGTGCTCTCTCTCCTACCAGTCAATGTGTGAGCCAAGAGGACATGAATATACTGTAAGGCCGAAGGAAGGGAAGTTGCCTTCGAGCGACTCGTATCATAAGGTCTTATACTCGCTGTGAGGTCTACCCAACCAAGAGATGGCGAGTAGTGGATGTGTCGGTGTAAGCGGAGAAAGCTCTCGGCACTCATGAACTTGGTAGTGTAGAGTCCCAATGTCGCTCCTAACTTTGGGAAACTCATATGTCGCACCATGCCACCAAGTTTGAAAGTGATAGTGCCTGGCTCGTCATGGGTCATCATCACCTATTGAAGGATAAATGTAGAACAGAACTCCAAAGTCAGCATCATCTATGTAGGCTCAACAATAGAGAAAAACTGGTCCCATGAGGTTGTAGCAATGATGGCGCAGACATGATCAGCTAACTGAACCTGCTCCAAAGCGGCCTAATCAATACATCACCCTAAGCCGAGTGGCCGTAGTCGAAGAAGTTGATATAAGTCCTCCTGAGGACCCGATGAAAAGTGGAGGTATGGATGGCGGGCCTCGGCAGAAGGGCCTGAGGAGAAGGTTACGCTCGAAGTCTTTCACTTTTTCGAAGCGGGAACGACAACCTTAGATTTGCTTCTAGTGTTAATTATAGTGAAATCTGCAACGAAATAACCAAATATCAACATCACAAGAAGTAAGTGGATGAATCATATTGTAGGGGCAAACCAATAATTCATGCAATAATCGAAGTCAAAATCGATAATTAAATGAAAGAAAATAAATCAATAATGAAGATAATATAATAATCCTAAAAAAAATACCAAAAGAAATAGGATGTAATATTAAACAATCACGAATAAACAGTACGAAAAATAATAATATGATTGGAAGAATCAAACGAAACTAATAAATTCCATAACAAGAAAGGATAGTGTAAAGATAATAAAAATAAAGAAGTACTTTAAATAGTACTAACTAAAAATAAAATTAATAGTCATAGAAACAAGAAAACCAAATGTAAAATAAGACCCAAGAATAAAATAAAATACAATAACTAAATATCATAAACAAAATAAAATAAAAATGAAGCATAAGAATAAAATAAATAAACATATGAATAAAAAAATTAAAATAATAAAATAAACTAAGAAAATAATAAACAAATAAAATTAAAAAAATAATAAGAACAAAAAAAAAAGGAAAGACTAATAGTGGTACTATAGTGCACGTGAGGCTGGTCGGCAAGGGAAGAACAAATGGCGAGGAGGTCGGGACAATGGTGACTAGCAAAGGGGAAAGAGAGGTGGGTTGTTGCGCGAGGGGGTGATCAATGGGTGTTGTGGTACAGGATGTGGGGGCTTGACGAGGTGAGGGAAGGAGTTATGGCTAGGGGTGGTGATGGGGAGGAAGGGAGAGGGAAAAGAAGAAAGGGGTGTCAGGGTGGAATGGATGAAGGAAAGGGCCGAGGTTGTGGGGCGACGAAGCAGTGGCTAGGCTTGGGATGTCGGTGGTGATAGGGATATTCGAACGATGGGCAGAAAAGGTGAGGGAGGGGGGAGCAACGACTAGGGTGAAAAGAAAAGAAGACAAAGTGAAACAAAGTTTTAGGGTTTTGAGGGTTAAAAGAGAGTGACATGGTCGTGTGAAGGCCCGTGTTGGGCCACACGGTTACGTCACACGACCATATGGACCTTCTTCAGGCCATGTGCGATTAAAAATACCAACCCAGTCTTCACACAGCCTCAAAAACATTTGTGTGTCCAGGTCGTGTGCATACACGATCATGTGCTAGGCTGTGTATGTTTTCTTTTGCTTCTCCCACACCCATGTGAAGTCCCCCACGCCCGTGTAGCTTGGCCATGTCTCACATATGGTCGTGTATCTTACTCATGTAACTCTCTGACATGAAATAAAATAGAAAAAAATTAGCTCTAGGGCTCACACGGCCTAGGGCACGCCCATGTCACATGGCTATGTGGTCTATTTTTGGCCGTCTTAGCTTTGAATTTTTGAAAACTTAAGTCTCAGGATCCACAAGGCCAAGGACACGCCCGTGTGTCCAAGCCTGTGGGTCACATGGCTATGTTGTCAGGCCGTGTAACTCACTGTTGATTGCTCCCTTATGCACATGGCTTGGGACACACCCATGTGTCCAGGCCTTGTGGGTCAAAAACATTTTTTTTTGAAATTTAAGATTTTAAAAATAACATGAAATAAAATTAAAAGAATTAGCATGTGTTAACACTCGGGTTGCCTCCCGAGAAGTGCTTCTTTAGAGTCTAAGCTCAACTTACCTTGTATTCACACGGTCATAGTGGTTCGTAGAGCCAAGGCGCCTCTTTCTCGTTATCAATTCTATTATCAAAATAAGGTTTAAGTTGAGTGCTATTTACCTTAAATGTGCCAAATTTAGAATGAGTTACCACAACTGTACCATATGAGAAGACGTTCAGTACTGTAAATGGGTTTGATCCGTTTGCATCAAGCTCCGAAGGGGCAATTTTTGGATTCATTTTTTCCATTAGTACCTTATCCCCAATCTTAAGTTGGTTCATCATGCTCGTATGCTCATCATGGCGTCGCTCTGGCTCTTCATCGTGCTTTTTTGGTTTCTTCTTGACATGTGTCTGTCATTGATCTAGTTCATTGATTTGTGACATTCATTCATCGTGAATCATTCTGTTTCTATCGTATTGACTGGAACATGGCTCCATTACATTTTTCAAGGGGTTTCCTACAAAGAAGGTTGAACCACATGGTCACTAACATTAACAGAAGATTTAAAATCATCTCGATCATTAAATGTTCCAACAGAATCATGAGCTTGAAGAGTAATCGACTCATCACCTACACGAAATACTAACTCACCCTTACCAACATCAATTATAGTTCTAGCAATTGCTAAAAAGGGGCGACCTAAGATTAAGGGCACCTCACTACCCTCATCCATGTCTAACACAACAAAGTCAACGGGGAATATGAATTTATCAATTTTAACAAGCACATCCTCAATAACACCCCTAGGATATCTAATGGTTCTATCCGCTAACTGAACACTCATCCTAGTTTGTTTGGGTTTCCCAAGACCTAATTGTTTAAACATTTTATAGGGCATGACATTAATACTAGCCCCTAAATCAGCCAAAGCATTATCAATATTCAAACTACCAATTAAATAAGGAATAGTAAAACTCCCTAGATCTTTCAGTTTGTTGGGTAGTTTATTTTGCAATATGGTCGAGCAAACTGCATTTAGCTCCACAGTCGAGGAATCATCTAACTTTTTTTTATTTGCCAAAAGCTCCTTTAAAAATTTGACATAATTGGGCATTTGGGAAAGAGCTTTAACAAACGGTAATTTAATATGTAATTTATTTAAGAGTTTGGGAAATTTACCAAATTGTTCGTTCATGTGGTCTCTCTTTGTCGCATTAGGATATGACACTCGAGGTTTATATTCTTTGGAAATCGGCTTTTGGTCTTTCTAGCTTACCTCAATCTTATCATTATTTACCATAATTTCTTGCCTTGGTTCTAATTTAGATTCAACTAACCCTTATTCATCTCACATAGTAATTGCATAAAGTTGCTCCCTTGGGTTAGTTCCGGTGTTGCTAGAAAACTACCTTGTGGTCTTTCTGAAATTAACTTAGCAAACTGATTTATTTGGTTCTCGAGCCCTTGAATTGATGCTCGTTGATTTTTAAGTGCTACTTCAATGTTGTAAAAGCTAGTTTTTGACACCAAGATAAACTTTGTCAACATTTCCTCAAGATTTGGCTTCTTCTCTTACTAGTAAGGTTGTTGTTGGAAACTCGAAGGGGGTTGTGCTCTTTAATTTCCTTGACCACCCCAAGAGAATTTGGGATGGTTCCTCCAACCTACATTATAGTAATTACTATAAGGGTTATTTTGAGGCCTAGAATTATTACCCATATAATTGATTTGTTTGTTCTCTGTGCTAGGAGCTAAGGGTAACATTTTCGATTATTCATTCCTCCTCCATTTGTATCGCATTGCATCACCGGATGTACCTGCGTAGAAACATATAAACCATCAATTTTTTTTATTTAAAAGTTCTACCTGGTTTGATAACATGGTGACTGCATCTAAGTTGAAAACATCAGTTGATTTCATCAACTTCGTCCTCATGACCTGCCACTGATAATTATTCAGTGACATCTCCTAAATAAATTCATAAGTCGTTTTGGATGTTTTATTATTAAGTGTACCACCGGCTGCTGCATCAATTAACTGCCTTGTTAAGGATTCAAATCGTTGTAAAAGGTTTGAACATGTAACCATAAGGGTAACCCATGGTGAGGACACATTCTTAATAAATCCTTTTACCTCTTACATGCATCATATAGAGTCTCTAAATCAATCTAGATGAAGGAAGAGATATCATTCCTCAACTTGGCTGTCTTAGCCGGTGGGAAGTAATTCAGAAGGAACTTCTCGGTCATTTGAGCCCATGTAGTGATGGAACCTCGTGGTAAAGAGTTCAACTACTATTTAGCTTTGTTACTCAACGAGAAAGGAAATAATCGTAAGCGAATGGCATTATCAGTGACACCATTAATCTTGAAAGTGTCGCAAATTTCTAAAAAATTGGCTAAATGGGTATTTGGATCTTCATCTTGCAGACCATCAAACTGAAAAAACTATTGTATCATCTGAATAGTGTTTGGCTTCAGTTCAAGATTATTTGCAAAAATGGTGAGTCTCACAATACTCGATTCAGCTCCAATTAGAGTGGGCTTGACAAAATCGTACATAGTACGAGGAATAGGATCTGGATCTACAACAACTGCAGGAAGTAGCTGATTATTCTGGTTATCACCCATATCCTTAGTAATAACAATGTCCTCTTGTTCGTCTACTAAATTTTCTTGCCTCTGCATTGCTTCTTTACAGTTTCTACGAGCTGTACTTACAATTTTACTATCAAACAGTAATGGTCCCGACGGGTTTCTTCTAGTCATAAACTAAAGGAACCTGCCAGAAGTAAATAGAAGAAAAATTAGAAATTAAAAATTAAACTAAAAACAAAAATTATAATAAAAATAAAAATGGCTAAATTAATAAAAATAAATTGTTCCTAATATTCTAGTACCTGGCAACGGCGCCAAAAACTTAATGGTTACTAAACTAACAATAAATATGACAAAGGCAAGCGCACCTATCGAACAATAGTATAACTATGGTGAGTAGAGAATTTTGTATCCACGAGGACTAAAAGTATTAGTAATTATCATTTTCTCTATTATTTAGCTGACAATTTGGAGTGATGTGTTTTTTAATCTAAATTTACTAAACTAATTTAACTAAGAACGAAACAGAGAAAGAATCAAAGAAATAATCGAATATTAACCAAAGAGATAGACAATACCCAGGAAAGAATCCACCTACAATTCACCTTTTATTATGAATCTGAATTAAAAGATTTATTCACTTGTGTCTTGACACATAGAAATCCCTAAATTATGTTAATATCTCTTTCGAGAGTAAAAACAACTTACTGTAGGTTGATTAGTTGAAATCTCTTTCTAATCAAAACCCCTATCGTTGCATTAACTAGATCTATGGATTCTCCTATTAGATTTGACTCTAATCCGGTAGATTTATGGCGTTCTATTTCTAGGATTGCATACAACTCCACTCAATTATGCTAGATCTACTCTTAAACAGGGATTTTTGCTCCACCGAATTAAGCACATTAAATATGAATTAATATCCTGGAAATATTAAAACAAGAAATAAGTATACATATTAAACATGAATTAATATCCCGTAAATAGTAAAACAAGAAATAAACATACATAATTGAGAGCAAGAATCAAGTATTTATCACGTAAAAACAGAAATAAAATAAAAGGATTTATCATAGGTTTCATCCTCTCTAGGTATCTAGGGAATTAGTTCATAATCCTAAATAAAAAAATCTCAAAGTTAGAATAACCATAAGACATAAATAAACTTAATAAAACTTCGAAAGAAATTAAAAGGAGATCTTCGATCTTGATGGAGATCCACTTTCGAGTTGATTTTGATGGTGTTCTTCAACTGTTTTCTTTTATTTTCTCTTATTGCCCCTTTATTCTTCTAATTGGTATTTATAAACTTTAAAATGCTCAAAAAGCCTAAATTTGGTTTTTTTCGCGTATTTAGGAAGTAGGATGTGAAATCGACACAAGCTAGCACATAGGCATGTGTCCAGCCTGTGTGGCTCACACGGGTATGTGCCTAGCCCATGCAGAAAATGCCCAGGCCATGTGGCTCCTGAAAATAGCTCTATTTGTCCAATTTTGACTCTTTTTTGCTCGTTCCACTCCCAAATACTCTTCTAAGTATAGAAACATGAATTTAAAGGATTATGAGCATCAAATTCACTAATTTGCATAAGCAATCATCCAACAACGCATTAAGAATGGGATTAAAATATGTTACTTTTATAGCTTATCAACCACTAAATTCCCTGCCACCTAAAGTTCGTAAACGCTTTAGTGGTAGTCCTCGGTTCGCAAACACCCAAAAATTTTAACTAGATTTAATTTGATTATCTTTTTTATACATGAATTGCTAATTTTGAATCATTTCTGACTAGATTTTGGGGAATTATTACTTGTTGTCATCTTATGTCAAGTCTCAAGTTGTCAACATGTCTCGAAAAAGAGCATAATCTACTATTCAACTTGAAGAACCACAAAACAAGTTTCATTCCACAGAAGATAAGGCGAGATGTGATTCTATTTTCAAGAAACAATAAATCCTTTCGAAAAAAGGATTTAATTTGGGAAAAAGAAGTCACCCTGACTTTATCGAAAATGTTCAAAAAATAGCTAAAGCATTAAATTCAAAAATGTTTTGTGATAAAAGACCAATCTCGAATCCTGAGTTGGTTCGAGAATTTTATGCAAATCTGACTTAAAGATGTTTAAGTGATTTTAACTTAAAGATAATGAGGAAAGCCACCATGAGAAGCCGCAAGGAGCAACCGTAGATAGCCCCTTGCATTTAGTTGTTTACTTTTCGCATTGTGAAATGGATATGGATAGCCGCCTTCGACTACTCTTTCCTACCCTTCTCTGTACTATTAAATTATTGTTTCTATGTCGGGAGACAAAATTGAATCTCATCTTCATATTTTCAGTTTAATATGACCTGACTTAATTTTGTTTATTAACTTGATTTGTAGACGAAATCAAACATTTTAGGATTTCAGCACTTCATATATCAATTACAAATGGGATTCTCTAAACTCTACTCTTGTTTTATTCTTTATGCATATATTCAATACCAAGTTTATGATGTTTATTGATTCCATGATGAATTAATCCTCTTATGGGGGATTAGCAAGTGTAGGTATGATCTGTTAACTGTTTTGTAAGGTTACTCAATAGATCAACTGTTTGGGAAAGGAAGAACCTAAACCCTAGGCCTGACAACCCTAGGAAGTCATCAAGGTAGGTTGTGTTGTATTTTCGATGGCAGAAAAGAAAGGAATGAAATGGCCTCAACCTTGGCGATAGTAGGTATATGTAACAGTTTGATTTAGACCCTAATCGGAATGGTGGTTTTGGGACCACCAATCTGAGTCAGAAAAATATTTAAATATTATTTTTTATGTTTATTATATGTGAATCTGTATGTGTGAAAATTTCGTACAAAAATTTGATTGTTTGTGTGCTTAATTTGATAAAAGGACTTAATCGTGTAAGTTGAAAACTTGATAGTCTAAATTATAAAGGTTGAATTGATAGTGGATTTTTAATATGGAGTATTTATGTTGCAAATAATCTATTATTTTAGTGATGGTCGAATGTACCCATAAATTATATGTTTATGTTATTATATTTATAAGGTTAAATAAGTAAAACATCTTAAAAGTTAACATATATTATATTATAACATAAAAGAATAATAAAGCCATGCATTCATACTTTGTTGTTGCCGAAAATAAAAGAAGAAAGAAAAGAAAAAAGAAACAAGGTATTCGGTTGGTTCAATTTTAAGGTATGTTTTGTTTCGGTTTTTGATGATTTTTACATTTTTGAGATCGTTACTTCGAATACTATCCGACCCGTGCTTGAATTTTTTATTTTGGTGAATATTTTGTGTTATGCCATTGATGAATATTTTTGTTTTGTGATGTTTGATGAGGAAATATCAAAAATATGTTTTAGATTAACATGTTTTGTATTGGAGTTTTTGATGATTTTGAGTAATTAGGACTAAATTGCAAAAATAATAAATTGAGGGACTAAAATGTGAAATAGATGAAATAAATGGATTAGTATGAGTATATAGAAGATTTGGCTCAACTATTTTGTTGTGAGATTTTGTGTATTTTGTGTTTTATGCAATTAGGACTAATTTGTAAAAGTATGAAATATTAGGGGTAAAATGGTAATTTGCCCATTTATGTGTTGTTGGATTAAATTGAATGAAATTTTATTTAAATGAGGTTAATTTGAAATTATATAGATCAAGAACAAAGGAAATCGAACTTGGATCGGGGAAAAACAAAAATAGTCGAATAGTCAATTCGTAACGTCCATCGATATCTGAGGTAAGTTTCTAAGCAATTAAACATGGTTTATTTTAAACATAGAATGATTTAATATGATAATTCAAATTTTATAATGTATTATTATGTTAGCCGAATGAGAAATATCAATGAATTATTGTGATTGAGTTGTATTTGAATGATATCAAAACCTCTAAAAGTGTGTATGTGTTATATGGAGTATTATACGATTCGATATAGGAAATGCGTTGTGGAATGATTTTATGTTTGTGATATTCGGGCTTTGAGCCTAGCATGCCTTGGGCTGGTGACTTTGATCTGGCTTTGTGCCTAGCAGGCTTAGTGCTAGTGAATAAATATCAGACCTTGAGTCTAGCAGGCCTTGTACCGGTGTGAAATTCAGGCTTATGCCTAGTAGGTTTTATACCGGTGATTTGTTTTCAAGTCTATGATTATGAGTATTCAAGTTATTGTGGATATTGAGCAAATGAAGTTGAGCTAAATTGTATTGTATATGTTTGACCAAAAAGGTAAGTATATGTGAGCTTATATTGAACTTGTATATTCGGTTACATGTGAAGTTGTCTTGTGTGTGCATATTCAGCCATAAGTGATTATATATTGAAATTGAACTATAAGTTATATGTGATGCTTTATTTATCTCTTATATTCGACCACATGTGAAGATATAATGAATCTTGTGTATTTGGCCATACATGTAAGTGATTATGTGATGAAATATTTGATCTTGTATAATCGGCTTATAGGAAATATTTATGAGATGTTATATAATTGATTGTGACCATTCGATCAAGGTATTTTATTAAGATGAAGTATAACATTATGAATATAATTTGTTTAGTTTGAATGTTTTGATTATTCATTGAGTTGTTTAATTTGCTTAAGGCTTACTAAGCTAAGTTAGCTTACCTTGTGTGTTTTTGTTACTCTATTTTATAGATTTTGGTTGTAAGTTACGAGCTCGGGGATCGTGATCGAAGTCATCCACACTATCGTCAACTTTCAGTACTTTTAAAAGTCTATTTTCAAACTTTTGGCATGTATAGGCTAATATGTATTTTGTTCAACTTTGAATATGTGTAAATTGAGCCATGCGAATATGGCTTAACTTTAAAGCTTGGTTTTGGTTATGTTTGGTAATGGTTTTTTTTTTGTTTTGATTATAATGTTAAGTGAAATGAATAAAAAGTAACTGTGAATGGTGTGATATGTGTTGGAAATAGTTTGAAGTGATTAGTAGAATTGGTTGTGGTTGATCATTCAATTTTGATATATATATATCTATGAACAAATAGGGTTTGACGACTTGATTTTTGGTGTATGCTTATTCATTTATAAACATGAGCTCAAATGTTAAATATGTTTAATGTATATTTGGAAATGCATGGAATGAGACATGCATATGATCGAATATGCATAGGTTAGTTTAGTTCGGTTTGCAGGAAAAATGTAACTTATAGGATGTATATACATGTTTTCATGTACGATTGTATAATTGTTTGTGATGAAACAAAGTTGACAGGAAAACGATGATAGTGATATACCTATTCGGTTAATGAGATGAAAATTGACCAAATGAATAGTGAATTGTATAATAATACACTAAGGAAATTATAAGAATTTTTAGTACATGTTAATTATATGTATATAAATATACATGCACTTGTTTGTGTGTTCGAATGATGTTCACTATAATGGTTTGGTTTGTAATAATAATTTTTGCATAATTTTTTATTTGTTACTGAAAATGTTATTATTTGAGATATGATTCGCAAATGCAATATATTTAATAATGTATATTAAATATTTAATTAGACATGTGTTTAAATTTACGAATATAATTTGTTTGAATATGTGAATGTTCGGAATTATGTTTTTGTTCAGTAATGCCTCTTAACCCTAGTCTGGCGACGGATACGGGTTAGGGATGTTACAGTATAAATCGTGTAGACATGTTTAAAGCTTGGTGATAAGCATTAGATTTGATGTCAAACGTCAATTTTCAATTATAGAAAATGTTACATTATTGGACGACATAAATTTGGACTTTTGAGTGTTGTTCTTGTTGTATTTACAATAGATCAGTTCAAATGAAGCAAAAAAAAAAAAGTCATCAAGGTGGAAATTAACCCAAAATTGGTGTGGTCTATCCGTGAACACCTTCACCCCAAGTCAGTCTAGACTGTGAGGTTAGAAGATAAGTAGTCCTTGCCGACTCATCGCTTGAATAGAAAATCAAAAGATCCTGCTGGGATAACGACTAGTTGATTGATGAGAAACCCGAAGTGACAGTTGATTATGACTACCAAAGCAAGCTAATCCTCATGTCTACATTTGATCTAGTTTATAATCTAGTTTTCCGAAGACTCCTTTTATTTATGTTATTTTTACTTCTTTAATTATAAAAACCAAAAACCCTTTATTTATGTTTATTCGTAATATAGTTTATTTAAAGTACTAATTAGATTTATTAGTATTTAGGTTAGAATTAATTTAGTACTAGCCTCCCTTGGGTACGATCCACGGAATACTTACGAAGTGTTTCGTTGTAAACAATGTATATTACAACCTAACCCGTATACATGCGAACACCACCTTAAATTACATATATTTTTTAGCAGTATTCACACTCTAGACATTAGTACGTTCGGAGGTCGTCAGGTGTTCGTAGAAAATTTTGAAATTAAATGTCCATCCTCTAAAGAACTATTTGTTGTGCTCTGCCATCTTGCGGGCTCTCATTCCACGTGTGGCGAACTCTTGCATTTTGGCGAGCTCTTTCATTCGCAAACACGCCAGTGGCGGGTTCAATTATTGTGAACTTAATTGTTTGATTATTAACCCGCGGTAAGTGGGACACATACTAGTTTCGTGTCAAACATTAAGAAAAGAACATGTGCATGTAATTAGTGGAATTGCATGTGCATGTAATTTAATTAGGAATTCTGTTTAGAGTGGGAAAAGCTGAGTTTATTTTAAAAATAGAGAGTCTCAATGGTTGTGCATGTAATGTAATTTAATTGTTTCTTTTTTATCTGTTCTTTGTATGAAATGTGACTTTAATATTCCTAATTTAGTTTGACTTTAATATTCCTAATTGAGTTTTTCTTTGTTATTTCTGATGAAAATTAGAAGTGTTCTTCTTTGCTTAAAGGAAGAACTTACGATTTTATCCTATTTAGAAACTACCTTTCGAGTCAAGTGTTGGTAACTTCTTGAGTCCTCTTATAGTTCAAATATTAGGAAATACAAAAGTAGTTGAAATTGTATATATATAAGTTTTTACTTGAAGTTTTGGAAGGAAGGAAACTTTCTTCTAATTAATTGTTGCATGTTGTCGATTATTAATTTTTTCTAGTAGTCTCGGTTGTTTTTGTATTTAGTTGAGATGTTTTATTGCATTTAGCTAAAGATGTGATAGAGAGCCCCAGTAAGAAGGGGAAAAAACTCGTTAAGTAGATAAAACTTTCCTAGAAATTTCTGGTGAGTTCCTTTCACTTTTGTTTCTCGTAAATAACAAACTAGCTTAAAGTTAATGCTATATTTTTTTGTTAAGTTTAGTTATATCTTTAGAATTTGCATGTGTATTCTTGTGATAAAAATTGCAAATACAAAACTTAAATAAATCTTCATAATTAATTGAAATGGATACTCCTTCCTTGGTGCACAAGTTCAATATTTGGAAAGGTGGTCAGGAGGTAATGGAGGTTTGTTGAAGTGTTGTTGTGATGAAGAAGTAAACAGAGAATATGATATGTTATACATTTTTCCTCCAATAGGGCATGTGAATGTAAACCAAGATTGGTGAAAGACCCCGACCTTGCGGGGAAACACATATGTGTTCAAATTAAGAAGGAGGATTTGCGAAGGTTCGAATGGAACATTGGCTCTACGTAGCAATATTGTGGAAATGAAATATTAGCTTTTCAAAGCATTGAAAGGATCCGAAGCTAGTACAAGGAAACGTGTATAAATGTCTGTAAGAATACTACACTAAATTGTACTTGGATGTAACAATATCCAACAGTGAACTATACTTATTTGCAAATTGTACTTAGATGCGGATAGTATCTGCCAATGCATAAACTTAGTCATAATAATGTGTTAGATTGCGAATTGTATTTAGATGTGGTTAGTATCCTCCAAGGAGTTATACTTGGTTTTTGACTTGTATCTGCATGCAAGTTATTTATTCCTCCTAAGGATGGTTATTCATTTTAACATCCTTTGACATGCCATGTGGGTGGACTTGGATGAGAAAATGTGTTATAAGTATGTTTTTATGGTTTAATGTGACTTCCTATGCCTGAGATGTCTAGAAATTCTTATGATTTCTAGAAACCATGGTCAAAAGGTTATTATTTATTTTTGAAACTCACTAAGTTCTTTTTGAACTTACGTAGCTTCCTTTATCCCCTTTTTAGGTATTTTTAGGGAATTGTAGTTTATTACAAGGACTCAACCAGATTGCGGACTCATTTGTAGGCCATTTGTTTGTTTAATTTTATAACATGAGTATATCGGGGTAGCTTGTTGTTCCCAGCCTTTTTGCTTAAACATTGTATAAAGTAAATTTGGTTTGTATGTACATACAATATTTTTAAAGATTGATCATTAATGACACTTCGCCAAATATTCAAACTTTTATATTGTGTATAATTCGGCACGGTCTTATTATTACTTTGGTATGTGCCATAAAATCATAATCCGCCGAGGGGCTTTTAAAACTAATTGCTATTATGTTTTGAATGGCTTAATCAGTGAAACATCTTTGTTTTGCTTTCTGTGTGATGATTTCAGTCTTTTAGTAACACCACCGTTCACCCATCGACCCGCTAGATTAGGGGTGTTACAAAAATCTTTGTACTAGTTATTGTGCTAATTTTTTGAAGATACTAGAGTCTATCTATGGAGACCAATCCATGGTTAGTGAAGATTGGATTGGATTCAAATGAATCAAGATAACCCTTATTTTGTGTAGATTTGGTCAGGGTGCAATGCTAAGTATGGAAGGCCATCTCTTCATCAGATTATGCTTTGATTAAATGTATTGTAATCACTATATTTAAGGAGTTGCTTTGTATACATTTAAATTTTATGTTAGCAAACTGTAATTGATATATGCTATAAGCCTTGTCTAGGTTATGTATGAGAGCATATTGAGAGCATTTGTATTCATTCATTGAGGAATTGTTTTGTATGAGAGTGAAAATTGATTTGTAAACATCGAGTATTTATTGTTCAAGTTCTCAAGAAAAGGATTTGGAGGTGCGTGTTCTAATATTTAGGTACAAATGTGAGATCTTTATACTTAAGAAGTGATCAAATGTGATTCATTTGTTATTGTGGATTAAAGATTGTGGAATTACTCACTGAAGTACACTCAACAATGTTGGGAAATCAAACTACGTAAATAAACCTTGGTGCTCTTTGTGATTTTACTTACACTATTTTTACAATGTCACTATTATTTAGTTATTCATTAAACATCAACTCTAGATAGCAACACTAATATTTAGTTTCAATGAGTGTGATAGGTTTTCTTTTATTGGTCTACTTACCCGATGTACTGAATGTTGACCATTTTAGTTTTAATGAAATTTTTTTTAGACAAAAGAAATTAACTTATTAATCCTGTTAACACAAACTAATCGTCACAAAATTTTAAAGCAAAAAGGCATATTTATGAAGAATACATGTCTCCCTGTGTCAAGTTTCAACTTTCAACCCACTTTTTTTGTGGATTCCAAATTTGAAAAAACAAACTCTTTATGTTCTCCCCGTTCTACTCAATTGGTTAACCTTTCTATTTTGAAGAAAGCACAAGCAAGAACATATTCTATGCGATGGAAAAGAAAGAAACAAATGATTAAAGTGAAAAAACATATTCATTCACGAAAGAATCACATGACATACATATCCCATGATATTGTTTATATATTATCTTTTAAGCCATGGCAAGAAAAGTAGTTTATATATCTTGAAATATAATTCGCCATGAATAGCATCGCCACTGTTTCCATGCTGTTATGGCCTTGACATCATATTACATCCTTGGTTCCCCCCAGTTCTTATGCTTCTTTGCCTGTAAAGAATGTATAGAAACAAAACCGAATAAGAAATCATTTTTAGTTGCAGGTGCTGGTTGTTTTTTCAAATCAAGAGTCAGTATTAATGGCACGTTCCACAGCCTGCAACAAAGAAAAGAACGAAAGATAGATTAAAGGAAATTCTGATGAAGATTATCAGAAAGAAATAAGGGTGAATTGATTAGAACAGGGAACTAAGAAAGGGTATTTTGATCTCATGTACTTGGAAAATGATTGTGATGACTCCAATTCGCTCAAAATCACGAGCTTAGTCACTTGTGGCTGGTTTATAGAATGCATTCATGTTAATGCATGGGATTGCATGCAGTCCAAACCCAAGCCGCACACACTTCATATTCCTTTGCAAACCACTTTCGTAGGCACTAGTCTTGGGAACACACCACCATTGTTTTCCCTTATACTTTGGCACCTGATGCAATCGGTCTGGGCATTGGTACTGGGATTGGGTTATTACGTATTAGCAATGTATGATCTCTAGCCTGCCAAATCAAACCACAAGAATAAAAAAAAATCCATTAATCTGTATTATAAATAGTTATCATGTAGCAATTCATAGGATTAAATTTTCACCATGATTTTTAATTATTAGAAGGCCGACTGTAATGACTAACAAACATGTAGCATGCTCAATATTGACGGCAGCAGCTACTGTTGGCCTTAGGATCCCAATATCATAGACTGGAGTCATATCTGGTCGGAAGAGCCCGAAGTACCTCTCACATGTTGGCCCTGGCTTAAGATCTTCATTGAAAAGCGCAAAAATGTAGGTCTCAAAAGTTCGGTTTGGCATTAGGGGCGTTCCGACACCGGATGTTACATGCCGCATGAGATTGCCATTATATTCAGCTGCACTCTTTGCATCAACACCAAATTGGGTTGCATCCCCCATGGATGGCCAACCTGTTTCAGCTATGACAATCTCAAGATCATCAAATCCAAGGAGTTTCATAGCTGAAAGGACCGCATCCAACTGAGCATCCAACATATTTTTGTAAAAAAGCTGTGTGTTTTCATCGAACACTCCAGCATTTGGCCGGAACAGGGCATAATCAAGGGTATCTGGTGAGCAGTCAAAAAATGGATAGGGGTTTACCATAAACGGTGAATTGGAATCTCTTAGGAAACTAAGCAATGGCTTGATTACATGTGTGTCATACCCTTGTCGAAATTTTCCTGTGGATGGTGGGCTTGAATTCGATAAAATGCCTAGAGAGTGAGGCGTCGAGACTTGGATTCGACGGTCTAATGAAGCTGCAACAAGGACTGTTTGGAGGGTTTCCATGGCTGGAACAAGACTTACTATTAACAATTTGTTTGCTGTAGATATCACCTCGTTGCCTACTAAAATACGGACTATATTGGTGGCTGGTGTGTGAGGTTGGATATAGTCTTCTACCCATTGTTGAGCGAAATTTAGCTTTGTAAGGTCAGGAATTTGGTCATTTGGAACACTTATTGTGACAGCAACCCCGGTGTGGGCAAAAGCTCTTAGAATTTCAGGATTTGCATCAAAAAGCCTTACGCGGTTGATAACAGTGGACTCTAAAAGGAAATGTGCCACTTGAGCTGGTGGGGGCAGGTTGTTTGCGACGGTGCCATAGTTGACTCCGATTGCTCCTTCAAATCCTAGATAAAAGATAACTATACCAAATTAGTTTATACATGTACGTTGATACAAAATTTTTGCATGTGGAATAGTCTCAATTTTCATACCTCTCACGAGTGTTAGTGCCAGAAAAAACGAAATTACCGCGACCAATCTGGAGGAAAGCATAGAGATGAGTTCTTTAGACATGACTTTTGTGGGCTAGAGAAGATGCTGAATGATGATGCATTAGGGGCAACTGTGCCTCAAGAAGTGGATATGGAGATTCTTTTCTTTGTGAATGGGGGAGACTTGGATGCTGAGGCATGACGCATATTAGCAAGAATTCTTTGTTGCTTGCGACTGTTGAAGTGATGTTATTCCACATCTATCATGCCTTTGACGCATTTGATATTCAATTATTACCTTTCATCTATTGGCAAATGATTTATGGTTAGATATGAAGCACAAAGTATATGTAGTTTTTTATTTTTATGTTTTTCATTGTTATTCTATGTTTTATACTTGATGAGGTTAATGATTGTTCTTCTCAACAATATCGTCTCTAATATTTAAACTTATATTTTTTTTTGAAAAATTATTTTATTCTACAATGCTAAACTTTGAAGTTTTCTATGATTTTATATTCATCTGAAATCTACCCACTTAACCTTTTAACCTTTTTTAAGTTAAATATTTAAACTTTAGGTCTAACTTTGGATTATATATTTTCCTCTGAATCTTTTTCACCACTTTCTCCCAAGTCCTTTGCAAGCAACTTTGTTCCCTGTTATTAAGTCGTGTTCGTCTTCTGAAGTGAAAGTGGGATTGAGACAACTAATCAAACTTTAGTTCATATACGCAGGGTATAATGTTTTCTTGCATCAATTATCAAGAAGAAAAAAAGTTTACTTGCATCCTGGAGAAGGTATTATTGAAGGATCAGCCTTGAGTCTCTTTTTAGCTTAAATTAGAAGGAACTTGTTTGAGATTTATCTGACAAAGGCATAAAAAAAACATATTTTTCAGCTCCTAATAGATAACCCTGAGATTTTAGTTTTCCCAACAAAAATATATTTATTCATTAGAACAACCAGCAGTACACCCAACAGATACTTCAGCTATCAGAACAAGACAGTGCACTGCCTTTAATAGCAAAACAATTACAAAAAATATTTTCAACCTAGTCAACACCAGAAAAAATGCTGAATGATAAGCTCCCTTCACACCTGCGTCATAAGAGTAATCGAACTCAAATATATCTAAGTATCACAAAATATACCCCAACCTGCATTCTTTCCGCATCCAACTAAGATAGCCAAGCTTGGAAGAGAATTTCTCTATCAACTCTAGTTTTGGCAAGGGCATCAGCCATGCTGTTAGCCTCTCTAAAGATGTTGCTAATTTCTAGTTCGGGGACATCTGAACACAAGTGATCAAATTTAGCGGAAACCTCCCAAAGTTCCCAAGGCCTTGAGTCAATGTTCGAACACCAAGATACAGCACCAATTGAATCTGATTCTATATTCAGGGTCTTATTGGACAGCATAGTAATCAAATTCCAACTCTCTTATAATTAGAAATAATTGTACCTTCCAAGATGTATTTGAATTACATCATAATTATCTATGTCAGTAATCTATATTGTTATTATATAGTTACATAATTTATATTTTAAAATTTACTAATTACTATAAATAATTTATTAGTATGATAAAAATGATTTCTAAACAAGTAATAAAAATTAAAATCAAATCATTATATGCAATTTTGTCTAATTATTCTAGTGTGTGTTTGTTAGGTTATTCTTTTTTTAATATTTAACATATGCTCATTATAATCATTAGTTGGTCATTGGCTAAGTTTATCATCATCTAAATTTGATTCTGCATCATTAAGATTATTAAGATCTTATTCTTCCATATACTTCTCGAAGTATAGGTCATCTCAAATTCACCTATAGTTGAAGGTATGAAATATGCAACATGCTAATGCGATTCAACTTTGTTTGTTTATGCTATACTAATGTGATGTTAATATGACAAATATTTTTTAGAACAACAACAATGTTGTTTAAACTGGAGCAATGGTAATAGCAGTCAGGCCACCAGTTCGTTGATCCGATTAAAAAATTATTAAACTTCAAAAAATTTAAAAAAAAAAAAGGGTTCAATCGATTTTTGGTTTGTTCATACCAATTCTTGCTATAACCGGTTCAAAGCCACTCTCTGAACTAGTACCCCCACTGATTTGGTTCGGTTCAAACAATATTGAACAGCAAATGTCTTTTTAACCACATTTCAAAGTCTAAAATGTCTCAAACTAAAGAGTTCACGAGCTATTTGTGGTGCTTGTGTCTAACACCGCTCTCTTAAATGGTACTATACCTTATGATATGGTGCAAGAAAATTTTTCGTATTTACATAATTACCATTGACCTTATAATATTTGAATTCATAATCTAAATAATTCATAGCCTTAATTATAAAAACTTATATAAACTTAATTTGGAGAAAAACTTATGTTATATCCCTTTTTATAATAAAATTAAGTAAAAAATAATATAAAATTTATAATATATAACATATATAAATAGAGTTTTATAAATTGACCAATAACTTTCATAACATTTCTTATAAATAATATAATTTTTATCATAATTTTAGAATGTTATTTTTCTAAATAAATTATGATAAAAAACTATAATATATATTTTATGAATAAGCATATTGTCTTTATAATATATAGCATAGGCACATATATAAATTAGTTCATATTTTTGACCATAAATTTTTATAAATAAATATGTTATAGTACTTTTATAAAATGTAAATTATTTTTTATAATAAGCTTTTTAATCATAACTTTAGAAATTTTTAGAATTTAAATAATATTTTTTTATAATTCTATAAAATACACAAATTATTTCTATAATGGATATGTTTGGACAAAACAAAGTAATTGAATGAAAATATAATTACAAGGGTAGTAATTACAC
The DNA here is from genome assembly GCA_025698465.1 of Gossypium longicalyx. NCBI lineage: Eukaryota > Viridiplantae > Streptophyta > Magnoliopsida > Malvales > Malvaceae > Gossypium > Gossypium longicalyx. The sequence continues at coordinate 58,167,047 of CM047002.1, read as the reverse complement.
TCTCTTGTAAATTCAAAGAATTGTAATTCTCTAGACATATTTGGCTAATAGAGTGTAATTTCATCACAACTTCCTAAGTTATATTTGATAGTACAAATTGTAATTACACATTTATATAATTTATATTTTTAAAAATATTAATTACTATAAAAATGACTAGTATGATAAAAATAATTTCTAAACAATTAACAAAAATTAAAATCAAATAATCATATGTAATATGTTAGTCTAAAAATGTAGTTGATAAAAAAATTATTAATAAAAATAACAAGAAAAATACACACCATATGCAATTTTATCTAATTATTCTAGTGCATATTTATTGAGTTATTCCCTCTTTAATATTTAACATAACTTCTTTATCATCATCTGTTGCTTATTGAATGATTTCATTACCTGAATTTCAATCTGCATCATTATGAATATCAATATCTCCTTCTTTATATACTGTTTGAAGCATGCATCATCTCAATTCCACCTATGATTCATGTCATGAAATACGCAACATGTTAGTATGATCTTGTAACACCCCGTACCCGAGACTGTCGCCGGAGTCGAGCATGAGGTGTTATTAAATTTAATTTCATCAATTAAACAGCTTAAACAATTTATTTTTAAAATTTCCAGATAAGTTGGCTAACTGCATCACAGTCACTTAAAAATTCATATCTCGAGTTCCAAAACTCGAAACCTAATTCCGTAAATTTTTCCTAAAACTAGGCTCATATATCTATTTACTAATTTTTTTATAGAATTTTTGGTCGAGCCAATTAGTACAGTTTATTAGTTAAAGTCTCCCCTATTTCAGGGTATGACTGCTCTAACCTCTGTGTATTACGAATCAGATATCTCCCTGTACAGAGTTTCAATGACTATGTTGTTTGTTTCTATTAAAACTAGACTCTATAAGGAACCTGTAAATATAAAGCATGACTTCTAATTATTTTTATACAATTTATGGTGAATTTCCAAAGTCAGAACAGGGGATTCAGAAATCGCTCTAGCCCTATTTCACAAAAATTTAAATATCTTATAAAATACAACTCTTTTACCTATTTTGTTTCTTCCACATGAAAATAGATTTATTAGGCTTCAATTAAATATTTTATTCATCATATAATTCTATTTATACTATTTTTAGTGATTTTTCAAATTTACATCACAGCTGCAGCAATATTCTATTTTATAGCAAATTTTATTTTACTATAAATTTTCATGGACTAAATAGCATTTTAAACATACATGGTATCAAATATGATTTAGATTGGCCATTCCAATGGCTAATCATTTACAAACTCTTTTCTTGCCAAAGCATAATCATATCATAAGATCATTTACACAAAGTGAGTATTTTGCCATACATGCCACATTCAAGATACACAAGCCATTTTACCAATTTAGGCCTTCGGATAGTGTGAACGAGTCTTCGACCTATCCTTATTCTCAAGCCGGTTTGTCAAAACTACAATGAAGGATAAGGAAGGAGTAAGCATAAATGCTTAGTAAGTTCACATGCAAATAGTAAGTAACATAATCATGCAATTCCACATAAAAACATCATTTGCATAAACAACACCAAGACATTCATGTTACATTTGCATTTAATATCATGCTACGATTTCATCATACCAAGTTCTCAACCTGAAGATTTAAGCACATACCTGTCAAATTTTCTCATTTACCACACTTACCAACATGTCACCTTCATTTTAGGCATTCTCCTTATTCTCTTAAGATTCACCCATTGAACACATCGGAATATAATTCGAATACACGGAAAGTTTGTACATAAGTGCCACATATGTAGCCAAGCTACCATGTAACCCACCCATAAGCGAACTCGGACTCAACTCAATGAGCTCGGGAGTTCGCATCCATAAGTGAACTCGGACTCAACTCAACGAGCTCGGATGCCTAGTTACATCTCACGAACTCGGACTCAACTCAACGAGTTCGGACATTTGCATCCATAAGTGAACTCAGACTCAACTCAACGAGTTCGGATGCCCAACCATCCTAATGACATGTCACTTGTATTCTAATCTATTCCCAAGGTTCAAATGGGCTTTTTCCTCGATTACACATCTTTGCCGTCTTCCGCGGAACATCGAAACCGATACTCGGTAGCAATTCATAATTTACATATTATTCAATAATAACCATAAAGCATAATATTTCATGATATTAATCATCATATCACATAAATGACATTAAATTACTTAAAATGACAATTATGTTACTACATTTACACATGAACTTACCTCGATACAAAATATTAGCAATCAAGCCTATTCCTCGTAAACTTTATTTTTCCCTCGATCACGACTTGAATCTCGTTTCTCTTGATCTATAATTCCAAATTAATCTTATTTAATACATACATTCATTAAAACAGCCCCAAATATGAACTTTTGCAAAATTACCATTTTGCCCCTAAACTTTTGCAAAATTACACTTTTGCCCCTAGGCTCGGGAATTAAACTTCATCCCATTTTCTTATGTTTTATGACATGCTGATCATTTTTTCCTTCTATGGCAACATCAAATTCTCATTCTAACATGTACTTATAACTATTAGGTATTTTTACCGATTAAGCCCTTTTTCTCGTTTTCACTTAAAACTGAGTAGCACAAGTTGTCTAGCATAATTTAAAACCTCATATTCTATCATAAAACACCAAAATACACAAATTTCACCTATGGGTATTTTTCCAGATATGAACTCTAGGTTAAATTATTGCTAGCATAAGCTAAATCGAGCTATCGGGATTTCAAAAATGTAAAGAACATTAAAAACGGGGCTTGGAATCACTTACTATGGAGCTTGGAAGCTTGAAACAAACCCTAGCTATGGAGAACCCTTTAATTTTCGTCCTAATGAAGAAGATGGACATATTTTGCCATCTTTTTCATTTTTTTAATCTTTTAATTACCAAATGACCAAAATACCCTTAATACCTTTCTTTGAAAATTTTCATGTACAAGCCCATTTTTGTCCAAAATTTTAGAAATTGGTCAAATTTCTATTTAAGACCTCCTCATTAATATTCCAAAGTAATTTCATACTAAAAACTTCTAGAATGCAAGTTTTGCAAATTATTCGATTTAGTCCCTAATTTCAAATTAAGCACTTTATGCATAGAATTTTGTCACGAACTTTTCACACAATCATGCAATCATATTATAAATCTCAAAATAATTATAAAATAATTATTTCTATCTCGGATTTGTGGTCACGAAATTACTATTCTGATTAGGCCCTAATTCGGGATATTACAGATCTAATCTTATCTTTTTATGCTATACTAAGGTGATGTTAATATGGAAAATAATTTGTTAGAATAACAATTGTCTTCTCAACCACATTTCAAAATATTGAATGTCTCAAATTAAGAGTTCGCAAGTTGCCTACAGTACTTATGTTTGGTGTCATTCTCTTAGATGGTATCATATCTCAATTATATGATACAAGAAAACATTTTTTAAGTGCATAATTAGCATAAAACCTTGTAATATTTGGGTTTATAGACCAAATAGATTGTAACATTAATTATAAAAACTTATATAAACTTAATTTACAGAAAGACTTATGCTAGGTTATATTCCTTTTTATAATATGTAAATTAAATTAAAAATAATATTAATATTATAATATATAACCTTTATAGAAAAAATTTAAATTGTCTAATAACTTTCATAACACTTCTTATAAATAATAATTTTTTTTCCATAACCTTAGAAATTTATTTTTATAAATAAGTTATGATAAAAAAAATACTATAACATTTTTTATGAATACCTATGTTATTTTTATAATGTATAGCGTTGACACATAAATAAGTTATATTCATACTTCTTGGCCATAAATTTTTAAATAATTATATTTTAATACTTCTATAATATGTAAATTAACTTTGTATACTAAAGTTTTTAGCCATAATTTTAGAAAATTTTTAGAATTTAAATAATATAATTTTTTGTTATAATTTTACTAATTACATAAATTATTTTTGTAATACAATATTTTATGAGTTATAATATAAGAATTTTATTTGATAACCATCCCAAATCTCATACATGTTCATGTTATAATATATTTTTTAATAATTTGTATAAAAAAATTTAAATTAGTTTTTAGGATAATTACGTGTGTAATTACTCCAATTTCCAACTTCTCTCTAAGAATTGGAAACTGTAATTGGATACTCCAATTAGACCTAATTCCATGGGATCCATCAATTACAATGGTTACCTGAAATTCTATGGGACCAATGTAATTGGAAAGTGCAACGAGGAACCCCCTAACGTCGCGACGTCAACCTAAAATTTTGGAAACATTACAATTTAGTCTTAATTCGACATCGAGTTAGCATTAGAGCTCTTGTAAGCTCGCATAAGACCCGAAAATGAATACAAATAGTTTTATATACATGTTTAACTTATATTAGGATGTTTATGTTATAAATTGAACTGAACATTAAATTGATCGAAATTGCTTCGATAATGAATGTAACACCCCTCACCCGTAATCGACGCCGGGACAGGGTTCAAGGCGTTACCAGACTTAAACTTCCTCCAACATACCAAACCGGGTTACCAAAGTTTGCCCAAAATTTAAAACTCTTCATACACATGTATATCATCCCTTATTTAGGCTTTCGAAGCCTATAACGTATATTGGGGTGGTTCGGGACTAAGCCGAGAACTTTCGAAAATCTTTGGGCAACTTAACAAAATTTTCTAGCTTTGGAGAGTCACACGCCCGTGTGGGTGGGGCCGTGTTCCTGGCCCGTTCACTATACTGACTTAAAATTTTAGGTGCAGTGGACACACGGCCATACCACACGCCCATGGGGCGGTCCGTGTGTCACACACGGCCTTGACATACGCCCGTGTGTCTACCCATATGGACCTTGTTAGGCTATTTTCTAAGCCTTTAGTCACCCTCTATCAACCAAATCACACTTATAGATTTCCTTAATACATAATGAGGCCGAAATATGCACTTACATATATAACTTCGATAAACCTCATTGCATGTAAACCTTATATCATCGATTTTATGCATGCTAGGTTAATTCCCTTTTTGTATTAAGGGTTTCCATGTCTCATTGACACATTTAGGATTGGCTCATTATCGTAACTCATTGCCAACTAAAAATCAAGCCATCTCATATGAACATAAACATGCATAGATTTGTAGGTCATATCCTACTTCAAAATGAGCCAATTCCCATGGCCATATACAAAATGATATGTATATATTTACATGCCTTCATCTTGGCAAATAAAATGACACATATAACAGAATACTCAAAAGTCCTATACATGCCATTGAACAAAATAAAGGTGTTTATATACCAAAGCTGAATTAGTTGATAGTGTGTCGACTCTCCAACCGTCTTCCAATCTTTACGAGTCCTCGAGCTCTGTAAGACAAGGAAAAAGAGAGGAGTAAACATTTACATGCTTAGTAAGCCCGAATAACTGGAAGCAAACTTACCGAGTAATTAGCATACAACCATATTAAGCAATAGAAGCAACAAGCATGAAATGGTTTCTCTATCACTTGCACTCAATCAACAAGTTAGTCACAATAATAATGTACCATGTCTTTTTTCATAGATGAGCTCATCATTCAATAATTCCTTTTTGTACATATTTCTCATATTAATTCCGTTGAGTTTCTAGGAAGTCCCGATGAATTATCCATTTACCATCAATTCATAATAATGATCTTTCATGTACGCACCCTCGCGAACCTCACATCTTTCGGCGGGATTACTAGTCCAGGCTAAATCCCCCGTATCGTAAACTCATAAGGTGATGTCGAGATTACCAGTCCAGGCAAAATCTCTTATGGCGACAAACATCCTTAATGAGCTTGGATCTGATTTGCCAGTTCAGGCTAAATTCAGACCCTAATCGGATTACCCGTCTGGGCTAAATCCTTAAAGCACATATATTCTTCGAGAGGCTCGATCATTCAAGGAACACCTGTCCGGGCTAGATCCTTTTTATATTGAGATCAACGAATTACCCGTCCGGGCTAAATCCTTTCTGCAACACATGTAGGATCTCAAGTCATATATAATTCATGGTTTATCCACCGAACTTCCCTTTCAACCTCTTGGGGCATTTTTCAACATGTCATTTTTAAAGGTACATTTCATGTAATTTCATGCCATCATCAAATGCAATTGTCATATATTCATAAATCATGTAATTTAGCATATTAAGAGTTTTCTTTAAGTTATTCGAACTTACCTAGTATTTGTCTTGGTATCATGTTTCAATTATTCCGAAACATTTCGTTTTCCTCGATCGACCTCCGAAATTTGTTCCTCGGGGTCTATAACAATAAAGATTAATTATTAACAACTCACATTATACTTTTTGAGTCTAAAATTCACCCCCAGTCTAAATGATCGTTTTGCCCCTAACCTTTCACATTTTTACGATTTAGTCCCTAGGCTCATATAATGAAATGCATGCAATTTCTACCTAACCCAAGCCTAGCTGAATGTTTTTCCCTCTTATGGCAGCCCACATTTTTCCATTATTTCTCATTTCTACCACACATTTTACACCTTTTGCAAAAAGGTCCTTTTGGGGGTTTTTCATGAAAATCACCTAGGGAAAGATGTTTAACACACCTTCAACTTTCATATCCCTCCATAAACCATCAAAATAAAAGTAACTCATGCATGGGTAAATTTCTAAACATGAACCCTAGCATGAAATATGAGTAGAAATAGAGAGAGTAAGCTACCAGGATTTCAAAAATACGAAGAACATTAAAAACGGGGCTTGGGAGCACTTACAATTGAGCTTGAAAATGTTGTAAACCCTAGCTATAGAGGACTTGAGAATCTCGGCTAGTACAAGGGAGAAGATGGCTGATTTTTGCCTTCTTTTTCCCATTTTATTTCATTAAAATGCCAAATGACCAAAATGCCCTTAAGCCCTTTCTTTAAGATTTCATCCATACAAGCCCACTTTTGTCCAAAAACTTAGAAATTGGACAAATTGATCTCCAAGACCTTCTAATTTATAATCTAAAGCAATTTCATACAAATTTCTTCTAGAATCCAAGTTTTGAAATTTATTCAATTTGGTCCCTAATTTCTAATTGGACACCTTACTCAAAGAATTTCTTCATGAAACTTTAACACATGCATATTCTCATATTCTAGACCTCATAATAATCATAAAATAAATATTTTGATGTCGGATTTGTGGTCCCGAAACCACTATTCTGACTAAGCCCTATTTCGGGATGTTACAATGAATGTGGCACATTGTAACTCGGACTCGACAATTGGGTTAGGTATGGGGTGTTACAAGTTTACGTAAGCACTCATACAAGCATGAAACATGATCAATTCCATACATTTACCAAGTCATAAGGAAATCATATTACTCAAGATTCACCATGCCACAATTTTCATATACCAACTATCTCAAAATGACCATTTCCACCCTAAGGTGCCCCTATATACATGCCACAAAATTTGGACATAAAGAACATAATTCTACCATCTTTTGATAGTGTGTGTGCTTTGCATTGATCTGGCATGGTATGTTCCTTAAGGCAGTAATCTACAAAGGAAGGAAACAATCAAAGTAAGCATTAAAAATGCTTAGTAAGTTCAAATGGAAATACTATGTGTAACACACTATACCCAGCCCGGTCACCAAGCCCGAATACAAGGACGCTACACCACCGTCACACATAATTTATTTAGCAAACAGTTTCACAAGTAACCAATCATCATCTTTATTTAACCACACGTATGAATTATTGTAGTACAACAACTTCTTATTGTTAAAACATGCCATACATATACTAAGGATATTAAAAATATCAATCAAACTTGCAAATGGGCCAAGTTGTAAAATTCCCAAAACTGTTACGTAGGTCTCGGTACTGTCTTAGGGGTATCAATATTTTTCTTAAGTAGTACTAATATCAAATGGAAAATCGAGACCAAACTTGCATTCTATTTCTCGTCAGATTTTGAAACATCAGAAATTAACGGTACCTTTCACAAGGTATCGATAAACTTACCCCGAGTATTGATACTCGGGTAGAGGTATCGATACCAATTCTCTATTATGTCTTCTTGCACTTTTCAAAAATACAGAGGTGTCGTTTTTAAATCCCTAATATCAATACGTCTACTCCAGGTTTCAAAATTTTAGCATATGCAGGCATTAAAACCATTCAACTTAATTTATAACATTATGCTTTATTCACCTAATCAAATAAGCATCAAAATGTCTAAAATAGTAGCCCAAATACCGCGTTCAAGTCCACATGCTTCCAAACATAAACAATAAGCAAATAGCCCAAAAATGACTTAACAAGCCGATATAAAGTCTACTACATTTCCTTAAAGTACCAGATAATAAGTGAACCAATTACACCTACTATAGCAACTAAAAGAATGGCTTGGATCACTTCCTCGAAGGCCACACCGCTCACACCAGAAACACAACTACCCTATAAAGGTTAAAATGGAGTGGGTGAGCTTAACAAGCTCAGTGAATACTCAGAAGAACCTCTACCCAAACAAGTCCTTATGCAACAACAAATAGTCATATAGCATATTCATAACATCTCTAATTTTATACCATATTTCACATGTTTAACCGTTTTCATGCATACATTTACTTATTGTTAGCTAGATCTAAATCCTGCGTCGAATAATTATGCTTATGCATTTTTAATTGACAAGACGCATACGCGATCACTTTCTCATCTTGCATCAAAACACAACCGAGACCGCTCAAAGAGGCATAACTAAAAACCACAAAATCTTTTCCCGATTCCGGTAAGGTTAGAACTGACACTTTAGTCAGCTTCTATTTTAATTTCTCAAAACTTTTTTGGCATTCATTGCTCCAAACGAACTGAACGTTCTTATGCAATAGCTTTGTCATTGGCAAAACTATCTTCGAAAATATATTTACGAATCTTCGGTAATAACCAGCTAACCCAATAAAATTACAAACTTCTAACACATTTCTCGGTGCTTTCCACTAAACAATGGCCTCAATCTTTTTCGAATCAACTCTAACTTTATTTGCTGAGATAACATGCCCAAAAATACAACTTTTGATAACAAGAATTCGCACTTGCTATGCTTTCCATATAATCGTTTCTCTCGTAACACTTGCAAAACAATTCTGAGGTGTTGCTCATGCTCGAATTCAGATTTCAAATAAATCAAAATGTGTCAATGAATACTACTACAAATTGATCCAAATACGGTTGGAAGATACGGTTCATGAGATCCATGAATGCCGTAGGAGCGTTAGTCAACCCAAAAGGCATCACCAAGAATTCATAATGGCCATAATGTGTACGAAATGCCATCTTAGGTACGTCACTATTTTTCAATTTCAACTGATAGTAACCCGATCTCGAATCGATCTTAGAAAATATAGAAGCTCATTTTAGTTGATCGAATAAGTCATAGATATGTGGTAGACGGTATCGATTCTTAATCGTCAACTTATTCAATTGTCGATAGTCTATACATAGTCGTATCGAGCCATCTTTCTTTTCAACGAATAACACTGGGGCTCCTCAAGGCGGTATACTAGGGCGTATAAAGTTGCAATCCAATAAATCTTGCAATTGCACCTTTAATTCTTTCAGCTCTATTGGTACTATACAATAAAAAGACATTGACACCAAAGTCATACTAGAAAACACTTCAATTATGAATTCAACTTCTAGGTTTGATGGTAATCTTGATAATTCCTCGAGAAACACATCAGAGAATTCACAAACAGTTCGAATCTTACTGCTCTGACTATCACCTGAATTCGAGTTTATAACATAGGCTAGAAAAGTTTCACAGCCTTGATTGAGGAGTTTATTAAGTCGATTTGCTGAAATGATACGAGTTGAATCACTCGTTCGAACACCATTCACTTCAATCATGTTACCGTATTCACTTTGAACCATAAGCTTCTTTTTACGCCAGTCTAGAATCACTCCATGTTCATTAAGCTAATCCATCCCCAAAATTAAATCAAAATTGTCAAATGGCATTATCAACAAATCAATAGGGAAAGTTATATTTTGTATCTCTAATGGACATCGCTTACTCACCTAATCAACTAATACAGATTGCCCCAATGGACTTGACACAATTATTGATACTCTAGACGTCTCAGATTTTAAACTCCCCAATTGAACTAACTCAGCATTAAAATACGAGTGTGAAGATCCCAAGTCTATGAAAGCATAAGCAGGTTCTTAATGCAATAAAAATATACCTGCCATAACGTCATTAGTACTACCATCCTCACGTGTCTGCACAACATAAGCTCGAGCTGGCATTATGGCCTCTGGCTGATAAGTAACGACATTGCTTCCTTTCCTAGCACTACCTATGCCAATAGAACCACCCCGGCTTGTTCCATGACCTCTAGATACAGGTACAGGCCTATAAAAAGAAACAGGAGTAACATTCTCATTTCTAGGACATTCTCGAGCAAAATGTACCATTGATCCACAGCGAAAATAAGATCATGTTAACTTTCAACATTCACCCCTATGCTTGTTCTCATAGTGTTCAGAGTTCAAAATGTCAATACCTCTGGATGGACCTTGCACACTACCCGTAGACACAGTCAGTTGTCGATCATGATTTTTATCAGATCGGTCAAACTTGAAAGTTAACTTCCAGCTACCACGAAATTCTTTAGTTTGCTTCAATTGTGGATGCAAGCTAGTAGCTCCAAACCACTTTCTAGTAGTATGAGTAACTTCAACCTTTTTATCAAGACCCAAAGCCTGCTCCTCCATCTTTGCCCGTTTAACTAGATAGGCAAATTCTATGATTCGGTACGATACCAACTGTACTCAAAGTTCATCATATAGCCCACACAGAAATCGGTTACAACTTTCTGTTTGGATGGCACAAATTCAGCAGCGTACTCACTGAGTAGTAAGAACTCCCGTTCATAATCAACCACTAACATCCCACTATGCTTTAACAGAAAAAACTCTTTCCCTCTATCTTTGAGATACAACTCTCCGACATATTTCTTTTAGAACTCCTTTTGAAAAAACTCTCAATTGCCCCATTCGGTCGGTACATGGCGTGTCACTAACTACCACAGGTATACGCTTCTCCTTGCAGTAGAGAAACAACACAAGTTACGCTTTTGCGCAAGTTGCATTCAAGTTGTTGTAAAACGTGTTTAGTAGATTCGATCCAAACTTCAGCTGTTGAGGGATCAACCCCTTTCAACCCCAAAAACTCAGTCGCACCATATCTCTGTAATTCTTTTATCGGAGCCCATCGAATAGTAGGTACAGGCACTGTAGCAAATATAGTTCCCACAACACGCTGAAGTGCATCAGCGATAGCTCTAAGTAGGTTTGAATCACCTGCTCCATCATTAACCTCGTTCAACATTAGGTCGTTGAGCACTAGTTAGGTTAATATTTGGAGTTACCAACTCTGTTTCCTCATAATTATCAATATACTCATCACTAGAGTAAAACTCTTATTCGACTTCATTATCAGATTCATTTGCCATCTTTTAACTATAAAGCAGAAACAATTATAATCAGCATCCAAATCCCAACTCAACTTGACTCAACTTTGGCATGTACCTCTAAACTCAATTTTGAGCTCGATTTAGCCCGAGAATCGGCTAAACTTGTAGCTTTAATACAACTAAATGTAACACCCCTAACAACTCTTCGTCAATAGATTAGGGTCATGGGCACTACTAACCAATCAGAACATTTAATTTCATTACAAGCAATAGTGCAAGCTAAATATTAACATCACATGATACAGGATCAATGTATGCTAATTAGATATTTCCATAATCAAGTCTTATACAATTTAATAATGAATCATGTTATATACTACCAATTTAGAGTACAATTTACTCTTACAGTCCTTAATACGAGTTTATGGAGCCCTAAAAATAGTCTACAAACAGGTAGTGACTAATTTGAAACAATTTTAGAAGTTTAGGGTGAAATATCAAAATGCCTAGAAGCAGGGGACACACGGCCATGTGGAATGCCCCAAACTGTGTGAGTTTTGAAGTTAGGACACACGACCATGTCCCAGACTGTGTCTCTGCCCGTGTAACTCACTGACTTGAGACACACGGTCGTGCCCTAGCCGTGCCTCTGCCCGTGTAACTCACTAACTTAGGTCACACGGCCATGTCGCAAGCTGTGTGTCAACCCGTGTAGAAACTCCACTTATATTATTATTCTACATGTTCAGGGTACACGTCTGTGTGTGTTTCCCGTGTGTGACACATGGCCGTGTGACAGACCATGTCTCAGGTTGTGTGTACCTAAATGTACATTAAAACTCAAGTGTACCATTTCCTACTTACTCGGGCACTGAGCAACTCAATTATCAGCCATTTAACATATTCAAAACACAATTAAAAAAGCTCAAAACATTTCAAAACAACCATCTTAAGTGCCTAACCAATGTGCCCTCATTGGTACCACATTTTATATCATCAAACACACTAGCAAAACAATCAACCAGTCAAAGCTTTCCTTCATGCCAAATTTTACCATAATTGAACTAATATTTAGCTATTTAGGCTACCAAATTTTAAGCTAAACACATACCAAAATTATAGACTAGGCTAACATACCAAAATAGCCTCAACCACAAACATATATACAATTAACCATCATTTCACTAGCAAATCAAAATATCAACACGTTATAAACAACATCAACAAAGGACTCCCTAGGTACATGCCATTACAAAATAAAATATCACCACCCTTGAGCTCGGGATTTGTCATTGGATGCTAAGTCGACGATAAGTTGAAAAGTATCTAGCCTACGCACAAAAAATAAAACCGCATGCTGAGTAAAACTCAGTGGTATTGTTATAATCCAAACAATATAAACCTGATATAAGTAATTAAAATGTAAGAATGCAACAAGTAATGCTATGTACATGTGTTTCAAATCAATAATATAATTTTTCTCATTCCTTATTCACATATACTAGATTCCACATGTTTAGTACATGAAAATGGCATTTGAATATTTAAACTCATGCAATGGCATGATTTATCTCTTTGATCCATACTTGAATTCATTTCAATATTCACATCTCATTTCATCAATTCATATTTCATTTCCCATCTCATATTCATTTTTTATCTTTGTCATTTCAATATCAAACACATAAATTTCTTTTTTAATTTCCCTTATTAACACAAATCGGACTTGGGCGGATACACAGATCCAACCAACGTAGCAGTTTGGCACCTAATGCCTCATCGATAAGTCTGAAGTAATAACTGCGCCTAGCGCTATATAAATTGACACTCAGTGTCTCATCGGTTAAACCAAAGCAAATTGGCACCCAATGCCTCATCGACTCAAGGTCAAAGAAATCCCTAAACTCTTCCTATCCTATGGCATGCCATCTATATCTGACTTGGCCTGAAACAGTTAATAGGGTTTCATTTCACCTTTTAATACAACCAATGCATCAATTTTATACATACATATTATCACATATAGTCAATTCAATATTCATATAATCAACATATTTCATAAAATACAAAATCAATCTATTTCAATCAACTATGAATTCAATTAAATCCCAAAGTACAAAAGTACTCACCTCAATGCTTACCATATGCAAACAATTAAATATGCAACAATCTACTATTTAATTCGGATTGTAGAAATACGAACCGTCTATTTCAAACTACTTAACGTCAACCTTTTCTTTCCCCTTTTTACTCGAGGATTCCGGGAAGATGTTTGCCACAGAATAAAATCATTACAACTAATTAATATAATACCACTCAATTTTTCATTAGATTTCAAATTTAACACTATATTTTGCTTAATCCCCAATTTAGTCCCTAAACCAAGACTAATTTTAAATCTCCATATTTAACCTCAAATTTTTATACTAATTTCACTCTAAGCTAAATTTTAGCTCCCTATTTTCAATTCTACCCCTTTATTTCAATTTTTTACAATTTTTGTCCTCATTGCTCAAAGTTAACACTTTATTCTACAATTTAGTCCTTTTTCACTTCTAACTTAAAAATCTATCAATTTAACCCCTAGTACTTAAACTATTCAACAATGGCAACATCTAAAATCTTGAACTATACTAAAAATTACAACATGGGTCAGGTAGTTCTAAGTACTAGGATTTCAAAAATATAAAAATTACAAGAAAATGGGACTAAATTGATTAACCAATTGAAGTTTGAATGTTAAAAACCCTTTAGGTGCGGTAAGCTTATTTTTTTTCTTCTTTTTTTCTATTTGCATGTATTCAACTCTCTTTCCATTTTCTTTCTATTTCTTTTATTATGTTTCTATTATATTTATTATTATTAACCTTATAATATAATATATATATATAAACAACATTAATGGCCCTAACCATGACTGACTACACAATTCCATTAATTAATGGCATAATTGATACTTTAGTCCCTTTTATTTATTTCAATCTATAATTCAACTTTTAACTCATATGCAATTTAGTTCCTAAACCTTAATAACTTCTAATTCATGGAAATTACTTAACCAAAATCTAATTCGTCTTTAATATAACTCCGTAAATATTTATTAAAAATATTTATGAGTCCAGTTCATAGGAACGGAGTTCTAAAAATACACTTTCTGACACTCCTAACTATCGGATCGTTACAGAGAAGGAAACTGACACCTACGTACTGAAATTCGAAGAAAGACACCTCTTCAAGAGAGGGTATTAGAGTTCCCAATGACTCTCAGTAGTAAAATGTAGAATTGATTCAATACCATAAGTAGGACAAATTCTATAAATCCGGACAGATCCAAATCACATTCCCATTGTATAAGATTTTTATACATCATTAAAAAAAACGAAAGCCAAGAGACCATTGGGCAAGCCATGGTCGCACATCACTGTTAGAGGCATAGAAATATCGATATCACCCTAAAAAATTTGTAGATATTACAATGTTCTATTCTACATGTATGATTTTCTATAAAGATTGGATTTAATTTTTTTTCCAAAACATAGACATGGATATTATCATAGACAACTTAATTAAAGGGAAAGGTGAATTGAGACGTCAGTTAAACACTAAGCTTCCAATATCATTTTCACATGTTAGACTATCCCTTATGACTAGGATGTGGTTACAATTTATTTGCACTTGGATATATCCTACGATAAATGTGTCTAATATCAATACTTTTGTAGCCATAAAAGAATTCCTATAAGAGAGTTTGGCGCAAGATAATTTGTAGAACTTCAAAAACAAAAAAGGGATTTCGAAGCCCAACAAAGTTCAAACGAAGGTAACGTTCTTGACTCATAATGGATAATTCGATTAATATAAGAGGTATGGCCAATTTACAAGATTATACACGGAGACACAACCTGCGAATGCCACACTTCCCATCCTTCAAATACCATTTGAGACTAGGCAATAGAAAAATTGATGAGGACCTAGAAGAGGTGTAAGGTCCCAAAAAAAAATACGAGGGATCAAAATAAGACTCCTACTGAATTTGAACTAATTTTTTATTTTTATTTTGAGGATTGTAATTTTAAAACTTGGATGATTTTAGTTTTCTTTTCTTTTATATTTTATTTTAGTTAGATATTATTATTGTTAAAAAAACACCTTGCTTATTTCTATGTAAGAACTCCATGCTTTGAACGACACTACATTTTGGAGAATAGCAAGCAAAGGGGAGGTAACCTGGCATACATCATGGAGTTGTTACGCCAAAATGGGTAATCTTTGCCCTTAATTATTTTTAGTGCACATTAGGGATAATGTGCCAAATAAAGTGTGGGTATGACATAGAAATTTTAAAGTTTTTGTTATTATTTTTGTTAAGTTTTATCAATTTATTAGTTGAATTTTTTTCTTGTGTGCTTGTTTGTACTTAAGCTTGTAGAAGTACAAGTGATTAATTAGGAGCATTAGAATAGGTTATTTGTTTAAACTATAAATCTAGCTTGACAATAAACGATTTAGGTTGTTTGCATTTAGACTAATTAGTTCAATTTGTTAAACTGTGAATAGGAAAATGAAGTTAAATGGACCAAATGATAAAGGTATACACAAGTAGGCATAAATGTTTGTTTGAACTATAGGTTGTTTGGATTCTATAACTCAGTTAATGGAATCCATGGTTATTGAAACGGTATAGTATAATAAGCATAAAAAGATTAAAAGTATATGCTTAAAAATGAAAATTAATGAGCGAACAAAAGCATTGCGAGGGTTAAAAGCAAAGCGAGTGTAATAAAAGCATAGAACGATTAAAAGCCAAGGGAGTGAAGAGTGAATAAAGTGAAATAAATCAAATATATGAGAATTTGAGAAAATCTCACTCATATTGGCACAAATACACATGAATTCCTTATACTTGTAAATACTATATTAGAGTTCAAAGCATGGATAAATTAAATTGAGTAAGTAGAATAAAAATCTCTTGTGTTCTTCAACCATAGATGTTATACTTGTGTATATATTTTGATGGAATTATATGTTTAGCTTTCTTTAATCGGTTTGTTTTGTAACTTATTCAACTAGCATGTTTGAAGTGAAAATCATGAATCGTTTAGAAATCTAGTTAGAATTATTTGTTTAGCAAATTTTTGATGACGTCACGAACTAACTAAAATTACGACAAAGGCAAACGCACCTATCGAATAGTAGTATAGCTGTGGTGAGTTGGGAATATCGTATCCACGAGGACTAAAAGTACTACTAGTTACTATCTTTTTATTATCTAGCCAAATAAATTGAAGGGATTTATTTTAACCTAATCTTAACTAACCTAATTACTAAGACGACACAGAGAATAAAGTAGGAAATTATTTGAAGAAAACTAATGATAGAGACAATACCCAGGAAAGAATCCACCTAAACTTCACTTATTATTCTAAATCTGAATTACACGATTTATTCACTTACCTTGATCCATAGAAATCCCTAAATTATATTAATAACTCTTTCGAGAGTAGAAAGAACTAACTCTAGGTTGATTAATTGAAATTTCTTTCTAATTAAAACCCCTATTGTCACATTAACTCGATCTATGGATTTCCTTATTAGATTTGACTCTATTCTGGTAGATTTATGTCATCATATTTCTTGGATTACATTCAAATCCACTCAATTATAGCAGATTACTCTTAATAAGCACATCAATCATGAATTAATATCCTGAAAACATTAAAACATAAGTACACATAATTGAGATCAAGAAATCAAGTATTTATCATGTAATTCAGAAAATTAAATAACAAGATCTATCATAGGTTTCATCTTCCCTAAGTATATAGGGAATTTAGTTCATACTTTGGGAGGAAAACATCTCAAAATTAGAAAAACAACAAAACATAAAAAAAACCCAAAAACTTCAAGAGAAATTGAATGGAGATCTTTAGTCTTGAAGGAGATCTTGCTTCTGAGTTGAATCCGTTGGTGTTCTTCGAGTCTTTTCTTCGTTTAAATCTTTGTGTCCCCTTAAGTCCTCTTCTTGTATGTATTTATAAACTTTAGAATGCTCAGAAACCATAAAAATTGTTTTTTCTGCATTTTTAGGAAATAGGGAGCGATATCGACACCGGCTAACACATAAGCGTGTGGGCAGCCTGTGTGGCTCACACGAGCGTGTGTTCAGCTCGTGTGGGAAAAGGCTTGGCTGTGTGGATCCTTAAAATAGCCTGTTTTGTCCGATATTGGCCCTTTTTTGCTCCTTTTGTTCCCCTATGCTCCCCTAAGTATAAAACATGAAATTAAAGGATTAGGAGCATCAAATTCACTAAATTAAAATATAAATTATCCAAAAACGCATCAAGAATGAGATTAAAATATGTTACTTTTATGGCTTATCAATTTTCCTATCTCAGATATTTCGAAATCAATCTCGTGTGTGACACATGCTCAAGTACATTGTTGTTTTGTGTGTTTTCTTTTATTTCACTTTTGTCTTGTTTGCTTGAGGACAAGCAACGAGTAAGTATGGGAATATTTGACCTGCAACAATTTGTAGTGGCAAATTAGGTGCTTTTTGGCTCTTAACAAGCTTGTTTTCAAGCTGTTTTAGGTTATTTTATTGCATTTTTAGTTTTAGTAGCTTAGATTTAATTTCTTGCAAAATAAGTGATTTATGCAATAAATTTGAGTTAGTTGACCTCTTGGGCCAATACGGGCCTTCAGGTAGTTTTAACGAGTTAATTGAATGTGTGGGATACCTATTTTCAGGCCCAAAAGCATCAGGAATGATAACCAGGTTGCAACACAATGAAACAAACAACAAATGAGAGATCCAAAGTTGTACGTCATGACGCGCATAAGCCTATGTCACGACATAAGTCCGATGGAGGAAAAAAATTAATCAATGGTGTTTTCATCATACAATCCATATTTAGCACAATTAAGACCTGTAATTTAGCTAACTGAGCAACTAGCCTTGCCTATAAATAGCAAAGCTTAGGCTAAGCTATGGGAGGCAGATTTGGAAGTCATTTTTAGGTTTTAGCTAGTAGATTTAATTATAGTTAGGATTTTGATTAGGTTTTATTTTATTTTCAAAAATAGTTTAGTTCTTGTTCTTCTACTTGGATTCGATTTGATTCCAAGCCTTTTTTATTAAGTGTTTTAGTTTGTTTCTTTCACTTCTCGCTTGTCAACATTGATCTCTCTAGTTGTTAAAGGAATTCACAAAACCAAGCATATCCATCTTATCAAATGAATCAATTTCTATCTTCCTCTAGTTTTAATTTAATTTATTTATTTTGCATGATTAAATTATTTTTATGGAAAATGACATTTAGATTCATGCATGGCTAACTCATTTAGGAAGATTAATGAGTGGATGTGGGAGTAATTAATGGAAAAACGAGGATTTATCATAGAATTAGTTGGCTTAAATTGTGTATGCTTAAACCCAAGGATTGACGACTTGTTACGAGCAACTCAGTTCAATCAAAGGTTGTAACATAGATGGGATTAGTTTCCCATAAGACCCAAACATGAGATCCAAATCCAAGCAAGTAAAGTCAAACCTCAACTTATTTGTTCAAGATTTTATCACAAAAAAAATTCGAGAAGAAGAGTTGAAGCTTCAAGATAATGGATTTTGAAGTGAGGATGAATTAGAAGGGATTAATTTTGTTTGTGGGCCTAAACTCTCAACTTATGATGACAAACCCATGTGGAGAATGTTAACAAGCTTAGGCGTTCATTTCAAGGACCCTAATAAATCCCACAAGCTTAGGCATTTCGTATTGAGTTTAGGTCCTAGGTTTAATTTTTATTATACATGAGCCCAATATTGTATTTATTATCTCTTATTATTTTTTAATTACGATTTTTTTATAATTATTAAGTATTTTAAGTTATTTAAGATTTTTATGTTAATAAGAAAATTTTGTTTAAAATTACTTCTTATTTAGATTAATTAGAGTTTTAGTATACTTTAGAATTTTATTTGGATGTACTTAGCTATCCTATATAAAGGCTTCTCAATTGTTCATTAAGCTGACAATTATTTTTATTAATAAAGTTTTCAACTCCAGGAGTTTGTTTCTTGTGCAAGATTTCTTTCTTATGATTTTTAGAAGTAGTTTTCTTCTCAATTTTCTTCAATGAGTTATGGGAATCCATGCTTCACCCTTCAATTTGTCAAGGATTATTTCTTGAAGTGTTGATTAGAGTCATTAATTGAGTTTTTTTGGGATTTATATCTCAAAGGGTTCAATTGGATATTTATCCTTCTATCCATCATAACCATCGGTTTATTTAATCCATCTTCCACTTTTAAATTCTGTCTATTTATTTATTTTTATCGTTATTTGTTATTTGTTCTCAAATTTCTTCTTTTACTGTTTTTGACTTCTTTATTACTAAATTTGTTTATTTCTTTTTTTTTCAGATCAGATCCAAATCTTTCTTTTTCGAGTCGAACAACTTAAATTTGATCCTTCTTCTACTTCCTCCATTCATCCAATATCATTTGGTATCAGATTCGGGCGTTTTAGATGTTCTTTGTGTTCTTATAAACTAATTTCCAGTAAACAACCTTAAAAGAATTTTTTTTCTTTTTACCCAAAAATTTTTCAGAAAAAAATATTTTTTTGTGGGTAAATGTTTTTAAAATGATCTAAAATTTTACATACTATTTCTTGGTACTATTTTAGAGTAAAAAAAAAATTTCCCACAAAAAAAGTGATAAAAAAATATAATAAAAAAAAGAAAATACAAAAAAATATGAAAATATTCAGTGGGTTGAATTTTTTGTCGAAAATTTCTAGATTAGATCTACATTATTTGAGGAGACTCTAGTTTAAATTTCGTGATTTTTGGAAATTGGGAACACCTCAAACAAAAAAAAAGTTAAAGTTGTTTTCCATTATTTCGGGTTTTAGGTTGGGTAGTTTATTTTCTTTGATTCTAGCATTAGGTTTTTCTTTTTTCTTTTTTTTAGCTTTTATTTATTCTATTATGCATTCTAACACATTTTCATTTATTAATCTAATAGGTACGAAAAGAGTTGTATCTCCTTTCTCCGCGCAACTTACTTCTTTTGGAGTCGAGTTTTTCTTTGGCTTCTTAGAGCCTTAGGTCAACTTTGTTAGGGGGTGATCCCAAATCTTTTTGAATATTGTTGAGTTTGATTATGCTTTAAAAGTTACAAGCGAGAAAATCTTAATTTCTTTTCTTTGTCTCTTAGAGTTTTTTTTTTTTTTTTTGCGAATGTATAACAATGATGTTTAATTTTCTTTGATCATTTTTTTTGAGTTTTTTTTATTTCAGCCTCTAATAATGGTACGTACACATAGTAAGGACGAGGAGCATGATATATCCATAGTTATCATGGACCAACTTACAATAATGCTTGACAAACTTCGACAAGAATTCAAAGAGGCACAATTACACTTGGAAAATAAGTTCATCACATTGGAAGCTTAAGTCCTTCATCACAAAGCAATCCAACAAAATTTCAGTCAAACTTTAGCTCGAATGGAAACTAACAATGATGATGATGATGATGATGATGAGCAACATCTTCACCATGATGATAAGACTAATGATTATGATGATGGTTATGAGCCGCGACAGTCTTCTGAACGTATTAAGCGTGGCTCGCATACTCGTGATGTAACCTTCTGTACTAGTTCTCGTAGCCACTTTTCTGTGAATAAACCAAAATTTAGTGTTCCACCATTTAACGACAAGTAGATCCATTAGCTGTTTGAATAAAATTGAGTTGTTGTTTGAATATTGCAAATGTTTAGAGGAAGAGAAGGTTCCATTAGCTACCTTGGAATTCTCTGGCTATGCTTTAAGTTGGTGGACTCAATTATTACAATCCCAACGAATGAACCATGAGTGATCCATTGACTCGTGGGATGATTTAAAGTGAATCATGCAAAAATGGAATGTACCACATTATTACTATAAGGACAATAAACAGAAGCTTCAAAATCTTGTTCAAGGTAATAAATTTGTGATGGAATATTTTAATGCAATGGAGATTTTGATGCAACGAGCTAATAAGGATGAGAAGGAGGAAGATACTATAGCTCAATTTGTAAATGGGTTGAATGAAAATATCACTAAAATTTTAGATCTTCAAACTTTTATTGGTTTGGATGAAGTAATTCAAAAAGCTTGTACGATTAAAGAACGATTGAAATGAAAATCTAAGAATTGTTCATGGGGTCGTGCATCTAATTAGAGTACATTGACATGTACCTTTCAGGGATCGAAATTCATTCCACCACAAGTGAATAATCTACCTCCATCTAAAGACGAACCTAAGCGACTTAGTTGGAAAGATGGGGCACCACCTAAAAGTACTTCTTCCAAACATATTTTGAATCATTATCATGATGTTAAATGCTACAAATGTAATGAAACAGACATTATGATCGTGATTGTCCCAATAAAAGGGTAATGTTGATAAGTAATGATGGTACCCTTTTTTCTAATTCTGAGAATGATGATTTAAATGCTACTAATGTTGTTTGTGACTATGTTGACGAGGAAGAATATGAAGAGGTTTTGGAACCTCCTATTAATGGGGAGGATTTGCTTCAGTCTCATTGTCTTGTAGTGCGACATTCCATTAGTATTCAAGTAAAGGACGATCCCGACGAAGTGCAATAGACTAACATATTCCACTCGAGGTGCTTAATTTAAGGAAAGTTGTGTTATCTTATTGTTGATAGTGGTAGTTGTGCCAATGTAATGATAAGTTTTTTTAATGGATACTATATCTTTACTTTGTCAAAGACACCCTAAGCCTTATCACTTACAATGGCTTAATGAAGGTTTAGAAGTTAAAGTAGTTAAACAGTCCTTAATTGCACTCAAAATTTTAGAATTATTCTGACGAGATTTGGTGTGATGTAGTTCCCATGCATGCCGCCCATTTGGTTCTTGGTAGACCATGGCAATATGATCATGATGTGGTGCACCATGGCAAATTGAATCGTTACTTCTTGTGTTTAAAGGGAAGAAATTTACTTTGGCCTTTTTGGATCCAAAAGACGTACACAATATGGAAAAGTTTTGCGAGAGGGTTATAGGGAAGAAAGATATAATTGAAAAGATAGAGAGAAAAGAGACCATTAGTGATAAAATTCAAAATACAAATAACCTAATGGTGAGTGAACCCTCTAATGGTAAAAACAAAGTGTGAAATTTATTTGCAAGTAAAAAAGATGTGATGAGAGCTCTATATCACAAGCAACCATGTATCCTTATGAGGGTTAGGAAAAATTATTTATATTCAGGTAACCTCAACTATTTTTTGCTTAGTGTCTTTACATCTCTTTTGCAGGATTATGAGGATGTTTTCAATGAGGCACCTGAAGGTTTACCACCTCTGCGAGGCATAACGCACCAAATTGACTTAGTGCCCAGTGCAACCATTCCAAACCGTCCAACTTACCGAAGCAAACTAGCGGCAACAAAGGAATTACAAAGGCAAGCGGAAGAGCTATTACAAAAAGGGTACATTAGAGAAAGTTTGAGCCCTTATGCCGTCCCTATCCTATTGGTGCCTAAGAAGGATGGTTTTTTCTGAATGTGTGTTGATTGTCACCTAATTAGAAAAAATAATGGTAAAGCATAGACATCCAATCCCTAGACTTGATGACATGCTTGATGAGTTACATGATTCAACATTTTTTTTTACTAAAAGTGATTTAAAAAATGGTTATCACCAAATTCGCATAAAGGAAGGGGACGAATGGAAAACAGTCTTTAAAACTAAGTTTGGATTACATGAGTGGCTTGTTATGCCTTTTGGTTTAACTAATGCACATAGTACTTTCATGAGATTAATGAATCATGTTTTAAAGCCTTATTTGGGTAAATTTGTGGTAGTATATTTTGATGATATTCTGATTTACTCAACTTTTTTAGATGATCATGTTTTCCATGTTAAATCTATTTTGGACATTCTGAGAATTGAAAAGTTATTTGTCAACCTTGATAAATGCACTTTTTGTTGTGATAAACTAATTTTTTTAGGTTTTATAGTAAGTGCTCAAGGTATTTATGTCAATAAGGACAAAGTAAAGGCAATTAGAGAGTTGCCCACTCCTAAATCAATTATCGATGTGAGATCTTTCAATGGTTTAACAAGTTTTTATAGAGGTTTTGTGAAGGATTTCTCCACTATTGCTGCCCATTAACTGAAGTTATTAAAAATTCTGTGGGTTTGACGTGGGGAGAAGCTTAGGAATAGGCTTTTCAAGCCTTAAAGGATAAATTATGTTCTGTTCCAGTTCTTAAATTACCTAATTTTTCTAATACTTTTGAACTTGAATGTGATGCTTCAGGTATTGGAATTGATGTCATGTTGATTCAAGAAAAAAAGTCAATCGCATATTTCAGTGAAAAACTGAATGGGGCGCAATTAAACTACTCAACTTACGACAAGGAGTTGCTTGCATTAGTTCGAGCTCTACAAGTTTGGCAACATTACTTGTTGCCACATGAGTTCATTATCCATACGGATAATGAATCCTTAAAATAGTTACGGGGGCAAGGTAAGTTGAGCAAGAGACATGCTCGATGGGTAGAATTCATAGAGACATTCTCATATGTAATTAAATACAAAACATGTAGAGAAAATGTAGTTGTTGATGCCTTATCTCATAGATATTCTTTGATAACTACATTAAATGCTAAAGTCTTAGGGTTTGATCATATAAAAGATTTATACTTAAATGATGTTGATTTTGTAAATATTTTTTTCCAATTGTGGGAATGGTGCCTTTAACAAGTTTTATCTTGTAGATGGGTTTCTTTTTCGCCTAAACAGGTTATGTGTTCCACAATGCTCCATGAGAGAGTTATTAATTCGTGAGGCACATAATAGAGGCTTAATGGGACACTTTGGTGTCGCCAAAACACTAGATATCTAAAAGAACATTTTTATTGGTCGCACATGAAGAAGGACGTTGAAAAGGTATGTTCTAAATGTATTACTTGTAAACAAGCAAAATCAAATGTAATTCTTTATGGGCTCTATATTCCTTTGTCGATTCCTTCTTCACCATGGGTAGACTTATCCATGGATTTCATTCTTGGTTTGCCACAAACTAAAAGGGGTCGAGATAGTATCTTTGTTATTGTCGATAGGTTTTCAAAGATGACTCACTTTATTCCTTGTCACAAAATGGATGATGCTGCACATGTGGCTGACTTATTATTTAGAGAGGTGGTGCACCTACATGAGATACCTCGCACCATTGTATCTGATAGAGACATAAAGTTCCTAAGCCACCTCTAGAAAGTGTTGTGGGGTAAGCTTGGTGCTAAATTATTATATTCTACATGTCACCCCTAAAATCGATGAATAAAATAAGGTAGTCAATCGAGTCTTAGGTGTATTACTACGAGCCGTTGTGGGTAAGAACCTTAAAAATTGGGAAGAATGTTTGCCATTTGTTGAATTTGCATATAATCGATCTATTCACTCTACAACTGGCTATTCCTCATTTGAACTTGTTTATGGTTTAATCAACTAACTATACTTGATCTTATGCCATTGTCTATAGAAAACATTTCTAATTTAGATGAGGAGATAAAAGTTGAATTGGTGAAATCCATGCATAAGAAAGCAAGACAAAAATCCCCACAATAAATGAAGCGAATGCCAACAAAGCCAACAAGGGGCGCAAGCAAGTTATCTTTGAGCCTTGTGATTGGGTTTGGGTCCATTTTAGAAAAGAATGATTTCTAACTAAACGCAAGATGAAGTTAAACCCACATGGTGATGGACCTTTTCAAGTACTCAAGTGCATTAACGACAATGTATATCAAATCGATCTTCTCGATGAGTATAATGTTAGTGCCACTTTTAATGTTACTGACCTTTCTCCTTTTGATATTGCAGATTCAAGAACGAATCCTTTTGTAAAAGGGGGAATGATACGAATAGATTGGTGCAAACAAAGGTCATAATAGAGATGGGATTAGTTTCCCTCAAGGCCCATCATGAGATCTAAATCCAATCAGCTAAAGTCAAACCTCAACTTATTTGTTCAAGACTTTATCACAAAAAAAAATTCGAGAAGAAGAGTTGAAACTTCAAGACGATGGGTTTTGGAGCAATGATGAATTAGAAGGGTTAATTTTGTTTGTAGGCCTAAACTCTCAATATATGATGATAAGCCCATGTGGAGAATGTTAACAAGCTTAGGCGTTTCATTTCAATGACCCTAATCAATCCCACAAGCTTAGGCGTTTCATATTGGGTTCGGGTCCTAGGCTTAATTTTTATTATACATGAGCCCAATATTGTATTTATTATCTCTTATTTTTTTTATTCTATTATGAATTTTTTATAATTATTAAGTATTTAGTTATTTAGGAGTTTTATTTTAACAAGAAAGTTTTGTTTAAAATTAATTCTTTTTTAGACTAATTAGAGTTTTGGTATACTTTAAAGTTTTATTTGGATGTACTTAGCTAGCCTATATAAAGGCTTTTTCATTGTTCATTAAGCTGACAATTGTTTTCATTAATAAGTTTTCAACTCTAAGAGTTTGTTTCTTGTGTAAGATTTCTTTCTTGTGGTTTTTAGAAGTAGTTTTCTTGTCGATTTTCTTCAAAGAGTCATGGGAATCCATTCTTCAACCTTCAATTTGCCAAGAATTATTTCTTAGAGTATTTATTAGAGCCATTAATTGAGTTTATTGGGATTTATATCTCAAAAGGTTAAATTGGACATTTATCTTTCTATCCATCATAACCATCGGTTTATTCAATCCATCTTCTACTTTTAAATTTTGTCTACTTAATTATTTTTATATTTTTATTTTCATTTTTTATTTGTTATTTGTTCTCAAATTTCTTCTTTTACTGTTTTCGACTTCTTTATTACTAAATTTGTTTATTTCTTCTTCTTCTTCTTCTTCTTCTTCTTTCAGATTAGATCCAAATCTTTCCTTTTCGAGTCGAACAACTTGAATTCGATCCTTCTTCTGCTTCCTTCATTCTTTCTATATCACAACCCAAGGAAGTAATATAGGTAGATAGATTGAAAGGGTAAGTCTACCGCGCACCTGATAATTTATTCTGGTTTAAACTACGAGGTTGAAAGATAAGTAGGTTTTCGCCAATTAATTAATCAATTAAAAGTCGAAAGGTAATAATTTATTAATTATTAGCTAATTCACTAAAACCCGAGTTTTGAAGTTATTTAAAAGCACTGAAACAATTTAATCTTCTCTCTACTAATCGGGATTTCATTGTCTACCAATTTCTTTTTAGTAATTTTATTTTATTTTATCTCCTTAATTTTTATTCTTAATTATTGTAATATGATTTTCAGTGATTACTATTCAAACCTGTTGTTGTGGAAGATAGTTTTAAATTTAGTCCATTCTCCATTGAGCACGATCCTCGAAGTACTTCGTGTACTCCATTGCACAAGACTATATTACAATTTGATTGGCATATTTGCGAACATTGCTACTTTAAGTTAATATTTTTCTACTAAAGTATTTCTAGTCCAAACATTCACACGTTTGGCGGCGATCAATCTGTCAAAAAAATTAATCTCAACTATTTTTGGCAAATACTTGAGAAAATATAGCGTGTAGTAAACTCAAAAAGTTTCAATACTACTCTCTTTGTAACACCCCTATCCTGTAACCGTAGCCGGAATAGGACGAGACGTTACCAGGAATTAGGAATCGGATCAGAACAGTAAAAATTTTGAACCTTTTCTTAAATAAAAGATCATTTATTTATGTAACTAATAGACACAAACAAAGATCGAATTTAAAACTTATAAAAGTAAACTTCCATAAGATGCCATATTCGCATGGCTTATATACAATAGTCAAAATATCATTCTACTTATAGTCTATCCTATACATGCCATAAGCTAAGTCCAAATCACATGATTACCACAATAGTAGATAGTGTGACGAAGTGTTGACGATCCTCGAGCTGATAGTAAGAGTCAACGATCTACAAAAATAAACAGAGAAACATAACATTCAAAGTAAGCTTTCATAAGCTTAGTAAGTCTTAAGCAATTTAAATAGTTGAACTTAAAAACAAACCAAATGTTCAAAATCACATAACACTTTCTGAGTACAATACTATTTGGCCGATTATGCACAAACACATATCATTTTACTCCGTTTATACTCAAACTCATATAAACATAGTATTTACAAGCTTCCGGATTAACTTTAATTCTTTCAGATTTCACTAGTGTATCATTTCTTACCCATACTTACTTCCAACATTCATAGTTAAATGGCATATCGAAAACTATCTTGTAACTTTGCATAATAACTGAATGCACACATATACAAATATACATATGAATTTACAACATCTTTTCATATGCTTCTCATTACACATTCTTAATTCCCGTCAGATCAATCTCACATATATAATATATATCACATACCTAAATCACTTAATGTGTAATACGAGTCCAAATTATCATCTTAGCATAGGATCTCGTAGTTATATACTTTATCAAATTCACTAGCACTTGGCCTGCAAGGTATAAAACCCGAACATAACACCAACACGAAGCCTACGGGACTTTAAACCCGGATACAATCTCAGCACAATTTATTTTATATACATTTTACTAACTTTGACCTCATCAAATATCTAATAATACACACTTTTCACAATTGGTCATTCAGCCACATTATATACACATAAACATATGTACATTTCACACTTGCCTATTCGGTCACACCACATACACAAGCACATATATAAGATAATGCTTTTATCATTACTTGCTAATACATCATATACTTTGCTTTCATTTAAATAACCACTCAGCCATATTACAATTCTAAGTAACCATTCGGCCTCACTATACAAATAAGATAGCACACATTTTCATAAAGGCCATTTGGATAACTTGCACACATTTAATATTAGCCATTTCGGCCTCACCACATATACATATCTAGTACATCAATTTCATCATATCACAATCGACTAGGTATACTAGTCATTCATGGCTTATAGCCTCATTTTAATATGGATTCGATACTTTGATTACTGTGAAAAAATAAAATAAAAAAATAAAAATAAAATAAAGATAAAGAACACACAAATTTTACGTGGAAACCCTTTCGGGAAAAAACCACGGGCAGAGGAGAAGAAAATTTACTATGTCAATTTTTTTTTAATCAATACAAGAGGAATAGACTATGTCTATTTATAGGCTTGTAAAGCCATATTCTAGTAGGATTGAAACACCTTATCCTAATCAATATAAAATAGATGGAGTTTAATAAGGTTTAAAAAAACCTTATTCTAAAATAAAATAAAAGAAGTCTAGTTCTATATGGATTTTACTTTTATTTTATTTTCCATCGTATTTTATTTAAATAAGAATTTGGGTCACTTAATTCTAACAATCTCCACCTTGAACAAATTCTCAATGAACAAGTTCTCCATCGTAAACTTTCAATAAACAAGTTCTCCACCTCTTCCATATAACCCCTTAAGGGTTTAACTTCAACAATGAACACCAACTAAGTCTAAGCAATGCTCAAACTTGGTTTTAGGAAGTGACTTAGTCATCATATCTGCAAGATTTTCATGAGTACTAATTTTGCTCACAACAATATCACCACGAGTAATAATATCACGAAAAAAATGATACCGAATATCAATTGTTTTGTTCTCTCATGAAACATTTGATCTTTTGTAAGAAAGATGGCACTCTGACTGTCACAAAATACTGTGCTGATTTGAAGGTCTTCATTGAGTTCACTAAAGAGTCCCTTCAACCAAATAGCTTCTTTACAAGCCTCGAATCGCCATGTACTCGGCTTGATGGTAGACAAAGCGACTATAGATTGCAAAGTGGCTTTCCAACTGATTGCACAACCTCCGATTGTAAAGACATAACCTGTGAGAGATCTTCTTTTATCAAGGTCTCCAGCAAAATCAGCATCAACATACCCAATGACTCCATCTCTAGTTCTTCCAAACTGTAAGCAAACATCGTGAGTACCTCAGTGCGTATCTTAGAATCCACCGAATCGCTTTCCAGTTGTTCTTTACCGGATTCGCCATGTATTTGCTAACTGCACTGACTGCATATGATAGATCTGGACGTGAACAAACCATAGCATACATGAGAGATCCTACTGCACTAGAGTATGGAACATGTGACATGTACTCAATCTCATCATCTGATTGTGGAGACAAAACCGATGAAAGTCTGAAATGGGCTGCTAAAGGAGTACTAACAGGCTTAGCACTCTGCATATTGAACCTGCAAAGAACTTTCTCAATGTACCCCTTTTGACTTAGGTACAATTTACTTGTTTTTCTATCTCTGAGAATCTCCATTCCAAGTATCTTCTTTGTTGGTCCTAAATCTTTCATCTCAAATTCTTTACTTAGTTGGGTTTTGACCTTTCTTATCTCTCCTTTATCTTTTGCTGCTATCAACATGTCATCAACATAAAGAAGTAGATACACAAAAGAACCATCACTATTTTTCTTAAAGTAAACACAACTGTCAAAACTACTTCTTTTAAAATCATGAGAAGTCATAAAGGAATCAAACCTCTTGTACCACTGTCTTGGTGACTGTTTCAAACCATAAAGGGACTTTTTCAGCAAGAAAACATAGTCCTTTTTTTCTGAGACTATAAAACCCTCTGGTTGTTGCATATAAGTATCCTCCTCAAGTTCTCCATGCAGAAATGTAGTTTTTACATCTAACTGCTCAAGCTCCAAATCATGCATGGCCACAATACCAAGCAAAGCTCGAATCGAACTATGCTTAACAACTGGGGAGAACACATCTGTGAAGTCCACTCCTGGAATTTGACTGTAACCTTTTGCAACAAGCCTTGCTTTATATCTAGGTTCTTCAACTCTTGGAGTCCCTTCTTTCTTTTTAAACACCCATTTACAACGAACAGCCTTTTTACCTTTAGGAAGTTTCCCAAGGTCCCATGTTCTGTTTTTGTGGAGTGATTTCATCTCTTCTTGCATAGCAAACATCCACTTTTCTGAGTCTTCACAGCTAACTGCCTCAGAATAATTAGATGGCTCTTGATTCGCATCTATATCTTCAGCCACATTTAAAGCATAAGCAACTAGATCAGCCTCGGCATACTTCTTTGGAGGTTTAATTTCTCTTCTAGTTCTATTTTTGGCAATAGAGTATTGTGGTGAAGAAGCAACTCTATTCTCAATTTTTGTACTGGCTTGAAGAGTTGACTCTGTATTAATCTGATACTCCACCTGATTTTGATTTTCTTTATTGGAAGAGTCTTTAAGAGATAAGTTAGGTAGCATAGCAGTTTCATCAAAAACAACATCTCTGCTAATCACAACTTTTCTATTTTCAGGACACCATAACTTATACCCTTTTGCACCAGCTTTATAACCAAGAAAAACGCATTTAATAGATCTCGGTTCCAATTTTCCATTATTAACATGAGCATACGCAGGACACCCAAAAATCTTTAAATCAGAATAATTAGCAGGATTACCAGACCATACCTCTTGTGGAGTCTTTTTCTCAATGGCAACAGATGGAGATCGGTTGATCAAAAACATGCACGATGAGGTCATACGCCCAAAATGACTTTGGTAAGTTGGCATTTGACAACATACATCGAACCTTCTCCATGATCATTCTGTTCATTCGTTCTGCAACGCCGTTTTGCTGTGGAGTATGACGAACTGTCAAGTGTCTCATAATCCCTTCTGACTTGCACAATCTATTAAACTCATCAGAACAGAACTCTAAGCCATTATCTGTGCGGAGACATTTTATCTGTTTTCCCGTCTATTTTTCAATCATAATTTTCCAAGACTTAAATGTGGAAAACACATCGCTTTTCTGCTTCAGGAAGAACGCCCAAACTTTTCTGGAAAAATCATCAATAAAGGTTAGCATATAATTAGCTCCACCTCTTGAAGGCACTCTGGATGGCCCCCACAGATCAGAATGAATATACTCCAATGTTCCCTTTGTGTTATGGATTCCTCTAGTGAATCGAACTTCCCTTTGTGTTATGGATTCCTCTAGTGAATCGAACTATCTTTTGCTTCCCAAAAACACAGTGCTCACAGAAATTCAGTTTGCAAATTCCTTTCCCATCAAGAAGTCTTCTTTTGCTCAATTCTGCCATGCCATTCTCACTCATATGCCCTAGGCGCATATGCCAAAGTTTAGTAATATCATCATCTGATAAGGAAGAGGAAGCGACAGCTGCATCACCAGTAACAGTAGAGCCCTGCAAAACATATAACTTGGCAATCTTTCTCTACCCTTTCATCACAACAAGGGACCCTTTGGAAATCTTTAAAACCCCACTTTCAGCTGTGTATCTGTACCCTTTTGAATCAAGAGTACTCAACGAAATTAAATTTCTTTTCAATTCTGGAACATGTCGTACGTCACTAAGTGTTCTGACAACTCCATCAAACATCTTAACTTTAATTGTTCCAACACCTGCGATTTTACACAAAACATTATTTCCCATCAAAACAACACCTTCAGACACTGTTTCGTAAGTTGTAAACCAATCCCGATTGGGACTCATGTGGAAGGTGCAACCTAAATCAAGTATCCACTCCTCGCTTACTTTAGAATCATTGACAAAAGCGACTAGAAGTTCACCATCGCTGTAATCTTCTACAACATCAGCTTCACCGAAATTTTCTGGTTGTTTTCCCTTTTGATTTGTAGCCTCCCTTTTAATCTTATTCTGTAACTTGTAGCACTTAGATTTAATGTGCCCTTTCTTCTTGCAGAAGTTGCAAGTTTTACCTCTGTTTGAAGACTTTGATCTACCCTTAGATTTACCGCGAGGATTCCGTTCCTTTGTCCTTCCACGATCATCATCAGCATTCCGATCTTGTCTCTCACGAACAATGAGACCCTCTCCTTGAGAGTCGGGTTTAACTACAAGATGCTTCATCTTCTCATACGAGGTCAAAGAATCATAAACCTCATCAACTATGAGAGACTCGCGGCTATATAAAATCGTGTCTCTAAAGGTTGAATAAGACGGGAGCAACGAACAAAGTAGAATCAACCCTAGATCTTCCTTATCATACTGAACCTCAATGGCCTCCAAGTTTGAGAGAATTTCTTTAAACACTGTTAAGTGTTTGTGTACAGACGCATCTTCCTCCAAACGATGGGCATAAAAACGTTGCTTCATATGCAACTTGCTTGTTAGAGTTTTCGACATACATAATTGTTCTAGCCTCTTCCATAATGCAGCGGCGGTCTTCTCTTTCATCACATCCTGCAAAATTTCTTTGGAAAAATGCAGATGTAATTGTGTTAATGCCTTTCGATCCTTATGCTTCTTCTTTTCATCTGTTAATGTCGAAGGCATCTTATCTATCCCTAGCAGTGCATCCTCTAGATCCATCTGCGCAAGAACTACTTGCATCTAATCTGCCACAACGCAAATCTGGTGTTGCGATCCAACAGCGAAATTTCATACTTCAAAGACGCCATTACCGTGATTGAGATGAATAATTCGGAACCTCGGATACCAATTTGTGAAAAAATAAAATAAAAAAATAAAAATAAAATAAAGATAAAGAAGACACAAATTTTACGTGGAAACCCTTTCGGGAAAAAACCACGGGCAGAGAGAAGAAAATTCACTATGTCGAAATTTTTTTTTAATCAATACAAGAGGAATAGACTATGTCTATTTATAGGCTTGTAAAGCCATATTCTAGTAGGATTGAAACACCTTATCCTAATCAATATAAAATAGATGGAGTTTAATAAGGTTTAAAAAAACCTTATTCTAAAATAAAATAAAAGAAGTCTAGTTCTATATGGTTTTTACTTTTATTTTATTTTCCATCGTATTTTATTTAAATAAGAATTTGGGTCACTTAATTCTAACAATTACCAATATTTAATCAAACATGTTCTTAATTACAATTATTTAACATTTTAATTTACATTCGGCAATGACATGTTCATCTCCAATAATTCAATACTTATAAACTTATAATTTCATAAATTTTAACATCAAAGATCCATCTAACACTCATATATCATTTCCTAACGTCACAATTCAAAATTCACATATGGTTTTAATCAATATCTTATAAGCAACTCAAACAGTTTTATCGATGTTTACAACATAATCACAAATTCACTACAAGCTGTCTTCCTAAGCAACAGTCATTAAATTATTTGTAACTGGAGCTACGAAACTCCAAATCAAGTGCCGTTAATTTTCCCTAGAAATAGACTCATCAAGCTTTAATTACATAATTTATTCAGTCTCTAGCTCAACTCCAAAAATTTATGGTGATTTTTTAAAATCACGTTATTGCTACTGTCCCAAGTAGATCTATTACAATTTGCTCTTAAATTTCCAAAAGTTTAAACACTTAAGAACTTACTAAGATCTCAATTTCCCTTCTTCAATTTCCTAATCACATTAGTAGTTTCACTTACTTTGTAACATTAATCCACAATTCATCTCATAATTCATTCGGTAATTTTATCACATAATTTATTAAAATACTATTTCCTTATATTGATTTCAAATACATTCAAGAATTTAAAGCATAATTTCATAGCCAAATGTAATCACTAATCAGCATTTACAAGAAATTCATAGTATTTTATTCACGTCTTAACTCATGATGCTTTCGGTTATTCCATTTTATCTCATGTATTCAAAATACCATTCACACATATTAGTTCATGAGACATTTGGCTATCACACATAGTCTTCACTAAATTCATACTCATTCTATTTACCATTACTTAACCGAAACACAGAGATCATATATCATTCTCTAAAACTCTTTTAGCATATACCTTATTTCCATACACAATTCAATCGAGTAAGTTAGCCATTTTCGGCTCATATTATGAACATTATTAATCATTCGAAAATATATATATTTATATATCACATATACTAAAACTTTATTCTATATTCATTAAATTTTTAAACACATAAATTCAACTTAATCGTTTAAGAGCTTACCTCAAAAGTTATCGTACGGCTATATCGACTACATGACTACCTTCGTTTTTTTTCCTCGATCCGAGTTTGTCCCCTTAAGCTCTTGATGCTCAATCAACAATTTTAACTACTCAATTTACAAACGGCAATGTCATCACTTTACATAACAGAAATTAAATTTCACTACTTAAACTATCCACGGCAATCACCTTCTGAGCACCTTAATTTTCTTTAAGCTAAACCACCTCATAGCATACATATACACATTCGGCTAATTATAAAACAAAATCAGCACTCATAACCGAATCATTAACTAAAATCACATTTGGTAATATGCTTAAATAATCTTCAATATTTAATAACATCTAAAACTAATTTGCTTGAGGTGCCATGAATTATTCAAATTGGCAAGTCCAAACCGAATGTTCATTATGCATTTCCTTAGTTCTAGATTCGGCAAATACATGTATAATTACCAAAACTTTATTATAGATATATTTTAAAAAAAATCCAAAACCATAAAACTCAATTCATATAACACCAAACTCAATGCTAAATCACCCAAGGCACATTCGGCACTAGCACAAGCACACACACATTTAACTTTTATAAAATTCAACTTTTAACAAGCTCCCTATGCTTCCATGATCAAAACCGAATGCTCATCTTACCACCAACATACATATTTAATTATCTCAAGCCTCTCTTAATCAATTTTATTCATAAAATCATGAACTCAACAATCCATTACTCATACAAAACAAACATAACCGAAAATCCCTTCATGAACTAATCACTCACATGTAACATACTTTTCAAAAACAAGCTCATAAACATATGAATTTTGGTATCAAATTGTCCATTGAACATTCGTTTACTATCTTCTATCCTCAACTCAAATTTCCTCACTCATTTTCACTAAGGCCGAATCTAAAATGCCTCATAAACTAAATTTATCAAGTGGGTTTCAGCTAGAAAAAGAAGAGAAACACAAATTCATCAACAATTTACAAAACCACATCAAATTACCTTCAAATTTGCCTCCAATTGACCGAACGGTCCCAAAACCATCCTTCACTCTTCTTCTTTTTATGAATTTCAGCTAGGTGAAGAAACAAAGATGAGTTCTTGTTTTCTTCACCAAATTCTTATTTTATTTTATCAAGAAACTATATAATAATGAATATATCAATAAACTACTTAAAAAAAATATCAACTCATTATTATACATATAAAATATGCTTATTTTGCTCACCAAAACCATCATGGCAAGCCACTAACATTAAAAGTGGCAAATTGACATGCAAACCCACTTATTTGCATCATTCAATAATTAATCACTTAAAATAAGCCACACATATATTCAAAGCTTCTCACATAAGTCCTTTTTATTTAGAAACACATTCAAATTGACAAAAATCAAAGCATTCAAATTTCACACATGCATGATCACATATTTTAGACATAAAATATTATATTCAAATTATTTCTGCGACTCGGCTTAGCGGTCCCGAAACCACTTCCCGACTAAGGTCAGAATAGGGCTGTCACACTCTTCTTCTTCTTTTTTATTTTAAATACCAACAAGAGTTTCCTTGTGATATATTTCAAAATTTTGCTAACATTAATATCTCACCATGCAACCCTAAATGATGGAAATTCAAGCATAGTACAAGAGGGGAGTTGCTAACATCTCATGCATATTTTGGTATTTCTTACAATATTATATATGTCTTAGATTTTTGGGTATTACTTTCGAGATTTTTAATACATTACATATTTTATTTTTCCATATAAAATTGTGAAAGCTCTAACAAAATACCATCATTTCTAACGAGTACCAAATACCCTAAACCAAATAGCAAAATTTCTTATGCATACGAAAATCTCTAACCAAGGAGCAAATGATTTCTCATGGATACCAAAATACTAGCCAAATACAAAATTTTCTTTTCGATACACAAATGTTCTTTCGCACATCATCTCTAACCCAATTCCATATCTTCTATATGATACAAAACGTATACCAATAACTATATAGTTAGTAATATCTCTAACCATATACTAAAATTTTTAAATAATATCTAATTTTCTAAGTAATAAAGTCATCATCTTTTTCTTTCCTCACTTGAATTTGACAAAACAATTAATCCCAACACTTTGTTTTGGGCAAATGCTTCTAAACATATAGCATGTATTAAATAAGTTTCAATACTACTTTCCTTTTCTTTTCTTTTCTTTTTTTTAGATTTTAAATCAACACCCACAAGAATTTCCTTGTAATATCTTTCAAATTTTATAAACTACAAAATCTAACAATGTGATAAAAATATGGAAATCTAGTTACAGTAATGGAAATGAGTATGAATAAATCTACCTAAAAGTCAAAATATTTTCAAGAGAAAAGTTGCTCACATCTCATGCATATTTTAGTATTCGTTGCAAAATTTTGTATCTCTTAGATTTTTGGCTTTTGTATTAGAGATTTTTTAAATTCGTTACAGATTTTGTTACTCCATATAAATTTGTGAAAACTCTAAAAAAATATCATCATCTTTAACGGGTACCGAATACCCCAAATCAAATAGCAAAATTTCTTACGTATCAGGTACACAAATGTTGTTACCCATACCAACATCTTTTAACATAATTCCATAACTTCTAACTAATACAAAACGTATACTAATATTTATATTGTTAGCAATATCTCTAACCAAATACTAAAATTTCTAACAAAGACTTAATTTTCTAACTGATAAAGTCATATTCTTCTTTCCTCACCTGAATCTTTCAAAAAATTAATCCCACCACCTTTTTTTTGGGAAAATACTTGTTAAAATATACCATTTACTAAACTAAAAGAGCACTCTCTTTTTATTTCAAAATTTTGCTAACACTAATACCTCACAAAACAATCGAAAAAAGATGAAATCCAAGCATAGCAAAGGAGATAAGTATGACTAATGTGCCTTAGAAGTCAATAAACATATTCAAACAGATTTTGTTATTCCATGTAAATTTGTGAAAGCTCTAATAAAATACCATCATTTCTAAAGGGTATCAAAGTCTGTGACCAAATAATAAAAATTACTTACGGATACCAATCTCATAGAGCAAATAGCAATTATTTCTCACGAATACTAAAATACTAACTAAATACCAAGTTTCCTTTCAGTTACACAAATATACACAAATATTGTTGTGCATATCAATATCTTTTATGTATATTTTGGTATTCGTTACAAAATTTTGTATCCTTTAAATTTTTAGATTTTACAATAATAATTTTTGAATTGATTAATATATTTCAAATTTCCTAAGTAGTCCAAAATATTTAAGGGTGTAATTGATTATTAATTTTGCTTTTAGTTAGAGATTTCCATGTAGCACTACAAATTTTGTAATGGATTTAAAAAAAAAACTAATTTCTATTTAATTTATTTAAAACTTATATAAAATATTTAAATCCCAATTTTTAAAATATTTTAAAAAAATAAATTTAATTTTCTCTTTATTTTCAATTTTTAGAAGTCTATATAAAATTCTATTTTTTTATATATTTTTATAATTATATTTAAATATACCAATTAAAATTTCAAAAACGGTTACTAACTTGATACAAAATTATTTAAAATAATTTTAAATTGTAATTTTAAAAATGTTTTAAAATATTTTTAAAACAATAATTTAAACAATACTTTATATCTTATTTTTAATATGTTTTTAATATGCGCAGAAAATTCTATTTATTTACAGTATAATTGTTCAAATTACAAAAACGATGGGAAAGAAGAAATATTGTTATATGTTGAAAATATTGTTGTATGTTAAATTTTTGTTAACAGTTAAAAAATCTTAATCTATTAATGAGGATTCACGCACACCAAATTATCTAACTGCACGTCGTAGATTGCGGTAAACCTTTAGAAATATTACTATTAATCTATCAGTGGTTGAATATGTAAAAACATTTTACTAAATTTTTGTTTTGAGCTCACAGCACAACCTCTAGACCAAAATCTCATGAATACTTAATGTCAATAGTGATTCAGTCTTTAATTTAATCATAATAACATATTTGCCCATCCAATTTCCTAAAAAAAAATATTTTAATTATTTTTTTTCTTTTTAACCCTTAAACTTATATTATTTATCAAATCAAGTTATACTCAGTTAATAATTAATTAATT
The DNA here is from genome assembly GCA_025698465.1 of Gossypium longicalyx. Lineage (NCBI taxonomy): Eukaryota > Viridiplantae > Streptophyta > Magnoliopsida > Malvales > Malvaceae > Gossypium > Gossypium longicalyx. The sequence goes on along the minus strand of CM047002.1, from coordinate 58,128,340 downwards.
TTTTAAATAGTAAAATTCAAGAAAATTATAGATAATTTTTAAAAGTGTAAAATAAAAAAAATATTTTTTAATATTTTTTAAATTAAAAAAAATTAAATATACTTTGACCATCTGTTTAGGGCGTCGTTGCTCTACTCTCTTCCAAAGCTGTTGCTTCAGCGTGAAAAAACACGTTATAAAACCGTTAACTTCTAGCGAATACTATTAAAATAAGAATTTGGACAAAAATTCTCAAAAATCAGATTATCTCTCTCTTCCCCTTTCTTTCGTATTCGTGTCCATGGCCACTGCCTCCGCCTCTGTAACCTCACCTCTCCTTCAAAAAATCAGCTCGACGGGCTTCTCCACTAGGACCCGACACGCGAGCAAACTCAAACTCAAACTCAGTTTGCACCAATCATGTAATTTCGCGCCATTTTCACTCCTTTCACCGACAAAATCCTCGAGATTGAAGAACATCTCGAGTTTAGAATCCCGCGCTTACGTTACCGGTCCTCCGATAGTGAGCGAGTCCGACCCAAGGATAAACAGTTCGGAGACTGACACCGTTGGAGCTGAGCCACCGAAATTGATAAGCTGGAGGCTTATATTGAGTTTTCTTGTCCAACATAAACTCAGAATCAGTATTTCGGTCTTGGCTCTGGTTGGCGGCACCACCTGTACTCTTTCAATGCCTATATTTTCTGGTAAGGATTTTCTTTTAATTTTTAAGTTAAGAAGAAACAGGAGATGCTCACGCTATTTAATTAAGATTGAGGAAATGTACAGGACGATTCTTCGAAGTGCTCATAGGCGCCAGAAAGGAGCCGTTATGGAAGCTGCTTAGCAAAGTAGGGCTTTTATACTCATTGGAGCCGATTTTCACAGTTATATTTGTGGTAAATATGAATACCTTATGGGAGACAGTTATGTCAACACTTCGAGCTCAGATTTTTAGAAGAGTTCTGATTCAAAAGGTATGTATAACTTATGATTACTTTAAATCATCTTCTCAAGGGATTCGTAATTTAAATTGTAATAGTAGCAGTACTATATTTTCTAATTGATTTTTTTTGTATGTTAATGCACAGGCGGAGTTTTTTGATCGATACAAGGTTGGAAATAGTAAATTTAAGAAAGCTGTTTTATTTATTTATTTATTTTGTTAGATGCTGTTTTCTACATTTGCTTCTTACAGGTTGGTGAGCTCAGTGGTTTGCTGACATCTGATTTGGGATCTTTAAAAGATGTTGTCAGTGAGAACATTTCAAGGGATCGTGGTTTCAGGGCACTTTCTGAGGCAAGCTACTATATACTAAAGTAAAAGTGAGCTAGATGTTGCCTAAAATTAAGCATGTAGTAGTTCGTATTATCTGACTCTGGTGGACGTAATTCTTCCGTCACTAATATTGCAGTTAAAAGTTCCTGGATTTCTAAATATTAGCAGAATTTATATTATGTTTACCTTTGCATTTCCAGGAAATATTTATGTGTGATTTTGTAGAATGGATTATTTGTTATCTCACTTTTTGTTGTTTGTTTAATGTTGTTGTAGGTTGTTGGGACGATCTGCATACTGTTTGCACTGTCTCCTCAACTAGCCCCAATTCTAGGCCTTTTGATGCTTTTTGTGTCCGTTTCGGTTGGTAAATACATTCTCTTTACACATGTTTATGTTCAGTATGTTTGTTCGTTGTTTGAATTTATTCTTTACCACATAAGTGATACTTGTCTCATTTTGTTGCTGTCGAAGGTGGGGTTATCAAGGGTTTTGAGAGTTTAATGTTGTAGTCTATTACAAGTTTAGCCTTTCTTTACTAAACAATTCTCCATTTGTCATGTTTCACAAATATGAATATTTTCTTAACGCTGTTTCCTCTCACACCACCTGAATTTCCTGTGTTAATAATTTCCTCCACCTTTGTGAAAAATTTGTAATACTGGACCTTCGGAGAACATGCCTTATAATTGAGCACATATTCGTTCACTGCACTCTGCGGTACTGGCATGCTCCACGATTATAACTGAGAGACATGGTGGTTGGATCTAATACCAATTGATACAAACCTTTAGAGAACTGCACCCCAAAAGGTAGCTATTGAGCTTGGTACAAGAAAATTAATTACTTTTCTTTATGGGATCCTAGTCCATATCTTGATTGCAATTGGGCACGCATCACATACATATGCTTGGTCATGTCTTCTTATCTGTTTTTGACGGTGATGATTGATTCTTTCTAGCTATATACAAGCGATCAACTGTACCTGTATTTAAAGCTCATGGAATGGCCCAAGCTTCTATGTCCGACTGTGTAACAGAAACGTTTTCTGCAATTCGAACTGTATGTTCTTAAAATGCTCTGGCCAGCTACCTACTGATATGGATATCTACTGATAGAAAATTGCTTTCCTTGAACTCCAAAATTGACAATGTCATCACTTGACATCCTTGTGTTACATTAAGAAAAATTCATAGTGAAAGCTTTGATGCAAGCTTGATGATTGAAATAATAACGTTGGTTGTCATAGGTAAGATCTTTTGGTGGGGAAAAACGTCAAATGTTAATGTTTGGTAGCCAGGTAAGATATTAGTCATTCGCTATTTTATGTATCTCTTAAACTTTTATTGTCTCTACATAAGCTTGGTTGAATGTTCTTTTGTGCACACAACGTATACTTTAAAGGGTTTTGGCAGGTTCTTGCATATCAGAGAAGTGGTATAAAGCTTGGCACTTTCAAATCCATAAATGAATCTTTGACTAGGGTTGCTGTTTATATTTCTTTACTGGCCTTATACTGCCTTGGAGGAAGCAAAGTGAAGGCGGTAAGCATTTTGACCTTGGGATGCCCTTTCTTTAAGGGTGTCTTGGTTGGGTGGAAAAGTAAAGGGATAGAAGGAGGGAGTGGAACAGTGGAAGAAAATAAATTTTGACTGTGCTTGTAACAAAAGGAAATAGGAGAGATTATCATTTTCTATCCTAATGCATAAAAACCAAGCCAGGAGGGAAAATGGAAAAGAAGTTTATCTTAGTTCAAAACTATTCATTTTTCAACAGTTTTATTTTCTTTCCTTTCATTTTTCAACTCAATCAAGCAATGGACGGAAATAAAATTATTTTTTCTTTCAATTTTTCCATCTTTCCTACCAAGCACACCTATGAAAAGAAAATTTATATTTTCCATCTTTCTATTTTTCTAACCCTTAATTTTCATCTTTCCAATTTTCTTTCCACCCTCCGTGCTAATTTCGTGTGCCTTCAACCATTTTCCTGAGCTTCTCTCTCTCTCTCTCATTCATATATGCTGATTGCAGGGTGAACTGTCTGTTGGAACCGTAGCTTCATTCATCGGATACACTTTCACTTTAACCTTTGCTGTGAGTCCCTTTTCTCTCTGCACTCACTTATTTATACCTTTTGATACGTGCTATCTAATGTAATTCTCATACAGGTGCAAGGGCTGGTTAATACATTTGGAGACCTTCGAGGAACTTTTGCTGCTGTTGAGAGGATTAACTCTGTTATATCTGGAGCAGAAATAGATGCAGCACTTGCTTATGGTCTGGAAAAAGATATCCAGAAGAAAGAAGATGATGAAAATATCAAATTATTCATCTCCAATGGTGCTTTTGGGAAAAGTCAACAATTAGATTCACATTACATGTCAGCACTGAAATCAACAAGTGATGTGGGAAGATTAGCTTGGTCAGGCGATGTTGCTCTGGAAGGTATATTGACTTCGAACTGCTTAATTTCAAGGCACTCTTGTATTTTTGAAGTAATTGTTTCTTCTTATTAGCCTTAAGCTTAAGCTATTTTCCTTCCACATGATAAAATTCTATTTCTAAATTTTTTAAGTAAAATGAGGAAGTATCATGCATGTGATCATAATTTCTCTTTTGCAACAAATTTTATCGAAACTGTTAAGCTTGTCTAAATCACTGCAGATAAATATAATCTTGGAACAGTGATCAAAGATACATGCATATCATACTGCACAAACTAATGTACCTGCTTGTGCTGCAGATGTACACTTTTCTTATCCTTTAAGGCCCGATGTGGAAATTCTTAATGGTCTTAATTTGACTCTAAAATGTGGAACTGTGACTGCCCTAGTGGGTTCAAGTGGTTCTGGCAAAAGCACAATAGTACAACTATTGGCACGCTTTTATGAGGTTTGCAAGAAATTGTACTTGTTGATTTCTCTTTTTCTTGTCAAAGCATAGTGTGATCTAACATATTACTGCAAATAAATTTACATTTTGTTCTTGCAGCCAACCAGAGGTCGTATAACTGTTTCTGGAGAGGATGTTCGGACATTTGACAAGAGTGAATGGGCCCGAGTTGTTTCAATAGTGAATCAAGTATAATTTAACTATTTGGGAATAAATAATTATTTAGTGCTTACATATGAAAGCATGGTTCTCCTTGAGTAAAACATTCCCGCCTTCTGAACCTCTGCATGATTAATCAATTGACCTGTTCTACTTGCTGTATAGGCTGACCATTCAACTTGTTCATAGAATAATTCCTTTTCTGGTTAGAAAGCAAAGCTTTGAATTGTATGTTTAGGATTATGACTGTTTCCGATTCAGTTTACTGAAAGGAAATATGACAAGTTTATACCAATCAGAATAGACAATTTAGTCCAGGCTGCTACCCATGATTATATATACATATATGATATATTTAATGCAATGGTGCGTTTCTTTAGATGCAAAAGTTTACAGAAGCTTATTCAAAACTAGCATCATTAATGTTTTACCTCTGCTGAATTTTGTTGTTAATTAGGTGCACTTGATTCATAGCATTTTCTTGCTGGATTACCGTAGCAGGTTTTTTAGGTTAAGGAATAGGTTGGGTTTCGTGGATTAAGCTTGGATGTAATATAAAACTTATATAACTGTAAACAAGTTGTGCTGATTATTCTTACGGAATTTCTTTATGAGACATTTTATTGTGGCATTTCTTAATGTTAATACGGATAAAATGACACAGGAACCTGTTCTCTTTTCTGTCTCTATTGGAGAAAATATTGCATATGGGCTTCCAGACGATATTGTATCCAAGAACGACATTATTAAGGCTGCCAAAGCTGCAAATGCTCACGAATTTATAATTTCTCTTCCACAGGTTCGTTGATTCAATCTATGTAGCTGTTCTCTTATTTTGCAAGCAATTTTATTTTCTTCTAATTTTTGTTGATTGAAAGGGCTATGACACACTGGTTGGTGAGCGTGGAGGCTTGCTGAGTGGAGGACAGAGGCAGGTACTGTACTAAGAGGCTATCTAGACATGCATGGTGCTAGTCCATGCTTAAGATTATTTACATGTGTGGTTGTATGCATGAATGAGAGGAAAGGGTGAAAGCACTGATCGATTCTTATTTTTTCTTCTTCAGAGAATTGCAATAGCGAGAGCTCTTCTCAAGAATGCTCCAATCCTGATCCTCGATGAGGTAATATTTTCATTTGCCTTGTGCATTTGTACATTCTTGCCATGCTGGTCATTCTCACCGTGACAGAAGACATGAAACTAGAGCATTACTGCTATGCCAGGCCTGTATGTCTCTTAGTGAAGGCTTTCTTAATTTATTTTTGACATATTATGGAACTCGATTTCCATTTAGCAAGCATAAAATAAATGCATGCCATTTCAATATTTTGTTGTTGCAGGCAACAAGTGCTTTGGATGCCGTTAGTGAGCGCCTGGTACAGGATGCTTTGAATCATTTAATGGAAGGCAGAACAACATTAGTGATTGCTCATAGATTAAGCACAGTTCAGAATGCCCATCAAATTGCTCTTTGCTCAAATGGCCAGATAGCAGAACTTGGGTCCCATTTGGAATTGCTTGCTAGGAAGGGGCAATATGCTTCTTTAGTTGACACCCAAAGGCTGGCGTTTGAATAATATTGAATTCCATAGATAATATTTCCAGAACGAAGACCATGCAAAAGAGGAAGATCTTGTCTAAACTAGTGGAATCACATAAAAAAAAAAAAAAAGGAGTCTCAGTTATGGAGATTGTAGGACATGAGTTAGCAAAGTTCAATTGGTAAGACCTTTTGATAGCTGTTTTATTTTTATTTTATTTTGTATTTTGTTTGTCGTAAGAGCAGGCGGCAGTGGTGGGAAACAGTTGCATTAAAGAGATAATAGCAAGTCATAGTAGGAACTATTGTTGTAGCAAAGATGATATAATAAACTTATAGGTTTCTTATTATTATTCGAGCCCATTGGGTGGAAAAGTGAGGGATAAAAGGAGGGCGTGAAAAGTGAAAAAAGAATTTTTTGAATGTGCTTAGCTGGAAAGAAAAGTTAAAAAAGAAAGAAAATGTAAGGGATATGGCCATTTTTTATTTTAATGCATAAAAATCAATCGTTTCAAGTAGAAATGATGTGAAGAGAGAAAATGAGAGACATGTATATGTATGTTAGTTTAAAATTATATATTTTTTAAATATTTTATATTCTTTCTACAAAATAGTGAATGAAAAGAAAATATGTATTTTCTTAATGAAAAGAAAAAATGTATTTCATTTTAATTTTTCTAGTTTTCTACCCTTTCAACTTTTTATTTTTTTTAAATTTTCTTTCTACCTGACCAAGCAAACCCTAAATATAATGTTTGGAAATAAACATTCTGTAGAGGATTGGGGTTTAGTCTAATTAACAAAAAACAGGAATTTTCAAATAACAAGAAACAAAATGAATAGCATTGTTATAGGAGTGTTCAAACAGTTGGTTTGGTTATTAATTGAACCAAACTATCATTAACTGAATTAATCGAACTGTATAATCCTTTAATCGTTAACTGAACTAAATTTTTTTAAAAAAAATTAACCATACCAAAATATTTTGGTTAATATAGCCGAATAATTGAATTAACCGGAATTTATATATATATTTTTGTTAAAACAAGTATAAAACATATTAAAAAAATACATTGAAATTAATCAAAATATATGTTTTTGTCTTGAAAGTTAACTAAATTAACCAAAATTTTATGTCTTGAAACACTACAGAAGTCTTGAAATTAACACATAATATTAATTATTAAGTTTGGTTAATTATCCGATTTCAAACCAAGTTAACCGATAACAAAAATTTCAAAAAACCATTAATCAACCTTCGACCGAACTAAGTTTAGCCACTGATCAAACTAAGTTCAGCCGTTGACCGATTAACTGAATTAGATCGGTTCGACCGGTTAATTCGATTTCAATCGAAATTTGAACACCCCTACATTGTTATGTACAAAAAGTTCCATGCTTTCAAAAACTAGATAAGATGATAACAACAGTCAGTTGGAAGATAAAAGAAAATAATTCATGAGAAATCATCAATAGGGATCAACAAATGTTCAAACTACCTCCATCGGCAATAGTGATGCTTGGCACATGCTCCCAATAGAAAATTAAGCAGAGTTTAGCTAAGAATTTATGGTTGAGCTACTAAAGCAAATGTAATGAAAGATTCCCAATTAATACACTTTGAAAACCATCGCTTGGCTGCAAATTGTTTTGATCGATGTTAAAACAAATGTTGCAATAATAAGTAATTCTTTTTGAATGATATAATAAATGTTACAATAGTAGTTACGATAGTTTAACAAAATAGCTAAAAACAATAAACCATAAATAAAGGAGACTAAGATTATTTTTTCTTTTTGATACCATATTTATGTTTACGAGACCTTGCATACAAAAAGGAATCCATCATAAAGTTCCACAATATAGCAAATGATTTCAACCAATCTACTTAACCTCACAAATAATTGCAACTTCACTATCATATAACCGCGTGCATTTAGTTTCTACTCAAACATATTTTAAGGGTTTAATCACTCTCCAAAAAGTGAAAATAACATGAAAAATATGGACTTACTATGTCCTTCATCAATGAACTAATTTGTGTTTTTCACTCCTTACATTGTGCGTTGAACATGAAGGAGTTGATAGCTTTTTTATAGGAAAATAAAATGAATCGTCATATCTCTAATTTTTATGTAAGTATCTTCAAAATGTAATCTCCTCAATGTTTGAGGAATATTTTCTTCATGTCTTTAACTATCTTTTTCTTTTTGATACCACATTTATGTTTACGAGACCTTGCGTACAAAAAGGAATCCACCATACAGTTCCACAATATAGCAAATGATTTCAACCAAATCTACTTAACCTCACGAATAATTACAACTTCACTATCATATAACCGCATGCACTCAGTTTCTACTCAAACATATTTTAAGGGTTTAATCACTCTCCAAAAAGTGAAAATAACATGAAAAATATGGGCTTACTATGTCCTTTATCAATGAACTAATTTGTGTTTTTCACTCCTTGCATTGTGCGTTGAACATGGAGGACTTGATAGCTTTTTTATAGGAAAATAAAATGAATTGTCATATCTCTAATTTTTATGTAAGTATCTTCAAAATGTAATCTCCTCAATGTTTGAGCAATATTTTCTTCATGTCTTTAACTATCTTTTTTGACCAAGTGGCTTATAAGAGAAATCATATGATCTTTGATCAAAGTGTTGGGTTTTTGCCGAGCATTCATCAAACTAGTTTTCGTAGACCGTCAAGCCAAAGTAGCTTGGCCTTTAAATATGTCCTCTAGTTTTTCAATCATTGTCTTACTAGAATCACAACTTTCCAGTTACTTTTGCAAGGTACTGATCACGCTTGCCAATATGTAGCAATGAGTTATCTCATCAGATTCCTTCCAATAATTATTTGCCTTAGTTTTGTCAGCCAGAAGGCATTTATTATCATGAACCAACTTATGGTTCTCATAACTTAGGACAATGCTAAGGTTTCCTTTTCAGTCCTCATAGTTATTTTCGTTCAATTTGTTCTCAGTAAGAATATTAATTAAGGGAGTTGGTGTCATTTCAAATTGGAATATAAACGCTCGTCCATTAATTATCTTTGTATTAAATCAAACATTCAAAAGATTTTGCAACATATGTAATGCATTTAATTTGATGTATACATCTTGCATTAAAACTTTGTAAATCCATTGTAATGGTAATTCACACACCCATTAGATTAAGTAACCGTGGGGTAACCTTAACCAACTAGTAGGAACATGGATTTTCATCCATTAATACGTGAATCCAAACACAATAGATCATACACATATTTACATGGTCATTATTCTAACTTACGTAGAATTTTGTGGGAAGTTACTTAACTAGAATAATCTTGAGCAGAAAACCATCAACTCAACACCCATAAAAAGTATGTGCTCTAATACGAGTCATTATGTAACACCCCTATACCCGATCCGACCATTGGAATTCGATATAGGAATATTACATTTGGTTTCAAAGTGGTCTTGGCTAAACACTAATTCATTTGAACAATGAACAATAAATTTTTTAACTTATACAACTTGATATTATCATTACGGGTGTTCAGGTACAATATTGATTAACTGACTGTGTTTGAAAATGTAATAAATATGATTATCACTTAAAACAGGGGCAAGTATCAACACTAAATCATAAGGTATTAGTACCTAAAACAAGGTATTTGTACCCTTGACAAGCATCAATACTAAAATCAACTTTTGGAATCGAAAACTTTCAAAAAATCTAGTGCAAGTATCGATACTAGGCTTTAGGTACTGCGTTACCAAGGTGTGGTACCGATACCAAATTGGCATTTTTTTTCGAAATCTTGAAATCAAGCTTCAAGTATCGATACCTTGAGTTAATTTCGCCAAAAATACTTTGAAAATTTGCTGAAGCCCCCTACAAAGTTATAGAATCAAACCAGCAACTTAAAATCATTTTAAAATAGTCCAAACATTCCAACATGAACCCAATTATCCATAATTCAAAACACATTCATTTTCAAAAGCATCAAACTTGTGCACTCTAACTTTAAACATACTATAATTTTATATAAATTCAACTTAAGTAAAGTTCACAAAATTAACAATTTAGTCCCATCTACTAGAATCTAATTAATAAGCCTATGTACATGGCATACTATCGACAAAATATAAAAGCATACACTTAATCAAGCTTGGAGATGTGATGGGACAATTAAGTCTCGGACCACTTCTAGATTCTCTTTCGACTTCAACCTACGCGTTAAGCTAAAATAGCTTAGTAAGTACTGCAAGGATTAAATCGTAAACTACATTTCATATTTGAATTTAATATATATACTCGTAATGTTAATTATGTTTGTTTGAATTACCCTTACTAGTTCACATTTCTTTTACAAGACCCAAAGTAAACTAATTAGAACAATTAGGAGCATATGGAATAGAATTGAACATCGTCAAAGCAAATAACAGAGCACCACTGAAGCGAATAACAGAACACCGCCAAAGTGAATAAACAGTAAGCGCGCAATATATTCCTTAATGACATGACACTTATATCCTAATGATTCATATTCGTCTACTTGGGCTCAATATCAATTATACAAACTTCCAATTTTTACATCTTTATCACACACATATAATAATCTTAATACATATAACTCACTTTACCACTTTATTCTCATTCACATTCTTGTACCATAATTTACTATCTTTATAATTTAATCCTTTATATTACTACTACATATAAATTTAAGATTTAAAAATTTAATTGACAATTCCTATTATAGATATCTAAAAAATGGGATTTACTTGTAGTACTTACAACCAAGACTTGAATGATGAGTTTTCTTCTTCCTTCACTCATTGGCTACACTTTTTCATTTGTCTATAGTTTGGTCCTTTTCTTTTTCTATTTTTTTTTTGCATTTCCATAACAAATACATAACATTCACTTGTTAAAATCAAGATTATATAACATATTTATGCTTTAAGAGTAAAAATAACATGTACATCACAAGAAATTTTCATCTCTTGCCTTGAGTTCTTAATATCACATACTAACCCTAACTTTTATCGTCCTTATTATTTAGTTATTGACCCTCTTTTCATGAAACTAAGGTAACCACTAGACTTCTCTATTGGTTTAGATAGGAAACATGAAATAAATTTGGTGAAATGAGCTTGAAAGGTTCAAAAATGGTGGAAAAGGACTTGGATGGAATAAAAGTAAAAGTTGGATGGAAGGATGGAGGAGGGTGATGGTTGACTTCTAAGGAAAGATGAATGCTTTTAATCTTTTCTCAACTTTTCTACACTCTTCTTATGAAAAAAAATCTCATGATTTTTAAGCAAATTGGTCAACTTGCTAATTAATCCTCCATCTTTATATCTTTACACTTTAACCCCTAATCAATATGTCCATAAAATATCTTATCTAGCTATCATTTTATCCTTCATCATCTCTAAAATTCCCATATATGAATCACATATTGTTTGGTAAATTTTCCTCTTAGTTCTTCCTTGTTTTCTATCAAATTTTATTTCACTAGCTTAGACTTTTAATTTCCATATTTTTTCCCCACTACTTTCGCTCTCCTACAATTTAGTCAATACTACGAGTTAAATTTTCTTATTTCAAATACGCTTCGATCCTTCTATGAGCTCTGACAATATACTACACCATCACCTTATTATTCCTACTGAATTTATTGTTTGAAATTTTCCAATATTCTCAACCCTGCATGCTATTGTACCATCCACTGTACCGTGAGGATGTTACATTTTCTCCCCATTTTAAATAAAAATTTTGCTTGTGAAATTTTAACTAATGAGAATAATTGCGAATATTGTTGCCTCATTATTTTTTTCATTTCCCATGTAGCTTATTCAATATTTTGGTGCCTCCACAACCCTTTTACTAAATGAATTTGTTTATTTCTTAATTCATTTACTTCTCGAGCAAGAATTTTTACTAGCTCTACTTCGTAAGTTAAATCAGGTTGAACTTCTATGAACTCAAGAGTAATCACGTATGACAGATTCAATTGGTACCTCATTAACATTGATACATGGAATACATTATGAACTATGTCCATCTTAGGAGGCAAAACTAGTGGCAACTGGACCAACTCGTTCAAGAATCTCACATGACCCAATAAATCATAGACTTAGCTTCCCTTTCTTTCCAAATTAGAGTACCTTTTTCCATGATGATACTTTTAGAAATATTTTTTCTCCCACATTGAACTCAACATCTTTCCATTTCAAATCAACATATGATTTCTGCCTATCAGAAGCTGCTTTTAATTGATCCCTAATTATCTTCACTTTTTCTTCTATCTCTTTAATCAGATCCGGACCCACTAATTTGTTCTTCGTCAATTCTGTCCAACAAATAGGAGTTCTAAACTTTCTTCCATACAGTGCCTCATATGGAGCCATTTTAATACTCGTATGATAACTATTATTATAAGAAAATTTAATTAGTGGTAGATACCTGTCCCAACTTCCTTCAAATCCAATAACAAAACTTTTGATCATATCCTCTAAAATTTGAATCATTCTTTCAGACTGATCATCAGTTTGAGGATGAAAAGCTATGCTAAAATTCAATCGAGTGCCCCAAGCTTCATGTAACTTCTCGCACTTAGATCCCCATCAGAAATAATAGACACTAGCACTCCATGTAGCCTCACTATCTCACTTATGTACAATTCTGCATATTTTTCCATGGTAAAATCTATTCCTACAGGTAGAAAATAAGCAAATTTCATTAATCTATCTACAATAACACATATGGCATCTTTCTTCTTTGTAGTAAGTGGCAACCCAACTACAAAATCCATTATTATCGTCTCCCATTTCTGTTAGGGTATGCCCAAAGACCAATCATGAGATGGTTGTAATCATATACTTATTTTACCTTGTTTATTAATATAAGACATTGCCATTATTATTTCAATTTCTTTTTTTGTGTGTATATAAATAAACTAAATTATAATAAAATCCTAAGAAAATATGATTATTTTTAAAAGGTCCTTAGTCAAGTATTATTGTGTGTAACACCCCTCGCCCGTATCCGACGCCAGGACAGGGTTCAAGGTGTTACCTTTCTTGACTCAACCAACTATACAAAACCGGGCCATAAAAAAATTTCAAACAATTTAAAAACTTCTCTTTTCACATGCAATCTATCTCATATACGGACTTACGAGGCCCAAATCATACATCTGGGGTGGTTCATAACCCAACAAAGAACTCATGAAAAATTTATAAAAGTTTCATGCATCAAGACTCCACACGCCCGTGTGGATATAGAACACACGGCCGTGTGCTAGGGACATGCCCATATCTCGAATCCGTGTCTGAAAACCTGGGCATTCTGCTAAAACCATACGGCCCAAGCACACATCCGTGCCCTATAACCGTGACCTTCACATGGCCGAGACACACAGCCGTGTCTCTTGCCCGTGTACTACTAGCATGCATACTGAGTTTATGGCACGGCCTGGACACACGCCCGTGTGGTTTGCTCGTGTACTAAAATGACTTTAAAGTTTTAAGTGTAGGGGACGCACGGCCACAACACACACCCATGGGCATGAGCCGTGTGTCACACACGGCCTAGACACACGCCCGTGTGTCTTACCCGTGTGGACAAACTAGGCTATTTTCCAAGCCATTTTGTCACCCATTTTGCACAACCTACACAAGATCATGTCAACATACAAATTTCACCCCAAAAGACACCAATTCATCCCAAGAAAGAACATCATATGCATTCATCAAAATGAATAATAACCACTATTCCAGGCTTGATACAAAGTGAAGGGCTTTTGACTTGAGCCAAACTACATGAATAATTCTCTTAATACAATATCCTAGTCTAGCCCTATACATGCCACCTTCAAAAATATAAATCAAACTATACCGAGTGCTGCAGCTGATAGTGTGATCGATATCTCTGAGTTTATGGGGCCCTTAAGCTAGCCTGGCGACACTGAAATAGAGGGAAAGAAAAGGGAGTAAGCATAAAGCTTAATAAGTTACATATAAATAAATATACAACAATCTCACCATTTACCATCATGCTTAAAGCTCAAAGGTAAACATAACTTAACTTACTCATTATCATCTACTCGAGTCTCATTTTCTAAATTAAGGTCGTTACTTATGCTTATCATATAGGCACCTGTAACACTTACAACATGATCAACCTCTCTTTATCAAAATTGAACTATGACTTTCACCATTGAACCGTCTGGAATACAACTGGATATTCTATGAACCTTCAACATTGGATATATTGCTAATGCCATGTCCCAGATATGGTCTTACACTGGCTCTCATATATATGTGCTGATGCATGTCCCAGACATGTCTTACACTAGCACAACTCCTAGCTGATGTGTGTCTCAGACACGTCTTACACTGGTTTTCTCTATCGAGGCCGATGCATGTCCCAGACATGTCTTACTCTAGCACTCAAATCTGTGCCGATGCCATGTCCTAGACACAGTCTTACACTGGCTCTCATAATATGGCCGAAGCATGTCCCAGACATGTCTTACACTGGCACACAAATCACCCAATGTCTTGGCACAAATATCCAGTTCATATCCTAAGGTTTCAACGGGATATTTCTACTATCTCAATATTACAAGGCATTCTCAATTTATAACATAACAACTCGTACAATATCAATTCAATGAAAATATGAATACAAGTATTAACAGTGTAGTTGTATTATTTACATACAACTTACCTTGGTTTACAAAAAGTACTTGACTAGCCGGCTTAGTCGGATTGCTTGGCTTTTCCCCAGTCTAGGCTCGATTTTGGAAAATCTTGTTCTATAATAACAATATACATCCCTTTAGTCACTAAACACAATTAGGCATTCATAAATTCACAACTTTGGTAAAATGACCATTTTGCCCTTAGGCCTTGACAAAATGACCATTTTAGCCCTATGCCCGAAAATTAATTTTTATCAAATTTCCTCATATTTCAAGCCTATATAAACTCTTTTTACTACTATATCAATCCCAAATTCTCACTATTTCACACACTTACCACCTATTTTGCAACTTATGCAAAATAGTCCCTTTAGGTGTTTTCATGCTAACACCTTTCACAAAAGTTGTTTATAACACAACTAGGACTCATATTCTTCCATAAAAACTCAACATATGTCACAAATACATCCATGGAAAAATCCTAAACTCTTGACCATTTTGTAAGATATCACCCTCATTTGAAAGCTCATGCTTCAAGGGTCTTAAAAATATAAAAATCTTGAAGAAAACTCATTAAAATCACTTACTTATGAGTGCTTTAAGTTGCTGAAATTTTTTTAGCTTTCAAACCTCTATTTTGGCTGGTATTTTCGGTGAAGAAAGAAGATGGAGAAGAAGAAAATGATAGCTAGGCTTTTAGGCAATATTTTATCACCAAAACATGACATCATCAACCTAATACTTTGAGTATTTGTTTAAAATCCATCACATGGCCGGCCAACACTATTAAAAAGGGTGTAATTGTCCTTTAAAAGACCTAAATTTTGATTCTCTTACTATATAACACCTTTGGGTACCAAAATGTAACTTTTGCCTTTTATGCGATTTAGTCCTTTTTCGCAATCGGGCTTGAAAACATTAAAATTAATCACCAAATTTTTCATGCACTAATATAATCATACCATAATTTCAAAAAAAAAAATAAAAATAATTTTTCTATCTTCGGATTTGTGGTCTCGAGACCACTGTTTCGACAAGGCCCTAAATCGGGTTATTACATTATGGGCTTGGACAACAATGATGCATTGAGATTAATGTGTAGTTGATTGTTGAAAAAGAGTTGTCATTGACATAAGGATGTCAAAATCAATACATGAGTATGTGTTAAAGAACAACATATTAAACTGACCAGTTATGAGTATGTTTCTTGGATTATTATGTAATAGTCACAATATTACTCGTAATGATAACTATGTAAATGATCCTCAGACTTGAAATCATCATTGTCCCAACATCGTGAGTCGTGTATTTTGATACAGTTAAAATGTCTACTGTAACAAGTTGTGTTATAAAGACTGATGTTGGATATGCCACAATCCATGTAGTGGGATATGGTTGATCAAGATAGAATTTATCCCTCCTACATAATGAGAGAAATAACTTAGGCCTCATAGTGGAGTGAGATTAGAAATGCATGCCATGCTCGAATAAGTTGATATTAGATATCACACTTATTTGTTTATTGTAATCTGCTTAGAAAATCAAGAAATATGTGACTGGACTATACAACTGTGACTATTCCATGACTTGTGTCCAATTTAGATATTATGGATAAAAAGATATAATACATGAAAAGATTATCACAGAAAGATTATGTCAAATCACGACTTCTTCTAACTTGGGTGGAAATGATGCATTGCTAGATACCACTCATTGCTTGTAATGTTAGAAACGTTCTAGTATTACTACTAGCATTACAAGAGCCTATAAGGTCACACCCTATAGTTGAAACGAATAGAACCCAAATACATTTGGTATTCTATTTAGTTGTCCCGTGAATTTAATTAATTGTTGAATTAATTTAATTTGATAATTAAACATTAAATACATTATATGTACAAACTTGTTGTACACAAATAGAGAACATATATATAATTAATATATGAATTTGATTCATACAAAATATTAATTGCATATATTTTACCGAATTTATTAATATAAATAGTTATATTAATTAATTTCGGTCAAAATATAAAAGACATGGAAATTAATATCCTTTTGGAAATAATATAATTCCTTTTTCTAACTTTCTATTTGCCTTCTATATCCAAAAGAATATAATTCATTTTTCTAGCTTTCCTTTTGTCTTCTCTATTAATAAGGAAATAATCCTATATTGTTTTGGAAAGAATATAATTCCTTTTTCTAACTTTCCATTTGCCTTCTATATCCAAAAGAATATAATTCATTTTTCTAACTTTCCTTTTGTCTTCTCTATTAATAAGGAAATAATCCTATATTGTTTTGGAAAGAATATAATTCCTTTTTCTAACTTTCCATTTGTGTCTCTATTAATAAGGGAACAATCTTGATTTTTTTCTTTTAAAATATATGATATCAAAGAGGATAAAAGGATGATAATCCATTAGTGTGTTAATGTTACCAGCTTAATAATTTAAAAGGTCTAGCAACTATTTTAATTCTCTCTAAAAATTTCAAGAGAAAGACGTTTTCGTTGTGGCTTGGAATCGACATCGAATCAACAACATCATTCAATGTTTTCAATAAATAAGGTATATTTTCAACCCTATTTCAACCTGATTCATTCCTCATACATGGATCCTTGGTTATGGATCGTCGGAATAAATTTTCCACTATGCCACGGGGCATACCAACTATCCCAACAATTTCCACTCAGGTATAGTTATTGGTTGCAATAGCCCTAATGGAATATGATGTTCTGCTTTTACTTGCTGACAAACCAGACACTTGGAAACATATTCTACAAATTTCTTTTTTCATCATCTTCCACCAATAAAAATGTTTCAGACCCTGATACATTTTATTACTCTTTATATGCATGACAAAAGGGCCATAATGTGCTTCCCAAAGTATACTTTGCCTCAACTCTCCTTTATCAAGTACACATAACCGATCATGAAATCTCAAATACCTAACTTTGTCAACTTTAAATTCATTATTTTCTCATCTTTAATATATTTCTTGATTGACAATATTTCTTCATCTTCATTCTAAGCATTTAGTAACTCCAAAATATATAAACTTTTTCATCACTTTCTGATCTTTATTTCAAGTAAATTCTAAGTGTTTTTCATCAGATTTTGTAATTTTGTTAAAGAATATCTAATTTGGACAAAATTTAAGACACATATTTATTTTTAACTATTTTGATGCTAAACTTACACAATTTTGCCAATTTTAAGCAGTTTGGAGCAATGAAAGAAAAAACAGTCTCGAAGTCACTCTAGGAAGATCAAATTGTTGTAGCATCCTTACAGCATGATCCATGCAGAAAATGGTTGATTAATACACAATCATGGATGCCCCAAAAATAATATTGTTGGGCGCTAAAAATTCATTTGACCTAATTCTCAATCGGGTTAATGGAACTGGATAGTCTGGTGCAAAGGAAGAGGCCCAAAGAACCCATTGAAGGAGGAATGAGCCAAAAGACCAAAAGAGGCCCAACTGTCCATGTGGTCACCTAAATCAACCATCCAAATCTAATTTAAAATAATTAAAATTCAGCCCTAAGACCCCTTCATTTAACCGTTCAAACCTCTCTTCTTTTTAAGCCATTTATTTTATGCACCTATCTAAATTTGGCAAGACATTGACTTTCTCCTCCTTCATTCAAGGGCTGACCACATATGAGGAGAAAATCAAGGCTCCCTAATCCTAATTTTAGCCGTACCTCACTAGTATAAATAGAGCTCCACTTTTCCATTCATTCATCACTCAATTCATTCTTCTATTTTTCATCTTTCATCTCCCATTTGTTCTCTCTTTTCTCTATTCTTCCATTCCCTATATTTCTCCCTCTCGAAAGAGAGTTAGCAAAGTTTGAGAGTAGCCCCATTTAGCCATATTGAGAGCTTCTAGGCTTGATTGTTCGACAAGAAAAGAAGAGAAAATGAAGGAGCAAACAAGCTGTGCTTCAGAAACCTACCAAAAATGGCTTAGAGTTTCTTCTTTCCTTTAAATCTTTTACTTTTGCTCAATTTCATGAACATGATTTCAACTAAGTGTTTTATTTTCAATAAAATCATGATTGCTTAAATCTTTTGGTGTTAGAATGATTTGATTTCCATAGTTCATTTTATTTAATTCTGTTAAAGGTGTTCTATGCTTTCGATCTATTTACTCATGCAAGTAAAATCATGACAATATTTCTTATACATTATGAATGTAAAGAAATTACTGAATTAATTAATTAATCTAATCAAGGTTTTAATTACTTGACAAAATACTTGTATGGTGTATGTTTAATCAATTAGGAATTAAATTTGTAATAATACCAAAACTATTATTACCTTACATAACCTTGTAAAATGTTTTGTTTATGAAATTATAAGTTTATTAAACATAGAAATATGCTAGGTAGACTTAGTAATTAAATAAAGTTTAACATTTTTACCCTATTAGATAAAGGTTAGTAAATGATTGGCTTCCACAGAATCTCTATAACATCTTTTAACAGTGTTTAAATAAATCTAAGCTAGGAAAGATAATTATTCTAACACAAGCATGCTATTTTGATAACTCTTAAATCTTGCTTATTTTCTGTGTTTATTTTATATTGCTTACTTAGCTAATTCTTAGTTAATTAAATTATTTAGTCAATCCCCTTTTACTCGTTTGCATCATATTTTAATCTATATTATTTTCACCGCCAATTTGTTTAAGTTTTAAATTTTCACAAAGAAGTTGCTTATACAGTCCTCCTTGTGGAGACAATATTCTATACTTATCACTTTATTACTTGTCAATGATTGTGTACACTTGCACATTTCTTCGATCCAAGTTTTTGGTGTCGTTGCCGGGGACTATGTTTAAATACATTATTTGTGAAATTATTATTTTTGCAAATTGGTTTAAATTTTTTGTTGAATTTTAATTTAGTTATTTTTGTGTTTTATTTCAGGTGTTTATGAGTATTGATCATATCATTGACTTACTCCTAATATATCTTGAAATCGGAAGAACATTTAGACAAAGGAGAAGACAAGCAATTCAAACATAGACTGAAGAAATGAATCTTAAGAATCAAAATCAAGATCAAGGAAATGGAGCTGTAAATTGTCAAAATCCAGTCCTTGTTTTTGATGATAGGGACTGAGCCTTAAGACAGTACGTCGTGCCACTTTTCCATGAACTTAATCTTGGTATTTTAGACTCAAGATCAAGGCACAACAATTTGAGTTGAAGCTTGTTATTTTCCAGATGCTTCAAATAGTGTGCCAATTGATTGTCTTACTTTTTGGATTCAAAGTGTTTAGCAAGTCATGAATAGGACAAGAACACTAAAAAATATGTGAAAATAATTGGTGCCTATAGAAAAGATGATACATTAAATGATGAATAGACGTCTCCTTTTATAGTTGATGATCCCATACCAAAAATAGCAAACAAATCTCTCCATAATCTCCATGCTTGTGTCGTCCATTGATTAAGGGAGAAGTGGTTGCTTCCTTGCCAAATTTAGCAAGGATGTTATCTTAATTTCCTCCCCTTGTGGTTCCGTTCCTTGGTGTGAGGAAGAATGAGTCTTCCTTGCTATTTTTAGCAAGGAAGTTAGAATTGTTGTCTCCATGTGTGGCCGGCCAATATTGTAACAGCTCATTTTTAGGTTAAATTGGAACAGTGGTTTCGGGACCACAAATCCAAAGTCAAAATATTTATTTTATTATTTTAATAAGTTTTACAGCATGATAGATCAATTATGTGAAAGTTTCATAAAGAAATTTTACTATCTATATAGTTAATTCGGTAAGAAGGACTAAATCGTGTAATACGTAAAAGTTGAGTTTTATTGTTTAAAGGTATTAAAATGCTATGGTTTATTAATATGGAAGTCATTATTATGCTATTATGCCAAGATCAGGGTTAGTGGACTTTTATGTCCATGAATTATATGTTATTGTAAGTTTAATTATAAGGTTATTTTAGTTATTTAGTTATTAAGGTTGTTAATAGTAAAACAAAGCCAAATTTTATTATATTCATCATCTTCTTGCCGAAAGTGGAGAAAGAAATAAGGGTTTTTGAGCTTCCATGGTTTCAACAACTTCAATCCTTGATTAAGGTACGGTTTGAGCTCGATTTTTAATGATTTCTACATTTTTGAGCTCGTTGCAGCTTAATCTAGTTAGCCCGTACCTTCATTTTTGAAATTATTATAGATTTTGAGATATGCCATTGTTGAATACTTAAGTATTTTGAAAGTTCTTGTTGGATTATTGATGGTTGTTAATAGTTATACAAGTTTTATAAAGTGATTTTTGACAAATATGAGAATTAGGGATTAAATTATAATAGATAAAATTTTTGTGGTTGAAAATGTGAATAAAATGAAAATATGGGCTGTTATGTGAGTATGTGAAATTCAGATATACATGGGTTAAGGGTAAATTGCATAAATTTGCCATTTTGTGGATAAAGGACTAAATTGCAAAGTAGTCAAAAGTCTAGGGTAAATTTGTAATTTGGCCAAAAATTAATGTTTTAAGCAAAATTGAGCTGAATGAAAATTAAATGAGTTAATTTGATATCATATAGATCAAGTTAAGCAAATACCGAAATTAGATCGGGGGAAATGAAAGGTAGACGAGTAGACGCTAGTTTCTATCCGAGCAACTCGAGGTAAGTTCGTATAACTAGAATCGAACTTTACTATACTTGCAATGGTTGAATTGAATTATTTGAGATACGAATGCCTTGATGATATATCGAATTTGTTACTGAGCCTTGTTGAACTGTGAGAATTCATCGGATACGAGTGACATGTTATTGGACTAACAGATATGGTTGAGCTCTTGCATTTGTTGCGGATTCACCACAGCTCATATTAGCTTATCGATTTAGCTTATGAGCTTATTGTTCTGCTCGCCGGAGCTTACTGTTTCAGGCCTTCAGGGCTTATCGTTTTAGCTCAATAGAGCTTACTGGCCATGTCTCGAAAGAGCATGTATGATGATGAATTGACTTATTTATTGACAATGTTCACTCAATTATCCCTTGAAGTTCAAATAAATTCAACGGGCTTAAATAATGTTATATGCAAGTTACGATTTATGTATAAGTTAAATGACTAACATGTGATGATTATGTGTGAATAGGTGATGGTTATATTGAATTGTTAATACGTTATTATTGCTTTGATTAATTTAAATTGTAAGTTTAATTCTGTATTATACGAGCGCGTGGTTAGCCATGTGAACCAAGTCAGTGTCGACCATGGCCAAGACACACGGGCGTGTCTTGTGGCCATGTGAATAAGTCAATATGTATGCCCTATTTTACCACGACTTAGACACACGGGCATGTCTAATTTCGTCTGAGGCACACGGCCTGTTCACACGGGCGTGTGACCTTTGAAAAGTTAAAAATTTTCTAAGTTTTTGAAACTTCTATATGTTATCAAATTAGTATTAAATGAATGATTAAAGCTTTGTATGATTGTATTTAAGTACATTAGATTGTGAATGATTGATGATTATTGAAAGGAGATAGAATTTGTTAATTGAATGCTCTGATTGGAGTTACAGGTCTGGTAACACCTCTTAACCTATTCTGACTACGGTTATGAGTTAGGGGTGTTACAAATATGTTGTCAAAATGTGGTGGATTTTTATTGCTGTTTTTAGCATTTGGTGGATGATTAAAGGCTTATTTCAAGGGATATATATGCTGATTTGTATTTGGAAAAATACTGGGTCCAATCTACTATATCTGGGAATTGAATGGTTGGCTAGGGACTATTAATTTTAGTAATGAATAATTATCAATTTAATTTTCTAGTAAAAATGGGTAGTGGAATTGGTTTTGGGCCTCCAACTTAAGCAATATTGGGCCTCATTGGAATTAATTCTGGATCATCACCATTTTGAAGTCCATGTGACTGCATTATTAATCTTTGAACCAGTACTTGTCTAAGACCAAAATACGACCAAAATTTTTCCATCCTTTCCTTTAGCCCAATCAATCCCCCCAAAAAAATAGTAAAATAACATTCGTTTAACTTAAATGTACTAAATTAACACAACCTCATGGAAATAGGAGAATATAGAAAAATAATGTAAAAAACCATAAAAAGTGTTATTTATATACTTGGAATTTATCAAAAGCAAAAACAACAAGTGGCTCTTTTTCTGTTACCGTATAATTTAATTGTGCTCCCATCAAAGTTCGATTAGCATAGTAAATAGGATGGAAAATTCTATTCATTCGTTGTTCTAACATAGCTCCTATTGCTTAGTCACTCGTGTTGTACATTAGGTCAAATTGTGAACTCCAATATGGGGTAATGATTATTGGTGCTAAAGTTAATCTTTTCTTCAACTATTCAAAAGTTATTAAACAATCATCATCAAAATTGAATATTGAATCTTTTTCCAATAGTTTACAAAGTGGTTTGGCGATTTTGGAGAAATCCTTAATGAATCTCTTGTAAAACCCAACATGTCCCAAAAACTCCTAATGCCCTTCACAGACACCAAGGTAGGAGTTTCCCGATAAAATCAATCTTTATCTTGTCAACTTCTATTCTTTGTCTTATAATTCTGTGTACCAAAACAATGCCTTCTCTCACTATGAAATGACATTTCTCCCAGTTGAGAATAAGGTTTGTCTTTTTGCATCGTTTGGGCACTTTGGCCAAATTATCTAAATATTTGTCATAAGAGTCTCCAAACATAGAAAATTCATTCATAAACACTTCCAAACAATTTTCAACCATGTTAGTGAATATAGCCATCATACACCGCTGAAAAGTTGCAGTTGCATTGCATAAACCAAAAGGCATACACCTGAAAGCAAACACACCATATGGAGATGTGAAGGTTGTCTTCTGTTGATCTTCTGGGGCAGTAAGGATCTGATTGTATCCTGAATACTCATTAAGGAAATAATAGTAATCGTGCCTTACAAGTTTGTCTTATTCAACTTATGGTAATCAATACAAATCCTCCAACTAGTAACATTTTGGCTGGAATCAGCTTATTATTTTCATTTTTTACAATTATGATGCCACCCTTCTTTGGTACACATTGGACTGGGCTCACCCAAGAGCTATCTAAGATGGGGTAAATGATTCCCACATCTAACCACTTAATGATCTCCTTATTGACTACCTCTTTCATGATTGGGTTTAACCTTTTTTGACCATCAATAGTTCCTTTTTCACAATCTTCCAAGATGATTTTATGCATACAAAAGATGGGCTAATACCTTTGATATCAACTATCATCTAATTGATTGCCTTCTTGAATTAATTCAAGACATTAATAAGCTTCTCTTCTTTTTTCTCAGTTAATTCAGTTGAAATAATCACAGGTAGAGTCGAAAAGTTACCCAGAAAAACATATTTAAGGTGAGAAGGTAGTACCTTTAACTCTAACTTGGATGGTTCTTTAGTTGAAGTATTCAACTGCTTATAAGCACGAGAATCCAACTTTAAAGACTCAGAATGGGGTTGTTGATGTGATTTCTTGAACCCAAATAGAACCTCAAAAATATGCCAACAAGACTAACATTCGAATGTTAGTAAAAATTTCACGTTTTTGTTAAGGATTGTCTTGATTAGGAACAAATAGAGGGGACCTTGACCCAAGGTAATTGAATATTTAAGGAATTGAAGATATAAAGAACCCGACCCACTTAAAACTTAACAAATTACCTGAACCTTAGTATGTGATGTCGTCACACTCCAGGATGGATTGGGAATAGAGTGATAAGAAAAGGTTGAATGTTACAAAATTGTTAAGTTTTGATAAGTTCAAAAATTCAGTTAAGAACTGTGAGAGAAACTTTTCTCAAATAAGTTTTATATTCAAAGTTGTGTGTAATCATTTACAATGGCATGACAAACAAAATATAGACCTAGGAGACTAAAGGGCACATTCAACCATTAAGTAATTCCTACATGGAAATTAAATTACATTCATGAATAAAATCATATTCATTGAACACATGAATGGACACATTCTTCCCTTCTAGGCTGTGCATGAATACTTAAGGAAGAAGAATCCACTTGTGTGTTGAATATTTATCAATTGCTCATATCATTCCCCCTTGGTTGTTCTTGATCTTGTAAGTGTCATGCACACTTCATTAAGTCTTACATTAAAGCATGGCATCTGCATAAATAGTTGTGTGCATCTTTTAATTCATTCAACAAACTCATGCATGAATGTGGTGATTCATTGTGACGCATTTAAGGTTGCACTTCTCCCTTGGATGTTCATGCACGTAATCAATGCATGAAAATAAACTAATTAGTCACATTAAGCACCTATACTTCCAATCGGCATGCACCTAACATATCCCTTGAATTCAACCAAAGTTCAAATGTATGGATCAATGGATTTGGCCTTCAAATGTAAATGGTCATATACACCAAAATAATTGCACGAATTTTGATGATTCCATGAATGGACTTGTGCATGCATTAGCCTTAAATGAATTCATGATGGAATTAAAGTGGTCAGCTGAACAGTCTATACAAAACCATTATAAATAAAAGATTAGATCACATCAAAACAAGCACATTTCTTATAAGCTCAATGACATTAAAAAGAACAAACGCAACATATTATATATTCAGGAACACGACACCATTATGATTAAAACTAGACTCTCAACATAAGTAAATTAGCACACACATAATTCATGATAATAAACCAACATAAAACTTAGCCAACCGATTAAACATAAATAACTTGACACATGCGAAATAACAAAAATTATGGATAAACTTGAAATGTAAATTCATTGAAGTAAAATAAAGCTAGAATTAATCTTAAAGATTCAAGGTAGATGGATGGATAGATCAGACCCACTAAAATGTTCAGCCATCACTTGAATTGTGTGAACCAGATTTGAACTTGGACTCGGCCCATCTCGGATGCCTTTGACTTGGCCTTGGCTCCAAGGCCCATGCATCAAGCCATAAAAGTCTTCCTTGAAACGATCAACTAGGGCCCTTGTAAGTGACCCAACAGGAACTTGAAAGGGATCTAGCAAGGCCTTATGCGTTCTTTGCACAATTGGGCTTCTAATGTTTGACCCATTATCATCCTTCAAAGGTACACCAGAATTTGTCTTAATGCTTGATTATGGAATCACGTTAGTTGTAAAGTGAATCCCTTCAATTCAACTTCTAATTCAGATTGATTTTCATCTTCTTCATCGTCACTTAGCATATCTGGTGCTAAGAATTGTTCTAATGGATCATCCATTGGAAATGATTCCATCTCATCCATAGCAAAACATTCTTCTCCCGCATCAGGGTATCTCATAGCTTTGAAAAAAAATGAAAATTTACCTTATTGTCTTGGACTTGCATGGTAAGTTCTCCATTCTAAGCATCATTTAATGTTCTTCCGGTTGTTAACAAAGGTCTTCCCAAAATGATAGAGACTTCTTTATCTACTTCAAAATCTAAGATAAGAAAGTTAGCAGGAAAAATAAATTTATCAACATGTACTAGAATATCTTCAATCTTTCTTTCAGGATGTGCTATTGATCAGTCTGCTAGCTGTAGTGTCATTTTTGTTGGTCTGACTTCACCAATTCCCAATTGTCTAAACACAGATGTTGGCATCAAGTTTATGCTCACTCCTAAAACTCATAAAACTATACCACAATATAAATTTTCGATGTTACACGGCATGGTAAAGCTTCCAGGGTCTTTCATCTTCAGTGGCAGCTTTTTTATAGGAATGCACTGTACTCCTTAGTCAGAGCCACTGTCTAAAATTCTCCCAACCATTTCTTCTTAGAGAGGATGTCTTTCATGAATTTAACATAATTTGACATCTATTCCAAAGCCTCTACCAACGAAATGTTGATATGTAACTGCTTAAGTACATCTAAGAATTTCTTAAAGTGTATCTCATGTTGTTGCTTATGGAATCTCTGTGAGTAAAGAGGTGGTGGAGGTTTTACCTTGGCTGGATAAATTTTTGGAGCTAGTATTGGTTTTGAATCTACCTTGGGTGTCAATTCTTTAGGACTACTTTGTTGTGGTTGTGCCTCAGTAGGGATCAAAGAAATAGGATTCTGCACTATGGGATATTCAACTTCTAGTTGAACTTCCTTCTGATTATGGATAACAACAGACTCATGTTTGGGTTCAACAACTGTTAGTTCCAACACCTTTCCACTCCTTAAAGTAACAGTCTTACACTATTCCTTGCTTGTGGTTTTGGGATTCTCCGTATCACTTGGCAAAGCACCTTGAGGTCTATTTCTTAGCTCATTGGCTAACTGTCCTATTTGGTTCTCTGGATTCCTTAGAGTTGGATCATTTTTAGTCATATATGCTTTCAGTATGTTTTCCAAATTATTTCAAGACTCGACTGGCTGAGATTTTTGCATCTATTGAGAAAAATATGGTAATTTACTCCAAGAGAAATTGGGATGATTTCTCCATTCCAATTTTGTTGTTGGTTTCCCACGGAGTAAATAGATTCAGGATTGGGTGGACATTCTTCAAATATGTGACCATCACCACAGTAAATGCATGCGATGTTCTCAAGGTGACTTGGTTGTTGACCTGTCATGTTAGTGTTGTAATCGTTGACAAAAATATTCTTAAGCATGGAAGTCATAGTAGATACTTGAGCTACTGAAGATGTAAATCATCAACTTCAAGAACTCCTGCCACTCTTCTTCTTGTGACTACTCGATGAAAAGGCCACTAGTAGTTATTACTCGAAATCTTTTCAAGTATCTTATATGCTTCATTACATGACTTTAAAAGAAAAGCTTTCTTAGCTGAAGCGTCTACCACCATTCTTGTGTGAGCATTGAGACCATTGTAGAAGGTATCCAGTCGAATGCAATGAGGAATTCTATGATGAGAGCATTTATGTAATAACTCCTTAAATTGTTCTTATACATTATACAATGACTCATAATTGTATTGTTGAAATGTAGTAATTTCATTTATGAGTTGGACATTATTACTTGGTGGAAAATACTTCATTAGAAAAATGTTCTGCCAATTCTTGTCATTTGGAAACAAAATGGGGCAGTAAGGAATTCAACTGTGCTCGTGAGTGATCTCACAATGGATATAGGAAAAGCTTCAATCTTAAGGCATCTTCAGATACTCCTACTAACTTGAAAAATTCGCATACTTTCATAAATAAGCGGAGGTGCAAATGTGGATCTTCAATAAGCATTCCACTGAAATGATCCATTGTTTGCAACATCTAGAACATCACCAGTTTTAACTCGAACTAAGGATCTTCAATCTTGGGTCTTAGAGTTCTAGGATTGAGTTCACTAAACAAAGGCACAACATACTGCCTAATCACTCAATGTCTGTCTTCAGCAACAAGGATCGTGTTTCGATTATTATAAGCTGCATATTCTCTTGGATTTTGATTCATCTCTTCGACTTGTCTTTGGGTTGAATGTTCCCTTCTTCTTTGCCTAAAAGTATATTCAATTTCTAGGTCAACTAGCAATAGATCAATAATTCGGTCTATGTTCATAAACTCTGAAAAATCATGAAAAATAATTAAGTTAAAATAAAAATAATAAAAATAAAATAAAAATAAGCCAAAGTAAAAAAAATATATTAAAAAATAATGACAAATACAATCCTTAATAGCGGTGCCAAAAACTTAGTGCCGTATGATTATGTGCAAGTTACACGGTCATACAAGTAATAAGTAGTGAGTAAAAGAGTATCGTCTCTACAGAGATTGTTAAGTGAATTATTTGCAAAATTAATTTTAATCAATTTGGTTAAAAAATAATAATGAGAGAATGATAATGATGGAAGTCACAATTTAAGTTATGAAAGTAATCAAAATTCAAACACCCATAAAATAAAACAACATACCTTGTAGGAAATAAACACAAGGAATAATATAACACAACATGAATAAACTAAACTAAAATATTTCACTTTAACAAGAATTCATTATTAGTCATAAAAAGAAGATCACGAATGGTTCATGGCAATATGAAAATCATTAAACCCATTTAATTAAGGCATAGGCTCCTCTCAAAGTCCTATTTTGCTCCTAAATTAATTAGCATATCCTTATGTTAAAAAACTAACTTAGAAATCACCCTCCGAAGCATTTACACAATTTATGCATACAACAATTATCTTTTGAAATCAACATGATATGGACCATTTAAATCTTACGTCTATTAACTATTACCTCTTCCCAAATTAAATAGTTAATTCAATTACCTACAAATGTTTGCCATACATTCACAAGTATTAACATGAATTAAACCTAAATGAATGAAATATCATTAGCATAGAATATTTAGGAAACAAATACCAATGAACTCAAATCATGAGTCATATCCATTTTGAATAAAAAAAATTAAGTCATGTCATATTAAACTGAAAATATAAAGATAAGATGCAATCTTGTCTCTCAACATGGAAAAAAATAATTTAACAGTACAAAGAAGGGTAAGACAGAGCAGCCAAGGGGGGCTATCCATGACCATTTCACAATGCGAAGACTAAATAATTGAATGTAGAGGGCTATATATGGTTGCTTCTTTTGGCTTCCCATGCTGGCTTTCTTCCCCATCTTTAAGTTAAAATCACCTAAACATCTCAAGTCAATCTCTTAGCTGCTTTCATTTTGGCAAGTGATTGCCTTATCTTGTGGAATCAAAGTGTTTAACAAGCCTTAAATAGTGCAAGAACAATTAAGAATATGTGAAAAGAATTGGTGTCTATAGAAAAGATGATATATCAAATGATGAATAGAAGTCTCCTTTTATAATTGATGAGCCCATGCCAAAAATAGCAAACAAATCTCCCCATAATCTCCATGCTTGTGCCATCAATTGATTAAGGGAGAAGTGGTTGCTTCCTTGCTAGATTTAGAAAGGATGTTACCTTAATTTCCACCACTTGTGGTTTTGTCCTTTGGTGTGAGGAAGAATGAGTCGTCCTTGCTACTTTTAGTAAGGACGTTAGACTTGTTCTCTCCATGTATGGCTGACCAATATGTAGTCCAAATGTATTGGATTCTTATTGTTAGTTTTAACAGTGAGTGGATGGTAAGATACTTCTAATTTTAGCAGTGAATAATTACCAATTTATTTTTCTGGTAAAAATAGGTAGTTGAATTGGTTTTGGGCTTCCTTAGAGTTCATTCTGGATCATCACCATTTTGAAGTCTATGTGACTGATTAATCTTTCAACATGTACCTATCTAAGACCGAAATATGACCAAAATTCTACCATCCTTTCCCTTAGCCCAATTAATCCCCCAAAAAATAGTAAAATAACATACATTTAACCTAAATTCGCTAAATTGACACAACCCCATAGAAATAGGAGAATATAGCAAAATAAAGTAAAAAAACCATAGAAAATGTTATTTATATACTCGAAATTTGTGTAATTTGTAAATAAAAAAGTGCTGAAATATCTATATATTTTAGAGTTTACACTAGTTTAGTAGCATTCCTACTGAAGGTCCCCACCTTCACCTTTTATTGTTTATGGGGGTAAGTGACTCCTTCAAGTTGGCCGGAGTTACCAAAGATGCATTAAGGCTGAAGTTGTTCCCATACTCATTAGGGGATACAATAAGAGCTTGGCTAAACTCATTGCCATTTGGTGCAATTTCTACATGGCAACAATTGGCAGAACATTTCCTAATGAAGTACTTTCCACCTAACAAGAATGCTATGTTGCAAAACGAGATCAATACCTTCCAAAAGATGGATGATGAATCCTTATATGAGGCATGGGAGAGATTCAAAAAATTATTATGAAAATGCCCTTACCACAGAATTTTGTATTGCATCTAATTGAAGACATTTTATAATGGTCCTAACGCACACACGAGGATGGTAGAGGCGCTTCTACAAATGGAGCACTTCTTTCTAAGTCTTATAATAAGGCTTATGAAAGTATTGAAAGGATAACTAGTAATAACTACCAGTGGCCAACCAACCGAGCAACCACAAGACGTAGAGTTGCAAGAGTACATGAAGTTGATGCCCTTACTTCCCTTTTAGCTCAAGTATCCTCTATGTTCTCAATGATTAAGAATTTTACTACTAATGGTTTTGTAACACCCCTTACCCAGTTCGGCAACTGAACTCGAGTAATAGGATGCTACAAACAAATATAGAGTAATTACATGTCATTCATAGTTCAAAATTTCAATACAATATTATTTCACCACAGATAATCATGTATAACATGAAATTCAATCAATTTCAGGTTTAAATCAAGCTTACGAAAGCTTTAAATTAACCCAACATCAATCAAGGAAGAATTCAAACAAAAACAAAAAGATAGGAAAAATCTTCAAATAGGGGTCACACGGTCATGTCCCCTGACCGTGTGAAAGGCTAAGGCCATGTAGGGATGAGACTCATAGCTGTGTAGGTAAGCCATGTAATAGCCTGATGTCGTATGGAGCTGGACTCACACGGTTGTGGGAACAACAAGTGTAACTCATGCCATGTGGGTCAAAAGTAGAAATATTCAAAAGATGTCACATGACCGTGTCATTGGTCCATGTAACAGACTATGGCTATGTGCACAAATTGTTACTGTAACACCCAGCAGATGGGCTTGGAAGGTTTGGCATCTTAAGTGAAAGGATCGCCAGTGTATCGACGAACTAGTGTTCTCCAAGAGTTGTGCGAGCATGGTGTTTGCTAGAAGCGTATCAACAAGGGTGTTCGCCAGTAGCAGTGCGCAAAAAGTAATGGTACTGGGGTTTACCAATTTCTCTACGAGGTAGGTTCACCAGTCTATGTTGAGAACTAGTTTTTGCCAGTTAAAGTTACAAACTTGTGTTCGATGGTGAAAGATACAATCTGACTCAAATTAGGAAAAAAGTGATTTAGTGTATCTAGAAATACTTTACGTGTAAGTAACAACTTTCCCAAGTCAATTATGGTATCCTAAGATTTCCAGGACTCTTAGGTCTATAAACAAGACCCTTAAATTCTGTGAATTCTTCACTGAATATTTTGTCGTCAAAGTCTTTGCTCTTGGTTAAGTATGTAGCTATCAGGGTAAGTCTCTGTCTTGTTAGGTGTGATTGTCCAAGTTTCATTGCATGAATGTAACACCCTACACCCAAGTCCTACGCCGGGACAGAATGCAAGGCATTACCACACTTAAACACATGCATTCCAACGTTCTCGAATCATCAAGGCGTGTCCAAATTTAAAACTTTTTCAAACCTTGTCTAAATTTCTTAAAATTAGCCTACGAGGCCTCAAACAACCATTGGAAAATCATTCAGGACTGGCTCGAGTCCTTAACCAACTTTAGAAAAATAGCTCTTGAAATAGGGCACACTCCCATGTGGAAGGGCAACACGTCCGTGTGGAAAGGCAACACGCCCGTGTGGTCACTAAGATATCGCCGCGTTGATGGCCCGTGTGACACACATGACCTAAGCATCTCGGGACACACCCGTGTCCCATGCCTTTATGAATTTAATTCTAAATTCGAACCTACAGGGGTTTTCACATGGCTTGACACACGCCCGTGTCCCTCACATGGCCATGACATGCCCGTGTCCTAGCTCGTGTCTACAAACCTTGACATTCTGTTTCTAACGTTAGCATCCAATTTAGGGCACACAGTCAGGGCACATGCCCGTGGCCAGAGGCCGTGTCCTCCACATGGCTGAGACATACGGCCGTGTCTCTAACCGTGTGTTTACTACCATGCATTCTGACTTGAAATTTTTACGTGCATGGGACACACAGTCGGACAACACGCCCATGGGGCTGACCGTGTGTCACACACGGCCTAGACACACGTTCGTGTGTCTACCCGTGCAGACAATATATGGCTATCTACCAAGCCCATTGCAACCCTGAAACAACCTGATTTCTCAATTCAACAACCACATCTAAGTCATCTACACATTTCATATATATACCAAAGCAACCAACGAATTACTCATTCATTAAAGAACCTCTTGTATTCATATAACAACCTTCAACATTAGCCATTTTCCATGGCCTATTACAAAATGGTGTCAATTACTAAAACAAGTCAACACATTTGGCCCAAAACAATGTGACACTAAACAAAATCAAAGTTCCTATACATGCCATAATCAAAATTTAAGAACTAATTATACCAAGTGCTTCAATTTGATAGTGTAATTGATGTCTCCGACATCCATTGATCCACGAGCTAATTGGGCGGCACTTTGAGAAAAAGGAAAAGAGATAGGGTAAACATAAAGCTTAGTAAGTTGCATGAAAATAAACAACAACTACTTATCATAAAGCAATATGCTCATAACCTTCCATAGCTTATTTACAAATACTATAAATAGACGTAAGTTCAACTTACTCATCACCATCTAATACAATTCATATTTCATGCACTGAGCCCATATCTCATACATTTCAATTTGGTCCTGTACCATTCATCACATAATCACAACTTTTCTCATTTCGATATAAATCATAAACCTTTTGTTGAACCATTTGGAATACTATCGGATTCTCAATAGCCTTAACATGGGCTAAGATGCCGACGCCATGTCCCATAGATGGTCTTACACTGGCACGCAACAAGCTGACACCATGTTCCAGACAGGTCTTACACTAACTTGTCCATCGCGAGGCTAATGCATGTCCCAAACATGTCTTACACTAGCTCTCGTCTCAACGCCGATGCATGTCCCAAACAAGTTTTACACTAGCTCTCATATTGTGGCCGATGAATGTCCCAGACATGTCTTACACTACCACACATATCACCCAATATAAGGGTACCAATATCCAAGTTTATTCCAAATGCTCAACTAAAGTCCCTATTATGTCAATTTCTCAACATGTATTCTCATATTCAAAATCAAAGCAATTTGTGTCATATCAATACAAATGCACATCATAAATATAGAGTTGCATTATTAACATACAACTTACCTCGGATTACAAAAAAAGTAGGCAGCTATTTGGTTTTAGTCTACTTGCTTTGCTTTTCCCTGGTCTAGGCCCGGATTTTGTACTTCTTGATCTATAATGATGAAAATTCACAAATTTAATCATTTTATTAATCTAGGTACTCAACAATTTAAAAATGGGCAAAATGACCATTTTGCCCCTAGACTTTTACAAAATGACCATTTTACCCCTAGGTTCGAAAATCGATTTTTATCATATTTTCTCACTAACAAAGCCTAGATGATTACTTTTTATACTAGAAGCAGTCCAAAAATTCTCAATATTTTACACATTTATTAACTATTTTACAACTTATGCAAAATGGTCCTTAGTTAGGGTTTCCATGAAAACTACTTCACAAAAGTTGTTTATTACACAACGATAACTCATTTTCTTCCATAAAATTTCAGAAAACAACATGAACACACTCATGGTAAAACCCTAGAGTTTCAACCATTTTGCAAAATAGTCCCCTCATTTGAAAGCTCATGCTACAAGGGTTCTAAAAGTACAAAAATCAACAAGAAAGACCATCAAAATCACTTACTTGTAGGGAGACTAAGTGGCTGAAATTTCAAGCTTCAAAAACTTCTCTAATGGCTACTATTTTTTGTGGAAAAAATGGAGAAGAAAGATGACCCTTTTGATTATATTTTAATATTCAATTTGCTAATGTCATCACTTACCAACCCTAGTCATCTTTTGACTTTTTGACCACCTTTATCTCCTATGGCTGACCTCTCTCTAAGGGTATAATGCCCTTTAAAGACCTCAAATTTAAGTTCTCTAGCTATTTGACACCCTTAGCTATCAAAATAGGACTTTTGAACTGTATGATATTTAGTCATTTTTTGCAATTAAGCTCTCAAATGTTAAAATTAAATCACTAAAATTTTCATGCACCTTTATAAACATGCCATCACACATAAAATAATATTAAAATAATTTCTATGGCGTCAGAATAGTGGTTTCATAACCACTCTTCCGACTGGTCCTAAAATCGGGCTATTACAATTCTCCCCCTTTGGGAATTTTGTCCTCCAAAATCTTACCAGTGAATAAGTTTGGGTATTGGTCTCTCATAGTCTCTTCGGGTTCCCACGTGACTTCTTCAACTCCATGTCTATGCTACAAAACCTTCATGAGTGCTACACTTTTATTCCTCAATTGTTTGACCTCCTAAGCCAAAATCTTAACTGGCTCTTCGCCATAAGTCATGTCTGAGCTAATCTCAACCTCTGTTGGCGTGATCACATGTGAAGGATCTGATCTATATCGACATAACATGGACACATTAAACACGTCGTGAATACTTTCCAACTCTGAGGGCAAAGCAAAACTGTAGGCAATAGGCCCTACTCTCTTTGTAATGTCATAAGGTCCAATAAACCATGGACTTAATTTGTCTTTCCTTCTGAATCGAAGAACCTTCTTCCACGAGG
Organism: Gossypium longicalyx; assembly: GCA_025698465.1. NCBI lineage: Eukaryota > Viridiplantae > Streptophyta > Magnoliopsida > Malvales > Malvaceae > Gossypium > Gossypium longicalyx. Next base: position 58,093,381 of record CM047002.1, on the reverse strand, counting down.
ATGCTTTCAAAATACTTTATCCCTGACTTGAAACTCGATCTCTTTCTATTTCAAATTCACGTAGGATTTCTGTCTATCTGAAGCGGCCTTCAAACAATCGCTAGTCACCTTAACTTTCTCCTCATTCTCTTTAACTAAGTCAACCCCGTGTATCTTATTCTCTCTAAGCTTAGTCCAATACAAGGGTGTTTGAAACTTATGCCCATACAAAGCCTCATAAGGCGCCATTTTCAGACTTGACTGATAACTGTTGTTGTAGGCAAATTCGGCTAGCAGTAAATACTTTTCCCAACTGCCTTGGAACTCGAAAACACAACACGGCAACATATCTTCTAAGATCTGTATTACTCTCTCCGACTGTCTATCGATTTGCGGGTGGAAAGCTTTGCTAAAATTCAGTTTCGTTCCTAATGCCTCTTGCAACTTTTTCCAAAATCGCGAGGTAAGCCTCGGGTCTCTATTTGAAATAATTGACAAGGGCACTCCATGAAGTCTCACGATCTCAGAAACATAAAGGTCGGCCAATTTCTCAAGGGAATAGTCTGTACGCACTGATATAAAATGTGCCGACTTAGTAAGTCTATCAACAACGACCCAAATTGAATCCTTTTTCCTTGGTGTCAAAGGCAACCTTGACACAAAATCCACGGTTACTCGGTCCCATTTCCACTCGGGAACCATCACAAGCTGAAGTAAACCTGAGGGTACTTGGTGTTAGCCTTTACTTGTTGACAAACTAGACACTTAGAGACAAATTTAGAAATGTCTCTTTTCATTCCTGACCACCGGTACATTTTCTTCAAATCATTGTATATTTTCACACTACCCGGGTGGATAGACAAACAACCACTATGTGCCTCTTGCAAAATCTTTTGAATGAGCTCATTATTCTTAGGTACACAAATTCTGCCTCTGTACATCATACAACCGTCAGTACCAATACTAAACTCTGATTCGACACCCGACTCACACTAAGTTCTCTTGGCTTGTAATTCATTGTCGTTATTCTGAGCTTCGCAAATATCTTGCAGGAACATCGGTCTAGCTCTCAACTTTGCTAGAACTGAACCATCATCAATGATTGACAATTGAGCATTCATAACCCTCAAGGCGAACAATGATTTCCTACTCAAAGCATCGGCTACTACATTAGCCTTTCTGGGGTGGTAGTCAACCACCAACTCGTAGTCTTTTATCAACTCTAATCATCGCCATTGCCGTAAGTTCAACTCCTTCTGAGTCATCAAATACTTTAGACTTTTATGGTTGGTGAAAACCCGACATCTCTCACCATACAAATGGTGTCTCCAAACATTTAATGCGAACACTATAGCTGCTAGCTCTAAATCATGGGTCAGGTAATTTCTCTCGTGTGGGTTTAGCTGTCTCGAGGCATAGGCTATAACCTTGCCTTCTTGCATGAGCACATGCCCTAACCCATTCAAGAATGTATCACTATACACCACAAACTCTTTTCCTGATTTCGGTTGCACTAAAGCTGGAGCTTCGATCAACAAAGCCTTTAATTTCTCAAAAGTCTATTGGCACTTCTCTGTCCATTCAAACTTGACATCCTTTTGTAACAACCTTGTCATCGGAGTGGCTATCATAGAGAATCCATTCACAAATCTTCTATAGTATCCAGCCAAACTCAGAAAGCTTCGAACCTCTGGCACATACCTCAGCGGTTTCCACTCAACAATAACCGAGATCTTGCTTGGGTCAACTCTGATCCCATCTCCCAACACGATGTGTCCTAGGAATCCAACCTCTTTAAGCCAAAATTCACTATTACTGAACTTGGCATATAATTGCTTATCTCTCAAGGTTTGTAAAACAGTTCTCAGATACTCCGCGTGCTCACTCTCATTACTTGAGTAAATCAATATGTCGTCGATAAAGACTACCACGAACTTATCCAAATACGGCTGAAAAATTGGTTCATTAAGTCCATAAACACTGCAGGAGCAGTTGTTAAACCGAAGGGCATAACAAGAAACTCGTAGTGCCCATACCTCTTTTTAAATGCAATTTTCAGTACATCTTGCTCCTTAACCCTTAACTGATAGTAGCTCGACCTTAAGTCGATCTTGGAAAACACGGTGGCTCCCTTCAACTAATCAAATAAATCATCGATCCTCGGCAAGAGATACTTGTTATTCATGGTTACTTTGTTGAGCTATCGATAGTCTATGCACAATCTCATCGACCCGTCTTTCTTTTTTACAAAAAGTACCGGAGCACCCCACGGGAATAGCTCGGTCTTGCAAAACCCTTATCTATTAACTCTTGTAATTGAGCCTTCAACTCCTTTAACTCCATATGAACCATCCTATACGGAGTGATTGAAATGGGTGTCGTACCAGGGACCAACTCGATACCAAACTCAACTTCCCTAGCTAGAGGCAATTCGGGCAACTCTTCTGGAAACACATCCGGGTATTCACATACCACAGGCACTGACTCAATTTTCACTTTTGACGCCCGAGTATTAACACAAATACAATGTAGGACTCATATCCTTTTCTCAAATATCTCTCCGCAGTCATAGACGATATTACTACAGGCAAGTTATTCGATTCACTCTGTTCAACCCGGAGGACATCCTCGTTTTCACATTTCAACTTGATGAATTTTCGTCCACAATCCAATACAACCCCATAAGAAGTCAACCAGCCCATACCGAGGTTTACATCGAATTCATCAAACAGTAATAATATAAGGTTAGCCAGAAAACAATGACCTCTAATTTTTAAGGGACAGTTTCTACATACTTGGTCTACCAACACATGTTTGTCTAACAGGTTAGACACTTTCACCAAAAATTCAGTAGGTTCAACTAGCATATTCATACTGGGTACTAATTTCATGCAGACATAAGAATGGGTAGACCCGGATCAATTAAAGCAATAACAGAAATATCATGAAGTGAAAAAGTACCCATAATCACATCTGGTGAAGATGCCTCTCTGTGAGCGCGAATGGCATAAGTCCTTATAAGCGCATGGCCCTCGGACCTCATAGCTGAATCTCTAGGAGCACCTCTACCGTTGGCCCCACTGCCTGGATTCTTTTGTGGTCTACCCTTCGAAGGAGCACTACTCGCCCTCACATCTTTCTTTTTCTTTTTCTCATCCAACTCGGGACAATTACGAATAAAATGGTCCAACAACCCACATTTAAAACAACCTCTCTCATTCCCTCGATTCTCGCCGAAGTGAAGCCTACCACATTGCGAACACTCCGGCCTATTTGGCTGAGCACTACCGACACTCACGATAGAAGTGGTCTAGGCTTTAGAAGGCATATTCTACTTGTTCTCACTCTTACTTGAGAATCCTACCGAAGTATTCGATCGGGTGGTGAACTCCCCCGATCTCTTGATGAGGTTTGATGTGATTTCCCCATCTGTCCTTTCCTTGAGTCTCGGGACTTAATGTCAGCATTTCTCTTCTCTTTGGCCAATTTCTCGGCCTTACATGCTCTCTTCACGAGCACCACGATTTCTCTCAATTCTAAAATGCCAGCAAACAATTGGATGTCTTCGTTCAATCTGTCCTCAAATCTCTTACACATGATGGCTTCGGTAGACACGCACTCTTTAGCGTATTTGCTGAGCCTCATAAACTCACACTCATACTCTGTTACTGTCTTTTGGCCTTGCTTCAATTCTAGAAATTCCTTCATTTTCTGATCTATAAACCTTTGACTGATATACTTCTTTCGAAATTCCTCTTGGAAAAACTCCCATGTAATCCTTTCCCTTGGTACAACCGACACAAGGGTGTACCACCATTGGTAAGCTGAGTCTCGCAGGAGTGACACAACACACTTTATGCACTCTTCGGGTGTGCATGATAACTCATCAAATACCCTAATGGTATTTTCTAGCCAAAACTCTACTCTCTGTAGGTCATCATCAATATTTGCTCAGAATTCCTTGGCCCCTTGCTTTCTGATTCTATCCACTGGAGGTTTCTCTCTTCTAGCTATCTCTGCTCCTTGAGGAGCTATATGGACGAGTTGAGGAATTGAAGGAGGTGGGGGAGGTGGAGTATTCGGATTCGCATGAATAAACTCCAAGTACCAAGCATCCATCATGTGGAGGTAAGCTTCTCTAGCCCCTCCGCCTTGACTCATTGTCATAGGCCCACTATCAATTGGCGCGGTCCCTTCAGCAGGAGCCAGTGCATTACTTTCTACGTCATCTACCGTAGCTACGTTAGGATCCATTTACTGTATAAATAAAAACACAATATATCTCGTCAGGAGTTGTCACATTATCAATATACAATTATGGCATGTATAGCTAGACTCGTACTCATGCTAGGTTAGTCTTAGAATTGACTAAACCATAGCTATGATACCACTAAATGTAACACCCTACACCTAAGTCCTACGCCAGGACGGAATGTGAGGCATTACCACACTTAAACACATGCATTCCAAAGTTCTTGAATCATCAAGGTGTGTCCAAATTTAAAACTTTTTCAAACCTTGTCTAAATTTCTTAATATGGGCCTACGAGGCCTCAAATGACCATTGGAGAATCATTCAGGACTGGCTCGGGTCCTTAACCAACTTTAGAAAAATTGCCCTTGAAATATGGCACACGCCCATGTGGAAGGGCAACACATTTGTGTGGAAGGGTAACACGCTCGTGTGGCCACTAAGACATGGCCGCGCTGATAGCCCTTGTGACACACACGACCTAAGCATATCGGGACACGCCCGTGTCCCTTGCCCGTATAAATTTAATTCTAAATTCAAACATACAGGGGTTTTCACACGGCCTGACACACGCCCATGTCTATAGGCTGTGTCCCTCACACGGCCATGACACGCCTTTTCCCTAGCCCGTGTCTAAAAACCTTGACATTCTATTTCTAACGTCAGCATCCAATTTAGGGTACACGCTCGGGGCACACGCTCGTGGCTAGAGGCCGTGTCCTCCACACAGTTGAGACACACGACCGTGTCTCTGCCTGTGTGTTTACTATTGTGTCCTCCACATAGTTGGGACACACAGTCAGACAACACGCCCATGGGACTGACCGTGTGTCACACACAGCCTAGACATACGTTCGCGTGTCTACCCGTGTAGACAATATAGGGCTATCTACCAAGCCCTTTGCCACCCTAAAACACAATATAACAACCTGATTTCTCAATTCAACAACCACATCTAAGGCATCTACACATTTCATATATATATCAAAGCAACTGACAGATTACTCATTCATGAAAGAACCTCTTGTATTCATATAACAACCTTCAACATTAGCCATTTTCCATGGCCTATTACAAAATGGTGTCAATTACTAAAACAAGTCAGCACATTTGGCCCCAAAACAATGTGACACTAAACAAAATCAAAGTTTCTATACATGCCATAATCAAAATTTAAGAACTAATTATACCAAGTGCTTTGATTTGATAGTGTAATTGATGTCTCCGACATCCGTTGATCCACGAGCTAATTAGGCAGCACTACTAGAAAAAGGAAAAGAGATAGGGTAAGCATAAAACTTAGTAAGTTGCATGAAAATAAATAATAACTACTTATCATAAAGCAATATGCTCATAACCTTTCATAGTTTATTTACAAATACTATAAATAGACGTAAGTTCAACTTACTCATCACCATCTAATACAATTCATATTTCATGCACTGAGCCCATATCTCATACATTTCAATTTTGGTACCTGTACCACTCATCACATGATCACAACTTTTATCATTTCGATATAAATCATAAACCTTTTGTTGAACCATTTGGAATACTACCGGATTCTCGATAGCCTTAACATGAGCTAAGATGACGACACCATATCCTAGACATGGTCTTACACTGGCACACAACAAGCTGACGCCATGTCCCAGACAGGTCTTACACTAGCTTGTCCATCACGAGGCTAACGCATGTCCCAAACATGTCTTACACTAGTTCTTATCTCAACGCCGATGCATATCCCAGACATGTCTTACACTAGCTCTCATATTGTGGCCGATGAATGTCCCAGACATGTCTTACACTAGCACCATATCACCCAATATCAGGGTACCAATATCTAAGTTTATTCCAAATGCTCAACTAAAGTCCCTACTATGTCAATTTCTCAACATGTATTCTCATATTCAAAATCAAAGCAATTTGTGTCATATCAATACAAATGCACATCATAAAGATAGAGCTGCATTATTAACATACAACTTACCTCGGATTACAAAAAAAGTAGACGACTATTTGGTTTTATTCTACTTGTTTTGCTTTTCCCCGGTCTAGGCCCGAATTTTGTACTTCTTGATCTATAATGATGAAAATTCAAAAATTTAATCATTTTATTAATCTAGGTACTCAAAAATTTAAAAATAGGCAAAATGACCATTTTTCCCCTAGACTTTTACAAAATGACCATTTTACCCTTAGGTCCGAAAATTTATTTTTATCATATTTTCTCACTAACCAAGCCTAGCTGATTACTTTTTATACTAGAAGCAGTCCAAAAATTCTCAATATTTAACACATTTATTAACTATTTTACAGCTTATGCAAAATGGTCCTTAGTTAGGGTTTCCATGAAAACTACTTCACAAAAGTTATATATTACACCACGATAACTCATTTTCTTCCATAAAATTTCAGAAAACAACATGAACACACTCATGGTAAAACCCTATAATTTCAACCATTTTGCAAAATAGTCCTCTCATTTGAAAGCTCATGCTACAAGGGTTTTAAAAGTACAAAAATCAACAAGAAAGACCATCAAAATCACTTACTTGTAGAGAGACTAAATGGCTGAAATTTCAAGCTTCAAAAAATCCTTTAATGGCTGCTATTTTTGGTGGAAAAAAATTGAGAAGAAAGATGACCCTTTTGATTTTATTTTAATATTCAATTTGCTAATGTCATTACTTACCATCCCTAGTCATCTTTTGACTTTTTGACCACCCTTGTCTCCTATGGCCGGCCATGCCTCTCTCTAAGGGTCTAATTTCCCTTTAAAGACCTCAATTTAAGTTCTCTACCTATTTGACACCCTTAGCTATCAAAATAGGACTTTTGCACTTTATCCAATTTATTCTTTTTTCGCAATTAAGCTCTCAAACGTTAAAATGAAATCACCAAAATTTTCATGCACCTTTATAAACATGCCATCACACATAAAATAATATTAAAATAATTTCTATGGCTTCAAAATAGTGGTTTAGTAACCATTGTTCCGACTGGTCCCAAAATCAGGCTGTTACAATGAATTTTGTATGTTTTGTTATGTATAAGTAATATATGTGTTGCGAACCAGTAGGATCATCTACTAGCAAGGATAAGGGCAAAGCTAAACTTGTTTAAGTTCTCTATTTTTTGGTGAGTGATCGGGCTCCATCATAAGTATGTTCTTTACTAAGCTTTTAAAAGTGTGAGTGGTTTGGAATTATTTTGAGTACAATAACTGCTATGATTTTCATTTTAACTGAATATGCTTTCTAAGAATTATGTTTTCGAAACAAGTTTAAAGGTAAGTTACTGAAAAGCTCTATTTTAAAATACGATACTTTGTTTTCAATTATGATTTCAAAATATGATTTTAACAAAGTTTGTGCATACTCCTATGGGAGCTAAGGTTATCAAAGAATGTTTTAAGAATTATTTTACAAGTTGTGTATCAACAAAGCTCCTCCGTGGGCTAAGGATAAATTGTGTATCAACGAAGCTCCCCTGTGAGCCTATGGATAAGCTGTGTATCAGCGAAGCTCCCCTATGAGCTTATGGATAAGCTGTGTATTAGAAAAGCTCCTCTTCTAGCTAAGGATAAGATATGTATCAGCGAAGCTCCCCACGTGAGCTTAAGTTATGAAGCTGTGCATCAGCAAAGCTCCCTATGCGAGCTTAAGTGATAGTGCTCCTCAGTAAGCCCAATTCTATATGAGCTAAGTGGGATTATGTCCACCAAAACAAAGTGACGAACTAGTCTAGGCAGACTCTGTTCGTAAGTGAGAATTGGTCTTACGAGCTAAGGTAGGCTGTTCTAAAAAAATGTTTTTTGAAAAAGTATGAGTTGGTTTCCAAATGTAATGGCAAACCCAGACTCTGGTTTTTTAAAGGTTTTGCTAAAAAAACTAGGCTCACAATTTTAATGTGAACCCTGCCAAAGATGTTTTAAAAAAAATTAATGAGTTTTCAAATTGATTTCCAAAAGTTATGTTTGTAACAGCCTAATTTCGGTGAAATCAAAATAGTGGTCTCGAGACCACAAATCCGAGCCAAAAAATAAAGTTTATTTTTATTTTATTTATGGTCCGTGTTATGATAGACGTGTCATCTGAAAATTTTGATAAGAAAATATTATAGATTAAGTGTTTAATTATGGGAAGGACCAAATAACGTAAAACGCAAAAGTTGGGTTCTAGTAGCTAGAAGGATCAAATAGCTATGGAATTCAAAACTTAAGGTCCTTATATGGTAATTAGACCATTAAAGAAAGTATATAGATATTTTGGTATGACTCATCCATGGAAAAATAAAAAAGGCTAAGGACTAAATTGGAAAGATGAAAAGTTATTAAATGACAATTTAGTTAAATAAAAAAGAAAATAATTTCATATCATCTTCCCCAAATATGTCTATGGAAACCCTAAGAGAGAGGAAGAAGACTTAGCAAGCATATTTGGGTATGTAATCAGGCCCCGTTTTTAGTAATTTTTATATTTTTGAAACCAGGATAGTTTAATCTATCTATTTGGGGGATTAATTTGAAAAGTTATCAAAGTATGAAATTTGGTTCATGGATGAATATGCTGGAAATATGAAATTTATGGTAGAAAATGAAAGGTTGTTGATAGATAAACAACTTTTGCAAAGTAATTTTTGATGGAAACTTGATTTAGGGACTAAAATGAAAAAGTGATAAAACCTGTAACAGCTTGATTTTGGGGCTAGTCGGAACAGTGGTTTTGAGACTACAAATTTGACATACAAAATTTTATTTTTATTATATTTTTAAGGTCTATAGCTTTATGGAATGATTTTGTGAAAATTTCGTTTAAAAATTTTGACGTTTGGGCACTCAATTTGGTCAAAATGACTAAATTGTAAAAAGTGAAAAAGTTGAGTTCTACATGCTAGAGGTGTCTAATTGTCATGAAATTTTAAATTTGACGTCCTTAAATGGTAATTAGACCATTTGTTAAGTTTTTGGACAAAAACGGACATGGTTAGATATGTTTCTAAAGTTTTTCATTAAGGACATTTTAGTAATTTGGTAATTAAAGCCAAATTAAAAGCCAAAATTTGTCCTTCTTCTACCCCATGGTCAAATTTCACCAGGAGAAACCATGGCTAGGGTTTTTCAAGCTTCCAAGCTCGATTGTAAGTCCGTTCTAGCCCTATTTTTAATGATTTTTACGTTTTTGGAATCCTTGTAACATGGTCTATCTATTTCTACCATTAATTTAAGAAATAATCAAGGTCTAAAATTTTACCCATGATGGATATTTGTGTATTTTGATGTCTAATGGTTGAAAATGTATGTTTGGTGTATGATAAACGACTTTTGCTAAGTGATTTTTGGTAAAAATGCCTAAAACGGACTTATTTGTAAAAAGTTGAAAAATGGGTATTAAAATGTGAGTAAAAGAAAAATGTAGGCTGCTATAAGCATGTATAAGGTTCGGATAGGCTTGGGTATTGAAGAAATTGAGTACATTTCATTTTATGAGCCTAGGGACTAAAATGTAAAAATATGAAACTTTAGGGGCAAAAATGTAAATTTTTTCATAATGTGAATTTAGGCTGATTTGAATAGTATAATGATTAAATAAGTTAAATGTGATATTATAGATTAAGAAAAATGAAGTTCGGACCTTGATCGGGGGAAAAACAAAGTTATTGACGATTAGGTCAATTTCTTACTATTTTGTACCGAGGTAAGTTTGTGTGTAAATAATGCAATGTTGTGTTCCATTTCCTACTATTTTGTATCGAGATAAGTTTGTGTGTAAATAATGCAATGTTGTGTTATGTATTTAATGTTTAATATTGCATAAATTGTACAATTGTTTTTATGGAAATATTTAACGAAGTTTCGACGATGACAAAATCCAAGTTGAACCTTAAGAATAGTTTAGGATACAAGTGACATGTCACCAGGAAACCATGTGCTATGTGATTTATGTGAATCCGGGTGCTGGTCATGTACGTTCTACCAGTGGCTGAATAGTCTGACATGTGTTGTAGATACCTGACAGCTTGTGTGAGCAGCCCGTGTAGCTATGTCTTGACTGACAGATTGTGTGAGCAGGCCCATGATTAGCTCATGTATGAGCCCTATGTGTTATGAGATTTGAGGTAGCATTGGCTACATATGTGGAACCTATGTGCAAGACTTTCCGTGTATCCGATAGTATTCCAAGTGTTCAACAGGTAATTTGAAGAGTATGTCAAAGATGACAAAGTATGTGACTATGTTATGAATTTATACAGGTATGTACATAAAGTTTATAAGCATTGACTTCATGATATTGTGAGTTCGTGGTTTCCATGAGAATATTTTTGTGAAAGCCTTGTGAATTAATGGCCTATATTTGTGATGTACGAAATACAATGTAAATTTCAATTGGCAATCGTATAGTTTGGCTTTAGGCTAAATTGAATTATGATATAGCATGTTTTATTTACGTAAATTGTGATTTATCGGATATGAGAAAAAGGAAAGATTGGCATGATTTCGTATTAAAATGATTATGGGTAGATATGAGTATTAAATAATTGAAAGATGTTAAAATATATGCTTGAAAAGTGGATACTCATAATTAATGTATATGTTTATTATGAGGCTTGAAATGATTGGTTGATTGTGGTAATCGATTATAATGGAGAGATTATGGTTGTTAGGCTAAAGTCAAGAAATGTTAAATTATGCTTGTAAATTGATATAGCGAATGATGTGACTGAATAATTTATAACTATGAGGTTTATAGTAATTTATACTATTTTGTTTTGTGTTTATATTGTTAAACTTGGTAAATGATTGGTAAGAGTTGCTTATTATTTTCATACGGGCTTACTAAGCTATATAGCTTACCCCCTTCCTTTCCCAAGTTTTATAGTGCCATGAAGCTAGCTCGAGTTGGAGGTCGCCGGAGATTCTATCTCACTATCAAGCTACCATTTTGGGTATTGATGAATCCAAGTATTTTGAGTTTATGGCATGTATACGGACTTAGCAAATTGGTTATATGTGTCATATGATTTTAGCCAATGTAATGGCTTCTAATCGTCGAAGGCTTGTTTTGCTATTTGGCCAAGTAAGTTTGCTTATATTGGCTAACGTGATTGTAAGCCTAAGTATATTCATATATACGTCAATGTCTGTGGTGATATGATCATGGTACGCTTGGTGAAAGTGATATGTTTGGAAATGTAATTTATGGTATGATTGTGTAATGCTTGGAATTGTGATCTATTGAAGAGATGAGGAATATGAGTATATTTGTATTAATGTCCTTTGTGAATGTGGAAACTTGCACAATTTGATGTGGAAAGGCTGGTGTTTTAAGCATGTTAAATAATGGTATGAGAATGACATGTTATTTTCTTGGTTGTGAGTGTTTGGTTGCTTTTCCATGCTTAAATCTATGCCATGTAATGTGGTGTATATGTGTGCAAGTGAGGGTGGCAAAATGGCTTGGTAAATAGCCTTGTTTTTGTCCACACGGGTAGACACACGGGCATGTGTCTAGGCCGTGTATGACACACAGTTAGCCTCATAGGCGTGTGATCCGGCCGTGTATCCTCTGCAACTAATTTTTTGCAAAATAGAATGCTCAGAATTGAGCACACGGGCAGAGACATCGGCTTGTGTCTTAGCCGTGTGAAGGAAATGGCCTCGGGACACGGGCGTGTGCCTTGGCCTTGTTAATTCAATTTGCCTCTGGGTGACAAACAGAGAGTTGCATGGGTTAGGGACACGGGCGTGTGTGACCACAGGAACTACCCATACAGGCGTGTCCCATGTCACACGGGTGTATGGCCTTTAAAACATGAAAATTTTTCTAAGTATTGTAAAGCTTCCTAAAGTTCTCGGTTTAGTCCCAAACAACTCCCAATGTATGTTTTGAGTCTCGTAGGCTTGTTATAGGGACGATATGAATATGCGTGAAAATTTTTAATTTGGATGGAAATTTACGTCTCAATTTTGTATGTGTGCTTGTGTTTAAGTCTGGTAATGCCTTGTACCCTCTTCCGGCGTTGGATACGGGTAAAAGGTGTTACAAAACCCATGGAAAATTCTGAAATTTGTGAAATGTATGTGCTGTAAATGTAGTATATAGATTTTGGTTAGGCTTGGAATACGGAGTAAATTGCATAAATTTCATTTTTCGACCCTAGGGACAAAATGGGAATTTATGGAAAAGTTAGGGGCAAAATGGTAATTTTGCCTAGAATAAAAATTTAGTCCACTTGAATATAAAATATGATAAATTGATGTCAAATTTACTCGTATAGATCTAGATAGACCAAATTCGGAGCTAGAACGAGAAAAAGAGGAAAAAAAGTCGGATTAGTAGATTTTTCGTACACGAACAATTGTCGAGGTAAATTCGTGTAAATAAATTTTATATGTTTTTATGCTTGAATTAAGTGTTGTGTTTGTGAATTGTATAAATATCATATATCCATATGACGTTGAAAATATGCTTGACAAAGCTCGATTAGCGAAAATGCTCGATAAAATATAAACGAGAAAAATGTTGCTTTTAAGCTTGGAACGAATGTGGAATGTGATCATTTAAATTATATGAATGTTATAGATATATGAAATATTTACATGCCGGGAAATGCTTAAAAATGTTAAATCTTGTTGAATAAATGAATATCGATGGATATGTGATTTCTCGAAATGAATGAGGTCTTGCATTTGTTGCTGACGGGATTTAGCTCAGACGAGTAATCCTATTGACCTTATTTATGAAAGGGTTTAGCCTGGATGGGTAATCCTGATATAATTCATCTCGAGCATATGTTATGAATTGGATTTAGTCCGGAAAGGTAATCCAGATCAAGCTCTTTAGAGCGCATGGCATAAAAAGGATTTAGCCTGGACTGGTAATCCTGTCGTATACATGTGTGGCTCGAGAGTGTACTCTCCGATATAGTACCCTATGGGTACCATTGGACATGAATTGATGGATTCTAATTCATACACCTCGAGTGTACTACCTGTGTAACCATCGATTTTTCAGATAAATTCAACGGGTAAAATTCTTGATATGAAAAGATACGGATAAGAAATAAGTTATTACACATATCCGGCTAAAATACAAGTAAATGATGATACATGACATATGATATATGAAAACATGAGATGATGATATTTGTACATGGACTTTATTTGATAAATATATGTTCATTCTTGATTATAAACTTGTACATCTTGAGTGTACTGATCGTGACCTTGATTTTCTGAGTAATATGAGTAAATTTCTGATATGAAATGATCTAAACTCGAAATGAACTATTATGAAATTATACTTGAAATAATGAGATGAATTGTAACACCCCTCACCCGTATTCAACGCTAGAATAGGGTTTTGGTGCATTACCAAACTTACAATACATATACACATACTTTTCTCTTACATTCATTCATTTCATACAATCATCATTCAAATTCAATCTATTTATCCCTTATACGAGCCTACGAGGCCTTAAACATGCTTTGGGAGTGGTTCGAGACTAAACCGATAACTTATGAAACTTTTACGAAGCTTTGAAAAATTTCTCAACACAGGGGACACACGCCCGTGTGGCCTGGCCGTGTGTTTCACACGGCCACTAGACACGTCTGCGTCACAGTCCGTATGGACATTCGAAATGGGAGCACATGGCCGTGTCCCAGCCTGTGTCCGACACCGTGTAACTCTTTGACTTGGGTCACACGACCAACACACACGCCCGTGTGGATAGCCTGTGTGCCCTAAAAATGGCCTTACATGCCCGTGTGCCAGGCCATGTCCAACCTGTAAGGTATACTGACTTATGCCACACGGACAAGTCACACGCTCATGTGTGAGGCCATGTGGAGCATACTGACTTGTTTTCAAAATCAACATGGCTGTGTAACAGGACTGTGTGTCACACACGCCCGTGTCTCTACCCGTGTGGACAAAAATAGGCCATTTACCAAAGCCATTTTGCTACCCATTTTGCACATACCTATACAAGATCAATTGGTACCATTTTAAGACACAAATATGCAGCCAACAATCATCAACAAATACACAATCATACTATGCAACACACCTAACTCATAACTGTTGCCAGACTAGGGTTAAAGGCGTTACCGAACAAATCTAAACATCTTGCATTCATTTCTCAATCATCATAGCATCACCGTCACACATATTACAAAGTCCCTACATAGGTCAACGAGACCCTAAACATGTTTTAGAAAGGGGTCGGGACTAAACCAAGCACATACAAATTTTCTTAGAAACTTAACAAAATTTTTAAAGTTTCATGGGTCAGACGCCCGTGTGAACAGGCCGTGTGTCTCACGTGGCTTTAGACACGCTCGTGTGTTTAAACCGTGGAAAAATAGGGAATACATACTGACTTAATCACACGACCACAAGACATACCCGTGTGCCTTGGCTGTGGTCGAAACTGACTTGGGTCACAGGCTGACCACACGCCCGTGTGTCTAGCCCGTGTACCATTTGAAATGGCCACACACGCCCATGTATCAAGGCTGTGTGCCTTACATGACCACTAGACACACCTACGTGTCTAGGCCGTGCTCGAGACTGACTTGAATAGCTAAATTACAACTGACACATGGTCGAGACACACGCCCATATGCTTAACCGTGTGGGGTGAAATTAGGCTTGGTTTAAGCCACATTTCCCACCTATCTCAAGTACTCAAAACCCACAACATTTTAGCATTATTTGCATACATTCATAGGCAACCAATTTAGCCATTTTGTATATATATATATCATACCATCCAAATACCATCCAAATCACTAAATTTCATAACCAAAACATACCAAATCAATGTACCAAAGTCATCACAACTTACATAAGTTTCAAATATATAAACTCATCATTTATTCACATAATTCATACCACAAAACTTGCCAATTCAACATTCCAAAATCAAACCATCACATGAATATTATATACATCATATAACCTACCTATCAAACACACCATTTTAGCCAACTTAAGAGGCCATACGTACAAATATTTACAAGCCATGTCTCATGGCTAATCACAACACAAAACATACCAAAATGACACTAGCCTATACATGCCATATACCATATATGCAACTCTCAAAATGGTACCAAAATAGATGTTCGATAGTGTAATTGATGTCGTTGACGATCCCCAGATCTGAGCTAGCCTTATAACACTGTCAAATAGAGAACATTTCACACAATAAGCTTTAAAGCTTAGTAAGTTCGTACCATAAATAAACAACAGTTTATAATATACAAAACATCAACTAATAAACACTTAATAGTTCACAATTCATCCATCAGTTCTATTATATTTCATATAACATGTTCATACAAATTCATCAATGATTAAATGAAAAATGTGGGCTGTTATAAGCATAAAAGAGGTTCAGCTAGGCTTGGGAATCAAAGAAATTGAATCCATTTCAATTTACAAGCCTAGGGACCAAATTGAAAAATGTCAAAGTTTAGGGGAAAAAATATAATTTTGCCATAATGTGATTTTTGAACTGATTTGAGTAATGTGATTAATAAATGAGTTAAATTTACTATTACAGATTAAGGGAAATGAGGTTTGAACTAGATCGGGGGAAAAAACAACGTGTTTGACGAGTAGGTCCTATTTCTACTATTTTTGTACTGAGGTAAGTTCTTATGTAAATAATGCATTGTTTTAATTATGTTTTAAATACTTTACAATTGTGTGAATTATGATTGACCATTGAGCGTGTTCGAAAAAGTTACGACAAGAGTGAAATCCTAGTTGAACCTTAGGAATAGATAGGATACAAAGTCATGACATTAGGGTTACTAAAACTATGTGTAAGACCATATCTGGGATATGACATCGATATGAGACTTTATGTAAGACCATATTTGGGATATGGCATCGATATGAGACTTCGTGTAAGACCATAGCTAGGCTATTGGCAAGGATATGAGATCCCATATAAGACTATATCTTGGATATGGCATTGGTATGGTACCGTGTGTACAGAATTTCCGAGTATCCTTTAGTATTCCAAATGGTTCAATGAGTCATTTAATGAGTATGTCAAAGGTTAATTGCATGCAAATCCAATTTAAGATGACGCAAGTATGTACATAAAACTCATACGTAATGAGCTTGTTATGTGATGAACCCTCGATAAGGTTATGATTGAGTAAGTCATGATTATAAGATCTTAATAATATTTGTGTCAATTATCGTCATGTTAATTGTATGTTAAATGTTTGGTTCATGGGAACTTACTAAGCTAGATAGCTTACTCCCTTTTTCTTTCCTTTCTCTTATAATGTCACCAAGCTAGCTCGGGGATCGGAGATTGTCGAAGATCCACTTACACTATCAATTGATTATTTTGGGTACCAACGAATTTGACATTTTGCGTTATGGCATGTATAGGGACTTGGTTATTTTATTATGTGTCATAATTATTTTGGACAAATGTATTGGCTTTTGTTGGTTGATAATTCATTTTGTAAATGGCCATTGAAATTGGCTAATATTTGTTTAAGTATATATGCATATGATGATGTTTTCATGAATGTGGAAATTTGCATGGTTTAAGTTGATAAGTATATGATTATTGTATGTGATAAATGGTAGCATGTGAATGATGTGTGGATGTCTTAATTGTGGCTGAATTAGTTGAATGTAATTGCTTAGATTGGTGTTATATTTTATTGTTTAGGTGTATGCATAAAAGGGTAACAAAATGGCTTGGTAAATAACCTTGTTTTTGTCCACACGGGTAGACACATGGGTGTGTGTCTATGTAATACCCCTAACCCGTATTCATCGTCGGACTAGGGTTAAAAGGCATTATCGGACATATCAGTACATTTCGCATTCATTTCACAAACATCATAGCATGATAGTCAAACATCAACATAAAGTCCCTTTCTTAAGTCAACGAGACCTTAAACAAGTTTTAGAAAGAGGTCGAGACTAAATCGAGCAGATACAAAATTTTTTCAAAACTTAAACATTTTTCTAAGTTACAAAGGTCACACACCCGTGTGAACAGGTTGTGTGCCTCATACGGCATTAGACACGTCCGTGTGTCTAGGCCATGGCAAAACAGGGCATACATACTGAGTTGTCCACACAGCCACATGACACGCTCGTGTGCCAGGCCGTGTAAAAATTAGGGAGGCTATTGACTTGGGCCAGACGGCCAGTCACACGCACGTGTGTATAACCCGTGCTCGAAACTGATTTGGCCACACGACTTAGCACATGCCCATGTGTGTGCAACCGTGTGGTCTGTTCAGGCTCATTTTGAAATGGCCCTCAAGTAACATGATTGAGACACACACCCGTGTCCCTGTCTGTGTGGGCAAAAATAAGCCATTTACAAGGCCAACATGCCACCCATTAAGGATCCTCCCTACAAGCAACAAATAGGTAACAATTGCATCACAAATTCAACCAATTTCAATCACATAACATACGTTCTTCATGTCATATAATCACCAACCAATTTCATGTTTATCCAAACCAAAACATACCAAATCGTATGCCAAAGTCATACCAAAACATATGATTCATAATTTCAATTTACTTCATTCATTTAAATGCCAAAATCTTACCAAATTCCAAAATAGGCACAAACCACAACTTACCAAAATGACCAATTCTATTAGCCATTCATGAACACATTATATTGACCATATTGCATCACATAGCTTATACTCAAAAGTCATTTATAAACACAACAAAAAGCAAGCCATATCACATGGCTAGATATACACATTACCAAATATATTCAAAAACTTCTAGCCTATACATGCCATATTCCAATATTCACATTTTCAGAAGGTACCAAAATAGAGTTCGATAGTGTGGTGATGATCCTCGATGATTCTCGAGCTCCCGGTAGCTTCAATAATCTATAAAATAATTGAAAGCACACACAACGTAAGCTTTCAAAAGCTTAGTAAACTATATACAAATAAGCTTATCACATATCAAAATTATAAACTATTTCATTCATATGAATCATGACATAACTCAATAGCAAGTTCATTTTTCTCATTTAGCTCTAATTTTCTTAACCATTTGCTAGTAAATACTTTACATTTCCATGTAGCTCACATATCAATGGATCATATTCATACTCACCTTTCATTACCAAATTCCATATACAGTTCATACATACCTGAAGCAGATATACATTCATATATTTATCCATTTCTTAGTGTGCCCATTGAACCGTACGAAATCAAATAGGATACCCGGATAACTCGAAAAGCTTGTTCAATGCCGACGTCCTAGACGTGGTCTTACATGTCATCAAATATCGATGCCACTGTCCCAAACAGGGTCTTACACAAAATCAAATATGATGCCGATGTCCCAGCCATGGTCTTACACGCAATCTTAAATCTATGCCAACGTCCCAGACGTGGTCTTGCATGAAATCACATATCAGAAATCCTATGTCATGACATATGTATCCTAAGTATTCCTATGGTTTGTACGGGGCTTTTCGGACGTTGCCACATTATCAGAACTTTCTTGGATTTCTCATATTCAACTCAAATAGTCATTCATCCCAATTCATTAACATATAGGCAATAATAATTCAATTCAAACACATTTATTTGTATATTGACTTACCTCGTACGGAATTGAATGGAATGAATCGACTACTCGACGACTTTCGACTTTCCTCGATCTAATTCCTTTTTATTTGGTTCCTGATCTATATAAATTCAATTTTGACTTATTCAATCTCACATTCATTCAAATCACTCCATATACACATATTTAGGGCATTTTACAAATTAGCCCTCACATTTTCACATTTAAACACTTTAGTCCCTATTTTATAAAATCACAAAATACACAAAATTTCTATATATACATGCTTGGCTGTATATTCCTCTAGCCCATATAAGCCCATATATTTCATTTATTTCACATTTTAGTCCCTCAATTCTTCATTTTTACAATTTAACCCAAAATACTTAAATTCATCAAAAATCCCAATACAAAATATAGCAATCTAACACATATCTTTCATTTACTATCATCAAACTTCATAAAACCCACATTATTAACAATGGCACATCTTAAAATCATAATCAAATTCATAAATTGAGACATGGGCTTGATAGAATACAGAGCAACAATCACAAAAAAACGTAAAAATCACTAAAAACCAAGCTTAAACATACCTTAATTGAGCAATGTGAATGCTGAATGCTTGAACCCTAGAAATGGTGTTCTTAATCTCTTATTTTTGGCAAACAAAGGAAAATATAGACACAAAATGCATGTTTTGTTATAATTAATAACATTAATTTATATTATTACTTAATTAACCCTTATAAAATCATTAAAATTCCACTAACTAATGTCCATCAATGTCATTTAATTATAACCATGGTCTATTTGCACCATAAAGACCTCATATTTAAAGAGACACATCAATTCAGCCATTATTCAAATAGAAGGGCAATTTTGCATTTTACGCGATTAGGTCCTTTTATCAAATTAAGCATACAAACGATCAAATTTTTATACTGAAATTTTCACAGATATCAATTCACATATAATAAGCAAGAAAAATAATATTAAAATATTTTTCTAACTCGAATTTATGGTCCTGAAACCACTATTCCAACTAGCGTCTAAACCGGGCTGTTATAGTCTAGGATGTTTGTGACACACAGCTTCCGCCATAGGCGTGTGTTCCGGCCATGTGTCTTCTGCACCTTAATTGTTTCAAAACAAAATGCTTATAATTGAGCAAATGGGCAGAGACACGGACGTGTGTCTCAACCGTGTGGATGACACGGCCTCAGGCACGGGCATGTGACCTGGGCGTGTGAAGTCTACACCTATTTTATAAAAAATCATAAATTTTAAATTGACCACACGACCTAGCACATGGGTATGTGACTTGGCCGTGTGTCTTCAATTTGTTCTTGGATGACAAACAGAGAGTTACACGGGTTAGGGACATGGGCGTGTGAGACCACACGACCTGCCCATATGGGCGTGCCCCAAGCCACACGGGCATGTGGCTCTTAAAACATGAAAATTTTCTAAGTGTTGTGAAATTTTATAAAATTCTCAGTTTAGTCCCAAACCACTTCCTGTAACACCCCTTACCCGTGTCCAGCGCCGGGACAGGATACGAGGCATTACCAGACTTGGACATACACTACTATATAAAATCGGGCCATAAAATTTTGTTCAAATTTTAAATTTATTCAAGAACATGTATATCGTCCCTTATATGGGCCTACGAGGCCCAAAACATACATCAGGGGCGGTTCAGGACTAAACCGTGAATTTTAGAATAATTTTCATAAAACAGGGTGACACACCCGTGTGGACACAAGGACATGCCCGTGTGCCCTTAACACGCCCGTGTCCCCAGGCCGTGTAACTCTTTGTTTATGACGTCAGCATCAATTAAGGGTCACACAGATAAGTCACATGCCCGTGTGTTTACTACCATGCATGCTGACTTCTGAAATTAGGGGGTAGGGGACATACGACCAGACTACATGCCTTTGGGGCTAACCGTGTGTCACACACGGTCCAGACACACACTCGTGTGTCTACTTGTGTGGACAAATTTTGAGGCTAATTTCCCAGCCCTCTTGTCACCCACAACAACACAAACACACTCATGCCAATGGTGATAAATTAGGCAATGGTTGGGTTACTTAGACCACCAAAATTTTACGTCATGCATGACATTCACCTATCAAAGTATACATGTTTAAAACTCCCCACTTGACAAGTTCAATCATTTCATTTATTTACCTTTGTTCATATTATGACTATGCTAATTGGTATCATTTATCCATCAAGCATGAATTCCACTTTTTATCATTCATTGTTAGCAACCAATTTAGCACACACCACTCGAATAATAACACATCCCATGCATGTATCAATATTTAGGGATTTCAACCCAATAATCAAAATAAGCCATGTTTCATGGTCATATACAAAATGGAATAATATGCCAAAAGGAGCCATCACTTTGGCTAACAAATATAACACATATAACAAAATGCTTTGGCTAACAAATATGACACATATAACAAAATGCTAACTCCCCTATACATGCCATACTTAAAAGCATTAAACCAAATATACCCCAAAAGATTTGCTGATAGTGTGACTTGAGCTCCAATTTCCATGATCCTCGACCTAGCTTGGAGATGCTAAAAGAAAAGGGAAAAAAGAGAAGGGTAAGCACAAAGCTTAATAAGTTGCATGTAAATAATAAACAACATAAGTCAAGATATTCATGGATTAAACATGTTATCAATTATCACCACAATATCATATTACACCATGAGCATAGTCAGAGTTGACATTAAATGTCATTAAACATCATGCTTATCTTACTCCTTTCTACTCATGCTCAATTTCCCATCATGAATCGATTTCAATATTCATGGAATTCACGTACATACCTGTATCATACATTCTTACTCATATCACTCCACTTTTTAACCCAAAATCTTGAATGGCCCGTTGAACCACCCGGAATACAAAAGGACGCTCGAGATTATCATACACCAAATAAATACCAATCCCATGTCCCAGACATGGTCTTACACTGGCACATATATCATCGCCGATGCCATGTCCCAAACATGGTCTTACACAGGCACATATATCAATGCTGATGCCATGTCCCAGACATGGTCTTACACAAGCACATATATCAATGTCGATGCCATGTCCCAGACATGGTCTTACACAGGCACACATCTCGGATGCCGATGCCATGTCCCAGACATGGTCTTACATGGAATCTCATTTCGCACGGTGTGACGACATCCAAGTCCTAAGTATTCGTTTGGGTCACCTAAGACTTCCGAGGTACAAGGCTTTCATCAAACTTCCATTAGATCATCACAAGTCAATTTCATTAGAGTATACATACATGTATCATACAATGTCAAATATTAAATACGTAATATTGGAATTGTTGAATTACTTACACACAACCTCGGTACAAAATATGACTATTTGTGATTTAATCCACAACCTTGCCTTTTCCTTAGTCAAGGTCTATTCCTCATCCCTCTTGATCTATAATAGCACATTTATTTCATTTAATATACACATTATTTGATTCAGTCCAAAAATACAATACGAAAAAATTACAATTTTTCCCTTAAAGTTTCACATAATTACGAAATTAACCCTAGGCTCGTAAAATGAAAAGTATCCCATTTTCTCATTACCAATCCTAGTCGAATAATTTATTCTCTTATACCATCCCAAAATTTTCATTCATTCACACATTTACACCTAGTTTTTATAACTTTTACAATTCGGTCCTTTTTATCAATTTTACCAAAAACTACCTAGTAAAAGTTGTTAATCACACATCAAACCTTCATCTTCTTCCATCAGACACCAAAACACAAGCATGCCATTAATGGGTATATTTTTGGACATGAACCCTAGCTCAAATTAAGGGTATAAATAGCTAAATTGAGCTACGAGGATTTCAAAAATACAAAGAACATTAAAAACGAGGCTAGGATGCATTTACTTTGAACTTAAAAGATGAAAGAAACCGTTGTTATGGCTCCTTATGAAATTTGGCCAAGGATGGAGAAGATGGACTCAATTTTTGGCTATTTTTCCCTTTTAATTCTTTTAAATACTAATGGACCAAAATGCCCCTCCATTAAAACTTTGATATATTATCCCTCCTATGTCCATTTTTGTCCATAATGACATATAATGGTCTATTTACTAAATAAGGACTTCAAATTTCAACTCCCATCACATTTAAGTCCCTAAATCAACTAGAACATATATTTTTCACTTATTGCAATTTAGTCCTAATGATTCAATTGGACACCTTATCGGTAAAATTTCTCATCGATATTTTCACACAGTTATTTAATCACATAGTAGACCTCAAAACTTTATCAATATAAATATTTTTACCTCAAATTTGTGGTTTCAAAACCACTATTCCGTTTAGGCCCTAATTTGGGATGTTACACTTTCGATGCATGTTTTGGACCTCGTAGGTTCGTTTTAGGGATGATATGAATGTATATGAAAAGTTTTAAATTTGGATCGAAATTTACGTCTCGGTTTTGTATGTTGGCTTGTGTATAAGTTTGGTAATGCCTCGTACCCTATTCCAATGTTGGATATGGGTAAGGGGTGTTACAGATACGTCGACAAGATTCCTTGTATGTGAATTTAGCCCATTATAAAAAATCTCAATTTGTGTTTCTGGTTGAATGTCGTGCATGGGACAATGTCGAAGTAAATATTTGTAACGTTCCCATGTGGTGTGAAGATTTTCATCATCCAGATGATGATAAGCAGTAATATCATTTTGAAGATGAACATTCATTGTCGGTGGGTTAAATCACAAAACAAACTATGTTGCTAATGCATCCCAAGAAGTAATTGATCCGGCAGGTAGTCTAAAAAACCAAGTACGGGCTCTTCCCTGTAAGGAATAAGGAAATAACTACATCTTTAAGGCATCATCAGGAACGCCTTATTGACTAAAAGAAGCACAAATCAATAAAAAGGATTTAAGACGTTCTTTCGCATCTTCGTGTGGCAGTCCAACATTTGAAATTCAGCATTTGAAACATTACTGGCTTGAGTTCAAAATTCCCAACTTGGATTGCTGGCCTAACAACTCCTTGTTGTAAATCGTCCAAAACAGGTACATCAAAATCTCATATAGTCCTATTTTGCATGTGGACATCTTGCGTCAACAATGGGTTATTAACATTTTATTGTTGTATTAGGGGTATGCCTACATTATTCCCTAGTAGAGCCATATTTCTTTGTTCTTGAAGTTTACTCCAAATAGTCCTTTCAATTTCTAGATAAAATTCGATAAGAAAATCCAAATTTCCCCAAGTCATAAAACACCTAAATTGAAGTTAAAGAAATAGCAACAAAGAAAAACCAGCTAGTGAAAACTAAATATTATATAAGGAAAATAAAGTGAAAAACCACACAAAAACAAATATAAACATCAAACAAACGCCATCCCCAACATCGACGCCAAAAACTTGATCAACTGTTTAACGTCACAGCAATAATGTGCAAGCGTACATTGTTGAAGCAAGTATAGTAGACATATGTGAGTCTGTCGGATATCTATTCTACAAGGATGGTAGTATTTTGTCTATTAATGTTGGTGCAATAACTAGATATAAATAAGATGAATTGTGAGGATAGTTGTCGATGTAATAACTTGAAAATAATAAAATAAAATGTGATAGTGATAAACTGGGATCCCCAACATGAATCTTTAACAGAATGCTAAATGCTCACAAGGTATAAAAGTATAGGTGATTGTCGAGGCAATAAAATTCAATGTAAATCTTACCCAACATTACTCCTCTATTTAATTTGAGACTTAAATATACATATTAACATCACCTTTTGATGATGGCAATACGGAACTATTAAGAACAAGAGGACTAAATTCCTCTAATCCTCACTCAACTTTTGTTGAAATGCTTGTTGGCTCAAACTATCACTGCACTTTCTGGTGTCAGTGACTGCAATAACTATTCTGTGTTAAAAAACATTCAAACCCCATGGTTAAACAATAAAAGCAAGATTAAATAAGGTAACATTTCACCAAGAATTCATCAGTACTTCCATACAATTAGAAATCAAAGAGTAATCACCAGCAGTTAGAAAGAAATAAGATAGAACCGAGTGGAGAATTCTATTCCTAGACAACTCGACTGAATATCTTTATTCCCTCTTGTCTCGCACTTAGGTCTCCTTGTTAGGAGCTAGTCTGCATCTAGTTTTCACATTGGCTCACCCATGAAAGGTTGAAGCTGGCATGGCCGCAAGCTTCAAGGTAGGATGATGAAGATGATGATGGAGAAAAAAAAACTTATTTTTTTTCTCCTCACGTCCACCTTTTATGTCCTCCTCCAACAGTATAGGTGTCATTTTCTCAAAATTATTTTGTCCTTGTACATACAGGTTGTTATACCAGACTGGATAGCTTACATAGTTTTGGTTCTTATCTAGACAGCTGTTAGGTGCGGCGACAATTCTAGACGCAATCTGGGATTAACTCATACAGCGACATTAAGACAATAAGATAGCAAAATTAAGGATAAAATAGGCTAGGATTCACTGAGTTATAAAATGCAATTTACTAAACTGAAAATGCTAAAATTTATGCTAAGGATAACTAAACGGGAACAATTTAACCAATAAGTAAGGGGGAAAACCTATGTTCTTTCTAGTGCTATCACCCATTCATGCAACAATTTCACATTAAATTCTTGAAATTTTATTACCTTAACAAATTAGTCCCTAATAGATAAATTCATCATAAATAACTTAACGAAATACTTTTAATTATAAATCAACATTCCAAATTCATCATCTAAGATAAAAAATTACAAGATTCATCAATGGCAATATTCAAAATCTTTAACAATTTCAAAATCGAAGGTACAGGCTAGCTGAACCAAGTTTCAACGATCTCAAAAACATCAAAATTATTAGAAACGGGTAGCTAAAGGACTTACATGCACTGTAACGCCCCATACCCGAGACCATCGCCGGAGTCGAGCACGAGGTGTTACTAAACTTAATTTCATCAATTAAACAACTTAAACAATTTATTTTTAAAATTTCTAGACAAGTTGGCTAAGTGCATCACAGTCACTTAAAAATTCATATCTCGAGTTCCGAAACTCAAAATCCAATTCCTTAAATTTTCCCTGAAACTAGACTCATATATCTATTTACTAATTTTTTTTCCAGAATTTTTGGTCAGGCCAATTAGTACAGTTTATTATTTAAATTCTCCCCTATTTTAGGCTAAGACTGCTCTGACCTCTGTGTATTACGAATCTGATATCTCC
Organism: Gossypium longicalyx; assembly: GCA_025698465.1. NCBI lineage: Eukaryota > Viridiplantae > Streptophyta > Magnoliopsida > Malvales > Malvaceae > Gossypium > Gossypium longicalyx. The sequence goes on along the minus strand of CM047002.1, from coordinate 58,067,250 downwards.
CTGTACAGAGTTTAAATGGATATGCCGTTTGTTTCTATTAAAACTAGACTCTATAAGGAACCTTTACATATAAAGTATGGCTTCTAATTATTTTTATACAATTTATGGTGAATTTCCAAATTCAGAACAGGGGATCCAGAAATCGCTCTGGTCCTGTTTCACAAAAATTGAAACATCTCATAGAGCATCATTCATATACCTGTTTTGTTTCATCCATATGAAAATAGACTCATTAAGCTTCAATTATATAACTTATTCATCATTTAAATCAATTTTTATTATTTTTAGTTATTTTTCAAATTCACGTCATTGCTGCAGCAATATTTTGTTTTGTAGCAAATTTTACTTTACTATAAATTTTCATGGACTAAATAGCATTTTAAACATACATGGTATCAAATATGATTTAGATTGGCCATTCCAATGGCCAATCATTCACAAACTCTTTTCTTGCCAAAGCATAATCATATTATAAGATCATTTACACAAAGTGAGTATTTTGCCATACATGCCACATTCAAGATACACAAGCCATTTTACCAATTTAGGCCTTCGGATAGTGTGAACGACTCTTCGACCTATCTCGATTCTCAAGCTGGTTTGTCAAAACGACAATGAAGGAAAAGGAAGGAGTAAGCATAAATGCTTAGTAAGTTCACATGCAAATAGTAAGTAACATAATCATGCAATTCCACATAAAAACATCATTTGCATAAACAACACCAAGACATTCATGTTACATTTGCATTTAATATCATGCTACGATTTCATCATACCAAGTTCTCAACCCGAAGATTTAAGCACATACCTGTCAAGTTTTCTCATTTACCACACTTACCAACATGTCACCTTCGTTTTAGGCATTCTTCTTATTCTCGTAAGATTCACCCGTTGAACACATCGAAATATAATTCGAATACACGGAAAGTTTGTACATAAGTGCCACATATGTAGCCAAGCTACCATGTAACCCGCCCATAAGCGAACTTGGACTCAACTCAAGGAGCTCGGGCGTTCGCATCCAGAAGTGAACTCAGACTCAACTCAACGAGCTCAGATGCCTAGTTACATCTCATGAACTCGGACTCAACTCAATGAGTTCGGACATTTGCATCCATAAGTGAACTCGGACTCAAATCAACGAGTTCGGATGCCCAACCATACTAGTGACATGTCACTTGTATTCTAATCTATTCCCAAGGTTCAAACGGGCTTTTTCCTCGATTACACATCTTTGCCGTCTTCCAGGGAACATCAAAACCGATACTCGGTAGCAATTCATAATTTACATATTATTCAATAATAACCATAAAGCATAATATTTCATGATATTAATAATCATATCACATAAATAACATTAAATTACTTAAAATGACAATTATGTTACTACATTTACACATGAACTTACCTCAATACACAAGCCTATTCCTCGTAAACTTTGTTTTTCCCTCGATCACGACTTGAATCTCATTTCTCTTGATCTATAATGTCAAATTAATCTTATTTAATACATACATTCATCAAAACAGCCCCAAACATGAACTTTGGCAAAATTACCATTTTGCCCCTAAACTTTTACAAAATTACACTTTTGCCCCTAGGTTCGGGAATTAAATTTCATCCCATTTTCTTATGTTTTATGACATGCTGATCATTTTTACCTTCTATGGCAACATCAAATTCTCATTCTAACATGTACTTATAACTATTAGGTATTTTTACCGATTAAGCCCTTTTTCTCGTTTTCACTTAAAACCGGGTAGCACAAGTTGTCTAGCATAATTTAAAACCTCATATTCTATCATAAAACACCAAAATACACAAATTTCACCTATGGGAATTTTTCCAAATATGAATCCTAGGTTAAATTATTGCTAGCATAAGCTAAATCAAGTTACCGGGACTCCAAAAACGTAAAGAACATTAAAAACGGGGCTTGGAATCACTTACTATGGAGCTTGGAAGCTTGAAACAAACCCTAGATATGGAGAACCCTTTAATTTTCGTCCTAATGAAGATGATGGACATATTTTGCCATCTTTTTCCTTTTTTTAATCTTTTAATTACCAAATGACCAAAATACCCTTAATACCTTTCTTTGAAATTTTTCATGTACAAGCCCATTTTTGTCTAAAATTTTAGAAATTGGTCAAATTGCTATTTAAGACCTCCTAATTAATATTCCAAAGTAATTTCATATAAAAACTTCTAGAATGCAAGTTTTGCAACTTATTCGATTTAGTCCCTAATTTCAACTTAAGCACTTTATGCATAGAATTTCGTCACGAAATTTTCACACAATCATACAATCATGTCATAAACCTCAAAATAATTATAAAATAGTTATTTCTATCTCGAATTTGTGGTCACGAAACCACTATTCCGATTAGGCCCTAATTCGGGATATTACATGCACACAATGAAACATAGCCGAGCCTCACTTCACCATAGCCATGGCTTTCGGTTGAAACAAAGAAAGCTTAATGTTGAAGATGGCCACTTTTGATTTATTCATACTTTATAAACCTTTTTACTTAATTAATAATAAATTAACTTACAAAACATATAAAATTAAAATGTTTTAAAGCATCCAATCGTCCCACTATCTTAGGTATGGGTAAATTACCCATTAAGGCCATTGAAATGTAATTCTTTAAGCAATTAACACTTAAACTAATAGCGATTGACTTTTTTAACTTTTACAAGTATGCCCTTTTTAATTAATTAACCATCGAAACATTAAAATTTTTCAACGAAACTTTAGTACCACCTTAATGACTCTCCGTAAGTATTTATAAAAATATTAATGGCTCGGTTTATAGAAACGAGGTCCCGATACCAAATCTTCTAAAACCATTTGACCTTACAGTCATACCACTTGAGCTTAATAAATCGCTTATATAACATAATTTATCAAATCAAAAACCTTTTTAAAACCATATATGACTCGTAAATATTAAATAATAATATTCACTAACCTACTTGTCAGATTTGGTGGCCCCTAAACCATTATTTTCGACACCACTAAAAAACAAGCTGTTGCAACTCTCCTCCCTTACAAAAAATTTCGTCCTCGAAATTTCTCACCTGACACAAGCTATCAAGTCAAGTCTTTCTGTCACCTTCTTAATTGTAATTCATAGATAACTCAATCATAACTCATTTTGACTTAGAAATCGTATCAGAATTCGCATCAAAACTTGATATTAGGTCTAAACTTAACTGAACAGCTATAATGTTCTTATATCATAACTTATCAATACTAATATAACTACCGAGAAATTCCTAGTTATCGTCTGTCGAAACATAACTAAGAGACCCAGATTTTCAAACTCTGACTAATTCTTTTGAGATATTTGTATCTGTAACTTTCAATTGATATTTATTCCCTTTTTTCTAGAAAGCATCAAGCAATATCATTTACATAAGAGCGACATGTTTAACTATCAAGACGACTTTAACTCCTAATAATATTTCTCGATTATAGCTGATTTGATCGATAAATTTCTATATCATCTCTTTTAGAATATGAATTTTTCATTTAGACTGTCTGTCTATTTACCCGTGAATCCCAAACTTTATTCCCGGACCAGAGGATAAACTCAAATATGAACAACTTTCCTAACTTTTCAAATGAATAACCCATTTCTAAATAACACAATTGAGTCGATCTATTAATCGAATAATAACATTTTAGAATAATTCTTTCTTCTTGTTGTCAAGATAATCTAGATATATTGTAACGCCCCGAATTTTGGGCCTAGATGAATTAGGATTTGGGCTATGGGTCTCATAAAATTTTTAAGTGAGCAAGAAAATGACAAATGACAAGTTGGCTTTAAGGGTTTAAGGAATTTGAAGTGTCTAGGTATGTTGGAGAAGTTCTGGGTTCCTGTTTTATGGTGGAGGAATTATAATTTAATTATTAAAAGAATCAGGGTTGACAAGTAGTTGGGCTTTTAAATAAAAATAGGGGACAAATGGCATGAAAAGGCCTTGTAGTGGAGTGGCTAAGTGACGCCACTTAGAGAGTAGGGAGGTGGCGTTAGTAGCTAGCAAGGAGATCCAATGTTCGAATCCTAGCTTAGTATTTTTAGAGTTTAATTTTGGCCTTCTAGAAGGATGGAAGTGGCATGAAGATGGACTCCAAGGGGAGTGCTCAGAAGAGAAAATTAAGGAAAGGATCAAGGGATTATCAGGGAGAAAAAAGAGGAGATGAGAAGTGATGAGTAAGTGGAGCCGAATTGGGAACTTGGGCTTCAAGAATTCGGCTACAGGGATATAAATAGGTGCCGAATGGGAGGGTTGAAAAGCTAATGACGAATTTCCCTTCACTTTGTGCAAAAAACCCTTTTCTCTAAAAAGTCGAAAACCAATTTTTATCTTTTTTTCCTTTGTGCCGAATTCTTATCCCTCCTCTACTCAATATTTTCCTTGCTTGAGCCGATTCTTCTTCCTCTCTTCTTTGGTGCTGAGTAATCAATTGTTGCCATTCAAATCTCTAAGAGCCGAATACCCTTGGTGATGCCAGTACTCTTTCCACCCAGTCAATTCTAGTGTAAGTGTTCACTCTCCTAATTGGTTTTTGATAAGTATCGAGTATTCGGTCCCTCACTTCTTTCTAATTGACTTTGGTAGGGAATTAGTGTCAGATCTCGGTTTTGGATTCTTGCCAATTTTCTCTTCAGATCTGAGAAATACGCGTATTTAGTGATCAAAGTAAAAGCTAGTAAAGGCTTGGCGTTCAGGTAAGGATAAGGTGAGATTCTGACTTTTGGTAAAGTAATCGATAAGTACATGTGATTAACCTTTGAGTGATATCGATTGTAGGTTTGGGCTAAGGAGATCGCATCACGCTTGCTTAGCAGGTGCGTACATACACTGCATTATTTTATTTCACTTAATTTTATTTCACTTAGCCTGCCTCCCCCATGACTTTCCGCATCACGCTTGCTTAGCAGGTGCGTACATACACTGCACACACACAATGAATCAGCAAAAGTTGAAAAGCTGAAAAGTCGAAACGCCGAAATGCCGAAAAGCCAAAAGTTTTGCTACGGTATTCTTGTGAGTGCGCGAACACTCGTAAGGGGGAAATTGATAGGTTGCCTGAGGTCCACGGGTGATTCCGTGGACTTGGGTTGTGATTTGGCCATATAGGTCGGAATGGGCTAAATGGGCCCAATGGGCTGTTGGGCCCATAATAGGCAAAAACTGAATATTGATTCTTTGTAATAGGAATTTGTATGTGAGCATGAATATGAATGTGATTGGGCCTAACGGGCCATATAAATGTGATTTGGGCCTAATGGGCCATATACAGGTGATTTGGGCCTAATAGGCCATACGAATATGATTAGGCTTAATGGGCCAGATGCAAGTATTTGAAATTGTTGGCTTTGTAAGGGGTTTTGGGCCTAGTATATGATAACTACATAAAACTTAATTAATATATTGCGACTGTGGACAAGTCATAGGGTTAAGGTGTGGCAACGAGTATATGCATGTCTAGGATTGGATTTAGGGAGACCTTGGTACTTAAGCGGTCTTAATGACCCACCTCCTCTTTTCTGGAATCCTACCTGGTGCATAGTATTTGTTCATCTTAGATCACGAGACTTGTTAACGGGCCAAGATAAGTGAAAATTATAATTAAGGGAAAATTAACGAAATGCCCCTAAGGGCAAAAACGACCAAAATACCCTTAGGTGTTGAATGTAAGTTTTGTGGATGCGACATGCATACATATGATATTCTTCTTAGGTTGCATATGGGTTGGGAATTATGAAACGGAGGAAGTATATGAGGATCGCATGGTTTCTTGACAATCGTGGATCCACCTACGACTTTTAAAGCCCAATATGTAAATGAAGGTAGTTCCGCAACTAGGCTACCATGGTGTGTGGGTTGGGTGGGTTGATATTTATATCTCCACATGGTGTGACAGGGGACAGAGCCGGTGTGTAGCGGATGGATAATTGGATGGGATTGCATTGCATGAATGATGAACGATGAATGATATTTTTTTTGAATGCTTGTTTTCTTCGAGGGTTGTACACACTGTGTTTGCGAAAACTCACCCCTCTTTTATTTTATTTTCAGGTGATGCTCAGTAGGAGGTTTGATGTTTGGAGGGACTCAGGGTGGCCAGCTAGCAAGATAATTTGGACTTGTTTTTTTTAAGCATATGAGTTTTTATTTAATTAAGTATGTTTCAGATCAGATTGTATTAAGGTTTTCATTATGTTATTATTACTTGAACTATTATTATTATTTTCATTGTAATTACGACAAGTTGAACATGGGTTTCTTAAACTATAGTACGTTTTTTTTATGCTTTCGCAACTAAATTTTAAAATGATAAGTTCTCTTTAATCAAATGTTTTAAACAAGGCTTCCGCAACTGAAAGGTGTGTTTTTTTTTTGTTAATTAAGTTTTATTTTAAGAAGGGTTTTCAATGAAAACATGGTTTTCGCTAAAACACTTCAATGTGACACACCAGATTCGGCCATAACGTCTAGGCCGCGTTTGGAGTGTTACATTTAGTGGTATCGGAGCCCAGGTTGCAAAACTCGGGATGTGAAGTGGCCTTATTATTATTTGACTTCTTTTTGGATTTTAAAAATATTCTGGATCGTGATGCTTTGGAAAAAGAGAAATCTTGCTGAGCGGCACACCGAGTCTCTGACGTCGAACCAGGTAAGTACTTTCATTTTTAAGTTTGTTTAAATTGTTATATAGTAGATAGTTAGAGGACTACTCTAGATGATGTTTAGAATAGAACCAAAGCCCATAGGATCTGGAAACTGTAGAGGATTTTTGAAAACGATCTTCTCTTTAAATATTTTCATAAAACATCGGTGTAATTATTAAACTAACTAAAGCTTCATAAAAATTTCTAATCCAAATAATATGTAAATCGATGATGAGTGCTAGAAGAGGTGCAAGAGGCTACGACAGAGGCCGCGGAAGTGTTAGGGCTGAATCGATGGCATCAGGCCATATGCTCGATGTTGGAGTAAAAGAGGCTCCGACCTCACCTGTGGCTAGGAATGGACCGTATGACCGGGCCGCGGGAGAAGATGCATTGTTGCAGGCAATGCTGAGGATTTTGGAAAGGGTCGATGGGCCCAATAATGGCACCAGAAATCGGGGGTCCATTCCGGAGCGACTTCGATCAAACAGGGCTGAGATCTTCAAGGGCATGGCTGGCGTGGCTCCTAACATGGCGGAATATTGGTTGGAGGCCACTGAAAGGATAATAGAGGCCCTAGACTATTTACCAGAAGAAAAGCTAAAAGGAGCCGTGTCACTGCTTAGGGAAGAAGCCTATCAGTAGTGGCTGACAGTGAAAGAGGGCACCCAACCGGAACGGGTCACTAGGGAGTTTTTGAAAGCTGCATTCCAAGGGAAGTATGTGGGTGCAAGCTATGTGGATGCTAGAAGGAAGGAGTTCCTGAACTTGACTCAAAGAAACAAGTCGGTGGTGGAGTATGAGGCGGAGTTTCTACACCTTAGTAGGTATGCAAGAGTAATGGTGGCAACGGAGAATGAGCATTGCGTTAGGTTTGAGGATGGTGGAGAAAGAGTAATGCCTTAGGGTGCTGATAGCTCCACAAAGGGAACGAGTTTTCTCGGTATTGGTGGAGAAAGTAAAGGTAGCAGAGGAGGTAAAGCACACTTAGAGCTTAAATCGGGAGAAAGAAAGGGGTAAGAATAAGAGGAAGGCTAAAACCCCAGGTGTAGATCAGAGGCCTTGGGCTAGGGCCAGAGTTGATGGGCTAGTTAGAGTAGAGCCCCCTGCTGCTAATCTAGGGGTGCCACGTTGTGCTGATTGTGGGAGAAGGCATGGAGGTGAGTGTTGGAAGAGAATAGGAGTTTGTTTCGCTTATGGGTCTATGGAGCATAGGATTAAGGATTGCCCTTGAATGCTAGGTCGAGAGCCAGTAGTGGGCCAAGGTGGTGCTCAGCCACCAAGGGGTGGTTAGCTGCTGCCAAGGGGCTGTGAGCAGGCCCGGGGAGGTGACGGCAATGGACGTGGACATGGAGTACTAGGCAGAAATGCAGGCCATGCTGAGGCGAGGTAGCCAGCTTTGGTTTATGCTGCTCGTTGCCGAGAAGACGAAGATGCTACAGAAGTGAATATCGGTACGTACTTACCGTAGTGTGCTATTTATTTAGTTTGGAATTAGAGTGTGCAGCGGGAGTGTGGTGTGGTAGTGATACACACTCACCTTGGATGAGAGTTGTGTCGTAATGTTTGCCCGATCGTAAAATCGAGTAAGCTAAGGGTCGTTCGAGAAATGTTTGTTTAGAAGGAAAGGACTAGTTGCAAAGTGGTTCGGTAGGGTAATGGATAGTTTGGTAGAAATTGGGATGGAATTCGGTTAAGGGCCAAAGTAAAAACTAGCACAACGTTAGTATGCTAACCCGTTACTTATGTCAGAAAATGGAAGATGGATATGGGGTAGTTTATGGAGACCTTGACCCGCTATCAAGAATGATAGGAACCTCGATTAACTTAGAACGCCACACTTTGGGATTCAAAGTGATAAGTTCGGAAACAAAGATAGAATGACGCCACAAGGTTTCTTGATAAGTCAAACTAGTCTTTGGAGAAAATTGAGAGTTGAAAACAAACTCACAAAGTTTATAAAATTCATAAAATGTTCATTAGTCTTTAACAAGTGAAAAACAAGCCATATTTATAGCCTAAACTATAGCTAGCCGAATAGTCATATGGAATTCAAAGGGACGGCTATCTTAAGCCTTAAAGATTTAGGAAATTTCCTAGCAATTTCTTGGACAAATTCTAGAGTCTTCTTGGCTTGGGAACCGAATGAGAAGCTACTAGAAGAGAATGATTCAGCTAGCCATTAATGGGAAGCTTTATGGACTAGTCTACATTCGGCCAAGGTGCTTGAAAGTAGCTTGAATGCTTCTTAAATGTGACGCCTAGATAAGCTTGAAAGCCTTGGATTAATTGAGCATTATGGAGGACTCCAATGGCCATTCAAGTGTGAAAGGCCGAATATGTATAGTCCTTGTGTGTGAAAACATGGAACCGAACAGCCCTTAGTGTGAAAAGAACTTTCAGCAAAATGTGAACACAAAGATGCTGCTTGGGAGAGTTGGCCGGTCATTCTTGGAAAATAAATCACCACCCTTTGGCTTTTGATGTCCACGAAAGGGGTGCATTTGATGGCTGCACATTCCCATGTCGTCCCATGCATGCTCCTTTAATGTTTGTGTGCTGCACATTTATTTAAACCATTAGTCAACTTAATCTTAAATTCGGTGTAAACTAATTAAATTTGTCTCTAAACTAGACACATTAAATTGATGTCCTAAACTAGACACATTTAAGCTATGTATTAATATAAGACATATTTAATAATTTAAATTAAAAATGTCCAGATTTAAGACACATTAATTAATTAATTAATTTAAGCATAAATTTAACTAATTAATTGACACAAATAATTAATTTATTCTAGCCAAATAAATGCATCAAATAAATAAAATAGAAATTTAGCTCTATGAGCTAACTAAGTGTCGAATTGAGCTCCCTTGAGCTAACACGAGCTAAGTCAGCTTGTAACACATTGCAAAACGAGCTACTCGAGCTAGACTCTTGATGTTCGGCCAAGCCTTCCATCCATACTCGAGCAATGTAACTTGCTACAGCTTCTTGGAACCTCTTGGCATGGGCTCGAGTGATTGGCCCCGATGGCAATTCCATGGTTTTCATGGGCGAGTTCGCATCATCCTCCCCCTCTTCAAGGCGATTCGTCCTCAAATTGTCACCTACATCAAAAGGAGAAAGTTCAGCAACATTAAAGCTAGCACTCACACCATACTCGCCGGGTAAATCGAGTTTGTAGGCATTATCATTGATTCGCTCCACTACTTGGAATGGCCCGTCACCCCTTGGTAGAAGTTTTGATTTTCTTTGCTCGGGAAATCTTTCTTTGCGCATGTGGATCCAAACCCAGTCACCAGGTTCGAATATGACTCGTTTGCATCCCTTGTTCGCTCCTCGAACATATTGTTCGGTTCTTCTTTCGATATTGTCTTTGACGTTCTTATGAAGCTGTTTAACAAAATCGGCCTTCTTTTTGCCATCTACATGCACTAGCTCATTAGCAGGCATAGGAACCAGATCAAGAGGAGTAATAGGGTTAAAACCATATACTACCTCAAAAAGAGAATGTTTTGTGGCTGAATGAACAGTCCGATTGTAGGCGAACTCCACGTGAGGTAAACACTCCTACCATAACTTCAAATTCTTCCGTAGAATGGCTCGAAGCAAGGTCGACAGTACTCGATTAACCACTTCAGTTTGGCCATCCGTTTGAGGGTGGCATGTCGTCGAAAACAACAACTTTGTTCCTAACTTACCCCACAACGTTCTCCAAAACTGACTTAGGAACTTTGTGTCACGATCAGAGACGATAGTACAAGGAATTCCGTGCAACCTGACAACTTCCTTGAAAAACAAATTAGCAACATTAGTAGCATCATCATTTTTATTACAAGGAATGAAATGTCCCATTTTTGAAAAATGATCCACAATAACAAATATTGCGTCCTTCCCTCTTTTGGTTTTAGGGAGGCCTAGAACGAAGTCCATCGAAATATCGACCCACGGGGCATCCGGTATAGGCAACGGGGTGTACAAACCATGGGGCTTGATGCGTGATTTCGCTTTCTTACAGATGATGTATCGTTCGCATTTCCTTATGACATCACGTTTCATTTTAGGCCAATAGAAATGTTCATGCAATATTGGTAGAGTCTTTACAACTCCAAAATGACCCATAAGTCTGCCACTATGGGCTTCATTGACAAGCATCTCTCGGACAGAACCTTGAGGTATACACATTTTATCTTCATGAAAAAGGTAGCCTTCATGCTGAAAATACTTGTCAATTGCACCATGCAAACAACTCTTATAGATTTCACCAAAATCGGGATCAGTTTGGTACAAATCTTTCATGAATTCAAAACCAAGTAACTTAGAGTCCATTAAGTTGACAAGTGCATACCTTCGTGATAGGGCGTCGGCAACAATGTTTTCCTTACCTTTCTTATACTTTATCACATACGGAAATGACTCCAAGTATTCTACCCACTTCGCATGACGTTTATTGAGCTTCGTTTGACCCTTGAGGTGTTTTAAAGCCTCGTGATCTGAGTGGAATACAAATTCCTTTGGCCATAGATAATGTTGCCACATCTCTAAGGCTCGGATTAGTGCATACAACTCCTTGTCATACGTTGGATAGTTCAACATGGCCCCGTTCAACTTCTCACTAAAGTACGCCACGGGTCATCCGTCTTGCATTAAAACAGCGCCAATGCCAATTCCTGAAGCATCACATTCAATCTCGAATGTCTTGTTAAAATCCGGTAAAGATAATAATGGAGCATTAGTAAGACATTCCTTAATTTTAACAAAGGCATTTTCTTGATCATCAGTCCAAACAAAGGGCGAGTTTTTCTTAATTATACCTATCAAGGGGGCGGCTACAGAGCTAAAATTAGGCACAAACCTTCGATAAAAGCTTGCCAACCCGTGAAAACTCCTTACTTGGCTGATGTTTGTTGGTCGCGGCCACTCATTGATCGCTTTTCTTGATCAACTTGCAAGCCATGAGCACTTACCACGAAACCTAAAAATACAACCTCGTGAGTACAAAACGAACATTTCTTTAAGTTGGCATAAAGTACCTCTTTTCGTAGTACTTCCAACACCGCACACAGATGCTGAACATGTTCTTCTAATGACTTACTATATATCAAAATATCATCAAAATACACAACGCAAAATTTTCCAATAAATGCACGCAAAACATGATTCATCGAACGCATAAAAGTACTAGGGGCATTTGTAAGGCCGAATGGCATTACCAACCATTCGTACAAACCGTATTTCATCTTGAATGCGGTTTTCCACTCGTCGCCCTCCCGCATTCGAATTTGATGGTAGCCACTCTTTAGATCAATCTTCGAAAAGATTAGGGCTCCGTTAAGTTCATCGAGCATGTCATCAAGGCGGGGAATAGGGTGTCGATATTTAACAGTTATTTTGTTGATGGCGCGATAGTCTACACAAATTCGCCATGAACCGTCCTTTTTAGGCACTAGCAACACCGGCACCGCACACGGACTTAAGCTTTCCCGAATGTAACCTTTTTCCATTAATTTGGCCACTTGCCTTTGCAGTTCCTTTGTCTCCTCGGGGTTACTCCGATAGGCCGGTCTATTTGGAATAGATGCTCCCGGTACAAAGTCGATTTGGTGTTCGATGCCTCGAATGGGAGGCAACCCGTTCGGCACTTCTTCGGGAAACACGTCTTCAAATTCCTGCAACAAAGAAACAATAGGAGAAGGCAATAATTTTTCTATCTCGTTAGTTTCCAACAAGCACTCTTTGTACATAAGTACAAGAATGGGTTGCTTTGCAACAATAATTTCCGAATCTCTCGCTTTCTTGCAAAAACACTCGTTTTTTCTTTTTCACTCTCATTTTTTTTCTTTTTCTACTCGTGTTTTTAACTCACTTTTCTCACTTTTTCCACTCCTTTTCTTTTCTTTTCTTTCTTTTTATCTTGCTCTTTTTCTTTTTCTCTTTCAATGGATTGCCTCAATTTGATTTGATCTTCATTCACTTGTTTTGGTGTGAGAGGGGCTAGTGTGACATTCTTTCCAAGATGCTTGAATGAATAACGATTCGTGTAGCCATCATGGACTACCCTACGGTTGAACTGCCAAGGACGACCCAATAGAAGGTGTCCCGCATGCATCGGCACAACATCACATATCACCTCGTCTTGGTATTTTCCTATGGAAAACGCCACTTTTGCTTGCTTTGTAACTTTGAGTTCTCCTCCATCGTTTAGCCACTGCAACTTATAAGGGTTCGGATACTTCATCGTGGCCAAACCAAGTCGTTCCACAAGCATGGTACTCGCGAAATTGGTACAACTACCTCCATCGATTATCAAGCTACACACCTTGCCTTGAACGTGACAGCGAGTGTGAAAGATATTTTCTTGTTGCTGTTCTTCCTTGACACCTTGAATATTCAAACTTCGTTTTACAACGAGTATCTCTCCCTCGACCGGTATCTCAATTTCATCATCTTCTTCCGAGGGCACTTCAGATTCATTCTCTTGTTCATCTTCAGACTCGATCTCGCTATTTGGCCGTACCACCATCACTCGACGGTTAGGGCATTGACTAGCAATATGGCCTCGGCCTTGACACTTAAAACACTTTACGTCACGAGCTCGATTAGGAACGGGTTCATTTTTACTCTTACCAATGTCACCGCTTGGTTGATTGGGTTTAGCAGCAACGGATGGTTCTTTAGGCCGAATAGGAGCTTTGCTCGCTCCTTGAGTCCATTTGTTGGTAGAGGATGTTGAATAGGTCCGGTTGACGCTTTTTCACTTCAATTGCTTTTCAATCTTGATCGCCATGTGAACCATATCCATTACTTCAACGTAGTGTCGAAGTTCCACCACATGAGCTATATCTCGATTCAAACCGGCTAAAAACCTTGCCATCGTCGCTTCTCGGTCTTCTTCCACGTCGAATCTTATCATAGCAATCTCCATCTCCTTATAATAATCTTCGACGCTTCGACTACCTTGAGTGAGATTTTGCAGCCGTTGATACAACTCCCGGTTATAGCAGGAGGGAACAAAGCGCTTCCACATGACAGCCTTCATTTCGGCCCACGTAGAGATAGGCATTTCACCATTTCTCCGTCGACTAGTCACTAGCTGATCCCACCATACAAGGGCATAATCTGAAAACTCCATAGCTGCAAGTTTAACCTTTTTGATCTCCGAGTAGTTGTGACACTCGAAGACGAGTTTGACTTTCTTTTCCCACTCCATGTATGCCTCCGGATCATTTTTGCATTGAAACGACGGGATTGACATCTTAATATTTTTGAGATTGTCATCAAGACGATCTCGACCTCGTTGTCCACGGTTTTGACGTTCTTGTTGCCTAACACTTTGAACAGATGAATGATCGCTTTTGGACTCACTAGGCTCGTATAAATCGTTTTGTTCTTGTCTAGGACGTTCACGTTCTCGCCGTTGGTTTTGTGGCTCCTTTACACGTTGTACCTCCTCATTTAAGTGATCCAATTGCTCTTGCATTGGTTCTATTGTCTCTCGAAGCATACGTTGAAATTCTCGGATCAAAGCTTGTTGACCCAAATCAGGGACTCTGCCACCTTGAGCAACATTCCTAACCGGGCGTGGACCAGTTTTGTCCATTTGACGTCTCTCGGGACTTCTAGACATAAAGTTTAATCACACCACAAAGAACTCACACTTCTCTCAAAAAAAGAAATCACTCGATTTTTTTTTGGCTTTTATCCTTCTCAGATGGTCTCTCCACTCTCTTGCCTTTTACCACTCGATTTTCGCCTCTCGAAATTCTCCGCAAACTATGTAGACAAATCAAAGAAAACCTTTTTTGGGTCGATTAACAAAATTGATGTGGCTAGGTGAGGAACAATGTAGGTTAAAAGGTAGGCTGAAGAAAAGAAGGATATCGGTTTAGTGTGGCATTGGTGTGTGCGAAAGCGGCATAGAACTTTGAAGATCAGAAATACTTGAGAGAGTTTAAAAGCAACTTCCAATCACCTTTTTTTTTATTTTTTTCGATTTTTTTTCGAAATTTTTTTTGTATAACTTTTTTTTACACTATTTAAGCAAACTAAATACAATAGGAACACTTTGGTACGCGATTTTTTTTTCTTCGGCTGCGTAGATTTTTGTTTTTGTAATAACAGCAACAAACTAATCAAAATGAGGAAACTTCGGTATACGAAATTTTTTTATACTCTTTTTTTTGATTTACGAATCTGGGGTTACAAATATCAGTACTTACCTCGATTTTAGCTAGCTCTGATACCAACTTGATATACACTCACCTCGGATGAGAGTTGTGTCGTAATGTTTGCCCAATCGTAAAATCGAGTAAGCTAAGGGTCGTTCGAGAAATGTTTGTTTAGAAAGAAAGGACTAGGTGCAAAGTGGTTCAGTAGGGTAATGGATAGTTTGGTAGAAATTGGGATGCAATTCGGTTAAGGGCCAAAGTAAGAACTAGCACAACGTTAGTATGCTAACCCGTTACTTATGTGACACTTGAGTCAGAAAATGGAAGATGGATATGGGGTAGTTTATGGAGACCTTGACCCACTATCAAGAATGATAGGAACCTCGGTATAACTTAGAATGCCACACTTTGGGATTCAAAGTGATAAGTTCGGAAACAAAGATAAAATGACACCACAAGTTTTCTTGATAAGTCAAACTAGTCTTTGGAGAAAATTGAGAGTTGAAAACAAACTCACAAAGTTTATAAAATTCATAAAATGTTCATTAGTCTTTAACAAGTGAAAAACAAGCCATATTTATAGCCTAAACTATAGCTAGCCGAATAGTCATATGGAATTCAAAGGGACGGCTATCTTAAGCCTTAAGGATTTAGGAAATTTCCTAGCAATTTCTTGGACAAATTCTAGAGTCTTCTTGGCTTGGGAACCGAATGAGAAGCTACTAGAAGAGAATGATTCAGCTAGCCATTAATGGGAAGCTTTATGGACTAGTCCACATTCAGCCAAGGTGCTTGAAAGTAGCTTGAATGCTTCTTAAATGTGACGCCTAGATAAGCTTGAAAGCCTTGGATTAATTGAGCATTATGGAGGACTCCAATGGCCATTCAAGTGTGAAAGGCCGAATATGTATAGTCCTTGTGTGTGAAAACATGGAACCGAACAGCCCTTAGTGTGAAAAGAACTTTCAAAGAAAATGTGAACACAAAGATGCTGCTTGGGAGAGTTGGCCGGTCATTCTTGGAAAATAAATCACCACC
The DNA here is from genome assembly GCA_025698465.1 of Gossypium longicalyx. Classification (NCBI taxonomy): domain Eukaryota; kingdom Viridiplantae; phylum Streptophyta; class Magnoliopsida; order Malvales; family Malvaceae; genus Gossypium; species Gossypium longicalyx. Next base: position 58,051,343 of record CM047002.1, on the reverse strand, counting down.
ATTTGGCTCTTGATGTCCACGAAGGGGTGCATTTGATGGCTGCACATTCCCATGTCGTCCCATACATGCTCCTTTAATGTTTGTGTGCTGCACATTTATTTAAACCATTAGTCAACTTAATCTTAAATTCGGCTGTAACTAATTAAATTTGTCTCTAAACTAGACACATTAAATTGATGTCCTAAACTAGACACATTTAAGCTATGTATTAATATAAGACATATTTAATAATTTAAATTAAAAATGTCCAGATTTAAGACACATTAATTAATTAATTAATTTAAGCATAAATTTAACTAATTAATTGACACAAATAATTAATTTATTCTAGCCAAATAAATGCATCAAATAAATAAAATAGAAATTTAGCTCTATGAGCTAACTAAGTGTTGAATTGAGCTCCCTTGAGCTAACATGAGCTAAGTCAGCTTGTAACACATTGAACAACGAGCTACTCGAGCTAGACTCTTGATGTTCGGCCAAGCCTTCCATCCATACTCGAGCAATGTAACTTGCTACAGCTTCTTGGAACCTCTTGGTATGGGCTCGAGTGATTGGCCCCGATGGCAATTCCATGGTTTTCATGGGCGAGTTCGCATCAGGTAGTCTGTGTTATGCAGCTGTACTGATAGTTGGAAATTTCGAGGACGAAATTTCTTTTAGGGGGTAGAGTTGTAACGCCCCGAATTTTGGGCCTAGATAAATTGGGCTTTGGGCTATAGGTCTCATAAAATTTTTAAGTGAGCAAGAAAATGACAAATGACATATTGGCTTTAAGGGTTTAAGGAATTTGAAATTTCTAGGTATGTTGGAGAAGTTCTGGGTTCGTGTTTTGTGGTGGTGGAATTATAATTTACTTATTAAAACAATCAGGGTTGGCAAGTAGTTGGGCTTTTAAATAAAAATAGGGAAAAAATGGCATGAAAAAGCCTTGTGGTGAGTGGCTAAGTGACGCCACTTAGGGAGTAGGGAGGTGGCATTAGTAGCTAGCAATGAGATCCAAGGTTTGAATCCTAGCTTAGTATTTTTAGAGTTTAATTTTGGCCTTCTAGAAGGATGGAAGTGGCGTGAAGATGGACTCCAAGGGGAGTGTTTAGAAGAAAAAATTAAGGAAAGGATCAAAGGGTTATCGAAGAGAAAAATGAGGAGATGAGAAGTGAGGAGTAAGTGGAGCTGAATTGGGAACTTGGGCTTGAAAAATTCGGCTATAGGGCTGTAAATAGGTGCCGAATGGGAGGGTTGAAAAGCTTATGACGAATTTCCCTTCACATTGTGCCAAAAACCCTTTTCTCTAAAAAGCCGAAAACCCTGTTTTTATCTTTTCTTTCTTTGTGCCGAATTCTTATCCCTCTACTCAATATTTTCTTTGCTTTAGCCGATTCATCTTCCTCTCTTCTTTGGTGCTGAGTAATCAATTGTTGCCATTCAAATCTCTAAGAGCCGAATACCCTTGGTGCTGCCACTACTCTTTCCATCCAATCGATTCTAGTGTAAGTGTTCGCTCTCCCAACGATTTTTGATAAGTATCGAGTATTCGGTCCCTCACTTCTTTCTAATCAACTTTGGTAGGGAATTAGTGTCAGATCTTGATTTTTGATTTCTACTGATTTACTCTTCAGATCTGAGAAATACGTGTGTTTAGTGATCAAAGTAAAAGCTAGTAAAGGCTTGGCATTTAGGTAAGGTTAAGGTGAGATTTTGGCTTTTGGTAAAGTAATCGATAAGTACGTGTGATTAATCTTTGAGTGATATCGATTGTAGGTTTGAGCTAAGGAGATCACATCACGCTTGCTTACCAGGTGTGTACATACACTGCACACACACAATGAATCGGCAAAAGCCGAAAAGCTAAAAAGCCGAAAAGCCAAAAAGCCGAAAAGCTGAAAGTTTTGCTACGGTAGTCTTGAGAATGCACGAACACTCGTAACGGGGAAACCGATAGGTTGCCTGAGGCCCACGAGCGATTCCCTGGACTTGGGTTGTGATTTGGCCATATGGGCCGGAGTGGGCTAAATGGGCCCAATGGGCTGTTTGGCCCATAATAGGTGAAAACTGAATATTGATGCTTTGTGATAGGAATTTGTATGTGAGCATGAATATGAATGCGACTGGGCCTAACAGGCCATATAAATGTGATTTGGGCCTAATGGGCCATACGAATATGATTAGGCTTAATGGGCTAGATGCAGGTATGTGAAATTGTTGGCTTTGTAAGGGGTTTTGGGCCTTGTATATGATAACTACATAAAACTTAATTAATATATTGTGACCGTGGACAAGTCATAGGGTTAAGGTGTGGCAACGGGTATATGCATGTCTAGGATTGGATCTAGGGAGAGCTTGGTACTTAAGTGGTCTTAATGACCCACCTCCTCTTTTCTAGAATCCTACCTGGTGCATAGTCTTCGTTCATCTTAGTTTACGGGACTTGTTAACGGGCCAAGATAAGTGAAAATTGTAATTAAGAGAAAAATTACTGAAATGCCCCTAACGGCAAAAATGACCAAAATACCCTAGGTGTTGAATGTAAGTTTTGTGGATGTGACATGCATACATACGATATTCTGCTTAGGTTGCATATGGGTTGGGAATTATGAAATGGAGGAAGCATATGAGGATCGTATGGTTGTGACATGCATACATACGATCCTCATATACTTCCTCCGTCCTATGATTCCCAACCCCTATGCAACCTAAGCAGAATATCATATGTATGCACGTCACATCCATAAAACTTACGTTCAACACCTAGGGGTATTTTGGTCATTTTTTCCTTTAGGGGCATTTCGATAATTTTCCCTTTCTTTATTGTTTTCACTTACCTTGGCCCGTTAACAAATCTCGTGAGCTAAGATGAACGAATACTATGCACTAGGTAGGATTCCAGAGAAGAGGAGTTGAGTCATTAAGACTGCTTAAGTACCAAGCTCTCCCTAGATCCAATCCTAGACATGCATATACTCGTTGCCACACCTTAACCCTATGACTTGTCCACAATCGCAAATAATTATTAAGTTTTATGTAGTCATCATATTCTATGCCCAAAACCCTTTACAAGCCCAATCAAATTCACATACCTGTATATGGCCCATTAGGCCCAAAATACCTGTATATGGCCCATTAGGCCCAAATCACATTTACATGCCCGTTAGGCCTAGTCATTTTCATATTCATGCTCACATACAAAATCCTACCACATAGCATCAATATTCAGTTTTTTCCTATTATGGGCCCCATCGGGCCCATTTAGCGCATTCCGGCCCATATGGCCAAATCACAACCCAAGTCCACTGAATCGCCCGTGGGCCTCAGGCAACCTACCGATTTCCTCCTCACGAGTGTTCGCGCACTCGCAAGACTACTGCAACCAAACTTTTGACTTTTCAGCATTTCGACATTTCGGCTTTTCGACTTTTGCCGATCTACTTGTGTGTGTAGTGTATGTGCACACCTGGCAAGCAAACGTGCTGCGATTCCCTTAGTCACCAACCTACAAACGATATCACCCTTCAATTAATTGCATGCTTAATACATATATTTACTAAAACCGAAACCTCACCTTAACCTTACCTTGTGCGATCAGCCCCTTCTTAAATCACTAACCACGATCAACTCCTAAATCTGCACCAATCTTAACTATTAAAACCAGAATAATAGATGACTCGTATCCAACACAAGTCCCCTTACCTTAATTCTGACTATTTGGCCAACTAAGATTAAGAGTACTTGTCAAATCCCCTTACCTGAAAAGCAATCGCTAGAGATCCAAAACTGAGATTCGATACCTATTCCTACCCAAAACCGATTAGAAGAAGTAAGGAACAATAATCGATACTTTAGAAAAAACCAATTGGAAGAGAAAACACATACACTAGATTCGGTCAAAGAGTATTCGGCTGTAACGCCCCCAAGCCCGAGACCATCGCCGGAGTCGAGTATGAGGTGTTACTAAGCTTAATTTAACATTTTTAGAACTTTGGATTATTTGTTTCTACATTCACAGCTTTCAAGCTACTTGCGTCACAGTCACAAGAAAAATAATATCTCGAGTTACGAAACTCAAAATCAGGATTCATATTTCTTGATTTTCCAGGTTGTTGTGAAAATGAACTGCTCATCGGTCTTTTCTTTCAGTTTCTAGTCTTAGTCTCTGCCTTTTTCTTCTCTTTAAGTAGTTCTTCAGCCTTGCAAGCTCGATCAACCAATACTACCATTTCTTTTAATTCAAGAATTCCAACAAATACCTTGATATCTTCGTTGAGCCCATCTTCAAATCGTCGGCACATCTTGGCCTCTGTAGGAATGTACTCTCTGGCATATTTACTTAATCGAACAAACTCTCTTTCGTATTCTATAACCGTCATATTGCCTTGCTTCAGCTCAAGAAATTCTTTACGCTTCTGATCAATAAATCTTTCACTAATATATTTCTTCCGAAACTCTTCTTGAAAGAATTCCCAAGTTATTCTCTCTTTCGGTATCACCGAAATCAAAGTCTTCCACCAATTATAAGCTAAATCCCTCAACAAAGATATAGCGCATTTCAAACATTCTTCAGGTGTACAAGATAATTCATCAAATACCCGGATAGAATTTTCAAGCCAAAACTCTGCTTTCTCGGCATCATCATCAATATTTACTTTAAATTCTTCGGCCCCTTGCTTGCGGATTCTATCAACTGGAGTTCTATGAAATTTCATCAGATCCATACCTTGAGGCATCGGGGTACAGGTTGAGGAATTGGGGGAGGTGGGGGAGGTTGTACATTTGGGTTCGTACGAACGAACTCAGTGTACCATGCACTCATCATTTGGAGAAAGGCTTCCCGACCCCTTTCTCCTCCTCCCTGACCAACAGAGTAGGAGGTGGATTTTCAGTCGGCGCTGCTCCTTCAGCGGAGCTGGCGCATTACTCTCTACTTCATCTCGCCACAATGGATCGGGATCCATTTACTATAAAAAAATCATTTAAAAAGGTCAGAAGTCGTCACACTATCACAATTTATTCATATGGCATGTATAGCAAAATCCGTACATACAACACGTAGTCCGAGAACTGACTAAACCTCCTCTGATACCACTAAATGTAATGCCCCCACGCTCGAGACCGTCACCAGAGTCGAGTATGAGGTGTTACTAAGCTTAATTTAACATTTTTAGAACTTTGGATTATTTGTTTCTACATTCATAGCTTTCAAGCTACTTGCGTCACAGTCACAAGGAAAATCATATCTCGAGTTCAGAAACTTGAAATCAAGATCTGTAAATTTTTCCTGAATCTAGACTCATATACCTATCTACTAATTTTTTTCTAGAATTTTTGGTTGGGCCAATTAGTACAGTTTATTAGTTAAATTTACCCCTATTTCAGGACTTGACTGGTCTGACCTCTGTTTACTACGAACCACATTTCTCTCTGTATAAAATTCATATGACTATGAGATTTGTTTCTCCTGAAACTAGACTCAATAAGGATTCCGAGAATATAAAATAAACCACCTAGTTATATCTGTAAAATTTATGGTGAATTTATAAAGTTGAAACAGGGGATCCAGAAACTGCTCTGACCCTGTTTCACTAAAATTCAAATATCTTCTAACATATAATTCCTTTACCTGTTTTATTTGTTTTATGTGAAACTAGACATACTAAGATTCAATTTGATATTTAATCCATCCCCAAATTCAATTTCTATGATTTTTAGTAAATTTTCAAACTCACATCAGTGTTGCTGCAATATTCTGTTTATGGCAAATTTCATCCCTTTTTATGAGTTTTCATGCACTAAGTATCTTAATAACTTTCCATAACATCAAACATAATCTAAACTAACCATTTCCATAACTTATTATTATCAAACATTTTCTCAACCATTCCATCACCATATCATAAGATCATTTACACAAAATAGGGATATTGCTATACATGCCATACTTAAATTTACAAGCCATTTACCGAAAAATTCTTCCGGATAGTGTGACTGATCCTTCGACCTATCCCGACTCCTGAGCTGGCTTGTCCAAAACTACAATGAGTAAGAAGGAGGGAGTAAGTATAAATGCTTAGTAAATTCATATGCAAATAATAAGTAACATAACAAACAATCATACCAATCAACATTAGCATGCATCACCAAATCACATGTCACATTTCTAATCATTTTTCATCATCTTATTACCTTATCGTGGTTGTATCGATACTCAACCCGAGGGTTAAATACATACCTGTACATAATATCCATTTCTCATCGCTTACCAATATGTCTCTTTACATCTCGAGTATTCCTCCATTTGAGTAAAACTTTACCCGTTGAACACATCGGAATATAATTCGGATACATGGAAACTTCGCACATAAGTGCCACATATGTAGCCAAGCTACTATGTAACCCGCCCATAAGCGAACTCGGACTCAACTCAACGAGCTCGGGCGTTCGCATCCATAAGTGAACTCGGACTCAACTCAACGAGTTCGGACATTCGCATCCATAAGTGAACTCGGACTCAACTCAACGAGTTCGGATGCTCAACCATTCTAGTGACATGTCACTTGTATCCTAATCTATTCCTAAGGTTCAAACGGGATTTTTGTCGAACACATATCCTTGCCGTCTTCCGTAGAATGCCAGAACCAATACTCGATAACAATTATGTTTAACAAGTAATTCACATAATTTGCATTTTATTCGAAATTAACCACAAAGCATATATTTCATGATAAAAATCAGCATATCACATAATTGACATCAATGACTTAAAAATAACAATTATGCTACATTATTTACACATGAGCTTACCTTGGTACCAAAATACAAAGATTTTGCAATTTAGTCCGCAATCTTTTCTTTTCCTCGATTGGGGTCGTTTCCACGTGTTTCTTGATCTAAAATAACACATTTAGCTTATTTAATACTCACATTATCAAATTAATCCTTAATTCAAATTTTGGCAAAATTATAATTTTACCCCTAAACTTTTGCATATTTACATTTTTGCCCCTAGGCTCGGGATTAAACTTTATTCCTTATTCTTATGTTTTACAACATGCTGATCACTTTTCTCTTCTATGGCAACATCAAATTCTCACTCTAACATGTACTTGTGACTATTAGGTATTTTTACCGATTAAGCCCTTTTACTCGTTTTTGCTTAAAATCGAGTAGTGTAAGTTGTCTAACATAATTTAAAACCTCATATTCTATCATAAAACATCAAAATACACAAATTTCACCTATGGGTATTTTTCCAAATATAAACCCTAGGTTAAATTATTGCTAACATAAGCTTAATCGAGCTACCGGGATCTCAAAAACGTAAAAATCATTAAAAACGGGGCTTAGAATCACTTACTATGAAGCTTGAAAGTTGAAGAAACCCTAGCTATGGTGAGATAGAGCATTCGGCAGCAACTAAATGGGGAAGATGACTATTTTGTGTCATTTTTCCCATTTTATTTCATTAATTATCCAAATGACCAAAATGCCCTTAATACCTTTCTTTGAAAATTTTCATGTACAAGCCCATTTTTGTCCAAAATTTTAGAAATTGGTCAAATTTCTATTTAAGACCTCCTAATTAATATTTCAAAGCAATTTCATACTAAAAACTTCTAAAATGCAAGTTTTGCAACTTATTCGATTTAGTCCCTAACTTCAAATTAAGCATTTTATGTATAGAATTTCTTCACAAAATTTTCACACAATCATGCAATCATATCATAAACCTCAAAATAATTATAAAATAATTATTTCTATCTCGGATTTGTGGTCACGAAACCACTATTTCGATTAGGCCCTAATTCGGGATATTACAACTCTCCCCCCTTTAAGGATTTTCGTCCTCGAAAATCTTACCGGTAAACAAATGTGGGTATTGATTTCTCATAGTTTCTTCGGATTCCCATGTAGCTTCTTCTACTCCATGCCTTTGCCACAACACCTTCACAAGTGCAATCTTTTTATTCCTTAGTTGTTTGACCTCTCGAGCTAAAATCTTAATCGGTTCTTCTTCATAGGTCATATCTGGTTGTAGTTCAATTTACGCTCGGTGAAACTACATGTGAAGGATCCGAACGATACCGACGTAACATAGATACGTGGAACACATCATGAATCTTTTCTAATTCGGTGGTAAAGCTAGCCGATATGCTACTAGGTCCAACTTTTTCAATTATTTCATACGGCCCAATAAAACGCGGACTTAATTTGCCCTTCCGTCCAAATCGAGAACTTTCTTCCACGGAGACACCTTTAAAAATACTTTATCACCAACTTGAAATTCAATGTCCCTTCGTTTTAAATCGCATAAGATTTACGTCTATCTGAAGCAACTTTCAAACAATCTCGAATTACCTTCACTTTTCTTCAGCTTCTTTTATTAGATCAACTCCATAAATCTGATTTTCCTTGAGTTCAGTCCAATACAAAGGCGTTCGACACTTACGACCATAAAATGCTTCATAAGGTGCCATTTTCAAGCTCGTCGATAACTATTATTGTAAGCAAATTCTACCAACGGTAAATATTTTTCCCAACTTCCTTGAAATTCCAATACACAACATCCGAGCATGTCTTCAAGAATCTGAATTACTCTCTCGATTGTCCATCGGTTTGTGGATGAAAAGCGATCTCGAAATTTAACTTTGTACCTAACGCTGCGTCTTGCAACTTTTGCCAAAACCGCGAGGTAAACCTTGGATCTCTATCTGAAATAATCGACAATGGTATTCCATGTAGTCTAACAATTTCTCTAATATACAATTCAGCCAACTTGTTAAGAGAATAATCCGCATGCATCGGGATAAAATGAGCCGACTTAGTCAATCATCAACTATTACCCGGATGGCATCTTTCTTTCCCGAGTCAATGGCAATCCCGATACAAAATCCATAGTAATCCGATCCCATTTCCATTTAGGAACCATAATAGGCTGAAGTAATCCCGAAGGCACTTAGTGTTCATCTTTCACCTGTTGACAAATTAAGCATTTGGACACAAACTCTGATATATCTCTTTTCATTCCATTCCACCAATACATTTTCTTCAAGTCATTATACATTTTCGTACTACCTGGATGAATTGAGAAACAACTACTATGTGCTTCCTGTAGGATCTTTTGAATCAATTCCTCATTCTTCGGTACACAAATCCGATCTTTAAACATTAAGCATCCATCAGAACCGATTCTGAAATCTGACTCTGTATCAACTTCACACTGCTTTCTCTTGGCTTGTAAATCTTGATCATCTTTCTGAGCTTCAGAAATCTCTTGTAAAAACATCGGTTTACTCTCAACTCTGCTAGAATCGAACCATCATCTGACATTTTCAACTGAGTGTTCATAACTCTCAATGCAAACAACAACTTTCTACTCAAAGCATCGGCAACTACATTCGCTTTTCCCGGATGATAATCAATAACAAGCTCGTAATCTTTAAATAATTCCAACCATCTTCGCTGTCTTAAATTCAAGTCTTTTTGTGACATCAAGTACTTAAGACTTTTATGGTCGGTATATACTCGACACTTTTCACCATACAAATAATGTCGCCAAATTTTCAAAGCAAACACCACATGACCAATTCCAAATCGTGAGTAGGATAATTCCTCTCATGAGGTTTTAATCGCCTCAAGCATAAGCCACCACTTTTCCTTCTTGCATGAGTACACACCCCAAACCATTTAGAGAAGCATCACTATACACCACAAATTCTTTACCCGATCCGGCTGTACTAACACCGGTGCCTCTGTTAATAACTTTTTCAATTCTTCAAAACTCTGTTGACATTTTTCCGTCCATTCAAATTTAACATCCTTTCTGAGTAGTCTAGTTATAGGAGCAGCAATCATAGAAAATCCATTTACAAACCGCCGATAATACCTAGCTAGCCCCAAGCCCAAGAAACTTCTAACTTACATTTTTTTCTGGTTTCCAATCAACAATGGCTGAAATTTTACTAGGATCAACCCGTATACCATCACTGAAACAATATGACCCAAAAATCCAACTTCCCAGAGCCAAAATTCACTTTTACTAAACTTAGCATACAAATTGCTTATCTCTCAAAGTTTGCAAAACTATCCTCAAATGCTCAAAGCATGCTCTGTCTCATCTTTTGAATAAATTAAAATATCATCTATAAACACCATAACAAATTTGTCCAAGTATGGTCTAATATGCGATTCATTAAATCCATAAACACAAAGCAGAGCATTTGTCAACCCGAATGGCATAACTAAAAATTCATAATGACCGTACCTTGTTCCAAAAGCAGTTTTAGGCACATCCGACTCTTTTACCCGTAGTTGATAATACCCAGATCTCAAGTCAATCTTTGAAAACCATGTCGCTCCTTTTAGCTGATCAAACAAATCATCAATTCTTGGCAACGGATACTTGTTTTTGATTGTCACCTTGTTTAATTGCCGATAATCAACACACAACCTCATAGAACCATCCTTCTTTTTCACAAATAACACGGAGCACCCCAAGGTGAAAAACTCGGTCTCACAAAGCCTTTATCGATCCAACTCTTGCAATCGCGAATTTAATTCTTTTAACTCTGCTGGTGCCATTCTATACTGAGCAATCGAGATCGGAGTTGTTCCTGGTATCAAATCAATACCAAATTCTACTTCCACGATCGGAGGCAAACCCGACAATTCTTACGAAATACGTCCGCAAATTCACACACAACCTAAGACCGATTCAACTTTCTTTTCAACTTCTTTTGTATTAATTACATACGCCAAATAAGCTTCATAACCCTTTCTCAAATATCTTTGAGCCGACATTGAAGAAATCACGCTAGATAATGCCTCTGATTTGTCTGATTCAACCCGCAGAATTTCACCACTTTCACACTTTAATTCTATAATCTTTTCTTTGCAATTTATTTTCGCATCATGCAATGTCAACCAATCCATACCCAAAATAACATCAAACTCATCAAACGGCAACAACATCAAGTCAGCCGGAAAGTAATGACCCCGAATCATTAAAGGACATTTCTTACATACTTTATCAACAATCACACATTTGCCTAACAGATTCGACACTCTAATCATAAATTCTGTGTTCTCAACAGGTATATTCATACTAGACACCAATTTCATGCACACATATGAATGAGTAGAACCGGGGATCAATCAAAGCAATAACATTAACATTATAGAGAGAAAATGTACCAGTAATCACATCGGTGAGGAAGCATCTTCGCGCTTTAATAGCATAAGTTCTAGCCGAGCCCTTCCTTCCTTCAGTCTAACTGTGCATCCTCGGCTACATTCTTACTTTGCTTCGCTCCCCACTTTTCTTGGATATCTTCCTCTCGAATCATCGCCCCACTTGTTTTTATATTCTGAAATTTTTCTTTTTCAGCTCTCTCTGGGCAGTCTCTAATAAAATGATCTAGAGAACCACATCGAAAACATTCATTTGCTCTGCACGGACCAAAATGATTCCTACCACATCGCTGGCACTCAGGTTTAACAAATCTCGAATTCCCTACACTGGCTGCCGAAGTAGTCTAGGACTTAGGACCCACATTTTGCTTCTTATAATTCCCATACGATTGCCCAGCTGAAGTTTGGGAACGAGGATTCATATTTCTTGATTTTCCAGGTTGTTGTGAAAATGAACTGCTCATCGGTCTTTTCTTTCAGTTTCTAGTCTCAGTCTCTTTTTTTTCTTCTCTTTAAGTAGTTCTTGACCTTGCAAGCTCGATCAACCAATACTACCATTTCTTTTAATTCAAGAATTCCAACAAATACCTTGATATCTTCGTTGAGCCCATCTTCAAATCGTCGGCACATCTTGGCCTCTGTAGGAATGTACTCTCTGGCATATTTACTTAATCGAACAAACTCTGTTTCGTATTCTATAACCGTCATATTGCCTTGCTTCAGCTCAAGAAATTCTTTACGATTCTGATCAATAAATCTTTCACTAATATATTTCTTCCGAAACTCTTCTTGAAAGAATTCCCAAGTTATTCTCTCTTTCAGTATCACCGAAATCAAAGTCTTCCACCAATTATAAGCTAAATCCCTCAACAAAGATATAGCGCATTTCAAACATTCTTCAGGTGTACAAGATAATTCATCAAATACCCGGATAGAATTTTCAAGCCAAAACTCTGCTTTCTCGGCATCATCATCAATATTTGCTTTAAATTCTTCGGCCCCTTACTTGCGGATTCTATCAACTGGAGTTCTATGAAATTTCATCAGATCCATACCTTGAGGCATCGGGGTGCAGGTTGAGGAATTGGGGAGGTGGGGAGGTTGTACATTTGGGTTCGTGCATGAACGACTTAGTGTACCATGCACTCATCATTTGGAGAAAGGCTTCCCGACCCCTTTCTCCTCCTCCCCACCAACAGTAGGAGGTGGATTTTCAGTCAGTGCTGCTCCTTCAGCCGGAGCTGGCGCATTACTCTCTACTTCATCTGCCACACAGTGGATCGGGATCCATTTACTATAAAAAATCATTTAAAAAGGTCAGAAGTCGTCACACTATCACAATTTATTCATATGGCATGTATAGCAAAATCCGTACATACAACACGTAGTCCGAGAACCGACTAAACCTGCTCTGATACCACTAAATGTAATGCCCCCACGCTCGAGACCGTCACCAGAGTCGAGTATGAGGTGTTACTAAGCTTAATTTAACATTTTTAGAACTTTGGATTATTTGTTTCTACATTCATAGCTTTCAAGCTACTTGCGTCACAGTCACAAGGAAAATCATATCTCGAGTTCAGAAACTTGAAATCAAGATCTGTAAATTTTTCCTGAATCTAGACTCATATACCTATCTACTAATTTTTTTCTAGAATTTTTGGTTGGGCCAATTAGTACAGTTTATTAGTTAAATTTATCCCTGTTTCAGGACTTGACTGGTCTGACCTCTGTTTACTACGAACCACATTTCTCTCTGTATAAAATTCATATGACTATGAGATTTGTTTCTCCTGAAACTAGACTCAATAAGGATTCTGAGAATATAAAATAAACCACCTAGTTATATCTGTACAATTTATGGTGAATTTATAAAGTTGAAATAGGGGATCCAGAAACTGCTCTGACCCTGTTTCACTAAAATTCAAATATCTTCTAACATATAATTCCTTTACCTGTTTCATTTGTTTTATGTGAAACTAGACATACTAAGATTCAATTTGATATTTAATCCATCCCCAAATTCAATTTCTATGATTTTTAGTAAATTTTCAAACTCACATCAGTGTTGCTGCAATATTCTGTTTATGGCAAATTTCATCCCTTTTTATGAGTTTTCATGCACTAAGTATCTTAATAACTTTCCATAACATCAAACATAATCTAAACTAACCATTTCCATAACTTATTATTATCAAACATTTTCTCAACCATTCCATCACCATATCATAAGATCATTTACACAAAATAGGGATATTGCTATACATGCCATACTTAAATTTACAAGCCATTTACCGAAAAATTCTTCCGGATAGTGTGACTGATCCTTCGACCTATCCCGACTCCTGAGCTAGCTTGTCCAAAACTACAATGAGTAAGAAGGAGGGAGTAAGTATAAATGCTTAGTAAATTCATATGCAAATAATAAGTAACATAACAAACAATCATACCAATCAACATTAGCATGCATCACCAAATCACATATCACATTTCTAATCATTTTTCATCATCTTATTACCTTATCGTGGTTGTATCGATACTCAACCCGAGGGTTAAATACATACCTGTACATAATATCCATTTCTCATCGCTTACCAATACATCTCTTTACATCTCGAGTATTCCTCCATTTGAGTAAAACTTTACCCGTTGAACACATCGGAATATAATTCGGATACATGGAAACTTCGCACATAAGTGCCACATATGTAGCCAAGCTACTACGTAACCCGCCCATAAGCGAACTCGGACTCAACTCAACGAGCTCGGGCGTTCGCATCCATAAGTGAACTCGGACTCAACTCAACGAGTTCGGACATTCGCATCCATAAGTGAACTCGGACTCAACTCAACGAGTTCGGATGCTCAACCATTCTAGTGACATGTCACTTGTATCCTAATCTATTCCTAAGGTTCAAACGCGGGATTTTGTCAAACACATATCCTTGCCGCCTTCCGTAGAATGCCTAACCAATACTCATTAACAATTATGTTTAACAAGTAATTCACATAATTTGCATTTTATTCAAATTAACCACAAAGCATATATTTCATGATAAAAATCAGCATATCACATAATTGACATCAATGACTTAAAAATAACAATTATGCTACATTATTTACACATGAGCTTACCTTGGTACCAAAATACAAAGATTTTGCAATTTAGTCCACAATCTTTTCTTTTCCTCGATTGGGGTCGTTTCCACGTGTTTCTTGATCTAAAATAACACATTTAGCTTATTTAATACTCACATTATCAAATTAATCCTTAATTCAAATTTTGGCAAAATTATAATTTTACCCCTAAACTTTTGCATATTTACATTTTTGCCCCTAGGCTCGGGATTAAACTTTATTCCTTATTCTTATGTTTTACAACATGCTGATCACTTTTCTCTTCTATGGCAACATCAAATTCTCACTCTAACATGTACTTGTGACTATTAGGTATTTTTACCGATTAAGCCCTTTTACTCGTTTTTGCTTAAAATCGAGTAGTGTAAGTTGTCTAACATAATTTAAAACCTCATATTCTATCATAAAACATCAAAATACACAAATTTCACCTATGGGTATTTTTCCAAATATAAACCCTAGGTTAAATTATTGCTAACATAAGCTTAATCGAGCTACCGGGATCTCAAAAACGTAAAAATCATTAAAAACGGGGCTTAGAATCACTTACTATGAAGCTTGAAAGTTGAAGAAACCCTAGCTATGGTGAGATAGAGCATTCGGCAGCAACTAAATGGGGAAGATGACTATTTTGTGTCATTTTTCCCATTTTATTTCATTAATTATCCAAATGATCAAAATGCCCTTAATACCTTTCTTTGAAAATTTTCATGTACAAGCCCATTTTTGTCCAAAATTTTAGAAATTGGTCAAATTTCTATTTAAGACCTCCTAATTAATATTTCAAAGCAATTTCATACTAAAAACTTATAAAATGCAAGTTTTGCAACTTATTCGATTTAGTCCCTAACTTCAAATTAAGCATTTTATGCATAGAATTTCTTCACAAAATTTTCACACAATCATGCAATCATATCATAAACCTCAAAATAATTATAAAATAATTATTTCTATCTCGAATTTGTGGTCACAAAACCACTATTCTGATTAGGCCTTAATTCGGGATATTACATCGGCCAAGAAAGTTTCTACCCTTTGCGATTTTGTATGGAAAAAGAGAGTTATTCGGCTCCAAGGAAAAAGAAAGAAAAGTCAGCAATGAAGTAAAGGAAGAGTGGAAATAGGTACAAGAAAAGAAAGAAAGAAGTAAGGCTTTTCGGCTTTTTGGATCTTGGAGAGAAAAGGGTTTCCGGTAACAAGGTGAAAAAGATTTCGGCATTAGCCTGGAAACCTTGCATTTGGCACCTATTTATAGCCCTTATAGCCGAATTCCTCATGGCTAAATTCCCTATTCGGCTCCATCACTTCCCCCTTCTCATCTTCTCGTTTTTCTCCCTAATAACTCCCCAATCTATTTCCTAACTTTTCTCTTCTGAACACTCCCCTTGGAGTCCATCTTCACGCCACTTCCAATCTTCTAGAAGGAAAAAAATAAACTTCTAAAAATACTAAGCTAGGATTCGAACCTTGGATCTCCTTACTAGCCACTAATGCCACCTCCCTACACTCTAAGTGGCGCCACTTAGCCACTCCTCCATTTGGCTTTTTGATGCCCTTTTTCCCTTATATTTTTTTAAAAGCCCAACTGCTTGCCATCAAAGTTCCTTTAATAATTATATTATAATTCTTTCTACCCCTAGATTCGAACTCAGCCGTTGACCCAGACCTACCATCGCGTAATTAACACTTAACCTGAATTGCTAAGCACAAAAAGAAAAATTCAAGATTTCGAGATTTTTGGGGCGTTACAACTCTACCCCCTAAAATAAATTTCGTCCTCGAAATTTTACGTGATTCAAACAGTTGAGGATATTGACGTCGCATCATTCCTCAAGTTCCCAAGTAGCCTCCTCGGCCTTGTGATTTTGCCAAAGCACTTTGACTAATGGAATAGACTTCCTTTTCAGTTCTTTGACATCTTGACCAATTATTTGTATGGGCTCATCTTCAAAAGTTAGGTCTGGCCTGACCTCAATTTCTTCAATTTCCACGACATGTGAAGGATCTGAGTGATACCGCCTTAGCATGGAAACATGAAACACGTTGTGGATTTGGCTTAGTTTAGGAGGTAACTCCAACTGGTAAGCGACTGGCCCAATCCACCTTACAACCCGATATGGCCCAATGAACGTTGGGCTTAGCTTACCCTATCATCCAAACCTTAACACTTTCTTCCACGGAGAGACCTTCAGAAAAACTAAGTCTCCCACTGCATACTCTATTTCTCGACGCTTATGGTCAGCATACAACTTTTGCCTATCCGATGCCTCCTTCAACTGATCCCGAATCAATTTTAACTTATCCTCAGTATCGACTACTAACTCAGGGCCCAAAACTCTCTGTTCGCCCAACTCCGTCCAGCATGTTGGGGTTCGACACCTTCGCCCAGACAGTGCTTCGTATGGAGCCATCCCAATGCTTGCTTGATAACTATTATTGTACGTGAATTCAGCTAGCAGAAAATAGTCCTCCCAGCTACCTCGAAACTCAATCACGCATCCCCTCAGCATATCTTCCAATACTTGAATCACCTTTTTCAACTGTCCATCAGTTTGAGGGTGGAATGCCATACTAAAATTCAACCTAGTACCCAACGCCTCATGTAGCTTATTCCAAAATCACGAAGTGAAACGTGGGTCCCTATTAGATATTATGGATATTGGCACTCTATGCAATCTTATAATCTCCGCCACATATAGCCTAGCCAGCTTTTGTAACGAGTAATCGGTGCAAACTGGTACAAAATGGGCAGACTTGGTTCCATTATAACCCATATTGAGTCTTTCTTAGTAGGCGTCAAGGGTAGCCCACTAACAAAGTCCATAGTGATCCTTTCCTACTTCTAGAGTGGAATCTTCATTGGCTGAAGTAATCCCGAAGGTAACTAATGTTCCGCCTTCACCTTAAGGCAAAACAAACATTTGCTTACCAACTCTATAACCTCGCGCTTGAGTCCTGGCCACCAATAAAGCTCTCACAAATTCCGGTACATCTTGTTTCTTCTAGGTATGGAAAAGTCGAAAGTTTGGCTACGATAGTCTTGCAAGTGCGTGAACACTCGTAAGGGGGAAACCGATAGGTTGCCTGAGGCCTATGGGAAATTCTATAGACTTGGGTTGTGATTTGGCCATATGGGCCGGAATGGGCTAAATGGGCCCGATGGGCTGTTGGGCCCATAACAGGCAAAAACTGAATAGTGCTGCTTTGTGATAGGAATTTGTATGTGAGCATGAATATGAATATGACTGGGCCTAACGGACCATATAAATGTGATTTGGGCCTAATGGGCCATATACAGGTGATTTGGACCTAATGGGCCATATAAATATGATTGGGCTTAATGGGCTAGATGTAGGTATGTGAAATTGTTAGGCTTTGTAAGGGGTTTTTGGGCCTAGTATATGATATCCACATAAGACTTAATTAATATATTTAGACCGTGGACAAGTCAAAGGGTTAAGGTGTGGCAACGGGTATATGCATGTCTAGGATTGGATCTAGGGAGAGCTTGGTACTTAAGCGGTCTTAATGACCCATCTCTTCTTCTCTAGAATCCTACCTGGTGCATAGTATTCATTCATATTCGCTCACGGGACTTGTTAACGGGCCAAGATAAGTGAAAACCATAATTAAGGGAAAATTACCGAAATGCCCCTAAAGGCGAAAATGACCAAAATACCCCTAGGTGTTGAATGTAAGTTTTGTGGATGTGACATGCATACATATGATATTCTGCTTAGGTTGCATATGGGTTGGGAATTATGGAACGGATGAAGCATATGAGGATCGCATGGTTGCTTGACAATTGTGGATCCACTGACGGCTTTTAAAGCCTAATATATAAATGAAGGTAGTTCCACAACCAGGCTACCATGGTGTATGGGTTGGGTTGGTCGATATTTATATCCTCACACGGTGTGACGGGGGACGGAGCCGGTGTGTAGCGGATGGATAATTGGATGGGATTGCATTGCATGAATGATGAACGATGAATGATGTTTTTTTTTGAATGCTTGTTTTCTTCGAGGGTTGTACATACTGAGTTTGCGAAAACTCACCCCTCTTTTATTTTATTTTCAGGTGATGCTCAGTAGAAGGTTTGATGTTTGGAGGGACTCTGGGTGGCCAGCTAGCAAGATGATTTGGACTTGTTTTTTTTTTTAAATCATTTAAGTTTTTACTTCTTTTTAAGTATGTTCCAGACCAGATTGTAATAAGGTTTTCATTGCGTTATTATTAGTTGAATTATTATTATTTTCAATGTAATTGCGAGAAGTTGAACATGGATTTCTTAAATTATAGTATGTTTTCTACGTTTTCGCAACTAAGTTTTTTTTAATCAAATGTTTTAAACAAGGCTTTTGTAACTGAAGGTATTTTTTTAAAGTTAATTAGGGTTTCTTTTATTTTAAGAAGGGTTTTCAATGAAAACACGGTTTTCGCTAAAACACTTCAATGTGACACACCAGATTCGGCCATAGCGTCTAGGCTGGTTTGAGGTGTTACATTTAGTGGTATCAGAGCCCGATTGCAAAACTCGTGATGTGAAGTGAGCCTTATTATTATTTGGTTTCTTTTTCTGTTTTAAAAAAAATTGGATTACACTATTTTGAAAAAAGGGAAAACTTACTAAGCAGCACACCGAGTCTCCAAAGTCGAACCAAGTAAGTACTTTTATATAAGTTTGTTTAAATTGTTATACAGTAGATAGTTAGAGGGCTATTCTAGATGATGGTTAGAATAAAACCAAAGCCCGTAGAATCTGGAAACTCTAGAGGATTTTCGAAAATGATATTCTCTTTAAATATTTTCATAAACATCAGTGTAATTATTAAACTAGCTAAAACTTCATAAAATTTCTAATCCAGATAATACGTGAATCGATGATGAGTGCTAGAAGAGGTGCAAGAGGCTGTGGCCGAGGCCGCGGAAGCATTAGGGCTGTATCGTTGGCATTGGGCCATATGCCCGATGTTAGAGTAGAAGAGGCTCCGGCCGCACCGGTGGCTGGGAATGGACCGTATGATCGGGATGCAGGAGAAGATGCATTATAGCAGGCAATGCTACGGATTTTGGAAAGCGTCGCTGGGCCCAATAATGGCAGCAGAAATCGGGGATCCATTCCGGAATGACTTCGATTGAACGGGGCTGAGATCTTCAAGGGCGTGGCTGGCGTGGCTCCTAATGTGGTGGAATATTGGTTGGAGGCCACTGAAAAAGAGAATGGAGGATTTGGACTGCTCACCTGAGCAAAAGTTGAAAGGGGCGGTGTCATTGTTTACGGAGGAAGCCTACCAGTAGTGGTTGACAGTGAAAGAGGGCACCCAACTGAAGCGGGTCACCTGGGAGTTTTTCAAAGCTGCATTCCAAGGGAAGTATGTGGGTGCAAGCTACGTGGATGCTAGGAGGAAGGATTTCCTGAACTTGAACCAAGGCAATAAATCGGTGGCGGAGTACAAAGCAGAGTTTCTACGCCTTAGTAGGTATGCAAGGGTAATGGTGGCAACGGAGTATGAGCATTGCGTTAGGTTTGAGGATGGGCATAGAGATAGGCTTAGGGTACTAATAGCTCCGTAAAGGGAACAAATTTTCTCAGAGTTAGTGGAGAAAGAAAAGATAGCAGAAGAGGTAAAGCGCATTGAGTGCCTAAACCGGGAGAAGGAAAGGGGTAAGAATAAGAGGGAGGTTGAGACCCTGGGTGTTGGACAGAGGCCTAGGGCTAGGGCCAAAAATAATGGCTAGTTAAAGTAGGGCCCCCAGCTGCTAATCCAGGGGTGCCACCTTGTGCTGATTGTGGGAGAAGGCATAGAGGCTAGTATTGGAAGAGAATGGGAGCTTGTTTCGCTTGTGGGTATATAGAGCATAGGATCAAGGATTGCCCTCGAATGCTAGGTCGAGAGCCAGTAGTGGGTCAAGGAGGTGCTCAGCCACCAAGGGTTGGACAGCTGCCGCCAAGGGGTCGTGGACAGGCCAGGGGCAGTAACGGCAATGGACGTGGACGCGGAGCACCAGGCGAAAATGCGTGCCATGCTGAGGCGAGACAGCTAACTTTGGTTTATACTGCTCATCGTCGAGAAGATGGGGATGCCCCAGATATGATAACGGGTATGTTCTTTATATATGAGTTATCTTACACAGCCTTGATTGATATTGGATCGATGCATTCATATGTTGCATGCAATAAGACTGAGTCTTTGGGTGATATGTTTGAGATTATTGCGAATGAGATGACTGTGATAAGTTCGTTAGGGAAGTCTGTAGAAGTGAATAAGATGTTTAGGGAGGTACCCTTAGTAGTCCAAGGGGTTACCTTTTTAGCGGATTTGATGGAACTGCCGTTTAGCGAATTTGACTTAATCTTAGGTATAGATTGGCTGGTGAAGCATCGAGCCACCTTAAATTGCTTTACGAAGGGAATGGTGTTAAGAACGGAAGAGGATAAGGAAGTAGTGGTGATTGGTGAACGACGAAACTATCTATCAAACGTGATTTCAACATTAAGGGTCGAAAAGTTAGTACGAAAGGTATGTGAAGCCTTTTTGGCTTATATTAGTGATACAGAGGCTAAGAGCCTTACTGTTAAGGAGTTGAGAACAGTTAGGGAATTTTCGGATGTCTTTCTCGAGGAGCTACCTGGGTTGCCACCCAGCAGAGAAGTCTTTATAGATGACATTTTGGTGTACTCAAAAGATGAGGATGAGCATGATGCACACTTAAGGATTGTATTGCAGAATTTGAGGGAGAAGCAGCTGTATGCTAAATTTAGTAAGTGTGAATTTTGGCTAAGGGAGGTTACTTTTCTAGGACATATGGTGTCAGTCGAGGGGATTAAGGTGGATCCTCAAAAAATTGAAGCGGTGTTAGACTGGAAAACACCCAAGACAGTATCGAAAATTCAAAGTTTTCTGGGCTTGGCAGGATACTATAGGCGATTTGTTGAGGGCTTTTCCGTAATTGCTGCACCCTTAACTAAGTTGTTGAGGAAAGGGGTACCGTTTGTTTGGACGGACAAGTAGCAAGAGAGTTTTTGAAAACTTAAGAAAGTTTTAACTGAGGCCCCTGTATTGATTTAGCCAGTGCCTGGGAAAGAGTTTACGATTTATAGTGTCGTGTCGCATGTAGGCCTAGGTTACGTATTGATGCAAGAAGGAAAAGTGGTTGCGTATGCGTCACGAAAACTTAAGACTCACAAGGTGAATTACCCAACCCATGATTTGGAGCTAGCTGCGGTGGTGTTTGCGCTCAAAATATGGAGGCATTACTTATACGGGGAGAAGTGCATAATCTATTCGGACCACTAGAGTTTGAAGTTCCTTCTTACCCAAAAGGAGCTAAACCTTAGGCAATGTAGGTGGGTGGAATTATTAAAGGATTATGATTGTACGATTGAATACCACCCTGGCAAAGTAAGTTTGGTAGCCGATGCATTGAGTCATAGGGCTAAGTCAAACTTGAGAGCTATGCTTGCCCGTTTAAGCTTGTTGGATGATGGTAGCTTGTTAGCTGAGCTTCAAGTAAAGCCGGTGTGGGTTGAGCAGATAAGGAGTAAGCAATTAGTGGATGAGGCTTTGAGTGATCGCTTAAAACAAGTGGAGAGTGAGGAGACATCGGACTTTAGGATAAATGGTGAATGAGTATTGTGTTTCCGTGGGAGAATGTGTATAGCAAAGGACGATGATCTAAGGCAGTCTATTCTACGGGAAGCACATAGCGGTCTCTATGCAATGCATCCTGGCGGAAACAAGATGTATCAAAATTT
Organism: Gossypium longicalyx; assembly: GCA_025698465.1. Lineage (NCBI taxonomy): Eukaryota > Viridiplantae > Streptophyta > Magnoliopsida > Malvales > Malvaceae > Gossypium > Gossypium longicalyx. The sequence goes on along the minus strand of CM047002.1, from coordinate 58,029,265 downwards.
GCATGAGCTTTATTGGTGGCCTGGACTTAAGCGTGAGGTTATGGAGTTCGTAGGAAAATGTTTGGTCTGTCAAAAGGTGAAGGCGGAACATCAGTTGCCTTCAGGATTACTTTAGCCAGTGAAGATTCCACTCTGGAAGTGGGAAAGGATCACTATGGGCTTTGTTAGTGGGCTACCCTTGACGCCAACTAAGAAAGACTCGATATGGGTTATAGTGGATCGGTTAACCAAGTCTGCCCATTTTGTACCAGTTCGCACCAATTACTCATTACAAAAGCTGGCTAGGCTATATGTGGCAGAGATTGTAAGATTGCATGGAGTGCCAGTATCCATAATATCTGATAGAGACCCACATTTCACTTCGCGATTTTGGAACAAGCTGCATGAGGCATTGGGTACTAGGTTGAATTTCAGTACGGCGTTCCACCCTCAAACTGATGGACAATCAGAAAAGGTGATTCAAGTATTGGAAGATATATTGAGGGGATGCGTGATTGAGTTTCGAGGTAGCTGGGAGGACTATTTACCGTTAGCCAAATTCGCGTACAATAATAGTTATCAAGCAAGCATTGGGATGGCTCCATATGAAGCACTGTATGGGCGAAGGTTTTGAACCCCAACAGGTTGGACGGAGTTGGGCGAACTGAGAGTTTTGGGCCCTGAGTTAGTAGCCGATACTGAGGATAAGGTAAAATTGATTCGGGATCGGTTGAAAGAGGCCTCGGATAGGCAAAAGTTGTATGCTGACCATAAGCATCGAGAAATAGAGTCTGTAGTGGGAGACTTAGTTTTTCTGAAGGTCTCTCCGTGGAAGAAAGTGTTAAGGTTTGGACGAAAGGGGAAGCTAAGCCCAAGGTTCATTGGGCCATATCGGGTGGTAAGACGGATTGGGCCAATCGCTTATCAGCTGAAGTTACCTCCTGAACTAAGCCAGATCCACGACGTGTTTCATGTTTCCATGCTAAGGTGGTATCGCTCAGATCCTTCACATGTCATGGTGGTGGAAGAAATTGAGGTTAGGCCAGACCTAACTTTCGAGGAAGAGCCCATACAAATAATTGGTCGAGATGTCAAAGTACTAAGAAGGAAGTCCGTTCCATGGGTCAAAGTACTTTGGCAGAATCACACGGCTGAGGAGGCTACTTGGGAACCTGAAGAAGTGATGCGACGTCAATATCCTCAACTGTTTGAACAAGGTAAATTTCGAGGACGAAATTTCTTTTAGGGGGTAGAGTTGTAATGCCCCAAAAATCTCGAAACCAAAAAATCCCGAAATCCTGAAATTTCTTTGTTTTCGATTTTGATAAAAATTGTGTTTTATATTTCTGGCCTAGTGATAATTATTGTAGGTCTTAATTCAAACTTAGGGGTAAATGAAATTATAGTTTAATTATTAAAAGAATCAGGGTTGGCAAGTAGTTAGGCTTTTAAATAAAGTTAGGAGAAAATAGCATCAAAAAGCCCTATGGAGGAGTGGCTAAGTGACGCCACTTAGGGTGTAGGGAGGTGGCGTTAATAGCTAGCAAGGAGGTCCAAGGTTCGAATTCTAGCTTAGTGTTTTTAAAATTTTAATTTTAGCCTTCTAGAAGGATGGAAGTGGCGTGAAAGTAGAATCCAAGGGAAGTGTTCATGAGAGAAAATTAAGGAAGGGATTAAGGGGTTATCAGGGAAAAAAACGAGGAGATGAGAAGGGAGAAGTGATGGAGCCGAATGGGGAATTGGGCATGAGAAAATTCAGCTATAAGGCTTATAAATGGGTGCCGAATGCTAGGGTATAAAACTAATGCCGAATTTCCTCCACCGTGTTGCCAGAAACTCTTTTCTCTAAAAGCTGAAAACTCTTTGCCTTCTTTTCTTTTTCTTCTTCCTTGTGCCGAATTCTATTACTCCTTTACTCAATACTTTCTTTGCTATAGCCAATTCTTCTTCCTCTCTTCTTTGGTGCTGAGTAATTGATTGTTGCCATTCAAATCTCTAAGAGCCGAATATCCTTTGGCCGAATACCCTTGGTGCCGCCACTACTCTTTCCACCCAGTCGGTTCTAGTGTAAGTGTTCGCTCTTCCAATCAGTTTTTGATAAGTATCGAGTATTCAGTTCCTCACTTATTCTAATCGTCTTTGGTAGGGAATTAGTTTCAGATCTCGGTTTTGGATTCCAGCCGATTTGCTCTTTAGATCTGAGAGATATACGTGATTAGTGACCAAAGTAGAAGCTAGTAAAGGCTTAGCGTTCAAGTAAGGTTAAGGTGAGTTTCCGACTTTTGGTAAAGTATTTGATAAGTATGTGAGATTAATATTTATTGATATCGATTGTAGGTTTGGGCAACGAAAATCGCAGCACGCTTGCTTGCTAGGTGTGTACATACACTGCATGCACACAATGAATCCGCAAAAGCCGAAAAGCCGAAAAGTCGAAAAGCCAAAATGCCGAAAAGCCAAAAGTTTGGCTACGGTAGTCTTGCGAGTGCGTGAACACTCGTAAGGGGGAAACCGATAGGTTGCCTGAGGCCCACGGGCAATTCCAAGGACTTGGGTTGTGATTTGGCCATATGGGCCATAATGGGCTAAATGGGCTTGATGGGCTGTTGGGCCTATAATAGGCAAAAATTGAATAGTGATGCTTTGTGATAGGAATTTGTATGTGAGCCTAAATATGAATGTGAATGGGCCTAACGGGTCATATAAATGTGATTTGGGCCTAATAGATCATATACAACTGATTTGGGCCTAATGGGCCATACAAATATGATTGGGCTTAATGGGCTAGATGCAGGTATGTGAAATTGTTAGGCTTTGTAAGGGGTTTTTGGGCCTAGTATATGATATCCACATAAGACTTAATTAATATATTGAGACCGTGGACAAGTCAAAGGGTTAAGGTGTGGCAACAGGTATATGCATGTCTAGGATTGGATCTAGGGAGAGCTTGGTACTTAAGCAGTCTTAATGACCCACCTCCTCTTCTCTGGAATCCTACCTGGTGGATTGTATTTGCTCATCTTGGCTCACGAGACTTGTTAACGGGCCAAGATAAGTGAAAATCGTAATTAAGGGAAAATTATCGAAATGCCCTTAAGGGCAAAAATGACCAAAATACCCCTAGGTGTTGAATGCAAGTTTTGTGGATGCGACATGCATATATATGATATTCTGCTTAGGTTGCATATGGGTTGAGAATTATGGAACGGAGGAAGTATATGAGGATCGCATGGTTGCTTGACAATCGTGGATCCACCGACGACTTTTAAAGCCCAATATGTAAATGAAGGTAGTTCGCAACTGGGCTACCATGGTGTGTGGGTTGTGTGGTTCAATATTTATATCCCCACATGGTGTAACGGGGGACGGAGCCAGTGTGTAGCGGATGGATAATTGGATGGGATTGCATTGCATGAATGATGAACGATGAATGATGTTTTTTTTGAATGCTTGTTTTCTTCAAAGGTTGTACACACTGAGTTTGCAAAAATTCATCCCCTCTTTTACTTTATTTTCAAGCGATGCTCAGTAGAAGGTTCGATGTTTGGAGGGACTCTGGGTGGCCAGCTAGCAAGATGATTTGGACTTGGGTTTTTTTTTAAAAGCATTTAAGTTTTTACTTCCTTTTAAGTATGTTCCAGACCAGATTGTAATAGAGTTTTCATTGTGTTATTATTACTTGAATTATTATTATTTTCAATGTAATTGCGAGAAGTTGAACATAGATTTCTTAAATTATAGTATGTTTTCTACGTTTTCGCAACTAAGTTTTTTTTAATCAAATGTATTAAATAAGGCTTTCGTAACCGAAGGTGTTTTTTTTAAGTTAATTAGGGTTTCTTTTATTTTAAGAAGGGTTTTCAATGAAAACACGGTTTTCACTAAAACACTTCAATGTGACACACCAGATTCGGCCATAGCGTTTAGGCCGGGTTTGGGGTGTTACAAGGGGCATTACCATACTGACAGAACATTTCAGTTTGATTTAGAATCATAGATATCACATAACATTAATACGTAATTAATCATCAATAAATCATCCCTTATGATAGTCTACAAGACCTAAAACATAGTTTTAAGGGCAATTGGGACTAAACCGAACACATCCATAAATTTCAAAACTCAAAAGAAATTTCAATTCTATTGAGGTCACATGCCCATGTGACCAGGCCGTGTGCCTCACATGAGTACCAGACACGCCCATGTGAGCCATCCATGCCAAAAGAAGACATATATATTGTATTTCACCCACGGCCAATAGACACGCCCGTGTCCTATGGCCGGGTGATACTTAGCTAGCCACTGACTTAAGCTCACGGCCAGTTGACACGTTCATGTGTCTTAACCATGTGGTCTTAAGAGGTTACTGCTTTGCCTACACGGTTACAAGGCACGCCCGTGGTCCCCAACCGTGTGGCACAAGGCAGGCTTGGTTTAAGCCAACTTGGCACCCCTTTTTGTTTCATTCCTACAAGCAAAATTAAACAACATTCATACCAACATTTTCAGCCAATTCCAAGCTTAAAATGACCAAATCATATTAGAACATAAAACATTACAAGCATACACCTTTTAGTACCACCAACCAAATACCAAAACTATGCACAAACATATCATTTGCTAGCCAACTCTCATGGCATAACATATATACATATCAAATCTTACTTACATAAACATTCTAGCCTATACATGCTATACTTAAAAATATTTACACTTTCAAAAGTACCAAAATGAGTTCGATAGTGTGGTGACAATCCTTGATTATCCTCGAGCCTTCAGTAGCTACGATAACTGTAAAACAGACAGAAACCACACAGAGTAAGCTACAAAGAGCTTAGTAAGCCAAATACAATTGGTCTAACCATTAAAGCATAGAAAGTAAAAGTCAGTAGCAAGAATTCATAACCATTTCACAAAGTATTTCATGAGCCTAACCATGCTCATTTACTTGTATACACGTCATGTTTCATTTCCATGATTTCATACATACTTTGTATTCATTATTTTATAGAAACAGAGTCTTTCATATTTAGAAGTTTAGTACGATACAAACATACCTATATAGATTGTACAATTCATCTATTCATTACCATATCTCGTACTTTATCATCTGACAGTTCAGAAAATATACAGATACTCATAAATGGGTACAATGCTGACGTCCTGGACGTGGTCTTACATGTAATTCAGTGTCAATGCCTCTGTCCCTGACAGGGTCTTACATGAAATCAGATACGATGCCGATGTCCCAGACATGGTCTTACACGTAAATCTCAAATCGAGGCCCGTGTCCCAAACACGGTCTTACACGATATCCCAGATCAATGTTAATGTTTTTTCCAGAAACGTACAAAGCTTTTCAAATACTAGCATATTATCGGAGTTTACTCTAAATTAATTCATCATGCTCTCAAGGCCATCCAATACAGGTTACAGTATATATATGAGTAGAATTTAGTAAATTTAACACGTAATTGTAATTTGACTTACCTCGTACAGATTTCGGACAGAAACAAGTCGACTATTCAACTATTTTGGACTTCCCTCGATCTAAGTCTGATTTTCTTTGTTCTTAATCTAATATAATTCAAATTCAACCATTCAATCATTCATTTCATTCAAAATAGTCCATGAACACATATTTAAGGCACTTTGCATTTTAGCCCTTACATTTTCACACTTTGACAATTTAGTCCTTAAATCACAAAATCACAAAATACACATAATTTGCTTGGACACAAGCTTAACCGAAATTTCATAGCTCTCATACAAGTCCATACATTTCATTTATTTCATATTTTAGTCCCACAAAATAACATTTTTACAATTTAGCCCAATTTAGTCAAATTCATCAAAAATCCAAAGACAAAACATGTAAACCCAACAACAGGCTTTCATAATTCAACATATAACATCACAAAGCTCATGAATTCATCCATGGCACATTTTAAAATCATTAATAAAATCAAAAATTGAGGCATGGGCTTGATAGTATTCAAAACAACGATTACAAAAACGTAGAAATTATCAAAAACCAAACAAAATACATACCTAATTCACCAATTCAAAGTGTCGAACCCTAGGTGAGCTTTCTCTTCTCTTTTTCTTTGTATTTTTCGGCAAAACAAGGATAAAATGAGCTTATTTTAAGCTTTTGTTTTATTTTAATTAACATATAATCTAAACGACAATTTTACCCTCTTATTAAACCATTATAAATTCACATATATTAAGGCTACTAATGTCCATTATACATGTTAATGGCATAATAACCACATAAGGACCTCTGAATTACAAAGCCAAGTCAAATAGGCACTTTTAACATCTAGCACACATCTTTCACGTTTTACAGGATTAGCTCCTTTTTGAAATTTAAGCACACAAACTGTTAAATTTTTACACGAGACTTTCACACATGCTAATTCACACATCATAAGCAGGAAAATAATATTTAAATATTTTTTCAACTCGAATATGTGGTCCCGAAACCACTATTTTGACTAGGGTCAAAACCAGGCTATTATAAAGTCACAGATATAAGAATGAGCCGAACCAGGATCAATCAATGCAATTACACTAGTATCATAGAGAGTGAATGTACTAGTAATAACATCTGGGGATGAAGCCTCCTTGCGTGCGCGTATAGCATAAGCTCTGGCAGGTGCACAAGCCTCAGATCTAACTGTTGTATCTTTAATTCCTTTCTAGCTGCTACTCACATTACCCATATTTTTGGGTGGTCTACCTTGAGCTACAGTGTTACCTGATCTCGTATTCTGTACTGGATTTTGTTCAACTAACTCAGTGCATTCACGAAAAAAATGATTCGTTGATCCACATTTAAAATAGGCTCGATCATGCAATCTACAACTGCCAGAAAGTCGTTTACCACAATGTTTACACTCGGGTTGATTTCATCTAACATTACCAAGACTAGCTACTGAGGTAGCTCTCGAGCTCACATGTGGTCTATCCCGATCCCGTCTAGAATAACCAGAAGTAGCCTTAGAACGGCTAAAATCATCTCGGAACTTCTTTGATACCGATTGAAATGACTTACTCAATGATCTCTTATGTGAATCTCTAGCTTCAAAGTTAGCTTTTCTTTTCTCTTTCCTGAGCTCTTCGGCTTTGCACGCTCGTTCAACCAGTACTACGAACTCTTTTATTTTAAGTATACCAACTAGCAGTTTAATGTCTTCGTTCAACCCGTCTTCAAATCTTTTACACATTATGGCTTCGATCGAAACACAATCTCGGGCATACCAACTAAGTCTCATGAACTTCCGCTCATATTCTATAACGGTCATCCGACACTGTTTCAACTACACAAATTCTTTGTGCTTCTGGTCAATAAATCTCTGGCTGATATATTTCCTATGAAACTCAGTCTGAAAGAAGTCCCAAGTCACCCGTTCTTTTGGAACCACCTACACTAGTGTATTCCACCAGTGATATGCGGTGTCTCGAAGCAAAGATATGGCACACTTCAAACATTCATCCGGGTTATAAGATAGCTCATCAAACACACGGATAGTATTATTAAGCCAGAATTCAGCTCACTCAGCATCATCATCATCAGTATCTCTGAATTTTTCAGCCCTGTGTTTTCTAATCTTATCAACAAGGGGTTTATGCAATATCAACAGATCAATTACTTGTGGTATAGCAGGTATCGAAGATGGGTTAGTCGGGGTGGAGGTTGTTGTGTAGTCGAATTAGTCTGGATATACTGAGTAAACCAATCGTTCATCATTTGATAAAAGGCTTGCTTAGCCTCTCCCTCTTGGTTACTCGAGGTCAGTCAAGAATCAACCACCAATGTCCCTTGCGTGGGAGCAGGTGCTATACTCTCGACATCATCAGCTACGACTCTGTGGGATCCATTTACTATATGAAAACACATTTTCAAATGTCAAAAGTTATCACACTATCGCAGTATATAATATGGCATGTATAGCTAGACTCACACACGCTATGTTAGTCCTAGAATCGACTAAGCTATAGCTTTGATACCAATAAAATGTAACACCCCTAACCCGTATTCGTTGCCAGACTGAGGTTACGAGGTATTACTAGACAAGACATAAATTCTGAATAATCATATACATACTCTAGCTCAAACACATAAATCAATCAATTATAACCAACATAAATTATACAAAGCAAACATATTTAAAATATATATCATTATGGATATTATCCATTCGGGACCACATTATAAAAAAATATAATTATACAATGTTTAATCAAATCAATAATGGCCTAATGTGCGTTGCTATACACGGTTTTAAATAATTAAGACATGAACAAGTATACTTACTAATTCATCTAAATGTTCATGTGCATAACTAATAGATCATATATCAAAATAAACATATTTTAAAAGAACACCAAATGATCATTCTCTTAAAGTACTTATAACCATCTACATATACCTATTTTGCACAAAAACACTCATGATTCCTTATAACCTAAAATACTATTGATTTGGTTATTTTACAAAGCCTTAGCCGAATGTATTCATGCTTTGTACACATGATTTATTCAGTGTTCACTTTATTTACTAAATCAAATTATACACATGTATCATTGCATAAAATTAAATCAATAATAAATAACTCATTTTACATGTAATCTATTAGGTAAATCAAATATTAGTGATAAATCAAATATCAATTGCCACATGTCATATAGTAAATTCCATTTCTATATCAATTGCCTAATATATTCATTCTTAACTTCAAGCATATCTCACACATAAAACATGCATAACAACAAGGTTCACATATATGTACCAATCATGAACAACTCACTTTCATTAACCAAATCTATTTCACTAAAACCAATCACCAATACCTCAAACCATAGCTATTTATCATATGCGTAATATTAAATATGCCACACATATTATACCGTAACAAATAAAAATTATCAAACTTAAGGCTTACTAAATTATACCAACCACATCTCAAAGTATATCATGACCGAATCACTAAAACCAAAAGCAAACATATCTTCATTTGGTAAAAGCATATAAACCGAGCTTAGAACACATAAGAACTATGAACAAGATAGTAAATATTTAGGTATCAATTTAGCCATTTTTGCATGGATTAATATATATACATCCATCTTTAAACATAACCGTATACAGTATAGCCTATACATGTCATATGTTCAAAATTTAACTTATAAAAGTACCGAAAACAATCATAGTGTGATAGACTTTGTTGACGATACCCGAGCTCGTAACTAGATCCAAAAATCTATAAAACAGAGTAGACATACACACACAGTAAGCTATCATAGCTTAGTAAGTCATGAGCAAATAAATAGCTCAATAACATTTATTTTTCACTTTAGCAAATTTGAATCATTATATCATACTCATATACATTTTCAAACTTGAAAAATAATGCATTTACCGAACATATAACTATGTATCAAATTTAAATAGGATGGATACACATGTAGTTAATATCATAATTAATTTTCACTTCAAAGATCACATATATATATACCCTATACTCATTCACATAAGAATAAACATAAATCACATTTACAAGGTCACATATACTAAACATTTGACCAATTAAAGTTTTCATATACACATATACTTTCATTTGCATCATAACCACACCATTAAACCGAATGTACACTTTTACATATGCATACATGTAGTTCACATTATCAAGTAACATTTATATCATCAATTCAAATACCTAACTTACCATAATTTCATAACTTAGTATGAATACATACCTAAACCTTTTAACTCAAATTTTCATTCGGTCTTAACTTATTATTTCCCGTTGAACCATTCAGAATTGAATAGGATACTCGGACAATCACATATATCATACAATGCCTGTAACAGCCCGATTTAGACCCTAATTGGAACGGTGGTTTCAGGACCACGAATCCGAGTCAAAAAAATATTTAAAAATTATTTTTTATGTTTATTTTTTGTGAATTTATATCTGTGAAATTTTTTAGATTTAATTTTGTCGTTTAGGTATCCGATTAAATAAAAGGACTTAATCGCGTAAATTGAAAATTTGGTAGGTTAAGTTGTAAAGGGCTGATTTATTAATGGCTTTCTAAATTGGAGTATTTATGTTGAAAATAATCCATTAGCACATTTTTTGGACTGTAAAAGACATATATTATATGATTTTATTATTATTTCATTAAGGTTATTTAAGTAATTCAATTAATAAACTTTTATATGTTAAAAATAAAGTAATCAAATTCATTTTATTTCCTTTGTTCTTCATCAGCGAAACTAAACAAAAGAAAAAGAAAGAACAAGAGCTAGGTTTCAGCACTTACTCAAGCTTAATCAAGGTTCGTTTTTGTTTGGTTTTTGATAATTTTTACGTTTTTGAGATCGTTGCTTAGTAATCTTCAAGACCCAAGCTTTAATTTTTGATTTTGATGAATATTTTGAGTTATGCCATTGTTGATAGCTTGTGATTATTGTTGTTTGATGATGAAATATGAAAAATATGTTTTAGATTAACATATTTTGTATTGGAGTTTTTGATGATTTTGAGTAATTACGACTAAATTGCAAAAATAATAATTTGAGGGACTAAAATAAGAAATAAATTAAATATATGGGCTTGTATGAACATTATAAATATTCGGCCAAACATGGGTATCTTGAAATTTTGAATATTTTGTGTTTTGTGTAATAGGGACTAAATTGTAAAAATTATAAATATCAGGGGTAAAATGGTAATTTACCCATTTATGTGTTTTTAGACTAAATTGAATGAAAATATGTTTGAATGAGCTTAATTTGAATATGTTTAGATCAAGAACTAAAGAAATCGGATTTGGATCAGGGAAAAACGAAAGTCGTCGACTAGCTGCCCCGTTCTGTTTTACATCATCCGAGGTAAGTTTATAAGCAAACAGAAGTACTTAATTTTAATTAAATGTAAAGTATGGATGCTGAATTGAAATGTATGATATTATAAATGCAATTTTCGAATATGTATAAGCTTGGTAATCATGTTCGAGCATTCGTTTCAACCGAGTTACGACGTCCGAAAGCCACGTATGAACCTTTGGAATAGCTAGGATGCATATGTCATGACATAGGATTCCGATATATGTGTGCGAGTAAGACCATGACACCGAAATGTGATTCCGATATATGTTTACGAGTAAGACCCTGTCTGGGACAGTGGCATCAATATGTGACTACATGTAAGACCACATCTGGGATGTTGGCATTGTACGACTTGTGTGTTTATCTGAGTGTCCTATCCAATTTCGAATGGTTCATCAGGCTACAATAATATGTGTACGTACATGTTGAATAAGCTAAATGACCAGGTATGGAATAGGTTATTAACACTCGTGATAAGATAAGTAAGTACTTAATGTTTGTTACGGATGACTTATAAGGTAATATAGAATGTGTATACTTACAAAAGTGTGTTCGATCTTGATAGACATATTGTGATTGCCTTCAAAATGGTATGTGATATGTGTATAGATGTAACAATGTGTATTTGGCCAATTAAACATTGTGTACATGATAATATATTATGATGCTTGAGTTTGTGTTTATAAGTCTAAGTATATTTGATTATCTAATAACATATTGACCTTGTAAGAGAATTGTGAATCACTTATATTGATTGTATGAGCATTCGGCCAAGGTGGGAATTTTGTATAAAATTATAAATAACATTTATGAAATTGGTAGTTTGAGACTAAGCATATTTATGCTAAAAATGATACGGTTAGTTTATCATGAATTGGATATATTACTAGATTGTTTATTTGCTTATGGCTTACTAAGCTATAATAGCTTATTGTGTGTACATTTGTTTCTATTTTATAGATTTTGGGATTTCAGGTTACAAGCTCGGGGATCGTCAGCAAAGTCCATCACACTATCGACCGTTTCGGTATTTTATAAGTTACATTTTGGAACTATGGCATGTATAGGCTGGATTTATTTTGAAATAATGAAATTTGGTTATGTATAAGGCCATGTAAAAATGGCTTAATTTCTATGCTAGATTTCGATTTTGGCATGTTTGTGGTTTAAGTCCATTTGGTTGTTATGCTATGTGCCATGAATGAATATCATTTGTGTTACGTGATCATTCATAGAAGTTAGGTAATGATTTTGGATGAAGCATGAGGGTATCGATCATAAATATGTTTGATTATCTTGGTTGTGTTTCAATCTAATATGAATTATATATATATGAAATTAATTATTATGTTTAATCTTAATTTATTAAGTCTTGATCGAAATATATTAATGAGCTTGATTGTTAATAAAATAATAATGGAAGCCTTGTATTCGTAAGAAATTATAAGTAGCAAGATTCGGCTGTGAAGAGTAATGACATAATATGTGTTTGGTATGTTTCTTATTTGTGATGGAAAATAAGATACGGCATAGTTTAGATAATGGGTGATTATATTTTAGTGGTTAGTTTGATTATTAAGTGATAGATAATGCATGTGTTTCATTAATAAACTAGTCGGTTGTTTAGTATGTATTTGATATTTTAATGTTAAGTGTGGCTTTGGCTTTTGGGTAAATGCGCATGTACATGTATATTTGATGATTAGGTTATATATATAAATGCTTGGTCTTATAATGAGTTTATATCAAGGGCGTAATCATAATTCATAACATTTATCATGATGATATGTATATCCGGCCATATGGTTCATTAGGAATATAGTTGAGTTAATATAAATTATGAGGTTAATAGGTAAAAAGAAAGACGTATGCATGATAGAAATTTTGGTGCTCCTTTATGAATTAAATTATGACATACATATATGATATTTGGCTTTGTTATATTAATTATATTTTTATGTGCCTTGCATGTGTGCAAATGTGCTCATTTTTTTTGGGTGCTTAATACGTATCTAAAAGGCTATATGAATTTGCTAATTAAGTGTAAATTGTAAATGTGTATAATGATACATATTATTTAGCCGATTGGACCAAGAAATGAAGTGTGTGACTTATAAACAAATACTTGCTTTATTTGGTATTTATATGTAAAACATATGAGGTTCATAAAGGTTACTATGCTAATGCCGTATATATGAAATTGTTGATGTATTATAATTTATAATGTTACATGTGAACAATATGACTATATATATGATGTGAAATGTTTCAAATTTAAGAGGTGCATTAATTTATGAAATAAATTTTGATTAACTTTTTAGACTTGTGTATGTGATTAAATTTATATATTATATGTAATTGATTGAGATTGTGTTTTATTTGGTAATGCCTTATGACCCTATTCCGGCGACGGATACGGGGTTAAGGGTGTTACAATGCCAACGTCCCAAACGTGGTCTTACATGCTATCTCATATCGATGCCACTATCCCAGACAGGTTCTTACACGAATCAGATACGATGCCAATGTCCCAGACATGGTCTTACACGTAATCACATATATCGATGCCAACGTCCCAGACGTCGTCTTACACGAGAACACATATCGAAAATCCTATGTCATGACATATGTATCCTAGCTATTCCTAAGGTTCGTACGGGGCTTTCGGACGTCGTAACTCAATCAAATAGAACTTGTACATATAGATTTCAAGCACATACACATTCGGCTTTCATATAAACATTTTCACATAACTCAATTCAGCATATAAAATTTGTATTTATTTGAAATTAATAATATCTATTTGCTTATAGACTTACCTCGAACGATGAAAATCAGAATGGGACGGCTAATCAATAGCTTTAGTTTTTCCCTGATCCAAATCTGATTTCTTTGGTTCTTGATCTAAACATATTCAAATTAAACTCATTCAAATATATTTTCACTCAATTTAGTCCAAAAACAAATAAATGGGCAAATTACCATTTTACCCCTGACACTTTACACTTTTTACAATTTAGTCCAAATTGCACAAAACATACAAAATTTGAGTATACCATGCTTAGGCCGAATCTTCCTTGTGTTCATACAAGTCATTTATTTCGCATTTTAGTCCCTCAATTTATTATTTTTATAATTTAGTCCTAATTACTCGAAATCATCAAAAATTTAAATACAAAACATGTTAATCCAAAACATAAATCTCATATTTCATCAATTAACATCACAAAACTCAAATATTCATCAATGGAATAACTCAAAATATTCATCAAAATAAAAAATTCAAGCATGGGCTTTGTACATTACACTGCAACGATCTCAAAAACATAAAAATTATCAAAAATCGAGCTAATTACATACCTTAATCAAGTTAACCATTGACCGAAACTTCAAAGCTTTTATTCTTTGTTTTCTTTCTTTAATATTCGGCTTTCTAAAAGATGAATGCATGTAGCTTTTGTTTTATGTTATTTTATTACATTAGTTTATTCATTTACAATTTTAACCTTAGTTATTTAATTTATAAACTTTATATACTAAGCTTACTACCGTCCATCCTTTGTAATTATGGTCAAACTGCACAAATTACAACTAAAATGCTTCATATTATAAAGACAAATTCAAAAAAGCACTTACACAATTAACTAGTCACTTTTACATTTTTCGCGATTAAGCCCTTTTTATTAAATCGGTCAGTCAAACGACAAAATTAAAGCACGGAAATTTCACACACACAAATTCACACATAATAAACACAGAAAATAATTTTTAAATATTTTTCTGACTCAGATTTCTGGTCCCGAAACCACCATTCCGATTAGGGTCTAAATAGGACTGTTACAAATGAGATGTCATTTGTATCCTATATATTCCTAAGGTTCAAACGAGACTTGGTATTCCTCGTACATTATTGAATTTATGTCGTTTTATTATAAGATAAATTGTATAATAACATATATATCGATTCATTTTCAATAAAATTCATATAATAACATTCAATTTAATCAACAATATACATAGTACAGTTCATACGAACTTACCTGGCTATATTGCAGAAATACTAAAGTTCAGGGGCATTTTGGTAATTTTTTATTTTTCTCGATTTTCCACCCGATCTTGATCTAAATTAACAAGTTCATTCAATCTATTAATTTAGACAATAAAATAATTCATTTTATGAAATTTAGTCATTTTTTACATTTTTAAAAAATTTCCTAAAAAGTTTTACCTTTATTCAATTTGGTCCCTGAGCCCAAAACATGCAAATTAACCATTTTTACCCAAAATTGAGCTTAGCCGAATGTTCATGGTATCCAAAAAAATTCCATTCATGGAATAATTTCACATTAAATCCTTGAAGTTTTATTATTTTAACAAATTAGTCCCTAATCGATAAATTTATCAAAAATCACTTAACAAAATTCTTTTAATTATAAATCAACAGTCCAAATTCATCAACTAACATAAAAAATTACAAGATTCACCAATGGCAACATTCAAAATCTTTAAAAATTTCAAAATTGAAGGTACAGTCTAGCTAGACCTAGTTGCAACGGTTTCAAAAACATCAAAATTATTAGAAACGGGTAGCTAAAGGACTTACATGCACACAACAAAACTGTAACAGCCCGATTTAGGGCCTAGCCAGAACAGTGGTCTTGGAACCACAAATTCGAAGTTGGTAAAATTATTTATTATTATTATTATGTGGTTATAGTAAGATTACATTAGTGCATGAAAATTTTAGTAAGTTAATTCTGACGTTTTAGAGCCCAATTGCAAAAAAGGACTAAATCGCATAAAAGGAAAAAGTTAGATTTTAGAACCCAAATGTGTTAATTAATAAGAGAAATAAAATTGCATGCCTTTAAAGGGAAAATAGACCCTTTTCAGAATGCTTGGCCGGCCATAGAGTCAAAGAGGGGACAAAAATCCTAAAATTTAGTGAGTTAGGTGGCTTATTTTGACTAAAATAAAAATAAATCAAGGAAGAATGATATCATCCCTTTTTCATCTTATTTTTCTACCAAATATCAGCTATTTAAGGGGGGTTTAAAGAGCTTAAAATTTTTAGCAACTTGAAGCACTCACAAGTAAGTGATTTCCATACCCTATGTTGAAGATTTTTGCATTTTTGAGACCCTTGAAGCATGAGCTTTCAAATGAGGGGTCTAGGTTGCAAAATGATTAAGAGTTTAGAGTTTTGCCATGAATAGGTTTATGATAGTTACTGAGTTTTTATGGAAGAATATGAGTCTTAGAAAAGTTCTAAACAACTTTTGTGAAGGGTGTTAGCATGAAAACACCTAAAGGGACTATTTTGCATAAGTTGCAAAATAGGTGATAAATGTGTGAAATAGTGGGAATTTGAAGTTGCTTTCAGAGTCAAAGAGGTCCAGCTAGCCTTAAGAAATAAAGAAATTCGATAAAAATTAGATTTCGAGCATAGGGGCAAAATGGTCACTTTGCCAAGGTCTAGGGGCAAAATAGTCATTTTGCCAAAGAAATGAATTTATGAATTTCCTAATTGTATTTGGTGATTAAATAAGGGTATTTTGTTGTTATAGATCAAGTTTTTCCAAATCCGAGCCTAGACCGAGGGAAAGCCAAGCAAATCAAGTAAATCAACTAGTCGAGTACATTTTGTAAACCGAGGTAAGTTGTTTGTAAATAATATAAATACATTGTTAATACATGTATTCAAATTTTCATTGAATTGATAAAGCAGGAATTGCTAGATTGTGAATTGAGAATGCATGGTAATAATTGAGATAGTAGAAAGATCCCATTGGAACCCTAGGTAACAAACCGAATATTCGTGCCTTAACATTTGGATTACTTGTGTGCCAGTTTAAGACATGTTTGGGACATGTATCGGCCACATTATGAGTGCCAGTGTAAGACCATGGACATGGCATCAGTGTAGAGATGAGTGCCAGTGTAAGACATGTTTGGGACATGCATCGGCCTCAATGATGATAGCCAGTGTAAGACGTGTCTGAGACATGAATCGGCTAAGAGTTGTGCTAGTGTAAGACATGTCTGGGACATGCATCAACATGTATATACTAGAGCTAGTATAAAACCATGTCTGGGATATGGCCTCGGCCTCGATGATGATAACCAGTGTAAGATCATGTCTGAGACATGGCATCGGCAACCTATCCCATGTTTGAGGCTTACAAAATATCTGGTAGTATTCCGAAAAGTTCAACTTTAAAGGTTACGAAAGTGATTTAATAAGGAAAGTATAATAATTTTGTGAGTGGTACAGGTACCTATTTGGTATGCATGAGTAATGAGCTCAAACTAGAAAATGTGACTTGAGTAGACGGTAATGAGTAAGTTAAGTTTATGCTTACCTTTGAGCTATGAGCATGATGACTAATGGTGAAATTATTGTTGTATATTTGTTTATATGAAACTTACTAAGCTTTATGCTTACTCTCTTTCCTTTCCCTTTTCTTTCAGTGCCGCTTAATTAGCTCAAGGATCCTTTGAAGTCAGAGATATCGATCACACTATCAGTCGTAATACTCGGTATAGTTGGATTTATATTTTTTATTATGGCATGTATAGGGCTAGACCTTATTATTTTGTGTCTTTGAGAATTGTCCAAATGTGTTGGCTTCAAATAGTTTCCACATTTTACATTAAGCCTTGAATGAGGGTAACATTCATTTTGAGTCTATAATAGATGCATCTTCATAGTTAAATGAATGTCTATCATGCTTGATTTGGTATTGGTTGGTATTGATCTGAAAATGGGCTTACTAGGGTGGATATTGTCCACACGGGTAGACACACGGGTGTGTGTCTAGGTCGTGTGTTACACACAGATAGCTCCATGGGCGTGTGAGAAGACCGTGTGTCCCCTGCAATTAAAAATTTCAAGTCAGAATGCTTGGTAATGGTCACACGGATAGAGACACGGTCGTGTGTCTCAGCCGTGTGAAGGGGCACGGCCTAGTACACGGGCGTGTACCATGATCGTGTGATGCTGACGTCAGAAACAGAATACCCAGGTTTTTGCACACGGGCTACACCATGGGCGTGTCGTGGCCGTGTGAAAGGACACGGGCAAAGGACACAGGCGTGTGTCCAGACCGTGTGAACTCTACACTTGTTTTATGAAAAATTGTAAAAATCAAATTGGCCACACGAGTGCAGGACATGGGTGTGTCCCTAGCACACGGGCGTGTACCATATAGCTATACGGGCATGTGAGGCCTTAAGGAATGAAATTTTCTAAGTTTTTCTTGAGCCCTTGGTTTGGTCCTGAATCACCTCGAATGTATGTTTTGGGCCTCGTAAGCCAATCGAGGGACATATTGCCTATGAAATAAAAAGTTTTAATTTCGAACGAAATTTCATGGCCGGTTTAGTATGAAAGTGCTTGAGTTAAGTCCGATAGCATCTCGGACCCTATCCCAGTGTCTAATATTGGCGAGGGGTGTTACATTTAGTGGTATTAGAGCTGTGGTTTAGTCAGTTCTAAGACTAACCTAGCTAGAGTACGAGTCTAGCTATACATGCCATTAAAATGTATTGATAGTGTGAAGATTCCTAACGAAATAAATTATGTGTTTCTTATATAATAAATGGATCCTGATAGAACCACGGCGGTTGACGTGGAAAGTAATATGCCGGCTCCCACAGAAGGGACCGCGCCAGTAGAAAGTGAGCATGTGAGTATGGGCCAAGGCGGAGGGGCTAGAGAAACCTACCTCTGAATGATGGATGCTTGGTATATGGAGTTTGTTCATGTGATCCCGAACACTCCACCTCCCCCACCTCCTCCAATTCCTCAGTATGCCCCAATAGCTCCGCAATGTGTGGACATGCTTAGAAGAGAAAAGCCTCCGGTTGACAAGATCCGAAAACAAGGGGCCAAGGAATTTCGGGCTAACTTAGATGATGACCTTGAGAAGGTAGAGTTTTGGTTAGAAAATGTCATAAGAGTATTCGATGAATTATCATGCACATCTGAGGAGTGCGTGAAGTGTGCGACGTCACTCCTGCGAGATTCGGCTTATCAATGGTGGAATACCCTCATGTCTGTTGTACCAAAAGAAAGAGTAACTTGGGAATTTTTCCAAGAATAGTTTAGAAAGAAGTACATTTGTAACGCCCCCTTACCCGAGACCATCGCCAGAGTCGAGTAGGAGATATTACCAATCTTATTTTAGCATTTAAACAAGTTCAAACAATTCTCATAGTAAACTGTCCATCTGCGTCACAGTCGCTAAAAAAATCATATCTCGAGTTACAAAACTCAAAATCCAATTCTGTAAATTTTTCCTGAAACTAGACTCACATATCTACTTACTAATTGTTTTCTAGAATTTTTGGCTAAGCCAATTAATACAGTTTATTAGTTAAAATCTCCCATGTTTCAGGGTTCACCTACTCTGACCCCTGTGTATTACGAATCATATATCACCTTGTACAGAGTTTCAATGACTATGCCGTTTGTTTCTCATAAAACTAGACTCAATAAGTATTTCATACATGCAAGGTAAAACTCCTAATTGTTTTTTTTTACAATTTATGGTGAATTTCTAAATTTAGAATAGGGGATTCAGAGATTGCTCTGACCCTATTCCACCAAAACTTAAATCTCTCATAAAATATAACTCATTTACCTATTTCGTTTCTTCCATATGAAAATAGACTCATCAATATTCGATTCAACAACTTATTAATCATTTAATTTCATTTCTACTATTTTTAGTGATTTTTCAAATTCACATCACTGCTGCTGACTGATTCTGTTTTATGGCCAATTTTACCTTTCCAAGGATTTTCATGGTTTAGTTAAGACATAAAGCATACATGTTATCATATATAAACTTGATTAGCCATTCCAATAGCTAATAATTCTCAAACATTTCCATTCCATCCATTGGCCATATCGTAAGATTATACACACAAAATGATTGGAATGCTATACATGCCATATTTCCAAAAATTACAAGTCATTATACCGCAATTGTCCAGTGATAGTGTGAGCGTACCGTCGACCATCCCGATCTCCAAATTGACTTGTCAAAACTAAAAAAAATGAAAAGGAGGGAGTAAGCATAGATGCTTAGTAAGTTCACATGCAAATAACAAGTAATATGATCATGCAATCCAACATAAACATTATTAAGACACTCATGTCATAAGAATACTTACTATCTTACCACAATTTTGTCTTACCAAATTCTCAATCCAAGGATTAAACTCATACCTGTCCATTTTCACCTCTTCAACACATTCATCGTCAATCACTTTCGTTTTAAGTACTCTCCGTATTCTCTTAGGATTCTCCCGTTGAACACATCAGAATATAATTTCAGATACGCGGATAGTGTGCACGTAAGTGCTATACTCATAGCTAAACAAGCTCAATAGCTTTTGAAATCTATGTAGCCAAGCTACCATATAACCCGCCCATAAACGAGCTCGGACTCAACTCAATGAGCTCGGGCGTTCGTATCCATAAGTGAACTCGGACTCAACTCAACGAGCTCGGATGCCTAGTTACATCTCACGAACTTGGACTCAACTCAACGAGTTCGGAACTCAACCATCCTAGTGACATGTCACTTGTACCCTAATCTATTCCCAAGGTTCAAACGGGATTCTTCTCAATTACAGATTTTGATCGCTTTCTTCGAAATGTAGAAACCGATACTTGCTAGCATCTCATACTAATCAAGTTGTTCACATAATTTGCATATTACCAAATAATAATTCACAAAGCATAATATTTCATGATAATAAGTATCATATCATATAAATAACATTAAATCACTGAAAATAAAAATTATGTTACCTTATTTACACATGAACTTACCTCGATACAAAATATTAGCAATCAAGCCTATTCCTCGTAAACTTTGTTTTTCCCTCGATCACGACTTGAATCTTGTTTCTTTTGATCTATAATACCAAATTAATTTATTTAATACATACATTCATCAAAACAGCCCTTAGTACAAACTTTGGCAAAATTACCATTTTGCCCCTAAACTTTCACATATTTACATTTTTGCCCCAAGGCTTGTAAATTAAACCTCATCCTATTTTCTTATGTTTTATGACATGCTGATCATTTTTCCCTTCTATGGGAACATCAAATTCACACTCTAACATGTACTTATGAATATTAGGTATTTTTACCGATTAAGCCCTTTTACTCGTTTTCACTTAAAACCAAGTAGCACAAGTTGTCTAGCATAATTTAAAACCTCATATTCTATCATAAAATACCAAAATACACAAATTTTACCCATGGGTAGTTTTCCAAATATGAACCCTAGGTTGAATTATTGCTAGCATAAGCTAAATCGAGCTACCGGGATTCCAAAAACATAAAAATCAATAAAAACGGGGCTTGGAATCACTTACTATGAAGCTTGGAAGTTGAAGAAACCCTAGCTATGGAGAGGGGTAAGGTTCGGCCAAGGCTTGAAGAAGATGAACACATTTTGGCCTTAATTTCTCTTTTTAATTAATTTTAATTACTAAATGACCAAAATACCTTTAATACCTTTCTTTGAAATTTTTCATGTACAAGCCCATTTTTGTCCAAAATTTTAGAAATTGGTCAAATTGCTATTTAAGACCTACTCATTAATATTCTAAAGCAATTTCATACTAAAAACTTCTAGAATGCAAGTTTTGCAAATTATTCAATTTAGTCCCTAATTTCAACTTAAGCACTTTATGCATAGAATTTCGTCACGAAATTTTCACACAATCATGAAATCATATCATAGACCTCAAAATAGTTATAAAATAATTATTTCTATCTCAGATTTGTGGTCACAAAACCACTATTTTGATTAGGCCCTAATTCAGGGTATTACAACTCTACCCCCTTTAAGGATTTTCGTCCTCGAAAATCTTACCGGTAAACAAGTGTGGGTATTGATTTCTCGTAGTTTCCTCAGGTTCCCATGTAGTCTCTTCTACCCCGTGCTTTTGCCACAATACTTTCACGAGAGTGACACTTTTATTTCTTAGATGCTTGACCTCTCGAGCTAAAATCTTAATTGGTTCTTCTTCGTAAGTCATATTCGGTCGTAGCTCGATTTCTGTCATTGAAATTATATGTGAAGGATCCGAACGATACCGACGTAGCATAGATACGTGGAACACATCATGCATCTTCTATAATTCAGATGGTAATGCTAACCGATAAGCTACTGATCCAACTTTTTCAAATATTTCATACGGTTCAATAAATCACGGACTTAACTTGCCCTTCCGTCCAAATCTAAGAACTTTCTTCCATGGAGACACTTTTAAAAATACCTTATCACCAACTTGAAAGTCGATTTCCTTTCGTTTCAAATCGCATAAGATTTCTGTCTATCCAAGCAGCTTTCAAACAATCTCGAGTCACTTTCACTTTTTCTTCGGTTTCTTTTATTAGATCAACTCCATAAATCTGATTTTCCTTGAGTTCAGTCCAATAAAATGGCGTCCAACATTTACGACCATACAATGCTTCATAAGGTGCCATTTTCAAACTCGTCTGATAACTATTATTATAAACAAATTCTACCAACGGTAAGTATCTTTCCCAACTACCTTGAAATTCCAATACACAACATCTGAGCATGTCTTCAAGAATCTGAATCACTCTCTCTGATTGTCCATCAGTTTGTGGATGAAAGGTAATACTGAAATTTAACTTCGTACCTAATGCCTCTTGCAACTTTTGCCAAAACCTCGAAGTAAATCTCGGATCTCTATCCGAAATGATTGACAAAGGTATTCCGTGAAGTCTAACAATCTCACTGATATACAATTTAGCCAACTTATTAAGAGAATAATCCGTGCGTCATTCTAATAAAATGAGCCGATTTAGTCGATCATCAACTATTACCCAGATGGCATCTTTCTTCCCCGGAGTTAACGGCAACCCTGATATAAAATCCATAGTAATCTGATCCCATTTCCATTCAGAAACCATGATAGGCTGGAGTAGTCCCGAAGGTACTTGGTGTTCAGCTTTCACTTGTTGACAAATTAAGCACTTTGATACAAACTTGAAAATATCTCTTTTCATTTCGTTCCACCAATACATTTTCTTCAAATCATTGTACATTTTTGTACTACCCGGATGCATCGACAAACAACCACTGTGTGCTTCATGCAAGATCTTCCGAATCAACTTATCATTTTTTGATACACAAATCTGACCTTTAAACATCAAGCAACCATCAGAACTAATTCTGAAATCTGATCCCGTATCAGCCTCACATTACTTTCTCTTGGCTTGCAAATCTTGATCATTTTTCTGAGCTTTACAAATCTCTTGTAAAAACATCGGTCTTGCTCTCAACTCTGCTAGAATCGAACCATCATCTGATACCTTTAACTAAGTGTTCATAGCTCTCAAAGCAAATAGCAACTTTCTGCTCAAAGCATTGGCAACCACATTCGCTTTTCCCGGATGGTAGTCAATAACAAGCTCGTAATCTTTCAATAACTCCAACCATCGTTGCTGTCTCAAATTCAAGTCTTTTTGTGACACCAAGTACTTAAGACTTTGTGGTCGGTATATACTCGGCATTTTTCACCATACAGATAATGTCGCCAAATCTTCAAAGCAAATACTATAGCAACCAATTCCAAATCATGAGTCGGATAATTTCTTTCGTGAGATTTTAACGCTTTCAAGCATAAGCCACCACTTTTCCTTCTTGCATAAGTACACATCCTAAGCCATTTCGAGAAGCATCACTATACACCACAAATTCTTTACCTGATTCGGGTTGTACCAACACTAGTGCTTCAGTTAATAACTTTTTCAATTCTTCAAAACTTTGTTGACCTTCTTCCGTCCACTCAAATTTAACATCCTTTTGGAGCAGTCTAGTCATAGGAGTAGCAATTATAGAAAATCCATTTACAAACCATCGATAATACCCAGCTAGCCCCAAGAAACTTCTAACCTCGGTTATATTTTTTGGTGGTTTCCAATCAACAATAGCTGAAATTTTACTGGGATCAACCCGTATACCATCACCTGAAACAATATGACCCAAAAATCCAACTTCCCGAAGCCAAAATTCACTTTTATGAAACTTGGCATATAACTGCTTATTTCTCAAAGTTTGCAAAACCATCTTCAAGTACTCGGCATGCGCTGTCTCATCTTTCGAATAAATAAAGATGTCATCTATAAATACCACAACAAATTTGTCCAAGTATGGCCGAAATATGCGATTCATCAAATCCATAAACACAGCAGGAGCATTTGTTAACCCAAATGGCATAACTAAAAATTCATAATGACCGTACCTTGTTCTAAAAGCAGTTTTAGGCACATCCGACTCTTTTACTCGCAACTGGTAGTACCCAGACCTCAAGTCAATCTTTGAGAACCATGTAACTCCTTTCAACTGATCGAATAAATCATCAATTCTCATTAACGGATACTTGTTCTTGGCTGTCACCTTATTTAATTGCTGATAGTCTACACACAATCTCATTGAACCATCCTTCTTTTTCATAAATAATACAGGAGCACCCCAGGGCGAAAAACTCGGTCTCACAAAACCTTTGTCAGTCAACTCTTGCAACTGTGACTTCAATTCTTTAAATTCTATTGGTGTCATTCTATATGGATCAATCGAGATTGGAGTTGTTCTCGGTATCAACTCAATACCAAATTCTACTTCTTTGACAGGAGGCAAACCCGGCAACTCTTCTAGAAATACATCCGCGAATTCACACACAAACGACACTGATTCCATTTTTTTCTCAGATTCTTTTATATTAAGTACATACTCCAAATAAGCTTCATAACCCTTCCTCAAATATCTCTGAGCCGACATCGAAGAAATTACACTAGATAATGCCTCTGATTTGCCTGATTCAACCCGCAGAATTTTACCACTTTCACACTTTAGTTCTATAACCTTTTCTTTGCAATTTACTATAGCATCATGCAATGTCAACCAATCCATACCCAAAATAACATCAAATTCATCAAACGGCAACAACATCAAGTCGGCTGGAAAGTAATGACCTCTAATCATCAAAGGACATTTCTTGCATACTTTATCAACTATGGCACATTTGCCTAACGGGTTCGATACTTTAACCATAAATTCTGTATACTCAATAGGTATATTCATATTAGACACCAATTTCATACACACATACGAATGAGTATAACCAGGGTAAGTCAAAGCAATAACATTAACATCATAAAGAGAGAAAGTACCGGTAATCACGTCGGGAGATGAAGCATCTTCACGCGCCCTTATGGCATAAGCTCTAGCCGGAGCTCTAGCTTTAGGTTTCGGCGCTGATTCTCTGACTACATTCTTGCTGCCTACCTTGTTCCCAACATTTCTCGAAGATCTTCCTCTCGAAACAGTACCACTTGGCTTTGCACTCTGAAATTTTTCTTTCTCGATCCTCTCTGGACAATCTCTAATAAAATGATCCGAAGACCCACACTGGTAACATTCATTAGTTCTACAAGGACCAAAGTGATTTCTACCACATCGTTGGCACTCGGGTCTAACAATTCTCGAATTTCCCACACTAGCCACCGAAGTAGTCCGAGATCTGGAACCCACATTTTTCTTTTTACGATCCCCATATGAATGTCCCGCTCATGCCTGAGAACAAGAATACATATCCTTGGACTTTCCAAACTGTGGTGGGAGTGTACTACTCATCGGTCTTTTCTTCCAATTTCTTGTCTCAGCCTCTGTCTTTTTCTTCTCTTTAATTAGTTCTTCAGCCTTGCAAGCCCGATCAACAAGTACTACGAACTCTTTCAACTCAAGAATTCCTACAAGTACTTTGATATCTTCATTAAGTCCATCTTCGAATCGTCTGCACATTTTAGCCTCTGAAGGAATATATTCTCGAGCATACTTGCTCAATCTAACGAATTCTCTTTCATACTTGGTAACTATCATGTTGCCTTGCTTCAATTCGAGAAACTCTTTACGCTTCTGGTCTACAAATCTTTCACTAATATATTTCTTTCGAAATTCTTCTTGAAAGAATTCTCAAGTCACCTTCTCTTTCAGCACCACTGAAATCAATGTCTTCCACCAATGATAGGCTGAATCCCT
This sequence comes from Gossypium longicalyx, assembly GCA_025698465.1. Taxonomy (NCBI): domain Eukaryota; kingdom Viridiplantae; phylum Streptophyta; class Magnoliopsida; order Malvales; family Malvaceae; genus Gossypium; species Gossypium longicalyx. The sequence continues at coordinate 58,003,282 of CM047002.1, read as the reverse complement.
CAACAATGATATTGTAACACCCCAAACCCGGCCCAGACGTTATGGCCGAATTCGACGTGCCACATTGAAATTAAAAACCCATGTTTCATTTTAGTGTTAAAAACCATCTTTTGTTACGCTAAAGTGAATGGAAGCTGGGCACCAGGTAGGTATCCACAACAGAGGAGGTGAGCCATGAAGGCTACTTAAGTACCAAGCTCTTCGATTGGATCCAATCCTAGACATGCCCACAACAATTGCCACACTTTGGTTGTGACGAGTTGAAATTTCTTTGAGTAGTTATTATCTTTGTTAAATCGAATAATCGTGACGTCGTGTTATTTTAAAAACAAATATCGTTTTGAAAATGCGCCCTACGTCTATCCCATTTGCATTATTATCAACTGGTTTAAAGTTATTGGAAATAAAAAATAATCCCCGAAAAAAAACAAAGAAGAAAATTCAGTTAAACTGGCCTTATTACAACCCAAGATTAAATAGTAAATAAAATAAACTAAGGAAAATCAGTCACTTATTTCAAAGCCCAAAAGTGATCACCATGGCCACTCTGAATCCCTTCCAGCTCCAAGTCACCAACGTCAAGGCCCACCTGCAAGGTTAAGGAAGGGGGTGAGTTTGGAAACTCAGTGTGTAAGAAAAACCCATCCAAAGCCCAAGTCAGCTCAAACCCGTTGAGCCTAAGCCCATTCAGTTAACAGTGGGTACTGGGTCGAAGCCCTTTTCAAAATACAGTAAACTGGGCCTTAGCCCCTTTTCAGATAACAGTATGGTCCATAGGCCCATTCCATAATAGAGCAGTCATATTCATGTATGCAAGCCCAACCCAGCCTATAACCAACCGCTAACTCCACCCGAACCATCCCTACACTCCATGTGGGGATTAGCTCAACCCACCCAGCCCTACACTCTAGAGTTGCAGCATTGCTGCCCAGTTATCAGTAAATTGAGGCAAAGCCTCCAGTACGTGGACAGGCCACTTTCAGTACTTCCACCATCAATATCCCAGTCCCATGCATCAGATAATAGTAACATGGCATGCAGTAAATAACAACAGTCAAACATGCATTTCGGTCAACCTTAACCCTAGGGGTATTTCAGTAATTCTACTCCTAGGGGTAAATCTGTAAATTTTCCACCTATAAAGGTATTTCAATAATTTATCTATTTTAGGGTTTTCATGCATATACCCACTTTTCACGTACTAACAAAAACGTTTACCGAGGGTTCTTACCGAATTGGGCCCACTGGCCCATTATCCCAATTTTGGCCCATTAAGCCCAAAAATATTGAAGGCATAGAAATCTTGCACTCTGCGGTCCAAACACTGTAGTTTACCAAAAATGTTAATCGATTTACCTCACGAGCATTTGCACACTCGCAAGTCCACAAAATACCGATTTTTCAGCATTTCGGCTTTTCGGCTTTTGTCGATCTAGACTAAGAAGGGGTGTTAGTTACACACCTATTTTATGACGATTCGCTGACGAGATCCATGCACGAACTACCTACAATTATATTACTACCACGTTAATCTGACTACCGAAACGAACTACATAATAACTCCTTACCTTATTCGGCCATAACACCTTAGGCACTAGCAATCCTACCTTTGCCGAAGTTTGCGACTAGACTTAGATCCCGTTGCTCCACCCGTCCAAGCCCTTGATCAGTAGCCTCTAGATCACCTTACTAACAAGACAAAACAGTTATCACAACCCCTTAGGGCTACAAGTCCAAGTTGACAGCCTCCCTAACATTTAGGGGTTTCGGCTTTTCTAAAATACGAAATAAAGACTAGATTGAAAAGACTTACCACCGGTTCCTTCGGTCAATGATTCCAATTAATCTCTACTCAGTTCTGATACCGATCTAAGCCCTCAAAGATAACAAAAGTCAAGCCTTCAGTGATCTCAATATTCGGCTAAGTCCCTAAAAGTGTAGGGTTTTCGGCTTTTGCTGGAACTGTGTAAAGAAAGATGAAATAGGAGGGTTTTGCCGTGGTCTAGTCAACAGAAACTTAAGGTTTAGAGAACTAGAGATTCAGTCAAGAATGATGAAAAGGATAAGATAATTGGCTAGAAGAAATTGGCACAGAAGAAAGTATATTTTTCGAGATTTCGGCTTTTTAAGGCAAATGGCTATGAAGGTTTTAGAAACGTCTGAAGAAAAAGATAGAGATGCACAAGTGGATAAAGAGATTCGACTATAGAGGAAGAGAAGAAAAAGAAAAAATTGATGAAGAGAGGAGAAAAGAAAGAAGAGGAGAATGGTCAGGAAACGACACAATTTTCCCCTAATGCCGAATTTATACTGGCACTTAACCTAGCCAAATTTTTCCCCCTAAAGCACCCCTTGGCTGGCAAACTCTTGCTCCTCAAGAGTCCACCATTCGGCCAACACTACTCTCCCTAATCAGCTTCTAAATCCTCTCCTTTATCCTCTCCTTACTCAATCCCTTAAGCAATTTAAACTCCTCCTGACAAACTTTCACTTCAGTTCCATTACTTACCTTTTCTGTGCATAAAAATTAATATCACTAATTTGCTTACCTTGCGACTCGAACCTTAGTTCTCCTTGGTCATCCACACGCCACCTGTAAAGTCCCCCAAGTGACGTCACAATCCAGCTTACCACAGGCTTCCCTGTGTTTTATTTTACCCAATTAATACTTAAAAGCCCAACCAACCAGAACCCTTTTTTCTTATGGAATTAAAATTAATTAAAACTACCAGGTTTTTAACCTAAGCTTGGGCCTTCTAGAGGCCCACTAACCTAAGTAAATCCACGCCAAGCAGACAGAACACCAAAAATTTAAAATTTGCCAACATTCACAGAATTCCCGAAAATTGGTGCGTTACAACTCTACCCCCTTAAAGAAATTTCGGCCTCAAAATTTACCTGATCCAAATAGTTGAGGGTATTGTTGACGCATAGTCTCTTCTGACTCCCAAGTAGCCTCTTCCCTTCCATGATTACGCCACAGCACTTTTTCCAATGGAACCGACTTCCTTCTTAAAAATTTAACCTCTCGATCTAAAATTTGTATGGGTTCTTCTTCAAAGGTCAAATCAGTCTTTACTTCAATCTCCTCCATTGGCACAACATGTGAAGGATCCGATCGATATCGTCTTAACATAGACACATGAAAGACGTCATGGATTCTGTCCAACTCCGGTGGTAATTCTAACTGATACGCTACTGGCCCTACCCGTTTAAGAACCCGATAAGGCCCTATAAATCGCGGACTCAGTTTGCCTTTCTTGCCGAACCTCAAGATCTTCTTCCAAGGTGAAACCTTCAAGAAAACCATGTCCCCAATAGCGAACTCAATCCCTTTGCGCTTTAGATCCGCATACGACTTTTGTCTATCAGATGCCTCCTTTAAGCGATCTCTTATCAACCTAACCTTACTTTCAGTATTTGCCACCAACTACGGTCCAAGCACTTATCGTTCACCCAACTCTGTCTAATACGTAGGTGTACGACATCTCCGCCCATAAAGTGCCTCATATGGAGCCATCCGAATACTTGTTTGGTAGCTGTTGTTGTATGCAAACTCCGCCAATGGCAAGTAGTCCTCCGAACTACCACGAAAATCGATAATACAACCTCTTAACATATCCTCCAAAATTTGAATAACCCTTTCCGATTGTCCATATGTCTGTGGGTGAAAGGCAGCACTGAAATCCAATCATGTACCCAATGCCTCTTGCAACTTCTGCCAGTACCGAGATGTAAACCTAGGGTCTCAATCAGAAATAATCGACACTGGCACTCTATGCAGTCGCACTATCTCCGCCACATACAACTTGGCCAACTTTTGCAGTGAATAATCAGTACGAACAGGTATGAAATGGGCAGATTTTGTTAACCTATCCACAACTACCCACACAGAATCTTTCTTGGTGGGTGTCAAAGGTAGCCCACTCACAAAGTCCATAGTTACTCTCTCCCACTTCCATAGTGGAATTTTCACCGGTTGCAGTAATCCAGAAGGCAATTGGTGCTCGGCTTTAACTTGTTGGCACGTCAGACATTTCCCAACAAATTCAGTCACCTCTCGTTTTAGTCCGGGCCACCAGTACACCTCTCGCAGATCTCGATATAACTTATTCCCTCCAGGGTGCATGGCACAAGGTCCACCATGAGCCTCCTTTAAAATCAATCGCCTCAATTTAGGGTCTTTCGAAATACAAACTCTTCCACAAAAGCATAGAACCCCGTCAGTGTTCAGTCCAAATTCCTCATTCTCACCATTTTCAACTTGCCGAAACCGAAGAACTAACGAATCATCCTTCAACTATTTTTCTTTAATCTGCTCAGTCCAAGTAGGCCTCACTTGCAACTCTGCCAACAGACTTCCATCGTCGAATAGACTCAAACGTGCAAACAAGGCTCTCAAATCAGTAACAACCCTTCGAATCAACTCATCAGCCACCACGTTAGCCTTACCTGGGTGGTACTCAATCGAACAGTCATAATCCTTAAGCAACTCAATCCATCCCCTTTGCCTAAGGTTTAGCTCCTTCTGAGTCAGCAGATGCTTAAGACTCTTATGGTCCGTGTAAATAATACACCTTTCTCCATATAAGTAATGTCTCCAAATCTTAAGTGCAAAGATCACTGCTGCCAACTCCAAATCATGAGTAGGATAGTTTCCTTCATGAGGCTTAAGCTGTCGCGAAGCATAAGCGACCACCCTACACTCTTACATCAGTACACATCCTAACCCCACATGCGACGCATCGCTGTACACAGTGAAGTCCTTCCCAGACTTCGGTTGAATCAACACTGGCACTTCAGTCAGAACCTTTTTTAGATGGTCGAAAGCTTTTTGCTACTTCTCAGTCCAAACAAATGCTACCCTTTCCTTAATAGTTTCGTCAATGGTGCAGCAATCAGAGAAAATCCTTCTACGAACCTTCGGTAATAGCCTGCCAAACCCAGAAAACTCTGAATTTTCGATACTGACTTCGGTGGTTTCCATTCCAAAACTGCCTCAATTTTCTGAGGATCCACCCTAATTCCTTCAGCAGAAACCACATGACCTAGAAAAGTCACTTCTCACAACCAGAATTCACACTTACTAAACTTCGCATATAGTTGTTTCTCTCTCAGCACTTGCAGCACAATACGTAGATGCTCCTCATGTTTCTCCTCGGTTTACGAATATACCAGAATATCATCGATGAAAACTACCATGAATCGGTCCAAGTAAGGTTGGAATACCCGATTCATCAGATCCATGAAAGCAAAGAAAGTGCGTTAAATCCATTAAACGGCATAACCAGGACCTCATAATGACCATGTCGAGTTCTGAATGCTGTCTTATGAATATCCACTTCTTTTACCCTTAGCTGATGGTATCCAGATCGAAGGTCAATCTTGGAAAATATAGAAGCTCCTCTTAGTTGGTCAAATAAATCATCAATTCTTGGCAGTGGGTACTTGTTTTTTATCATCAGTTTGTTCAACTGGCGGTAATCGATGCACATGCGCATTGTCCCGTCCTTTTTCTTCACAAATAGAACCGGTGCTCCCCATGGAGACACACTAGATCTAATGAAGCCTCTATCCAACAACTCTTGGATTTGAGCTTTCAGTTCCACTAACTCCTTCGGTGCCATCCTATAGGGTGCAATGGATACTGGAGCTGTTCCAGGCAGCAAATCAATTCCAAACTCAACTTCCTAATTCGGAGGTAATCCAGGAAGCTCCTCTGGAAAAACATCTCGAAATTCCCTAACAGTCTTGACGGTATCCACAGTCAGATCCCCAGTTTCAACTTGATTTACAAAAGCCAAGTACGCCTCGCATCCCTTACGCATCAGTTTCTCAGCTCTTAAAGCCAATACCACATTAGACAAGTAATCTCTTCGTTCCCCAATAATCATTACCTCTTCATCCTCAGCAGTTCTTAACACCATCCTCTTAGCTGCACAATCCAGTGTTGCCCTATGCTTAGCCAGCCAATCCATCCCTAAGATCAAATCGAATTCTCCGAACGGTATCTCCATCAAGTCTCCACAGAAAATCCTACCTTGGGTCTCTAAAGGCACCTCCCTGAAGAGTTTCTCTACTTTAAATGAGTGACCTAAAGGACTTATCACAGTTACCCCACACACAGTCTCCTCAAAGTGAACACCCAATGCCCCAGAAATGACATATGCAACATACGAATAAGTTGACCCCACATCTATTAGAGCAGTATAAGGGATACCAGAGATCAAAAACGTACCAGTTATGACATCAGGTGCGTCACCCTCCTCACGGCGACGAGCAGCATATACCAAAGCTAGCTGACGAGCCTCAGTATTAATAGTACCCTTACCGGGTGCCCCACGTCCACGGCCATTACCACCGCGGCCTTGGCCACGACCTCTCAGCGGCGGCGGTCCACCTCGCGTCGGTTGGACAGGTTGCATAGCCCCTTGTTCAACCACTTGAGCCTAAGCTGGCCTCCTAGGACAATCCCTGATCCTATGTTCCTTTGATCCACAACGAAGACAAGCCCCAGAATGCTTCCAGCATTCCCCCAGATGCATTCTACTACAATCTCCACAAGCTTGTGGTCTAACTGTGTTCACCGGAACCGCTCGAACTTGTTCCTCCATCCTAGCTCTCTTAACATTTTGGTTCACAGCACCAGCTGGTCCAGCATCCCTCCTGAACCAGTTTCGATCCCTGTCGTGGTTCTTTCGTTCGGCTTGCTTCACCTCTTCAGCTATCTTAGCCTTCTCTACCAAAGTCAAAAAAATCGCGCTCTCTCTGTGAAGCTACGAGCACCCTTAGCTCATCCACCGAGGCCATCCTCAAAGCGAACATGCGCTCATATTCGGTGGAGACAATGCCACTAGCGCATCGCTCAATCGCAAAAACTCGCCTCATATTCAACAACGGTCTTACCACCTGGGTCGCTCGAAATTCCTTTCTTCGTGCATCCACATAGCTAGCTCCGACATATTTCGCCTTAAAGGATCGCTTGAACAGCTCCCATGTTACCCTCTCACCGGGTACCTCTCTCTCACGATGATCCACCATCGATACGCCTCGCCCCCGCAAATGTGACACCGCCCTTTTAACTTCTCGCTTTCGAGCAATCCAGGTCATCCATAATCCGCTCCGTGGTTCTAGCCAGTACTCCGCCACATTTGGGGCTACTCCAGATATACCCCTAAAAACCTCCGCTCCGTTGGCCCAAAGTCGCTCCGAAATGGACCCCCTATTCATGGGCCTGACATTAGCTCCAGCCACCCTTTCCAAAACTCTTAACATGGCCTGGGACAGAGCGTCGTCCCCCGCGGCCCGATCATACAGCCCATTTTCACCCACCGGAGGTCGTGCTACTCTAGCGGGTATGTGTTCAGAAGACGAAGATCCAGCTTGAGTACTACCTCGGCCTCGACCATGGCCTCTTCCCCGAGTAGCTCTCGTACTCATTTCGGTTTATCTGATTATGAATTTTATGATATTAGTATAATATTCAATTGTTTATTACAAGATGTCTTATGGAAATATAGCAGTTCAAGGATTGTTTTCGTAATGTCGTAGCCTAGCTACAGTCTCATTTCTACCATTTTACAGCTCTACCCTATCTAAAGTATCATAGTAGGGTCTCAGTTCTATTCATAGCATTATATCATTATCACATAACGTAAAAAGAGTATACTTACAGACTTGGTGCCAAGGATTCAGTGCGCCACCTCTTTCTCCAATCCATTTAAAACTCAAAAACCATGTTTTTGATCACAAAAAAAAAAAAATAGAAATTTAAAAATTTTGATTTGAAGCACCCTTATTTTGAAACTCTTGATTTTAGTCCCTTTTAAAAAAAACAGAAAAGAGAAAGAAAGGAAAAAAGAAAAACATGAACCATTTTATCATGTATACCTTGTAAAACATCTTTGAAAAGAACTTCCTAATACCATTTCCAAAAATACCCTTCTTAGGCCTAAGTTTTCGAAAAGATTTTCAGACCCGATCTACAGCCGAGTTGATGCAACTTGGCTCTAATACAACTAAATGTAACACCCCAAACCCGGCCCAGATGTTATGGCCGAATCTGACGTGCCACATTGAAGTTAAAAACCCATGTTTCATTTTAGTGTTAAAAACCATCTTTTGTTGCGCTAAAGTGAATGGAAGCTGGGCACCAGGTAGATATCCACAATAGAGGAGGTGAGCCATAAAGGTTGCTTAAGTACCAAGCTCTTCGATTGGATCCAATCCTAGACATGCCCACAACCATTGCCACACTTTGGTTGTGACGAGTTGAAATTTCTTTGAGTAGTTATTATCTTTGTTAAATCGAAAAATCGTGACGTCATTTTATTTTAAAAACAAATATCATTTTGAAAACGCGCCCTACGTCTATCCCATTTGCATTATTATCAACCAGTTTAAAGTTATTGGAAATAAGAAATAATCCCTGAAAAAAAAAAACAAAGAAGAAAATTCAGTTAAACTGGCCTTATTACAACCCAAGATTAAATAGTAAATAAAATAAACTAAGGAAAATCAGTCACTTATTTCAAAGCCCAAAAGCGATCACCATGGCCACTCAATCCCCTCTGCTCCAAGTCACCCACGCCAAGGCCCACCTGCAAGGTTAAGGAAGGGGTGAGTTTGGAAACTCGGTGTGTAAAAAACCCATCCAAAGCCCAAGTCGGCTCAAGCCCGTTGAGCCTAAGCCCATCTGGGCCATTAACGGTGGAGTACTGGGCAAGCCCTTTCGAATCAATGGCGGGCCTTAGCCCTTTTCGAGATAACAATGATGGCCCATAGGCCCATTCCGAATAAGAGCAATCATATTCATGTATGCAAGCCCAACCCACCTATAACCAACCGCTAACTCCACCCGAACCATCTCTACACTCCACGTGGGGAATAGCTCAACCCACCCAGCCCTACACTCCACAGTTGCAGCATTGCTGCCCAGTTATCAGTAAATTGAGGCAAAACCTCCAGTATGTGGACAGGCCACTTTCAGTACTTCCTCCATCAATATCCCAGTCCCATGCATCAGATAATAATAATAGGGCATGCAGTAAATAACAACAGTCAAACATGCATTTCGGTCAACCTTAACCCTAGGGGTATTTCAGTAATTCCACTCCTAGGGGTAAATCTATAAATTTTCCACCTATAAAGGTATTTCAATAATTTATTTATTTTAGGGTTTTCATGCATATACTCACTTTTCACGTATTAACAAAAACGTTTACCGAGGGTTCTTACAGAATTAGGCCCGCTGGCCTATTATCCCAATTTTGGCCCATTAAGCCCAAAAATATTGAAGGCACAGAAATCTTGCACTCTGCGGTCCAAACACTGTAGTTTACTAAAAACATTAATCGATTTACCTCACGAGCATTCGCACACTCGCAAGTCCACAAAATACCGATTTTTCAGCATTTCAGCTTTTCGGCTTTTGCCGATCTAGACTAAGAAGGGGTGTCAGTTACACACCTGTTTTATGATGATTCGCTGACGAGATCCACGCACGAACTACCTACAATTATATTACTACAATATTAATCTGACTACCAAAACGAACTACATAATAACTCCTTACCTTATTCGGCCATAACACCTTAGGCACTAGCAATCCTACCTTTGCCGAAGTTTGCGACTAGACTTAGATCCCGTTGCTCCACCTGTCCAAGCCCTTGATCAGCAGCCTCTAGATCACCTTACTAATAAGACAAAATAGTTATCACAACCCCTTAGGGCTACAAGTCCAAGTCGACAGCCTCTCTAATGTTTAGGGGTTTCGGCTTTTCTAAAATACGAAATAAAGACTAGATTGAAAAGACTTACCACCGGTTCCTTCAGTCAATGATTCCAATTAATCTCTACTCAATTCTGATGCCAATCTAAGCCCTCAAAGATAACAAAAGTCGAGCCTTCAGTGATCTCAATATTCGGCTAAGTCCCTAAAAGTGTGGGGTTTTCGGCTTTTGCTGGAACTGTGTAAAGAAAGATGAAATAGGAGGGTTTTGCCGTGGTCTAGTTGACAGAAACTTAAGATTTAGAGAAATAGAGAGTCGGTCAAGAATGATGAAAAGGATAAGAGAATTGGCTAAAAGAAATCAGTACAGAAGAAAGTATAGTTTTCGGGATTTCGACTTTTCAAGGCAAATGGCTATGAAGGTTTTAGAAACGTCTGAAGAAAAAGATAGAGATGCACAGGTGGATAGAGAGATTCGGCTATAGAGGAAGAGAAGAAAAAGAAAAAGTTGATGAAGAGAGGAGAAAAGAAAGAAGAGGAGAATGGTCAGGAAACGGCACAATTTTCCCCTAATGCCGAATTTATACAGGCACTTAACCTAGCCGAATTTTGCCACCCTAAAGCACCCATTGGCCGGCCTCCTCAAGAGTCCACCATTCGGCCAACACTACTCTCCCTAATCAGCTCCTAAATCCTCTCCTTTATCCCCTCCTTACTCAATCCGTTAAGCAATTTAAACTCCTCCTGACAGACTTTCAATTCAGTTCCATTACTTACCTTTTCTATGCATAAAAATTAATATCACTTATTTTCTTACCTTGCGACTCGAATCTTAGTTCTCCTTGGTCATCCACACACCACCTCTAAAGCCCCCAAGTGACGTCACAAGCCAGCTTAGTACAGGCTTCCCTGTGTTTTATTTTACCCAATTAATACTTAAAAGCCCAACCAACCAGAACCCCTTTTTCTTATGGAATTAAAATTAATTAAAACTACTGGGTTTTTAACCTAAGCTTGGGCCTTCTAGAGGCCCACTAACCTAAGTAAATCCATGCCAAGCAGACAGAACACCAAAAATTTAAAATTTTCCAACATCTACAGAATTCCCGAAAATTGGTGCGTTACAGATATAGCACATTTCAAGCATTCCTCAGGTGTACAAGACAATTCAACAAATACCCGAATAGAATTCTCAAGCCAAAACTCTTCTTTCTCCGCATCATCATCAACATTTGCCCTGAATTCTTCGGCCCTTGCTTGCGGATTCTGTCAACCGGAGATCTATGGAATTTCATCAGATCCATACCTAAAGGCATCTGGGGTATAGGTTGAGGAATCGGGGGTGGTGGGGGAGGTTGTTGAGCAGTAGGGTTCGTATGAATGAACTCTGTATACCAAGCATTCATCATTTGGAGAAAGGCTTCCCGAGCCCCTTCTCCTCCTCCATGACCAATAGTAGGAGGTGGATTTTCAATCGGCACCGCCCCTTCAGCCGGAGCTAGTGCATTACTCTCTACATCATCAGCCACAGCTGGATCGGGATCCATTTAATATATAAAAAAAACCATTTAAAAGGTCAGAAGTCGTCACACTATCACAATATATATATATATAGCATGACATGTATAGCAAAACCCGTACATACAACACGTTAGTCTGAGATCCTACTAAACCTACTCTGATACCACCAAATGTAACGCCCCCTTACCTGAGACCATCGCCAGAGTCGAGTATGAGACATTACTAAACTTATTTTAGCATTTAAACAAGTTCAAACAATTCTCATAGTAAACTGTCCATCTGCGTCACAGTCGCTAAAAAATCATATCTCGAGTTACAAAACTCGAAATCTAATTCCATAAATTTTTCCTGAAACTAGACTCATATATCTTACTAATTTTTTTCTAGAATTTTTGGCTAGGCCAATTAGTACAAATTATTAGCTAAAGTCTCCCCTGTTTCAGGGTTCAGCTACTCTGACCTCTGTGTATTACGAATCAAAAATCTCCTTGTACAGAGTTTCAATGACTATGCTGTTTATTTCTCATAAAACTAGACTCAATAAGCATTTCATACATGTAAGGTAAAACTCCTAATTGTTTTTGTACAATTTATGGTGAATTTTTCAAGTCAGAACAGGGGATTCAGAGATTGCTCTGACCCTATTCCACCAAAACTTAAATCTCTCATAAAATATAACTCATTTACCTGTTTCGTTTCTTCCATGTGAAAACAGACTCATCAAGCTTCGATTCCACAACTTATTCATCATTTAATTCCATTTCTAATATTTTTAGTGATTTTCCAAATTCACGTCACTGCTGCTGACTGATTCTGTTTTGTGGCCAATTTTACCTTTCCAAGGATTTTCATGGTTTAGTTAAGACATAAAGCATACATGTTATCATATATAAACTTGATTAGTCATTCCAATAGCTAATCATTCTCAAACACTTTCCATTCCATCCATGGGCCATATCGTAAGATTATACGCACAAAATGATTGGAATGCTATACATACCATATTTCCAAAAATTACAAGTCATTATACTGCAATTGTCCAGTGATAGTGTGTGCGTGCCTCCGACCATCCCAATCTCCAAATTGACTTGTCAAAACTACAAAGAATGAAAAGGAGGGAGTAAGCATAGATGCTTAGTAAGTTCACATGCAAATAACAAGTACCATGATCATGCAATCCAACATAAACATCATTAAGACACTCATGTCATAAGAATATTTATTATCTTACCACAATTTTGTCTTACCAAATTCTCAACCCAAGGATTAAACTCATACCTGTCCATTTTCACCTCTTTAACACATTCATCGTCAATCACTTTCGTTTTAAGTACTCTCCCTATTCTCTTAGGATTCTCTCGTTGAACACATCGGAATATAATTTCGGATACGTGGATAGTGTGCACGTAAGTGCTATACTCATAACTAAACAAGCTGAATAGCTTTTGAAATTTATGTAGCCAAGCTACCATGTAACCCGCCCTTAAACGAGCTCGAACTCAACTCAACGAGCTCGGGCGTTCGTATCCATAAGTGAACTCGGACTCAACTCAACGAGCTCGGATGCCTAGTTACATCTCACGAACTCAGACTCAACTCAACGAGTTCGAAACTCAACCATCCTAGTGACATGTCACTTGTACCCTAATCTATTCCTAAGGTTCAAACGAGATTCTTCTCAATTACACATTTTGATCGCCTTCTTAGAAATCGATACTTGTTAGCATCCCAAACTTATCAAGTTGCTCACATAATTTGCATATTACCAAATAATAATTCACAAAGCATAATATTTCATGATAATAAGTATCATATCATATAAATAACATTAAATCACTTAAAATAAAAATTATGTTACCTTATTTACACATGAACTTACCTCGATACAAAATATTAGCAATCGAGCCTATTCCTCGTAAGCTTTGTTTTTCCCTCGATCACGACTTGAATCTTGTTTCTCTTGATCTATAGTACCAAATTAATTTATTTAATACATACATTCATCAAAACAGCCCTTAGTACAAACTTTGGCAAAATTACCATTTTACCCCTAAACTTTCACATATTTACACTTTTGCCCCAAGGCTCGTAAATTAAACCTCATCCTATTTTCTTATGTTTTATGACATGCTGATCATTTTTTCCCTTCTATAGCAACATCAAATTCACACTCTAACATGTACTTATGTATATTAGGTATTTTTACTAATTAAGCCCTTTTACTCGTTTTCACTTAAAACCGAGTAGCACAAGTTGTCTAACATAATTTAAAACCTCATATTCTATCATAAAACACCAAAATACACAAATTTCACCTATGGGTATTTTTCCAAATATGAACCCTAGGTTGAATTATTGCTAGCATAAGCTAAATCGAGCTACTGGGATTCTAAAAACATAAAAATCATTAAAAACGGGGCTTCAAATCACTTACTATGAAGCTTGGAAGTTTAAGAAACCCTAGCTATGGAGAGAGGTATGGTTCGGCCAAGGCTTGAAGAAGATGAACACATTTTGGCCTTAATTTTCCTTTTTAATTAATTTTAATTACTAAATGACCAAAATACCCTTAATACCTTTCTTTGATAATTTTCATGTACAAGCCCATTTTTGTCCAAAATTTTAGAAATTGGTCAAATTGCTATTTAAGATCTCCTCATTAATATTCCAAAGCAATTTCATACGAAAAACTTCTAGAATGCAAGTTTTACAAATTATTCAATTTAGTCCCTAATTTCAACTTAAGCACTTTATGCATAGAATTTCATCACGAAATTTTCACACAATCACGCAATCATATCATATACCTCAAAATAGTTATAAAATAATTATTTCTATCTCAGATTTGTGGTCACGAAACCAATATTCTGATTAAGCCCTAATTCAGGATATTACAACATTAGCCAGAGGTACATAGACCAGAAAAGGAAGGAATTTTTAGAGTTGAAGCAAGACAATAAGACTCTGATAGAATATGAACGTGAGTTTGTGAAACTCAGTAAGTATGCGCGGGAATGCGTATCCACTGAAGCTACCATGTGTAAGAGGTTTGATGATAGCCTCAATGAAGATTTCCGATTGTTTCTGGGAATCTTAGAAATAAGAGAATTGGTGGTGCTCGTCGAAAGAGCGTGCAAGGCAAAGGAGATGGTAAAAGAGAGGAGGAAAGCGGCCATTGAGTCGCAGGATCTAAAAAAAAGATAGATGGATAAGGCACATCAGTCCTCATCTAAGCGATCAAAAGAATTTAATACCCAATCGAATGCTTCGGTGGGGTATTCAAAGAGAAACAAGAATCAACGGAATATGGCATCTAAAGCTCAGACTACTTCGGTCGCTAGTGTTGGTAGTACTCGGCCAAATAGGCAAGAGTGTCCTCAATGTGGGAGACATCACTTAGGTGAATGCCGAGTAAACCAGAGGGGTTGTTTCAAGTGTGGGTCACTTGACCACTTTATTCGTGATTGTCCGGAGATAGACGAGAGAGGAAGAAAATAAGATATGAAAGCAAGTAGTGCTTCCTTGAGGAGTAGGCCACAAAAGAACCTCGGAAGTGGTACTAGTGGTAGAGGCGCGTCAAGAGATACCACAGCGAGGTCTGAAGGTAAAGCGCCTATGAGGACCGATGTTATACGTGCCCGAGAAGAGGCAGAGTCTCTCGACGTGATCACGAGTACCTTTTCTATCTATGATATAATTGTTGTTGCTTTAATTGACTTGGGATCTACCCACACTTACATTTGTATGGAATTGATGCCTCGTATAAACATGTTAGTAGAGTTCACTAAGTTTGTAATAAAAGTGTCCAACCCGTTAGGCAAGCATGTATTAGTGGACCAAGTATGTAGAGATTGTCCCTTGATAATTAGAGGCCATTGTTTTCGGCCAACTTGATGTTGTTGCCGTTTAATGAATTTGATGTAATTCTTAGGATGGATTGGCTGACCTCCCATGGTGTCGTAGTAGACTGTGGAAGAAAAGTAATTGAGTTAAGATGTGAAGATGGGGATGTTCTTCTAGTTGGACCAGATGAGTTAGATAACCTGCCTATGGTAATATCATCATTGACTGCTGAAAAATATTTGAAAAAGAAGTATATGGCTTATTTAGCTTTTGTGTTGAAAACTTAAAAGTTAAAGTTAAAGATAGAATTAGTGCCAGTAGTCTACGAGTTCACAAACGTGTTTTCGAAGGAATTACCTGGATTACCCCCAGTGAGAGAAGTCGAGTTTAAAGTTGAATTGGTTTCTGGTACGACACCTATTTCAATCACTCCGTATAGGATGGCCCCAACGGAGCTGAAAGAGTTGAAAGCGCAGTTGCAAGATCTGACAGACAAGGGCTTTACAAGACCAAGCCATTCTCCGTGGGGTGCTCCCGTACTCTTTGTGAAGAAGAAAGATGGGTCAATGAGATTATGCATCGACTATAAGCAACTCAACTAGGTAACAGTGAAGAACAAATACCCTTTACCAAGGATCGATGATTTTTTTTATCAGTTGAAGGGAGCTACCGTGTTTTCTAAGATCGATCTAAGGTCTGGTTATTATCAGTTAAGAGTTTAAAAGTGAGATATGCTGAAGACTGCGTTTCAGACAAGATATGGGCATTATGAGTTTCTTGTCATGCCTTTTGGTTTGAATAATGCCCCGACAGTATTTATGAATTTGATGAACCGTATATTTAGGGTGTATCTAAATAAGTTTTTTGTCGTCTTTATCGATGACATACTGATCTACTCACATCATGAGAGAGAGCACACACAGCATTTAAGGGTTGTGTTGCAAACCTTGAGAGACAAGAGATTATATGCCAAGTTCAGCAAAAGTGAGTTTTGGCTTAAAGAGGTCGGGTTCCTAGGACATATTGTGTCGGGTGACAGAATTCGAGTTGATCCAAATAAGATTTCCGTTATTGTGGATTGGAAATCGCCAAAGAATGTAAAAGAGGTTCGAAGCTTTTTGGGTTGAGCCGGATACTACAAACGATTTGTAAATGCATTTTCTATGATAGCTACCCTGATGACTAGGCTGCTGGAAAAGGATGTCAAGTTTGAATGGACCGAAAAATGTCAACATAGTTTTGAGACATTAAAGACCTTATTAACGGAAGCCCAGTGTTAGTGCAACCAGAGTCGGTCAAGGAGTTTTTGATTTATAGCGACACCTCTTTAAATGGTTTGGGGTGTGTACTCATGCAAGAAGGCAAGGTTATAACCTATGCCTCGAGACAGCTAAAGCAACACAAGAGAAATTATCCAACCCATGATTTGGAACTTGCAGCTGTAGTGTTTGCGTTGAAGATTTGGAGACACCATTTGTAAATGTCAAGTATTCACCGAACATAAGAGTTTAAAGTACTTGATGACTCAAAAGGAATTAAATTTGAGGCAACGCCGATGGATTGGGCTGTAAAAGATTATGAGTAAATTATCGACTACCATCTGGGAAAGGTAAATGTAGTCCCCGATGCCCTGAGTAGGAAGTCGTTGTTTGCCTTGAGAGCCTTGAATACTTAGTTGACTGTATCTAATGATGGTTCAATTCTAGCTGAGTTAAAGGCTAGATCGACATTTCTACATGAGATCCGAGAAGCTCAGAGAAGCGATGAGAAGTTGCAAGCCAAGATAAATCAGTGTGAGTCAGAAATTGAATCAGATTTTCGTATCGGTACCCATGGGTGTTTAAAGTTCAGAGACAGAGTTTTTGTACCCAAAGACAATGAACTTATTCAAAAGATTTTGAGTGAGGCTCATGGTGGTTGCTTATCTGTTCACCCAGGTAGTACGAAAATGTACAATGACCTTAAGAAAATGTATTGGTGGTCGGGTATGATAAGAGAAATCTCAAAATTTGTTTCCAAATGCCTAGTGTGTCAACAAGTAAAGGCTGGACATCAAGTACCATCGGGTTTACTTCAACCAATTATGGTCCCTAAGTAGAAGTGATATTGTATCACTATGGACTTCATTACCAGTTTGCCAGTAACCCCAAAAAAGAAAGATGCAATATGGGTTATTATCGACAGATTAACTAAGTCGGCACACTTCGTACCAGTGCGTACCAACTACTCCCTCGAGAAATTAGCCGACTTATATATTTCCAAGATTGTAAGGTTCAGGGAGTGTCATTGTTGATTGTGTCAGATAGAGATTCGAGGTTTATCTCAAGATTTTGGAACCTAAAGTTACAAGAGGCTTTGGGAACCAAGCTGAGTTTCAGCACGGCATTTCTTCCGCAAACTGACGGACAGTCGGAAAGAGTGATACAGATCTTAGAGGACATGTTGAGATGTTATGTTCTCGAATTTTAAAGAAGTTGGGAAAAATACTTGCCATTGGTCGAATTCACCTACAACAACAACTATCAGTCGAGTATGAAGATGGAGCCTTATGAGGCCTTGTACGGGCGAAAGTGTCGAACGCCCTTATACTGGATTGAGTTGAGAGAGAATCAAATTCACGGGATTGATTTGGTTAAAGAGGCTCAGGAGAAAGTTAAAGTGATTCGTGACTGTCTAAAAGCTGCATCGGATAGACAAAAATCCTACGCGAATTTGAGACGAAAGAAAATTAAGTTTGAAGTCGGTGATAAAATATTTTTGAAAGTTTCTCCGTGGAGGAAAGTCCTCAGGTTTGGAAAGAGGGGCAAATTGAGTCCTTGTTTCATAGGACCTTATGAGATTACAAAGAAAGTAGGGCATGTTGCTACCGATTGAATTTGCCACCGGAGTTAGAAAAGATCCACAATGTGTTTCATGTGTCCATGTTACGTTGGTACAGATCAGACACTTCGCATGTAATTGCGCCAACTGAAGTTGAGATTCTTCCGAATATGACTTATGGTGAGGAGCCGGTCAAGATCTTAGCTTGAGAGGTCAAATAGTTTTAGAAATAAGAATATCCCTCTAGTGCAGGTATTGTGGCATAGACATGGAGTCGAGGAAGCCACATGGGAACCCGAGGAGTCTCTAAGAGAGCAGTATCTGAACTTATTCACTGGTAAGATTTTCGGAGACGAAAATCCCTAAATTAGGGAAAATGTAATAGCTCGATTTAGGGCCTAGTCACAAAAATGCTCTCGAGACCACAATTCAAAGTTGGGAAAATTATTTTTTATTATTATGATGAGGTTATAGTATGATTACATTGGTGCATAAAAAAATTGGTAAGTTAATTTTGACGTTTGAGAGCCTAATTGCGAAAAAGGACTAAATCGCATAAAAGGCAAAAGTTACATTTTAGAACCCAAATGTGTTAATTAACAAGAAAAATAAAATTAGAGGTCTTTGAAGGGCAACTAGACCCTTTTTAGAATGCTTGCCCGGCCATAGAGTCAAAGAGGGGACAAAAATCCTAAAATTTAGTGAGTTAGGTGGCATATTTTGACTAAAATAGAAATAAATCAAGGAAGGATGATATCATCCCTTTTTCATCTTCTTTTTCTACCAAAAATCAGCCATTGAAGGGGGTTTTAAGAGCTTAAAATTTTCAGCAACTTGAAGCACTCACAAGTAAGTGATTTCTATACCCTTTTGTTGAAGATTTTTGCATTTTTTAAGACCCTTGAAGCATGATCTTTCAAACGAGGGGTCTAGGATGCAAAATAATTAAGAGTTTAGAGTTTTTCCATGAATGGATTTATAATAGTTACTGAGTTTTTATGGAAGAATATGAGGCTTAGAAGAGTTCTAAACAACTTTTGTGCAGGGTGTTAGCATGAAAACACCTAAAGGGACTATTTTGCATAAGTTGCAAAATAGGTGATAAATGTGTGAAATAGTAGGAATTTGCAGTTGCTTTAAGAGTCAAAGAGGTTTGGCTGGCCTTAAAAAATAAAGAATTTAGATAAAAATCGAGTGCATAGGGGCAAAATGGTTATTTTGCCAAGGTCTAGGGGCAAAATAGTCATTTTACCAAAAAAGTGAATTTATGAATTTCCTAATTGTATTTAGGGATTAAATAAGGGTATCTTGTTGTTATAGATCAAGTTTTGCCAAATCCGAGCCTAGATTAAGGGAAAGCCAAGCAAATCGACTAAATCGACTAGTCGAGTACATTTTGTAAACAAATGTAAGTTGTATGTAAATAATATAACTACATTGTTAATACATGTATTCAAATTGTCATTGAATTGATAAAGCATGAATTGCTAGATTGTGAATTGAGAATGCATAGTAATAATTGAGATAGTAGAAAGATCCCATTGGAACCCTAGGAAACAAACCGGATATTCGTGCCTTAACATTTGGATTACTTATGTGCCAGTTTAAGACATGTCTGGGACATGCATCAGCCACATTATGAGTGCCAGTGTAAGACCATGTCTGGGACATGGCATCGACGTAGAGATGAGTGCCACTGTAAGACATGTTTGGGACATGCATCGGCCTCGATGATGATAGCCAGTGTAAGACGTGTCTGGGACATGCATCAGCTAAGAGTTGTGCTAGTGTAAGACATGTCTGGGACATGCATCAACACGTATATAAAAGAGCTAGTATAAGACCATGTCTAAGACATGGCCTCATCCTCGATGATGA
This sequence comes from Gossypium longicalyx, assembly GCA_025698465.1. NCBI lineage: Eukaryota > Viridiplantae > Streptophyta > Magnoliopsida > Malvales > Malvaceae > Gossypium > Gossypium longicalyx. The sequence goes on along the minus strand of CM047002.1, from coordinate 57,983,490 downwards.
TAACCAGTGTAAGACCATGTTTGGGACATGGCATCGACAACTTATCCCATGTTTGAGGCTTACAGAATATCCGGTAGTATTCTGAAAAGTTCAACTTTAAAGGTTACGAAAGTGATTTAATAAGGAAAGTATAATAATGTTGTGAGTGGTACATGTACCTATTTGGTATGCATGAGTAATGAGCTCAAACTAGAAAATGTGACGTGAGTAGACGATAATGAGTAAGTCAAGTTTATGCTTACTTTTGAGCTATGAGCATGATGACTAATGGTGAAATTGTTGTTGTATATTTGTTTATATGCAACTTACTAAGCTTTATGCTTACTCTCTTTCCTTTCCCTTTTCTTTCAGTGCCACTTAATTAGCTCAAGGATCCCCTGAAGTTAGAGATATCGATCATACTATCAGTAGTAATACTCGGTATAGTTAGATTTAAATTTTTTATTATGGCATGTATAGGGCTAGACCTTATTATTTTGTGTCTTTGAGAATTGGCCAAATGTGTTGGCTTGAAATAGTTTCCACATTTTACATTAAGCTTTGAATGAGGATGAGTCTATAATAGATGCATCTTCATAGTTAAATGAATTTCTATCATGCTTGATTTGGTATTGGTTGGTATTGATATGAAAATGGGCATACTAGGGTGGCAATGAGGCTTGGTAAATAGCCTCATATTGTCTACACGGGTAGACACACGGTCGTGTGTCTAGGCTGTGTGTGACACACAGACAGCCCCATGGGCATGTAAGAAGGCCGTGTGTCCCATGCAATTAGAAATTTCAAGTCAGAATGCTTGGTAATGGCCACACACGTAGAGACACGACCGTGTGTCTCAACCGTGTGGAGGGGCACGGCCTAGTACACGGGCGTGTACCATGATCGTGTGATGCTGACGTTAGAAACAAAATACCCAGGTTTTTGCACACGGGCTGCGCCACGGGAGTGTTGTGGCCGTGTGAAAGGACACGAGCAAAGGACACGAGCGTGTGTCCAGGTCGTGTGAAGTCTGCACTTGTTTTATGATAAATTGTAAAATCAAATTGGCCACACGGGTGCAGGACATGGCCGTGTCCCTAGCACACGGGCGTGTGCCATATACCCACACGGGCGTGTGGGGCCTTAAGGCATGAAATTTTCTATGTTTTTCTTGAGCCCTTGGTTTAGTCTCGGATCACCTCGAATGTATGTTTTGGGCCTCATAAACGCAACCAAGGGACAGATTGCCTATGAAATAAAAAGTTTTAATTTCGAACCAAATTTCATGGCAGGTTTAGTATGAAAGTGCTTGAGTTAAGTCCAGTAGCATCTTGGACCCTGTCCCGGCATTGGATACGGGCGAGAGGTGTTGCAGAAACATTATCGAACCTCACTTCATCATAGCCATGGCTTTCGGTTGAAACAAAGAAAGATTAATGTTGAAGATGGCCACTTTTGATTTATTCATACTTTATTAACCTTTTTGCTTAATTAATAATAATAAATTAACTTATAAAACATATAAGATTAAAAGGTTTTCAAGCATCCAACCGTTCCACTATCTTAGGTATGGCTAAATTACCCATTAAGTCCATTCAACTATAATTCTTTAAGCGGTTAACACCTTTAAACTAATAGCAATCGACTTTTTCAACTTTTACAATTTAGTCATTTCTAATTAATTAACTATGAAAATGTTAAAATTTTCAGTAAAACTTTAATACCACCTTAATGACTCGATTTATAGAAAAGAGGTCCTGATAACTCATTTTCTAAAACCAATTGACCTTAGGGTCATACCACTTGAACTTAATAAATTGCTTATATAACATAATTTATCAAATAAAAAACCTTTTTAAAACCATGTATGACATGTAAATCTTAAATAAGAATATTTGCGAACCTACTCATCAAATTTGGTGGTTCCAAAACCATTGTTTCGGACACTACTGAAAATGGATTGTTACAACTTGGCAAGGCTCTTTGTGGTCTACTACGAAGCTCAGTAGCTTCATACGCTCATTTAGGTATGGTTTTTGTTTCATTTTTAATGATTTCTATGTTTTTGTGATCATTGCAATTAATACTAGCTACCCTAGGGACTATTTTGCAAAACTGTTAAAGATTTGAAAATTTCCATTGATGAAAATATGTGTTCTTCGATGTTGGATAATGAAATATGAATATTTTTTATGAACTATACAAATTTGATTAAGTAATTTTTAGTGAAAATGCAAATTAGGGATTAAATTGAGAAATGTGAAAGTTAGTGGTTAAAATGTGAAATAAATGAAAAATATGAGTTGCTAGGGGGTATAATGATAATTTAGCTAGCATGGGTTAGTCTTGAATTTCATGAATTTTTGATTTTGTGTAATAAGGACTAAATTATAAAAATGAAAAAGTTTAAGGGCTAATGTGTAAAATAGCTCAAATGTATATTTTAGATTGAATTCAATAAATAGAGGAATAAATAAGTTGAATTTGATTACTTATAGATCAAGAAAAGAGGAATTCAGACTTAGAATAGGGAAAAAGAAAAGTAATTGAATAGTTGGTCCGTTTCGTCATTTTCGTATACGAGGTAAGTTCATCTAATTGAACTTAAATGTGTATTTATTTAATTGATGGATGGAATTGAGATTGCATTTATCCTATTAGTTAAATTTGGAGATCTTAAATTAAATGTACGGTTAAATAAGATGAGTTGTTGAATAAGACCATAGCTAGGCTATGGCAATCAGAAAATAAGACCATAATCAGGTTATGGCATGTGAATGTAAGACCACAGTAGGGCCATGGCAATATATGTGTAAGACCATAGTTGGACTATGGCATCAGAAAATTGAAGTACTTATACCGTAAGCATTTATAAAACCGGAGTGATTTGGTAAGTGAATTGGTGAGAAATAGATACGTATCGGTACATGTATATATGGGAAACTGTTCAAGTAATGAATTAAAGGAAACTGAGAACTTATGGTTAAACTTTATGTTAACTTAGTGATTGATGTTTTAATGCAATTTATGTTATCTATTTTTGATATGTTTCTGAATAATGAAAATATTTCATATTTACATATGAACTTACTAAGCTTCATATCTTATTTTGTTTACTTTTCCATGTTTTATAGTCTTACGAAGCTAGATCGGATTCAAGGATTGTCAGAGACTTCATCGCACTATCGAACATCTATTTTGGTACTTCTGAAGTTATGTATATATGGTATATGGCATGTATAGGTTTGAATCATTTTGGTATGTGTGATGCGAATGTAATTTGGCCATTTGAGTTTGCTTGAGATGATGAATTTGATAATGTTTATAAATGTGCAAATGGTTTTATTTTGAGTTTGGTAATTAACCTATATTGTGTGATTGAGTATGAATTTATAATGCTTAATGATATTAGGTAATTTGATTGCAATAAGGGTTGATAATTTGGGATGCTATGTGCATGTGAATTGGTGTATGGAATGGTTTAGTTAATTGAATTGTATATGTGAATTAGGTATGAAATTAGATGGAAAATTGTTGCATATTTGTGACTTGTATTATTGGTAATGAAATGGTATGATTTGAACATTAATTGATGATATTTGGCTACTTATTTGTGTCTTGAAATGGAACTAATTGAACTTGTATAGGTATGTGCATAATGGGTCAAGATGGCTTGGTAAATAGCCTATTTTTGTCCACACAGGGAGAGACACGGGTGTGTGTCTCAACCGTGTGTGACACACGATCACATTACACGACCTTGTGTCCCTTGGTGTTAAATTTGAGATCAAGTCAGTATGCTCCACACGGCCTCACACACGGGCATGTGACTTGGCCGTGTAGCATAAGTCAGTATACCCTACAAGTTTGGTAGGGCCTAGCACACAGCCTGGCACATGGGCGTGTGTGGCCATTTTTAGTGCACAAGGGCATGTGTGTTGGCCGTGTGACCCAAGTCAGAGAGTTACACGGGGTCGAACATAGGCAGGGACATGGCCATGTGCTCCCAATTTGATTGTCCACATGGCCTGTGACAGGGGCGTGTCTGGTGGCCATGTGAGACACACGGCCTGGCCACACGGGCGTGTGTCCCCTGTTTTTGAGAAAAAAATTCATTGTGTTCTAAAAGTTTACAATGTTATTGGTTTAGTCCTGAACCACTCCTAATGCATGTTTTGGGCCTTGTAGGCTCGTAATAGGGGCCACGTGATTCAAATTGATTGATGATTGCTTGAAATGTGAAAATTTATGCAAAATTAAATGTTTAATTGTTTATAAGTCCAGTAATACTCTGTAACCCTATTCTGGCATTGAATACGGGTGAGTGCTGTTACAGACTTTGGATCAAGGCGTTATTTTTTGCTATGTACGCTTTTAGCAAGTCCTCCAAACTGTTCAATGATTTAGCTTGGGGTGGTTTTGGGGCTTGTTGGTTAAACCCTTGGGTTTGGTTGGGTCTATGCTGCATTTGATTGTTGTTTAGTCCATTTCCTTAGTTACTTCAAGAAAAGTTCAGATGGTTCCGCCATGAAAGATTGTAGAAGTTGGACTGTTGTCCTTGTCCACTTCTATTTTGATACTGGTTCGTTACGTAACAAACTGATTCAGGATTTGATGGCCAATTCTTTAAAGAATGACCATCCCTACAGTATATATAAGAAACAACATCATACTGACTTAGTGATTGAGCTACAAAATTATTCAAACCATCAGTGGTAAACTGTTTTAACATAGAGGAAATAGAAGATACCTAAGTAGAGAGTGAAGTTAGTGTGTTCACTTCATGCACTCCGGCTACACGTCTTCCTGAAACTGCTTGATTCATTGGCCATTGGTAGTTATTGCTTGTAATCCTTTCAATGATCTTGCAAGCCTCATTATAAGACTTAGATAAAATCACACAATTCCCAGAAGCATCCACCATTAATCTTGTATATGCGTTGAGACCATTATAAAACATTTCCAATTAGATAAAATGAGGAATCCCATGATGAGAACATTTACGAAGTAATTTCTTAAATCTTTCCAATGTCTTATACAAAGATTCATCATCCATTTGTTGGAAAGTTGTTATCTCATTATGCAACTTTGCATTCGTACTTGGTGGAAAGTATTTTACCAAAAACCTTTCTACTAATTCCAGCCAAGTAGATACTGAACTTGGTGGTAATGAATTCAGCCACGCTCGTGCTCGATCTCACAACGAGTACAAAAATAGTTTCAACCTAAGTGCATTTTCAATCACACCAGCTAACTTAAATGAATCACTACCACCATAAGTAATCGAAGGTGTAAGTGTGGATCTTCCGTGGGCATACCACTGAACTAGCTGACTGTTTGGAGCATTTGAAACATCACTGGTTTCAACTCAAATTAGGGTGCCTCGATATCCGGCCTTTTAATTATCGAATTTAACTCATTGAAGGGTGGCACAGCGTATTGTCTGATGGCACGATCCCTATCATAAACAATAAGAATTGGGTTGTGCACTTGATTGACTCCATTACCTTTTCTATTGTTATGATTCCTAAGGTCTATCTCAAATTTTCTTTGAGCAGATCTCTCACGTCTTTTTTGTCTAAAAGTCCACTCAATTTCAGGGTTAATGGGTAATAGATCAATTATTTGATTTATGCTCATTAAACACCTAATAAATAAATCACAAATAAAGAATAAAGAATAAATTAGTAGATTTAGAAATAAAATAAAATAAGAAACAAAATGTAAAAATAATTTCACAAAGACTGTGTAATACCCTAACCCAAATTCATCGCCGGAATAGGGTTACAGAGTATTACCAAAGTTTACAATTTAAACGGACAGAAAAATTCAAATATTTCGTAACATCTAGCATTCATGTCAAAAACCAATCATAATCATGCGTATTCTTCTTAATACGAGCCCTCGAGGACCAAAATACACTTTAGAAACAAATCGGGACTAAAGTTGAAACTCAAAAAATATGTCGGAAACATTTAAAAATTTCAAAGCTGCAGGGGTCACATGGCCGTGTGGCTAGGTCAAAAACCAATCATAATCATGCATATTCTTCTTAATACGAGCCCTTTAGGCCCAAAATACACTTTAGAAACAAATCAGGACTAAATTTGAAACTCAAAAAATATTTCGAAAACATTTAAGAATTTGAAAGCTGCAGGGGTCACATGGCCGTGTGGCTATGTTGTGTGACTCACAAGACCAAGAGACATGCTCGTGTCCTAGGCCCTGTGGGCATTCAAAATAGGGACAGATGGCCATGTCCCAGCCCGTGTAACTTACTGACTTGTTTCACACGGTCAAGCCACATGCCCGTGTGCTAGGCCGTGTGAGCATACTGACTTGCACTCTATAAAAGATACAGGGGGCACATGGCCATGTGTCATACACGGCTGAGACATATGCCCGTGTCTCTACTCATGTGGATGAAAATAGGCTATTTACATGCCACATTTCTCACCCAATTTGGCGTCCACCTACACTCAACATTTTGCATATACACAAGTCATAATTAGGCATCCAAAACAAGCCAAAATCAAGCCTTAAACATGTAAAATCATCACATACAACCAATATGTCCTTAGGCTCCTCAAATGACAGTATGCAAACATGTCAACCATGTATCCAAATTTACCTAAGTGACCACATACATATATTTATAATTGTACCAAAACCTATCATGTAGGTCACCTATCAAGCTCACCCATTTGGTACCAAAAATACCAATTCTAACTAACATCAATATATTTATAAGTTTTCCATAACAAAGCACTATACCACACCAAGGTATATAACATATCTTATATGCATATTAAAACCACATTTTACTTTCCATCATTCTACCTTATCAAACATACATAAAATATGATAAGGCCACATATATATACACATCAAAATATACCAAACACAAGCCATATAAGTGGCTAATCTCAACAAAACACTTATATGCCAACATTGGCCAAATTAACCTATACATGCCATTATAATTGAAATTAAAAAACATAAAGTACCAAAAGAGCTGATGGATAGTGTGATATAGCTATGACAAGCTTACAACCCGAACGAGCTTCCAGATCACTATAAAACACGAAAAATAACACAAAGTAAGCATTTAAGCTTAGTAAGTTCGTATAACATAAATTTAACTTACCATTTAGTCACATTTAAGGTCAGCATACAAAGCATATCCAAACTCAATTTGGTTAAAAGCCTAAATATATATCCTCATCAACCATGTTGGTCATGTAATTCATATAAATATCAAGAAACATGTATGAGCTCAATAATAATCAAATTTCCACGTACATATAATTTCTACATCATGTATCTATATATCATGTACAAATCATTTTCATATATCTCAAGTAAATACTTGTGGTAGTTCGTATTGAACTCATGCAATCTCGTAACAGAACAATGCCCGTTGAACCATTTACAATATCGTTGGATATGTGGGTAGTACACACGAGGTGTACTGAACTGTAATCTGTCAATTCATGAACATGTATGCTCATAAAAGCTGTAAAGGTAAGCTCCTCTGAGCTGAATAATGGTAAGCTCCTACAAGCTGAATAATGATAAGCTCATATGAGCTGAATTACAGTAAGCTCATAAAAGCTGAAATCGATAATCCTATTGACATGTCATTTGTATCCTGCAAATTCCTAAGGTTCAAACGGGGCTCGACAATCATCGTACATCATTGGATATGCGATCGTTATTTATATATGATGATTACACACTTAAAAAACATATAATTCAATTTAAAACATATAAATGTACAATTTAATTACACTAACTTACCTCGACGAGTGTACGTAGATACGAAGGCGACTAATCTAAGATTTTCTCTTTGCCTCGATCTAACTTTGTACGAGGACTAACCGGATCTATATGAATGAATTTTACTCAATTCAATATAATTCACATTCAATTTTGTTCAACACAAATTTTTGGAAAAATTACCATTTTGCCCCTATACTTTTAATTCTTTGCAATTATTCCCTATCTCATAAAAATGGAAATTTTGCAAAATTTCATTGCGACCCATCATAGCTGAATTATACACATGCTTATAATAGCCCACATTTTTCACAAATTCACAATTTTACCACACAATTTATCACATTTTTCAATTAATCCTTAATCGATAATTTCATCAAAAATTCCTTTACAAAAGTTGTTTATCTAACAACAACCATTCATTTTCTACCATTAAACTTCAAAACGCTAACATGTTCATCAATGGAAAAACTTAAATACTTTAACAATTTCACAAATTGGTCTCCGAGCTAGCTAGATTAAGCTACAACAATCCTGGAAACATAGAAATGATAAAAAATGAGACAAAACACATACCTAATTAATGGAAACAAGCTTGCCGAACCCTAAAGAGAAAAAAATGGCTTTGTTCCTTTAATACTCAATTGGAAAAAAAGATAAATAAAGATGATAGAAAAATTGGTTTTATTCATTTACCATTTATTACTTATTTACAAAATTGACCTTAATTAACTTTAAAAATTACACTAATGCCAAACCATGTACATCCATTATCAAATTTAATGGTCTAATTACCATATAAGGATCTCCAATTTAAAATTCTATAGCTGTTAGACACCTTTAGCTATTAGAACACAACTTTTGCACTTTACACGATTTAGTCCTTTTTATCAAATTGAGCATGTAAACAGTAAAATTTCTTAACGAAATTTTTATACGGTATTTCTATCATGCAGTAGGCTACAAAATAATAATAAAATAATTTTTTTGACTTTGAATTTGTGGTCTCAAAACTACTGTTCCGATTTCACTAAAAAGGGGTTGTTACAGAGTGATTAAAGCAATAGTCCCCTACAACAGAGCAAAAAACTTGTAACCCAGTTTGTGCAAGTGTACACAGTCATTCAAGTAATAAGTAAGTAAAATGAGTTATCGTCTCCAAAAGGACTATATAAGCTTAACCAATTTGATTGCAAAATTTATAATTAACAATTTGATTTAAAAATTCAATAAATAGTGATGATTAAATTTAATTGAATGCAAAGAGTGATCCTTAATGCAATTTAATCTAGATGCAATTTAACTAAATGTATGAATGAAGGCTTTAACAACAAAAACAATCAACATTAAATAGGCTAAGATAATTATATTAATCAATTCAATTTACTTTATTATGCTTAACAATGTTTGGAAATACTTCCACGGCAACTCGATCTTTCATGAGTTTGGAAACCAAATTAAGTCCTTTCGGAGTCTTTTACCTAGTTAAATATGCATTTTACTGATCATATTAACTTAGGGTTTCTTAGGATTTATGTAAGGTCAGAGGGACATTTACTTTTGCAATATTTTAATTACATAACCTAAAAACTATGCAAGGGAATAGAGCTAACTAAAGATAATACGAACCTCAACTTAGTTAGGTTTCAGGATCTAAATTGAGCATTGCACTTTTCAATTATGTCTCTACTAGTCGTCGTCTAGTTAGGATCATTCAACTAATTTGATTGCATCCAATCATGTATGAATGGAATGCATCATGATATTAATTGAAAACATGATAAATTGAGACCTACACATGTTAAACTTGAACAAAGTAGATCTTACTAAATTAACATAATCATCCTAGCGAATAAGATTTAAAACTTCATAGTTGATGTCAAAAACAATAAACTCAAAGCAAAAATTTTTAAAATAAAGAACAAGAGGAAAGAGTAAGCTCTATTCAGTTTAGTAGCATTTTAGATCTATTATGACTGACTCAGTTTAGCAGCCTTTCGAATCTATTTTGACTGAGGCGCTCCTCCATTCTGATTGATGCTTCGTTTGCTAAGTGTTTAACGGGTAGCCGGCTAAAGAGTTCTTCTAACAAAGCTTTTGAGACTAAAGAATGGAGGAGGGATGGATGACTATGTAAGGGAAAAAGAGAAAAATAATTGAGATGAAACTAGTGAGAGTGAGAGAGGAATGTTGAGGGATGAGGGATGAATGAGGGATGGAAAGGTATTTATAGGTGAAGGTAAGGGTTAGAGTTTACTAAAAATATGCTTAAATTTCCTTTCTTCCCTCTCTCATGTGGCTGGCCATGATTCAAGGAATAAGGGATGACCAAGTCTTCTCCATTTGAATTTAAAATTCAAACGAAAAATAGCTATAGAGTGGATGATTTCAACAGAGAAGTTGTTGGGCTAAATTTTGATTATTTTCCAACTATAAGCTTCAATTAATTATCCCAAACATATTTCGAGCAACTAGCTTTAAGTTCTAAATTTGGGCTTTTAGTTCCCCATGTTGGACGGTTCTTCAGTCCAAAAACTTAGCAGGCATGTTCATCTTTCATCACCTTCTTTATTCGGTCAAGTAGTCAACCTCATGCCCCAAATTGCATGGTTTTACCATCCACATGGATTGTAACACCCCTAACCCATATCTATAGTCGGAATATGGTGAAGCAGCACTACCAGACTTATGTCTTAAACAATCATACATTTCATATACATTTCACATATCCAAAGTCATTCAAATTCAGTGTAACACTGCAAACTCGGCCTAGACATTATGGTCAAATCCGTGATGTCACATTGGAGTGTTTTTCCAAAACACAAATTGTGTGAAAATTTGTTCCTACATAAAAACTTCTTTAGGTTCTTAACAAAGGTTAGGAAGTCCGATTCATTGTGAAAACCCAAGTAGCTTTAGCAAAATATTAGTTATGTTAGTTTGTTATTAAACTTTAAAACAATGTTTGTTGCGAAAGCTTTCAAAATGTGTTGTGTAAACATGGTGTTTTTAGAAAAACATTGGTCTATATTTTCTTGGAAATCCAAGTCCTACTACTACCAGATTAAAATTCAAGTAATTAAATCCCCAAATTAAATAAAAACAAAAATTAAAGAGGCCTTATTACATAATGAAAACCCAAAATAAAATCTTAATTATAATAATAAAAGAAACTTCGTCGAGTGGCCACCTTTGAGTCCTCAGTCGCCTCGATCTGACCAAGCCTGGGGATTTCCTGCATGGTTAACAGATGGGTGAGTTTACAAAAACTCAGTGTTAAATATGACTCCTATTTTTAGTCAAATTTGAAAAATAATCTTTCAGTTAAACTCTGTTTACTTGTTTCAATCAAACACTTGTTACTTTAGATTATTTATTATTATTTGACTTATGAATTTAGCTTATAAATAGGCTCTTTTACAACCTTAGAAGTTACACTCATTAGAGATTAGAACTCATAACACATTTAGAGAATTTTGTGTTTACGTTTTGTGGGTTCTTTATTTTTGGGTTTTTCAGGGTTTAGTTTTTATCTCCATCTTTTGTACTCTTTGTTCTTTTTCCATTATAGTAAAATTATCTTTTCCCGTGGTTTTTTATCCTCTTTGGAGAGGTTTTTCCATGTTAAATTTGTGTGTTCAATTTCTGAATTTATTCTGCTATTTTTTCTTACTTGTTGTTTAATCGGGTGGATCCTAACACTCAGTGTGTGAAATACCATAAAAGCATACAGTCAGAGTAAACACAATTTGGGCCTAAGCCCTTTTAGTTTCAGTTAGGGCCTTAGCCCCTCTTTCAGTAGTAGTAACAGTCTGGGCCTAAGCCCATTTTAGTACAGTGGCAGTCTAGGACTTAGCCCATTTCAGTATAATATGCAAACAAAGAATCTTACCCAATCTATCTGCTACACACCATCTCCAAACCAACCCTACACACCATGTGGGGATAAAATCGACCCACCCAGCCTTATGCACCAAGTCATACCAGTTATGACACTAAAACAGTATTTGCAACAGGGCTACCAGTAATAGGCTTATAGCCTTTCAATACACTTCCTCCAAAATCATATATCCCACCCCATACAATGTAACATAATATAAATGTACATACAGTAAAAATGGCATGCTTAAATAATCATACATCACGTAGGGGTAAAACAGTCATCTTACTAAAATAAGGGACCAGGTATACTTACCGGCCCAACAGTAGGTCAACAGTTATCTTGGGTGACTCGTGCAACCCTAACAGTCAATCAGTGATAATGGGCCTACAGCCCATATTACGGGCCCATGTGGGCCCATACGCTTGTGCGGCCCACATAGCCTAGAAATGGCCTTAGCTGTGTAGCATATATAGCCTGGCTCACTATTTACCACAATTTTGTACGACTTTCCTGTGTGGGGCCGACAGGCCCATTGGGCCCACACAACCCAATTTGGCCCAAAATGGACAAATAGCGTTTCGATCCATAAATACGGCCATAGCCATCTCGTCGATCGCACGACCTATTTTTACAACACAGCCTGCCACACGGGCGGCCACACGCCCGTGTGGTGTCGACAGCCCACTTTTTGGCTTTTCGGCATTCTGTCGATCTATGTTAATAACAGTGTGAGTACACACCTGTTTGGATTCTAGATGCACAATCCCTCTTGAAATGAATTGCACCTAAAACCAATGACCATTCCACAACTAATGTTAGATACACTTGAACCTAACTCAAAATAATTGATTTACAGAAATGTTGTTTACCTTACTGCTCCAAACGGGCATAGTCTACCACTCCGAAGATAAACCCCGCTTTATATGATTAATAGCTACCAAACACCATTTGATAGAACCGAATATTAGGAACTTAAGAAAGAACAAATAAATATAACCCAACACTTCCAATCGATTGAGGCAAAACTTCCATCCTTACCAAAGACTTACCACTCCAAATTGCGAAGGACAGAACCAATCCGCCTAAGAACAAGAAATCGGTAGGAAGAAGGGGAATTTATTTGAAAATAGAAGATGGGGGTAGTGATTCAAGAAGAGAAAGAGAGGAAGCGGTGTACAGATAATTAAAAACTGAATGTAGAACAAATAGGATAGAGGCCTACCTAAAAATGTTTGGCCAAAGGAGGGACGATTGAATGAAGGGGAAGATGCAGTATGCAGCCAAAAATACAAAGTGAAAAGAGTTTAAACTAGAAAGGGTTGAGGGAGAGAAGAAAAAATAATCACTGTGCACTTGCCAAACCGAAACAATGAAAAATAGGAAGAGTTGGTGAGGTATTCGGCCAAAGTGATTTAATGCCAGATAAAAGAAAAGCGAAGGTAGTTGATGGACAAAAACATTGGAGAAGAACAACCCTGAAGACCAAAATAATTAGAACCCCTAAATGATCCCTACTACCAAACCGTCCTACAATTGAACATAACCAAAACAGTCAAAACCAACAGATGGGAATTCGGCACCAAGGAGAAAGAATCGAACAAAAATGACCAAACTGCTAGTGATTGATCAAAAATCGAAAATTTCTAAGAGTGAGAGTCCTTAATCGGCACACCCTCTTCCACTCCCTTTAAACTTCTAACTTCTCTCCCCTTATCACTCCTAAAATCCCTCAAGCATATCCCGCCTATCCAAATCCTTACTAGTCGAAATCCCCTCCAACAATTCCCTAGAATTCGGCCACACTCCACACACTCCTCAACACCCCAGTTTTAGTCCAACTACAACACTTCCCCAGCGCTAGTGGCAAAGCAAAATAAAATATTCTTCTGCATTGTCAAGCCTCAAACATCAGATCTCTTAGAACACTCCACACGCCCTCAACCTCTAGATCAATAGACTTTTTATGACACATCTTAACCATATTTATTTAAGAAGCCTACTATCTAGAGCCAGGGTTTATTCAGGTAGAACCAAATTTTTTTTCTCAAGCCAAGGCTTGAATCCATGACTTCCCAGACACTCCTAAAGCACTAAACAACTAAGGCCAACATACATCCATATCACAAACACATAAAAATAATTTTAACAGGGTTTTCGGGATTTAGGGCGTTACAATTCTACCCTCCTTAAAGAAAATTTCAGCCTCGAAATTTACCTGGTCAGAATAAGTAAAGGTATTGTTGTCGCATCGCCTCCTCGGGTTCCCACGTAGCCTCCTCAGAACTGTGGTTTTGCCATAGGACTTTCACTAATGGGATTGATTTCTTCCTCAAGACTTTTACCTCACGATCCAAAATCTAGACTGGTTCCTCCTCGAAATTCAGATCTGGTCTAACTTCAATCTCCTCAACTGGCACAACATGCGTAGGATCAGGGCGGTAGCGTCTCAGCATAGAAACGTGGAACACATCATGAATCTACTCTAATTCTAGAGGTAGATCTAACTGGTAGGCAACTGGTCCTACTCGTCTCAATATGCAGTAAGGTCTAATAAACCTTGGGCTCAACTTGCCCTTACCCCCAAATCTTAGCACCTTTTTCCATGGCAAGATCTTTAGAAAGACAAAATCTCCCACAAAATACTCAATTTCCTTACACTTCAGATCCGCATACGACTTCTGTCTGTCTAATGCTGCCTTCAGTCGATCCTGAATTAATCTAACCTTATCCTCGGTATCAGATACTAACTCAAGACCCAGAGCACGCTGCTCACCCAATTCAGTCCAACATGACGGAGTGAGACACCTACAACTAGTAGCTATTGTTGTAAGAAAACTCTGGCAACAGTAAGTAATCCTCCCAACTACCTCGAAAGTCAATTACACAACTCCTTAGCACGTCTTCCAGTATCTGAATCACCCTCTTTGATTGATCATCTGTCTGAGGATGGAATGCAGTACTGAAGTCCAACCATGTAGCTAGAGCTTCATGTAACTTCTTCTAGAATCGAGACGTGAAGCGAGGATCTTTGTCAGATATTATGGAAACTGCTACCCCATGCAGTCTCACTATCTCGGATACATACAGCTTAGCCAGTTTTTGTAATGAATAATCTGTGTGAACTGGTATAAAATGGGCAATTTTGGTCAATCGATCCACGATGACCCACACTAAATCATTAGTATAAGGCGTTAGAGGTAGCCCACTCACAAAGTCTATAGTTACTCTTTCCCATTTCCACAGCGGAATCTTAATTGACTGAAGCAACCCAAAAGGCAACTGATGTTCCGTTTTAACTTGTTGGCGAGTCAGACACTTCCCCACAAAGTCTGTTATCTCATGCTTAAGACCCAACCACCAATATATCTCAAGAAGATACATGTACATCTTATTTCCACCTGGGTGCATCGCATAGGGGCTACTATGCATCTCTCGCTGTAAAGTTTATCCTTAGGTACACAAATTCTACTTCAGAAACAAAGTACCCCTTCACTATTCAATCTAAAATCCACAATATTACCATTCTCGATTTGACGGAACCGAAGACCCAATGACTCATTTTCCAACTATTTACTCTTAATCTGTTCACTCCACACTGGTTTAACTTAGAGCTCAGGCAACAAGCTACCATCATCAAATAAGCTAAGACGAGCAAACATTGCTTTCAGGTCAGTCATAGCCCTACGGCTCAGTGCGTCGGTCACCACATTGGCGTTACCAGGGTGGTATTCAATCGAATGGTCATAGTCCTTAAGCAACTCAATCCATCTACGCTGCCTAAGATTTAACTTCTTCTGAGTGAGGAGATACTTGAGGCTCTTGTGATCCGTGTAAATGATACACTTCTCACCGTACAAGTAATGCCTCCAAATTTTCAATGCGAATACCACTGCGGCCAACTCCAAGTTATGTGTTGGGTTATTCGCCTCATGAGTCGTAAGCTGGCGAGATGCATAAGCTACCACCTTACCCTATTGCATCAACACACAACCCAAGCCAATGTGTGATGCATGCTGTAAACAGTAAATTCTTTCCCAGACTCCGGCAGAATCAAGACAGGGGCCTCAATCAGAACTTTCTTGAGCTTCTCAAAACTCTCTTGTTGCTCATCAGTCCAGTTAAATGGCATGCCTTTAAGTAGCAGCTTAGTTAAGGGCACGACAATTAGTGAAAAACCCTCTACAAATCTTCGATAGTACCCAGTCAGTCCCAAAAAACTACAAATTTTTAACAAAGTCTTAGGCTACTTCCAATCTAGAATAGCCCTAATTTTTCGAGGATCAACCCTAATCCTCTCAACAGATACCACATAACCTAAAAACGTTACCTCACGTAACCAGAATTCACACTTGCTGAACTTGGCGTACAATTGTTTCTCCCTCAAAATTTGCAGAACTACCTGTAAATGTTCATCATGTTCATCTTCAGTCCTAGAATACACAAGTATGTTGTCGATAAATATTACAACAAACCGATACTGATAGGGCTGAAACACTCTATTCATCAAATCTATTAAAGCTGTTGGTGCATTTGTCAATCCAAATGGCATTACCAGGAACTCGTAATGACCATAACAAGTTCTAAACACCGTCTTATGCACATGGGCCCCTTTAACTCTCAATTGGTGATACCCCGATCGGAGATTTATTTTAGAAAAAACTAAGGCTCCATGCAGTTGGTCGAACAGATCATCAATCCTTGGCAGAAGGTATTTATTCTTAATGGTCAGCTTATTCAGTTGTCTGTAGTCGATGCACATACTCATGGATCCATCTTTCCTTTTCAAAAATAAGACTGAAGCTCCCCACAAAGACACGCTAGGTCAGATAAACCCACGATCTAGCAGCTCTTGAATTTAGGCCTTAAGCTCTACAAGCTCTTTCGGTGCCATTCTATAAGGGGCGATGGACACCGGAGCTATACCAAGAAGGAGCTCAATCCCAAAGTCCACTTCTCATTCTGGAGGTAATCCTGGTAATTCTTCAGGAAAAACGTCCGAAAAATCCCTAACAGTCTTGATATCCTTTACCGAAGAGTCCCCAACATCTGAAACACTAACGTAGGCCAAGAACGCCTCACAACCCTTGCAAACCAACTTCTCAGCCCTTAGTGCAGAAATTACATTACTCAAATAGTTCCGTCGTTCCCCAATTACCACTATCTCCTCATCGGCTTCAGTTCTCAGTACATCTTGTTTAGTGCCACAATCCAAGCTTACCCGATGTTTAACTAACCAATCCATGCCCATTATTAGGTCAAATTCTCTAAAAGGTAGCTTCATTAGATCGGCCAGAAAAATAACTCCTTGTATCTCCAAGGGAACATCTCTAAACATCTTATTTACCCGAACCGACTGCCCCAATGGACTTAGAACGGTAATCTCACTCATAGTGTTTTCAACCATAAAACCCAATATCTTATACACAAAGCATGCTATGTATGAATGAGTAGACCCAAAATCAATCAATGTTGTAACACCCCTAACTAGTATCCGTTGCCAGACTAGGGATAAAGGTGTTACCAAACAATCGGAATATGTCACATACATTTCATAAGCAACGCAACATCAAAGATCAAATAACAATATAGAGTCCCTTATATAGGTCATCGAGACCTTAAACATGCATTAGAAAGGGGTTGGGACTAAACTGAGCTCATACAAAAATTTTTGAAATTTAAACAATTCTCAAAGTTAAACAGTCACATGCCTGTGTGAACAGGCCGTGTGCTTACACGACCTTAGACATGCCCGTGTGTTTAGGCCATGTTCAAATAGGGCATACATATTGACTTGCTTACACGGCTACAAGACACGCCCGTGTGTATCGTCCGCCGCCTAAACTGACTTGGTTCACACGGCTAGCCACACGTGTGTGTGCCTTGGCCGTGTGCCCAAAATTGACTTACATGTGTAGGGTACCCTAGGGGCAACACGACTGTGTAACATAATTGTGTGTCACACACGGCTGAGACACACGCCCTTGTCTCTACCTGTGTGGACAAAAATAGGCCATCTGAATAGCCAATTTGCCACCCCAAATGGGTCAAACCTATAAGCAATAAAACAAGCATACTTTCCCATCCAATTCAGCTATATTCAATATCAATACATAAGCCACCCATATCATATAGTAATCACTCAATTCCATACTCATAAGCCTTACTAATCTATGTTAAAACTTGTGTCAAAAGGATATCAAGCATTTCTTTCCATATATCATTCTATCTCATGGTAAAACTTATCAACATTTATCATTTCTTTTATCTCACTAAAACATACCATATTTACACATTAACAATACATACCATAAACCATTATCAACTATGAATTCAAACACAAACTAGCCAAATCACATGGCTAAGTATATACATCACAAAACATAATCTTATAACTACTAGCCTATACATGCCATACTTTAATATAAACAATTTCAAAATACCAAAATGAGGTTCGATAGTGTGGTGACAATCCTCGACGATCCCCGAGCTCACATTAGCTTCGATATCTATAAAACAATGCAAACACACACAAAGTAAGCTTTCAATAGCTTAGTAAGCTCGTACTGAAAATCATAAACATTATATAAAATGTGAAACATCAACACATAAGTATTTATAAATTCTCAAATCATCTATCAAATCAATGCCACCACAATTCATATGTTCATACCAATTCAATGAACTTCACATAAATAATATCATCTACCACATAGGTATCGTACATACTTGAACCTTCCCGTACTTATTAATTTTCATTCTCACTTTCAATTCAGATATTTTAAGACTCTCTGAAGATCACCAATGCTTTAAACATCTTCACACTTAGTGCTTTAAAGATTAGCCGAAGCTATAATAATTCCGCACACTCAGTGCCTTGTAATATCCCGAATTAGGGCCTAATCAGAATAGTGGTTTCGTGACCACAAATCTGAGATAGAAATAATTATTTTATAATTATTTTGATGTTTATGATATGATTGCATGATTGTGTGAAAATTTCGTGACGAAATTCTATGTATAAAGTGCTTAAGTTGAAATTAGGGACTAAATCGAATAAGTTGCAAAACTTGCATTCCAGAAGTTTTTAGTAGAAATTAATTTGGAATATTAATGAGGAGGTCTTAAATAGCAATTTGACCAATTTCTAAAACTTTGGACAAAAATGGGCTTGTACATGAAAATTTTCAAAGAAAGGTATTAAGGGTATTTTGGTCATTTGGTAATTAAAAGATTAAAAAAGGAAAAAAGATGGCAAAATATGTCCATCTTCTTCATTAGGACGAAAATTAAAGGGTTCTCCATAGCTAGGGTTTGTTTCAAGTTTCCAAGCTCCATAGTAAGTGATTCCAAGCCTCGTTTTTAATGTTCTTTACGTTTTTGGAGTCCTGGTAACTTGATTTAGCTTATGCTAGCAATAATTTAACCTAGGATTCATATTTGGAAAAATACCCATAGGTGAAATTTGTTTATTTTGGTGTTTTATGATAGAATATGTGGTTTTAAATTATGTCAGACAACTTGTACTACTCGGTTTTAAGCGAAAACGAGTAAAAGGGCTTAATTGGTAAAAATACCTAATAGTCATAAGTACATGTTAGAGTGTGAAATTGATACTGCCATAGAAGGGAAAAATGATCAGCATGTCATTAAACATAAGAAAATAGGATGAAGTTTAATTCCCGAGCCTAGGGGCAAAAGTGTAATTATCAAAAGTTTAGGGCCAAAAATGTAATTTTGCCAAAGTTCGTATTAAATGCTGTTTTGATGAATGTATGTATTAAATAAGATTAATTTGGCATTATAGATCAAGAGAAATGAGATTCAAGTCGCGATCGAGGGAAAAACAAAGTTTACGAAGAATAGGCTCGATTGCTAATAATTTTATACCGAGGTAAGTTCATGTGTAAATGTAGTAACATAATTGTTATTTTAAGTAATTTAATGTTATTTATGTGATATGATGATTAATATCATGAAATATTATGCTTTATGGTTATTATTGAATAATATGTAAATTATGAATTGCTACCGAGTATTGGTTTTGATGTTCCGTGGAAGACGTCAAAGATGTGTATTCGAGGAAAAAGCCCGTTTGAACCCTGGGAATAGATTAGAATACAAGTGACATGTCACTAGGATGGTTAGGCATCCGAACTCGTTGAGTTGAGTCCGAGTTCACTTATGGATGCTAATGTCTGAACTCGTTGATTTAAGTCCGAGTTCGTGAGATGTAACTAGGCATCCGAGCTCGTTGAGTTGAGTCCGAGTTCACTTATGGATGCAAACGCCCGAGCTCATTGAGTTGAGTCCGAGTTCGCTTATGGGCGGGTTACATGGTAGCTTGGCTACATATGTGGCACTTATGTGCAAACTTTCTGTGTATTCGAATTATATTCCGATGTGTTCAACGGGTGGATCTTAAGAAAATAAAGAGATTGCCTAAAACGAAGGTGACATGTTGGTAAGTGTGGTAAGCGAGAAAATTTGACAGGTATCTGCTTAAACCCTCGGGTTGAAAACTTGGTAAGATGAAATCGTAGAAAGATATTAAATGTAAATGATGTTTTATGTAGGATTGTGTGATTATGTTTACTTGCTATTTGCATGTGAACTTACTAAGCATTTATGCTTACTCCCTCATTTTCTTTCATTGTAGTTTTGACAAGCCGGCTTGAGAATCGGGATAGGTCGAAGACTCGTTCACACTATCCGAAGGCTTAAATCGGTAAAATGACTTATATATTTTGAATGTGGCATGTATGGCAAAATACTCACTTTGTGTAATTGATCTTATGATATGGCTATGGTTTGGCAAGAAAAGGGTTTGTAAATGATTAGCCATTGGAATGGCCAATCTAAGTCATATTTGATGTTATGTATGTTTAAAATGATATTTAGTCCATGAAAATCCTTAGTAAAGTGAAATTTGCCATAAAACAAAATTTGACAGCAGTAGTGATGTAAATTTGAAAAATCACTAAAAATAGTAGAAATGGAATTAAATGATGAGTAAGTTATGAAATTGAAGCTTAATGAGTATATTTTCATATGGATTGAACAAAATAGGTATATGAATTATAATTTATGAGACATTTGAATTTTTGTGAAACAGGGCCAGAGTGATTTTTGGATCCCCTATTCTGACTTTGGAAATTCACCATAAATTGTATAAAAATAATTAGAAGTAATAATTTATATGTAAAGATTTCTTATTGAGTCTAGTTTTAATAAAAATAAACTTCATAGTCATTGAAATTCTGTACAGAGAGATATCTGATTCGTAATACATAGAGGTCAGAGCAGTCAAACCATGAAATAGGGGAGAATTTATCTAATAAACTATACTAATTGGCCCAGCCAAAAATTCTATAAAAAATTAATAAATAGATATATGAGTCTAGTTTCAGGAAAAATTTACGGAAATGGATTTTGAGTTTCGGAACTCGAGATATGAAATTTTAAGCGACTGTGATGCAGATTGCTAGCTTGATTGAAAATTTTAAAATTAAATTGTTTGAGCTGTTTAAGCAATGAATTAAGTCTGTTAACACCTCGTGTTCGACTCCGGCAATGGTCTCGGGTACGAGGCGTTACATGCCTTCTTACTTAACCGAATCTGTTTCGGTATCACACATTTAGTGCCTCAAGTAGCCGAAGCTAGTTCAAATCGCACACTTAGTGCCAAATACTAATTATTCATCATCATATTATCCAAACCAAATATATATACAATCTATGTATAATCAAAACATCAAAATATACTTAATATCATGTTTTAAGTATGAACTTACCTCGTACTCGGTATTGTCGACTCGGATTATTTACTCTACAATCTTCAACTTCCCTCGGTCTAAGTCCGAATTCCTCTTTTATTGATCTATATGTATTCAAAATTAAACCTTTTATTTACCAAATCATTCAAAACAATCCATAGACACATATTTAGGGCATTTTACAAACTAGCCCTTACATTTTCACATTTTTGACAATTTAGTCCCTAAATCACAAAATCACAAAATACACATAATTTGCTAATACTCATGCTTGGACGAATTCTCCTAGCTCTCATACAAGTCCATAAATTTAATTTATTTCACATTTTAGTCCCTCAAAATAACATTTTTACATTTTAGCCCAAATTATTCAATTTCATCAAAAATCCAAAGACAAAACATGTAAACCCAACATCAAGCTTTCAATTTCATCATATAACATCACATAGCTCATGAATTCATCCATGGGACATTTCCAAATCATCAACAAAATCAGAATTTGAGACATGGGCTTGATAATAGACGAAGGAACGATTACAAAAACATAGAAATTATCAAAAACAAATAAAAACGAACCTTTAATCAAGCTTGGAAGTAGCCGAATATCAAAGTGTAAGAACCCTAGCTTTTCTTTCTTAAAATTTCGATGGAATAAGGATGAACTAAGGGACCTTTAACCTTTGTTTTAATTAATATATGATAATATACTAAATGTCAATTTTGCCATTAATAAATAACCTTTAAAAACTTATCATGGATGTACATAATTATCTATTCAAACTTCTAATAGTCAAATAACCATATAAGGACCTCACAATTATTAAGCCAAATCAAATAGATACTTAATAAAATACAATCAAATGTTACATTTTATGCGATTAGGTCCTTTTTTTCAAAATTAAACACACAAATGATTAAATTTTCAAACAAAACTTTTACACATGCAAATTCACACATCATAAACACGAAAAATAATATTTAAGCATTTTTCTGACTCGAATTTATGGCCCCAAAACCACTATTCTAACTAGGGTCTAAACTGAACTGCTACAAATGCAGTATAAGGTACATTATGGATAAAGAACGTACTTGTAATGACATCTTGAGCATCTTCGTCCTACCGGTGACATACAACATAAACCAGTTTCGACTACCTCGCCTCAGTAGGACCCGCACCTTTGCCCGGTGCTCCATGACCATGGCCCATACCATTTCCACACCTAGCCTGACCACGGCCTCTTAGTGGCTACTGACCACCCATTGTACATTACCCAAACTAGTAGCTTGCATCTTCTCGGGCCTCTGTGGACAATCCTTGACACGATGCTCCAATGATCTGTATCTCAAACATGCACCCATTTTTTTTTAAAATTCGCCCTGATGGCGTTTCCAGCAATCAGCACAAAACTGTGATCCAGTAGTAGTAGCAGTAGGGGTCCTAACTCCAATTGGCCCCTAAGCTTTGGGCTTTTTCTTAAACCTCTGAAAAGAGCATCCCTCTTACCTCTGCCTTTCTCTCTGTTCTAGCACTTAGCGCACGTCACATCCTCGGTGATTTTTGCCTTGTCAACCAGTGCTGCGAAATCTCACTCCCTCTAAAAAGCTATCAGAACCCTTAAACCATCTTTGAGGCCATCCTCTAATCGAACACACTGCTCGTACTCTGTTGCCACCATCCCACGTGCATAGCGGCTTAGTCGTAAAAATTCGGCCTCATATTCAACCACTATCTTATCTCCCTGAGTTAAATTCAATAATTCCCTCCTACGGGCATCCACATGGCTGGCACTCATTAGCCTGGAGACTAGTCTTGAAAAACTCCCAAGTCAAACGTTCGGCTTGAGTGCCCTCTTTGACGGTAACCCACCAATGGTAAGCCTCGTCTCTTAGTACAGATACCGCAGCTTTTAACTTCTGATCAGGGGTACAGTCAAGGTCATCCATGATTCTTTCTGTGGCCTCAATCCAATATTCAGCCACATTAGGGGCAACTCCAGCAATACCCCTGAATATCTCTACCCCATTAGACTTGAGTTATTCTGTAACCGACCCACGGCCCACATTGCCAGTACTAATCCTAGCGACCCTTTCCAGAATCCTTAACATTGCTTGAGACAGTGCGTCGTCCCCAGCTGCTCAATTTTGAGACTCTGTTTCAGCCATAGGTGAAGCTGGTGCCTCTCTAACTTCCTCATTAGGCTGGTGTTCAAAAGACGAAAACCCACGGCTTCTACCGCGGTCTCTACCACGAGTACCTCTAGTGCTCATTATCCAATCGCGCTTTTATCTATTATAAAAGTTTTATGGCAGTCAGTTTATTATTCCAGTGATTATTACCGATATCTTATGAATAATATTATCTCAGAGTTTTATTTTCGCAGTTTGTATTCTTACTACGGTTCGTAGTTTGCTCTAACTGAAGAGTTTCAGAACAGTTTTACTACCTAAAGTAGTCTCAGTAATAACATTTCAACATTATTGTTTCAGTATAAACAATCAGAAAACTTACTGGATCGGCGCGGAGACTCAATGTACCACTCATTCAGTAAAACATTTTCAAATAATCACTTTAAACCATTTTAAAACAATATTATTAAAATTTACATGTTTTTGAAAAAACCCAGATCCACTGTCGAGTTTTGTAACATGGCTCTGATACCACTAAATGTAACACCCCAAACCCAGCCTAGATGTTATGGTCAAATCTGTGATGTCACATTGGAGTGTATTTCCAAAACACAAATCGCCTAAAAATTCGTTCGTACATAAAACCTTCTTTAGGTTCTTAACAAAGATTAGGAAGTCTGATTCATTGTGAAAACCCAAGTAGCTTTAGCAAAATATTAGTTATGTTAGTTTGTTATTAAACTTTAAAACAATATTTGTTGTGGAAGCTTTCAAAATGTCTTGTCTAAACGTGGTGTTTACAGAAAAACATTTGTTTATATTTTCTTGGAAATCCGAGTCCTACTACGACCAGATTAAAATTCAAGTAATTAAATCCCTAAATTAAAATAAAAAAATTAAAGAGGCCATATTACAAAATGAAAACCCAAAATAAAATCTTAATTATAATATTAAAAGAAACTTCGTCGAGTGGCCACCTCTAAGTCCTCCGTCGCCTCAATCCGTCTATGTAACGCCCCAAAAATATAGAGTCTGTAATTTTTTGTATTTTGGCATAAGTTGCATGTTTGCCTTAATGGCTAGGTGATCAGGGTGTGTTTGGAATGTTTGAGAAGCCCTAGGTTTAAGCTTCGGCTTTTGCAGAATTTTTTATTCTTGCTCGTAAAAGAACTTGGACGTGAGCACTTAGGCTTTATGAATAATTGTGTTTGAGTAACGACACAAAAGAACTTGTGGCTTGGTGGCTAGTGGCGTGACTTGGTAACTAGAAGAGCTTGGGTTTGAATCCCATGGCAGGCAAGGGATGATTATTTTACTACTTGGGACGACAAGAGTTTGTGGTGGTTTCGAACTCTGTTGTGTAAGATTTTGAACTGGTGTTGCTGTTTGTTATGGAAGAGATCAAAGAGGGATAATGGGAGAGATTCATGGATATTTTCAAGGAGTTTGAATTGTGAGAAGAGTGTAGCTGAAATGGGGAGTTGTAGGCACCTATTCGGTCATGCCACTTAGTGCCAAATGGGATTTGGTCATTCTTTTTAGTTTCGACTTTTGTTCTTTCTTCTTTTGGTTTGTGCAATTGTTGTAGCTGAGGTGTTTATGACCTTTTGGGAAGCTAATTGGTGTTGTCGAATACAACTTTTGTTGACGGTTTTCTTCGTTCACTTTTGGTTCTTGTTTGGTCAAACTTTGTTCTTCGTTTTTCACAACCATAGTCGAACTACATTAGTCTTTCTTTCCCTCTTCAATCATTTCTCTTATACTATCAATATTCCTCTTGTTCTTGGCCGAACTTAACATCCCTCTTCTACGTTTATTTCATTCTTGACCGAATATAGTTTCACTTCTCCCTCTCTATTTGATTTCCTCTTGGTTTCTTTTCTAGCCGAATCCTCTATTCATCTGATTACTCTATTCCCTTTTTTCTATTTTCTTTTGTTATGCTTATATTGTTTTCTTGAAGGCCTTCATCTTTGTGTCTAACCATTTTTGTTTACTCTACTATTTGGGGTTTGGCTGAATACTCTTCTATTCTTATATTGTTACACTATTTCGATTTTCATAAGATTCTTTGACAATCGGTAAGGATTGAGGTGTTGCTTCCCTGCATCATTTAAGCCGAATGCTTTTCTTTTTGATCTTCGGGTATCGATTTACGATTCCTTCCTTATTTCTAGGGTCTCTTCAAGGAGCAGTGGAGTACAAGTGGTTCTAAAGCAACCACAGGCTTTTTCCTCAAGTATTCAATTAAGGTAATATGCTACCTCGTTATCTAGGGTTAAGCCGAATGTTGTTTTTGTGTTAAGGGGATAGTAGTTGATCCTATCTAACAAGATCTGTTTGTAATTCAAATTCTCGACAAAGTGTGTGATCAAATTTGGGTTAGCGATCTTAGAGGATTAAGCCACGCTCATCCAATCAAGGTAAGATAGTGTATTTTTGGGCTAAATGTTATGACGTAGTTAACTTGAATCGTCAGTTAATTAACTGAAGGTCTTACTAAATGTAGGTTCAGTATACGTGGGAATTCTTCGGGCGTCTCGCTAAGCAGGTGTGTTTTCACACCATTATGTTACTGTGAATCGGCAAAAGCCAAAAAGTCGAAGACCCGAACTTTGGCATTTGTGGCCTCGCGAGCGAGCGATCACTGGTGAGGTAAACCGGACCCACAAATCATGGACGATAGTTTGTAGAGGCCTCTACAAGCGTTTTCATGGGCTTAGGCCGTTATGGGCCTCATTGGGTCGAGATGGGTCATGCGGCCCAAGGGGCTCGTGGGCCCCACTCAGATAAAATTTACAGTAAGTAACAAAGAATGGAGTGGGCTATGGTGATCGCATAGTCGTGGCTGAATTTAGGCTAATTGGGCCACACGAGCGTGTAGGCCCACTTGGGCCTATTAATGGGCTTTGGGCCCATTTATACTGTTTCGGCCATATTGGTTACCTGAGTAGCTCGAGGCGATGGTAGACCTTCCAAGAGGTCACTATCTATACCGAGACCCTGAAATTAGTGAAATGATCGAAATACCCCTAAAGGGGTAAAATAACTATTTTACCCCTAATGGATAGGAATGACCATTACACCCTAGAGGTAGG
Organism: Gossypium longicalyx; assembly: GCA_025698465.1. Lineage (NCBI taxonomy): Eukaryota > Viridiplantae > Streptophyta > Magnoliopsida > Malvales > Malvaceae > Gossypium > Gossypium longicalyx. The sequence goes on along the minus strand of CM047002.1, from coordinate 57,956,851 downwards.
TGGATTGATGATTGTATAATATATGCATGATTGTATCTGAGTATGAGACCTTGAATACACATAATATTTATGACGTGACATTCTACATTGGGGATGGGATTTTGATTTGGAGGAAGTACGGTACTAGTGGCCTTGCCACGTTTTACTGTTCTGGTGGCTTTGCCAAGTATTCTGATATTAGTGGCTATGCCACATTTACTGTTATTAGCAGCTTTGTTGCGTTACTGTTAGCAGCTTCGCTGCGATATTAGTGTGTTGGTTAGGTGGGTCGATTTAATCCCCACATGGTGTGTTAGTTGGTACGGGTGGTATGTTGCTTGGATTGGGATGGGATGGGTTACATACCTGCACTGTATTAATACTATTTTTGGGCTTAGGACCACACTGTCACTGTATAGGGCAAAGGCCCAGACTGTACTATTACTAAATAGGGCTCAGGCCTAGACCGTTACTATATGCACTATTTATTGTTTGACTGATAGGGGATTACACACTGAGTTTTCGTAAACTCACCATTTCCTTTAACTGTGCAGGTAATCCCTAACCTTAGACGATTTGGAGCGGTGAGGGACTCAGAGGTGGCCACACGACTGCAAATGTTTTGATTATCACTTAATTTATTCAAAGATTTTATATTTGGGTTCTAATTATATAATAAGGCCTTTTTGGGGATTTTTAACTTTTACTGAGCTTTTGATTTCATATTTTAAACTGCTAGAGTAGGAACATCGAGTTTTCAAAATAATAACGATTTCAAAGAGAAACATGCATTTTTTACCTTAAGGTTTTCAACTAGAGAAGCTTCCGCAGTTTTAATCAGATTAAGAAGTCATTGATATCAAACGTTTTGGTAAATTTATTTCAATTGAAATTTTAGAATTTACCGAGGTTTCTCAAGCATTAAAAGCTAAACGAGTTTCAACTTAAAAATTATTTTTCACCATCAAATTCAAGTTTAAATGGAACTTCAATGTGACACGTCGATTCGGTCGTAATGCCTAGACTGGGTTTGGGGTGTTACATTTAGTGGTATTAGAGCCAGGTTTACAAAATTCAACTACGGAATGGGTTTCTGGAAATTTTGAATTTTAAACGTTGTGATGGGAAATGTGGCACACCAAGTCTCCAACACCAAATTTGTTAGTTTTCTGACACTGTTTATTGTTATGGACATAAATGTATTACTGGGAGACTACTATAGGTAGTAGGATTACACTGAAACTCTTTAGTTAGAGCAAACTAAGACTATAGAAGACAGAAAATTGTAGTAAGACTTTGTTCTGCGAAAACAAACCCTAATTACTATCGTTCATAACACATTGTTAATAATCATTGAAATTACAAACTGATTCATAAGACTTTTAAGTAGATAATTCGCTATCGAAATGAGCACAAGGGTTACTCGGGAAAGAGGTACACGAGGCTGTGGTAGAGGCCGAGAGAGTGTTAGAACTGGGTATTCAGCATCGGGTCACATACCGGCTAGGGAGGCACCAACCTTACCGGTAACTGAGACAGGGTCTCATGACCGAGCAGCTAGGGATGATGCCTTATCTCAAGCAATGCTACGTATTCTTGAAAGGGTTGCTAGAGCGAGTACTGGATCAGTAGGCCAGGGGTCAATTTCTGAGCTATTCCGGTCTAATGGAGCAAAAATCTTCAGGGGTGTTTCTAGTGTTTCTTCAAGGCAGCCTTTTCAGGAAAGTATGTGGGCGCAAGTTATTTTGGACACCTAAAGGAAGGAATTTCTGAACTTGACCTAGGGGAATAAGACTCTGGCAGAGTACGAGGCAGAGTTTCTGCGACTGAGTCAGTATGCTCGTGGGATAATTGCAACTGAGTACGAAAGTTCTGTGTGGTTTGAGGATGGCCTCCGGGATGAGTTACGTGTGCTGATAGCTTTACAGAGGGAGCAAGACTTTGCTGCCCTTGTTGAGAAAGCAAAAATTGCTGAGGATGTGAAGCACTCTGAGTGCCAGAACCGCGAGAAATATAAGGGCAGGAATAAGAGGGATTTTGGATCCTCGAGTTCTTTTGGAAGGCCTATAAAGAGGGTCAGATTTGATGGGCCAGTTCGAGCAGTTCCTGTTATTACGGAAAGGCCACAGCCTTACACTGATTGTGGAAGAGCTCATCAGGGTGAATGTTGGAAACGAATTGAGGCGTGCTTCCGATGTGGGTCCATGGATCATCAAGTTAAAAACTGTACTCAGAGGCCTGTTTAAATACAAGCTGTAGGTCAGGGCCATGTTCAAATAGTGAGAGGTGGTCAGCAGCCATCGAGAGGCCGTAGCTAGGTTAGTGGTAGGAATGGTTTGGGACGAGGTCGTAGAGCATCGGGTAGAGGTACTAGTAACACTGAGGTGAGACAACCAGCTTTGGTCTATGCTGCTTTTCACCGAGAGGAGGGTGACGCTCTTGACGTCATAACTGGTATGTTTCTGATTTATAAAGTACCATGCATTGCTTTAATTGATATTGGGTCCACACTTGTATGTTGCATGCACTGTGTTTGGGACGCTAGGTATTCAGTTTGAAAATACTATTAGTGAGATGACTGGGATAGTCGGTTAGGGTGAATAAGTTATTCAGAGGTGTGCCCTAGAGGTCCAAGGGGTTGTCTTTTTAGAAGATTTGATGGAATTTCCATTTGGAGAATTCGATATTATGTTGGGCATAGATTGGCTAGTGAAACACCATGTGAAATTGGATTGCGCTGCTAAGCATATGGTGTTGAAGTCTACTAAGAATGAGGAGGTGACTGTGTTAAGGGAGCGAAGAGATTATCTGTCTAACGTAATCTCAGCATTAAGGGTCGAGAAACTGGTTCGCAAGGGTTGCGACACCTTTTTAGCTTATCTCAGTATTTTTAATTCTAAAGTTCCTTCTGCTGGAGATGTCAGAACTTTTAAGGAGTTTCTGGATGTATTTCTTGAAGAGCTTCCTAGGTTGCCTCCAAGCTGTGAGGTCGAATTCGGTATTAAGCTCCTACCTGGAATAGCTCCGATGTCTATTTCCCCTTATTGGATGACACCGAAGGAGCTGGTGGAGTTAAAGGCTCAAATTCAAGAGCTACTAGACCGAGGATTCATCCGACTGAGTGTGTCCTCTTGGGGAGCACCAGTGTTATTCGTGAAGAAGGATGGAACCATGCGCATATGTATCGATTATCGTCAACTGAATAAACTGACTATTAAGAACGACTACCATTTACTGTGGATAAATGATCTATTTGATTAGCTACAAGGAGCTTCAGTTTTCTCCAAGTTAGATCTTCGATTTGGGTACCATCAACTAAAGGTTAAGGGGGCTGATGTGTATAAGAGTTGATGTGACCCGACCCGGGTAGATGAGTCGAATTCACGTGGTTGGCCGATCGTAGTTCGAGAGAGTCGTTCGTGCCTCGAATTTTTGTAATAGTAGTAAAAGAATTAGAGTAGGACAGCGGAAGGTTTCAAGAAGGGTAAGTTTAGTATAGGTTCGATTAAGGGTAGCAAAGATGGATGAAGGATAGAAAGCTCAGTTTGGGTTAACAAGAAAACAATTTAAAAGATGAAAATGGAAAACGAACTCAACGTCAGGAATGATTCAACACTAAAAAGTGTCACCCCGATTCCTATATTGTTAAGGTGAAAATATAGATAGATGGATAGGTGAACGCCACACCAAGATTGGTGATAAGTTCAAAACAAGACGATTGACGCCACTAACACAAGCCAGATAAGTCGTTCGAAACTTGTACGAGATATAAGAGGAAGCAACCTCACAAAAATAATGTTCATTAACAAATTTGGCAAAAGTCCTTTTACAATGAAATCAACAAACTATTTAAAGGAAATCTTGTAGTAATCGAATGGACAAATTAGCTAGCTTAAAGGCTAAGCAAATTCGGTCATGAACTAGCTAGAATATTCTAGAATGAACACATTAATTATCTAGTCTTGATTCGGATGATGGAAGTGTATTGGGCAGCTTCATGTATGAGCATAAACACTTGGATGAATGTGAAGCTTTGGAAGCTAAAGGGATTGTCTAGGTTCGGCCATGGGATGCATGTAGTTTCAAAAAGGTGTCTCTTGGCCGAATAGGTGCTTATAAATTCCAAAAATCCTCCCACATACATTCGGCTATACATGGAACTTGGAAGGGAGCTTGAATTTGGACATACATGAACTTGCATTAAATGCCATGCATACATGCATGTGTGCCGTCCAAGGGAGATGCACCTTTCAATATACATTAACCTTCCATGTACATGAATGTATGTCCTCCAAACATTGAACCTATCCATGCATGTATCTTCCCGTTCAATGAACATTCCCGTTCATGCACCTTGTCATGAATGAATCTTCCACATTCGGCTAACCTACATAATTAAATAAAATAATTAAATAACACACAAATATTCATATAATTATAATTTAAAATAGTAACTAAACAACTTAATGACACTAACTAAATTTGGACATAATAATTATAAGTCAACTATCATATTAAATTCGGCTAGCTCAAATAGTCAAAAACACTTAGTGAGCTAAGTTGAGCTAGAGAATTCAGCATGAGCTGTAGCAAACTTAGTTAAAAGCTAAATTAAAACTTAGTTTATTGAAATGAAAAAGGAATGAGCTGAAACGAGCTAAAATCAAGCTCAAACGAGCTAAAATGAGCTCAAGTGAGCTGATGTGAGCTAAATGGCGCATGGGGAGCTGGAGAGGAGCTGAGATCGGATTGCAAAATGGTGCATGGAGTCTTCAAGGAGTTGTCCTTAGCTCCTCCAACGTCATGGACCTTGTTATCTTCCCAAATGCGCAACACCAAGGCTGATAAAGCATCTTGAATTTGCTTGGTTTGAGCTCGAGTCATGGGACCTTTTAGAAGCTCGATTGATTCTTGGTGTGCATTCGAGGATGCCCCGGGTGTGCTCACATCATTCCCCCCGTCTTCAAAGCGACTTGTCCTCAAGTCGAGCCATTTTTCCATGGGAGAACTTTGACTCGTGCATGGTTTTCCTCGATCAAATGGGATGGAAGATGTCACACAGACCTAAAAATTCTTACCACAAATTTCTGCAAAAAGAAACTCAAAGGAGTCAAATTCAAATGTGTTCGATAGTTCATTAAAAATTCATTCAATCGAACATATGCCAAAAATCTCAATTGGACAAAGCAAGCATACGTAAATTTATCAAAGAGTTTCGTTAGACCATCGTTGCAAACATGAAAACTAAGTTGGATAAAGGGATAATTGGTTTTAAATGATGGCAGGCACTTAAACACATCATTCCTCATCTAAAACATTTTAATTTCTTTAACCGAATATAGCAACTCATTTGGTCCCTTGTCTTGTTCATGCAAGGTATGCCAAGGCCAAAGGTATGCTAACTCTTTCTTTCGTTTTTGAACAACATGAGGGGTGTCTCCAAATTCCAGCATAATAATCACATTATTACAATTCCAAAAGGAAAAATCCATCACATCAAAGTATAAATAATTTCCAAACAACAAATCAATGGAATTTTCAACTTCAACCGAATTGAGCAAAGATATTTGAAAATTTTCAGATGACTTACCTTGATGAATATGAAGAGAAGACAATTGAGGATTGGGTTTACCTTTCTCGGTCAAAATGAATCTTCTCCCTTTGGATAGATAACGTAAGACAAACCTATTACTTCGATAAATTTGAATAGGTGGTGACGCACCATGACATGTCTTGCTCCTCGAGGGGTGGAATTCACAAAAATGAGAATGGTTAGTATTAACAAAAACTATGGACTTAAATGGAAAAGGAAAGTTACCATGGAAATTTGATTCAATTCCAAAAACATAGGTTGGTCTTACCTTCTCGAAATGAAACGAAAATTCCAGGTGTGGCCAAGCAAGGTGATTAGTAAACGAATCAAAATTGAAACCCAAATCATTGAATTTCACCTTCTTATCAAAAGTTCGAACATCAAGCAAACATAATTTGTATGCAAATGATGCCAAGTGCTTAATGTTTCCATAAAATGAATTCATGTAGTAAATACCAGGCTTGAACACACGAACTTGATTAGGAATTCCAACAAGCAACATATTAGAAGAAGATATAATCAACTCACCACACGAATTATATTTCACTAGTTTAAACACACATGTTGAATTGAAAAAACCGAGCATACCAATATGCAAAGGTTCATGCTTCAAGAGTATCAATCGAGAATGCGAATCATTACATGGAAATTTCACACAAAAACTCAAAGATTGTTCATGAAGAACACAATTGCACATATCATGTGAAGATCTTTTAACATGGATGCCAAACAAAGAATTTTTAGAGAACATGTAGCTTTTCAAACGAGTGCATTTATCACAAATCAATTGAGCGAGCATATTTAAACATAAAGATTTAACACATGAATTCAAAAAGTTTGCATGGTCAAACGCATCGAATTTTTAAGTGACAGACTTTGATCAAACACATTCAAAATTCGCTTAGAGAAAACTAATCCAATGTTGTCAACAAATTTGCCAATGTAGTAATCGTCATAAGAAAAGTCAGATATGGCACCTTTTAAAACAAAATCGTTAACAACGATGAAGTGAACAAAAATTAGCCAAATCAAGTGACTTTGATTCGATAAACAAAGAATCCTTACCTTCCTTACCTTCGATCGCAAGTGGGTGGTTGTTATTCGCGAACTTACCTTTTTCGAACAACCTAAAACTCCTCTCATTTGGAAGGTAATGTAGATGGAATTGGTCGCACAAACTTCTAGGAACCTGAAAAGTTAAATCACAAGAAGATCGAACATGTGGGTTAGTAGAGATAATCCTCACTTGCTTACTTGTTTTCTCACTTGATTCTTTTTCTTCTGAATCACTCGTTCCTTTTGTTTCAATTTCTTTTTCATCTTTTTTCTCACTCTCAAACTCTTTTTCATTCTCTTTTTCAATCTCATTTTCTTTTTCTTTTTTTTTTTTGCTTTTCAAAGGCTTTTTCAAAGGCTTTTTCAAGTTCTCTCAAGATTCGCTCATTTTCTCTCTTACTTGCCTCTTGCCCCTCTTTTCTTTTTATTTCGTTTTCTTTTTCTTCCTTTGCTTTTTCTTTTCTTTTCTTTGTTTTCTCTTTACAAGAATGTACAAAAGAACAATGAGAATACAAATCTTGTTCAAAAGATGAAGAACTATTTGCATAAGATTCACAATCAAGACTTCGTGACGAATACTCCGAGTAAGATTTCGTTGACGATCTAGTAGGAGTATGTCTTTCTCTCTGATCGCCATCTTGGAACAAATCAAAATCGTAATCGGCTCTCGTCTTCTCGAATTTCTTGATGAAAAGGACTTTCGATCGAAGTCACTTCTCGAATTCGCTGATGAATATGAGTCATAGTATGAATATCTTTGTCTCGAAGTAGATGGCGAAAAAGAATCATGATAGGAACTTTTTCTCAAGTAGTAGTCGGGGGTATATCTCCGTGGGGTTCTTGTCTCCATTTTTCGACTCGAAGAAACTCTATCACTTTGATCTTGTTTTTCCAAATGATTTAATCTCTCGTGTATGTTCTTAGTGTTGGACCCCATCATTTTTTGCATTTCTTGTACCAAGTATTGGTATTCCGATTCGGTGAACTCTTCGAGTGACATGATTTTTGTTGTTGAAAAGAAAATGTTAGATCACAAAACATAATAAAAAATTAAGTACCTCACCACAAACCTCACAATTTCAGTCGCAAAGAAATATTGATGAACACTTCACTTGTGTTTGCACTCATTTTTTTAGGCTTTTTCAAACTCTCAAATATTCCCACACACTCTCGCCTTTTACCACTCAAGCTTACTCTCGTAACCTCGTATTTTGTTTCTCTTGACTCGTCTTGGTGCTTTGGGGTCGGCTTCAAAATTGGTTACAAGGGATAAGATGTATAGGTTATGGGTAAGCTAAAAGAAAATTTTTTCTTTGGTGTAGTGTGGCGTTTTGGAAATGGGTACAAAGTTGATGAAAGAACACTTGTTGATCGGAACAAAATATAAACAATAGAAAGAACTTGTTCACTTCTCCTTTTTTTTTTTTTAATTTCGTTTTTTTTACAACTTTAATATAGCACTTTTACAATGATAAAACGAAAATAAAACTTAAAATTTTTTTTAAATTTTTTTTTACTACGAACATATTTCGATCTTGATACGAATGTCGGCGCCTCTCAATTTACAAGCTCTGATACCAAATGATGTGATCTGGCCCGGGTAGATGAGTCGAATTCACGTAGTTGCCCAATCGTAGTTCGAGAGAGTCGTTCATGCCTCGGATTTTTGTAATAGTAGTAAAAGAATTAGAATAGGATAGCGGAAGGTTTCAAGAAGGGTAAGTTTAGTATAGGTTCGGTTAAGGGTAGCAAAGATGGATGAAGGATAGAAAGCTCGGTTTGGGTTAACAAGAAAATAATTTAAAAGATGAAAATGGAAAACGAACTCAACGTCAGGAATGATTCAACACTAAAAAGTGTCACCCCGATTCCTATATTGTTAAGGTGAAAATATGGATAGATGGATAGGTGAACGCCACACCAAGATTGGTGATAAGTTCAAAACAAGACGATTGACGCCACTACCATAAGCCAGATAAGTCGTTCGAAACTTGTACGAGATATGAGAGGAAGCAACCTCACAAGAACAATGTTCATTAAAAAATTTGGCAAAAGTCCTTTTACAATGAAATCAACAAACTATTTCAAGGCAATCTTGTAGTAACCGAATGGACAAATTAGCTAGCTTAAAGGCTAAGCAAATTCGGTCATGAACTAGCTAGAATATTCTAGAATGAAAACATTAATTATCTAGTCTTGATTCGGATGATGGAAGTGTATTGGGCAGCTTCATGTATGAGCATAAACACTTGGATGAATGTGAAGCTTTGGAAGCCAAAGGGATTGTCTAGGTTTGGCCATGGGATGCATGTAGCTTCCAAAAGGTGTCTCTTGGCCGAATAGGTTCTTAGAAATTCCAAAAGTCCTTCCACATACATTCGGCTATACATGGAACTTGGAAGGGAGCTTGAATTTGGACATACAAGAACTTGCATTAAATGCCATGTATACATGCATGTGTGCCGTCCAAGGGAGATGCACCTTTCAATATACATTAACCTTCCATGTACATGAATGTATGTCCTCCAAACATTGAACCGATCCATGCATGTATCTTCCCGTTCAATGAACATTCCCGTTCATGCACCTTGTCATGAATGAATCTTCCACATTCGACTAACCTACATAATTAAATAAAATAATTAAATAACATACAACTATTCATATAATTATAATTTAAAATAGTAACTAAACAACTTAATGACACTAACTAAATTTGGACATAATAATTATAAGTCAACTATCATATTAAATTCGGCTAGCTCAAATAGTCAAAAACACTTAGTGAGCTAAGTTGAGCTACGGAATTCGGCATGAGCTGTAGCAAACTTAGTTAAAAGCTAAATTAAAACTTAGTTTATTGAAATGAAAAAGGAATGAGCTGAAACGAGCTAAAATGAGCTCAAGTGAGCTGATGTGAGCTGAATGGTGCATGGGGAGCTGGAGAGGAGCTGAGATCGGATTGCAAAATGGTGCATGGAGTCTTCAAGGAGTTGTCCTTAGCTCTTCCAACGTCATGGACCTTGTTATCTTCCCAAATGTGCAACACCAAGGCTGATAAAGCATCTTGAATTTGCTTGGTTCGAGCTCGAGTCATGGGACCTTTTGAAAGCTCGATTGATTGTTGGTGTGCATTCGAGGATGCCCTAGGTGTGCTCACATCGAGACTGAGTTTAGGACTCATTATGGTCATTACGAGTTTTTAGTGATGCTGTTTGGGTTGACAAATGCACCAGCGACTTTCATGGATATGACAAACTGAGTATTTCAGCCTTATCTCGATCGGTTCATAGTTGTGTTTATGGACAACATCCTGGTGTACACAAGAATCGAGATGGATCATGATGCACATCTTTGAATCGTTTTGCAAATTTTGAGGGAAAAACAGCATTATGCAAAGTTTAGCAAGTGTGAGTTCTGGCTGCGAGAAGTAACATTTCTAGGTCACATGGTGTCTACCGAGGGGATTTGGGTTACTTCTCGAAAAATTAAAGCCGTATTGGATTGGAAATCACCAAAGACGATATCTGAGATTCAAAGCTTTCTGGGTTTGGCTGGGTACTACAGACATTTTGTTGAAGGGTTTTCACTGATTGCTGCACCTCTGACTAAGTTACTGCGTAAAGGGGTGCCGTTTAATTGGACTGATAAGCAGCAAGAGAGTTTTGAGAAACTAAAGAAAGTTCTGACTGAGTCCCTATTTTAAAACAACTAGAGTCTAGGAAGGAATTCATTATCTACAGTGGTGCGTCGCACATTGGATTGGGTTGTGTGTTGATGCAAGATGGTAAAGTGGTTGCTTACGCATCTCGTCAGCTTAAGCCTCACTAGGCGAATTACCCCACTCACGACTTGGAGTTAGCTGCGGTGGTTTTCGTACTGAAGATCTAGAGGCAATACTTAAACGATGAGAAGTCTATTATTTACTCAGAACATGAAAGCCTCAAGTACCTCCTTACTCAGAAGGAGTTGAACCTTAGGCAATGAAGGTGGATAGAGTTGCTTAAGGATTATGATTGTTCAATTGAGTACCACCCTGGTAAGGCTAACGTGGTAGCTGATGCACTAAGCCATAGGGCTGTATCTGATTTGAAAGCAATGTTTGCTGGTTTCAGCCTGTTTGATGATGGTAGCTTATTGGATGAGCTTTAAGTGAGACCGACCTGGACTGATCAAATTTAAGAGAAACAGTTGTTGGATGAGTCATTGGTTTCTCATTTTCGGTTAGTTGAGAATGGAGAGACTGCAGATATTTGGCTAAATAGTGAGGGAGTACTATGTTTCCATGGAAGAGTTTGTATACCGAGGGATTCAGATTTGAGGCAATCTATATTACAAGAAGCACATAGTAGTCCGTATGATATGCATCCTGGCAAAAATAAGTTATATCAAGATCTTTGTGAGTTGTACTGGTGGCTAGGGCTTAAGCGCGAGGTTACTGATTTCGTGGGTAAGTGCTTGACATGCCAGCAAGTTAAAGCTGAGTATCAACTGCCCTCTGGGTTACTGCAGCCAGTAAAGATTCCACTCTGGAAGTTGGAGAGGGTAACCAAGGATTTTCTAATTGGGTTACCCTTAACACTGACTAAGAAAGATTCGGTATGGGTTGTTGTGGACTGATTGACTAAAATTGCTCACTTTATACCGATTCGCACTGATTATTGATTGCAGAAGTTGGCTAAATTATATGCGGCTGAGATTGTGAGACTACATGGAGTGCCAATTTCTATCATTCCGGACAGGGATCCTAGGTTCACATCTCGATTCTGGAAGAAGTTACACGAGGCTCTGGGTACAAGGTTAGATTTCAATACTGCATTCCATCCTCAGACAGATGGTCTGTCAGAGAGGGTGATTCAGATACTAGAGGACATGTTAAGATATTGTGTATTGGACTTTCAAGGCAGCTGGGAGGATTACTTGCCATTAGCAGAGTTCGCCTATAATAACAACTATCAGTCCAATATTCAGATGGCACCGTACAAGGCATTGTATGGTCATAGGTGTCGCACTCCTACATGTTGGACTGAGTTGGGTGAGCGGCGAGTGGTGGGGCTAGAGTTGGTTTCTGATACCGAAGAAAAGGTGAAGTTGATTCGAGGTCGATTAAAGGAAGCATCTGACAGGCAGAAGTCTTATGCAAACATAAAGAGTAAAGAGATCGAGTACTCTGTAGGGGATTATGTTTTTCTAAAGCTCTCACCATGGAAAAAAATTTTGACATTTGGGCGGAAAGGCAAACTAAGCCCTAGATTCATTGGACCTTACTGAGTACTGAAGCGTGTGGGACCGGTCGCTTATCAACTCCAGTTGCCTCCTGAATTAGACATAATTCACGATGTATTCCATATCTCCATGTCGAGGTGATACCGCTCTGATCCCTCACACATAGTGCCAGTTGAGGAAATTTATATTAGACTGGACCTAACTATCGAGAAAGAATCGGTACAGATACTGGATCATGACGCTAAGGTTTTAAGGAGGAAATCTATCCCACTGGTCAAAGTGCTATGGCATAATCACGGTTCAGAAGAAGTTACATGGGAACCTGAGGAGGCGATGCGACAACAATACCCTCATTTATTCTGACTAGGTAAATTTTGAGGTCGAAATTTCTTTTAGAGGGTAGAGTTATAAAACCCCAAAAATATAGGGCCTGTAATTTTTCGTATTTTGGCATAAGTTGCATGTTTTCTTTAATGGCTAGGCAATTAGGGTGTGTTTGGAATGTTTGGGAAGTCCTGGGTTCAAGCTCCGGCTTTTGCAGAATTTTTGATTCTTGCTCTTAAAAGAACCTGGACGTAAGCACTTAGGCTTTATGAATAATTGTGTTTGAGTAACGATACAAAAGAGCTTGTGGCTTGGTAGCTAGTGGCGTGACTTGGTAATTGGAGAGCTTGGGTTCGAATCCCATGGCAAGCAAGGGATGATTATTTTGCTACTTCGGATAGCAAGAGTTTTAGGTGGTTTCAATCTCTGTTGTGTGAGAGTTTGAACTGGTCTTGGTGTTTGTTATAGAGGAGATCAAGGAGGGATAAGGAGAGAGATTTATGGAGATTTTCATGGAGTTTGAACTATGAGAGGAGTGTAGCTGAAATGGGGAGTTGTGGGCACCTATTCGGTTATGCCACTTAGTGCCGAATGGGATTTGGTCATTCTTTTTAGTTTCGACTTTTGTTATTTTCTTCTTTTGGTTTGTGCAATTCTGGTGGCTGAAGTGTTTTTGACCTTTTGGGAAGCTAATTGGTGTTGTCGAATACAGCTTTTGTTGACGGTTTTCTTCGTTCACTTTTGTTTCTTGTTTGGTCAAACTTTATTCTTCGTCATTGACAACCATAGTCGAACTACATTAGTCTTTCTTTCCCTCTTTAATCATTTCTCTTCTACTCTCAATATTCCTCTTGTTTTTGGCCGAACTTAACATCCATCTTCTACTTTTATTACATTCTTGACCAAATACAGTTTCACTCCTCCCTCTCTATTTGATTTCCTCTTGGTTTCTTTTCTAGCTGAATCCTCTCTTCATCTAATTGCTCCGTTCCCTTTTTTTGTTTTCTTTTGTCATGCTCATATTGTTTTCTTGAAGGCCTTCATCTTTGTGTCTAACCATTTTTGATTACTCTACTATTTGGGGTTTGGCCGAATACTCTTTTATTCTTCTATTGTTACACTATTTTGATTTTCATAAGATTCTCTGACAATCAGTAAGGATTGAGGTGATGCTTCCCTGTATTCATTTATGTTGAATGCTTTTCCTTTTGTTCTTTGAGTATCGATTTATGATTCCTTTCTTATTTCTAGGGTCTCTTCAAGGAGTAGTGGTGTACAAGTGGTTCTGAAGCGACCACAACCTTTTTCCTCAAGTATTCAATTAAGATAATATGCTACCTCATTGTCTGGGGTTAAGCTGAATGTTGTCTTTGTGTCAAGGGGACAATAGTTGATCCTATCTAACAAGATCTGTTTGTAATTCAAATTCTCGACAAAGTGTGTGATCAATTTTGGGTTACCGATCTTAGAGGATTAAGCCACTCTCATCCAATCAAGGTAAGATAGTGTATTTTTGGGCTAAACGTTATGATGTGGTTAACATAAATCATCAATTAATTAATTGAAGGTCTTGTTGAGTGTAGGTTCGGTATACGTTGGAATTCTTCGAGCGTCTCGTTAAGCAGGTGTGTATTCACACCATTATGTTACTGTGAATCGGCAAAAGCCGAAAAGTCGAAGAGCCAAACTTCAGTATTTGTAGCCTTGCGAGTGAGTGATCATTCGTGAGGTAAACCGGACCCAAAAATCATGGGCGACAATTTGTAGAGACCTCCACAAGCGTTTTCGTGGGCTTGGGCCGTTATGGGCCTTGTTGGGCCAAGATGGGCCGTGTGGGCCCAATGGGCTCGTAGGCCCCACACGTATAAAATTTACTGTAAGTAACAAAGAATGGAGTGGGCTATGGTGATTGCATTGTCGTGGCTGAATTTTGGCTAATTGGGTCACACGAGCGTTTGGCCTCAATTGGGCCTAATAATGGGCTTTGGGCCCATGTATACCCTTTTGGCCATATTGGTTACCTGAGTCGCTCGAGGCGACAATAGACCTTTCGAGAGGTTGTTATCTATACTGAGACCCTAAAATTAGTGAAATGACCAAAATACCCCTAAAGGGGTAAAATTACTATTTTACCCTTAATGGATAGGAATGACCATTATACCCTAGAGGTAGGTGGATTGATGAGTGTATGATATATGCATGATTGTATCTGAGTATGAGATCTTGCATACACGTAATATTTATGACATGACATTTTGCATTGGGGTTGGGGTTCTGATTTGGAGGAAGTACAGTACTAATGGCCTTGCCACGTTTTTACTTTTCTGGTGGCTTTGCCACGTATTCTGATATTAGTGGCTACGCCATGTTTGCTGTTATTAGCAGCTTTGCTGGGTTACTGTTAGTAGCTTCGTTGTGATATTGGTGTGTTGGCTGGGTGGGTCGATTTAATCCCCACATGGTATGTTGGTTGGTAGGGGTGGTGTGTTGGTTAGATTAGGATGGGTTGTATACCTGTATTGTATTAATACTGTTTTGGGGATTAGGCCCACACTATCACTGTATAAGGCTAAGGCCTAGACTGTACTGTTACTGAATAGGGCTTAGGCCCGGATCGTTCTTGTATGCACTATTTACTGCTTGATTGATAAGGGATTACACACTGAGTTTTCGTAAACTCATCCTTTCCTTTAATTGTGCAGGTAATCCCCAGCCTTTAACAATTTGGAGCCGAGAGGGACTCAGAGGTGGCCACACGACCACACATGTTTTGATTATGACTTAATTTATTCAAAGAATTTGTATTTGGGTTTTAATTATGTAATAAGGCCATTTAGGGGATTTTTAACTTTTATTCAGCTTTTGATTTTGTATTTTAAACTACTAGAGTAGGAACATCGAGTTTTCAAAATAATAACGATTTAAAAGAGAAACATGCATTTTTTACCTTAAAGTTTTCAACTAGAGAAGCTTCTGCAGTTTTAATCGGATTAAGAAGTCAATGATAACAAATGTTTTGGTAAATTAATTTTAGTTGAAATTTCAAAATTCACCGAGGTTTCTCAAGAATTAAAAACTAAATGGATTTTAACTTAAAAAAAGGTTTTTCACCATCAAGTTCAAGTTTAGAAGGCACTTCAATGTGACACGTCAGATTCAGTCATAACGTCTAGGCCGAGTTTCGGGTATTACAGTCTAAGCCTAGGAATTTCTTGCATAGTTAATAGATGGGTGAGTTTACGAAAACTCAGTGTGTGAAATCCCATAAAAGCATACAGTCAGAGTAAACACAATTTGTGCCTAAGACCTTTTAGTTTCCATTAGGGCCTTAACCCCTCTTTCTGTAGCAGTAATAGTCTAGGCTTGAGCCCATTTCAGTACAGTGGCAGTTTAGGCCTTAGCCCATTTTAGTACAATATGCAAACAAAGAATCCTACCCAATCCATCAGCTACACACCATCTCCGTACCAACCCTACACACCATGTGGGGATAAAATCGACCCACCTAACCCTACACACCAAGTCATACTAGTTACGGAACTAAAACAGTATTTGCAGTAGAGCTGCCAGTAATAGACTTATAGCCTTTCAGTACACTTCCTCCAAAATCATATATCCCACCCCATGTAATGCAACATAATATAAATGTACATACAGTAAAAATGGCATGCTTAAACAGTCATACATAACGTAGGGGTAAAATAGTCATCTTACCAAAATAAGGGCCCAGGTATACTTACCGGCCCAACAGTAGGTCCATAGTCGTCTTGGGTGACTCGTGCAACCCTAACAGTTAATCAGTGATAATGGGCCTATAGCCCATATTACGGGCCCATGTGGGCCATACGCTCGTATGGCCCACATAGCCCAGAAATGGCCTTAGCTGTGTAGCATACACAGCCTGTATCACTGTTTACCACACTTTTGTGTGACTTTCCTGTGTGGCACGAACCAGTTCGGCCCAAAATGGCCAAATAACGTTTCGATGCATGAATATGCCCATGGCCATCTCATCGACTGCACGGCCTAGTTTTACCACATGGCTTGCCACACGGGCCAAACGCCCGTGTGGTGTCGACAACCCACTTGTCGGCTTTTTGGCTTTTTGTCAATATATGTTAATAGCAGTATGATTACACACATGTTTGAATTCTGGATGCGCAACCCCTCTTGAAATGAACTACGCCTAAAACCAATGACCAATCCAGAACTAATGTTAGATACGCTTGAACCTAACTCAAAACAATTTATTTACAGAAATGTTGTTTACCTTACTGTTCCAAACGGATGTAGTCTACCACTCTAAAGATAAACCCCGCTTGATATGATTAGTAGTTGCCAAACACCATTTGATAGAATCTAATATTAGGAACTTAAGAAAGAACAAAATAAATATAACCCAACACTTCCAACCGATTGAGGAAAAACTTCCATCCCTACTAAAAACTTACTGTAACAGTATGATTTTGGGGCTAGTTGGAATACTGGTTTTGAGACCACAAATTTGAAGTTGGGAAAATTATTTTATTATTAATTTTAGAGTCATAGCATGTTTATAGTAGTTTATGAAAGGTTTGGTGAGTTAATTCTGATGTTTGTGAGCCCAATTGCGAAAAAGGACTAAATCGTAAAAAGTGCAAATGTCCTATTTTGATAGCTAAGGGTGTCATATAGCGAAAGCATCATAATTGAGGGTCTTTAAAGGGAAATTATCCACTTAAAGGAAGCTTGGCCGGCCATAGGGGACAAATTGATGAGAAAGTCAAAATTAGATGGTATTTGGCCACTAATTTTAACTAGTTTTAAATAAAATAAACAACAAAAGGTTTCATCTTTTTCACTCTTTCTTCTTTGACCGAAAAATTGACCATTAGAGGGGTTTTTTAAGCTTGAAAAATTCAGCAACTCCAAGCCTTCACAAGTAAGTGATGTTCATGATTTTTCTTAATGATTTTTTACATTTTTGGACCCCTTGAAGCATGAGCTTTCAAATGAGGGTACTATTTTGCAAAATGATTAAGATTTTAAGGTTTTGCCATGAAGGGATTTGTAGTGCTTTCTGAGTTTTTATGGAAGAAAATGAATCTTGGGTGTACTATAAACAACTTTTGTGAAAGGTGTTAGCATCAAAAACACCTAAAAGGATTATTTTTCATAAGTTGTAAAATAGATGGTAATTATGTGAAATAGTGGGAATTTGGAGTTGTTATAACAGTAAAAAGTGTTTAGCTAGGCTTATGATACGAAGAAATTCGATAAAAATCAAATTTCAGGCTTAGGGGTAAAATGGTCATTTTGTAAAAGTCTAGGGGCAAATCGGTCATTTTACTAAAGATGTGTATTGTCGATTGCTTAATTCTATTTAGTGACTAAATAAATACATTTTGCTATGATAGATCAAGAATTACCAAATCTGAACCTAGACCGGGGGAAAGCCAAGCAAATCGACTAAATCGACTAGTCGCCACATTATGTAATCCGAGGTAAGTTGTATGTAAATAATACAACTACATTGCTAATGTAAGTATTAAATTGTATTTGAATTAATATAGCATGAATTGCTTGATTGTAGAATTGAGAAAGTATGATGATAACAGAGATAGCAGAGTTCCCATTTGAATCTAGGAAATAAATCGGATATTCATGCCATGACATATGGATTATTGTGGGCTAGTGTAAGACATGTTTGGAAAATGCATCGGCCACACAATGAGAGTCAGTGTAAGACCATGTTTGGGACATGGCATCGACATCAAGACAAGTGCTAGTGTAAGACATGTCTTGGACATGCATCGGCCTCGAGACGTAAGCTAGTGTAAGACATGTCTGGGACATGCATCGGCTACAAGATAATAGTCAGTGTAAGACCATGTCTGGGACATGGCATCGGCACCCTACCCCATGTTTGAGGCTTATCGAATACCCCATAAGGTTCCGAAGGATTCAACGGTGAGAGATTCAGTTTAAGCTATTGAGTAAGGTATAACCGTATTGTGAGTGGTACAGATACCTATTTTAAATGTATGAGATATGAGCTCGGTATATGCTATGAGATTTATATGGATAATGATGAGTAAGTTATGTTTATGCTCACTTTTGTGTTACGAGCATGTTGATGTATGGTAAAAGTGTTGTTGTATATTTATTTATGTGCAACTTACTAAGCTTTATGCTTACATCTTCTCATTTCCTTTTTCCTACAGTGCCACCTAACTAGCTCGAGGATCATCGGACGTCGGAGGCAATGATCACACTATTAGCCAAAGCACTTGATATAGTTACACTATTTGTTTTTGAGAATGGCATGTATAGGGCTAGACTTCGATGTTTTCAGTCTTTGAAAAAAAAATTGCCAAATGTGTTGGCATGGGTGATTTCCCTTCATTTTGTATTAAGCCTCAAATGATGGCTAATATTCATTTTGATATATGCAAATGTTGTTTATTGTACCTGGTTTGGTTGCATGAAATAGTTTTGTATTGGTTTTGGTTGCTATTGTGTAGGTGGTATAAGTAAAGGTGGTAAAGAGGCTTGGTAAATAGTCTTATATTGTCCACATGGGTAGACACACGGGCATGTGTCGAGGTCGTGTGTAACACACGGTCTACCCCATGGTCGTGTGGTCCAGTCGTGTGTCCCCTGCACGTAAATTTTTAAGTCAATATGCATGGTAGTAAACACACGGGCAGAGACACGACTGTTTTTCTCAACCATGTGAAGGATACAGCCTAGCATACAGGCGTGTAACTTGGCCGTGTGACCCTTAAGAATTGCTGACATCAAAAACAGAATGTCCAAGTTTTCGCACACGGACGTATGTCAGGCCGTGTGAAAACCCCTGTATATGTGAACTTAGAATTAATTTCACATGGGTGAAGGACACAGGCATGTCCCTGTATTGCTTAGGTCGTGTGAGCCACACGGGCCAACAACACAACCATGTCAAAATAGTGACACGGGCGTGTTGCCCCTCCCGCACAGGCGTATGCCCTTATGTCAAGTGTTATTTTTCTAAGGTTGGCTAAAGAACCCGAGTTGGTCCTGAATGATTTCCAATGTGTCTTTTGAGCCTCGTAGGCCCATATTAAGGATGTGTTGATAAGTTTGAGGAAGTTTTAAATTTGTCCAAGTCTTGCAGACTTGGAAATGATCGTAAGCATGAATTTAAGTTAGGTAACGCCTAGTATTCCTTCCCGACGTAGTATACGAGTATGGGGTGTTACATTTAGTAGTATCAGAGTCATAGTTTAGTCGGTTCTAGGACTAACCTAGCATAAGTACGAGTCTAGCTATACATGCCATAATTGTACGTTGATAGTGTGACGACTCTTGACGATTATAAATTGTATTTTCATATAGTAAATGGATCCTAATAGACCTACGGCGGATGACGTGGAGAATAATGTGCCGGCTCCCGCTAAAGGGACCGCGCCAGTTGAAAGTGAGCCCGTGACTATGGGCCAAGGCGTAGGGGCCAGAGAAGCCTACCTCCAAATGATGGATGCTTGGTACTCGGTGTTTGTTCATGGGTATCCGAGCACTCTACCTCCCCATAGGAGGTGTTTAGCCCGTGACTATGCTCCGATAGCTCCGCTAGCAGCGGATGTGTTTAGGAGGGAGAACCCTCCAGTAGACAAGATACAGATGCAAGGGGCAGAGGAGTTCCAGGCTAACACAGATGATGACCCGGTGGGAGTAGATTTTTGGTTGGAAAATACCATCAGGGTATTTGATGAACTGTCGTACATGCCTAAAGAGTGCGTGAAGTGTGCGGTGTTGCTCCTACGAGACTCAGCCTACCAATGGTGGAATACTCTCATGTCCGTTGTACCGAGGGAAAGAGTAACTTGGGAATTTTTCCAAGGAGAGTTTCGAAAGAAGTAAATTAGCAAGAGGTTCATAGACCAGAAAAGGAAGGAACTTTTAGAGTTGAAGCAAGGCAGTAAGGCAGTGATGGAATATGAACGTGAGTTTGTGAGACTCAGCAAGTATGCGCGGGAGTGCGTGTCCTCAAAAGACACCATGTGTAAGAGGTTTGAGGATGGTCTTAATGAAGATATTCGAGTATTTTTGAGTATTTTAGAGTTAAGAGAATTTGTAGTGCTCATTGAGAGAGCGTGAAAAGCAGAGGAGCTGGTAAAAGAAAGGAGGAAAGCAGTTATTGAGTCCCGGGATTCAAAGAAGAGACATATAGGGAAATCACATCAGTCCTCATCTAAAAGATCAAGAGAGTTGATGACCCGATTGAATACTTCAATAGGGTTCTCGAATAGAAAAAAAAAGTAGAATACGCTGCCTAGAGCCCAGACCACTTTTGTCGCGAGTGTCGGTAGCGCTCGGCCAAATCGGCTAGAATGTTCACAGTGTGGTAGGCGCCATTTCGGTGAGTGCTGAGGGAATGAAAGGGGCTACTTCAAGTGTGGATCATTAGAACATTTCATCCGAGACTGTCCCAACAAGGAAGAGAGAGAGAGAGAGAAAAAGTAAGAAGTGAAGGCAAGTAATGCTTCTTTAAAGGGTAGACCACAAAAGAACCCTAAAAGTGGGTCTAGCGATAGAAGCACACCAAGAGATGTTGCGGTGAGGTCCGAGGGCAGAGCGCCTGCAAGGAATTATGCTATACGTGCCCGAGAAGAGGCAGAGTCTCCTGATGTGATCACGGGTACTTTTTCTATCCATGATATGTCTGTTGTTGCTTTAATTGACCCGGGGTCCACCCACTCTTATATTTGTATGGAATTGATATCCCGTATGAACATGATAGTAGAGTCAACTGAATTTGTGATAAAAGTGTCCAACCCTTTAGGCAGACATGTGCTTGTTGACCAAGTGTGTAGAATTGTCCTTTGACAATTAGAGGTCATTGTTTTCTGGCTAATTTGATGTTATTTTCGTTTAATGAATTTGATATAATCCGTGGGATGGATTGGTTGACCTCTCATAGTGTTGTAGTGGACTGTGGGAGGAAAGTTATTGAGTTGAAATGTGAAGATGGGAATGTTCTTCGAGTTGGACCAGATGAATCGGATAAATTGTCTGTAATGATGTTGTCTTTGACTATTGAGAAATATTTGAGAAAAAGATATGAGGCATATCTCGCTTTTGTGTTGAATACTCAAGTGTTTGAGTCGAGAATTGAATCGGTACCAGTGGTTTGTGAGTCTATAGATGTGTTTCCAGAGGTGTTTCTTGGATTACCTCCAATTAGGAAAAGTCGAAATTGGTATCGAGTTGGTCCCTGGTACAGCACCTGTCTTGATTACTCCATGTAGAATGGCTCCGATGGAATTGAAAATTTTGAAAGTATAGTTGCAAGAGTTAACGGATAAGGGCTTTGCGAGACTAAGCTATTCACCATGGGGTGCTCCGGTACTTTTCGTGAAAAAGAAAGATGGGTCGATGAGGTTATGTATTGACTATAGACAACTCAACAAGGTAACAGTGAAGAACAAGTATCCTTTGCCAAGGATCGATGACCTGTTTGATCAGTTAAAGGGAGCCATTGTATTTTCCAAGATTGTCCTGAGGTCAGGATATTACCAGTTAAGGGTTAAGGCGCAAGATGTACCGAAGTCTGCGTTTCGGACAAGATACAGGCATTATGAGTTCCTCGTCATGCTCTTTGGTTTGACTAATGCCCTGGTGGTGTTTATGGATTTGATGAACCGTATTTTTCAGCCATATTTGGATAAGTTTGTAGTGGTTTTTATTGACGACATACTGATTTACTCGCGTGATGAGGGTGAGCACGCGGTGGTTCTACAAACATTGAGAGATAAGCAGCTTTATGCCAAGTTCAGTAAGAGTGAATTTTGGTTTAAAGAGGTTGGATTTCTAGGACACATTGTGTCGGGTGGTGGGATTAGAATTGACCCAAGCAAGATCTCGACTATTGTTGAGTGGAAACCACCGAGGAATATGACTGAGATTCGAAGCTTTTTGGGTTTGGTCGGATACTATAGATAGTTTGTAAATGGATTTTCTATGATAGCTACTCCGATGACAAGGCTGGTACAAAACGATGTCAAATTTGAATGGACAGAGAAGTGCTAGAGTTTCGAGAAATTAAAAGCTTTGTTGACGGAAGCCCCAATTTTAGTGCAACCGGAGTTGAGCAAGGAGTTTGTGATTTATAGCGACACCACCTGAAATGGTTTGGTTTGGGGTGTGTGCTCATGCAAGAAGGCAAGGTAATAGCCTATGCCTCGAGATAGCTAAAGCCACATGAGAAAAACTACCCAATGCATGATTTATAGTTGTCTGCCATCGTATTCGTGTTGAAAATTTGGAGACACCATCTGTATGGTGAGAAGTGTCGGGTATTCACCGATCAGAAGAGCCTTAAGTACTTGATGACTCAAAAGGAGTTGACCTAAGGCAATGACGATGGTTAGATCTAATAAAGGATTATGAGTTGATTATCGATTACCACCTGGGAAAGGCAAACATGGTCGCCGATGCATTGAGTAGAAAATCATTATTTGTTTTAGGAGTAATGAACGCCAATTTGGGTTTGTCTGATGATGGTTCGGTTCTAGCAGAGTTGAAAACTCGACTGACATTCCTACAAGAGATCTGTGAAGCTTAGAAAGGTGATAAGGAGTTGCAAGCCAAGAGAACTTAGTGTAAGTCGGAGATTGAATCAGACTTTCGGGTTGGCACCGATGGATGTATAATGTTCAAAGATAGAATTTGTGTACCCAAGGTCAATGAGCTTATTCAGAAGATTCTACGAGAGGCACATAGTAGTTATTTTTCCATCCATCCGAGTAGTGTAAAAATGTATAACGACCTAATGATAATGTACTGGTGGTCGGGAATGAAAAGAGACATTTCAGAGTTCGTTTCTAAATGCCTAGTGTGTCAGCAAGTGAAAGCTGAACATCAAGTACCTTCGGGTCTACTTCAGCCTATCACGTTCCCCGAGTGGAAGTGGGATTGGATTACGATGGACTTCGTGATGGGTTTTTCGGTAACCCCGAGGAAAAGATATGTCATTTGGGTTGTTGTGGATACGCTAACAAAGTCAGCACACTTTATACCAGTGCGTACCGACTACTCCCTCGAGAAACTGGCCGACTTGTAAGTTTCTGAGATTGTGAGGCTTTATGGAGTGCCTTTGTCGATTATTTCAGATAGAGAACTAAAATTTACCTCGAGGTTTTGGGGAAAGTTACAAGAGGCATTAGGGACAAAGTTGAGTTTTAGCACGCTTTTCACCCTCAAACTGACAATCAGTCGAAAAGAGTGGTTCAGATTTTAGGAGACATGTTACGGTGTTGTGTTCTCAAATTTCAAGGTAGTTGGGAAAGGTACTTACCATTGGTTGAATTCGCCTATAACAATAGCTATCAGTCAAGTTTGAAGATGGCGCCTTATAAGGCTTTGTATGGGCGAAAGTGTCGAACGCCCTTATATTGGACTGAGCTAAGAGAAAGTCAGATTCGTGGGGTCGATTTAGTCAAAGAAACCAAAGAGAAAGTTAGAGTGATTCACAATTTTAAGGCCGCTTCGGATATATAGAAATCCTATATGGATTTGAAACGGGAAGAGATCGAATTTCAAGTCAGTGATAGAGTGTTTTTGAAAGTATCCCCGTGGAGGAAAGTTCTCAGATTTGGTAGAAAAGGCAAGTTGAGTCCTCGTTTCATAGGACCTTATGAGGTTACCCAGAGAGTAGGATCGGTTGCCCATTGATTGGTTTTGCCACCAGAATTGGAAATGATTCACGACGTGTTTCATGTGTCCATGCTACGCCGATATAGATCAGACCCTTCGCATGTGATTGCGCCATCGAAAGTTGAGATTCATCCGGACTTGACTTATGGTGAAGAGCCGGTCAAGATATTGGCTCATGAAGTAAAACAGTTAAGGAATAAGAGTATAACACTTGTGAAAGTTTTGTGGCATGGACATGGAGTCGAGGAAGCCACGTGGGAACCCGAAGAGACTATGAGAGATCAATACCCAAAGTTATTCACTGGTAAGATTTTCGGGGACGAAAATCCTTAAGCGGGAGTATTGTAACAGCCTAATTTTGGGGATCAATGGTTTCGAGACCACAAATCCAAAGTTGGGAAAATTATTTTAGTATTAATTTAAAAGTTATAGCATGTTTATAGAAGTGTATGAAAAGTTTGGTGAGTTAATTCTGACGTTTGTGAGCCCATTACGAAAAAGGACTAAATCGTATAAAGTGTAAATGTCCTATTTTGATAGCTAAAGGTGTCATATAGCTAGAAAATCATAATTTAGGGTCTTTAAAGGGCAATTAGCCCCTTAAAGGAAGCTTGGCCGGCCATAGGGGACAAATTGATGAGAAAGTCAAAATTAGGTGGTTTTTTATCACCAATTTTGACTAGTTTTAAATAAAATAAACAACAAAAGGTTTCATCCTTTTCCCTCTTTCTTCTTCCACCAAAAAATTGGCAATTAGAGGGGTTTTTGATGCTTGAAAATTTCAGCAACTCCAAGCCTTCACAAGTAAGTGATGTTCATGATTTTTCTTAATGATTTTTTTTACATTTTTGGACCCCTAGAAGCATGAGCTTTCAAATGAGGGTACTATTTTGAAAAATGATTAAAAGTTTAAGGTTTTTCCATGAAGGGATTTGTAGTGTTTAGCTAGGCTTATGATACGAAGAAATTCGATAAAAATAGAATTTCGGGATCAGGGGTAAAATGGTCATTTTACAAAAGTCTAGGGGCAAATTGGTCATTTTCCAAAAGATGTGTATTGTTGATTGCTTAGTTCTATTTAGTGAATAAATAAGTACATTTTACAATGATAGATCAACAATTACCAAATCCAAACCTAGACCAGGGGAAAGCTAAGCAAATCGACTAAATCAACTAGTCGCCACATTTTGTAATCCGTGGTAAGTTGTATGTAAATAATGCAACTACATTGCTAATGTATGTGTTGAATTGTATTTGAATTAATATAACATGAATTGCTTAATTGTAGAATTGAGAAAGTATGATGATAATAGAGATAGTAGAGCTCCCGTTTGTACCTAGAAAGAAATCGGATATTCATGCCATGACATATAGGTTGTTGTGGGCTAGTATAAGACATGTCTGGGACATGCATCGGCCACACTACGAGAGCCAGTGTAAGACCATGTCTGGGACATGGCATCGGCATTGAGACGAGTACGAGTGTAAGACATGTTTGGGACATGCATCGGCCTCGAGACATAAGCTAGTGTAAGACATGTCTGGGACATGCATTAGCTACGAGATAATAGTCAGTGTAAGACCATGTTTGGGACATGGCATCGACTTGAGATATGAGCCTGTGTAAGACCATGTCTGGGACATGCCACCGGCACCCTACCCTATGTTTGAGGCTTATCAAATACCCGATAAAGTTCTGAATGATTCAACAGTGAGAGATACAGTTTAAGCTATTGAGTAAGGTATAATTGTGTTGTGAGTGGTACAGGTACCTATTTGAAATGTATAAGATATAAACCCGATATATGCTATGAGATTTATATGGATATTGATGAGTAAGTTATGCTTATACCCACTTTTGTGTTACGAGTATGTTGATGAATGGTAAGGTTGTTGTTGAATATTTATTTATGTGCAACTTACTAAGCTTTATGCTTACTTCTTCTCCTTTCCTTTTTCCTATTGTGCCACCTAACTAGCTCGAGGATCATCGGACGTCGGAGGCAATGATCACACTATAAGTTGAATCACTTTGCATAGTTAGACTATTTGTTTTTGAGAATGACATGTATAGAGCTAGACTTTGATGTTTTGAGTCTTTGAAAAAAAATTGCCAAATGTGTTGGCATGGGTGATTTCCTTTCATTTTGTATTAAGCCTTAAATGATGTCTAATATTCATTTTGATAAATGCAAATGTTGTTTATTGTGCCTGTTTTTGTTGCATGAAATAGTTTTGTATTGGTTTTGGTTGCTATTGCGTAGGTGGTGTAAGTAAGGGTGGCAAAGAGGCTTGGTAAATAGCCTTATATTGTCCACATGGGTAGACACACAGGCGTGTGTCCAGGCCGTGTGTGACACACGGTTTGCCCCATGGGCATGTGGTCCAGTCGTGTGTCCCCTGCACATAAATTTTTAAGTTAGTATGTATGGTAGTAAACACATAGGCAGAGACACAGCTGTGTGTCTCAGCCGTGTGAAGGACATGGCCTAGCATATGGGCGTGTGTGTAACAGTCTAATTTAGACCCTAATCGAAATGGTGGTTTCGGGACCACGAATCTGAGTTAGAAAAATATTTTTAAAATTTATTTTGGTGTTTATAATGTGTGAATTTGTGTGTGCTAAATTTTCGTTTTAAAATTTTATCGTTTCGATGCCTGATTTAATAAAAAGGACTTAATCGCATAAAATGTAAAAGTAGCTAGCTAATTGAGTAAGTGTCGAATTGTTATTGTCTTATTAATGTGGAGTCCTTAAAAGGAAATTGAACCATTAAAAGGTAGCATGGACGGTTTTGGGTTTAAAATATATGGTTTACTTGTTAATTTGATAAGGTTAAATTTGTAAATGATGTAATAATATGTATATAATAAAAACATAAAATTAAAATAAGCCATGCATTCATCTTTTAATGGCAAAATGTTGTAAGAAAGAAAAGAAAAAAAGAGTTTGAAGGTTCGGCCCTTTGTTAAGCTTAATTAAGGTATGTAACTAGCTCGGTTTTTGATAATTTTTACATTTTTGAGATCGCTGCTTCGAATACTATCCGACCCATGCTAGAATTTTTGATTTTGATGAATGTTTTGAGTTATTCCATTGATGAATATTTGTGTTT
Organism: Gossypium longicalyx; assembly: GCA_025698465.1. NCBI lineage: Eukaryota > Viridiplantae > Streptophyta > Magnoliopsida > Malvales > Malvaceae > Gossypium > Gossypium longicalyx. The sequence goes on along the minus strand of CM047002.1, from coordinate 57,929,878 downwards.
TGTGATGTTTGATGATGAAATATTAAAGATATGATTTAGATTAACATGTTTTGTATTGGAGTTTTTGATGATTTTGAGTAATAGGGACTAAATTGTAAAAATAATAAATTGAGGAACTAAAATGTGAAATAAATGAAATATATGGACTAGTATGAGTATAAGGAACATTCTGCCTAAGCATGTTATATGCAGATTTTGTGTATTTTGTGTTTTATGCAACAAGGACTAAATTGTAAAAAATGTGAAATATTTGGGGTAAAAGTGAAATTTTCCCATTTGTGTGTTTATGGATGAATTTGGTTGAGTATTTTAATTAATAAGTTTAATTTATATTCAATTAGATCAAGAAAAGAGAAAATCAGATTTAGACCGGGGGAAAACTAAAGTTGTCAACTAGCCGATCCGTACCGATTTTCATTGTCCGAGGTAGGTCTTTAAGCAATTAAACATTGTCTATTTTGAATGTAAAATGGTTTAATATGATGACTAAAAATTTATAGATTTATAGTAGAGTTAGCCGAATATGATTAAGCATGGAAATTATGTATTTGAGCTTAATTCGACTGAGTTATAACATTTGAAAGTCTGTATGAACTATATGGCATATTTGGAATTTTTGATAAGTGAATTGTTTATGAGACAACTTTATAATAGTGATATTCGGGCTTTGAGCCTAGCAAGCCTTTTGCTGGTGAATTAAATCGGTGTTATGCATAGCAGGCTTACTGCCGGTGTATAAAAATCAAACTTTGAGTTTAGCAGGCCTTGTGCCGGTGTGAGATACAGGCTTATGCCTAGCAGGCTTTATGCCGGTGATTTATCATAAGTTTATGCCTAAAATACTTCATGCTGATATGCTATTTGAGTAAGTAAATCGAGCTAAATGGCCAGGTATGAATTGACTTGTTGCCTATGTGAGATAAGCTAAGTAAGTACTTTGAATAATTGTGTTAAATGAAGTATGATAGAAATGAAAAATATGTGTGAGATTAGTATGTGTGTTCGGCCTTGTGACTAAATAATTTGAACATCAATGAAATGATTCTTCACTATGTGTATACGAGTGACTATGTATATTCGGCCATATAGGTAATGTACATATGTGATGTTATACATGATTTTGTGTATTCGACCAAATAGTGATGTTTGAATATGAAGTTAAATCTTGTTTTGTGAGCTTGTGTAAATGAGTGGAAGTAAATTTGAATGTGTAATGATATTTGGCTTTGAAAATTGAATGAAAATTTGTAAAATTTAACCTTATAAGTATTTGGCCAAAGTGATAGTTATGTTAAACATATGTGGTTACGGAATGTATAAGTTGAGACTAAAGATGGCATTGATATAGTAAATTGGTTTAGTTTAAATTTAAGGAGTTGACTATATTATTGAGTTGTTATTTGCTTATGACTTACTAAGCTATGATAGCTTACTCTGTGTGTACATGTTTACTTTGTTTTGTAGATTTTTAATTCACGTTACAAGCTCGGGGATCGTCAGCAAAGTTCATCACACTCTCTATAGCTTTGGTATTTAAATATTTGAATTCGAACTATGGCATGTATAGGCTGGAGTGTGTGTTCAATAAAGTTGAATTATTGGTAATGTATGTTTATTAGCCATGCAAAAAATGGCTTAACTATTTTGCTTGAATTCAGTTTTGGCATAATTGTGGTTTAAGTCCATTTTTATTATTATGCTATGTGCCATAAATGATTATAATTTGTGTTATGTGTTTATATATTAATGTTAGTTAATGATTTTGGATGAAGTATGAAGAAATCGGTCGTAAGTATGTTTGATTGCTTTGGATATGTTTTATACTAATATATATTTAGTGTATAAGTGCATTTGATCACCATCTTTAGTCTTAGTCTTTTATGTTTTTAGTTGTCATGTTTAATGAACTTAGTTCTGGTAATTCGGTGATGAAATCTTTTGGATGTGTTCATGGTTTTTAGTAATAAAATTCGGTTATGAAATGCAATAGGTAATAAAAATGTCCCATGAATATTTTAGTCAATTGTTTTGTATGCAATTAAATGTTAAGTATGGCTTATAATTTTAGGGTAAATTGCGTACTATGTATATATGAAATATTAGCATATTCGGCCATGTTATAATGTACTAAAGTTGCATATGTAATTGCATATTAAATTATGCAATATGATTTCGTCTGGTTTATTTATGAGATTGTGTAGAAGTTGTTAATTGATTTGTTTGATATACAATTAATGAAATGGAAATTGGCATATATTTGATGTATGAAGTGATGTGTTATGATGGAATATGATTTAATTATGAAAATGGCATTAAGGTGATTGATATAAAGAAATGAACTTTAAGAATTTTTAAATATGTGAACATAGTTTTATATATATATACAAGTTTGGTTCAAATTTGGTAATTATGGAACATGTTCATTCTAGTTTTGATATTTGTTCGAATTGAATTAGTTGAAATTTTGAATGTGCTTATTTACGATCTCTATTCAGCAAAGTAGGATCATTTCTGCATTGGAATTATGGTTAATGTATTCAAAATCGAAATAAGTAAATTACCAAAATTTGTGTTTGGTAAGTTTTAAATATTTTGATATTCTTGGTGGTATGAAAGGTGAGAAAAGTCAGTTTAGTTTGTAGTATGTGTGGAAATGCCTCGTTAACCCAATCCGACGACGGATATGGGTTAGGGGTGTTATAGTGTGCCTTGGCCGTGTGACCCTTAAGAATTACTTACGTCAAAAATAGAATGTCCAGGTTTTTGCACACAGGCTAGGACACGGGCATGTCATGGCCATGTGAATGACACAGGCCAGGGACACAGGCATGTTCCAGGCCGTGTGAAAACCCCTGTAGGTGTGAACTTAGAATTAATTCCACACGGGTGAAGACACAGGCATGTCCATGTATTTCTTGGGCCATGTCAGCCACACGGGCCAATAGCACGACCGTGTCGAAATAGTCACACGGGCATGTTGCCCCTCCCGCATAGGCGTGTGCCCTTGTGTCAAGTGTTATCTTTCTAAGGTTGGCTAAAGAACCCGAATTGGTCCCGAATGATTTCCACAGTGTGTTTTCGGCCACGTACGGCCATATTAAGGATGTGTTGATAAGTTTGGGGAAGTTTTAAAATTTTCCAAGTCTCGGAGACTTAGAAATGGTTGTAAGCATGAGTTTAAGTTAGGTAACGCCTCGTATTCCGTCCCGACGTAGTATAAAGGTATGGGCTGTTACATTTACCACTCCAAATTGTGAAGGACAGAACCAATCCGCCTCAGAATATGAAATCGGTAGGAAGAAGGGGAATTTATCTGAAAATAGATCATAGGTGGGGTAGTGATTCAAGAAGAGAAAGAGAGGAACAGTGCACAAATAATTAAAAACCGAAGGAAGAACAAATACGACAGAGGCTTACCTAAAAATGTTCAGCCAAAGGAGGGACGATCGAATAAAGGGGAAGAGGTAGTATGCGACCAAAAATACAAAGTGAAAAGTGTTTAGAATAGAAAGGGTTGAGGTAGAGAAGAAAAAGAATCACTGCATACTTGCCAAACCAAAACAAAGAAAAATGGGAAGAGTTGGTGAGGTATTTAGCCAAAGTGACTTAATGCCAGAGAAAAGAAAAGCAAAGGTAGTTGGTGGACAAAAACGTTGGAGAAGAACAACCCAAAAGACTGAAATAATTAGAACCCCTGAATGATCCCTACTACCAAACTGTCCCACAATTGAACATAAACAAAATAGTCAAAACCAACAGACGGGAATTCGGCAGCAAGGAGAAAAGAATCAAACAAAAATTACCAAACCCCCAATGATTGATCAAAAACTGAAAATTGCCAAGAGTGAGAGTCCTTATTCAGCACACCCTCTTCCACTCCCTTCAAACTCCTAACTTCTCTCCCCTTATCACTCCTAAAATCCCTCAAGCATATCCCAGCTATCCAAATCCTTACTAGATGAAATCCCCTCCAACAATTCCCTAGAATTTGACCACACTCCACACACCCCTCAACACCCCAGTTTCTGTCCAACTATAACACTTCCCCAGTGCCAGTAGCAAAGCAAAATAAAATATTCTTCTGCGTTGTCAAGCCTCGAACTTCAGATCTCCTAGAACACTCCACACTCCCTTAACCACTAGGTCAGTAGACTTTTTATGGCACATCTTATCCACATTTATTTAAGAAGCCTACTATCTAGAGCCAGGGTTTATTCAACTAGAAACAATTTTTTTTTCTCAAGCTAAGGCTTGAACCCATGACTTCCAAGACACTCCTAGAGCACTAAACCACTAAGGCAAACATACATCCATATCGCAAACACACAAAACTAATTTTAACAGGGTTTTTGGGATTTGGGGCATTACATTTAGTCATATAGTCCCTAACACAAGCACTTGGGGCTAAAAACAAACATTAAAAGTGGTTCAAGACTAAATCGTGTACTTAAGAGATTTATAGAAAAACATGGAAAATTTTCAAAGTGCAAGGGACACACGCCCGTGTCACAGGTTGTGCAGACATTCGAAATGGGATCACATGCCCGTGTTCGACCTTGTGTAACTCACCAACTTGGGTCACATGGCCAGACCACACGCCCATGTTCCAGGCCTTGTACCCTTTGAAATGGCCTCACACACCCGTGTGCCAGGCCGTGTGCATATTTAAGGGTATATTGACTTCTGACATACGGCCAACCCACACACCCGTGTGGTAGGCTGTGTGAAGCTACTGACTTGATTTCTAAAGAAGTATCAGGGGACACACTGTAACAGCCCGGTTTAGACCTTAGTCAGAATAGTGGTTTCAGAACAACAAATCAAAGGCCGTAAAATTATTTTAATATTATTTTCTATCCTTACAACATGATATGTGATATGTGTGAAAATTTCGTGTGAAAATTTTATTGATTATGTGTTTGATTTTATAAAAAGGACTTAATCGCGTAAAGCGTAAAAGTTGAATTCTATAAGTTAAATGCATTAAATGACTATAGATTTTAATTGTTTGAGTACTTGAATGGTAATTATACCATTTAAGTGTTAGTGGACTTTTATGGGAGTTGGTATTGTTGAAATTTGTTTTAAATTAAAAGGTTAATATTGTAAATTGTGAATAAAGTGTATTAAAATAAATAAAACAAATCAATAAGTTAGTGGGTGTTCATCTCTTATGGCCGATTTTGAGAAGAAAACAAAGCCATTTAAATTGTTTAACGATTCGACACTTCGAAGTTAAAATTGAGGTATGAATTTTGTTTGGTTTTTGATAATTTTTACATTTTTCAGATCGTTGCTTCATAAATTAGCTAGCCCATGCTTTAATTTTCAGAATTGATGATGAATTTGAGATTTGCCATTGTTGATAATGTGATGAATTTGTTTTTTGATGATGAAAAATAAATCTTTGTTGATAGATTATTATGTTTAATTAAGTGGTTTTTGATAAAAATGTGTATTAAGGACTAAATTGAGAAATTTGTAAATTGAGGGATCAAAATGTGAAATAAATTGAACTAATGGACTGCTAGGGACCCAAGGTGAATTAGGCCTAACATGGGCGTAATGAAATTTTGAGTATTTTGTGTTGTTTTGAAATAGGGATTAAATTGTAAAAATGTGAAATGTTAGGGGCTAAATGCAAAATGTCTAAATTATGTATTTTTGGATGAAATTGAATGAATATGTTATTAAACAAGCCAAATTTTTATTGAATTAGATTAAGAAATGAGGATATTAGATTTGGATGGGAGAGTCGAAAATTGTCGAATAGTCGTTCTAGTCCGTTCGTGTTAGTACGAGGTAAGTTCATAAGTAAATAAATGTTGTTAATTTGAAATGTATGTGCATTATATGTGCTGAATTAAGTTGTAAAGAAATATATAAGTGATGCTTAATTGAATTGAGCTTTGGAGAATCTATTTCGACCATGGATTAATTGAATATGTGAAATTGAGAAAGTTCTGATAATGTGACAACGTCTGAAAAGCCCCGTACGAACCGTGGGAATAGTTAGGATACATATGTCATGACATAGGATTTCGATATATGTTATCATGTAAGACCACGTCTGGAACGTTGACATCAATTTGTGATTTACGTGTAAGACTATGTCTGGGACATTGGCATCATATTTGATTTCATGTAAGACTCTATCTGGGACAGTGGAGTCGATATTTGATTACATGTAAGACCACATCAGAGACGTTTGCATTGTACGAGCTTATGATCTATCCAAGTATCCTTATTGATTTCGAACGGTTCAACAAGCATTCTGAGAAATGAATAACCATGTGAAATTATATCCGATTCAGGTACATGAGATTTGTTATGAAATTCAAAAATGAAAGGTGAGTATGTATCATATGACCATACGTGAAATATATGACAACGAATGTTATGAATGTATATAAATAAATGATGTGTTATTGATAAACCGTAAAATATACATATTTTACCCCATGCTTAGCATATTTATGGATGATTTTTCCTTGGTTTTATTGAATTCGATGCTTCTAATCCTTTAAATTCATGTTTTAAACTTAGGTGAGCATAGAAAGGAGAAAAGAGTGAGAAACAGGCCAAACAGGGCCAAATTCAGCTTAGCACATGGCCTAAGCACTTCCACACGGGTGATCCACACGCCCGTGTGTGACACACGAATAGACTACATGCCTGTGTGTCATGGCCGTGTTGACATTAAACCAAGTCAGAATTGCACACGGCCTGAGCACCTTCACACGGGCGTGGCACACGGCCGTGTCCCTATCAAGCCCAAGTCTAGTTCTACTCGGAAAAGACTACTTTTGAGGGTTTTGAAGCATTCTGAAGCCTATATAAACACCCTAGAAGAGGAATAAAAGGGGGACGTAGAGTAGAAAGAGGAAATACTCAAAGATAGCCATCGGGATCACTTCGGAGGAGGATCTGCATCAAGGCTGAAGATTTCCATCCAATTTCCTAGAAATTCTTTTGGTTTCTTTATGTTTTGATATTTTCCAATTTTTGAGATGTTTTCCGTAATTATGAACTAAACTCCTTGAATACCTAAGGGAGAGGAAACCTAAGACGAATCTTATTACTCTTTGATTTATATGATAAATACTTATTCTTATTCTTAATTGTGAGTTTATCCCTTGTTTTAATATTCCAGGATATTAATTCAAATTTTTGATGTGCTTATTTAGTGGAGAAAAAGTCCCTTTTTAAGAGTAGATAATTCATAATTAAGCGGAGTTGCATGCAATCTTAGAGATAGGACAACATAAATCTATCGGATTAGAGTCAAATATAATAAGGGAATCTATAGATCGAGTTAATGTGACAATAGGGGTTTTAATTAGAAAGAGATTTCAATTAATCAACCTAGAGTCAGTTGTTCTTAGTCTGGAGAGAGATATTAAAATAAATCAGGGATTTCTACAGATTAAGACAAGTGAATAAATCGTCTCATTCAGAAGTAATAAGTGAAGTATAGGTGGATTCTTTCTTAGGTAATGCCTTCTCCATAGGTTTTCCAAAAGTATTTTCCCACTTCAATCTCTGTCGTAATCTTACATAATTAGATAATTAGTTTTAGTTTAAAAACACCCTTTAATTCTTAGGCTAGATAATAAAAAGATAGTAATTACTAGTACTTTTAGTCCTTTTGGATATGATATTTTCGGTCTTACCATAACTATACTACTGTTCGATAGGTGTGCTTTCCTTAGTTGAATTTTTAGTTAGTTTCACGACCATCAAGTTTTTGGCACCGTTGCCGGGGACTAAGATATTAGGAACACTTAATTTTTATTATTTTAGCCATTTTTTATTTTAATTGCAATTTAATTTTGTTTTTATTTTTTAATTCTCTTTACTAATTTTTCTTTTCATTACTTATGACAGGTTTTTATAGTTTATGATTAGAAGAAACCCGTCAGGACCTTTGCTTTTTGACAGTGAGATCAAGAGCACAGCTTGCAGAAACTGAAGAGAAATAAGGCGAAGATTACAATACATAGAGGAAGGGCAAGAGGACGATATGCATACTACAACCGAGGAGATGGCTGAAAATCAAAATAATCTACTACCTCCTGTGGTTGTCGCAAATCCAGTAGATCAGAATCCTGCTCCTTGTACTATGTATGATTATGCTAAGCCTACTTTAATAGGAACTAAATCGAGTATAGTTAGACCTACTGTTGCTGCAAATAATATTGATTTGAAACCTAACAGGAATCAAATGATACAACAGTTTGTCCAGTTTGATGGTTTGCAAGACGAGGATCCAAACATTCATTTAGCGATTTTTTTGGAATTCTTTGACAGTTTTAAGATAAATGGTGTTTCTAACGATGCCATTCGCCTTCAGTCATTCCCTTTTTTCATTAAGAAATAAGGCTAAACAATGGTTGAACTCGTTACCACGAGGGTCAATCACCACTTGGGAACAAATGACCGAAAAATTTGTGCTTAAATATTTTTCGCCAGCTAAAACGGAAAAATTAAGGAATGATATCTCTTCTTTTGTGCAGATGGATCTAGAAACTTTTTATGATGTATGGGAGAGATATAAGGACTTATTAAGAAGGTGCCCTCACTATGGGTTACCTCTATGGCTGTAGGTTCAGACTTTTTATAACGGTGTGAACCCCTCAACAAGGCAACTTATCGACACAGCCATCGGTGGAACTTTAAACAAAAAAACACCTGAAGAGGCTTACAAATTTATCGAAGAGATGTCACTGAATAGCTATCAATGGCAAGTCATGAGAACAAAGCCGACAAAAATAGCTGGTGTTTTCAACCTCGATACGGTCACTATGCTATTTAACCAGGTAGAACTTTTAAATAAAAAGATTTATGGTTTGTATGGTTCTACTCAGGTGCATCCAGTAATGAGATGTGATTCAAATGGAGGAGGAATACACAACACAGATTATCCATCCTTCAACCCTAGCACCAGGGAGGAACAAGTTCACTATATGGGTAATAGTCTTAGACCTCAAAATAACCCGTATAGTAACATTTATAATGCAGGTTGGAGGAACCATCCCAATTTTGCGTGGGGTGGTCAAGGAAATCAAAGGCCACAACATCCCCTAGGCTTTCAACAACCACCTTACCAATAAGAGAAGAAATCGAACCTTGAAGAGATGCTCACAAAATTCATCTCGGTGTCAGAAACACGTTTTCAGAATACTGAAACAACGCTTAAGAATTAGCAAGTGTCGATTCAAGGGCTCGAAACTCAAATAGGACAACTTGCTAAGTTGATTTCTGAATGACCACAAGGTGGCCTACCAAGTAACACTAAAACTAACCCAAGTGAGCAACTTCATGCCATTACTGTGCACAATGATGAAGGGTTAGATGAAGCTAAACCGAAATTGAGGCAAGACAATATGGAAGATATAGGTAAGGTTGATGCAAGCAATGGTACACAGAAGCCGGTAAGCAAGGAATAAAAACCTCGTGTACCATACCCTAAGGCAACAAGGAGAGACCATATGGACGAACAATCTGGTAAATTCCTTAAATCATTAATAAAATTACATATTAACTTACCATTTATTGAAACTCTTTTGCAGATGCCAAACGTAGTAAAATTTTTAAAGGAGCTTTTGGCTAATAAATGAAAGCTAGATGATTTGTCGAACGTGGAATTAAACGCAGTTTGCTCAGCCATTCTACAGAATAAGCTACCCAACAAGTTAAAAGATCGAGGGAGTTTTGCGATTCCTTGCTTAATTGGTAGTTTTAATATTAATATTGCATTAGCTGATTTAGGGGAGAGTATTAATGTCATGCCCTATAAAATGTTTAAACAACTCGGTCTTGGGAAACCCAAACAAACTAGGATGAGCATTCCATTAGCAGATAAAACAATTAGATTTTCTAGGGGTATTATTGAAGACGTTCTTGTCAAAATTGATAAATTTATATTCCCAGTTGACTTTGTTGTTCTAGACATGGATGAGAACAGTGACGTACCACTAATTTTAGGAAGGCCCTTTTTAGCAACCCTTAGAAAACCCTTAGAAAGAACGTGTAGGAGATGACATGATTACACTTTAAGCTCGTGATTCTGCTAATATATCTAGTAAGCAAGATGGCTATACAAGTCCTGTTGATATAAATAACATTATGGCTCCAACTTCTTTTTAGAAAACCCTTAGAAAGAACGTGATAGAGCCACATTCTAGCCCATGTGACAAAAACAAAACGAGTCATGAGGAACAAAGACTACAAATCGATGTCTAGACGAATGGCGAACACATGTCAAGAAGAAACCAAAAGCACACGATGAATAAAAGCAACACCATGACAAGCGTAGGGATGAAACAACGCAATTTAAGGTTGGGGACAAAGTATTGTTAGATGAAAAGGACCCTCGAAGTGCTACTTTAGAGCACAATACAAATGGAGCAATGCCATTCATGGTACTCAAAACCTTCCCACATGGTACAATTGAGGTAACACACACTGAATTTAGAGCTTTCAAGGTAAATAATACTCGACTCAGACCTTATTTTGATAAAATTGATAGCAGAGGTGAGGAGTTTCAACTCCTCAATCCACCCTGACCACACGAAATTGAGGTAAGTCGAGCTTAGACTTTAAATAAGCACTTCTCGGGAGGCAACCCGAGCACTAACCCCACTAAATAGCATAGATTGTTTTTCCCCTTTATCTTACAATCTAACTGCAGGTATTCTTGGCACACACGGCCTAGCATACGGACGTGCTTTAGCCCGTGGGACCCTCACGGGCAAAAGACACGAGCGTGGCCATGATCGTGCTAAAATAGGACAAACATTTTCCTTAAAAATAGGATGACACATTGGCTGCGACAAATCGCCATGGCCGTGGGAGCCACACGGCCTGTAACACAGGTGTACTTGAGGCCGTTTGAGAACTTGCCCAAAAATTGAAATGGTAAACGAAGTTAGAATAGAACACGGGCTTAGGCCATGGTCGTGCGCAATCCTGACTAACTGACACGGGCGTGTTGGATTGGACACGGGCGTGGGAGGAACGAAGGGAGCACCACATGGCCATGCGATGCAACCGTGCTGGCGACACGGCCTAAACACACAGTCGTGTCCAAGGGCCATGTGCGATACTGACTTAAAGCATTAACCCACAAGCACAAATCATGACCAGTGGTGTGTCTGACCTAACACGAGCATGGGAGAAGCGAATGAATGTGCACACGACCGCGCGACGCGGCCGTGTGTACCACACGGCTTGGGAACACGGGCGTGGCCAAGGAACCGTGTTTGAAACTAACTATGATTTCACGAAAAACATGCCCAAAATGGGGCTTACACGACTGTGGCCCCTTTTAATCCCCCTAACCCTAATTTCTCCCCTTCCCCTTCACTATTCATCATCTTCCCCAACCAGCCCTCCCCTCTCCTTCCCCCTATTCCCTTTCTTCCCCTTCCCCCTCCGACCACCACGTGCTGCCGCCAGCCACCTCCCTCTCTTCCTTCTAACTTATTCCTCTCCTACCTTCACCCTTGTCTTCCTTCTCCATTTTTCTTTTTCCCTTCTTTCCCTTTCTATCCCTTGCCCCTCTCCTTTCTTTTCTTCTCTTCCCCCTCCTCCTCTGACCACCATGCGCCACCGTACACCACCGTGCCCCATCGCTAACCACCACTCTCGAATTTTTTTCTTGCATCTCTAACTCCATTTTACTATTTTAATCTTCCATATTATGTCAATTATTACTATTACTAATCTTAGTTTATCAATATTCTAGTTATTCTGCTATTTGACTGGATTATTACTACTCTTACTTTACTGCTTTTGTGATTCCTCCTTTTTCATTGATTCAAGGAAAGCTTAGGACATTAGTAAGATACTATACAAAATTTAGGACCATGTCTTTTGTTAAGTAAATTTATAATTGCTTATTTATTGAGTAATCGATTAGTTAGTTAGTTTTTTTTTCTTTCTAGGTATTATGATTCTACTTAGTTCATCTGCCTGATTAAAGTACATTTGGATGATTGTTCTTATTCGTTTGGTTGCTATGTTGATTCGAGTCATGGGATTACTTTTGCAGATACCATGATGAACCCAAAAGGAAAGAAAGCTGCGGTTTCCGCCTCTAAAAAATGAAAAGGAGCGACATCTTCCTCAGGTCCCACCACCGAGATACGACATCCATTCCTTCAGTTTTCACCAGTGCCCCAAGAGGAACTATTTTAGATTCTACGGACCCGACCCCTAGGTGTGGGCTGTTGCATCGATTGGGTCGCACTAGAGCAGGTCCACCTAGCTGATTCGGTACGGGCCCTCCTTATCACTGCCCCATGGGACTGATTCTTTGACATCATTGAGCTGACGTATCTAGAGTTCACTCTGGAATTAAGCTTGACATTTTAGATGCAAACAGTTATGGCGGAGCATGACGACCTAGGAGCAGTGCAATTTCGCCTTGGCGGTCTAGTATGGTAGCTGAGTGTCCCAGAGTTTGGCGTCGCCTTGGGACTCTATACGGATAAGTTTATGGAGGCTGAAAATTTTCTACACCTCCACCGCTATATACATTTTGCATCTACGAGATGTTGGTCAGCCTTGAGACCTGCTACAGGCATCTATAACCCCAGCCGCTCAAAGGCATTGGCTCTACCCCCAGCTCTACAATATCTTCATGCCCTCCTAGCACACACCTTGACAAGGAGGCGAGAAAGCACTGGCGCCGTTAATACTCATGACGCATACTTCTTGTGGAGCATGAGCAACGGGCACGTTTTTTATCTCACCTACTTCATCGCCCTTGCCTTTCGCCATCAAATCGAGCGACACCGAAAGGGAGTCATCAGTCTTGTCCCATATTTGACTCGTTTAGCGTGATACTTTGGGCTCCTGAATACAGCAGCATAGTCCTCTTCACTCACGCTCATTGGCCAGATATCCCCACAGGGCATCCAAAGTATGCTCCATATGCGGATGACTAAGCGTCGTCGTGGGTTCGACTCTCCTTAGTACCAACTTGCACGAGCCACCGATAAGGATGGTGCCGAGGATATTCTTGATGATATCCCTGCATTTCTAGAGGACCCACCTTCTCAGCCACCACCGAGTCACCGACTAGTTCATGCAGCTGCTTCATTGTCTGAAGTTTCAGACCGCCTTCATCGCTTTGAGCAATATTGCACTCAGCGATTCGACAGCATCGAGGCGACTTTACAACAAATTTGCCAACATTTTCACATATCACCTTTAGCACCACCACCTCAGGATTCAGCTGTCGACAATGACTTTTAAGTCCATTTACTTTTCAACTTGTTTTTCTTTTTATTTTATTTTTATTTTTGCATTTATTTTGCACTTTATTTATCATTTTCTTACAAGACTTTTATTAATATAATTCGAATTTTATTTTCTCTACTTTTTTCATTATGACTAACGATAACAACCCTATAAATATAAATCCCTTAAATATTACTGATGGCATCGTAGTTTCAAAAGGTTCAGTCGATGGGTGCTACTCATGAATAAACAAACAATCCTCCTCGACTGCCATGTCCTGTTCGACCACGACCATAGCCACCACGACACCGACCACCACGATAACCTCTTCGCTGGGCACTGTGATTGTGGAACCCAACCTCTACCACCACCTTCACCTATGTCTACATATCACATACACATCATTTTCATTGTCTCTAAACCGATTTTAGCTCTTTTAATGATTACATCCAAAAATTCAGGGTAGTTTTGCTTTTCTCCCTCTCTTATGATATTATGCTTATATTGCTATAATCTATCTTTGTACATTGAGGACAATGTACATCTTAAGTGTGGGGAGGTTATTTATGTGATTATCAGAAAATCCCTGAACTTTTATCTTGTTCTCAAATAATCTTCTCATATCACTTTTAGAATGAATTTTGATTGATTTATGATTTTTATTGATATGTTTTGAATTAAATCATAGGTAACTGTGCATTGATTGTTTAAACTTTAAGACATTAGAGAATCAAGCATGATAAGTTGACTTTTGAGAATTAAAATTGCTAGGTTGTTTCCCTGAATTGAGGTATTATCTTGAAGTTTTGAATTCACAGGATTGACATCAAATACCCATAATTTTTGTGAGCTTTTGAGCCTTTTAGAGAATATATCCTTCTTGCTCACTGATTTTCTTGGTTAAGAGTGTGTCAACATTGATTTGTTATTTTAGAACTTGCTTCAATTATACATGTCAAGACCACACCTTCGATTTGATATACTAAAATGATAAAGGCACTTAGGTTTTAACCCATTTACTCCATAAAAAGCCTACCCATATAATTGACCCCTAGTGAACCCCTTTGAAGCTTAACCATTGTTTCTTGATTTTCCCCTTAATATTAACCCACAACTTAACCCTTTTTTGATTCGTTAAGAATTTTTCCCTTCTCATTGACTCCTTTTTATCGAGATTTGACTTGAATAGTTAACCAACTATGTTCGTTCATTCCAGTTGCCGAATTATTTCTTATTATGTGATATTTATTCAAATTACATATTGTTCTAAAGAGCTTGGATAAGTTAAAGTCATTATATTGAGAGAAAAACTCAATTCATTAGTTTTGGTTAGTGTTAAATCTGGCACTTGTTTGTAATTCAACAATTAGCTTCATTTTTCTAAGTATGGTAAGCTATTAAAATAATCTCAATTCTAACCCTCTTTTTCAGCCGTTATCTAGACCTTTAACCCAATCTCCATAACAACCCGGTTAAAGACCTTTTGATTTGTGTATCATCTCATAATAGTGGTGGAGATTTGATTTTCATGCAAGCCTATGGTAAAAACCTTTCATGTTTGACTATTGAGTGCTTAATTATTGAACCTTAAACACTTTGAGTGATTTGAGTGAATCTTTAGCAAGGATGTCAACCCTTGCCAATTTGGAATTAAAGGTAATTACTTAGATAAAGGGGGATACCTATGATTTTATGATTGAAATGCTCAATTCGGATTGTTTGAAACTTTAATGTTCTTATAGTTAAGCTCTTAATGTATGAATACTCGTGGATTATTTCGAACATTCTTAATGAGAATTATAAGTTAAGAAGTATTTATTTTAATTGTGAGCTGAGGATTTTGCTTGAGGACAAGCAAATGCTTAAGTGTGGGGATATTTGATAAACCGTAATATATACATATTTTTACACAATGCTTAGCATATTTATGGATGATTTTTCCTTGGTTTTATTGAAATCGATGCTTCTAATCTTTAAATTCATGTTTTACACTTAGGTGAGCATAGGAAGGCGAAAAGAGTGAGAAGCGACCCAAAAACGGACAAAATGGGTCAAATTCAGCTTAGCGTACGGCCTAGGCACTTCCACACGGGTGATCTACAAGCCCGTGTGTGACACACGGGTAGACCACACACCCATATGTCATGGCCTTGTCGACATTAAACCAAGTCAGAATTGTACACGGCCTGAGCACCTTCACACGGGCGTGGCACATGACAGTGTCCTTTTCAAGCCCAAGTCTAATTCTACTCGAAAAAGGCTACTTTTGAGGGTTTTGAAGCATTCTAAAGCCTATATAAACACCGTAGAAGAGGAATAAAAGGGGGATACAGAGTAGAAGGAGGAAATACTCAAGGACAGTCATCAGAATCACCTTAGAGGAGGATCTACATCAAGATTGAAGATTTCCATCCAATTTCCTAAAAGTTCTTTGGGTTTCTTTATGTTTTGTTGTTTTCCAATTTTTTAGATGTTTTCCATAATTATGAACTAAACTCCCTAAATACCTAAGGCAGATGAAATCTAAGACGAATCTTATTACTCTTTGATTTATATGATAAATACTTGTTCTTATTCTTAATTGTGATTTTAACCCTAGTTTTAATATTCCAGGATATTAATTCAAGTTTTTGATGTGCTGGTTAAGTGGAGAAAAAGTCCCTTTAAGAGTAAATCATTCATAATTAAGCGGAGTTGCATGAAATCCTAGAGATAGGATGACATAAATCCGCCGGATTAGAGTCAAATCTAATAAAGGAATCCATAAATTGAGTTAATGCGACAATAGGGGTTTTAATTAGAAAGAGATTTCAATTAATCAACCTAGAGTCAGTTGTTCTTAGTCTCGAGAGAGATATTAACATAAATCAGGGATTTCTACGAATTAAGACAAGTGAATAAATCGTCTAATTCAGAAGTAATAAGTGAAGTCTAGGTGGATTCTTCCTTGGGTATTGTCTTCTTTATAGGTTTTCCAAAAGTATTTTCCAACTTCAATCTCTGTCGTAATCTTAGATAATTAGATAATTAGTTTTAGTTTAAAAACACCCTTTAATTCTTAGGCTAGATAATAAAAAGATAGTAATTACTAGTACTTTTAGCCCTTTTGGATACGATATTTCTGATCTCACCATAACTATCCTACTATTCGGTAGGTGCACTTGCCTTAGTCGAATGTTTAGTTAGTTTCACGACCATCAGTTATATATGCTTGTTATATGAAATTGTGGTTCTATGTTTTTGGCATGAGATATATGAAATATGAAACATGGCTTTGATGTATGATTTCTTGGTTCAAAAACTTGAACAGTTAATGAAGCTAAAATGGTTGAGTTGGCTATATGGTTCACATATAAAAATTTGGTTTATGTGAATAAGGGAATTGTGATTGTTTGAGTTTAGAAGTGTTTATAAAGAATTTGATAGAATCTTATGTATGATTTGTAATAAATGAACATAGTTTGATTGGCGATGTAATGAATATGTGCGAACTTGACTTATATGATTGAGTTAACGGTTGTTATTCGAATCTTAAAGCATGGTTATATGTTCATTGATAAATAAAATAAGTGGAGTTATTTAATGTATTTGATGTGGTTATATAAATTTCTGAGTACAATAAATGTATACGTGATTGAGATTTGATAAATTCGATTTAGTGATATTGGTTTATAGATATTATTGAAATGATTTATTTACTTATGGCTTACTAAGATTTCAAAGCTTACTCTGTATGTTTTTCCTATGTCTATAGAGTTTCAGAGACATGCTCGGGTTGGAAGTTGTAGGAGATGTTATCACACTATCCGATTATCGCTTCGGTAAATAAAAGATTTGAGTTTTGCTTATATGGCAAGTATAGGCTAGTTTTGAGATGGTTAATTTTGATTTATATATATATATATAGCTATGCGAAAATGGCTTAATCATGATGCTAATATTGTGAATATTTTGTTATGTTTTAAGCTCATTTTGGGAAGTATGTTTCATGGTTTATATGTATGGTGTAATTGATTATATGATTTGGCTTGAACTTTAAGTTAAAGGTGATATGTTTTGTGATATGTATATGGCCAAGTGAAATGGTCATTTTGGTATGTTCATATTTGAGATTTGGTAATGTTTGACATATGATTTTAGTATGTTTTGCTATAGGGAATGAACATGAAATTGGTTGAAGATATTATAAATTGATTGATACATGTTTAGAGATGAATTTGGCTGAAAATGTTGCAATTATGATGCTTGACTTTGTACTTGTAGCGATGACGCAAAATGGGTGGTAAATTGGCTTTGCAAATAGCCTATTTTTGTCCACACGGGCAGAGACACCGACGTGTGTCTCAGCCATGTGTGACACATGGTTTTGTTACACGGTCGTGTGTTCCCTAGGGTACCCTAACTTATAGTTTTGACATGGCCTAGACACATGAGAGTGTCTATTGGCCGTGTGTGGTACACGGGCTGGGACATGGGCATGTGGTCGGCCGTGTGACATAGGTTAGTAGCCTCCCTAATTTTCACACGGCCTGGGACACGGGTGTGTCATGTGGCCATGTGGACAAGTCAGTAAGTATACCCTGTATTGCCACGGCCTAGACACACGGGCGGGTATAATGTCGTGTGAGGCATAAGGCCTGTTCACACGAGCGTGTGACCTTTATAACATTGAAAAATGTTTAAGTTTTAAAATTTTTTTCATGAGCTTGGTTTAATCCCGACCCTTTTTTAAAGCATGTTTAAGGTCTCGTAGACCTATATAAAGGACAATTGTGAATGATTATTATTGTTTTGATTATGTTATGCTTAAGTATATGTAAATGTTCTGTTATGTCCAGTAACACCTTTAATCCTAATCTTGCGATGGATAAGGGCTAGGAGTGTTACACACACGGCTGTGTCACCTGACCGTGTGTCACACATGGCTAAGACACACGCCTGTGTCTCTGCCAGTGTGGAAAAAAATAGGCCATTTTCCAAGCTTTATTTCTCACCCAAAGTGGTACCAACCTAAACATACCAAATAGCTTATGACCATATCATCAATAGGAGGGACTTAAATAGCAGTCTAATACCGGTATAGCGGCTACTATATAAAGGTGGCGGCATTGTCTGAAACCACTACTGCTGAAACCGCTATTATGTTTTACAATAAGTTGTGTGAATTTTAAAAAAAAAATTCACGATCGCGATACCTGCAGTGACTGCAATAGCATCCGTTATGTCCGCAACCGCGATAAACGCAATGCTACCGGAAACGCTGCCACGACTGTAATTTAAATCCCTGATTCAAACCAATCTCAACCAATTCCAAATCATGCTCATAAGCATCACAATTGGCCATTCAAAAATATACTAATATCACTTTCAAAAATTCACCTCAATGGTCAAGTGCATAAATTTACTTTTGTGCCTAACACATAACCTATATGCCATTTCTAATTTCAACTATATGGAATTCTACTTACACAATAAAAATCTAAGCATTTTCAAGACATTCTATACATCATGAAGCTAACCCCTCACATGTTTATATACATGTCAATCCATAGCAATTCAAACAACATTTAATGGCCAATTACATAAAAAAAAAACCTATAGGCTTTCACTAGCCAAATGACCTATACATGCCATATAACCAAAATACATTAAGTCCAAAAGTACAAAAATAAGAGTTTGATAGTGTGATACAATCTTCGACAACTTCCAAAATGAGTGAGCTTTTGAATCACTATAAAACATAGAAAAGTAAACAAAGTAAGCAATTAAGCTTAGTAAGTTTGTATAACTGCAAATGTAACTTACCAATCAACCATAATTAAACAAGTAATTTAAATCATAATGCAATTCAATTTAGTCTCATTATCTTAACATATAACCACCAACAAATTTAGTTATAAAATCACAAATTTCAAAGATTCAGTTTCCACATGATTCATGTACATGCCTATACTAGTTCATATTGAACTCATACACTCTCATAATATCACTGTGCCCGTTGAACCATTTGGAATAATACCGGATACTCAAGTATCTCGCACACAAAGTGCCAATACATGGTCGAAACCATCTCTATCTCATATCTCATATATATATGCTCAATCTCGAGCTATCACCGGGTCTGCACACACAAGCTGATGGTCAAGACATAGTTACACGGTGCTGCTCACACAAGTTGACGTGTAACCGCAACACATGCTGGAAAACTTAGCCACTGGTAGAACGGACAAGACCAGCACCCAAAACACAGTAACCCCTAATGACATTTCATTCGTATCCTATCTATTCCTAAGGTTCAACTGAAATTTCATATGTCGACAAATCTTTATTGAGTATTTCTGTGAAGTCGTATTCATCAAGAATGCAATAATAAAGTATTTAAGACACAAAATTACTTTAATGCTTCTTAACATACAAACTTACCTTGAATTAATACGGAGAAAATTGTCCGATCAATCTACTACTTTGTATTTCCCTGATCTAATTCTGAACGTGGCTTTTCTTGATCTATATAATCAAATTTAACCACTTTAATATTTATTCTATTCAATTCAATCCAATTTCATATTATGGCAAAATTACCATTTTGCCCTTAAACTTTTGACTACTTTACAATTTAGTTCCTAGCTTGTAAAAATGCAAATTCATGCAATTTAAACCACACCAATGTTAGCTGAATTCTATATAGACCCATAGCAGCCCATACATTTCATTATTTCACACAATTACCACATAATTTTCACATTTATCAATTTAATCCCTATTTGACATTTTCAACCAAAATCACTTTACAAAACTTGTTTATCTAACTACAACCATTTATTTTCTACCATCAACATAGAAACACATACACATTCATACAATTTCACAAATTAGTCCCTGGGCTAGCTAGATTAAGCTACAACGACTCCAAAAACATTGAAATCATTAAAAATCGAGCAAAATTGCACTTACATTCAAGGGAATAGCTTGATCGAACCTTAACTCTCCTCCAATGGTGAATTTTCAGTTGAACTAGATGAAAATGAAGAAGATGACACCTTTGTTTTAATTATTTTTATCATTATTTACTAATTTAACTTTATAACTTTTTAAAACATTAAAAATTTCACTCATACCAAGCCAACATCTTCCACTAACTCATTTATGGGATAATTACTATATAAGGACCTTCACTTTAAAGTTCTATATCTATTAGACACCTTTAGCTATTAGAACACAACTTTTGCACTTTATGCGATTTAGTCTTTTTTATCAAATTAAGCGTGCAAACGGTCAAATTTTGTTAAATTTTATACAATCATACTATCACACTGTAGACCTCAAAAAAATAATAAAATAATTATTTTCACTTTGGATTTGTTGTCCCAAAACCATTGTTCTGATTTCATTGAAAACGGACTGTTATAACTCTCCCCTCTTAGAAATTTTCATCCCCGAAAATCTTACCAGAAAATAGGTTAGGGTATTGTTTTCTCATTGCTTTTTTAGGTTCCCACATAGCTTCTTTGATACCATGACGATGCCAAAGTACCTTCACTAAATCTATGCTTTTGTTTCTTAACTCTTTAATCTCTCGGGCCAAATTTTTGATCGGTTCTTCGCTATATAACATGTTGGGCTAAATTTCAACTTCTGCCAGAGAAATTATATGTAAGGGATCTGATTTGTTAAACACATTATGAATATTTTCCAACTCTGATGGTAATTTAAGTCAATATGCCACTGGCCGTATTTTTTCGATAATCTCGTATGGCCCAATAAACCACGGACTCAATTTCCCTTTGCGACCAAATCAAAAAATCTTCTTCCACGGCAACACTTTTAGAAGCACTCTGTCACTAAATTGAAATTCAATATCTTTACGTTTTAGATCCACATACGATTTTTGTCGATCTAAATTTACTTTCAAACTATCACGAATCACCTTCACTTTCTCTTCAGTTTCTTTTATCAAATCAACCCCGTGAATCTTTTTCTCACAAGCTTAGTCCAGTACAACAGAGTTTGGCATTTCCGACCATATAAAGCCTCATATGGTGACATATTTATATTTGATTGAAAACTATTGTTATACGTAAATTCAACCAATGGTAAATATTTTTCCCAATTACCTTCAAACTCTAAGACACAGCAACAAAGCATATCCTCGAGAATCTGGATTACTCTCTTAGGCTGACCATTAGTTTGGGGATGAAATGTCGTGCTAAAATACAACCGCGTACCCAAAGCCTCTTATAGTTTCTTCCAAAACTGTGATGTAAATCACGGATCCCTATCTAAAATAATAGAGAATAGCACTCTATTCAATCTGATGATCTCTGAAATGTACAATTTAGCTAATCTATCAAGTGAAAAATTTGTACATACCGGAATGAAATTTGAAGATTTCATCAAATGATCAACAATAACCCAGATACCATCTTTCTTTTTCAGAGATAGAGGTAATCTCGATACGAAATCCATCGTAATTCTATCCTACTTCCACTCATGTATCATTACTAGCTATAATAATGTCGTAGGCACTTAATGTTTGACATTAACTTGTTGACAAATCAAGAATTTCTACTGTAACACCCCTCACCAGTATCATTGCCAGAATAGGGTTACGGAGCATTACCGGACTCACAATACAATTAAACATTCATTTATCATACATTTTCTCAATTCAACCATTTTCCATTTAATCTTAATAAATTTGTCCCTAATATGAACCTACGAGGCCCTAAACATGCTTCGGAGGTGGTTCAGGACTAAACCGATAACTTATAAAACTTTTATGAAACTTAGAAAATTTATCTCAAAACAGGGGACACACGCCCGTGTGGCCAGGCCGTGTGAGACGCTCGTGTCACAGGCCCTGTGGACATTTGAAATGGGAGCACATGGCCGTGTCCCAACCCGTGTCCAGCCCCATGTAACTCTCTGGCTTGGGTCACACGGCCAACACACATGCCCGTGTGTCAGGCCGTGTGCTAGGCCATGCCAAACCTGTAGGGTATACTTACTTACGCCATACGGCCAAATCACACGTCCGTGTGTGAGGCTGTGTAGAGCATATTGACTTGATTTCAATTTCATTACCAGGGGACACATGGCCGTGTACTAAACTGTGTGTCACACACGGTGGAGTCACACGCTCGTGTCTTTGCTCGTGTGGACAAAAATAGGCTATTTACCAAGCCAATTTGCCACCCAAACTTAGGCACACCTACAGAACCCATATGTTACAAAACATAGCGTCAATAGACATGTAATTCAATTCCAAATCATGCATAACTTATACCATTTCAAACACCAATCAATACAAAACATAAATATCACATTATACCATCCAAATTCATACCAAACCTTGTAACACCCAAAACCTGGCCTAGACGTTATGGCCAAATCTGGCAATGTCACGTTGAAGTGTTTTTAGTAAAGCGAGATGTCACTAAAGAAAACCATTTTCTATTTAAACTCTTTGTATGATCCTAAATATGAATTAAAAATGTGTCGTTTATATCAAATCTTGCATCCTAATCAAAAGGTATTTGATTAAAAATCGTTATTCATTTCCAAAAACATTTTATTGTGAAAGCTTTTTAAAAACAGTTGCGTACTTGCGTTTCCTTTGTAAAAACATTGTTGCTTTTGAAAACTCGGGTTTTCCTATCACTAGCAGATATAATCAAAATAACTGAATCCCAAAATTAAAAGTTAAAAATTTAAAAAGGCCTTATTACATAAAAATACCCAAATTAAACTACTTATAATTTAAAAGATAAATACGGCAGTGTAAGCTGTTGTGTGGCCACCTTCGAGTCCCTCGTAGCACCGATCCACCTAAGGATTACGTGGGTAGATACGCAGAAGGGTGAGTTTACGAAAACTCAGTGTGTAATCCTTTAAAAAACAAACAGTCAAGCATACAGTGAACAAATACAGTTTGGGCGCCTAAGCTCATATCAATAATAGTGGCAATATTGGTTTGGGCGTTAGCCCATCTCAATATAGAAGCAGTCATATGCTCGGGCCTTGGCCCATTACACTAACAGTAAATAGCACAATAATAGTAACAGTATGCAGGTCCTACCCATCCAACCTCTACACACCATCTCCGTACCAACCCTACACATCATGTGGGGATAAAATCGACCCACCCATCCCTACACTCCAGAATTAGCACCAGTTGCGGCACTAAACAATATTTGCAGCAGAGCTACCAGTATAATAGGCTTAAAGCCGTTAGTGATTTGCAGCATAGCTGCCAGTACAGTATACTTTCTTCAATCATATAAAAACCCATCCCCATGCAATGCATCATGCAATGTGTCATGTCATGTCATAACATTATACATGTATTCAATACAGTTACAAATAGCATGCTAAATATAAACATATATCACATAGGGCCAAAACAATCATTTTACCACATAAGGGCAAAACAGTTATTTTACCTCATGAGGGAAAAATAGTCGTTTTATCGATTAAGGGGTCCAGGTATGCTTACCGCCCCAACAGAAGCTCACAGTCATCTCAGGGTGACCCGTGCAACCTTAACAGTCAAATAGGGAAAATGGGCCCGAGGCCCATAATGCGACCCATGTAGGCCTACACGTCTGCGTAGCGCAAATGGCCCAGAAATGTCTTTAGCCATATCTACTACACGACCTGGCCCAATATTCTCTACACTTTTGTGTGATTTACTCGTGTAGGGCCCACGAGCTTGTGGGGCCCACACGACCTAAGCCTACGAAATACCTCGTGGTGGCCTCTATGATCAAATGCCCGCGATTATGCGTTTGGATGACCACACGAGCAAGTGCACGCCCGTGTAGCATCAATAGTAACTATTTTCAGCTTTTGCCGATTTAAGATTTGGGCAGTGTTTACACACACCATGGCTACGAGAATAAGCGAAAAGACCACCAGTGCTCCAACCAAGATTCAAACACAATACCCCATTAGTTCCCTTGTCAACCAGATTAAACAATCCCATCTATTACATTTATTAACACGGTCTATTACCACTTGCCTAGGTCGACCAATTGAGGATTACCTACTTAAACGTTGCCAGAGACTGATTTAAATCCCTATGAGGTATCCTGCCATACAATTGAGGCTTAAAAACATGAAATATAATGATTACCAAAAGTTTGTACCAATCATATAATACTTATAGAAAGCGTATAACTAAGAATGAGAGACAACAATATTCGGCCAACACCCAAAGCACACCCTTAACCCGAGGCACGAGATAGAACTATCACACCCCTAATAGTAATCGGCAAAGAAAGGAGTTGTTAATTGAAGGATAATTACAACAGAGAGAAAATCGAGAAGAACCACCTACCTACCGATAGTTCAAAGAACAATTGCAAAAACTGAAACGAAATAAAGAGAGATGCAGAATTCGGCCACAATAATCAGATGAGAAGAGGAGGAAACCATTACCACAAAAAGAATTTAAAGGGAAAGAAGATGTATAGGGTCAAGAGGGAAATCGTTTTAGAAAGGGAAGGAAAGAGTTAACCAATAACCCGGACTAAAACTGAAAGAGTTTGAGAGGGAAGAAGGAGGGGGTATTCGGCCAAAGAGAACCAATGGAGATTAAGTGGAGGAGAAGTCAGTCAAGATCTAGGAGTTAGATGCCGACAGAATTTGAAAGATAAGAGAGCAGTAATTTGCTAAAAAGTAAGGGAGAGCAAAAAAATAAAGGGTTGAAGTAAAATACCCGAATGCTCTATTCGACCTCAATAAAAATGCCAAGAAGAAAAAAAAGAAACACAGTTACTGAGATGGAAAGCTAGAACACAATCCGGCCTAAGAGAAAAACAAGTCCTATGGCCGATTTTCCAAAGTGAAACTCCCCCATTCGGCACTACTCCCTCTCACTTCAAACCTCCCTTAACTCTCTCCTAAAAACTCTACTCATATCTCTCCTTAACTCCCTCCTACAATCCCTCCATGACCAATTCAAACTCCACTCCACTAAACAGTACTCCGGTCAAACTCTACTACCCATACGGTTTAGGCAGCAAAATAGAACACCCCTTGCACAACCCAAGACTCGAACTTCAGGCCTCAGAGACTAGTAACACGTCATTTGTCCCCTAATGCCAACAGGCTCTTTTCTGTCATGTTTTCCCCATATTTATTCAAAAGCCTACTACCTAGAGACAGTGCTTATTCCTTTAAAAAAAAAACTTTTTACACCTGCTCAGGCTTGTACCCAAGACTTCTCGGACTCTTCCCATAACCCTTAACCACTGATACAAGCATGAATTTGTGTCACTTTCTTGTACAACCAAACATTTATGTGCAGTCTCTTAACTATTCCCTTACTTAAAATCTAATACTTCTAGGCCTAAATTCGGGGCGTTAGAAACCTTATCTTCCCAAATCAACAAAATGACCATTAACAATTATGCATTATTTGATCTATACTCTTAAGCATTTCCACCATTCATCTACCTAAAACCACATACATACCAAATCTATAAATTCAACCATTAGTTATTCCAACTAATAATCCAAAATCAACCCTTCCATAATCAGTATAAACCACATTACAAAATGATCTTAGCGCATCTAAATACATACAACATCACCAACATAAATAGGTCAACCTACATAGCCAAATACAACATTATAAACACAACTTTTGTGAGCCAACACAAATGGTCAAATTCATAACAACATCAATACCCAAAAGACCAAGTTCCTATACATGCCATATACTAAAAATACCAAAGTTTATAAGTACCAAAAGATAGGTGGATAGTGTGATGCGATCTCCGACGATCCTCGATTCCGAGCTAGCTTTGATAAAACTATAAAACATGGGAAAAATAAACAAAGTAGGCTATAAAGCTTAGTAAGCTCGTATGAAATAAACTCGATAAAATCATAAACACATAATTCAACAATTGATTATAGATACATGAATTCACATCAACTAACAAACCTTCACAAAGTTATATACTTTCTTCACCATTTCTTCGATTCAAAAACTAATTGGTTTATGTACATACCTGTACCAACTTGTAACAATCTCATACACGTTCTCATCTTTTAATTACCCATTGAACCATTCGGAATAAAAGTCAGATACTCAAGGGTCTCAAACAATAGGTACCTTTACCATGGCGCGAAGCCAAATCAAGGTAACTTATCTGAAATATTGATATCATGTCCCGAAGCCAAATCAGCCGATATGCATGGCCCGAAGCCAAATCGATTTATCTCTCACCTAAAGTGCTAAATCAAAGTATCCCTAATGACATGTCACTAGCATCCTAAACTATTCCTAAGGTTCAACCGAGATTCCAAATGTTGAATCATCGTCGAATCATTTCCAAACTTGTCCAAAGTCACATAATTACAATTTATACTATATAAAAGCATATAGAATACATTTAAAATGAAATTATAACATATGAACCTACCTCGGATGCTAAAACGGCTAATCGAGTCAACTATTCCATAATTTTATTCTTTCCCCGATCTAAGTTCGTATTTCTCCTTTCTTGATCTAAATATATTCAAAATTGAATTATTCAATCATCTATTCATTCAACTTAATCCAAAACACACTTTAAAACACATTTACACTTTTGCCCCTAATCTTTCACATTTTTCACAATTTAGTCCTCATTTCATGAAATCACAAATTAATGAAATTTAAATTAATCCCATTCTAGCTGAATTACTATTATGCCCCTAACAGCCCATATTTTTCATTTATTTCACATTTTAACCACTAACTTTACACATTTTACAATTTAATCCCTATTTTGCATTTTTACTAAAAATGACTTAACAAAACTTGTTTAACTATCAACAACTATTCAATATCTATCATCAAACATCAAAATACTCATGTATTTATCAATGGCATCATTCAAAATCTTTAATAGTTTTGCAAATTAGTCCCTGGGCTAGCTAGTACTAGTTGTAACAATCTCAAAAACCTAAAAATCATTAAAAATAGGACGAAAAATGGACTTACATGCAAGGTTGAACTATGGCCGAATGTTTGAAGCTCTATCCATGGTGTTTTTCTCAACTCCAATCGGTTTTGATGAAGAATATGGACTAAAAATGATTTTATTTAACTTATTTATTAATTAACCATTTACAATTTTTACCTTTAATAAAAATATTAAAATTCACTCAAATAATGTCCATCTCTGTCCACTAACTTTATAAATGGTCTAATTACCACTTAAGGACCTCTACTTTAAATTTTTATAGCTATTAGACACTTTTAACTAATAGAACAACACTTTTGCACTTTAAGCGATTTAGTCCTTTTTACTGAATTGAGCATTCAAAATGATTAAATTACTTCACGAAATTTTCACACAATCATATATTCATGCTATAGACCTTAAAACAATAATAAAATAAATATTCCAACTTTAGATTTCTGGTCTGGAAACTACTATTCTGATTTCACTAAGAACGAGTTGTTATATCGACACAAATTCTGAAATGTCACGTTTCATGCTCGACCACCAGTACATTTGTTTTAGATCATTGTACATCTTAGTACTTCCTGAATGAACAGATAAGCAACCATTGTGTGCTTCATGTAAAATTCTCTGTTCTAGCTCAGGATTCCTTAGCACACAAACTCTACCTTGGAACAACAAATAATTATTGGATCTGATCTGCTGAATCAATAGTGGACTCACACTGTATTCGTTTAGCTTTCAATTCATTATCACATTTTTTAGCTTAATAGATTTGCTGGAGAAACATCGATTTAGGTTTTAACTTAGCTAAAATCGGACCAACATTAAACAAAGTGAATCGTGTATTCATCGGTCTCAAAGCGAACAAAGATTTTCTACTCAAAGCATCTGCAACTACATTCGCTTTCCCCAGGTGATAATCGATTACTAACTCATAGTCTTTCAACAATTCGAGCCATCTTTGTTGTCACAAATTCAAATCTGTCTGAGACATCAAATACTTTAAGCTTTTGTGCTCAGTAAAAATATGGCATTTTTCATCGAACAAATGGTGTCGCCAAATCTTCAATGCAAACACAAAATCGCAGCCAACTCTAAGTCATGTGTTGGACAATTCTTCTCTTGCGTCTTTAACTCTCTGGAAGCATACGCTATCACTTTACCTTCTTGCATTAAAAAACATCCCAAACAGTTCAATGATGCATCACTGAAATTTACAAACTCTTTACCCGACTCAGGCTGAACCAAAACAAGTGCTTCGCTTAGCAGTGCTTTTAATTCATTAAAACTCTGTTGACATTTGTCAGACCACTCAAATTTCACATCTTTCTGTTACAAATGAGTCATCGGTCTAGCAATCATCGAGAACCCTTTTACAAAACATCGATAATAGCCAGCTAATCTTAGAAAACTTCTGACCTCAGATATGTTTCTTGGTGGCTTCCGTCAACAACTGCTGAAATTTTGCTCTGATCAACTTTGATGCCTTCTGCCGAAACAATGTGACCTAAAAATTCAAGTTCTTAAAGCCAAAACTTGCATTTGCTGAATTTAGGAAATAATTATTTATCTCTCAAAGTTTGTAACACAATCCTCAAATGCTCGGCATGTTTAGATTCATTTCGAGAGTAGATCAGAATATCATAAATGAATACAACAATGAATCTATCTCAATATGGTCTAAAAATTCTATTCACCAAATCCATGAATATTGCAGGAGCGTTAGTTAACCCAAATGGCATAACAAGAAACTCATAGTGTCTGTACCTGGTCCTGAATGTAGTTTTCGGCACATTCGAATCTTTAACCCGTAATTGAAAATAACCAGATCATAAATCAATTTTAGAAAATACGGTGGCACCTTTTAGCTGATCAAACAAATCATCTATTCTCGGCAATGGATACTTGTTGTTGATCGTAACTTTATTGAGCTGTCAATAATTGATACATAATCTCACCGATCCATCTTTCTTCTTGACGAACAGAACTGGTGCATGTAAGAGTATGCCCAAAGATCAATCATGAGATGGTTGTAATAACATACTTGATTTATCATGTTTTAATATAAGGAGTTTCCATTATTATTTTAGTTTTTCTTTCTATGTGTATAAATAAACTGTTTTATAATAATGCATTGAGACTAACATGTAGTTAATTGATGATAAAGAGTTGTCATTGATATGTAGTGTCAAAATCAGTGCATGAATATGTGTGTTAGAAAACAACATATTGGACTGACCCGCTATGAGTATGTTTCTTGGATTATTATGTAATTGTCACAACATTACTCATAGTGATTAATATGTATATGATCTTCAGACTTGTGATCATCATTATCCCAACATCGTGAGTTGTATATTTTGATACAATCAAATGTACACCGTAACCGGTTGTTCTATAAAGGCTGATATTGGATATACCACAATCTATGTAGAGGGATATGGTTGATTAATATAGAATAGGTCCCTCCTACATAATGGGAGTAATAGCTTAGGCCACTTGATTGAGTGATACTAGAAATGCATGGCCATGCTCAAATAAGTTGATATGAGATGTCATACTTATTTGTATATCATAGTCTACTCAAGATATCAAGAAACATGAGATGGACTATGCAAGTGTGACTATTCCATGACTTGTGTTCATTCCAGAGATAAAGGACTTAAGGATTAATGCATGAAAGATAAATCACAAAAAGGTTATGTCGAGTCATGACTTCTTGTAACTTAGGTAGAAATGATGCATTGCTAGATGCCACTCATTGTATGTAACACTAGAATCGTTCTAGTATTACTGCTAACGTTACAAGCGCCTACAGGGTCACACCATATGGTTGAGATGATCGAAATAAAACATAGTTGGTATTATTTTTGGTTGTCACATGAATTAAATTAATTATAGAATTAACTTAATTGGGCAATCAAATATCGAACATATTATATGTACAAGAATGTTGTACACATAATGAGAACATAATTCTATTAATATATGAAGTTGGTTCGTATATAAATTTAAATAAATATAGTTTACCAAAATCTTTGTTATAATTAATGTAATTATAATTTTTGGTTAAAACATCATTATATTTATTTATTTTAAAATATTAGATACAAATATACCAAATTTAAAAGGGGAGTTATATATATAGATAATAACCATAAAAAGGAAACCTAGTTTCTTTTTTAAGTGGTATAGCAGCCGTCAAAATAAAAAAATCTCTAAAACCATTTTGGGGACTTCTTCCGTTCATTGTCAACTAGGTGGACTACGTAGAGGTCGGCATTTGAAAAGTTGCGACTTGGTTTGATAGTGGTTCGAAATTCTCGTTGCCGGGGCGTTGCTATCTACTCAGACTGAAGTTTCGGTAATTTCAAAACCATTTTCATTATTTCGGTTTTCCCGATTTGTTTCTCGCACATGGATCCATGGTTGAATTACCGAAATTTTATTTTTCTGCTGGGCCTTGGGGGCACCGGCATTCCAGCAATGCAAACCTCTATCCATTAACTCTTGCAACTAAGCTTTCAACTCTGTTGGAGCCTTTCTGTATGGAGCTATCAATATCGGTGATGTTCCCAGTATTAACTCAATAGCAAATTCAACTTCTCTGACTGGTGGCAACCCAAGTAACTCTTCTGGAAACACATCTGGTTATTCACAAACCAATGACACTAATTCAATCTTTGATTCAGACACTTTTGTATCCATTTACATAAGAAAGGTAAGCATCTCAACCTTTCCTCACATATTTCTGAGCTAGCATGCTTTCCACGATCTCTGTTGGAATACCCCACTAAAGCAGTTGAGTGATTATAAGAATACTTTGATTTCTTTGATGTTGAGTGATATGATTTACCCATTGACCTCTTTCTCGAATCTCTAGCCTCAAAATTGACTCTTCACTTTTCTTTGCTAAGCTGCTCAGCTTTGCAAGCTCTATCTACTAAAACAAAAAATTCTTTCAGATCTAGAATTCTGAATAAAAACTTGATATCCTCATTCAACCCGTCTTTGAATCGCTTACACATAATTTTTTTAGTGGAGACGCATTCCCGAGCATACTTACTTAGTCTCACAAACTCTCTTTCATACTCGGTTATTGTCATACGGGTGTTTCAACTCTAGAAATTCTTTACGCTTTTGATCAAGAAACCGCTAACTTATATACTTTTTCCTAAACTCGGTCTGAAAGAATTCCAATGTGACTCGTTCTCTTCGTACAACAGATATCAAGGTATTCTACCACTGTTAAGCTGGATCTCTCAGAAGAGACACAACACATTTAACACACTCAGATGGTGTACAAGACAACTCATCAAAAACTCGAATCATATTTTCAAGATAGAACTCAGCTCTATCAGATCATCATCAACTGCAGGTTTAAACTCTTTGGCCCCATACTTTTGAATTTTATCAACAGGTGGTTTGCTTAAACGTACGGGTTCCAGGACTTGAAAAGCTACAAGAACTGATTGGGGAATAGTTGGTGGTAGAGGTTGTTGCGTAGCCAGTTTCGTTCGAACAAACTCAGAAAACCACTCATTCATCATTTGGAATAAGGCTTCCTTGGCCTCTCCTCCTCGACCTTCAGATATTGGTCTCGAACTAGATAGAGCTACTCCGCGAATAGAGGCTGGCGCATTACTTTTTACATCGTCAGAGTCTGCTTGATTGGAATCCGTTACTATATGAAAACATTATTTAAAACTGTCAGAAGATATCACACTATCACAGGTTAAATATGGCATGTATAGCTCACACACACTACGTTAGTCCTAAAATCGACTAAACCGTAGCTCTGATACAAATAAATGTTACACCCCTAGCTAATATCCGTGGCCCGAATATGGTTAAGGAGCATTATCGGACTTATCTCTTAAACAATCATACAGTTCATATACATTTCTCATATCCAAACAAAATTCATTCAAATTTAGTCATACAGTCCCTAACACGAGCACTCGGGGCTAAAAATAATCATTAAAAGTGGTTTAGGACTAAATCGAGTACTTAAGAGATTTATAAAAAAAATGAAAAATTTTCAAACTGCAGGGGACACACGCTCATGTGGCCAGGCCGTGTGTCTCATACGGCCAAGAGACACGCCCATGTCACAGGCTGTGTGGACATTCGAAATGGGATCATATGGTTGTGTCTCAGGCCATGTTCGACCCTATGTAACTTATAGACTTAGGTCACACGGCCAGACCGCACACCCGTGTGCCAGGCCATGTACCCTTCGAAATGGCCTCACACACCCGTGTGCTAGGCCGTGTGTATATTTGAGGGTATACTAACTTGTGCCACACGGCTAAACCACACGGTTGTGTGCTAGGCCGTGTGAATCTACTGACTTAATTTCTAAAGAAGTATCAGGGGACACATAGTTGTGTCACCTGACTGTGTGTCACACAAGGCTAAGACACACGCCCGTATGGACAAAAATAGGTCATTTTCCAAGCCTTATTTCTCACACAAAGTGGTACTAACCTAAACAAACCAAATAGCATATGACCATGTCATCAATAGGCATTCAAACCAATCTCAACCAAGTCCAAATCATGCAATACCAATACCAACAACCATAATGCTCATAAGCATCAAAATTGGCCATTCAAAAATATACTAATATCACTTTCAAAAATTCACCTAAATGGTCAAGTGCATAAATTCACTTTTGTGCCTAACACATAACCTATATGCCATTTCTAATTTCAACTATATGGAATTCTTCTTACACAATCAAAATCTAGGCATTTTCAAGACATTCTATACATCAAGAAGCTAACCCCTCACATGTATATATACATGTCAATCCATAGCAATTCAAACCACATTTAATGGCCAATTACATAAAAAAACCTATAGGCTTTCACTAGCCAGATGACCTATACATGCCATATAACAAAAATCACAAATCTCATATATTCAATTTCCACATGATTCACGTGCATATCTATACTGGTTCATATCAAACTCATACACTCTCGTAATATCACTGTGCCCATTGAACCATTTGAAATAATATCAGATACTTGGGTATCACACACATTAAGTGCCAATACATGGTCGAAACCATCTTTATCTCATAACTCATATATATATATGCTCACTCTCGAGCTATCATCGGATCTACTCACACAAGCTGATGGTCAAGAAGTTGCCACACGGTGCTACTCACACAAGTTGATGAGTAACCGCAACACATGCCGAAAAACTTAGCCACCGATAAAACGTACAGGACTAGCACCCAAAACATGGTAACCCCTATTGATATGTCATTCGTATCTTATCTATTCTTAAGGTTCAACCGGAATTTCATACGTTGCTAAATCTTCATCGAGTATTTTTTTGAAGTCGTAATCATCAAGAATGCAATAATAATGTATTTAAAAAAAATTACTTTAATGCTTATTAACATATGAACTTACCTCAAATTAATATGGATAAAATCGACCGATCAATCTACTACTTTGTTTTTCCCCTGATATAATTCCGAACGTGGCTTTTCTTAATCTATATAATCAAATTTAACCACATTAATATTTATTCTATTCAATTCAATCCAATTTCATATTATGGCAAATTTACCATTTTGCCCCTAAACATTTGACTACTTTACAATTTAGTCCCTAGCTTGTAAAAATGCAAATTCATGCAATTTAACCAACACCAATGCTAGCTGAATTCTATATAGACCCATAGCAGCCTATACATTTCATTATTTCACACAATTACAACATAATTTTCACATTTCTCAATTTAATCCATATTTGACATTTTCAACCAAAATCACTTTACAAAACTTGATTATCTAACAACAACCATTTATTTTCTACCATCAAACACCAAAACAGATACACATTCATCAATGGTAAAACCCTAATACTTTAACAGTTTGAAAAATTAGTCCCTGAGCTAGCTAGATTAAGCTACAACGACTCAATAAACATAGAAATCATTAAAAATCGAGCAAATTTGCACTTACATGCAGGAGAATAGCTTGACTGAACCTTAAATCTCCTCCAATGGTGAATTTTTGGTTCAACTAGATGAAAATGAAGGAGATGACACCTTTGTTTTAATTAATTTTTATCATTATTTACTAATTTACCTTTATAACCTTTTAAAACATTAAAAATTTCACTTATACTAAACCAACATCTTCCACTAATTAATTTATGGGCTAATTACCTTATAAGGACTTCACTTTAAAGCTCTATAGCTATTACACACCTTTATCTATTAGAACACAACTTTTGTACTTTATGCAATTTAGTCCTTTTTATCAAATTAAGCATGCAAGTGTTAAAATTTCTAAACAAAATTTTATACAATCATACGATCATACTATAGACCTCAAAATAATAATAAAATAATTATTTCCACTTGTACATGTCCGTGTTTTATTTATTTAAATCATGTCTCTAATGGACCTCCTACATAGTGAAAAATACATACATTAATAATTTAACGTGAATTAATATAAAATATGCATGAAAATCATGTAATTAAGCATAATTTTGCATACATTCTAAATTCATGTC
This sequence comes from Gossypium longicalyx, assembly GCA_025698465.1. NCBI lineage: Eukaryota > Viridiplantae > Streptophyta > Magnoliopsida > Malvales > Malvaceae > Gossypium > Gossypium longicalyx. The sequence goes on along the minus strand of CM047002.1, from coordinate 57,895,119 downwards.
TAAAATTACTAATTAAGTAAAATTCACTTATTTCAATAATAATGCTCAAGATAAACACATTTATTAAGTAAAATTGTGGTAACAATATATGGAAAAACCCTATAAAATTTTGACTTTACAGACCTCTCATCATTGATGATAACTCTAGGAGTTTCAAACCTTGTGATCACATGTTTATGCAAAAACATCATCATTAGTTTGGCATTGTTCATTGAATATACCTTGGCCTCAATTCACTTAGGCACATAATTTACTACTACTAGTATTTACATGTACCTAAAACATCAAATAATTCTATCTGAATAATGTTTGTTCATTGAATCTCTTTTTTCTTGGATATGTTTCCAATCCTCTGGAATCGATCACAATTCTTCATGTAGGCATACGCATCTTTGAACAAAGTTGGCCAAAAGAATTTTCCTTGTAAAGCTTTGGCCGTGATCCTCCAAAGTGTTCCCCACTTGGAGTTGCATGAAAATGATATAAAATTTCAAGTACCTCCTTTTCTTCCACACATCTCCTGATCGTTTGATCTCTACATTGTTTGACCAAGTATGGATCCTCCCAAAAATAGTATTTCACATCATGGAGAAACTTTTTCCTTTGTTGATATGTCTTTTCAAGCGACATCAAACCACAAGCTAAATAGTTAGAAACATCAGTAAAACAAGGTGTGATACGGACGTGATTTACCTTAAGTATGTGCTCATCCATAAATGTCTCCTGAATAGGTAGAAGAGGAGAAGTTCCTTCTTGCGGCTCCAATCTAGATAAGTGATCTGCTACTTGATTTTCTACCCTTTTTCAATCTTGAATTTTTAGATTAAAATCTTGAAGTAGAAGTACCAATCAGGTCAATCTTGGCTTACCATCTTTCTCGGCAAGTAAGTATTTAATTGTTGAATGATTTGTATAGATAGTCACTTCAGTAACTACAAGGTAAGATCGAAACTTTTCAAAAGCAAATATAATAACAAGTAACTCTTTTTCTATTACCATGTAATTCAGTTGAGCTCCCGTTAGTGTTTGACTTGTGTAGTAGATGGAATGAAAAACTTTGTTCCTTCATTGGCCCACTACAGCTCCTACCACAAAGTCACTTGCCTCACCGATGTGGTGATAATTGGTATCGAAAACAACCGATTCTTCAAATCATTAAAAGTTTTCGAGCATTTTTCAACAAAGTTAAATGGTGTATCCTTCTCCAATAATTTGAATAAGGGTTTATGTAACACCTCTCACTCGTATTTAAAGCCGAAATAGGGTTATAGAGCATTACCAAATATTTTATACAATTACACATGCATTTCACATACATTTTCAAGTTCCAAATAATCACCATTCAACAACATACATTTAGTCCCTAGTATAAGCCTACGGGGTGTAAAACATGTATTCAAGGTGGTTCAGGACTAAACCAATAACTTAGGAAACTTTTGGAACACTTAGAAAATTTTTCCAAACTACAGGGGTCACACGCCCATGTGGTCCATCCGTGTGTCTTCCACGGCCAAAGACACGCTCGTGTCACGAGCAGTACGGACATTAGAATTAGGTTCACATGGTCGTGTTCTAGCCCGTGTCTGACCCCTTATAACTCTCTGACTTGGGTCACACGGCCAACACTGTAACACCCCAAACCCGGCCTAGACGTTATGGCCGACTCTGAGATGTCACATTGGTGTGTTTTGTAAACACAAATTTAGTGAAAATCCATTCTACTTAAAACTTCCTCTGAGTTCTTAATGACAATTAGGATGACTTGCTCATTGTGAAAACTTAAGTTATTTTAGGAAAAAAAATACTGATTGTAATAGGTTGTCATTAAACTTTAAAACGATGTTTGTTTCAGAAACTATTACGTAAGCGTAAGGTTTTTAGAAAAACCTTTGTTTGTATTCTCTTGCAAAATCTGAGTCCTATTACTAACAGGTATAATTAAGTAAATAAATCCCCAAATTAAAATAAAACTTTAAGAGGACTTATTACATAATGAAAACCCCGAAATAAAATCTTAATTATAATGTATAATAAAATAACTACTTCAAGTGGCCACCACTGAGTCTTCCAACACCTCAATCCATCTGAGCCTGGGGATTTCCTGCACAGATAACATATGGGTGAGTTTGCGAAAACTCAGTGTGTAAAATCCCATAATAACAAACAATCAGAGTAAGTGCAATTTTGCCCTAAGCCCCTTAATGTTCCTGTTAGGGCCTGAGCCCATTTCGATGCTGATAAGCACGATGCAGGCCTAAGTCCATTTCGATAGAATAAGATGATACCGGGCCTAAGCCCATTTCAGTACAGTATGCAAACAAAATATCCTACCCAATCCATCCGCTACACACCATATCTGTACCAGCCCAACACACCATGTGGGGATAAAATCGACCCACCCTGTAACACCCCGAACCCAGCCTAGACATTATGGCCGAATTCGACATGTTACATTGAAGTGTTTTAGCAAAAACCGTGTTTTCATTGAAAAACCTTCTTAAAATAAAAGAAACCTTAATTAACCTAAGAAAACTCCTTCCAATCACTTGTTTAAAACATATGATTTTATGAAAAATGTCATTTTAAAATTTAGTTGCAAAAACGTAGAAAACATACTATAATTTAGGAAACCCATGTTCAACTTTTCGTATTTACAACGAAAATAATAATAATTCAAGTAATAATAACATAATGAAACCTTGTTACAATCTGGTCTGAAACATACATAATAAGATAAAAACTTATATGCTTAAAAAAAACCAAGTCCAAATTATCTTGCTAGCTAGCCACCTAGAGTCCCTCCAAACATCGAACCTTCTACTGAGCATCACTTGAAAATAAAATAAAAGAGGGGGTGAGTTTTCGGAAACTCAGTGTGTACAACCCTCAACAAAAAAAAACAAGCATTCCAAAAACCATCATACATCAAACATGCAATGCAATCTTATCCAAATTATCCATCCGCTACACACCAGCTCCGTCCCCCGTCACACCATGTGGGGATATAAATATCGACCCACCCAACCGACACACCAAGGGTAGCCCGGTTGCGGAACTACCTTTATTTACATATTGTGCTTTAAAAGCTGCCGTTGGATCCACGATTGTCAAACAACCATGCGATCCTCATATACTTCCTCCGTTCCATAATTCCTAACCCATATGCAACCTAAGCAGAATATCATATTTATGCATGTCACTTACATTCAACACCTAGGGGTACTTTGGTTATTTTCGCCCTTAGGGGCATTTCGGTAATTTTCCCTTAATTACAGTTTTCACTTACCTTGGCCCGTTAACAAGTCCCGTGAACTAAGATGAACGAATACTATGCACCAAGTAGGATTCTAGAGAAGAGGAGGTGGGTCATTAAGACCGCTTAAGTACCAAGCTCTCCCTAGATCCAATCTTAAACATGCATATACCCGTTGCCACACCTTAATCCTATGACTTGTCCATATTCTCAAATAATTATTAAGTTTTATGTAGTTATCATATCCTAGGCCCAAAACCCCTTACAAAGCGCAATCAAATTCACATACCTGTATTTGGCCCATTAGGTCCAAATCACTTGTATATGGCCCATTAGGCCTAAATCACATTTATATGGCCCGTTCGGCCCAGTCACTTTCATATTCATGCCCACATACAAATTCCTATCACATAGCATCAATATTCAGTTTTTGCCTATTATAGGCCCAACAGCCCATCAGGCCCATTTAGCCCATTCCGGCCTGTATGGCCAAATCACAACCCAAGTCCACAGAATCGCCTTTGGGCCTCAGGGAACCTATCAATTTCCCCTTTACGAGTGTTCGCGCACTCGTAAGACTACTGTAGCCAAACTTTTAGCTTTTTGACATTTCAGCTTTTCGGCTTTTGCCGATTCATTGTGTGTGTGCAGTGTATGTACACACCTGGTAATAGAGCGTGCTATGATTCCCTTAGCTGCAAACCTACAAACGATAGCACCCTTCAATTAATCGTATGATTAATACATATTTTACCCAAAACCGAAACCTCACCTTAACCTTACCTTGAACACCAATCTCTAATAGCTTTTCCTTGATCACGTACTCCCTAGATTTGTATTAATCTTACTCATTAAAACCAAATACTAGGGGACTCGCATCCAACATCATTCAGCCTCTTATCTCACTTAATACCATTCGGCCAACCTTAGCCAACAAGAGAGGAATACTTACCAAAACCACAAAACACCTTAGGAGCAATTCAGCAAAGAGCTACAATCCGAGATTTGATACTGATTCCCTACCAAAGTTGATTAGAAAGATTAAGGGAAGGAAGTACTTGGTATTAACAATACTAGTCGAAAAGGGATAAGATACTTACACCAAAAGAGTAATTGGCCTAAGGGAGATTCGGCTTTTTGGCTTTCAAACTAATATGGTAAATAAGGTTTATTTGGCACAAATTAAAGAAGAAGAGTAGAAGAAGAAATCGGCTAAGTGAAACAAAGAAAATTGTGTAGATAACAATAAAAATTGACAGAAAGAAAGAAAAACAAATAGGGTTTTCGGCTTTTTGGATCTTGAAGAGAAAAGGGTTTTTGGTAGCAAGGTGAAGAAGAATTTCGGCAGTAGCCTGGCAACCTTGTATTCGGCCCCTATTTATAGCCCTTATAGCCGAATTTTCCATGCCTAATTCCTAATTTAGCTCCATCACTTCTCCCTTCTCATCTCCTCATTTTTCTCCCTGATAACCCCTCGATCTTTTCCTTAATTTTCTCTTCTGAGCACTCCCCTTGGAGTCCATCTTCACGCCACTTCCAACCTTCTAGAAGGCCAAAATTAAACTTCTAAAAATACTAAGCTAGGATTCAAACCTTGGATCTCTTTGCTTGCCACTAACGCCACCTCCCTACACCGTAAGTGGTGTCATTTAGCCACTCCACCACAAGGCTTTTTGATGCCATTTTTACCCTATTTTTATTTAAAAGCCCAACTACTTGCAATCAGGGTTCCTTAATAATTATTAACGCATAATTTCCTTTTCCCTTAAGTTCAAATTCAAACTTTAGCCAAGGCCTACAATTACCTACTTAACCGAAAATACCTAGCACACATTTTTTTATCAGAATCAAAAAAGAAAATTCGAGATTTCGAGATTTTTGGGTTTCAGGATTTTGGGGCGTTACACACCCAACCCTACACACCAAGTCGTACCAGTTACGGTACTAAAATAGTATTTGCAGCCAAGCTGCCAATAATAGGCTTATAGCCTTTCAGTACTCTTCCTCCAACTTCATATATCCCACCCAATGCAATGCAACATAATATAAATGTACATACAGTAAAAATGGCATGCTCAACAGTCATACGTCACATAGGGGTAAAATAGACATCTTACCAAAATAAGGGCCAGGTGCACTTACCGGCCCAACAGTAAGTCCACAGTCGTCTCAGGTGACCCGCGCAACCTTAACAGTCAATCAGTGATCATGGGCTTACAGACCTATATCGCGGGCACATGTGGACCCACATGCTCGTACGACCCACATAGCCCAGAAATGGCCTTAGCTGTGTGGTTTACACAGCCTGGCCCAATATCTACCATACTTTTGTGCGATTTTCTCGTGTAGGGCCCACACGGCCCAGTTTAGCCTAAAATGACCCAATATCGTGTCAGTCAATGAAAACGCTCATGGCCATCTTGTCGACCACACAACCTTGTTTTACTACACGGCCTACCACACGGGCAATCACACGCTCGTGTGGTGTCGACAACCCATTTTTTAGCTTTTCGACTTTTTACCGATCTACGCTAATAGCAGTGTGATTACACACACGCCTATTATGAAGTTGTAGTCGAGACGCTTCTAAAGTCGAGAGCCCAACAACCAATCGTAGTATCCTCTCCTTGTTCTAAAACCACGTATCCTCTCTAATGCTTTAACCAATAAAGAAGGTACCACTTGTAGGGACAGAGTAATCGACTTAGCACCTTGATCACAGAAATCGAGCCCGAAAAAGTCAAAGGAATTTCGGCAGTACTTCAACAAGAATTGGCCAGGGGAAAGAAAAAAAGAGAAGGGAAAAAATAATTAGGCCCTGACAATTTTGGCTACACAATGACAGAGGGTATTCGGTTTGGAGAAAAGAGAAGAAGAAGAGAACAATACTTAGGGTATTCGGCCAACAAAGAAAGAAGGGAATGATTCAGCTTGACAAAGAATAGAGAAAGGAAGAATGGAATAGAAAAAGGAAGTATTCGGCTTTAGAGATGAGGGGACAAAGAAGAAGAAAGATGAAGAGTAAAATGTCACTTACGTATTCGACCAAAGAAAAAGAACAAAAGACTTAGAGGTATTCAGGAGTATTCGACAAAAGCCAAAAACAAAAGAAATAAAGTTGCCAACCCAAGGTATTGAAAACAAAAACGATCTATAGCTAGCTAACACAAATTGGCACCCAAAGCCTTTTGCTGAATTTTTTACCAAAAGCACCCCACATATTCGGTCAGCCTTCAACACATTAAACACCTCTCCAACATCTACACAACCAAAACACTAAGTGCCAGAGTTCAAACTCGACAAGACTCTCCTCCAAATTCGAAATTGCTCAATTTTCTCCTTAAATTTCTCCCCTCCTATCTCCTCAGATTTGGCTAACAACAACCTCATTCAAATATGTTCAAACCCTTGGTGGTCAAACACAACTTCCTCCCAAAGCCACCAGCAAAAATAATCTACATTTGAACAAGAAGGGACTCGAACCTCAAACCACTACCACACTCCACATGCCACTATCCATTAAACTAGCAGGCCTATTTTGCCATGCCACCCTCTCAATAATTTAAAAGACTACTAGTTGGAGACAAAGGTTTCTTCAAGTAGGAGAAAAATTTTGCCCAAGCCAAACCTTGAACTCATGACTTCCCAGACACTCCCAAAGTACACAACCACAAAGCCAGACATACTTTCACGTCACAAGCACACAAAAATAATTTTAATAGGGTTTTTAGCATTTGGGGCATTACAAATACACATGCCTGAGTGGCTAACCCATGTACCCTAGAAATGGCCACCATGCTCGTGTGTCAGGCCGTGTGCTAGGCCGTGCCAAACCTGTAGGGTATACTGACTTATGCCACATGGCCAAGTCACATGCCCGTGTGCTGGGCTGTGTGGAGTATACTGACTTGATTTTTAATTTAACACTAGGGGACACACGACCATGTAACACAATTGCGTGTAATACACGATTGAGACACATGCCGGTGTGGAAAAAAATAAGCTATTTACCAAGCCATTTTGCAACCCAAATTGTATGTACCTACACCAGATTCAAATGGCACAAAACATAGCATATAATAAGCATTCAATCGACCTCAATCAAGCATATTTCATACCATTTCCAACACCAATTAAACAAAGATTTACAATCTCACAATGTGCCATCCAATTTCAAGCTAAATTTCACTTTATTAAATCATCAATATGATCATTTTCTAAACATGCACTATTTTACCTAATTTCACAAACATAACAAACTTACATCTCAACCATTTGCTATCTATAATACCTATTATCAATAGGCATCATATAACCATCATCCAACACATCACACAAGGCATATGCACATATATATATATACATGATCAACTATACCAAACAAATTAAGCCAACTATAATGGCTATATACAAAACCAAAAACATTTAACATTTACATGACATTTTCAAATGACCAAAGTCATTACCATCCCTCTTATTCATGACATATACTCAAAATACTTAAGTTCAAAAGCGCCAAGGTGATAGTAGAACAGTGTAATGAAATCTCCGATAATCCCCGAATCTGAGCTAGCTTTAGTTTCACTATAGAACACAGAAAATTAAACAAAGTAAGCTGTAAAGCTTAGCAAGCTCGTATGAATTCATAAACAAACTCACCTTTTACTCACAATCAAATGATATAAACATAATATGCTACAAAACATTCAAATCAGAATGTTAACTAGTATTCAATCATAAATATAACCATGAAACTTATAACTTCCATAAATTTGATGCTCACATAGTTTCCGTACATATCTGTACTGTTACGTATCTATTTTCACCATTTCATATCTTCGATATACCCGTTGAACCATTTGGAATAATACAGGAACTCAGGAATCTCACACCCTAAGTGCCAATATACATATATAGCTGAACCTATCTCAATATCATATCTCAATAATGCTCACTCTCGAGCTATCAATGGATTTGCTCACCCAAGCTGACGGTCATGACTTAACTACATAGTGCTGCTTACACAAGATGACGAGAATCCGCAACACATGTAGGATAACTCAGCCACTGGTAGGACGTACGAACCAGCACCTAAAACAATATTAACCCCTAATGACATGTCATTCATATCCTAATCTATTCCTAAAGTTTAATCGGGATTTTTCATTGCTAAATTGTCATCAAATGTATCCGCATGGTCATATTTACAATTTATGCAATATCAAAACATTAAAAATACAATTATAACAATGTTTAATACACACGAACTTACCTCGAATGCAAAAACAATTAAACAAGTCGATTAATTCAAAACTTTATTCTTTCCCTAATCTAAGTCTGTATTTCACCTTTCTTGATCTAAATGTAGTCAAAATTAACTTATTCAATAATCTCTCTATTCAATTTAGTCCAAATTATACGTTAAGGCAATTTTACACATTTCCCCTAATATTTCACATTTTTACAATTTAGTCATTATTTCATAAAATCACAAATTCATGCAATTTAACCACAACCCATGCTAGCCGAATTTCAATTAGGTCCCTATTAGTCCATATTTTTCATTTATTTCACAATCTAACCATCAAATTTCAATATTTCACAAATTAATCCCTATTTGGACATTGTACTAAAAATCACTGAAAAAATGTTGTTTATCTAACAACAAACATGCATTTTCTATCATCAAACATCAAAACACACATAGATTCATCAATGGAAAAACCCTAAAATTTTAAAAATTTTGCAAAATAGTCCCTGGGCTAGCTATACTAAGCTGTATCGATCTCAAAAGCACAGAAATCATTAAAAATGGGACAAAATACATACCTATTTTGAGAGAATAGGGTTGTTGAAAGCTTCAAGGTATTTTAATGGCTTCTCAAGCTTAAAATTCGGTGGTGGAATGTATTTTTGAAGATGATACATTATTTTACTTAATTAAATTTTAAGTTATTAGACTAATTACTAAATTAACCTTAGTATAAAACCATTAATATCATCCATTTAATGTCCAAAAGTGTCCAATAAGTAAATTAATGGATTATTAACCACATAAGGACCTTTACTTAATAATCCATAGCTATTGAACACCTTTATCTATTAGAACTCAAGTTTTACACTTTACGCGATTTAGTCTTTTTATTCAAATTAACTATTCAAACGATAAAATTTCTTAACGAAACTTTCACAAAATTATTCTATCATACTGTAAACATTAAAATAATAATAAAATAATTATTTTGACTTCAAATATGATGTCCTAAAACCACTATTTTGATTTGACTAAAAATGGGCCATTACAGTTTAGCAATATTGGAGAAGTCTTTGATGAATCTCTGATAGAATCTAACGTGTCACAAAAAGCTCCTAAAACCATTTACAGATGTTGGAGGTGGGAGTATCTTAATGACATCTATCGTTGCATTATCTACCTTGATCTCTTGCGTTATTATTTGATGCCTCCAAAACAATACCTTTTCGTAACATTAAGTGGTAGTTTTCCCAATTGAGCACAAGGTTTGTTTCTTTGCAGCCTCAGTACTTTGGCTAGATTGGCTAGGCAATCATCGTAAGTGTCTTTGAACATTGAAAAATTGTCCATAAAAACTTCCAAAAACTTTTCCATCATGTCAGTAAAAATTAGCATCATACATCTTTGAAATATCGTAGGAGCATTACATAAACCAAAAGGCATACCTCTAAAGGCAAATGTACAGTACGAGCATGTGAATGTTGTTTTGTGTTGATCCTTTAATGCTACTGTGATTCGGTTTTACCCTGAGTATCCATATAGAAAGTAGTAATTGTCTTTCCCTATGAGCCTATCAAGTATTTTATCCAAGAATGGCAAATGTGTGACACCCCTAACCCGTAACCATCGCTGAAATAGGTTAATAAGCATTATCAGACTTCTAACTCAATTTAGAACAATCATTTATCCAATAACATCTTATCTCAATCAATATTATTCAATCACATTTGATATGTACTTAAATCAACCATACAAGGCTTTAATCATGCATTCGAGACTAAGTTGATAACATATAAAAATTTCTGAAACTTAGAAAAATTTTCAACATTTCAAATATCACATGCCCGTGTGAACAGGCCGTGTGCCTCACACGGCATTAGACACGTCCGTGTGTCTAGGCTATGACAAAACAGGGCATACATACTGACTTGTACCACACGGCCGGAGATATACCCTTGTGCTTTGGTCGTGGTCAAAACTGACTTGGGTCACACGGCTAACCACACGCCAATGTGTCTAGGCCGTGCTCGAGATTGACTTTAAATTGTAGGAATACCCCAGGGGACACATGACCGTGTAACATGACCGTGTGTCACACACGGCTGAGACACACGCTTGTGTCTCTGCCCATGTGGACAAAAATAGGCCATTTGAAAAGCCAATTTACCACCCTTAATGGTCATCCCTACAAGTCCAAAATCAAAGCACAATTGCACCATAATTTCAACCAATTTCAACCATAAAATATACATCATTCATGTCATATAATCACCAATCAATTTCATCCTTATTATTGAATCCAAAACATGTCAAAATCACATACCAAACTCATTCATTCATACATGTCATAATCCTAATTTTTCACTTCCATTCTTCATATCAAAATCATACCATTTCCATAACTAATTCAAATAACTAACTTACTAAATTGACCATTTCTTACTAGGCCATTTATGCACATCAAAACATACCATTTCTTAACACAACTTATATACCAAAAACCAAACCAAATGGCAACTTTAATCTAGCCATATCACATGGCATGATATACACATTACAAATCATATTCAAATACTTCTAGCCTATACATGCCATACTTCACTATTCACATTTTCAAAAGGTACGAAAATAGAGTTCGATAGTGTGGTGATGATCCTCGATGATCCCCGAGCTTCCGGTATCTTCGATAATTTATAAAATAATTGAAAACACACACAAAGTAAGCTTTCAAAAGCTTAGTAATCCATATACTAATAAACTTATCACATAACGCAATTCTAAACCAATTCATTCATGTAGTTCATTGAAAAATACAATCACATATCCATATGTCATATAGCTCATTTGATTATAATTCACTTACATATAACACATCTCATTCTCATAATAATTCATACATATATCATATGTCCACAAATGTACATACACTTACCATTCATTCTCAAAAATGATATACATTTCAAACGTACCTGAATTGGATACACATTCACATAGTTATTCATTTCTCGGAATGCCCATTGAACCGTACGGAATCAAATAGGATACGTAGATAGCTCAAAAAGCTCGTACAATGCCAATGTCCCAGACATGGTCTTACATGTAATCAAATATCGATGCCACTATCCCAGACAGGGTCTTACACGTAAATCTCTAATCGATGCCAACGTCCTAGACGTGGTCTTACATGAAATCACATATCAGAATCCTATGTCATGATATATGTATCCTAACTATTCCTATTGTTCATACGGGGCTTTTGGACGTTGTCACATTATCGAAACTTTCTCAATTTCACATATTCAGCTTCTATAACCATTCATCACAATTCAATATCATATAAGCATGGATAAATCAATTCAAACACATTTATTTGTATATAGACTTACCCGAACGGCTATTCAACTACTTTCGACTTTCCCCAAACTAATTTCGTTTTCTTTGGTTCTTGATCTATACACATTCAAATTTAACTCTTTTATTCAGCAAATCATTCAATTCAGTCCATATATACATATTTAGGGCATTTTACAAATTATCCCTCACATTTTCACATTTTAACACTTTAGTCCCTAATTCATAAAATCACAAAATATACATAATTTCATATTACACATGCTAGGCTAAATTTTCCTCTAGCCCAAATAAGCCCATAAATTTCATTTATTTCACATTTTAGCCCATCAATTTCTCATTTTCACAAATTAGTCTAAAATACTCAAATTCATCAAAAATTCAAATACAAAACATATTAACCCAACACATATCGTTCATTTTCCATTAACTAACATCACAAAGCTTAGAATTTCATCAATGGCATAACTCAAATTCATCATGAAATTCAAAAATTGAGACATGGGCTTGATATAATACAAAGAAACGATCACAAAAACGTAAAAATTATCAAAAACAGAGCAAAACTCATACTTTAATTAAGCCTTGTGTGTGCCGAAACTTAGAACTCTTTAAACTTAGGTTTTCTTTTCTATTTTCATTGAATGAACACTGAAATGAGCTTAATTTTTAACTTTTTTTTATTAAATCAACATTTAATTATCAATTTACTAATATAACCTTTTTAATTTCATTTAAAATCCAGTAACTCATGTCCAAATATGTCCATGCATTAATTCAATGGTATAATTACATCATAAGGACCCCACATATAAAAAAACGCATCAATTCAACCATTATTCAAATAGAAGGACAATTTGCATTTTCTGCGATTTATTCCTTTTTGTAAATTAAGCACACAAATGGTTGAATTTTCATACGAAATTTTCACACACGCTTAACCACATACTGTAAACACGAAAAATAATATTAAAATATTTTTTGACTCAGATTTGTGGTCACAAAACCACATTTCGACCAGGGTCTAAACCAGGCTGTTACACCTCTCCCTCCTTAGGGATTTTAGTCCGTGAAAATCTTACCGTTGAATAGATTCAGATATTGCTGTCTCATAGCATCTTTAGGTTCCCACATAGCTTCTTCGACACCGTTTCGGTGCCATATTACTTTTACTAATAGAATTTTCTTATTTTGCAGTTCTTTAACCTCACGAGCAAAGATACGAATCGATTCTTCTTCATATGTCATATCGGATTGAATTTCTATCTCAGAAGGAGAAATCACATGCGAGGGGTCTGATCTGTATCGTCGAAGCATCAATACGTGAAATACATTATGAATCTTTTCTAACTCAGGTGGCAATAACAATCTATAAGCGACCGGCCCAATATGCTCGATAATCTCATACGGTCCGATGAACCTCGGACTCAATTTTCCATTTCTACCGAATCAAAGTACTTTCTTCCACGGGGATACTTTCAAAAGCACTTTGTCACCGATCTCAAATTCAATATCTTTTCGTTTCAAATCTACATATGATTTCTGACGATCGGAAGCTACTTTCAGACTATCTTGGATTGTTTTTACTTTCTGTTCAGTCTCTTTTATCAAATAAATACCGTGAATCTTATTTTCGCTAAGCTCAGTCTAATACAAAGGTGTTCGACATTTTTGACCATACAATGCTTCAAAAGGTGCCATTTTAATGCTTGATTGAAAACTATTATTATAGGCAAATTCAATCAATGGTCCCAAGTACCTTCAAACTCAAGAGTGCAACATCTCAACATATCCTCAAGAATCTGAATAATCCACTCGGATTGACCATCCGTCTACGGGTGAAAAGCAGTACTGAAGTGTAATTTCGTACCTAAAGCCTCTCGCAGTTTCTTCCAAAATCGCGAAGTGAATCTCGGATCTCTATCTGATACAATAGATAATGGCACCCCGTGCAATCCCACAATATCGGAAATGTATAACTCAGATAATTTATTAAGTGAGTAGTCAGATCATACTAGAATAAAATGAGCCGATTTCGTCAATCGGTCATGTAACACCCTTACCCGTACCCGACGCCGGAATAAGGTACGAGGTATTACCAGATCATAATACATACCATTAAATAAATCCGAGACAAAAATATGGCATCCAATTAGATCATGAATCATTATAACATATGCCTTTAACAATATTAGCCAATTTTAATGGCTTTGTACAAAATAATTGTCAAATACTGTAACTAATATTTTATACCTAGGAAATTATGACACGTAACAAAATAACTAAGCCTACTATACATGCCATAATTCAAAATGTTTAGTTCAAATACCAAAAGTATTGATAGTACAGGCAGATCTTCAACGATCTCTAACTCCTTTGCTAACTGGATGACACTATAAAGCAAAAGAGAGAAAAGAAAGTAAGCTTATAGCTTAGTAAGTAAGTATATAAATAATGAATAAGGAATCTAATATGTTCACAAAATAACTCAACCATATCTACTTTTAATTTCACTATTTACTCCAATTTGATCAAGCTGTCCATCTTGCGTCATGTTCACTGAATAAATCATAACTCGAGTTACGAAACTCGAAATTCAAATCCATAAAATTTTCCTGAAACTAGACTCATATTACTTCTTACTAAATGTTTTTCTAGAATTTTTGGTTTAGCCAATTAGTACAGTTTATTAGTTAAAGTTTCCCCTATTGTACAGCTCGACTGATCTGACCTCTGTTCACGACGAATTGGTTTTCTCCCTATACAAAAGTCAAATATCCATGACATTTGTTTCATTTTAAAATAGTCTCAATATGGGATCTAGGCATATAAACTATATTTCTTAATTAGTTTTGTACAATTTTTAATGATTTTTCAAAGTCAGAACAGGGGATCACGTAGTCATTCTGAACAAGTCTACAAAAATATAAATATCTCAAATTATAGGATGCCTTTACTTGCTCTGTTTCTTTTACATGAAAATAGACTCATTAATATTTAATTTCATATCTCATTCAGTCTCTAATTAAATTCTTACTATTTTTGGTGATTTTTCAAATTCACGTTACTGCGACTGTCCAAAACAGTATTATTGCTAATTCACTCTTTCACACTTTCTTTGTATTAACCTCATTTTAAAATGCATATCACAATTCATTTTCACCACATTTCATACATCACAAGTATAGGTCCATGATTACAATGTCACAATAAAATCATCCCATTGAACACTTCGGATCAATCCTCGATACTTGGTGGTTTCAGTACATAGCTCCACCCATCATATTTCACATAGTTCGACTCTCTTGTACACATGGTAAACACTTAGTACTACCCATGTGACCTATCTAGTTTATCTCGTAGCTCTCTTGTTGGTGTCCTTCACTTGGAACCACACATGCGGCCTAGCTACATTTATCCTCTCCCGTAGCTCTCTTGTCTACATGGTATACATCCCGAATCACACATGTGACCGAGCTACCACATAGTACCTCGTACCTCTCTTGTACACATGATGTGCACTCTGCACCATACATATGACCTAGCTACGTACCATCTGTATTATCCAATCTTTTCGAAGGTTCAACTGGGATTTTTCTCTCTATTACTTATTTCCATTCTTCCAATAGTCGATTATGATTCAAAATTAGCTAATATATATATATAATATGCTGAAATATAAAACGTAAATAAAGATAATGTATTATTTACATACAAACTTACCCCGGTACAAGGTGGCTAACTGCATCATAGTCGCTTAAAAATTCATATCTCGAGTTCTGAAACACAAAATCCAATTCCGTAAATTTTCCCTGAAACTAGACTCATATATCTATTTACTAATTTTTTTCTAGAATTTTTGGCTTGTCCAATTAGTACAGTTTATTAGTTAAAGTCTCCCCTATTTCAGGGTTCGACTGCTGTGACCTTTGTGTATTACGAATCAGATATCTCTCTGTACAGAATTTCAATGACTATGAAGTTTGTTTCTCTTAAAACTAGACTCAATAATAAATATGTACATATAAATTATGACTTCTAATTATTTTTATATAATTTATGGTGAATTTTACCTATTTCATGGTTTCCATGGATTAACTAGCAATTTGACATACATAACACCAAATATGATCATAATTAGCCATTCCAATGGCTAATCATTACCAAGCATTTTTATACTACTCAATAACCATATCATAAGACCATATATACAAAATGATTATAATGCTATACATGCCATACTCAAAATATACAAGCCATTATGCCAAGATGGTATACGGATAGTGTGAGCGTGCCTCCGACCGTTCCCGATTTCCGAGCTGGCTTGTCAACACTACAAGGAATGAAAAGGAGGTAGTAAGCATAAATGCTTAGTAAGTTCACATGCAAATAGCAAGTAACATAACCATATAAGCAAACATAAAACATCATTTGCATAATCATCACCAAGACATTCATATCATATTTTCATTTATCATCTTACCATATTGTTGTTATATCGATTTTTCAACCCGAGGGTTAAGTACATACCTGTTCAAACTATCCATTTTGCAACACTTACCAATACGTCCCTTTCATCTTAAGTATTCCTTCATTTGAGTAGAACTTTACCCGTTGAACACATCGGAATATAATTCGGATACATGGAAAGTTTGCACATAAGTGCCACATATGTAGCCAAGCTACTATGTAACCCGCCCATAAGCGACTCGGACTCAACTCAACGAGCTCGGACGTTCGCATCCATAAGTGAACTCGGACTCAACTCAACGAGCTCGGATGCCTAGTTACATCTCACGAACTCAGACTCAACTCAACGAGTTCGGACTTTCTCATCCATAAGTGAACTCGGACTCAACTCAACGAGTTCGGATGCCCAAATATCCCAGTGACATGTCACTTGTATCCTAATCCATTCCTAAGGTTCAACGGGACTTTTTTTCCAATCATGTGTCTCAACCACCTTTTACGGAATATCGATACCGATACTCGGTAGTATTTCACATTTTCCAAGTATATCACATAATTTGACATATTATCAAACAATTATCACGAGTATAATATTTCATAATAATTATCATATCATTTAAATAACATAAAAACATTTAAAATAATAACTATGTTACCAACATTTACATATGAACTTACCTAGTATGCGAAAATGGCTACTTTTACCATTTCGTCCACAACTTGGTATTTTCCCCATTTTAGCCCGAATTTCAGTTTTCCTTACTCTATCATTTAAAATATAGTCTAATTAGGACTCACATTATTCAAATTGACCCAAAATCATATTTTGGAAAAATTACAATTTTGCCCCTAAACTTTTGCATATTTACACTTTTGCCCCAAAGCTCGTAAATTAATCTTCAGCCTATTTTCTTATGTTTTATGACATGCTGATCATTTTCCCCTTCTATGGCAACATCAAATTCTCACTCTAACATGTACTTATGACTATTAGTTATTTTTACCAATTAAGCCCTTTTACTCGTTTTCACTTAAAACCGAGTAGCACAAGCTGTCTAACATAATTTAAAACCTCATATTCTATCATAAAACACCAAAATACACAAATTTCACCTATGGGTATTTTTCCAAATATAAACCCTAGGTTAAATTATTGCTAGCATAAGCTAAATCGAGCTACCAGGACTCCAAAAACGTACAGAACTTGAAAAACGGGGCTAGAATGGACTTACAATCGAGCTTGGAAGCTTGAAAAACCCTAGCCATGGTTTCTTCTTGCTATATTCGGCCATGGGGTTGAAGATGAGCAAAATTGGCTTTTAATTTTGTATTTTAATTCATTTTACCCCTAAATGACCAAAATGCCCTTACTACTAAACTTTCCAAAAATTCCATCCATGTCCAATTTTTGTCCATAAACTTAGAAATTGGTAAAATTTCTATTTAAGACCTTCTAATTAATATTTCAAAACAATTTCATACTAGAAACTTCTAGAATGCAAGTTTTGCAAATTATTCGATTTAGTCCCTAATTTCAATTTAAGCACTTTAGGCATAGGATTTCATCACGAAATTTTCACACAATCATGCAATCATATCATAAACATCAAAATAATTATAAAATAATTATTTCTATCTCGGATTTTTTGGTCACAAAACCACTATTCCGACTAGGCCCAAAATCAGGATATTACAACTTTGTACAAAATAATCTGTCAAATACTGTAACTAATATTTTATACCTAGGCAATTATGACACGTAACAAAATAACTAAGACTACTATACATGCCATAATTCAAAATGTTTAGTTCAAATACCAAAAGTATTGATAGTGCGGGCAGATCTTCAACGATCTCTAACTCCTGTGCTAGCTGGATGACACTATAAAACAAAAAAGAGAAAATAAAGTAAACTTATAGCTTAGTAAGTAAGTATATAATTAATGAATAATGAATCTAATATGTTAACAAAATAACTCAACTATATCTATTTTTAATTTCACTATTTACTCCAATTTGATCAAGTTGTCCCTCTTGCGTCATGTTCACTGAATAAATCATAACTTGAGTTACGAAATTCGAAACTCAAATCCGTAAAATTTTCCTGAAACTAGACTCATATTACTTCTTAATAAATCTTTTTTTCTAGAATTTTTGGTTCAGCCAATTAGTACAGTTTATTAGTTAAAATTTCCCCTGTTGTACAGCTCAACTAATCTGACCTCTATTCACTACGAATTGGTTTTTTCCCTATACAAAAGTCAAATAGCCATGAAATTTGTTTCATTTAAAAACTAGACTCAATAAGGGATCTAGGAATATAAACTATATTTATTAATTAGTTTTGTACAATTTTTAATGATTTTTCAAAGTCAGAATAGGGGGTCACAGAGTCATTCTGAACAAGTCTCACAAATATATAAATATCGCAAATTATAGAATCCCTTTACTTTC
Organism: Gossypium longicalyx; assembly: GCA_025698465.1. Classification (NCBI taxonomy): domain Eukaryota; kingdom Viridiplantae; phylum Streptophyta; class Magnoliopsida; order Malvales; family Malvaceae; genus Gossypium; species Gossypium longicalyx. The sequence goes on along the minus strand of CM047002.1, from coordinate 57,876,337 downwards.
TCTGTTTCTTTTACATGAAAATAGACTCATTAAGCTTTAATTTCATATCTTATTCAACTTCTACTTAAATTCTTACTATTTTTGGTGATTTTTCAAATTCACGTCACAGCGACTGTCCAAAACAGTATTATTGCTAATTCACTCTTTCACACTTTCTTTGTATTAACCTCATTTTAACATGCATATCACAATTCATTTTCACCACATTTCATACATCACAAGTATAGGTCCATGATTACAATGTCACCATAAAATCATCCATTGAACACTTCAGATCAATCCTCGATACTTGGTGGTTTCAACACATAGCTCCACCCATCATATTTCACATAGTTCGGCTCTCTTGTACACATGGTAAACACTTAGTACTACCCATATGACCTAGCCAGTTTATCTCGTAGCTCTCTTGTCTACATGGTGTCCTTCACTTGGAACCACACATGCGACCTAGCTACATTTATCCTCTCCCGTAGCTCTCTTGTCTACATGGTATACATCCCGTATCACACATGTGACCTAGCTACCACATAGTACCTCGTAGCTCTCTTGTACACATGATCTGCACTCTGCACCATACATGTGACCTACCTACGTACCATCTGTATTATCCAATCTTTTCAAAGGTTCAACCGGGATTTTTCTCTCTATTACTTATTTTCATTCTTCCAATAGTCGATTATGATTCAAAATCAGCTAATATATGTATATATATATATATATATGTAATATGCTGAAATATAAAACGTAAATAAAGATAATGTATTATTTACATACAAACTTACCACGGTGCAAAATATGAAAATTTTGCAATTTAGTCCAAAATCTTTTCCTTCCCCCGTTCGAGGTCGATTCCACGCCTTTCTTGATCTATAAAAACACATTTAGCTCATTTAACACTCATACTATCTATTTCAATCCAAAAATCACATTATGGAAAAATTACGTTTTTGCCCCTAACTTTTACAAAATTACAATTTTACCCATAGGCTCAGAAATTTAATTTCAGCCCTATTCTTATGTTTTATGACATGCTGATCATTTTTTCCTTCTATGGAAACATCAAATTCTCACTCTAACACATAGTTATGAACAATAGGTATTTTTATCGATTTTGCTGTTTTGCTCGTTTTCGCTAAAAATCGCTTAGAAAAGATCATTCTCCTAACTTCAAACATTCATATTCTACCATAAAACATCAAAATACATGCATATTATTCATGGGTAAATTTTTAAACATAAACCCTAACTCGAAATAATGGTAGAAATAGGTAAACCGAGCTAAGAGGATTTCAAAAATGTAAAGAACATTAAAAACGGGGCTTGAATGCACTTACTATTGAGCTTGAATGCTTGGAAAAAACCCTAGCTATGGTGAACATACAAGGTTCGGCCAAGGGAGAAGATGAATGGACAAAATTTTGGCTTAGTTTTCCCATTTTATTTCTTTTAATTACCAAATGACAAAAATACCCTTAAGGCCTTTCTTTAAAATTTTGTCCTATTCATGCCCATTTTTGTCCATATAAAGTATAATGGTCTAATTGCCATTTAAGGACCTCTACTTAAGACCCCCATTTCAATCAAGTACCTTATGAACTAGAACACACATTTTTCACCTATTTCAATTTAGTCCTAAACATCAAATTAAACACCTAGTCATAAAATTTTCAACCTCGGATTCGTGGTTTCGAAACCACTGTTCCATTTTGGCCATAAATTGGGCTGTTACAGGTCAACCACAACCCAAATCACATCTTTCTTTCTCGGAGATAAGGGCAAAACCAAAACAAAATTCATCGTTATTCTATCCCATTTCCACTCTGGAATCATAATCGGTTGTAACAAACTGAATGGTACTTAATGTTCAGCTTTAACTTGCTGGCAGATCAAACATTTTGAAACAAATTCAGAGATATCTCTTTTTCATTCCAGACCACCAGTAATGTTGTTTCAAAGCGTTATACATTTTCGTACTACTCGGATGTAATGATAGATAACAGTGATGTGCTTCTTTTAGAATCATCTGTATCAACTCTGGATTTCTCGGAACACAAACCCGATCTTACAATTTCAGACAATCATGATTATCAATTCGATATTTAGAATCAAAATCCAAATCACACTAAGCTCGTTTTGCTATAATTTCATTATCAACCTTCTGAGCTTCGCAAATCTACTGAATAAATAATGGTCTCGCTTTTAATTCGACTAATACTGAACCATCATCGGATAGAATTAAATGAGTATTCAATGTATGCAATGCAAACAATGATTTTCAAATCAAAGTAACAACATTTGCTTTTCCCGGATGATAATCAATAACAAGGTCGTAGTCTTTTAGCAATTCTAGCCATCTTTTCTGTCGCAGGTTCAAATCTTTCTCAGTCATCAAATATTTCAAACTTTTATGATCAGAATATATGTGACATTTCTCACCAAACAGATAGTGTCGCCAGATTTTTAAAGCAAATACAATAGCAGCTAATTCAAGGTCATGTGTTGGATTATTCTTTTCTTGTGACTTTAACTGTCTCGAAGCAGAGGCTATAACTTTGCCTTCTTGCATCAGAACACGTCCTAGACCGTTCATCAAAGCATCACTATAAATAACAAATTCTTTACCCGATTTTGGCTGTACAAACACTAGAGTTTCAGTCAATAAGGCTTTCAACTGATCAAAATTTTTTTGACACTTTTTAGACCATTCAAACTTAACATCTTTTTGAAGTAATCTCATCTACAGAGTCGTAATCATCGAAAATTCTTTCACAAATCGTCAATAAGAACCGAAAAGTCCCAGAAAACTATAGACTTTAGCCACATTTCTCGGAGGCTTCCAATCTAAGATAGCTGAAATCTTGCTCGGATCAACTCGGATACCAGATGTTGATACATTATGCCCCAGAAAACCAACTTCGTGTAACCAGAACTCACATTTACTGAATTTCGCGAATAGTTGCTTATCACGTAGTGCCTGTAGTACAACTCTCAAATGCTTAGCATGCTCAATTTTATCACACGAATAAAGCAAAATGTCATCAATGAATTTGACAACAAATCGATCTAAATACGGTTTGAAAATTATGTTCATCAAATCCCTAAAAATAGCAAGTGCATTCGTTAATCCGAAAGGCAAAACTAAAAACTCATAGTGTACGTACCTCGTTTGGAAAGTAGTTTTTGGAATGTCTAAATCCTTTACTCTCAACTGATAATAGCCCAATCTCAGATCTATCTTTGAAAACACAGTAGCTCCTTTCAAATGATCAAATAAATCGTCAATTTGGGGCAGACGATATTTGTTCTTGATAGTCACTTTATTCAACTAACAATAATCAATACACATTCTCATTGTTTCGTCTTTCTTTTTCACAAACAAAACAGGAGCACCCTAGGGAGAAAAGTTCGGTCATTCAAATCCTCTATCGGTCAACTCTTGCAACTAAGATTTCAATTCTTTCAATTCTATCGGAGCCATTCTATACAGAGCTATTGATATTGGAGTAGGCCCCGGCACTAATTCAATGACAAATTTAACCTTTTGAATTAGAGGTAATCCCGGAAGTTCTTCAGGAAACATATCAGGGAATTTATAGAAAATAGTCACTGATTCAATCTTCTTTTCGGTCACTTTAGTGTCAAGCACATAAGTAAAATAAGTTTCACACCCCTTTCTCGCATATTTCTGAGCTAACATCAAAGAAATCACTGCTGGCAAACCACTCAAATCATTAGACTTAATCCAAATTATCTCTAACATCCTAGAGGAATTATCTTTCGTTTACAGTTCACTACCGCATCATGCAAAGTTAGCCAATCCATACATAGAATTATATCAAACTCATCAAAAGGCAATAAGATCAGATCAGCCGGAAAGCAAAAATCTCGAAACATCAATGGACAATTCTTACACACTTTGTCAACCAAAACACACCGGCCTAAGGGGTTCGATACTCTAATTACGAATTTAGTAGACTCTACAGGCAAAGTCTTACTGCACATTAAGTTCATGTATATATGAGAATGCGTTGATCTTGGATCTATCAATGCAGTCACAGAAGTATCATAATAAGTGAAAGTACTAGTAATAACATCTAGAGACGAAGCTTCTTCGCGAGTGTGAATAGCATAAGCTCTGAAAGGTGTGCGAGCCTTAGATCCAATAGCTGTGTCTTTAGTCATTCTCTGGCTACCACTCACATTACTTGCGTCTCTGGGTGTCTACCTCGAGCTGTCGTGTTACTCGGTCTCGAATTTTGTGCAATCTCTTGTTCAACAAACTGGGGGCAATCTCGGATAAAGTGATCAAAAGATCCCCATTTAAAGCAAGCTCAATCATTCAATCTACAACTCCCCAGATGTCTTTTACCACAGTGTCTGCACTCAGGTCGATCATATCGAACATTTTCTGTAACAGCCCAGTTTAGACCCTAGTCAGAATAGTAGTTTCGGGACCACAAATCTGAGTTAGAAAAATATTTTAATATTATTTTTTGTTCTTATTATATGTGAATTAGTATGTGTGAAAATTTCGTATGAAAATTTGATCATTTGTGTGCTTGATTTGATAAAAGGACTTAATCGCTTAAATTGTAAAAGTAGCTTCCTAAATGTTAAAGTGCTTATTTGTTTTGAGGATTTAATTATGGGGTCCTTATGTGGCAAATTAGCCATTAACTAATAGCATGACCAGTTTTGGGCTTGAAATATATGGTTTACTAATTAATTTTATAAGGTTAAAATGGTAATTAGAACATTATATTGTAATAAAATAAAACAAACATCAATTAAGTTAGCATGTGTTCATCTTTTCTGAAATTTGAGAAAGAAAAAGGGGTTTTAAGCTTTCAAATATTCGGTCATGGTTCAAGCTTGATTCAAGTTCGTTTTTATTCGATTTTTGATAATTTTTACATTTTTGAGATCGTTACTTCGAATATTAGTAAACCCATGCTTTAATTTTTGGATTTAATGAAGAATTTGAGATTTTACATTGTTGATAATATGATGAATTTTTTGTTTGATGATGAAAAATAAATCTTTGTTCATAGTTTACTATGTTTAATTAAGTGATTTTTAGTAAAAATGCCTATTCGGGATAAAATTGTGAATTTTGTAAATTGAGGGGTTAAAATGTGAAATAAATGAAAGAAATGGGTTGCTAGGGACCATAGTGATATTCGGCCAAGCATGGGTGTGGTGAAATTTTGAATATTTTTGTGTTTTGTGAAATAGGGACGAAATTATGAAAAATGTGAAATGTTAGGGGCAAAAATGTAATTAGCCCATTTACGTTTTTTGGATGAATTTGATTGAATATATGATTAAACAATTTCAATTTGTATTGAATTAGATCTAGAAATGAGGAAAACAGATTTGGCTCAGGAAAGTCGAAAATTGTCGAATAGTCGTTCTGGTCCGTTCATGTCTGTACAAGGTAATTCATAAGTAAATAAATGTTGTTAAATTGAAATTTATGTGAATATATATGTGCTGAATTGAGTTGTAAAGATATATATATATATATATGATTCCGTATTAAGTTGAGCTTCGGAGAATCTGTGCCGACCATGGATTGAATATGTGAAATTAAGAAAGTTCTGACAATGCAACAACGTCTGAAAAGTCCCGTACGAACCATAGGAATAGTTAGGATACATATGTTACGACATAGGATCCGATATGTGTTTTCGTGTAAAACCAGGTCTAGGACGTTGGCATCGACTTATGGTTTACGTGAAAGACCATGTCTGGGACATCGGCATCGTATTTGATTTCATGTAAGACCCTATCTGGGACAATGACATCGACATTTGATTACATGTAAGACCATGTCTGGGACGTTGGCATTGTACAAGCTTTCTGAGCTATCCGAGTATCCTTATTGATTCCGAATGGTTCAACTGGCATTCTGAGAAATGAATAATTATGGGAAATTGAATCTGATTCAGGTATATATGACTTGTTTATGAAATTCAGAAATAAAAGGTATGTAAGTATCATATGGCCATATGAGAAATATATGACAACGAATGATATGAATGTATATAAATGAAAGATGTGTTATATACGCTTGTTATATGAAATTGTAGTTCTATGTTTCGGACATGAGATTTGTGAAATATGAAGCATGGCTTTGATGTATGTTGGTTGAGTTTGAAACTTGAATAGATAATGGAATTAAAACGGTTGAGTTGATGTGTGCTTGTATATAACATATAATTAGTGAAATAAAGTTGATCTTGGTTGATTATATGATTCAAGTATATGAATTTGGTTTATGTGAATAAAGGAATATTGAATGTTCGAGTTTGGAAGTGTTTATAAAGAAGTTGATATAATTTTATGTATGATATGTAATAAATGACCATGGTTTAGTTGGCGATATAATGAATGTGTGCAAGCTTGAATTATATGATTGACCTAAAAATTGTTATTCGGAATTGAAAGCATATTTATACTTTCATTGATAAATAAGATAAGTGGAGTTACTTAATGTGGTTATATGAATTTACGAATACAATGAATATATATGTGATTGAAGTTTGTTAAATTCGGTTTAATGATATTGGTTTGTAAATATCATTGAAATGATTTATTTGCTTATGGCTTACTAAGCTTCCAAAGCTTACTCTGTGTGTTTCCTATGCCTATAGAGTTTCAGAGGTTTGCTCAGGTTGGAAGTTGTTAGAGATGTCATCACACTATCTGGTTATCGCTTCGGTAAATAAAAGCTTTGAGTTTTGGTTTTGTGGCATGTATAGTCTAGTTTTTAAGATGATCCATTTTGATTTGTATGTATATATATGGCCATGCGAAAATGGCTTAATCATGATGCTAATATTGTATATATTCGGTTATGTATTAAGCTCATTTTGGGATGTATGTTTCGTGGTTTATATGTATGGTGTAATTGATTATATGATTTGGCTTGAACTTTGAGTTAAATATTGTGATATGTTTTGAGGTATGTTTATGACCAAATGAAATGGTCATTTTGGTATGTTCATAGTTGAGAATTTGGTAATGTTTGATATATGCTTTTGGTACGTTTTGGTATAGAGAATGAACATGAAATAGGTTGACAATATAATAGATTAATTGATACATGTTTGGAGTTGAATTTGGCTGAAAATGTTGCATATATGATGCTTGACTTTGGACTTGTAGGGAAGACACAAATGGGTGGCATAATGGCCTATTTTTGTCCAATCAAGCAAGGACACGGGCATGTGTCTCTACTGCGTTGCTCAAGGGCCATTTCAAAATGAGCCTAGGCAAACTACATGGTCGCACACACACGGACGTGTGCTAAGCCATGTGGCCAAGTCAGTTTCAACCACGGGCTAGACAAACGGGCGTGTCTAACCATGTGGATAAGTCAGTATGTATGCCCTATTTTGCCATGGCCTATACACATAGGCATTTCCATTGTCGTGTGAGGCACATAGCCTATAACACCTCTTACCCGTATCCGAAGTTGGGATAAGGTTCGAGGCGTTACAAGACATAAACATTCACAAACATGCAAAATCGAGCCATAAAATTTCATCCAAATTAAAACTTTTCAAACACATGTAAATCGTCCCTTATATAGGCCTTCGAGGCCTAAAACGTAAATCGGGGTGGTTCGGGACTTAGAGAAAGCTCTTGGAAAACTTAGAGAAATTTTTATGAAACAGGGTCACACGCTCGTGTGGACATAGGGACACGCTCATCTGTCTTTAACACACCCGTGTCCTCAAGCCGTGTAACTCTCTATTTATGACGTCAGCAAAACAAATTAACCCACATGGCCAAGCCACACGTCCATGTGCTAGGCCATATCCTCTAAACGGTTGAGACCATGGCTATGTCTCTGCCCGTGTAGCCAACACTTAGGCTTGTAACACCCCAAAATATGGCCTAGTAAGAATAATGGTTTTGAGACCATAAATTCGATGTTAAAATATTTAGATTATAACCATTATGAGATTTAGAATATAAGAATATGCATGTGGTAAAGTTTCATAAGGAAATTTTAAGAGTAAAGTGTCCAATTGGAAAATAAGGACTAAATTGAATAAGATGAGAAATTTGGGTTTTAGGGATAATTTGTGTGAAATTGTATTGAATTATGAATTAGAAGGTCTTAAAAAACAATTTGCCCAATTTCTAAAATTTTGGACAAATATGGACATCCACGCAAATTTTTTGTAAGTTTAGTGAACAAGGGCATTTTGGACATTTGGATATTAAATGAATTAAAAAGGGAAAAAGAGCTAAAAATTAGCTCATCTTCCTCATGCTGCTGCCAAAGCTTTAAGGGTACCATAGCTAGGGTTTCTTCAACTTTCAAACTTGATAGTAAGTCAATCCTAGCCCCGTTTTTAATGCTCTTTATATTTTTGACATCTTTGCAACTAGCTCTCTTCATTTCTACCCATATCTCATGCTAGGGTTTATTATTATAAAATTACTCATGCATGAGTTATATGTATTTTGATGGATTATGGAAGCATATGATAGTTTAAGGTATGGAGAACAACTTTTGTTAAGTGATTTTGCATGGAAACCCTAACAAGGACTTATTTGTAAAAGTTGAGAAAATGGGTGGAAAAGTGTGAAATGAAGGAAGTATGGGCTGCTATAAGTACAAGAAGCATTCAGCTAGACTTGGGTAACCAAGAAATCACTTGCATTCCAACATACGAGCTTAGGGACTAAATTGTGAATAATTGAAAGTTTAGGGGTAAAATGATAAATTTATCAAAGCATGAATTTAGGGTCGATTTGAGTAATGTATGAAGTTAATGAGCTAAATTTATTATTACAAATCAAGAAAGACTAGAACCGAATCTTGATAAAGGCAAAAATAAAGCGTTCAAGGCTTAGGCACTATACCGAATATTTTATACCAAGGTAAGTACACTTGCAAATAAATACTTTAATTGACGTTTTAAATGTTCAAATAATATTTAGATAAATAATATGTTATTTGGCTACTTTGTTGCTATAATGTGTTTTGATGTTCTATTCTTATTTTACAAGTGTTATCGTGTTAGCATTTGTATTTGAAAATGTCATATGTTATGAGACCAACATTCCGAGAATGTTCGACAAAGAGACAAAAGTCCAAAAATCCCGTTTGAACTCAGGAATAGGTAAGGATACAAGTGACATGTCACTAGGATAGCTAAGTATGTATGAGCTCATTTGATGGCATGATACAAGCTAGGTTTGGGAGCTTATGTAGCCCTGTCGAGAGGCATGTAAATATGTGGTACACACTTGGTCCGGGACCTTATGTAGCCCCATTGAGAGGCATGATTATGTGATGCATGCTAGGTCCGGGTGCTCTTAGGTAGCCCTATTGAGAGGCGTGCTATGTTATGTTATGGCACTTCGGTGCATATATATCCGAGTATCCTATTCATTATTCCAAACGTTCCATGGGTAATGCACATGTAGTGTATATGTAAGCTAGGTAAAGTATATATGTACGCATGAAAGAAAAAAGGTACATGCTTAAACTGGTGTACTCTTATGACCATGATGGTTAATGGCAATGCATATCTTTATGTAATATCTTTGGAAATATAGATCATATGTTTTGATGGAAGCTTGAAATAGTGACAAATATATAAATAATATTATAAAGTCTAAATAAGATTCACTTTATTTGTATGTGTACTTACTAAGCTTATAACTTACCCCTCTCTTTTTCCATCCCTTTTAGATTCGTCAAGCTAGCTCGAAGAATCGGGAACGTCGGAGCTCAGGTCACACTATCAACTAAACCTTGGGTATAATACATTTGATTATTTTGAATCATGGCATGTATAGGTGATTATTATTTTGTATATGTGTCATGTGTCTAGTCCAAAGTATTGGTACTCTACTTGGAATGATCATTTTGTATATGGCCAAGTGAGTTGGTCCATATAACCTTTTGAGATGTCTTCCTATGATGTTTCTATTATATGCATGTTAAATTGTATATGTGCTTGTGATATGTGTTAAATGGTAGAATGATATACATGTTAGAGTGCATGAGAGACCTTGGGTGACTAATGGCTTGGAAAATAGCCTCCAAATGGTCCACATGGATAGGCACACTAGTAGGTGTCTAGTTTGTGTGTGACACACGGGCGTGTTGATTAGCCGTGTGTCCCTTGCTTCCCAAAATTTTCACGTTGCATGCTTTGTAGTGTCTACACGGGTTGGAGACACGGTCGTGTGTCTCAACCCTGTGGAGTACACGGCCTAATCAAATGGGCGTGTGCCTTGGCCGTGTGCCCCTAAATGAATAATGACATCATAAATAGAATGTCTAGGTTTTCAGACACAGGTGACGACATAGGCGTGTGTAGGCCGTATGGGAGGACACGGGCCAAGGACACTGTAACAGCCCAATTTTAACCCTAATCAGAATGGTAGTTTTGGGACCACGAATCCGAATCAACAAAATGTTTTAAATTAAATTTCGGTATTTGATATGTGTGAATTAATATCCATGAAAGTTTCGTATCTTAATTTTTCTGTTTAGATGCCGAATTATAAAGAAAGGGTGTAATTGCACAATAGGTAAAATTTGATGAATTATGTGTGAATGCCGAATTGTTAATGGTCTTTTATTTTGGGGGAGTTAAAATGCTATTAATCTAAGACTCATGCATGGACACAATCGGTCATTAGATAGTGGAAATAGCATAATTTTATAATGGCTATCTTGGTAACTTAATAATTATATTATCACATTAACTTAGTAAAATAGGAAGTGGGTGGAGTTTTCATCTTTGGAAAAATCGTAGATAGCCAAGCAAAAGAAAGAAATAGATTTCTTGCATTCGGCCCTTGTATAGTTTAATTTAAAGGTATGTTTGAGTTTAATTTTTAGAAATTTTTGCACATTTCGGATGATTGATAAGTTGCTTAGTTAACCCATAGTTTAATTTTTGGAATTGGTAAGGAAATGGTATTCGGCCAAGGTTTGAAAAAAAAAATTTAGTTTGAAGTTGCATAATAGAAGATATGTGTTATATTATTGAGTTTTATACTAGAAGTTGTCATGAAATTAACTAAATATGGTTTATTTGCTTAGTTGATAAATTGAGGAGCTAAATTTTGAAATAGATTAAAAGGAAGGATTTATTTAAACTTAAGGAATATTTGGCCTAAGTAAGTTAGGTTAAAATTTTTGATGTTTCATGATTTTGTTATATTGGATTAAAATGTAAAAATGTACAATGTGAAGGGCAAATTGGAAATTTTCTTAATTATGAATTTGGGAGTTAATTTAATAAAATTTTCTTTGAATGAGTTCAATTTGAATTTTTAATAAATCAAGAGCAAAGAGGATTGGGTTTGGATGGGGAAAGGCGAAAATTGTCGAATAGTTGAAAAATATAGTCCATCGATATTCGAGGTAAGTTACCAAGCAAATAAATGTTGTTGACTTATATAAACGCAATTTATATATATACATATATACATGCTGATTTAGAAAATGCAAAATGTTAATTATGTTGAAAGTGAATGTTTTGAATAGGCATGAATGGATATATATGCGAATTATCGAGCACTAAGTGTGCAAAGTAAAATTATCGAGCACTAAGTGTGCGAAGTAAAACTATCGAGCACTAAGTGTGCGATCTCATTGCATTGCGAGTTAAATAATAACATTAAGTGTGCAAATACAAAAAGTGATCGAAAGTGGCCGAACGAGTTATTTATCAAATGCAAAAGTACTAAGTGGAATATTTAAATTCGTAATATGCAGGTATGTATCGAACCTATGTGGTGGATATTATTGAATTTGGAATTATAGGGTTGGTTGTAGCAAATGTGAAATGTATGAAAGAATAGTAAAATGAAAGATGAAGGAGTTAAAAGGAATGAATTGATATATTATATGCATGTTATAATGTTTGATTATTTATTTTAACTGCATATGAACATTCGGCTAATTATAAAAATGTGAGATTGGAAGTGATGAGTAGTTATGTGAAAAAGTATATGTATATTCGAAAATGTTGGAAATTAGATGTGAATGATTGATAGATATATGGACTGATAAGTTTGGATGAATATGTGATTATGGAAGTATGATTCGGTTATTTAATTAGACTATCAATGTCTTTTAAATTGTTTAAATTGCTTACAACTTACTAAGCTAAGATAGCTTACTTTGGGTATGTGTTTACTTGTTTTTATTTTATAGATTTTAGAGATCATTACGTGCTCGGGGATAGTCCGTGAAGTTCACCACACTATCGTCTATTTCGGTATTAATGAATGTTTAATTTGAGTTTATCGCATGTATAGTCTAGTATTTTTTGTTGGTTGGATTTGAGTTGTACTTATGGAAGCCATGCGAAAATGGCTAAATATGATGTTTAAACTTAAGTAAATTATGGTTGATTTCATAATTAAGTAATGCTATAATATATAAATATATATGTGATGGAATTAGTTTACTATTCTTGGTATATGTGAATGAATTCATGATCTGTTGGTATGGTTAGATTATGGATATATCATGCATAAGAGTGGATTGTTGACATGAAATTATTAAAGATGTATGCCGTTAACTGTAGTATAAATTGGGCATTCAATATTGATTAGTTGATAATCGGTTCTAGAAGAAATAATTTATTTGTGTACTTGGAAGATTTTTTATATGAGATATGAATTTTGGTTGGCTTATGGGTTTAGTTATATGTGTGATTTTAAGCACGTTTTATGAATGAGAAAGTTGCTAATGGATCTTTAATAAGTATAATTAAATTCGGCTTTGGTTGATAAAATGAATAAATGGACATTGATTTATGTTTGATCAAATTAGATGAGTTCATACAAGATAAAAATTGAATTTTTTTTATGGTACTTTGATTATTAAATCATGTGTATATTAGATGTTGAAATTTGGCATATTTATGAATTTTACAAATGGCCATATGAAAGGTATAATTGATAATGATTAGATGCCAAATGAAATTAGATAATGATCAGGTGATTTATATATATATATATACACGTTATTTATTTTATATATGTATGTAAGAAATCCTTGACTTTAATGAATGCTTTGTATTTGATAGGATTTAATATTGTCTATAAATTGTATATTATAGAAATGTTATAAACTTTATGTTTAACTGTGATATTAAAATGATGATAATTATTAAATGATGAATTTTGTTTGATAATGCCTTGTAACCCGTTCGGCGACGGACACGGGTTTGGGGTTTTACAATTTTATTGCCATCAGAGCTACGGTTTAGTCGATTCTAAGACTAACGTAGCGTGTGTTGAGTCTAGCTATACATGCCATAATGTGATATTACGATAGTGTGATGACTTCTGACGTCTAAAATTTTGTTTTTCTTTAGTAAATGGATCCCGATCGAGCCGTAGCAGACGATGTCGAGAGTGTAGCGCCTGATCCCGCGCAAGGGACAACACCCATTGATTCTCAACCCAATACGGGTAACCATGGTGATAGGGCTAAACAAGCCTTTTATAACGTGATGAACGAGTGGTTTACTCAATATATCTCGACAAATCCGGCTGTTCAAAAACCCCTGAACCTGAATAACCCACCTCCGATGCCTGTGGTACCACTTACTGCTGATCCTATGAGATTAAGTAGGCCCCCTGTTGATAAAATAAGAAAATACGGGGCCTAAGAATTTTGGGCCATGGATGATGACGATTCTGAGAAGGCTGAAATTTGGCTCGATAATACTATTCGGGTATTTGAAGAACTATCATGTACTCCCGATGAATGTTTGAAATGTGCCATGCCTTTGTTACGTGACTCTGCTTACTATTGGTGGAACACTCTGGTTTCGATTGTGCCGAAAGAACAGGTCACCTGGGATTTCTTTCAGATTAAGTTTCGCAGGAAATATATCAGCCAGAGATTTATTGATCAGAAACGTAAAGAGTTTCTTGAGCTTAAGCAGGGTCGTATGACTGTTACTTAGTACGAGCGAAAATTTGTTAGACTCAGTTGTTATGCCCGGGAGTGTGTTTCGACTGAAGCGGCTATGTGTAGAAGGTTCGAAGAAAGGTTGAATGAAGACATAAAATTGCTCGTTGGTATTCTCGAAATAAAAGAATTCGTGGTACTTGTTGAGCGAGCCTGCAAAGCCGAAGAACTTGGAAAAGAGAAAAGCAAAGCTGAGTTCGAAGCTAGAGATTTTTGCAAGAGATTAGCAGGTAAAACTCCTCAGTCGGCACCAAAGAAGTTCAGAGATGATAGTAACAGATCTAAGACTACTGTAGGGCTTTCTATACGTGATCGACTACCAGTGAGTTCACCAGCTACCTCGATTGCCAGTGTTGGTAATACTCGATCGAATAAACTCGAGTGTCAACAATGTGGAAGACGGCATGTGGGGGAGTGTTGGGGCAAGTATAACAATAGAGTTTGCTATAGATGTGGTTCACGAGATCATTTCATTCGAGATTGCCCGAAACCAGTTGAGAAGGATAATGTTCAGAGTGTGAGACCGAGTGGTGCTGCAGCTAGGGGTAGACCACCCAGGAACACGAGAGGTAGGAGTGGTACTCAGAGAGGGACTTCAGACACAATAGCTCGATCCGAGGCTCGTGCACCTGCCAGAGCATATGCCATTCGCACTCGCGAGGAGGCTTCATCCCCTGATATTATTACCAGTATATTCACTCTCTATGATACTAATGTAATTGCTTTGATTGACCCCGGGTCAACTCATTCCTATGTGTGTGAAACATTAGTATCCAGTAAGACTCTGCCTGTTGAGTCTACTGAGTTTGTGATTCAGGTGTCAAACCCTTTGGGCTGATGTGTGTTAGTTGACAGAGTGTGCAAGAATTGCCCCATGATGATTCGAGATTCATGTTTTCCGGCTGATTTGATGTTATTACCGTTTGACGAGTTTGATATTATCCTCGATATGGATTGGTTAACTGTTCATGATGCTGTAGTAAATTGTAAACGAAAGACCATTGATTTACGATGTCAGAATAATGAGATTATTCAAATTGAGTCTACTAATTTAAACGGGTTACCGACAGTAATATCTTCGATGTTGGCTCAGAAGTATGTGCAGAAGGGTTGTGAAGCTTATCTTGGGTATGTGCTGGATTGTAAAGTAATCGAAAAGAAGCTTGAAACCGTGCCAGTTGTATGTGAGTATCCAAATGTGTTCTCTGAGGAATTACCGGGTTTACCACCTGTTCGGGAGGTAGAATTTGGTATTGAATTAGTGCCTGGGACGACTCCGATTTCAATAGCTCCGTACCGAATGGCACCAACCGAATTGAAGGAATTGAAATCACAGTTGCAAGAGTTGACGGATAGGGGTTTTGCCCGACCGAGTTTCTCTCCCTAGGGTGCACCAGTGTTATTTGTGAAAAAGAAAGATGGAACTATGAGAATGTGCATCGACTATAGACAGTTCAACAAAGTAACTATAAAGAATAAACATTCGTTGCCACGTATTGATGATTTTTTCGATAAGCTAAAAGGAGCTTCAGCGTTTTCGAAGATAGATTTGTGATCGGGTTATTATCAGTTTTGAGTTAAAGACTCGGATGTGCCTAAGACTGCTTTCTAGATGAGATACGAACATTATTAATTTTTGGTGATGCCGTTTGGGCTTACTAATGATCCTGCAGTTTTTATGGATTTGATGAATCGAGTTTTCAGACAGTACCTAGATCGGTTCGTGGTTGTGTTTATAGATGACATTCTGATTTACTCCCGCAACGAGACTGAGCATGCAGAGCACTTGAGACTTGTATTGCAGATTTTGCATGATAAGCAGTTGTATGCAAAGTTCGAGAAATGTGAATTCAGTTGCGCCAAGTCGACTTTACAGGGCATGTTGTTTCAAAGATCGTGTATTCGGGTTGACCTTGCAAAATTCGGCTATACTTAATTGGAAGCCTCCGAGGAATGTTTCGAAAGTTCGGAGCTTTTTAGGACTCGTGGGTTAGTATAGACGGTTTGTGAAAGGCTTTTCAATGATAGCAACGCCGATGACAAAGTTACTTTAGAAAGACGTCAAGTTTGAATGGTCAGAAAAATGTCAGAAAAGTTTTGATCAGTTGAAAGTACTTCTGACCGAAGCTCCTGTGCTAGTTCAACTGGAGTCGGGTAAAGAATTCGTGATTTTCAGCGATGCATCTTTGAATGGGTTGGGTTACGTCTTAATGCAAGAAGGCAAAGTTGTAGCTTATGTCTCGAGACAATTAAAGCCTCATAAGAAAAACTATCCGTCGCATGATCTTGAATTGGCAGCTATCGTATTCGCTTTGAAGATTTGGCGCCATTACTTGTTTGGTGAAAAATGTCACATCTATACCAATCAAAAAAGTCTCAAATACTTGATGTCTCAAAAGGATTTTAATTTGAGATAGCGTCGGTGGCTAGAATTACTTAAAGATTACGAACTTGTGATTGATTATCATCCCAGGA
Source organism: Gossypium longicalyx (assembly GCA_025698465.1). Lineage (NCBI taxonomy): Eukaryota > Viridiplantae > Streptophyta > Magnoliopsida > Malvales > Malvaceae > Gossypium > Gossypium longicalyx. The sequence goes on along the minus strand of CM047002.1, from coordinate 57,859,887 downwards.
AGGCTAATGTTGTTGCTGATGCCCTGAGTCGAAAATCACTATTTGCTTTGCGTGCGATGAATGCGCATTTGGCTATGACTGTAGATGGTGCGTTAGTAGCCGAATTTAAGACAAAACCGTTACTTGTGCAGTAGATTCGAGAAGCTCAGAAAGTTGATGATGATTTAGTTGCAAAACATGCTCAATGTGACTCAAAAGCTAACTCAGAGTTTCTAATTGATGCGGATGGTTGTTTGAGATTCAATAACCGACTATGTGTTCGGAGAAATATAGAGCTTATACAGATGATTTTAAATGAAGCTCATAACTGTCGAGTGTTTGTTCACCCAGGTAGCACGAAAATGTATAACGACTTGAAATAGCATTATTGGTGGCATGGTATGAAACGAGACATTTTTTACTTTGTTTCAAAATGCTTAGCATGTCAACAGGTGCCTTCTAGATTACTTCAGCCGATTATGATAGCTGAGTAGACATGGGACCGAGTCACGATGGACTTTGTATAAGGTTTACCGTTGACACCGAACAAGAAGGATGCAATCTGCGTCATTGTTGATAGATTGTCAAAATCTGCTCATTTTATTCCAGTCCGTACAGATTACTCACTCGATAAGCTAGCGGAATTGTATATTTTTCAGATTGTGCGGTTGCATGGAGTACCTGTTTCTATTATATCGGATAGGGATCCGAGATTTACATCGCGGTTTTAGAGGAAACTGCAAGATGTGCTAGGTACTAGACTTCATTTTAGCACCACTTTTCATCCCCAGACAGACGATCAATCCGAACGTGTTATCCACGTACTTGAGGATACGTTGAGATGTTGCATCCTCGAGTTTAAAGGGTCATCGGATCGATATTTGCCTTTGGTTGAATTTGCATACAACAATATTTTTCAGTTGAGTATCAAGATGGAACTTTACGAAGATTCGTACGGTCGTAAATTTCGTACACACTTGTATTGGAATGAGCTCAGTGAAAGCAAAATCCACGACGTCGATTTAATCAACGAAACGGACCAAAAAGTGAAAGTGATTCGTGAAAGTTTAAAAGCAGCATCAGATCGTCAAAAGTCATATACAGATTTGAAACGTAAAGATATAGAATTTCAAATCAGTGATGAAGTGTTTTTAAAGGTTTCACCTTGGAAGAAAGTGATTAGATTTGGTCGTAAAGGAAAACTAAGTCTGAGATTCATCGGACCATTTAAGATTATTGAACGTATCAGACCAGTTGCGTATAGATTATTGTTGCCACCTGAACTAGAGAAGATTCATAATGTCTTTCACGTTTTGATGCTTCGCCGATACAAATCCGACACTTCACACGTAATTTGTCCGTCTGAGATTGAGATTCAGTCTTATTTGAGTTATGAGGAGGAGCCTATCCGCATTCTAGCTCACGAGGTGAAAGAATTGAGAAATAAGAAAATTTCGTTAGTGAAAGTGCTTTGGCAGAAACATGGAGTTGAGGAAGCAACGTGGGAACTCGAGGATTCAATGAAAGAACGTTATCCAAATCTATTTACCGATAAGATTTTCGGGGACGAAAATCCCTAAAGGGGGAGAGTTGTAACAACCCGATTTTGACCCTAATCGGAACTGTGGTTTCAGGACCACGAATCCAAATCAGGAGGAGCCTATCCGCATTCTAGCTCACGAGGTGAAAGAATTGAGAAATAAGAAAATTTCGTTAGTGAAAGTGCTTTGGCAGAAACATGGAGTTGAGGAGGCAACGTGGGAACTCGAGGATTCAATGAAAGAACGTTATCCAAATCTATTTACCGATAAGATTTTCGGGGACGAAAATCCCTAAAGGGGGAGAGTTGTAACAACTCGATTTTGACCCTAATCAGAACTGTGGTTTCAGGACCACAAATCCAAATCAGAAAAATGTTTTAAATTAAATTTCGGTATTAGTTATGTGTGAATTGATAACCATGAAAGTTTCGTATCTTAATTTTTCTATTTAGATGCCGAATTAGAAAGAAAGGGTGTAATTGCACAATAGGTAAAATTTGATGAATTATGTGTGAATGCCGAATTGTTAATGGTCTTTTATTTTTGAGGAGTTAAAATGCTATTAAACCAAGACTCATGCATGGACACAATCGGTCATTAGATAGTGGAAATAGCATAATTTATAATAGCTATTTTGGTAACTTAATAATTATATTATCACATTAACTTAGTAAAATAGGAAGTGGGTGGAGTTTTCATCTTTGGAAAAACCGTAGATAGCCAAGCAAAATAAAGAAATAGATTTCTTGCATTCGGCCCTTGTCTAGTTTAATTAAAGGTATGTTTGAGTTTAATTTTTAGAAATTTTTGCACATTTCCGATGATTGATAAGTTGCTTAGTTAACCCATAGTTTAATTTTTTGAATTGGTAAGGAAATGGTATTCGGCCAAGGTTTGAAAAAAAAAATTAGTTTGAAGTTGCATAATAGAAGATATGTGTTATATTATTGAGTTTTATACTAGAAGTTTGCATGAAATTAACTAAATAGGGCTTATTTGCTTAGTTGATAAATTGAGGAGCTAAATTTCGAAATAGATTAAAAGGAAGGATTTATTTAAACTTAAGGAATATTCGGCCTAAGTAAGTTAGGTTGAAAATTTTGATGTTTCATGTTTTTGTTATATTGGATTAAAATGTAAAAATGTACAATGTGAAGGACAAATTGGTAATTTGCATAATTATGAGTTTGGGAGTTAATTTAATAAAATTTTCTTTGAATGAGTTCAATTTGAATTTTTAATAGATCAAGAGCAAAGAGGATCGGGTTTGGATCAGGAAAAGGCAAAAATAGTCGAATAGTCAAAAAATATAGTCCGTCAATATTCGAGGTAAGTTACTAAGCAAATAATTGTTGTTGACTTATATAAATGCAATTTATATATATACATATATACATGCTGATTTGGAAAATGTAAAATGTTAATTATGCTGAAAGTGAATGTTTTGAATAGGCATGAATGGATATATATGTGAATTATCTAGCACTAAGTGTGCAAAGTAAAATTATCGAGCACTAAGTGTGCGAAGTAAAACTATCGAGCACTAAGTGTGCGATCTCATTACATTGCAAGTTAAATAATAGCACTAAGTGTGCGAATACAACAAGTGATCAAAAGTGGTCAAACGAGTTATTTATCAAATGCAAAAGTAGTAAGTGGAATATTTAAATTCGTAATATGCAGGTACGTATCGAACCTTTGTGGTGGATATTATTGAATTTGGAATTACGGGGTTGGTTGTAGCAAATGTGAAATGTATGAAAGAATAGTAAAATGAAAGATGAAGGAGTTAAAAGGAATGAATTGATATATTATATGCATGTTATAATGTTTGATTATTTATTTTAACTACATATGAACATTCGGCTAATTATAAAAATGTGAGATTGGAAGTGATGAGTAGTTATGTGAAAGAGTATATGTATATTCAAAAATGTTGGAAATTATATGTGAATGATTGATAGATATATGGACCGATAAGTTTGGATGAATATGTGATTATGGAAGTATGATTTGGTTATTTAATTGGACTATCAATGTCTTTTAAATTGTTTAAATTGCTTACAACTTACTAAGCTAAGATAGCTTACTTGGGGTGTGTGTTTACTTGTTTTTATTTTATAGATTTTAGAGATCGTTACGTGCTCGGGGATCGTCCATGAAGTTCACCACACTATCGTCTGTTTCGGTATTAATGAATGTTTAATTTGAGTTTATGGCATGTATAGTCTAATATTTTTTGTTGGTTGGATTTGAGTTGTACTTATAGAAGCCATACGAAAATGGCTAAATATGATGTTTAAACTTAAGAAAATTATGGTTGATTGCATAATTAAGTAATGCTATAATATATAAATATATATGTGATGGAATTAATTTAGTATTATTGGTATATGCGAATGAATTCATGATCTGTTGGTATGGTTAGATTATGGATATATCATGCATAAGAGTGGATTGTTGACATAAAATTATTAAAGATGTATGCCGTTGACTATAGTATAAATTGGGCATTTGATATTGATTAGTTGATAATCGGTTCTAGAAGAAACAATTTATTTGTGTCCTTGGAAGATTTTTTATATGAGATATGAATTTTGGTTGGCTTATGGGTTTAGTTATATGTGAGATTTTATGCACGTTTTATGAATGAGAAAGTTGCTAATGGATCTTTGATAAGTATAATTAAATTTGTCTTTGGTTGATAAAATGAATAAATGGACATTGATTTATGTTTGATCATATTAGATGAGTTCATACAAGATAAAAATTGACTTTGTTTATGGTACTTTGATTATTAAATCATTTGTATATTAGATGTTGAAATTTGGCATATTTATGAATTTTACAAATGACCATATGAAAGGTATAATTGATAATGATTAGATGCCAAATGAAATTAGATAATGATCAGGTGATTTATATATATATGTTATTTATTTTATATATGTATGTTAGAAATCCTTGACTTTAATGAATGCTTTGTATTTGATAGGATTTAATATTGTCTATAAATTGTATATTATAGAAATGTTATAAACTTTATGTTTAACTGTGATATTAAAATGATGATAATTATTAAATGGTGAATTTTGTTTGATAATGCCGAGGAATTCAGAGCAAATACCAATGATGATACTGAGAGAGCCGGGTTTTGGCTCGAGAATTCGATCTGAGTATTTGATGAGCTATCTTGCACACTCGAGGAGTGCCTTAAGTGTGCCATTTCCTTATTCAGGGACGATGCTTATCATTGGTGGAAGACTTTGATCTCGGTAGTACCTAAGGAGGCTGTCACTTGGGAGTTCTTTCAGGAGGAATTCCGAAAGAAGTATAATAGCGAAAGGTTTATTGATCAGAAACGAAAGGAATTTCTTGAGCTTAAGTAGGGACGTATGTCAGTGATAGAGTACGAGTGGGAATTTGTTCGATTAATTAAGTATGCTCGAGAGTGTGTGCCCACTGAGGCCAAGATGTGCCGGAGATTCGAAGATGGACTCAATAAGGACATTAAAGTGCTGGTTGGCATCCTTGAACTTAAACAGTTTGTTGTACTTTTCGAATGGGCATGTAAGGCTGAAGAATTAACAAAAGGAAAGAAGAACGCTGAGTTAGAAGTTAGAGACATTAGAAAGAGAATGATGAGTAGATCGGCTTCGACACAATCCAAGAAATCAAGAGATGCACCTTCTCGTTCTTATGCATCGACAGGATGCTCCTATGGAAACTGTAAGAAGCAAGGCTCGAGTTTTAAGACTCAAGCTACATCTATAGCTAGTGTAGCTGACATTAAGCCTCGTCAATTTGAGTGCCAATACTGCGGGAAGCGTCATCTAGGTCCGTGTAGGAGAAATGAGGGGACGTGTTTCTGATGTGGTTCTCCGGATCACCTTGTTAAGGATTGCCTCAAGCTAGGTGAGAAACCTCAGACTGTGAGACAGAGTGGTTCAGCTCCTAGAGGAAGGCCCTTGAAGAATACCGGTGGTGGAACTAGCAGCAAGAATACTCGGGAGACTGTTGGGCGATCTGAGGCTAGGACCCCAGCTAGAGCCTATGCCATACGTGCTCGATAGGAAGCATCTTCGCCAGATGTGATCACTGGTACATTTTCTTTCTATGATAAAGATGTTATTGCTTTAATAGATCCAGGCTCTACCCATTCGTATATATGCATGACATTGGCATCTAGCATGAATTTACCTATAGAGTCTACAGGATTTGTGATTAGGGTATCAAATCCATTAGGCAAACATGTCTTAGTAAATAAGATATGCAAGAAGTGTCATTTGATGATTAGATGTCTTTACTTTTCGGCCGATTTGATTTTGTTGGCGTTTGACGAATTTGATGTTATTTTGGGTATGGACTGGTTGACACTCTACGGTGCTATAGTGGACTGTAAACTGAAAGTTATTTAATTGAGACATGAGAGCAGTGAGATCCTTCGAGTGGAGTTCGAGGAGTCTAATGGGTCACCAGTTGTAATTTCTTCGATGAATGCCCGAAAATGTTTTAGAAAAGGGTATGAAGCTTATTTGGCTTATGTAATGAATTCTAAGGAACCTAAATTGAAGGTTGAATCATTACCTATCGTACATGATTTTGTAGATGTGTTTCCAGGGGAATTGCCAGGTTTGCTCTCGGTTAGAGAGGTTGAGTTCGGTATTGAGTTAATGCCAAGGACTGCACCAATTTCAATTGCTCCATACAGAATGGCTCCAATAGAACCGAAGGAGCTAAAGTCTCAACTACAAGAACTAGCGAACAAAGGATTTGTAAGACCAAGCTTTTCGCCATGGGGTGCTCCCGTGTTGTTCGTGAAGGAGAATGATGGTTCCATGAGATTATGCATCGATTACTGACAACTAAATAAGGTAATGATCAAGAACAAGTATCCTCTCCCAAGAATCGACGATTTGTTTGATCAGTTAAAAGAAGCAACATGATTTTCCAAGATCAATCTGAGGTTCGACTATTATCAACTTCGAGTTAAGGAGACAAATGTGCCTAAGACTGCTTTCAGAACTAGGAATGGTCACTATGAATTTTTAGTTATGCCGTTTGGATTAACAAATGCCCCAGCTGTATTTATAGATCTAATGAATAGAATCTTTCGGCCCTATTTGGACAAATTTGTCGTGGTGTTTATTGACGATATTTTAATCTACTCGAGAGATGAGGCAAAGCATGCCAAACACTTGAAGATCTTTTTGCAGATTTTGAAGGACAAGAAATTGTATGCTAAGTTCAGTAAGAGTGATTTTTGGCTTCGGGAAGTTGGATTCCTAGGTCACATTGTTTCAGGCGATGGTATTCGGGTTGATCCTAGTAAGCTTTCAGCCATTGTTGAATGGAAGCCTCAAAAGAATGTAACCGAAGTTAGGAGCTTTTTGGGTTTAGCTGGCTACTACCGGAGGTTCGTAAAGGGATTTTCTATGATAGCCATTCCTATGACAAGACTAATGCAAAAAGATGCTAAGTTTGAATGGACGGAAAAGTGTCAACGAAGCTTTGAAAGGTTGAAAATGTTATTGACGAAGGCACCAGTGCTAGTACAACCTGAATCAGGAAAGGAATTTATAATTTTTAGTGATGCATTTGTGAATGGACTAGGTTGTGTTCTTATGCAAGAAGGCAAAGTTGTGGCCCATGCTTCAAGACAGTTAAAGCCTCATGAGAAGAATTATACAACACACGATCTAGAGCTAGCTACGATTGTGTTTGCTTTGAAGATTTGGCATCATTACTTGTTCGGTGAGAAATGTCATGTTTACACCGACCACAAAAGTCTTAAGTATTTGATGACTCAAAAGGACTTGAATTTAAGACAGCAGAGATGGCTAGAATTGTTGAAGGATTACGAACTTGTGATCGATTACCACCCGGGAAAGGCGAACATGGTCGCCGACACTTTGAGCAGCAAGTCTTTGTTCGCTTTGAGGGCCATGAACACTCAGATGACTTTATACAATGATGGCTCTATATTGGCCGAATTGAAAGCTAGGCCAACTCTTCTTCAACAGATATGTGAAGCTCAGGAAGTCGATAAGGAATTACAAGCTAAGAAAATCCAGTGTGAGTTCTCCAGTGAATCTAATTTTTAGGTTGACCCTAATGGATGTTTGAGATTCAGAGGTAGAATCTGTGTTCCTAAAGATGTCGAATTGATTCGAAACATTTTGTAAGAAGCACATGATAGTCGTACGTTAATTCACCCAAGGAGTACAAAGATGTACCACGACTTAAAAAAACGTATTGGTGGAATGGCATGAAAAGAGACATATCCGAATTTGTATCAAGATGTTTTATCTGTCAACAAGTCAAAGTTGAACATCAAGTGCCATTTGGATTGCTTCATCCCATTATGATTCCAGAGTGGAAATGGGATCGAGTTACTATGGATTTTGTCACTGGACTACAAGTGACTCCGAAGAAAAAGGACGCTATTTAGGTAATAGTCGATAGATTGACTAAGTTGGGTCATTTTATACCGGTACACATTAACTTTTCTCTTGACAAATTGGCTAAATTGTACATCTCAGAGATTATTAGACTTCACGGTGTACCTTTATCTATCATTTCATATAGAGACCTGAGGTTCACATCTCAATTTTGGAAAAAGTTGCAAGCGGCATTAGGTACGAAACTAAATTTTAGTACTGCTTTCCACCCGTAAACAGATGGACAATCTGAGAGAATAATTCAGACACTTGAGTATATGCTTCAATGTTGTGTTCTTGAGTTTAAAGGTAGTTGGGAAGCTTATTTGCCTTTGGTCGAGTTTGCTTACAACAACAGCTATCAGACTAGTTTGAAGATGGCTCCTTACGAAGCATTGTATTGATGAAAATACCGAACTCCCTTGTATTGGATAGAGCTCAAGGAAAACAAGATTTACGGAGTTGATTGGATTAGAGAAACTGAGGATAAGGTTAAAGTGATTCGAGATTGTTTGAAAGCGGCATCGGATAGACAAAAATCGTATACGGATTTGAAAAGGAAAGAGATCGAGTATCAAGTGGGCGACAAGGTATTTTTGAAAGTGTCGCCATGGAAGAAGGTTCTAAGATTTGGTAGGAAAGGCAAGCTAAGCCCTCGTTTTATTAGACCTTACGAAATCACTGAGAAAATTAGGCCGGTTGCCTATCGCTTAGCCTTGCCATCCGAGTTGGAAAGGATCCACGACGTGTTTCATGTGTCCATGCTACGTCGATATCGATCAGACCCCTCGCATGTAATTACTCCAACTGAGGTTGAGATCCAACCGGACATGACGTATGGTGAGGAACCAGTTAAGATTTTGCCAAGAGAAGTCAAGCAATTGAGGAATAAAAGTGTGGCTCTTGTGAAAGTACCTTGGCATCGACATGGAGTCGAAGAGGCCACTTGGGAACCAGAAGAGACTATGAGAAGTTAGTATCCGAACTTGTTTCCAGGTAAGACTTTCGAAGACAAAAGTCCCTTAAGGGGGAGAATTGTAACACCCCGAAATATGGCTTAGTCAGAATAATGGTTTCGAGACCATAAATTTGATGTTAAAATATTTAGATTATGACCATTATAAGATTTAGAATATAAGAATATGCATGTGGAAAAGTTTTATGAGGAAATTTTAAGAGTAAAATGTCCAATTGGAAAATAAGGACTAAATTGAATAAGATACGATATTTGGGTTTTAGGGATAATTTGTGTGAAATTGTTTTGAATTATGGATTAGAAGGTCTTAAAGAACAATTTGCCCAATTTCTAAAATTTTGGACAAATATGGACATCCATGGAAATTTTTGTAAGTTTAGTGAACAATGGCAATTTGGTCATTTGGATACTAAATGAATTAAAAAGGGAAAAAGAGCTAAAAATTAGCTCATCTTCCTCATGCTGCTGCCGAAACTTGAAGGGTACCATAGCTAGGGTTTCTTCAACTTTCAAACTTGATAGTAAGTCAATCCTAGCCCTGTTTTTAATGCTCTTTGTATTTTTGACATCCTTGCAAGAAGCTCTCTTCATTTCTACCCATATCTCAAGCTAGGTTTTATTTTTAGAAAATTACTCATGCATGAGTTAGATGTATTTTGATGGATTATGGAAGAATATGATAGTTTAAGGTATGGAGAACAACTTTTGTTAAGCGATTTTGCATGGAAACCCTAACAAGGACTTATTTGTAAAAGTTGAGAAAATGGGTGGAAAAGTGTGAAATGAAGGAAGTATGGGCTGCTATAAGTACAAGAAGCATTTGACTAGACTTGGGTAACCAAGAAATCACTTGCATTCCAACATACGAGCTTAGGGACTAAATTGTGAATAATTGAAAGTTTAGGGTAAAATGGTAATTTTATCAAAACATGAATTTATGGTCGATTTGAGTAATGTATGAAGTTAATGAGCTAAATTTATTATTATAAATCAAGAAAGACGAGAACTGAATCTTGATAAAGGCAAAAACAAAGTGTTCGAGGCTTAGGCACTATACTGAATATTTTGTACCGAGGTAAGTACACTTGCAAATAAATACTTTAATTGACATTTTAAATGTTCAAATAATATTTAGATAAATAATATGTTATTTGGCTACTTTGTTGCAATAATGTGTTTTGATGTTCTATTCTTATTTTACAAGTGTTGCCGTGTTTGCATTTGTATTTGAAAATGTTATATGTTATGAGACCAACATTCTGAGAATGTTCGACAAAGAGACGAAAGTCCAAAAATCCCGTTTGAACTCAGGAATAGGTTAGGATACAAGTGACATGTCACTAGGATAGCTAAGTACGTATGAGCTCACTTGATGGCATGATACGTGCTAGATCCGGGAGCTTATTTAGCCCCGTCGAGAGGCACGTAATTATGTGGTACACGCTAGGTTCGGGAGCTTATGTAGCCTTGTTGAGAGGCGTGATTATGTGATGCGTGCTAGGTTCGGGTTCTCTTAGGTAGCCCTGTTGAGAGGTGTACTATGTTATGTTATGGTACTTCGGTGCATATGTATCCGAGTATCCTATTCATTATTCCAAACGTTCAACGGGTAATGCACATGTAGTTTAAATGTGAGCTAGGTAAAGTATATATGTACGCATGGAAGTAAAAAGGTACGTGCTTAAACTTGTGTACTCTTATGACCACGATGGTTAATGGCAATGCATATCTTTATGTAATATCTTTGGAAATATAGATCATACGTTTTGATGGAAGCTTGAAATAGTGACAAAGATATAAATAATATTCTAAAGTCTAAATAAGATTTACTTTATTTGTATGTGTACTTACTAAGCTTATAGCTTACCCCTCCCTTTTTTCCATCCCTTTTAGATTCGTCAAGCTAGCTCGAAGAATCAGGAACGTCGGAGCTCGAGTCACGCTATCAACTAAAGCTCGGGTATAATACATTTGATTATTTTGAATCATGGCATGTATATGTGATTATTATTTTGTATATGTGTCATGTGTCTAGTCCAAAGTATTGGTGCGCTACTTGGAATGATCATTTTGTATATGGCCAAGTGAGTTGGTCCATATAACCTTTTGAGATGTCTTCCTATGATGTTTCTATTATATGCATGTTAAATTGTATATGTGCTTGTGAAATGGGTTAAAATGTAGAATGATATACATGTTAGAGTGCATGAGAGACCGTGGGTGACTAATGGCTTGGAAAATAGCCTTCAAATAGGCCACATGGATGGACACACTAGTAGGTGTCTAGTCTGTGTGTGACACATGGGCAACCCACACGGGCGTGTTGTTCAGCCATGTGTCCCCTGCTTCCCAAATTTTCACGTTGCATGCTTTGCAGTGTCTACATGGGTTGGAGACACGACCGTGTGTCTCAACCATGTGGAGTACATGGCCTAATCACATGGGCATGTGCCTTGGCCATGTACCCCTAAATGAATGATGATGTCATAAACACAATGTCCAGTTTTTCGAACACGGGTGATGACACAGGCGTGTCTAGGCCGTGTGGGGGACACGGGCAAAGGACACTGGCTTGTGTCTAGCCCGTGTGAAAACCACTGCACCTTGATCGAAAAAATAATAAAATTCAAAATTCCACACGGGTTAGGGACACGACCGTGTCCCAAAGCCCATGGGCATGTTATATGCCTTCACACGGGCATGTGTGGCCAAAATGCAAAAATTTCTTAAGTCTTTTATATGTTCTCAGTTCAGTCCCGGACCACTTCAAAGGTATGTTTGGGCCTCGTAAACCCATATATGGGACAAATTAATAAGAGTAGAAACTTTAAACATGAAATTTTTAGTTGGATGTTTGTATGTCCGTCCGATAATGCCTCGTACCTTATCCCAGACTCGGGTACGGGTAAGGGGTGTTACAAGGCTATTCTCCAAGCCTTATGTTGTCCTTAATTCTCTCCCATACTTATACAGATTATAGACACACATTATAACATCAATTTAATGGTTAATCATCCTTTAGTAAAATTCCATTAAAGCATTTACATGTTGTCATACATGTGTTTATTACCTATACTCATGTTACACCAAGTTCGACATTCCAATTCATATTCTACAATTGTCCATATTCAATCATTATCAACTTACTACCATGCCACACATTCATTCCATGGCCACGACCACCTCGAATGGTCTAAGAGCATTCATCATGTACATGTGTTATACTAATCATTCATAACAATCAATTATAAACACATTACTAACATTAACACATAGCAAGAATAATTAGGCTTACAAGCCATAACCATTTAAGCCACATCTCATGGCCATATACAATAAATCAACATAAGCCAATACATTTGGTTAATCATAACAACATCTAACATAAAAAATAGTCCATATACATGCCACTCACTTGAAAGTATTTAAAACACATATAACAATACTTCGGAGTTGTTGGCTTGATAGTGTGATGCTGCCTCTGACGGTCTCCAACCCCGAGCTGACCTGAGAACACTAAGGAAATGGAGAGGAGGGAGTAATCTTAAAGCTTAGTGAGTCCATATGAAAACAATAAGCAAATTATCAACATGATTCCATGAAAATGTAATCATAATTACACTTTTGCTGATTTTCTAGTCATGCTGTTTTCTCGAGTCATAGTTACTAATTTATTTATATCCGGAGCTACGAAACACAAAATTAAGATCCATTAATTTTCTCTGAAACTAGACTCATATATCTTCTAACCATAAAATTTTAAGAATTTATTGGTCCATCCAATAAGTATAGTTTATTCATTAAAAATACCTCTATTTCACTGTCCGATAGTTCCGACTCTCTCTTCACTAAAAAATATTTATCTCATGGTCTAGGACTCCAAATTGAGAACCACTAATTTTCCTACAAACTAGACTCACTATATTCTTACCATAAAACTTTCAGAATTTTTAATTCATCCAATCAGTACATTTTATTCATTAAAGATACCCCTATTTCATTGTCTGACAATTCCAACCTCTTCACTAAAATTTATTTATCTCATGGTACAACTCTTAGATGTTGTCCCCATCAATTCCTCATGAAAATAGACTCATTAAAGATTTTAATCATGCAAATTATGACCCATAATTATTTTTTACAATTTTTAATGATTTTCCCAAATCAGAATAGGGGATTTCAAAATCATTCTGACCCTATCTCACAAAAATCCAATTATCACAGAATATGGAATTCTTTTTCCTTCACCGTTTCTTTTATGAGAAAATAGACTCATTAAACTTTAATTTCATATATTATTCAACCTATAATTCAATTTTTACCATTTTTGGTAATTTTTCAAAGTCACACAACTGCTGCTGTCCAAAATTGTTTTATTACAAAATTTCACTTTCGCTCAACTATCGAGCACATTGCTCACAACTTTTCACATAGATATACTTGCACTTATTCATCACATAGTCATGTACATATATAGTTTCACTTAGCAAATTTCCCGTTGAACTCATTGGAATAATAACAGATACCGAGTGGCCTGTGCATGTACCATCCTTGTAACCGAAGCTCTATGGTACGCATAGTAGCCTGCACTTAGTACTACACACGTGAATTAACCATTTGATACACGTAGTAGCCTACGCTTAGTACTACACACATGATCAAAGTTAACAGGTACATATAGTAGCCTGCACTTAGTACTACACATGCGACCTATCAGTCTGGTACACGTAGTAGCCTGTACTTAGTACTACACACATGACTCACAACGGATCATTTATATCTCTTTTATTTGAATTGTTTAATCGGGAAATTCTTCACTTTTCAACATTTTACTAACTCATTCTTAGTCAATTCTGATTCGTATTTTACATCAATTGATCATTCTATAGCAGCCATATCTCATATAATAACAAAAGGTAATAACATAAAAAGAATCGAAATATTATTTACATACAAACTTACTCATTTCAAAGAAACATCATATTCCATCAAACTTCCAAACCTTTACCAGACGTACTCGAATTGTGGCTTCATTCACATAGCAATATCTCATAATCACATGGCATTGCAACATTTTCATCATAATAGTAAAACATCAGGAACATGTTATATCATCAAAAGAATCACATAATATCAAATTATTCACATATATATACTTACAACTCGTGTAATCTCGAACCATTAGCATTCAAATACAATATTGCATTATTAAAATCACATGACCTTACCTCGGGTTCGAGTACAGTCATATATTTTGATTTAGTCCACAATCTCATTCATTTCCACTGTATGCCCGAATCTCATTTTCCTTGATCTATAAGACCATATTTAGCTTACTAATTAGTCACATTATTCATATGGGTCCAAAAATCATACTTTTACAAATTTTCATTTTGACCGCTAAACTTTCACGTATTTGCACTTTGGCCCCTAGGCTCGTAAAATGATTTTCATTCGATTTCCTTACATTTTAAGCCTAGACGAATCATTTTCATAACTGTAGCAGCCCCTAATTTCTACTAAATCACACTTTTATGAAAAATTTTGTAACTTTTACAAAACGGTCATTTTTGAAAATTTCACCAAAAATCACTTAGTAAAAGTCATTTATTACACATCGAGCATTCATATTCTACCATTAGACATCAAAACACATGCATGTCATCCATGGGTAAATTTATAAATGCAAACCCTAGCTCAAAATATGGGTAGAAATGAGTAGATCTTGTTACGAGGATTTCAAAAATGTAAAAATCATTAAAAACGGGGCTAGAACGGACTTACAATGAAGCTTGGAAGCTTGAAAAACCCTAGCTATGTCTTCTCCATGCAAGTTTCAGCGATGGGGTAGAAGATGGACAAAAATTGGCTTTTAATTTTATTTTTAATTCATTTTAATTACTATATTACCAAAATGCCCCTAACTTAAAAATATTCTATTTCACCATTTCATGTCCATTTTTGTCCAAAAAATTATCCAATGGTCTAATTACCATTTAAGGGCCCCCAATTTAAAATTTCATAACAATTAGACACCTCTAACATGTAGAAGTCAACTTTTGCACTTTTTACAATTTAGTCCTTTTGACCAAATTGAGTGCCCAAACGTCAAAATTTTCGAACGAAATTTTCACGAAATCATCCCGTGAAATTGTAGACCATAAAAAATAAAAAAAAATTTATTGTGTCAGATTTCTAGTCCTGAAACTACTATTCCGACTAGGCCCTAATTCGGGATGTTACACGGCCTGTTCACACGGGTGTGTGATCTTTGTAATTTAGAAAATTCTTATGTTTTTGAAACGATTTGTATCTATTCGGTTTAGTCCCGACCCCTTCCTAATGTATGTTTAAGGTCTCGTTGACCGAATAAAGGGACTTTATGTTGATATTTGACTGTGAAATGATGATGTATGACATTTCCAACACTTGCAACTGAAGTAGCTGGAATTCTCAAGTTCGAATATGATCTAGCACGATCTCTACTCGAATGTCCCACATTAGCCTTTCAACGGTTATAATCATCTCGGAATTTCTTTGATGCAGACTGAAATAATTTACTTGCGGATCTCTTTCTCGCATCTCTAGCTTCTGAGTTGGCTTTTCTTTTCTCTTTCCCAAGCTCTTCAGCTTTACACGCTCGTTCAACAAGCACTACAAATTCTTTTATTTCTACAATCCCGACTAACAACTTGATGTCTTCATTCAAGCCATCTTCAAGCCTTTTACACATTATTGTTTCGGTCGAGACACATTCTCGTGCATACTGGCTCAATCTCACAAATTCTTGCTCGTATTCCGTAACAGACATATGACCCTGTTTCAACTCAAGAAACTCTTTGCGTTTCTGATCGATGAATCTCTAACTGATGTACTTCTTTCTAAACTCAATCTGAAAAAACTCCCAATTGACTCATTCTTTTGAAACCACTGATATCAACATTTTCCACCAATGATACTGTAACATCCGTAACCCGTATCTGTCACCGAATTAGGGTTACGAGGTGTGATACCAATCCAAACACAAATTCAAATGAACACATGCATACATTTGCATAAATATTTTTTTTAAAGTAAACAATCATTTATTAACTTCAATAATCAATATAAATATTATTACCACATAACTGAATACACTTTTGATTCAACTTATAATATGCGCATATATTCAGACTTCATTACACTTTAGTTGAATACTATAAATCATACTCAAATAGAACTCCCAAAAATCTACTACATATAATTATTTAATGAAAATCATATTATTTTCATCTTCCATTTACTATCAAGTTGGACATTTATATCACATAATATACATGCCATTTTCATAATTTATTATTGAACAAGTCAATATTCATTTGATCATTCTTCCATACATTTAATATACCACAACCTAATACATACATACTATAATTACCTATTTTTTTGATTTCATTTACCGAACCTTAATAATATAAATTAATAAGTCCAAATAACATATTCAACTTATCACTACTTATTCAGTACATTACCTGGCTAACACAATCGAATTTGAGCATCTAAAACCCACTCAAAAACATACATGAAATCATAATTCAACTAAGTTGAACAAAAATACTTATAAACTAAAGAAGATTATTTTATCATTACAAAACATTAACTACACACAAATATATCCAAAACATAAATATTACATATCATATGTCAAACATGCCAAGTCAAATTATCATATGCATAAGTATTTGTATAAGCAATGCCAAATCACAAATTTATCATAATCATTTTATTCCATTCCACCTATAAGCAAATATATATACCATTTCATTACTGAAATAGATTTCATACCGATTCATATTTGTTTTACCTATACCAAAACCTTACTCGAAGCAATTAAATATGCTATGCAAATATGTATACACCATGCTCATTACATCAACCATTTCATAACATATAACATTTAACACATATACCATGCATATCATGACATGCAACATTATAACCGGAATAGATTAAGTCATAATCAAAACATAACTAAAACCAAACTTAGGAATTAAGCCATTTTCACATGGCTTTAGATTTACAGAAACACGCATATACACAAAGTAAGCTTTTATAACTTAGTAAGTCATAAGCAAATATTCAATTCATAGACATACTCAACTTATTTTAATCAATTGAATTATATTAACATTATCATACTTGACCTCAACTTACAAATGAAATAATTAAGACATTTCCATGACAATTTTTCCTACTTGACTGAATACTCACATAGTCATTTCAACATATTAACAATCAACTTCCAAAACAAATAATTATAATAAAACCATACACATATATATTTATATATGCAAGCTCGTATATCATAATATAACATCACATATACATATTGCCCATATGGCCGAATATACATGGTCACACATACGTGCATAGTTAAGAATCATTTAATTGATACTCAAATTATTTAGTCACAAGGCCGATTACCCATACCAATCTCACACATATTCATCATTAACATTACACATAACTTATGAAAAATACCAAATTATATACTTATGTTATTACTAGTAGGTATCCAGTTAGTACATACCTGGCTTTTCAACTCTTTTAACACATTCGAACACAACTTATCTTTGCCCGTTGAACCATTCAGAATTGGATAGGACACTCGAATAATCACACATATCGTACAATGCCAACGTCCCAAACGTGGTCTTACATGTAGTCACATATCGATGCCACTGTCCCAAATAGGGTCTTACTCGTACACATATATCGGAATCACATATCGATGTCATTTTCTTACTCGCACACATATTTCGGAATCCTATGTCATGACATATCTATCCTAACTATTCTTAAGGTTCATACGGGGTTTTCAGACGTCGTAACTCGATCAAAACTAATTTAGAAATATCGACGCCAAGCTTATTCATATTCGGCTGTAGCATGTATAAATTCATATATTTCATTTCAACATATATATTTAGCATTTAATTAAAATAAAGTACGTCTAGTTGCTTATAAACTTAACTCGGACAACGAAAAACTGGTACGGATCGGCTAGTCGATAACTTTCGTTTTTCCCCCGATCCAAATCTGATTTCCTTGGTTCTTGATCTAAACATATTCAAATTAAGCTCATTCAAACATATATTCATTCAATGTAGTTCAAAAAAAAACATAAATAGGCAAATTACCATTTTACCCCTGATATTTACCCTTTTTATAATTTAGTCCCTATTGCACAAAACACAAAATATGCAGAATCTCAAGATACCCATGTTTGGCCGAATATTCCTAGTGTTCATGCAAGTCCATATATTTCATTTATTTCACATTTTAGTCCCTCAAATTTTTATTTTTGCAATTCAGTCCTAATTACTCAAAATCATCAAAAACTCCAATACAAAACATGTTAATCTAAAACATATCTTTCATATTTCATTATCAAACAGCAAAAGTCACAAGCTCTCATCAATGGCATAACTCAAAATATTCATCAAAATAAAAAATTCAAGCATGGGTCGGATAGTTCTTGAAGCAGCGATCTCAAAAACGTAAAAATTATCAAAAATCGAGCTAGAACTTACTTTGAATTAAGCTTTCAAAGTGCCGAACCCTAAGCTTCTTTATTTACTTTTATATTCTTCAGTATTTGGTTGATTAAAAAAGTGAGAATAAATGAATATGATGGCTTTATTTTAACTAATATATGTTTATTAATTAAGCTACTTATATAACCTTAATAATATAATATAAAACCATTATAAACCTTGACTATTGCCGTCCACCCATTATGTAAATTTTTTAATTGCAACATAAAGCCTCCATATTAAAAGAACAACCGCTATTCGACCCTTTCACAACTAACCACCAAATTTTCATTTTACGCGATTAAGTCTTTTTATTTAATCGGACACTTAGACGACAAAATTAAATCAAGAAAATTTCACAGATATAAATTCACACAAAATAAACATAGAAAATAAATTTTAAATATTTTTCTGAATAAATTTTAAATATTTTTCTGACTTGGATTCGTGGTCCCGAAATCACCGTTCCGGTTAGGGTCTAAATCGGGATGTCACAACTCTCCCCCTTTAGGGATTTTGTCCCCGAAAATCTTACTAGTGAATAGGTTCGGATATCATTCTCTTATTGTATGTTCTGGCTCCCACGTTGCTTCCTCAACCCCGTGTTTACACCACAGTACTTTAACTAAAGAAATCTTTTTATTTTGCAACTCTTTAATCTCGTGAGCTAGAATACGAATCGGTTCTTCCTCGTACGTCATATCGGGCTTAATCTCAATCTCAGACGGACTAATCACATGTGAAGGGTTATATCAATATCTACGAAGCATCAAAACATGGGATACATTATGGATCTTTTCTAACTCAGGTGGCAAAAATAGTCTGTAAGCAACTGGCTCGATAAGCTCTATAATCTCATATGGCCCAATAAATCTCGGACTCAATTTACCTTTACGACCAAATCTGAGTATTTTCTTCCACAGTGATACTTTCAAGAAGACTTTATCTCCGATCTGAAACTCTATATCTTTACGTTTCAAGTCCGTATATGATTTCTGACGATCTGATGCTATTTTTAGACTTTCACGAATCACTTTCACTTTTTGCTCAGTTTCTCTGATCAAGTTAACCCTGTGTATCTTATTTTCACTGAGCTCAGTCTAGTACAATGGTGTACGGGATTTACTACCGTACAAAGCCTCATAAGTTTCCATTTTGATACTCGATTGAAAGCTATTATTATACGCAAATTCAATCAGAGGTAGGTATCGTTCCCACGTACCTTCGAACTCGAGAATGCAACATCTCAACATATCCTGAAGTATCTGAATGATTCACTTAGACTAGTCATCTGTTTGCGGAAGGAAAGTAGTACTGAAATGTAATTTCGTACCTAGTGCATCTTGCAGTTTCTTCCAAAATCATGGTGTAAACCTCGGATCTCTATCCAAAACAATATATATAGGCACACCATGTAATCTCACAATCTGAGAAACATACAATTTGGCCAGCTTATTAAGTGAGTAGTTTGTTCGTATCGGAACAAAATGACCCTATTTAGTCAATCTATCCACAATAACCCATATTGCATCTTTCTTGCTCGGTGTCAACGGTAAACCAGATACAAAATCTATAGTAACTCTGTCCCATTTCCACTCAACTATCATGATTGGCTAAAGCAATCCAGAAGGTACCTGATGCTTGACTTTTACTTGTTGACAGATTAAACATTTCGAAACAAAGTCAGAAATGTCTCGTTTCATACCATGGCACCAATAAAGTTGTTTCAGATCATTATACATTTTCGTACTACCTGGGTGAATAGATAACCGACTACTGTGAGCTTCGTTCATAATCATCTGAATCAACTCTGAATTTCTCGGGACACATATTCAGTTTTGAAATCTCAAACAGTCATCAGCATCAACTCGAAACTCTGAATCAACATTTAAATCACATTGAGCTCGTTTTGCTATCAACTCATTATCAACCTTCTAGGCATTACAAATTTGTTGGACAAATAACGGTCTTGCTTTCAATTCAATTATTATCGAACCATCATCAGACATAGCCATATACACATTCATTGCACGCGAAACAAACAGTGATTTTGGCTTAAAGCATCAGCAACAACATTAGCCTTTCCCAGGTGGTAGTCAATCACAAGCTCATAGTCTTTTAACAATTCTAACCATCGGCGTTGTCTCAAATTTAGATCTTTTTGAGTCATCAAATATTTTAGACTTTTGTGTTCTAAATAGACATGACATTTCTCACCGAATAGATAGTGGCGCTAAATTTTCAATGCAAACACAATAGCTACCAATTCTAGGTCATGCGTCGGATAGTTCTTTTCATGTGGCTTTAACTGTCTCAAGGCATAAGCTATAACTTTTCCCTCCTACATCAATACACAGCCCAAACCATTGAAAGGTGCATCACTATAGATAACAAATTCTTTACCCGATTCTGGTTGAACTAGCACTAGAGCTTCGGTCAAAAAGGTTTTCAACTAATCAAAGCTTTTCTGGCACTTCTCTGACCACTTGAACTTAACATCTTTTTGCAATAGCTTCATCATCAGGGTTGCAATCATAGAGAAACCCTTTACGAATTGTCTGTAATAACCAGCAAGTCCCAGAAAAATTCGAACCTCAGAAACATTCTTAGGAGGTTTCCAATCAAGTATAGCTAAATTTTGCTCGTATCAACCCGAATACCCGATGCTGATAGGACATGGCCTAGAAAACTGGCTTCATTTAACTAGAACTCACATTTATTGAACTTCGCATACAACTGCTTGTCTCTCAAAGTCTGTAACACAAGTCTCAAATGTTCGGTATGTTCAACTTCATCACGAGAGTAGATCAAAATGTCATCTATAAACACAACCACAAACTGATCCAGATACTGTCTGAAGATTTGATTCATCAGATCCATGAAAACAGCAGGTACAGTAGTAAGTCCGAAAGGCATAACTAAAAACTTGTAATGTCCGTACCTTGTTCAAAAAGCAGTCTTTGGTACGTCGAAGTCTTTAACTCGCAACGGATAGCAGCCTGATCTCAAATCTATCTTTGAAAACACTGTAGCCCCTTTTAGTTGATCAAACAGATCATTAATCCATGGCAACAGATACTTATTCTTTATAGTCACTTTATTGAGCTGTCTATAATCAGTGCACATTCTCATAGTTTCATCTTTCTTTTTCACAAACAACACTGGTGCACCCCAATGTGGGAAACTCGGTCGCGCGAAACCTCTATCTGTCAACTATTGTAACTAAGCTTTCAATTCTTTTAATTCTGAAGGTTCCATTCTGTATGGAGCTATGGATATCGAAGTTGTTCTAGGCATTAACTCAATACCAAATTTTACCTCCCGAACAGGTGGCAAACCCGGTAATTTTCAAGAAACACATCCGGATACTCACACACAATAGGTACTGATTCAATGTTTCTTTCAGCCACTTTACTATCAAGCACATATGCAAAGTAAGCTTCGCAACCCTTTCTTACATATTTCTTACCTAACATCAAAGAAATTACTGCTGGTAAATCATTCAATTCACTAGATTCAATCCGAATAACCTTATCATTTTGGCTCCGAAGATCAATGGTCTTTCTCTTGCAGTTTACAACAGCATCATGTAAAGTCAACCGATCCATACCTAGAATTATGTCAAACTCATCAAATGGCAGCAACATCAAATCAGCTGGAAAACATGAATATCTCGAACCATCAAGGGACAATTCTTACACACTCTATCAACCATAACACACCAGCCTAATGGGTTTGACACTTTAATCACAAACTCAGTAGACTCAACAGGCAGAGTCTTGCTGAATACTAATGTCTCACACACATAAGAATGAGTAGAACCAGGATCTATTAATGCAATTACATTAGTATCATAAAAAGTAAATGTACCAGTAATGACATCTAGGGATGAAGCCTTTTCTCGCACGAGAATAGCATAGGCTCTGGTAGGTGCATGAGCCTCAAATATGACTGTTGTATCTTTAATTCCTCTCTGACTGCCACTCACATTACCCACATTTCTCAGTGGTTTACCTCGAGCCACAGTATTACCCAATCCCGTGTTCTGCACTAGATTTTCTTCAGCTAACCCTGGGCAATCTCGAATATAATGATCTGTTCATCCACATTTAAAACAGGCCTAATCATGCAATCTACAATTGTCAGGATGTTGATTACCACAGTTTTTACACTCGGGTTGATTTGATCTGACATTCCCCACACTAGCTACTGAGGTAGCTCTCGAGTTCATAGGTGGTCTACTCTGATCCCGTCTAGAATAACCTGAAGTGGCTTTAGAACGGCTGAAATCATCTCGTAACTTCTTTGGTGCCGATTGGAATAACTTACCGGATGTTCTTTTACGTGCATTTCTAGCTTCAAAGTCAGCTTTCCTTTTCTCTTTCCCGACCTCTTCAACTTTCCAGGCTCGCTCAACCAGTACTACGAACTCTTTTATCTCAAGTATGCCAACTAACAGCTTAATGTCTTCATTTAGCCCATCTTCAAATCTTCTACACATTATAGCTTCAGTAGAAACACACTCTCAGGCATACCGACTGAGTCTCACAAATTTTCGTTCATACTCTGTCACGGTCATCCGGCCCTATTTCAGCTCTAGAAATTCTTTTCGCTTCTGGTGAATAAATCTCTAGCTGATACACTTCTTACAGAACTCAGTCTAGAAGAATTCCCAGGTCACTCGCTCTCTCGGAACCACTGATACTAGGGTATTCCACCAGTGATATGCTGAGTCTCGAAGCAAAGATATGGCACACTTCAAACATTCGTCTGGCGTATAGGACAGCTCATCAAACACACGGATAGTATTGTCAAGCAAGAACGCAACCCACTTAGCATCATCATCATCAGTAGCTTTAAACTCTTCAGCCCCATAATTTCTGATTTTATCAACAAGTGGCTTATATAATCTCAGCGGATCACTTACTTGAGGTACAGCAGGCATCGAAGATAGATTAGTCGGGGGTGGAGGTTGTTGTGCAGCCGGGTTAGTCTGGATATATTGAGTAAACTAGTCATTCATCATTTGATAGAAGGCTTGTTTAGCCTCACTTTCTTGATTACTCGAAGTCGGTCAAAAATCAACCGGCGCTGTCTCTTGTGCGGGAGTAGGTGCTACACTCTCAACATCATCAGCTACAGCTCTACCGGGATCCATTTACTATATGAAAACATATTTTCAAATGTCAAAAGTCATCACACTATTGCAGTATATAATATGGCATGTATAGCTAGACCCATACGCGCTACGTTAGTCCTAGAATCGACTAAATCGTAGCTCTGATAGCAATAAAATGTAACACCTCTAACCCATACCTGTTGCCGGATTAGGGTCACAAGGTGTAATACCAATCAAAACACAAATTCAAACGAACACATGCATACACTTCCATAAATATTTTTTTATTTTTTATTCAAAAGAAAACAATCAGTTATTAACTTCAATAATGAATTTAAATATTATTACCACATAACTAAATACACTTTTGATTCAACTTATAATACATGCATATATTTAGACTTCATTACACTTTAGTTGAATACTATAAATCATACTCAAATAGAACTCCCAAAAATCTACTACATATAATTATTTAATGAAAATCATATTATATTCATCTTCCATTTACTATCAAGTTGGACATTTATATATCACATAATATACATGCCATTTTCATAATTTATTATTGAACAAGTCAATATTCATTTGATCATTCTTCCATGCATTTAATATACCGCAACCTAATACATATATACTATAATTACCTATTTTTTAATCACATTTACCGAACCTTAATAATATAAATTAATAAGTCCAAATAACATATTCAACTTATCACTACTTATTCAGTACATTACTTGCCTAACACAATCGAATTTGAGCATCTAAAACCCAATAAAAAACATACATGAAATCATAATTCAACTAAGTTGAACGAAAATATTTATCAACTAAAGAAGATTATTTTATCATTACAAAACATTAACTACACACAGATATAACCAAAACATAAATATTATATATCATATGTCAAACATGCCAAGTCAAACTATCATATGCATAAGTATTTGTATAAGCAATGCCGAATCACAAATTAATCATAATCATTTTATTCCATTCCACCTATAACCGAATATATATACCATTTCATTATTGAAATAGATTTCATACTGATTCATATTTGTTTTACCTATACTAAAACCTTAGTCGAAGCAATTAAATATGCTATGCAAATGTGTACACACCATGTTCAGTACATAAACCATTTCATAACATATAACATTTAACACATATACCATGCATATCATGACATGCAACATTATAACCGGAACAGATTAAGTCATAATCAAAACATAAATAGAACCAAACTTAGGAATAAAGCCATTTTCGCATGGTTTTAGATTTACATAACCAACATTCAGCATTTCTAAAATATATTCTCGCCTATACATGCCATAGTTCCAAAATGCATTTTATTAAATACCGAAGGCAGTCAATAGTGTGATTGACTTTACTGACGACCACTGAGCTTGTAATTTGAATCCAAAAACTATAAAATAGAAACACGCATATACACAAAGTAAGCCTTTATAGCTTAGTAAGTCATAAGCAAATATTCAATTCATAGACATACTCAATTTATTTTAATCAATCGAATTATATTAACATTATCATACTTGACCTCAACTTACAAATGAAATAATTCAGACATTTCCATAGACAATTTTTTCTACTTGACCGAAAACTCACATAGTCATTTCAACATATTAACAATCAACTTCCAAAGCAAATAATTATAATAAAACGAAACACATATATATTTATATATGCAAGCTCGTATATCATAATATAACATCACATATACATATTGCCCATATGGCCGAATATACATGGTCACACATATGTGCATAGTTAAGAATCATTTCATTGATACAAAAATTATTAAGTCACAAAGTCGAATACCCATACCAATCTCACACATATTCATCATTAACATCACACATAACTTATAACAAATATCAAATTATATACTTACCTTCTTACTAGTAGGTATCCAGTTAGTACATACCTGGCTTTTCAACTCTTTTAACACACTCGAACACAACTTATCTTTGTCCGATAAACCATTTGGAATTGGATAGGACACTCAGATAATCACACATATCGTACAGTGCCAACGTCCTAGACGTGGTCTTACATGTAGTCACATATCGATGCCACTATCCTAGACAGGGTCTTACTCGCACACATATACCGAAATCACATATCGATGCCATGGTCTTACTCGCACAAATATTTCAGAATCCTATGTCATGACATATGTATCTTAACTATTCCTAAGGTTCATACGGGGCTTTCGGACGTGGTAACTCGGTCGAAACAAATTTAGAAATATAGTAGTAAAGCTTATTCATATTCGTCCATAGCATGTATAAATTCATATATTTCATTTTAGCATATATATTTAGCATTTAATTAAAATAAAGTACGTCTATTTGCTTATAAACTTACCTCGGACAACGAAAAACAAGTACGGATCGGCTACTGATGTTTCATCACATCTGCCAACTCCTAGGTGACTTCCTCAGTCTTGTGGTTGTGCCACAAAACTTTCACTAATGAAACTGCCTTATTGCGTAGCACCTTAACCTCACGATCTAAGATCGTAACCAGTTCCATCTCATACGAAAGAACAAATTGAACCTCGATCTCTTCAACAAGAACAACATGAGAAGGATCAGATATGTACTTCTCTAACAGGACACATGTAAAATGTCATCAATACGCTCTAGCTCAGGCGGCAACAACAAACGATAAGCAACTGACCCAATTCGCTTGACAACCTCATAAGGGCCAATAAACCTCAGACTTAGCTTACCCTTCCACTCGAATTGTAGAACTTTCTTCCACAGTGAAATCTTTAGAAATACCATATCACCAACCTGATACTTGACGTCTCAACGTCTCAGGTCAACGTAGGACTTCTGTCAATCAGAAGCAGCCTTCAACCGATTGGAAACAAGCCTCGCCTTATCCTCAACATCTCAAACCATCTCTAAAACCCAAATTTCTCTTCTCCTCCATATTAGACCAATAGAGATGAGTCTTACACCTCCAACCATACAAAGCCTAGATTTGTGCCATTTGAATACTCTTCTGATAGCTATTATTATTTGCAAACTTGGCTAATGGCAAGTGACGATCCCAGTTACCTCTAAAGTCAATAACACAACTACGAAGCATGTCCTTAAGAATCTAGATCACCCTCTTAGACTGACCATCAGACTGCGGATGATAAGCTTAACTAGAATGAAGCTTCGAACCCAAAGCCTCATGCAAGACCTTCTAGAATCTCGAAGTAAATCACAAATCTCGATCTGATATGATCGAAATAAGAACTCCATAAAGATGAACAATCTCTTGGATGTAGAGTTCAACTAACTATTGCAGACTAAAAGTTGTACGAACTTGTAGAAAATGTGCAAGCTTCGTAAATATATCTACAATCACCCAAATCGAATCTTTATGTGTCGGAGTCAAAGGCAAACTCGAAATAAAGTCCATCATAATCTGCTCCCATTTCCACTCCAAAATTTGAATAGGCTGAAGCAAACCCGATGGACAATGATGTTCAACTTTCACTTTCTGATAAACTAAACATCTCACAACAAAGTCGACAACATCCTTCTTCAACCTAGGCCACTAGTATAGGACTCGAATATCCTGATGCATTTTATTCCCATCAGGATGCATAGCAAAAGGATTACTATGAGCCTTGGTAAGAATCAAATGCCTCAGATCCTCGTCCTTTGGAATATACCAAGGACCTCAAAAAAATAGAACACCATCAGAGTTGAGATCAAAATCCCCCTGAACACCTTACTCAGCCTGATGAATCCGACGAGCCAAACTCTCATCAAAAGGCTAATGCTCACGAATCTGTTGCGAAAGAATCGACCTCACCTGAAGTTCAACCAATAGAACCCCGTCATTAGAGACGGACAACCTCACAAACATAGCCCTCAAATCAACCAGAAACTTGTGACTTAAAGCATCTGCAACTATGTTCGCCTTCCCTAGATGATACTCGATCACACAATCATAATCTTTCATCTAATGAATCTAGCACCTTTGTCTCAAGTTCAGCTCCTTTTGGGTTAGCAGATACTTAAGACTAGTGATCGGTGTATATCACACACCTTTCATCGTACAGGTAGAGATGCCAAATCTTGAGCGCGAAGACTACAGTAGCTAACTCTACACCTCAACTGCCTTGACGCATAAGTAACTACCTTACCCTCCTACATCAGCACAAAACCTAGTCCGGTATAAGAAGCATCACGATAGACCACATACTCTTTATCGAATATCGATTGCGTTAACACAGGTGCTTCGATCAAAATGACTTCATGTAATGCCCCGTACCCGAGACCGTCGCCGGAGTCGAGCACGAGGTGTTACTAAACTTAATTTCATCAATTAAACAGCTTAAACAATTTATTTTTAAAATTTCCAGTCAAACTAGCAATCTGCATCACAGTCACTTAAAAATTCATATCTCGAGTTACAAAACTCAAAATCCAATTCCGTAAATTTTCCCTGAAACTAGACTCATATATCTATTTACTAATTTTTTTCTAGAATTTTTGGCTAGGCCAATTGGTACAGTTTATTAGTTAAAGTCTCCCCTGTTTCAGGGTTTGACTGCTCTGACCTCTGTGTATTACGAATCAGATATCTCTCTGTACAGAATTTCAATGACTATGAAGTTTGTTTCTCTTAAAACTAGACTCAATAAGAAATTTGTACATATAAATTATAACTTTTAACTATTTTTATATAATTTATGGTGAATTTCCAAAGTCAGAACAGGGGATCCAGAAATCGCTCTGGCCCTGTTTCACAAAAATTTAAACATCTCATAAAATGTAACTCATATACCTGTTTCGTTTCTTCCATATGAAAATAGACTCATAATTCTTCAATTCCATGTTTTATTCATCATCTAATTATATCTCTACTATTTTTAATGATTTTTCAAATTCACGTCACTACTGCTGTCTGAATCTATTTTATGGTAAATTTTACCTATTTCATGGTTTCCATGGATTAACTAGCAATTTGACATACATAACACCAAATATGATCATAATTAGCCATTCCAATGGCTAATCATTACCAAGCATTTTTATACTACTCAATAACCATATCATAAGACCATATATACAAAATGATTATAATGCTATACATGCCATACTCAAAATATACAAGCCATTATGCCAAGATGGTATACGGATAGTGTGAGCGTGCCTCCGACCGTTCTCGATTTCCGAGCTAGCTTGTCAACACTACAAGGAATTAAAAGGAGGGAGTAAGCATAAATGCTTAGTAAGTTCACATGCAAATAGCAAGTAACATAACCATAGAAGCAAACATAAAACATCATTTGCATAATCATCACCAAGACATTCATATCATATTTTCATTTATCATCTTACCATATTGTTGTTATATCGATTTTTCAACCCGAGGGTTAAGTACATACCTGTTCAAAGTATCCATTTCACAAAACTTACCAATACGTCCCTTTCATCTTGAGTATTCCTCCATTTGAGTAGAACTTTACCCGTTGAACACATCGGAATATAATTCGGATACATGGAAAGTTTGCACATAAGTGCCACATATGTAGCCAAGCTACTATGTAACCCGCCCATAAGCGAACTCGGACTCAACTCAACGAGCTCGGGCGTTCGCATCCATAAGTGAACTCGGACTCAACTCAATGAGCTCGGATGCCTAGTTACATCTCACGAACTCGGACTCAACTCAACGAGTTCGGACATTCGCATCCATAAGTGAACTCGGACTCAACTCAACGAGTTCGGACATTCGCATCCATAAGTGAACTCGGAATCAACTCAACGAGTTCGGATGCTGAAATATCCCAGTGACATGTCACTTGTATCCTAATCCATTCCTAAGGTTCAACGGGACCTTTTTCCCAATCATGTGTCTCAACCATCTTCTACGGAATATCGATACCGATACTCGGTAGTATTTCACATTTTCCAAGTATATCACATAATTTGACATATTATCAAACAATTATCACGAGTATAATATTTCATAATAATTATCATATCATTTAAATAACATAAAAACATTTAAAATAATAACTATGTTACCAACATTTACATATGAACTTACCTAGTATGCGAAAATGGCTACTTTTACTATTTCGTCCATAACTTGGTATTTTCCCCATTTTAGCCCGAATTTCAGTTTTCCTTGCTAATCGAGCTTGGAAGCTTGAAAAACCCTAGCCATGGTTTCTCCTTTCTATATTCGGCCATGGGGTTGAAGATGAGCAAAATTGGCTTTTAATTTTGTATTTTAATTCATTCTACCCCTAAATGACCAAAACGCCCTTACTACTAAACTTTCCAAAAATTCCATCCATGTCCAATTTTTGTCCATAAACTTAGAAATTGGTAAAATTGCTATTTAAGACCTCCTAATTAATATTTCAAAACAATTTCATACTAGAAACTTCTAGAATGCAAGTTTTGCAAATTATTCGATTTAGTCCCTAATTTCAATTTAAGCACTTTAGGCATAGGATTTCATCACGAAATTTTCACACAATCATGCAATCATATCATAAACATCAAAATAATTATAAAATAATTATTTCTATCTCGGATTTTGTGGTCACAAAACCTCTATTCCGACTAGGCCCAAAATCAGGATATTACACTTCAACTTCTCAAAACACTTCTGCCTCTCATCTATATACTCAAAGGCAATGTTCTTCTGAAGCAACTTCGTCAAAAGAGCAACAATGCTTGAAAACCCCTCGACAAAGTGACGATAATAACCAATTAACCTCAAGAAACTTCTGACCTCAAAAATAATCCTCGATGGCTTCCAATCCAAAATCACCTCAACCATTTTTAGATCAACCCAAATATCCTCAGCTGAAATGACACGACCCAGAAAAACTATAACACCCCTAACCCGTATCCGTCACCAGACTAGGGTTACGAGGCATTACCGAACATTTTAGAATATTTTACAATCAACACAAATTACCTTTCCTAGGTCAATGAGACCTTAAACATGCTTTAGAAAGGAATCGGAACTAATCCAAGCACATACAAAATCTCTCAAAACTATACAATTTTTCAAAGTTACAAAGGTCACACGCCCAGGTGAATAGGCCGTGTGCCTCACACGTCATTAGTCAAGCCCGTATGTCTAAGCCGTGTCAAAACAGGGCATACATACTGCCTTATCTACATGACCGGAGACATGCCCATGTGCCTTGGCCGTGGTCGAAAGGACCTTGGGCCACACGGCTAACCACACGCCCGTGGCTACACATGCCTATATGCCAAGGCTGTGTGCCTCACACGGCCGCCAAAAATGCCCGTGTGTCTAGGCTGTGCTTGAGACTGACTTTAAATTGTAGGACTACCCCAGCGAACACATGGCCGTGTTACATGACCGTGTATCACACATGGTAGAGACACACGCTCGTGTCTCAACCTGTGTGGACAAAATAGGCTACTTGAAAAGACATTTTGCCACCCTATATACATAAGCTTTTAAGACCAAACTTCATCACCCAATATGCAACCAAAACATTTTCAAAACAAGCATCACTCATAATTCAATATAATTAATCATTTCCATACATAATTCCAACTCAAGCATACTAATTCCATGTAACTAATTCGTACCATGAACACGTGATTCATATCACATTTATAACCATTTCAACCACAAAATAACTTACCAAAAAGACCATTTCATTAGGCCATATATATACACCAAATTTATCATTTTTGCATCACACATCATATACCAAAATCAAACCATAAGTTCAACCATAATCAAGCCATATCTTATGGCATGATATACCCATCTCAAAACATACCACATTAATCCTAGCCTATACATGGCATACTTTGTTATATACATTTTCAAAAGGTACTAAAAAAATATTTGATAGTGTGGTGATCATCCTCGACAATCCCTGAGCTTTCAGTAGCTTTGATAATCTATAAAACAATTGGAAAACACACAAAGTAAGCTTTCAAAAGCTTAGTAAGCCATATATAAGTAAACTTATCTCATATCACAATTAAAAACCAATTCATTTATATGAATCATAAGATAACATAATAGTAAATTTATATATCTCATTTAGCTCAATCATTCATAATCATTTACTTATAAGTACATCACATTTCCATGTAACTCACATATCAAAAGATCACATTCATACTAACCTTTCATTGCCAAATTCCATATACAGTTCACACATACCTGAATTAGATATACATTCACATAGTTATTCATTTGTCGAGATGCCCATTGAACCGTACAAAATCAAATAGGATACGCGGATAGCTTAGAAAGCTCGTACAATGCCAACGTCCGAAACGTGGTCTTACATGTAATTAAATATCGATGCCTCTGTCCCAGACAGGGTCTTATACGAAATCAAATACAATATCGATGTCCCAGACATGGTCTTACACGTATATCCCAAATCGATACCAACGTCCCAAATGTGGTCTTATACGAAATCATATATCGGAATCCTATGTCATGACATATGTATCCTAACTATTCCTATGGTTTGTACGAGGCTTTTGGACGTCGTCACATTATCGAAACTTTCTCAATTTCACATATTCAGCTTCTATAACCATTCATCACAATTCAATATCATATAAGCATCAATAATCAATTCAAACACATTTATATGTATATAAACTTACCTCGTACAGGAATGAACGGAAACGAACGGCTATTCAACTACTTTTGACTTTCCCCGATCTAATTCCATTTTCTTTGGTTCTTGATCTAAACACATTCAAATTTGGCTTACTCAATCTCACATTCATTCAAATCAATCCATAAACACATATTTAGGGCATTTTACAAATTTGTCCTCACATTTTCATATTTTAACACTTTAATCCCTAATTCATAAAATCACAAAATACATTTAATTTCATATTACACATGCTTGGCTGAATATTCCCTTAGCTCAAATAAATCCACATATTTCATTTATTTTACATTTTAGTCCCTCAAAATCTCATTCTCACAATGTAGCCCAAATTACTCAAATTCATCAAAAATTCAAATGCAAAACAGATTAATCTAACACATGTCTTTCATTTTTCATCAATTAACATCACAAAGCTCACAAAAACAATGATGGCATCTCATGAAATCATCAACAAGTTTAGAAATTAAGGCATCAGCTTAATAGAACACAAAGTAACGATCACAAAAACGTAAAAATTATCGAAAACTGATCAAAGAACATACCTTAATCACAATCAAAAGGAGCTGAACCCTAAAAGCTTTTATTCCTTCCTTATTTTCTTTCTATTTTCGACAAAATGATTAAAAGATGAAGCAAAAATCATGTTTTTTTTAATTAATAAACACTAATTAATCATTTACCAAAATAACCTTATTATATACATTTAAAATCCACTAACCCTTGGCATATATGTCCATTCATAAATTCAATGGTCTAATATCAACATAAGGACCTCATAATTAATAATCCATGTCAATTCGACACTTATTCATGTAGCACACAACTTTTGTATTTTCTGCGATTTAGTTCTTTTATCAAATTGAGCAAATAAACAATTGAATTTTCATACGAAATTTTCACACATGCTTATCCACATACTTTAAACATGAAAAATAATATTAAAATATTTTTTGACTCGGATTTGTTGTCCCAGAACCACTATTCCAACTAGGGTCTAAACTGGGCTATTACAACTCTCCCCCCTTAGGGATTTTCGTCCCCGAAAACTTACCATCAAATAGTTTGGATATTGCTGTCTCATAGCATCATTGAGCTCCCACATAGCCTCTTCAACATCGTGTCAATGCTACAGTACTTTTACTAACGGAATTTTCTTATTTTGCAATTCTTTAACCTCGCGAGCTAAAATACGAATCGGTTCTTATCATGTCAGACTGAATTTCTATTTCGGACGGAGTAATTACGTGCGAAGGATTGGATCTGTATCTTCGAAGCATCGATATATGAAACACATTATGGATCATTTCTAACTCGGCTGGAAATAATAATCTATATGCAATTGGCCCGATACGCTCAATAATCTCAAACAGTCTAATAAACCTCGGACTCAATTTGCCTTTTCTACCAAATCGGAGTATTTTCTTCCACAGAGATACTTTTAAAAACACTTTACCCCCGATTTCAAACTCAATATGTTTTCATTTCAAGTCTGCGTATGATTTCTGACGATCTGATGCTGCTTTCAAACTATTTTGAATCACTTTTACTTTCTGTTTGGTCTCTTTGATCAAATAAACCCCGTGAATCTTATTCTCACTAAGCTCAGACCAGTATAATGGTGTTCGACATTTATGACTGTATAAAGCTTCGTACGATGTCATTTTAATGCTCGTTTGAAAACTATTATTATACGCAAATTCAATCAATGGCAAATACTGTTCCAATGAACCTTCAAACTCAAGAATGCAACATCTCAACATATCCTCGAGTATCTGAATAATCTGCTCGGATTGACCATCCATCTGCTGGTGAAAAGTAGTACTGAAGTGCAATTTCGTACCTAAAGCCTATTGTAGTTTCTTCCAAAACCAAGAAGTGAATCTCAGATCTCTATCTGACATTATAGATAATGGCACCCCGTGTAATCTCACAATATCGAAAATGTATAACTCAACTAATTTATCAAGCGAGTAGTCAGATCGTATCAGAATAAAATGAGCTGATTTCGTCAATCAGTCAATCACAACCCAAATCGCATCTTTTTTTCTTGGAGATAGGGGCAAACCCGAAACAAAATCCATCGTTACTCTATCCCATTTCCACTCGGGAATCATAATCGGTTGTAACAAACTGAATGGCACCAGATTTTTACCTTTAACTTGTTAACAGATCAAACATTTTGAAACAAAGTCCGAAATATCTCTTTTCATTCCAAGCCACCAATATAGTTGTTTTAAGTCATTATACATTTTCGTACTTTTCAGATGAACAGAAAAAAGACTGTTGTAAGCTTCATTCAAAATCATCTGAATTAACTTTAAATTTTTCAAAAAACAAATCCAATCTCAAAATTTCAAACAATCATTATTATCAACTTGAAATTCTGAATCAGAATTCAAAACACACTTAGCTCGTTTCATTATTATCTCATTATCAACATTTTGTGCATCATAAAGCTGTTGTAAGAACAAAGGTCTCACTTTCAAATCGGCTAAAACCGAACCATCATCAGATATACACAACTGAGCATTCATAACACGTAATGCAAAAATGATTTCTGACTCAAAGCATCAGCAACAACAGTTGCTCTGCCCAAATGATAATCAATAAAAAGCTCGTAGTCTTTTAGCAACTCCATCCATCTTCTCTGTTATAGATTCAAATCTTTCTAAGTCATCAGATATTCCAAACTTTTATGATCTGAAAACACATGACACTTTTCACCGAACAGATAATGGCGGCAAATTTTCAACTCGAACACAATCGCAGCCAACTCAAGGTCATGGGTCGGATAATTCTTTTCATGCAGCTTTAATTGTCTCGAGGCATAGGCTATAACTTTGTGTTCCTGCATCAAAACGCATCCCAGAATTTTCAATGAAGCATCACTATATATCACAAATTCTTTACCGGATTCTGGTTGTACTAACACTGGAGCTTCAGTCAAAAGGGCTTTCAACTGATCAAAACTTTTTTGACATTTATCTAGCTACTCAAACTTAACATCTTTCTGAAGCAATTTTGTCAATGGAGTTGCAATCATCGAAGAGCCTTTTACGAACCATCAGTAATAACCATCAAGTCTCAGAAAACTGTGAACTTCAAAAATATTTCTCGAAGGCTTCCAATCTAAAGTTGCTGAAATCTTGCTTTGATCAACTTGTATACCAGATGCTGACACAATATGGCCTAGAAAACCAACTTCACATAACCAGAACTCACATTTACTGAACTTTACGAATAGTTGCTTATCACGTAGAGTCTGTAGCACCACTCTCAAATGCTTGGCATGCTCATTTTTATCACATGAATAAATCAATATGTCATCAATGAATACAACAAGAAATCGATCTAAATACGGTCTAAAAATTATGTTCATTAAGTCCATAAAAATAGCAGGAGCATTCGTTAATCTGAAAGGTATAACTAAAAGCTCATAATGCTCGTACCTTGTTCGAAAAGCAGTTTTCAAAAGATATGAATCTTTTACTCGCATCTGATAGTATCCCGATCTCAGATCTATCTTTGAAAACACAATAGCTCCTTTCAACTGATCAAACAAATCATCAATTCAGAGCAGAGGATATTTGTTCTTGATAGTCACTTTATTCAACTGATGATAATTAATACACATTCTCATCGTTCCGTATTTCTTTTTCACAAATAGAACATGAGCACCCCAGGGAGAAAGGTTCGGTCATGCAAATTCTCTATCGGTCAACTCTTGCAACTGAGATTTCAATTCTTTCAATTCTGTCAGAGCCATTCTATACGAAGCTATCGAAATCAGAGTAGTCCCCGGTGCTAACTCAATACCAAACTCAACTTCTCGTATCAGAGGTAATCCCGGTAATTCTTTAGGAAACACGTCAGGAAACTCACAAACAACAAGCACTAATTCTATTTTCCTTGCTATCATTTTCGTATCAATCACATTGGCAAAGTAGTCTTCACAACCCTTTTTCACATATTTCAGAGCTTTCATTGTAGATATCACAGCTAGTAGCCCATTCAAATCACTGGACTCAATTCGAATTATCTCGACATTCTTGCATCTCAAATCAATAGTTTTTCATCTGCAGTTCACAATAACATCATGCAAAGTTAGCCAATCCATACCCAAACTTATATCAAATTCGTCAAAAGGTAAAGCATCAGATTAGCTGGAAAACAAATATCTCGAATCATCAACGGACAATTCTTGCACAGTTTATCAACCAGGACACATTTGCCTAAAGGGTTCCATACTCGAATCACAAATTCAGTAGACTCTATAGGTAAAGTCTTACTGGATACTAAATTCATGCATATATACAAATGCGTTGATCCTGGATCTATCAATGCAATCATAGAAGTATCGTAAAGAGTAAATGTACCCATAATCACATCTAGAGATGAAGCTTCCACACGAGCTCGGATGGCGTAAGCTCTAGCAGGTGCTCTAGCCTCAGATCGAACAGTTGTATCTTTAGTATCTCTTCAGCTGCCACTTACATTTCTCGTATTTCTGATTTAGGGCATTCACGAATGAAATGATCTAATGATCCACATTTGAAACAAGCCCGATCATTCAATCTACAACTCCCCAGATGTATTTTACCATAGTGTCTCCACTCAGGTCAATCAGATCAGACATTTCCAACACTTGCAACTGAAGTAGCTGGAGCTCTAAACTTCGAATATGATCTAGCACGATCTCTACTTGAATGTCCCACATTAACCTTTGAACAGTTATAATCATCTCAGAATTTTTTTGAAGCAAACTGAAATGATTTACTTGCGAATCTCTTTCTCGTATCTCTAGCTTCTGAGTTAGCTTTTCTTTTCTCTTTCCCAGGCTCTTCAGCTTTACACGCTCGTACAACAAGTACTACAAATTATTTTATTTCTAGAATCCCGACTAACAACTTGATGTCTTCATTCAAGACATTTTCAAATCTCTTGCACATAATTGCTCCAGTCAAGATACAGTCTCGTGCATACTAGCTCAATCTCACGAATTCTCGCTCACATTTCGTAACAGACATATGGCCCTGTTTCAACTCAAGAAACTCTTTCCGTTTCTAATCTATGAATCTTTCACTTATGTATTCCTTTCAGAATTCAGTTTGAAAGAAATCCTAGGTGATTCTTTCTCTCGGAATCACTGATATCAAAGTTTTCCACCAATGATACACGGTATCCCTTAGAAGTGAAATAACACATTTAACACATTCTTCTGAAGTATAGGACAATTCATCGAATACCCGAATTATATTCTTGAGCCAGAACTCAAGTCTCTCAGCATCATCAACAGTAGTAGCACGGAATTCTTCAGCCCCATGTTTTCTAATCTTATCAACTGGAGGCTTGTTCAAACGAATCAGATCTACAGCTAGGGGATATATGGGAACTTGTAGGGGCGAAGGTTCGGGAGCAGTCGGATTAGTTCTAATATACTGAGTGAACCACACATTCATCATTTGATAAAAGGCTTGCTTATCCTCTCCCTCATGACTACTCGTCACGGGTCTAGAGTCAGATTGTGCTGTGCTTTGAGTAGGACTAGGCACGTTACTCTCTACATCGTCAGCTACGACTCTTTCGAGATCCATTTACTATAAAAAACACATTTTGTTTGTCAGGATTCATCACACTGTTACAATTCGTATATATGGCATGTATAGCTAGACTCACAAACGCTACGTTAGTCCGAGAATCGACTAAAGTGTAGCTCTGATACCAATAAAATGTAATACTCCTAACCCGTATCCATCGCCGGACTAGGTTTAAGAGGCAATACCGGACATTTAAGAATATTTTGCGATTAATTCACAAACATTAATCATATATCATCATTTCAT
This sequence comes from Gossypium longicalyx, assembly GCA_025698465.1. Lineage (NCBI taxonomy): Eukaryota > Viridiplantae > Streptophyta > Magnoliopsida > Malvales > Malvaceae > Gossypium > Gossypium longicalyx. The sequence continues at coordinate 57,821,722 of CM047002.1, read as the reverse complement.
AGCAAGTCATACACAAAGTACATTTCTTAGGTTAATGAGACCTTAAACATGCTTTAGAAAAGAACCAAAACTAATCCAAGCACATACAAAATCTCTCAAAACTATACAATTTTTTCAAGTTACAAAGGTCACACGCCTGTGTGAACAGGCCGTGTACCTCACACAGTATTAGACACGCCCATGTGTCTAAACCATGTAAAAATAGGGCATACATACTGACTTCTCCACACGACCGGAGACATGCCTGTGTGCCTTGGCTGTGGTCGAACCTGACTTCGGTCACACGACTGACCACAGGCTCGTGTGTATAGCTCGTGTACCCTTTGAAATGGCTACACACGCCCATGTGCCAAGGCTGTGTACCTCACACGGCTGCCAACCACGCCCGTGTGTCTAGGCCATGGTCGAGACTGACTTTAAATTGTAGGACTACCCAAGTGGACACATGGCCGTGTTACATGAACATGTGTCACACACAGCTAAGACACACGCCCGTGTAGACAAAATAGGCTACTTGAAAAGCCATTTTGCCACCCTATATACATAAGTTCTTAAGACCACATTTCATCACCCAATATGCAACTAATACATTTCCAAAACAAGCATCACTCATACTTCAGTATAATTAATCATTTACATACATAATTCAAACTCAAACATACTAATTCCGTATAACTAATTCATACCATGAACACATGATTCATATCACATTATAAACATTTCAACCACAAAACTAACTTACCAAAAAAATCATTTCATTAGGCCATATGTACACCAAATTTACCATTTTTGCATCACACATCATATACCAAAATCAAACCATAAGTTCAACCATAATCAAGCCATATCTCATGGCATGATATAACCATCTCAAAACATACCACATTAATTCTAGCCTATACATGCCATACTTTGATATATACATTTTCAAAAGGTGCCAAAATAATATTTGATAGTGTGGTGATGATCCTCGATGATCCCTAAGCTTTCAGTAGCTTTAATAATCTATAAAACAAATGAAAAACACACAAAGTAAGCTTTCAAAAGATTAGTAAGCCATATACAAGTAAACTTATCTCATATCACAATTATAAACCAATTCATTTATATGAATCATAGTATAACATAAAAGTAAATTCATATTTGTCATTTAGCTCAATCATTCATAATCATTTACTTATAAGTACATCACATTTCCATGTAACTCACATATATTTCCATGTAACTCACATATCAAAAGATCATATTCATACTCACCTTTCATTGCCAAATTCCATATACAGTTCATACGTACCTGAATCAAATATACATTCACATAGTTATTCATTTCTCGAGATGCTCGTTTAATCTACAAAATCAAATAGGATACGCTGATAGCTCAAAAAGCTCGTACAATACCAACGTCCCAGACGTGGTCTTACATGTAATCAAATATCGATGCCTCTATCCCAGACAGGGTCTTATACAAAATCAAATACGATGCTGATGTCACAAACATGGTCTTACACGTAAATCTCAAATCGATGCCAACGTCCCAAACGTGATCTTACACAAAATCACATATCGAAATCCTATGTCATGACATATGTATCCTAACTATTCCTATGGTTCATACGGGGCTTTTGGACATCGTCACATTATCGAAACTTTCTCAATTTCACATAACCATTCATCACAATTGAATATCATATAAGCATCAATAATCAATTCAAACACATTTACTTGTATATAGACTTACCTCGTACGAGAATGAAAGGAAACGAACGGCTATTCATCTACTTTTGACTTTCCCCGATCTAATTCTGTTTTCTTTGGTTCTTGATCTAAACACATTCAAATTTTACTTATTCAATCTCACTTTCATTCAAATCAATCCATAAACACATATTTAGGACATTTTACAAATTAGTCCTCATATTTTCACATTTTAACACTTTAATCCTTAATTCATAAAATCACAAAATACACATAATTTCATATTACACATGCTTGGCCAAATATTCCCTTAGCTCAAATAAACCCACATATTTAATTTATTTCACATTTTAGTCCCTCAAAATCTCATTTTCACAATTTAGCCTAAATTACTCAAATTCATCAAAAATTCAAATACAAAACATATTAATCTAACACATGTATTTCATTTTTCATCAATTAACATCACAAAATCAACAATATCATCTCATGAAATCATAAACAATTTTAGAAATTGAGGCATGGGCTTAATAGAACACAAAGCAACGATCACAAAAACATAAAAATTATCAAAAACTGATCAAAGAACATACCTTAATCACAATCAAAAGGAGTCGAACACTAAAAGCTTTTATTCTTTCCTTATTTTCTTTGTATGTTTGACAAAATGATGAAACGATGAAGCAAAAATCATGTTTTATTTAATTAATAAACATTAATTCATCATTTACCAAAATAACCTTATTATATACATTTAAAATCAACTAACCCTTGGCATATATGTCCATTCATAAATTCAATGGTCTAATATCAACATAAGGACCTCATAATTAATAAGCCATGTCAAATTGACACTTATTCATGTAGCACACAACTTTTGTATTTCCTGTGATTTAGTCCGTTTATCAAATTGAGCACATAAACGATTGAATTTTCAGACAAAATTTTCACACATGCTTATCCACATACTGTAAGCACGGGAAATAATATTAAAATTATTTTTGACTCAGATTTGTGGTCCTGAAACCACTATTCTGACTAGGGCCTAAATAGAGCTATTACAAAACCACCTCACAAAGCCAAAACTCACACTTGCTCATCTTCGTATAAAACTATTTCTCCCATAAAACTTGTAGAACCACTCTTAAGTGCTCATCATGCTCATCTTTTGATCGAGAATACATAAATATATCATCTATGAAGACCATCATGGACCGATCCAAGTAGGAGTGGAAAACTTAGTTCATCTTGTCCATAAATACGACAGGTGCATTCGTCAATCGAAATGGCATGATATGTAACAACCCATTTTTAGTCAAATCGAAATAGTGGTTTCGGGAGCATAAAATCTGAGGTAAAAATATTTATTTTATTATTATAATGTTTACAGTATTATTATAATGTTTACAATTTGATTAGTCAATTTGATAAAAAGGACTTAGTTGCGTTAAGTGCAAAATTTGTGTTCTATTAGTTAAAGGTGTTAAATAGCTTGGTTTTTAAATATGTGGTTTTAATTGGTAATTAAACCATTTGAAATTTTGGGTGGACATTTATGGGGACGGTTAGGTGAAATTTTAATGATTTTATGAAGGTTAATAATGTAATTTGGTAATTAAATGATGAATTAATTAAAGAAAAACAAGGTATCATCTTATTTCTTCTTCATCTAGCTGAAACTGGGGAAAAACACCATTAAAAGAGCTTCTAAGGTTCCACTGTCAATCTTGGTGCATGTAAGTCCAAATTTATCCTGTTTTTAATGATTTCTACATTTTTGAGATCGTTGCTACTAGGTCTACTAGCCTAGGGAACATTTTTGTAAAATTGTTAAAGATTTTGTGTAACGCCCCAAATTTTTGGCCTAGATGAATTAGGGTTTGGGCTTTAGGTCTCATAAAATTTTTAAGTGAGCAAGAAAATGACAAATGTCATGTTGGCTTTAAGGGTTTAAGGAATTTGAAGTGTCTAGGTATGTTGGAGAAGTTTTGGGTTCGAGTTTTATGGTGGAGGAATTTTAATTTAATTATTAGAAGAATCAGGGTTGGCAAGTAGTTGGGCTTTTAAATAAAGATAGGGGAAAATAGCATCAAAAAGCCAAATAGAGGAGTGGCTAAGTGATGCCACTTAGGGAGTAAGGAGGTGGCGTTAGTGACTAGCAAGGAGATCCAAGGTTCGAATCCTAGCTTAGTATTTTTAGAAGTTTAATTTTGGCCTTCTAGAAGGGTGGAAGTGGCGTGAAGATGGACTCCAAGGGGAGTGTTTAGAAGATAAAATTAAGGAAAAGATCAAGAGGTTATTAGGGAGAAAAATGAGGAGATGAGAAGGGAGAAGTGATGGAGCCGATTTGGGAATTGGGCATGGAAAATTTGGCTATAAGGGCTATAAATAAGGGCCGTATACATGGTTGCCAGGCTACTGCCGAAATTCTTCTTCACCTTATTGCCAGAAACCCTTTTCTTTTCAAGATCCAAAAAGCTGAAAACCCTTTTGTTTTTCTTTCTTTTCTTTATGCCGATTACTATTCTTCTCTACACAATTTTCTTTGTTTCACTTAGCCGATTTCTTCTTCCACTCTTCTTCTTTAATTTGTACCAAATAAACCTTATTCACCATACTAAGTTGAAAGCCGAAAAGCTGAATCTCCCAAGGGCCAAATACTCTTTGACTGAATCTAGTGAATAGGTATCGAATCTCTGTCCTTGGATCCCTACCGGTTTGCTCTTTAGAGACTTTAATCTAGGGAGTATGTGATCAAGGAAAAGCTATTAAGGATTGGTGCTCAAGGTAAGGTGAAAGGTGAGGTTTCGATTTTAGTAAGGATATGTATTAAGCATGTGATTAATGAAAGAGTGATATCGTTTGTAGGTTGGTGACTAAAGGGATCGCAGTATGCTTGCTTACCAGGTGTGTACATACACTGCACACAAACAATGAATCAGCAAAAGCCGAAATGCTAAAATGTCAAAAAGCCAAAATACCGAAAAGCCTAAAGTTTGGCTATGGTAGTGTTGCGAGTGCGCGAACACTCGTAAAGGGGAAATCGATAGGTTGCCTGAGGCCCACGGGAGATTCTGTGCACTTGGGTTGTGATTTGACCATATAGGCCAGAATGGGCTAAATAGGCACGATGGGCTGTTGGGCCCATAATAGGCAAAAACTGAATATTGATGCTATGTGATAGGAATTTGTATGTAAGCATGAATATGAATGTGACTGGGCCTAACGGGACATATAAATGTGATTTGGATCTAATGGTCCATATACAGGTGATTTGGGTTTAATAGGCCATATGAATTTGATTGGGCTTAATGAGCCAGATCTAAGTGTGTGAATTTGATTGGGATCTGTAAGGGGTTTTGGGCCTAATATATGATGACTACATAAAACTTAATTAAATTATTTACGACCGTGGACAATTTATAGGGTTAAGGTGTGGCAACAGGTATATGCATGTCTAGGATTGGATCTAGGGAGAGCTTGGTACTTAAGCGGTCTTAATGACTCACCTTCTCTTCTCTTGAATCCTACCTGGTGCATAGTATTCATTCATCTTAGCTCGCAAGACTTGTTAACGGGCCAAGGTAAGTGAAAATCATAATCAATGAAAAATTATCTAAATGCCCCTAAGGGCAAAAATGATCAAAATACCCCTAAGTGTTGAATGTAAGTTTTATGGATGTGACATGCATACATACGATATTCTGCTTAGGTTGCATATGGGTTTGAATTATAGAACGGAGGAAGTATATGAGGATCGCATAGTTGCTTGACAATCATGGATCCAACGACAGCTTTTAAAGCCTAATATGTAAATGAAGGTAGTTCCGCAACCGGGCTACCCTTGGTGTGTCGGTTGGGTGGGTCGATATTTATATCCCCACATGGTGTGACGGGGGACGGAGCTGGTGTGTAGCGTATGGATAATTTAGATGGGATTGCATTGCATGTTGATGTGTGATAATTTATGATAGCTTGTTTTTTTTGTGAGGGTTGTACACACTGAGTTTGCGAAAACTCACCCCCTCATTTATTTTATTTTCAGGTGCTGCTCAGTAGAAGGTTCGATGTTTGGAGGGACTCTGGGTGGCTAGCTAGCAAGATAACTTAGACTTGTTTTTTTTAAGCATATAAGTTTTATTTTATTAAGTATGTTTCAGACCAAATTGTAATAAGGTTTTCATTATGTTATTATTACTTGAATTATTATTATTATTTTCATTGTAATTACGAGAAGTTGAACATGGGTTTCTTAAACTATAGTATATTTTTCTACGCTTCCGCAACTAAATTTTAAAATGATAAGTTTTCTTTAATCAAATGTTTTAAACAAGGCTTCCGCAACTGAAAGGTGTGTTTTTCTTTTTAGTTAATTAAGGTTTCTTTTAAGAAGGGTTTTCAATGAAAACACGATTTTCACAAAAACACTTCAATGTGACACACCAGATTCGGCCTGTAACACCCCTTACCCGTGTTCGATGCCGGAACAGGGTACGAAGCATTACCGGACTTAATCACTAATCATCGTATAAAAACCGATTCATAATTTCACTCTAATTTAAAATTTTTTCAAACACATTCAAGCATTCCCTTAAAAAGAGCTTACAAGGCCCATATCATGCTGTAATTCAACCACACACATAGGCAAGCATGCACATTCATAAATTGCATCATTTAATTAATAACATAATCAAGACTATCTACATTAAATGACTTTATACAATAGAGACCTTCAAATAACATAGGTCAGTATTTTAGGCCAAATCCTAGCAACTTAGTAACAATTAAACGAGTCTCCATACATGCCAAAGACTTAAAAATACTTTAAAACCTTTATATATCGATCAATAGTTTGATAGTGTGATTTAACCTCCGTCGACCTCCAACTCAAGCTAACATCTGAGACACTATAGGAAAAAGGAAAGGAAGGGAGTAAGCATTATAGCTTAGTAAGTAAGTATGTAAATATTAATAAACAATACATTATCATACTTTAAATGAAGTCACAATATGTTCCCGGAATATTACGATCACAAACACACACATACTTTCACTATTACAATTATAAACAGGTTCAAAATAAGCTGTCTAGCAGAGTACCAGCAGCTAAATTATTTATTGCTAGAGCTACAGAACTTCAAATTACAAACCGTTAATTTTTCCTGAAACTAGATTCATGTATATTCTTACCATAAAATTTTCATAATTTTTGGTATATCCAATTAGTATAGTTTATTCATTGAAGTTACCCCTGTTTCACTGCTCAACTGTTCTAACCACTCTTCACTACGAATCAATTTTCTCCTTGTAAAGAATTCAAAGAATGTTCTAGTTTATTTTATTTGAAACTAGAATCATTCAGTATTTCAAAAATATAAATTATATCTCCTAATTATTTTTGTACAATTGTTAATGATTTTTCCAAGTCAGAACAAAGAACCACGTAGTCATTCTGAACTAGTCACTCAAAAACTTAAATATCTCATAATATAGAATTCCTTTGCTTGCTCTGTTTTTGTTATATAAAAATAGACTCATTAAGCTTTAATTTGATATCTCATTCAGTCTCTGATTCAATTTCTACTATTTTTGGTAAATTTTTAGATTCAAATCACTGCAACTATTCATAACAGTTTTATTGTCAATTTTGATCTTTCACACTTCAATTGTATTCATCACTTACCCATAGCAATCTTTCCAATTTCCAATCACATATCAAGCATATTGATCATAAGTTACACACGTATATACTTACACTTATCATCACAAAGTCGTACACAATTTCATTTAATTAATTTCCCAGTTGAACGCTTTGGAATAATAACAGATACGCGATGGTATCGCACATAGCCCACCTTTAAAATCGAAGCTCTCTTGTACACATAGTGGCCTTCACTTAGCACCACTCATGTGACCTAGCTCAATTGTACACATAATTTTTGCTCTCTTGTACACATGGTGAACACTTAGTACCACCCATGTGACCTAGCCAGTTTATCTCGTAGCTCTCTTGTCTACATGGTGTCCTTCACTTGGAACCACGCATGCGACCTAGCTACATATATCTCGTAGCTCTCTTGTCTACATGTTGTACACATAGTATCACCCATGCGACCTAGCTACATTATAATGTCTCGTAACTCTCTTGTACACATGATGTGCACTCAGCACCATACATGTGACCTAGCTACATACCATTTGTATCATCCAATCTTTTCGAAGGTTCAACCGGGATTTCTCTCTCTTCCTAATACTTGATTCCATACTTCCAATAGTCAATTATGATTCAAAATCAGCTACAATACATAAAATATGCTGAAATATAAAAACATAATAAAGATAATGTATTATTTACATACAAACTTACATACTTTCTCATTTCCATGTCGAATTAATATTGAACATTTAAATCATCATAATTATACTTACTTTCAACACCTCGGCAATCATAGTAAATATATCAAATTTACATTGAAACATGCATAAATTAATGCTTATTATACATATGAACTTACCTCGATACTAAAACGATCATTTTACCAACTTTCTCGATTTTCGATTTTTCTCCCATTCTAGGTTCAAATCTCATTTTCTGGGATCTAAAACATCATATTTTACTTATTTAATTAATGTACTATTCAAAACAGTCCTTAACTCAAACTTTGGAAAAATTACAATTTTGCCCCTAAACTTTTTCATATTTACACTTTTGCCCCTAGGCTCGGGAATTAAACTTCATCCCTTATTCTTATGTTTCATGACATGCTGATCATTTTTCCCTTCTATGGAAACATCAAATTCTCACTCTAACACATAGTTATGAACAATAACAACTTTTACCGATTAAGCCGTTTTACTCATTTTTGCTTAAAACCGCTTAGAAAAAGTTGTTTAACATAATTTCAGCCTTCATATTCTACCATAAAATATCAAAATAAACACATTTCACCCTATGGGTATTTTTCCAAATATGAACCCTAGCTTAAATTATTGCTAGAATAAGCTTAATCAAGTTACCGGGATTCCAAAAACGTAAAGAACTTGAAAAACGGGGCTAGAACAGACTTACTATTGAGATTGGAAAGCTTGAAAACCCTAGCCATGGCTTCCCCCATGCTAATTTCGGCCTCCATGAAAAAGATGAGTCAATTTTGGCTTTATTTTCCCTTTTTATTTCTTTTAATTACCAAATGACTAAAATGCCCTTAAGGCCTTTCTTTAAAATTTTGCCCTATTCATGCCCATTTTTGTCCAAACAAAATATAATAGTCTAATTACCATTTCAGAACCTCCTCTTTAAACCCCCATTTCAATCAAGTACTTATGAATTAGAACACATATTTTGCAACTTTTACAATTTAGTCCTAAAAGTCCAATTAAGCACTTTATCAGTAAAATTACTTAACGATATTTTTACACAATATTTTAATCAATAAATAAACCTTAAAACTTAATCGGAATAAATTTTTTGACTTCAAATTCGTGGTTCTAAAACCATCGTTCCGTTTAGGCCCTAAATCGGGCTATTATAGCAACGTCTGCAAATAAGCCCTAATAGGCAAATTAAACATGCAATCTATAAAATTTCTTATCAATACTCTAACACATGCATCTATTCACTCAATAAATCATAAAAATTAATCGAAATAAACTTTTCTATCTCAGATTTGTGGTTTCGCAACCACTATTCCATTTAGGCCCTATTTCAAGACGTTACATGCCCATAGCGTTTGGGCCGGGTTTGGGGTGTTACATTTAGTGGTATCAGAGCTCAGGTTGTAAAGCTCGAGCTATAAAGTGGGCCTTATTACTTTTTGGTTTCTTTTTCTATTTTTAAAAACAAATTGGATCACACCGCTATGGAAAAAGGTAAATCTTGCTGAGCGGCACACCAAGTCTCCGACGTTGAACCAAGTAAGTACTTTTTAAGTGTAACGCCCCCACGCCCGAGACTGTCACTGGAGTCTAGCTTGAGGTGTTACCGAACATAATTTATCAAATTAAGAACTTCGAATCATTTGTTTCTACATTCACAGCTTTCTAGCTGCCTGCGTCACAGTTACAAGAAAAATCATATCTCGAGTTACAAAACTCCAAATCATGATCTATAAATTTTTCGTAAATCTAGACTCATATATCTATTCACTAATTTTTTTCTAGAATTTTTTGTTGGGTCAATTAGTATAGTTTATTAGTTAAAGTTACCCTTGTTTCAGGACATGACTGGACTGACCTCTATTTACTAGGAACCATATTTCTCTCTGTGAAAAATTTATATGACTATTACATTTGTTTATCATGAAACTAGACTCAATAAGGATTCCAAGAATATAAAATACACCACCTAATTATTTTTGTAAATTTATGGTGAATTTCTAAAGTTGGAACAGGGGATCCAGAAATCTCTCTGACCCTGTTTCACTAAAATTTAAATATCTTCTAACATATAATTCCTTTACCTGTTTCGTTTGTTTTATGTGAAACTAGACATAATAGGATTCAATTTAATTTTTAATTTTTTACCAAATTCAATTTCTCTGATTTTTAGTAAATTTTCAAACTCACGTCAGTGTTGCTGCAATGTTCTGTTTAAGGCAAATTTCATCTTTTCATGAGTTTTTATGGACTAGATAACCTATTAACCTTCCATGACATCAAACATGATCTAAATTAGCCATTTCCATGACTTATCATTATCAAGCATTTTCTCAACCAAATCAGCGCCATATCACAAAATTATTTACACAAAGTAGGTATATTGCTATACATGCCATACTTAAGTTTTACAAGCCATTTACCAAAATAAAAGTCCTTCGGATAGTGTGATTGAACCTTCGACCTATCCCGATTCCCGAGCCGGCTTGTTCAAAACTATAGTGAATAAAAAGAAGGGAGTAAGGATAAATGCTTAGTAAGTTCATATGCAAATAACAAGTAACATAACAATACAATTATACCAAACAACCTTAGCGTGGTATCACCAAAACATATATCACATTTCTAAACATCATTCATCATCTTACCACCTTATCATTGTAGTATCTATTTTCAACCCGAGGGTTAAGTACATACCTGTCCAAAGTGTCCATTTCACAACACTTACCAAAACATCACTTGCATTTTAAGTGTTCTTCCATTTCACTAGAAATTTTACCCGTTGAACACATCGGAATATAACTCGGATACACGGATAATTTGCACATAAGTGCCACATATGTAATCAAGCAATCATGTAACCCGCCCCTAAGTGAACTCAAACTCAACTCAATGAGCTCGGGCGTTCGTATCCATAAGTGAACTCAGACTCAACTCAACGAGTTCGGATGCCTAGTTACATCTCACGAACTCGGACTCAACTCAACGAGTTCGAACATTCGCATCCATAAGTGAACTCGGACTCAACTCAATGAGTTCGGATGCTCAAACCATCCTAGTGACATGTCACTTGTATCCTAATCTATTCCTAAGGTTCAAATGGGATTTTCCTCGGACACATATCCTTGCCATCTTCCGTAAAATACTGAAACCAATACTCAGTAGCACTTTATATTTAACAAATAATACACATAATTTGCATTTTATTCGAAAATAACCACAAAGTACATATTTCATGATAAAAATCAGCATATCATATAATTAACATCAATAACTTAAAAATAACAATTATGCTACATTATTTACACATGAACTTACCTTGGTACCAAAATATAAAGATTTTGCAATTTAGTCCACAATCTTTTCTTTTCCTCGATTGGGGTCGATTCCATGTCTTTCTTGATCTAAAATAACACATTTAGCTTATTTAATACTCACATTATCAAATTAGTCTTTAATTCAAATTTTAGCAAAATTACAATTTTACCCCTAAACTTTTGCATATTTACACTTTTGCCCCTAATCTCGGGATTAAACTTAATTCCTTATTCTTATGTTTTATAACATGCTGATCAGTTTTTCCTTCTATGGAAACATCAAATTCTCACTCTAACATGTACTTATGACTATTAGGTATTTTTGCCGATTAAGCCCTTTTACTCGTTTTCACTCAAAACCAAGTAGCACAAGTTGTCTAACTTAATTTAAAACCTCATATTCTATCATAAAACATCAAAATTCACAAATTTCACCTATGGATATTTTTCCAAATATGAACTCTAACTCAAAATATTACTATCATAAGCTATACCGAGTTACCGGGATTTCAAAAACGTAAAAATCATTAAAAACGGGGCTTGGAATCACTTACTATGAAGCTTGAAAGTTGAAGAAACCCTAGCTATGGAGAGAGGGAGCATTCGGCAGCAAATAAGGAAGATGATAACCAATTTTGTGTTATTTTTCCCTTTTTATTTCATTTAATATCCAAATGACCAAAATGCCCCTCCTTACTAAACTTTCAAAAATTCCTTCCATGTCCTAATTTTGTCCATGAACTTAAAGTTGGTCAAAGTACCATTTAAGACCTCCTAATTAATATTTCAAAGCAATTTCATACTAAAAACTTCTAGAATACAAGTTTTGCAACTTATTCGATTTAATCCCTAACTTTAAATTAAACTCGTTATGCTAAAAATTTCTTCACGAAATCTTCACACAATTATGCAATCATATCATAAACCTCAAAATAATTATAAAATAATTATTTCTATCTCAGATTTGTGGTCACGAAACCACTATTCCGATTAGGCCTTAATTCGGGATATTACATTAAGTTTGTTTAAATTGTTATACAGTAGATAGTTAGAGGGCTACTTTAGATGATAGTTAGAATGGAACTAAAGCCCGTAGGATCTGAAAACTGTAGAGGATTTTCCAAAATGATCTTCTCTCTAAATTTTTTCATAAAACATCGGTGCAATTATTAAACTAACTAAAACTTCATAAAATTTTAATCCAGATAATACGCGAATCGACAATGAGTGCTAGAAGAGGTGTAAGGGGCCGTGGCCGAGGCCACAGAAGTGTTAGGGCTGAATTGTCGGTATTTATGTTGAAAATAGCCCATGATAATTTACAATGGACGGTAGTAACCGTGACTTAAAATGGTTTTATATTTCATTTAAAAGGTTAATTATGTAAAATATATAATATGTTATTATATATCATAAAGCATAATAAAAAATAAAGCCATTTTGGGTGTTCATATTGTTCTTACCGAACATAAAAGAGAAGGAAATAAACTTAGGGCATTCGAAACTATTCAAGCTTGATTCAAGGTTAGTTTGGTTTCGATTTTTTATAATTTTTACGTTTTTGAGATCGTTGCATCGGATACTATTCGACCCATGCTAGAATTTCTATTTTTGATGAATATTTTGAGTTATGCCATTGATGAATACTAGTGTTTTGTGAAGTTTGATGATAAATTATGAAAGATATGTTCTGGATTAATATGTTTTGTATTGGAATTTTGATGAATTTGAGTAAGTAGGGCTAAATTGAAAAAATAATAAATTAAAGGATTAAAATACAAAATAAACGAATTGTGAGGACTTATATAGGTGTGGGAGTATTTGGCCTAAGTATAGCATGAGCAAATTATGCTTGTTTTGTGTTTTATGCAATTAGGACTAATTTGTAAAAGTATGAAATATCAGGGGTAAAATGGTAATTTGCTTATTTATGTGTTGTTGGATTAAATTGAATGAAATTGTATTTGAATGAGATTAATTTGAGATTGTATAGATAAGAACAAAAGAAATCTGACTTGGATCGGGGAAAAGCAAAAATAGTTGAATAGTCAATTTACATCGTTCGTCGATATCCGAGGTAAGTCTATAAGCAATAAACTTCATTAAATTTGAATGTATATGATCTTTATATGTTGAATTTAATAGTGTGAATTTCTATATTTATAGCCGAATGCATAAATGTTTATGAGATATGGTAATAAGTTTGGTTCAATTGATATAATTATGAATAAGATCGATTTTGTAACAGTGATATATCAGGCTTATTGCCTAGCAGGCTTTGATGCTGGTGTATGATAATAGGCTTATTGCCTAGCAGGCTATGTGCCGGTGTATTATATTAGGCTTTATGCCTAACAAATTGTAACGCCTCAAAAAAATATCTCGAAATCCAAAAATCCTGAAATCCTAAATTTTTTTCTTTCGGTTCTGATAAAAAAATGTGCTAGGTATTTTCAGTTAAGTAGGTAATAGTAGGTCTTGGCTAAGGTTTGAATTTGAACTTAGGGGAAAAGGAAATTATGTGTTAATAATTATTAAGGATTCCTAATGGCAAGTAGTTGGGCTTTTTAATAAAAATAGGGGAGAAATGGCATCAAAAAGCCTTGTGGTAGAGTGGCTAAGTGACGCCACTTAGGGAGTAGGGAGGTGGCATTTGTAGCTAGCAAGGAGATCCAAGGTTCAAATCCTAGCTTAGTATTTTTAGAGTTTAATTTTGGCCTTCTAGAAGGATGGAAGTGGCGTGAAGATGGACTCCAAGGGGAGTGTTCAGAAGAGAAAATTAAGGAAATGATCAAGGGGTTATGAAGGAGAAAAACGAGGAGATGAGAAATGAGGAGTAAGTTGAGCCGAATTGAGAACTTGGGCTTGAAGATTTCGACTATAGGGCTATAAATAGGTGCCGAATAGGAGGGTTGAAAAGCTAATGACGAATTTCCCTTCTATTTGTGCCAAAAACCCTTTTCTCTAAAAAGCCGAAAACCCTTTTTTTTTTCTTTTCTTTCTTTGTGCCGAATTCTTATCCCTCCTCTACTCAATATTTTCTTTACTTTAACCGATTCTTCTTCCTCTCTTTTTTGGTGCTGAGTAATCAATTGTTTCCATTCAAATCTCTAAGAGCCGAATACCCTTGGTGCTGCCACTACTCTTTCCACCCAGTCGATTCTAGTGTAAGTGTTCGCTCTCCCAATCGGTTTTTGATAAGTACCGAGTATTCAGTTCCTCACTTATTTCTAATCGACTTTGGTAGGGAATTAGTGTCAGATCTCGGTTTTGGATTCCTACTGATTTGCTCTTTAGATCTGAAAAATACGTGTGTTTAGTGATCAAAGTAAAAGCTAGTAAAGACTTAGCGTTCAGGTAAGGTTAAGGTGAGATTCCAGCTTTTGGTAAAGTAATCGATAAGTACGTGTGATTAATCTTTGAGTGATATCGATTGTAGGTTTGGGCTAAGGAGATCGCATCACGCTTCCTTAACAGGTGTGTACATACACTGCACACACAATGAATTGGTAAAAGCTTAAAAGCTGAAAAGCCAAAAAGCCGAAATGTCGAAATGCCGAAAAGCCAAAAGTTTGGCTGCGATAGTCTTGTGAGTGCGTGAACACTCGTAAGGGGGAAACCGATAGGTTGCCTGAGGCCCACAGACGATTCTATGGACTTGGGTTGTGATTTGGCCAATGGGCCGGAATAGGCTAAATGGGCCCGATGGGCTGTTGGGCCCATAATAGGCAAAAAATTGAATATTGATTCCTTGTGATAGGAATTAGTATGTGAGCATGAATATGAATATGAATGGGGCTACCGGGCCATATAAATGTAACTAGGGCCTAATGGGCCATATACAGGTGATTTGGGCTTAATGGGCCAGATGCAGGTATGTGAAATTATTTGGGCTTTGTAAGGGGTTTTGGGCCTAGTATATAATATCCACATAAGACTTAATTAATATATTGTGACCGTGGACAGGTCAAAGGGTTAATGTGTGGCAACGGGTATATGCATGTCTAGGATTGGATCTAGGGAGAGCTTGGTACTTAAGCGGTCTTAATGACCCACCTCCTCTTCTCTGGAATCCTACCCGGTGTATAGTATTCATTCATCTTAGCTCATGAGACTTGTTAACGGGCCAAGATAAGTGAAAACCGTAATTAAAGAAAAATTACTGAAATACCCCTAAGGGCGAAAATGACCAAAATACCCCTAGGTGTTGAATGTAAGTTTTGTGGATGTGACATGCATACATATAATATTCTACTTAGGTTGCATATGGGTTGGGAATTATGGACCGGAGGAAGTATATGAGGATCGCATGGTTGCTTGACAATCGTGGATCCATCGACGGCTTTTAAAGCCCAATATGTAAATGAAAGTAGTTCCGCAACCGGGCTACCATGGTGTGTGCGTTGGGTGGGTTGACATTTATATCCCCACATGGTGTGACGGGGGACGGAGTCGGTGTATAGCGGATGGATAATTTGGATGGGATTGCATTGCATGAATGATGAATGATTTTTTTTTTGAATGCTTGTTTTCTTCGAGGGTTGTACACACTGAGTTTGCGAAAACTCACCCCCTCTTTTATTTTTTTTCAGGTGATGCTTAGTAGAAGGTTTGATGTTTGGAGGGACTCTGGGTGGCCAGCTAGCAAGATGATTTGGACTTGGGTTTTTTTTTAAGCATTTAAGTTTTTACTTCTTTTTAAGTATGTTCCAGACCAGATTGTAATAAGGTTTTCATTGTGTTATTGTTCCTTGAATTATTATTATTTTCAATGTAATTGCGAGAAGATGAACATGGATTTCTTAAATTATAATATGCTTTCTATGTTTCTGCAACTAAGTTTTTTTTAATCAAATGTTTTAAATAGGGCTTTCGTAACTGAAGGTGTTTTTTTTAAGTTAATTAGGGTTTCTTTTATTTTAAGAAGGGTTTTCAATGAAAACACGGTTTTCGCTAAAACACTTCATTGTGACACACCAGATTCGACCATAACGTCTAGGTCGGGTTTGGGGTGTTACACAAATTTTATGTGAGTAACGGCAAAAGCAACCGATTGTGTTAAATGAGCTAAAGTGACCAGGTATGTGAATGTGGCTTACTTATTTGAAATGAAAGTAAATTGATTGAAAGATATGTGATAGAAATGTTTTGTGATGCTATTGAAAATGCATGAAATTATGAGTAGTGTATTCAGTTTTATGATAGGTATAAGTATGTGATTTAAAAACTTAATTCAGGATTATGTATATACATGAATACATATGTATAATTGATTATCTATGATATCATGACTTTGAAATTGGAGAAGATACTGATAATTTATATATGTGTATATTCGGCCACGGTATATTTTGTGTATAAAAATATGTTTGATTCGATTTATTTTATTGATCTATCGAGGTCATTAATTTGTTTAAATTTCTTATAACTTACTAAGCTATGATAGCTTACTGTTTGTATGTTTATTCTTCATTTTTATAGATTTTGGAAGTTAGCTACAGGCTCGGGAATCATCAGTGAAGTCATCCACAATATCGTCAACCTTCGGTACTTTAAAAGTCTTATTTCGAACTTATGGCATGTATAGGTTAATATGTATTTTGTCCGATCTTGGATATGTATAAATTAAGCCATGCAAAAATGTCTTAACATCTAAGTTTGAATTTGATTATGGTTTAATCCGTTTTGGTTATAATATTATATGTTATGAATGAATGGTATATGGGATTGGTGTTATATGTATTGGAAATGGCTTTACTTCTAAGCTTGGTTTCGATTATCCTTGGTCATGGTTTAAACTACTTTGGTTATAATGCTATGAGATATGAATAAATGACATAGGTGATAGATGATATATGTGCTGGAAATGGTTTGATAGTGACATGAATTTGTGCATTGAAGTTGATAAATAATTAGGTCATGGTGTGAAGAAATTGGTCATAATTATGATTGGATTGCTATGACTGTATTCGGTAATTTAAATTGAGATTGGATTAATATGTTGCGCATATGACTTAATTACTAAATTTGAATTCAGTTATACTTGGTTCCGGTGTGAATTCGTTTTAGTAAACGGGTTAAGTACTATGAATTAACGATGTTTGAAATAGGTGTTTTATGCTTTGAAAATGGTTTAACTCCCATGCTTAAATCCAGCTTTGTTAGTTTCTAGTTTAAGTTCTTTTTGATTATTATGCAACATGTCACAGTTGATTGATACTTGTGATATCTATTTTAAGTGTCGATGTTGTTAGGTGATTTTGGATAAATGTATTAGGTTGATTCGATTATGGTATGCATAGATAAATGATTATTTGAATTTTTATTATAGAATTTAGTCAAGATGTTATATATGATTTAGCTTTAAAGGTTAGTTGATTATGTCCGAACATCATATAACTTTGTCTTGATATGTTCATTATATGGTTTGGGAAAAACGCATGTTTTGAATATACTTTTATTAGTTAAATACTATGACTGAAGAAATGGCATTCGGTTATGAAATGGAAGTTATGAATATTATTTTTGAGTCACCTATGGTTCGACACTTGTGAGTATACATGTAATGAAGTGGTTGAATGTATTATTTGAGTTTTATATTTACAAGATAAAAATATTGGAATTTGAGAATTTGGTTATGATCTATATTCATTGATAAGAAGAAAAATATATATATGTATTTAGTTATATGTATTCGGTTTCCATGACAAACCATTCATTTAAGTTATAAAAGTTAGTTTCATAAATGATCTATTACATGATATTAGCATGCATAAATGTTCGATATTATTATATGAATTATTTGCTAGTTTATAAAATAAATTTTGAATGATCTTCGAAACTTGTTCATGTGTAATTGTTCGTCCTCGTAACCCTAATCTGACGACAGATATGGGTTACGGGTGTTACATTTTATTAGTATCAGAGCCAGGTTTAGTCGATTCTAGGACTAACATAGCATGTGTGAGTTTAGCTATACTTGTCATAGTACATACTGCGATAGTATGATGACTTCTGACATTTGCAAATGTGATTTCATATAGTGTATGGATCCTAACAGAGCTGTAGCTGATGATATCGAAAGCATAGCTCCTGCTACCGTGCAAGGGACAGCATTGGTTGATTCTCGATCGACCTCGAGTAACCAAGAGGGAGAGGCTAAGCAAGCCTTTTACCAAAGGATGAACGATTGGTTTACTCAATATATCTGGACTAATCCGACTGCACAACAAGCTCCACCCCCAATTAATCTATCTTCGATACCTGTTATACCTCAAGTGAGTGATCTATTGAGATTGCTTAAGCCACCGGTTGATAAAATCAGAAAACATGGGGCCGAAGAATTTAAAGCTACTAATGATGATGATGCTGAACGAGTTGAGTTATGGCTTGATAATACTATCCTTGTGTTCGATGAGTTATCTTGTACCCCGGATGAGTGCTTAAAATATGCCATATCCTTATTACGAGACACTGCATATCACTGGTGGAATACACTTCTATCTGTGGTTCCAAAAGAGTTAGTGACCTGGGAATTCTTTCAGACTGAGTTCTGTAAGAAATACATCAGCCAGGGATTTATCGACCAGAAACGCAAAGAATTTCTGGAATTGAAACAGGGTCGTATGACTGTAACTGAGTATGAGCGAAAGTTTGTGAGACTCAGTCGATATGCTCATGAATGTGTTTCAACCGAAGCTATCATGTGTAAAAGATTCGAAGACAGTTTGAACAAAGACATTAAATTATTGGTTGGCATACTCAAAATCAAAGAGTTCGTGGTACTTGTTGAGCAAGCATGCAAAGCTAAAGAGCTCGGGATAGAGAAAGGAAAAGCTGATTTTAAAGCTAGAGATTCCCGTAAAAGATCGTTAGGTAAAACTTTTCAGTCTGCATCAAAGAAGTTTAAAGATGATTCTGGACAATCTAAAGCTACTTCAGACTTTTCTAGATGAGACCGAGACCGACCTCCTATGAGCTCACGAGCCACTTCGATTGCTAGTGTTGGCAATGATTGGTAGAACAGAGTCGAGTGTAAGCATTATGATAAATGGCATTCCAGAAATTGCTGATTGTATGATCAATCTTGTTTTAAATGTGGATTGATGGATTATTTTATCCGAGATTGCTTGATGTTAGTCAAGCAAAACACTGTTCAGAACGCGAGATCGAGTAATATGTCAATGCGAGGCAGACCACCCAGACATTTGGGTAATGTGACTAGTAGTCAGAGAGGGATGAAAGATACAACAGTTCAATCTAAAGCTTGTACACCTGCCAGAGCATATGCTATACGAGCTCGTGAGGAGGCTTCTTCCCTAGATGTTATTACCGGTACTTTCACTCTTTATGATATTAGTGTTATTGCATTGGTTGATCTTGGTTCGACTCATTCTTATGTGTGTGAAACATTAGTATCCAGTAAAACTTTGCTTGTTGAGTCTACTGAGTTTGTGATTCGAGTATCGAACGCCCTGGGCCGGTGTGTTCTAGTTGATAAAGTATGTAAAAATTGCACGTTGATGATTAGAGATTCATGCTTTTCAGCCGATTTGATGTTGTTACCTTTCAACGAGTTGGATATAATTTTCGTTATGGATTTGCTGACTTTGCACGATGCCATTGTTAACTGCAAAAGAAAGACCATTAATTTGGGATGTCAAAACAACGAGATTATTTGGATTGAATCTAATGATCTAAATGGTTTACCAGTAGTAATATCTTCGATGTTAGCTCAAAAGTATGTGAGAAAAGGTTGTGAAGCTTACTTAGCTTATGTTCTTGATAGTAAAGTCACTAAAAAGAAGATTGAATCCATACCAGTTGTTTGAGAGTATCCAAACGTGTTTCCTAAAGAATTGCTTGGTTTTCCACCTGTCCGAGAGGTAGAGTTTGGTATTGAGTTAATACTGGGGACAACTCCGATTTTAATAGCTCCATACCGGATGGCACCTACTGAATTAAAAGAATTGAAAGCTCAGTTGCAAGAGTTGACAAATAGAGGTTTTGTGCAACCAAGTTTCTCTCCCTAGGGTGCTCCAATTCTATTTTTGAAAAAGAAAGATGGAATTATGAGAATGTGTATTGATTATCGCCAGCTAAATAAGGTGACTATAAAGAATAAATATCCGTTGCCATGGATTGACGACCTGTTTGATCAGTTGAAAGGGGCTTCAGTGTTTTCGAAGATAGATTTGAGATCGGGTTATTATCAGTTGCAAGTCAAAGACTCCAATGTACCGAAAACTGCTTTCCGAACGAGGTATGGACATTACGAGTTTCTGCTTATGCCTTTTGGACTTACTAATGCACTTGCTATTTTTATGGATTTGATGAATCAGATTTTTAGACAGTATTTGGATCGATTTGTGGTTGTGTTTATTGATGATATATTGATCTACTCCCATAATGAAACCGAACATGCTGAGCATTTGAGACTTGTGTTTAGACTTTGCGAGAAAAACAGTTGTATGCGAAGTTTAGTAAATGTCAGTTCTAGTCACACGAAGATAGCTTTCTGAGACATGTTGTTTTAGCATCAAATATTCGGGTTGATTCCAGTAAGATTTCAGCAATACTTGACTGGAAACCTCCGAGAAACGTTTCTGAAGTTCGAAGTTTTTTGGGACTTGCTAGTTACTATAGATGATTTATGAAAGGGTTCTCGATGATTGCAACCCCGATGACCAAGCTTTTACAAAAAGATGTTAAGTTTGAGTGGTCAGAAAAGTGCCAGAAAAGTTTTGATCAGTTGAAAGCCCTTTTAACTGAAGCTCCAGTGTTAATTCAGCCAGAATCGAGTAAAGAATCTGTTATTTATAGTGATGCATCTTTAAATGGTCTGGGCTGTGTTTTAATGCAGGAAGGCAAAGTCATAGCTTATGCCTCGAGACAGTTAAAATCGCATGAAAAGAATTATCCGACGCACGACCTAGAGTTAACAGCTATTGTATTTATGTTAAAAATTTGGCGTCACTATTTGTTTGGTGAAAAATGTCATGTTTATTCTGATCACAAAAGCCTAAAATACTTGATGACTCAAAAAGATTTGACTTTGAGACAACGTCGATGGTAAGAATTGCTAAAAGACTACGAACTTGTGATTGACTATCACCGGAAAAGGCTAATGTTGTTGCTGATTTGCATGCAATGAATGCACATATGGCTATGTTTGATGATGGTTCAATAATAGCTGAATTGAAAGCAAGACCATTATTTGTTCAACAAATATGCGATGCTTAGAAGGTTGATAATGAGTTAACAGCAAAATGAGTTCAATGTGATTCAAATGCTGATTCAGAGTTTCGAGTTGATGCTGATGACTGCTTGAGATTTAGAAATCGAATATGCATTTCGAGAAAAACAGAGTTGATTCAGATGATTTTGAATGAAGCTCATAACAGTTGGCTATCTACTCACCCAGGTAGTACGAAGATGTATAATGATCTGAAACAACACTATTGGTGGCAAGGTATGAAACGAGACATTTCTGACTTTGTATCGAAATGTTTACTCTATCAGCAAGTGATAGCCGAGCATCAAGTACCTTCTGGATTGCTACAGCAGATCATGATACCTGAATGGAAATGGGATAGAGTCACGATGGATTTTGCATCCAATTTACCGATGACACCGAGCAAGAAAGATGCAATCTGGGTTATTGTGGATAGATTGACTAAATCAACTCACTTTGTTTCGGTTCGTATAGATTATTCGCTTGATAAGTTTGCTGAGTTATATGTTTCTCAGATTGTGAAACTACACGGAGTACTTATTTCTATTGTGTCGGATAGAGATCTGAGGTTTACATCGCGGTTTTGGAAGAAACTGCAAGATGCATTAAGTACTAAACTACATTTTAGCACTACTTTTCATCCCCAGACAGACGGTCAGCCCGAGCGAATCATTCAGATATTTGAGGATATGTTGAGATGTTGCATTCTCGAGTTTGAAGGTACATGGGAACGATACCTACCACTAATTGAATTTGCATACAATAATAGCTTTCAATCAAGTATTAAAATGGCACCTTACGAGGCTTTGTACGGTCGTAAATGTCATACACCTTTATATTGGACTGAGAACAGGATACACGGGGTTGATTTGATTAGAGAAACCAAACAAAAAGTGAAAGTGATCTGTGAAAGTCTGAAAGCAACATTAGGTCTTCAGAAATTGTATGCAGACTTAAAACGTAAAGATATAGAATTTTAGATCGGGGATAGAGTGTTTTTGAAAGTCTCACCATGGAAGAAAATACTCAGATTTGGTTGTAAAGGTAAATTAAGTCCGAGATTCATTACGTCGTATGAGATTATCGAGCGAATTGTACCGGTTGCTTATAGACTGTTGTTACCACCTGAGTTAGAAAAGATCCATAATGTATTTCATGTTTCGATGCTTCACGATATAGATCCGACTCCTCGCATGTGATTAGTCCATCAGAGATTGAGATTCAATCAGATTTGAGTTACGAGGATAAACCGATTCGTATTTTGCGTCACGAGATTAAAAAATTACAAAATAAGAAAATTTCATTAGTTAAAGTACTGTGGCAGAAACACAGAGTTTAAGAAGCAACGTGGGAGCCAGAGGATATAATGAGAGAACATTATCCGAACCTATTCACCGGTAAGATTTTTCGAGATGAAAATCCCTAAGGGGGGAGATTGTAAAGCCTGATGTAGACCCTAATTGGAATGGTGGTTTTGGGACCATGAATTCGAGTCAGAAAAATATTTAAATATTATTTTTATTTTTTATTATATGTGAATTTGCATGTGTGAAAGTTTCATATGAAAATTTGATCGTTTGTGTGCTTAATTTAATAAAAGGGTTTAATCGCGTAAATTGAAAAATTGATAGTTTATTTTATATGGACCAATGTGTTAATGGCTTTGTAAATTGAGGTATTTATGTTGAAAATAGCCCATGATAATTTACAGTGGACGGTAGTGACCCATGCTATTATATATCATAAAACATAATAAAAAAAATAAAGTCGTTTTGGGTGTTCATATTATTCTTGCCGAACATAAAAGAGAAGAAAATAAACTTAGGGCATTCGACACTATTCAAGCTTGATTCAAGGTTAGTTTGGTTTCGATTTTTGATAATTTTTACGTTTTTGATATCGTTGCTTCGAATACTATTCGACCCATGCTAGAATTTCTATTTTTGATGAATATTTTGAGTTATGCCACTGATGAATATTAGTGTTTTGTGAAGTTTGATGATAAATTATGAAAGATATGTTTTGGATTAATATGTTTTGTATTGGAATTTTTGATGAATTTGAGTAATTAGGGCTAAATTGAAAAAATAATAAATTGAAGGACTAAAATGCAAAATAAACAAAATGTGAGGACTTATATAGGTGTGGGGAGTATTCGGCCTAAGTATAGCATGAGCAAATTATGCTTGTTTTGTGTTTTATGCAATTAGAACTAATTTGTAAAAGTATGAAATATCAGGGGTAAAATGGTAATTTTCCCATTTATGTGTTGTTGGATTAGATTGAATGAAATTTTATTTGAATAAGATCAATTTGAAATTGTATAGATCAAGAACAAAAGAAATCTGACTTGGATCGGGGAAAAGCAAAATTAGTTGAATAGTCAATTTACATCGTTCGTCGATATCCGAGGTAAGTCTATAAGCAATAAACTTTGTTAAATTTGAATGTATATGATCTTTATATGTTAAATTTAATTGTGTGAATTTCTATATTTATAGTCGAATGCATAAATGTTTATGAGATATGGTAATAAGTTTGGTTCAATTGATATATAAATTATGAATAAGATCGATTTTGTAATAGTGATATATCAGGCTTATTGCCTAGCAGGCTTTAATGCTGGTGTACGATAACAGGCTTATTGCCTAGCAGGCTTTCATGCCAGTGTATAATAACAGGCTTATTGCCTAGCAGGCTTTGATGTCGGTGTATGATATTAGGTTTATTACCTAGCAGACTATGTGCCGGTGTATTATATTAGGATTTATGCCTAATAAATTTTATGTGAGCAACGATAAAAGTAACCAAATGTGTTAAATGAGCTAAAGTGACAAGGTATGTTAATGTGGCTTACTTATTTGAAATGAAAGTAAACTGATTGAAAGATATGCGATAGAAATGTTTTGTGATGCTATTGAAAATGTATGAAATTATGAGTAGTGTATTCGGCTTTATGATAGGTACAAGTATGTGATTTAAAAACTTGATTCATGAGTATGTATATACATGAATACATATGTATAATTGATTATCTATGATATTATGACTTTGAAATTGGAGAACATACTGATAATTTATATATGTGTATATTCGGCCATGGTATATTTTGTGTATAAAAATATGTTTGATTCAATTTATTTTATTGATCTATTGAGGTCATTAATTTGTTTAAATTGCCTATAACTTACTAAGCTATGATAGCTTATTGTGTGTATGTTTATTCTTTATTTTTATAGATTTTGGAAGTTAGCTACAGGCTTGGGAATCGTCAGTGAAGTCATCCACACTATCGTCAACCTTCGGTACTTTAAAAGTCTTATTTCGAACTTATGGCATGTATAGGCTAATATGTATTTTGTCCGATCTTGGATATGTATAAATTAAGCCATGCGAAAATTGCTTAACTTCTAAGTTTGAATTTGATCATGGTTTAATCCATTTTGGTTATAATATTATATGTTATGAATGAATGGTATATGGGATTGGTGTTATACGTATTGAAAATGGCTTTACTTCTAAGCTTGGTTTCGATTATCCTTGGTCATGGTTTAAACTACTTTGGTTATAATGCTATGAGATATATATAAATGACATAGGTGATAGATGATATGTGTGTTGGAAATGGTTTGATAGTGACATGAATTTGTGCATTGAAGTTGGTAAATGATTAGGTCATGGTGTGAAGAAATCGGTCATAATTATGATTGGTTTGCTATGAATGTATTCGGTAATTGAAATTGAGAATGGATTAATATGTTGCGTTTATGACTTAATTATTAAATTTGAATTTAGTTATTCCTGGTTGTGGTGTGAATTCGTTTTAGTTAACGGGTTAAGTACTATGAATGAATGATGTTTGAAATAGGTGTTTTATGCTTTGAAAATGGTTTAACTCCCATGCTTAAATCGAGCTTTGTTAGTTTCTAATTTAAGTTCTTTTTTATTATTATGCAACATGTCACAGTTGATTGATACTTGTAATATCTATTTTAAGTGTCGATGTTGTTAGGTGATTTTGGATAAATGTATTAGGTTGATTCGATTCTGGTATGCACAGATAAATGATTATTTGAATTTTTATTATAGAATTTAGTCAAGATGTTATATATGATTTGGCTTTAAAGGTTGGTTGATTATGTCTGAACATCATATAACTTTGTCTTGATAAGTTCATTATTTGGTTTGGGAAAAATGCATGTTTTGAATATGCTTTTATTAGTTAAATACTATGACTGAAGAAATGGCATTCGATTATGAAATGGAAGTTATGAATATTATTTTTGAGTCACCTATGGTTCGACACTTGTGAGTATGCATGTAATGAAGTGGTTGAATGTATTATTTTGAGTTGTATATTTACAAGATAAAAATATTGGAATTTGAAGATTTGGTTATGATCTATTTTCATTGATAAGAAGGAAAATATATATGTATTTAGTTATATGTATTCGGTTTCCATGACAAACCATTCATTTAAGTTATAAAAGTTAGTTTCATAAATGATCTATTACATGATATTAGCATGCATAAATGTTCGATATTATTATGTGAATTATGTGCTAGTTTATAAAATAAATTTTGAATGATCTTCGAGAATTGTTCATGTGTATATATAATAGTTCGTAATTGTGTTCTTAGTGAATCTAATACCTCGTAACCCTAATCCGACGACGGATATGGGTTAGGGGTGTTACACAACAAAAGACTCTGCTATGAGATTCGAGGCTAAAGCACCTGCTAGAGCTTACGCTATTCATGCTCGCGAAAGGACGTTGCCACCTGATGTTATTACTGGTACATTCTCTCTTTACAATACTAATGTGATTTCTTTAATTGATCCTAGATCGACACATTCGTATGTTTGTGAGAATTTAGTGTCTAGTAAGAAATTGCCTGTTGAATTTACTGAGTTTATGATTAAAGTATCAAACCCCTTAGATAAGTATGTTCTAGTTGATAAAGTTTGCAAGAACTGTCCATTAATGACTCGGGGTTACTATTTTTCGCTTGATTTAATACTATTTCTAATTGATGAATTTGACATAATTCTGGGTATAGATTGGTTGACCCTGCATGATGCTGTTGTAAATTGTAGACGAAAGATTATTGAACTGAAATGTCAGAATAGTGAAATCCTTCGAATTGAATCAGATGAGTCGAGTGGATTACCTGTAGTGATTTCGTCTATGCCAGCTCAGAGATGTGTGAGAAAAGGTTGTGAAGCTTATCTTGCTTATAAAATGGATACAAAAGTGTACGAATTGAAGATTGAATCATTGCCGATAGTATGTGAGTTTCCGGATGTGTTTCCAAGAGAGGTGCCTGGATTACCATCGATTAGAGAAGTTGAATTTTCTATTGAGTTAGTACCGGGAACTTTACTGATATCGATATTGTAACATCCCGAAATAGGGCCTAATCAGAATAGTGGTTTTGGGACCACAAATTCGATGTTAAAATATTTATTTTATTATCATTATGAGGTCTAGGGTATGAAAATATGCATGTGGTAAAGTTTCATGAAGAAATTCTAAGTGTAATGTGTTCAATTGGAAAATAAAGACCAAATTGAAAAGTTGCAAAACTTGGGTTCTAGAAGCAATTTGTATGAAATTGCTTTAGATTTTTAATTAGGTCTTAAAGAGAAATTTGACCAATTTCTATGTTTCTGGTCATTTGGCTAATTAATAAAACACAATGGGAAAATAAGCCAAAAATCAGCTCATCTTCTCCACCTTCCTGCCATAGCTACGGTTTCTTCATTTTTCAAGCTCAATAGTAAGTCTCCCAAGCCCCTTTTTTAATGTTCTTCGTATTTTTGAAATCCTCGTAACTTGCTCTCTTCATTTCTACCCATATTTCACGCTAAGGTTCATGTTTAGAAATTTACCCATGCATGAGTTACTTGTATTTTAATGGTTTATGGAGGAATATGAAAGTTTAAAGGATGATAAACAACTTTTACTAAGTGATTTTACATGGAAATGGCTTTAGGCACCATTTTTTAAAAGTTGTAAAAATGGGTAGAAAGATGAGAAATAATGGAAAATGTGGGCTGCCATAAGAGGGAAAACATTCAGGTAGGCTTCAGTAATGTACAAATTGCATGCATTTCACCATACGAGTCTAGGGACTAATTCGTAAATATTGTGAAAGGTTAGGGGCAAAATGGTCATTTTGCCTGGGCGTGAAATTTAGGCTCGTAATGAATAATGTTAGTTACTAATGACTTATTATTACTAATATAGACCCCGAAGAACCAATTCCAGAGGTCGACCAAGGTAAATGGAAGTTTTTGGAATAACCGAAACACGAACCTGAAGCAATTACCAGGTAAGTTCGTGTAACTCGAAGTAAACTTTAAATATACTTGAAAATGCATATTCTTAAATGTATGTTAAATTGGATATTGATTGCATGACAATCCAAGGAATATGACAATGTCCTGGTTGAATGAAAAAGGGAGATTCGATGGGTAAATTCTTATTTACAAGACAAGAGATCCTGCATGTGTTGCAGAAATGGATTTAGCCCGGACGGGTAATTCGATGATCTCAGTATGGTAAGGATCTAGCCCGGACAGGTATTCCTTAAGTGGTCGAACCTCCTAATGAATATATGTGCATTATGGATTTAGCCGGATGGGTAATATGCTTAAGGATTGAAATTAGCCTGGACTGGCATTTCAGATCCGAGCATATTGGAGTAATTGTCGTTGTAAGGGATTTAGCCTGGAATGGTAATCTCGACAATGCTCATTGAATTTATGTTATAAGGTATTTAACTTGGCCTGGTAATCCCGCCGTAAGAGTGATGTTCACAGGAGTGTGTATTTAAAATGGTCACTAGCATGACTTGACTGTAAACGGAATACCCATCAAGATTTTCGAGAAATTCAATGAGACTATAATGAGAAACGAGAATGGTAATGTTGAATTGATGAGCTCATCTAAGATTAATGTTATATTATTTGGGATGAAACTTGTAACACCCTAAACCCGGCCCAAACGTTATGACCGAATCCGGCGTGTCACATTGTAGCGTTACTAGAAAAGTCACGTTTTATCTAAAGTCTTTCTTAGTGGTTAAAGAATATCCTCATTATAGATTAAAGTGAATGGAAGCTATGCACTAGGTAGGATGCCAGAAAAGAGGAGGTGAGTCAATTAAACTGCTTAAGTACCCAGCTCTCCACGGATCCAATCCTAGTCATGCACACAACCATTGCCACACTTTAACTGAGTGATTGTTCCGGGAAAACCAATTCGTTTAAAACCATTTGAAAAGGTTGTTAATTTTGAAAACATTTTCGTTGCGGAAGCTTTGCTATGCTAACACGATATTTTGAAATCAAGTAACCCTTTTTAAAATGCGCCCTAGAGCTATTCAATTTCAAACAATTAAAACAATATCACATCCAAGCTAACAAAACATACTAAGAACAAATAAATAAAGTGGCCTTATTACAACTTAAAAACCCCAAACATTTTAAGTAAGTAACTGCTGATCAAAACACATGAAGAAAAGTGAATTTGCAGAACATGTGGCCACTCCGAATCCCTCACAGCTCCGAGTCCACTATGGTTGGGGATTTCTTGCATGGATAAAATTAAAGGTGAGTTTGGAAAACTCAGTGTGTAAAATAAACCCAACTAGAGCCCAAATCAGTTCAAGCTTTACTGGGCCTAAGCCTTGTTCAGAAATTAGAGTTAACTGGGCCTTAGCCATATCAATATTAATCTGGGCCATAGCCCCTTACAGTATTAGAGTATACTGGGCCTAGCCCATATCAGTATCAATCTGGGCCGTAGCCCTATTACAAGTCGAGATATATTGGGCCTTCCCTATATTAACACAGTTGGGCCCATTTCAATACAGTCTCATATGATTAATGCATGATAACCCCATCCAACCCTGCACCTGCCTCCGTCCATCCCTACACTTCCTGTGGGAAATAAATCACCCACGCCATCCCTACACTTACAGTGTTAGCACCGATTGCGACACTAACTATAATCCGCAGTAAAGCTACTTATATCAGAATATGTGCCACAGCCACCAGAACAGATATTTGTGGCATAGCCACCAGAGACAGATATTTGTGGCATAGCCACCAGAACGGGTTCTTCCTCTATAAAAAAACCCAAATCCCATGTAATAGATATGCATGTCATGGCATATAGCATACAAAAACAGAATATCATGCGTTTCAAATAGAATTAACCCAAGGGGTATAATGGTCATTTTGCACCTAGGGGTATAATGGTAATTTTCATACTTTACGGGTATTTTAGTAAATTTACTATTCTAGGGTTTTCATGCATATTAAGCCATTAACGTATTAACAGAAACACTTACCGAGCATTTTTACCGAATTGGCCCCGTTGGCCCATTAATCTGATTTCGGCCCATTAAGCCCAAATATATCGAAGTGCATGAAATTGCGCACTCTGTAATCTTACCGCTTGAGATTACTAGGATTAACAAAAAAACTATCTCACGAGTGCTCGCACGCTCACAAGTTCACAAAATGCCGGCTCTTCGGCGTTTCGGCTTTTGCCGATCTAGACTATAAGTGGGTGTCATTTACACACCTGTTTTACAACGAAACGCTGATGAGTTCCACACACGAGTTGCCTACAATTGGGTTACTAATACGTCAGACTACATATCAAAAAAAAAATACGTACTAATCTCCTTACCAAAATCGGCCAACACCCTTAATTGCCTTAGATTGCTTACCTTTGTCGCAAATAATGACTAAGTCTAGATCCAGTCGTTTCGATGTCCTCGCTTCCCACTGCTCCTTGATCGACAGCCTTTATTCCACCTTACTCATAATGGAACGATAAATAAACCCAATAAACCCTTTAGTCCAAAATGATAGCCTCCCTAAGCGAATAGGGATTACTTGGCTTTTTCCAGAACCACAAGATATGAATGGAAAGAGGGTTACGAATACTTACCATAAGATTTATTCAATGAAGAACGTTTCCAATACTTTCCTAGCCCTAACACGAGCAAAGGATGAGTTTCGGCTTTTCTTTGAATCACCAAATAATGGATAGAGAAGGGATTCCGAGCACTTACCAAAGATTTCCTTGCCAATACGTTCCCAAGTACCTTCCTATTCCCGATTTGTTGTAGATCTAACCCAAAATACGAATAGAGAATAGATCTAGGTGATTCGGCTTTTGAAGGAACGAGATAGAGAATAAAAGTTTGTGAAGTAGAGGGGAGATGTCGGTAGAAGGATAAGAGAGTTGTGAGGTTCGGCTTTATAAGGGTAATAGGCTATCTTTAATCGAGAGAAAAGATTAATAAAAAGAGAAGAGAAGAGTAGAAGAAGATAGGTTCGGTTCTTGATGAAGAAGAGATGAACAAGAAGGAAACAAATCATAAAAGCCCAAAATTAATAGAACAATTTCGGCACAATTCCTTCTTGACTCTTAAATTCCATGTTTTGCTCCTTAATTTTAGCCACCACCAATTTTAATCCCATCCAAATTCCTTGCACCATCAGCAGTAGTCCACCGCTTGACCGACTTAAGCCACTGCTAGGAGAGTTTTGGTCAAACTCTAACTCTCCCCCACGTGAGCAGCAAAATTGGTCCTTCGCGGGCACAGCAGCTCAAACTCCAGACCTCCCCCTGTCCCTGCGCTCCACATCCTACTGCTGGCCACTACACCAAGCTTTCCTTTACACCATAATAGGGTCACAATTACTTATAAGCCTTACCTACTGAAGCTCCGGTCCGCTTAAAAATAAAGGAGAATTTTCCCTTCCACGCCACTCGAACCTGCGACCTCCAGAACACCCAGCTACACTGCTTGCCGTTGCGACACAACCTCTCTTTTGTTATAATACAACTGCATTTACTTACAAGCCTTATTCGCTTCCGTCACGGGCTACTAAAAATAATAAAACAAGTTTCGCTGTCCCCTGCATTCGAACTCCCGACCATTGGGTCTCCTTAGCGTGCTGCTGCCACTGCGCCAAGGGCACTCTTTGTGCTAGATTATGCTCGCAACTCCTCTTAACCCCTATTTTAACCGCAACCTAAATACTTAAAAAAACAACCATTTACGTGTGCCGTGCGTTGAACCCAGGCACCTCCCACACCCTCCTAGCGTGCTTAGCTACTGGGCCAGGTGCTTGTTTGTGTCTAATCCCAGCCCAAACCACTTATAAGGCCTACCTGCGACAGCCCTTAACTTAAAAACATGTTTGCACACGATGGGAATCGAACCCCAGCCTTCCTTCCTGCTGTTCAGTGTGCCTAACCATTGGGCCAGGCGTTCCTTTATGCCCAGTTTCTGCCCAACTTATTTTTAAGGCCTTATGCCCAGATTTCCTTAAGAGGCAAAATTTAAGAATTTTGCTAAAGCTATGGGCCGAGCCCCGGACTTTTTCCCACACCATAAACCCTTCGTAATTTATTTAATTACTAAACTAAACATACTAAATAATAATAATAGAAATAATAATTAAAACATCCAAATTATTCGGGCCGTCTTCTACCCGAACCCAGACTCAAGGCCCAATACTTCCAGGGCCAAAAATTAGGGCGTTACAACTCTACTCCCCTTAAAGAAATTTCGTCCTCGAAATTTCCAACTATCAACTAACCGTATTACTCAAGCCAAACCACTATGCTTCTGCGGCGCATTCTAGCTTTAATTGTAAATTAAGTAAATAATACACCATGAGAGAAGTACGTACCAGCATCTGCTTCCGGAGCGTCTCCGTCCTCACGGTAACATGCTGTGTAATATCCTGATTTTCGGCCTAGTCGGAATAGTGGTTTTGTGACCACAAAATCTGAGATAGAAATAATTATTTTATAATTATTTTGATGTTTATGATATGATTGCATGATTGTGTGAAAATTTCGTGACGAAATCCTATGCCTAAAGTGCTTAAATTGAAATTAGGAACTAAATCGAATAATTTGCAAAACCTGCATTCTAGAAGTTTCTAGTATGAAATTGTTTTGAAATATTAATTAGGAGGTCTTAAATAGAAATTTTACCAATTTCTAAGTTTATGGACAAAAATTGGACATGGATGGAATTTTTGGAAAGTTTAGTAGTAAGGGTATTTTGGTCATTTAGGGGTAAAATGAATTAAAATACAAAATTAAAAGCCAATTTTGCTCATCTTCAACCCCATGGCTGAATATAGCAAGGAGAAACCATGGCTAGGGTTTTTCAAGCTTCCAAGCTCGATTGTAAGTCCATTCTAGCCCCGATTTTCAAGTTCTTTACGTTTTTGGAGTCCTCAGTGCTCGATTTAGCTTATGCTAGCAATAATTTAACCTAGGGTTTATATTTGGAAAAATACCCATAGGTGAAATTTGGGTATTTTGGTGTTTTATGATAGAATATGAGGTTTTAAATTATGTTAGACAACTTGTGCTACTCGGTTTTAAGTGAAAACGAGCAAAAGGGCTTAATCGGTAAAAATACCTAATAGTCATAAGTACAAGTTAGAGTGAGAATTTGATGTTGCCATAGAAGGGAAAAATGATCAGCATGTCATAAAACATAAGAAAATAGGCTGAAGTTTAATTTACGAGCTTTGGGGCAAAAGTGTAAATATGCAAAAGTTTAGGGGCAAAATTGTAATTTTTCCAAAATATGATTTTGGGTCAATTTGAATAATGTGAGTCCTAATTAGACTATATTTTAAATGATAGAGCAAGGAAAACTAAAATTCGGGCTAAAATGGGGAAAATACCAAGTTGTGGACGAAATGGTAAAAGTAGCCATTTTCGCATACTAGGTAAGTTCATATGTAAATGTTGGTAACATAGTTATTATTTTAAATGTTTTTATGTTATTTAAATGATATGATAATTATTATGAAATATTATACTCGTGATAATTGTTTGATAATATGTCAAATTATGTGATATACCTGGAAAATGTGAAATACTACCGAGTATCGGTATCGGTATTCCGTAGAATATGGTTGAGACACATGATTGGGAAAAAGGTCCTGTTGAACCTTAGGAATGGATTAGGATACAAGTGACATGTCACTGGGATATTTGGGCATCCGAACTCGTTGAGTTGAGTCCGAGTTCGTGAGATGTAACTAGGCATCCGACCTCGTTAAGTTGAGTCCGAGTTCACTTATGGATACGAATGCCCGAGCTCGTTGAGTTGAGTTCGAGTTCGCTTATGGGCGGGTTACATAGTAGCTTGGCTACATATGTGACACTTATGTGCAAACTTTCTATGTATCCGAATTATATTCCGATGTGTTCAACGGGTAAAGTTCTACTCAAATGGAGGAATACTCAAGATGAAAGGGACGTATTGGTAAGTTTTGTGAAATGGATACTTTGAACAGGTAGGTACTTAACCCTCGGGTTCAAAAATCGATATAACAACAATATGGTAAGATGATAAATGAAAATATGATATGAATGTCTTGGTGATGATTATGCAAATGATGTTTTTTGTTTGCTTATATGGTTATGTTACTTGCTATTTGCATGTGAACTTACTAAGCATTTATGCTTACTCCCTCCTTTTCATTCCTTGTAGTGTTGACAAGCCTGCTCGGAAATCGGAAACGGTCGGAGGCACGCTCACACTATCCGTATACCATCTTGGCATAATGGCTTGTATATTTTGAGTATGGCATGTATAGCATTATAATCATTTTGTATATATGGTCTTATGATATGGTTATTGAGTAGTATAAAAATGCTTGGTAATGATTAGCCATTGGAATGGCTAATTATGATCATATTTGGTGTTATGTATGTCAAATTGCTAGTTAATCCATGGAAACCATGAAATAGGTAAAATTTACCATAAAATAGATTCAGACAGCAATAGTGACGTGAATTTGAAAAATCATTAAAAATAGTAGAGATATAATTAGATGATGAATAAAATATTTAATTGAATAATTATGAGTCTATTTTCATATGGAAGAAACGAAACAGGTATATGAGTTATATTTTATGAGATGTTTAAATTTTTGTGAAACAGGGCCAGAGCGATTTCTGGATCCCCTATTCTGATTTTGAAAATTCACCGTAAATTATATAAAAATAATTAGAAGCCATAACTTATATGTACAGATTTCTTATTGAGTCTAGTTTTAAGAGAAACAAACTTCATAGTCATTGAAATTCTGTACAGAGAGATATCTGATTCGTAATACAAAGAGGTCAGAACAGTCAAACCCTGAAACAGGGGAGACTTTAACTAATAAACTGTACTAATTTGCCTAGCCAAAAATTCTAGAAAAAAATTAGTAAATAGATATATGAGTCTAGTTTCAGGGAAAATTTATGGAATTGGATTTTGAGTTTCAGAACTCGAGATATGAATTTTTAAGCGACTGTGACATAGTTAGCTAGTTTGTCTGAAATTTCTAAAATTAAATTGTTTGAGCTGTTTAAGCAATGAATTAAGTCTGTTAACACCTCGTGTTCGACTCCGGCAACGGTCTCGGGTATGGGGCGTTACATGCTGCATAGACCAAAGCTGGCTGTCTCGCCTCAGCATGTCCGATACCCCTGTCTAGTGCTCCACGACCACGACCCATTCCATTGCTATGGCCTCTTGCTGGCTGCTGACCACCCCTCAGCGGCTGTATATTACCCATATCAGTAGTTTGTTGATAATTTGGTCTCCGAGGACACTTTCTGAAACGATGCTCTATCGATCCGCATCTTAAACAGGCTCCAATCTTTTTCCAGCATTCGCCATAATGGCTTTTCCCGTAATCATCACAAGGTTGCAATCTAACAGCAGCAACAGGGGCTTCAGCTCAGACCGGCCCATCTGCCTTGGTACTTTTCCTATGCCTCTGATCAGAATTGGAGGGCCCTAAATCTCTTTTGTTTTTACTCCTTTTCTTTTCCCAACTCTGGCGCTCAGCGTACTTCACATCCTCAGCTATCTTAGCATTCTCTACTAATGCCGCAAAATCTCGCTCCCTCTGTGGAGCTATTAATACTCGTAGACTATCCCGGAGGCTATCCTCGAACCGAAACCAACGTTCGTACTCTGTTGCTACTATTCCACGGGCATATTGGCTAAGTCGCAAAAAACTCTGCCTCATACTCAGCAACAGACTGATCCCCTTGAGTTAAGTTTAAGAATTCCTTCCTCCGGGCATCTACATAGCTTGCCCCAACGTACTTCCCTTGAAATGTGGATTTAAAGAATTCCCAGGTAATCTGCTCAAGTTGGGTGCCCTCTTTCACAGTCAACCACCACTGGTAAGCTTCCTCCCTAAGTAGTGATATCGCCTCTTTCAGCTTTTGTTTAGCCGTGCAATCCAGGTCATCCATTATTCTCTCCGTGGCTTCCAACCAGTATTCAGCCACATTCGGGGCTACTCCAGAAATACCCCTAAAGACTTCTGCTCCATTTGCCTAGAGTCGCTCGAAAATAGATCCTCGAATTTTGTTACCCGTACTTGCCCCGGTAACCCTTTCCAGAACACGAAGCATTGCCTGAGATAGAGCGTCATCCCTGGCACCTCGATCATGAGACTCCCCTTCTGTTTCCGATGGTACCAGTGCATCTGCCGGCGGCATATGTCCTGAAGACGATGATCCAACCTGTGCACTACCTCGACCACGTCCACGGCCTCTTCCATGAGCTGCTTGCGTACTCATGTCGTACTATCTGATTACAAATTTTATGCTTCAATTAAATATTTTAGTGTTTATTACAGATGTTTTATGAACAGACAATCATTCAGAGTTTGGTTTTCACGGAATCGTAGCCTAGCTATAGTCTCAGTCTACTTATCAGAAATTCCTATAGTTCCAATAACACCCTAACTAGAGTATCATAATAGGGTTTCAGTACAGGCATAGAGCTGATAATTCAGAAACATTCAAAAAAATTCAGAATCATACTTACAGACTTGGGCCAGAGATTCGGTGTGCTACCTTCTCAGAATCCAAATTTTAGAAAACCGGATGTGCAATCTTTGAAATCATTTATTATAGGAAGAAAATCTTAAAAAAAACGAATTTCCAAAGTAATTTTCCAAAATCTCTCATTTTTTTAACCCATTCCACAGTCGAGTTGTTGCAACCGGGCATTGATACCACTAAATGTAACACCCCAAACCCAGCCCAAACGTTATGACCGAATCTGGCCTGTCACATTGTAACGTTACTAGAAAAGTCACGTTTTATCTAAAGTCTTTCTTAGTGGTTAAAGAATATCCTCATTATAGATTAAAGTGAATGGAAGTTGTGCACCAGGTAGGATACCAGAAAAGAGGAGGTGAGTCAATTAGACAGCTTAAGTACCCAGCTCTCCACGGATCCAATCCTAGACATGCACACAACCATTGCCACACTTTAACTGAGTGATTGTTCCGGGAAAACCAATTCGTTTAAAACCATTTGAAAAGGTTGTTAATTTTGAAAACATTTTCGTTGCGGAAGCTTTGCTTTGCTAACGCGATATTTTGAAATCAAGCAACCCTTTTTAAATCGCGCCCTAGAGCTATTCAATTTCAAACAATCAAAACAATATCACGTCCAAACTAACAAAACATATTAAGAACAAATAAATAAAGCGGTCTTATTACAACTTAAAAACCCAAAACAATTTAAGTAACTGCTCATCAAAGCACATGAAGAAAAGCGAATTTGCAGAACATGTGGCCACTCCGAATCCCTCACAGCTCCAAGTCCTAGCCCATATAAGTATCAATCTGAGCCGTAGCCCTATTACAAGTCGAGATATATTAGGCCTTGCCCATATTAACACAGTTGGGCCCATTTCAATACAGTCTCATATGATTAATGCATGATAACCCCATCCAACCCTGCACTTGCCTTCGTCCATCCCTACACTTCCTGTGGGAATAAATCACCCACGCCATCCCTACACTTACAGTGTTAGCACCGGTTGTGGCACTAACTATAATCCGCAGCAAAGCTGCTTATATCAAAATATGTGGCACAGCCACCAGAACTGATATTTGTGGCATAGCCACCAGAGACAGATATTTGTGGCATAGCCACCAGAACGGGTTCTTCATCCATAACAAAACTCAAATCCCATGCAACAGATATGCATGTCATGGCATATAGCATACAAAAACAGAATATCATGCATTTCAAACAGAATTAACCTAAGGGGTATAATGGTATTTTTCATAATTTACGGGTATTTTAGTAAATTTACTATTCTAGGGTTTTCATGCATATTACAGCCATTAACGTATTAACAGAAACACTTACCGAGCGTTTTTACTAAATTGGGCCCATTGGCCCATTAACCCAATTTCGACCCATTAAGCCCAAATATACCGAAGTGCACGAAATTGTGCATTCCGTAATCTTACTGCTTGAGATTACTAGGATTAACAAAAAAACTATCTCACGAGCGCTCGTACGCTCGCAAGTTCACAAAATGCCGGCTCTTCGGCGTTTTGACTTTTTAGCTTTTACCGATCTAGACTATAAGTGGGTGTCGTTTACACACCTGTTTTACGATGAAACGCTGACGAGTTCCACAAACGAGTTGCCTACAATCAAGTTACTAATACGTCAGACTACATATCAAAAACAAAATACGTACTAATCTCTTTAACAAAATCGGCCAACACCCTTAATGGCCTTAGATTGCTTACCTTTGTCGCAAATAGTGACTAAGTCTAGATCCAGTCGTTTCGATGTCCTCACTTCCCTCTGCTCCTTGATCGACAACCTTTATTTCACCTTACTCATAATAGAACGATAAATAAACCCAATAAACCCTTTAGACCAAAATGATAGCCTCCCTAAGTGATTAGGGATTATTCGACCTTTTCCAGAACCACATGATACGAATGGAAAGAGGGTTACGAATACTTACCACAAGATCTATTCGATGAAGAACGTTTCCAATACTTTCCTACCCCTAACAAGAGCAAAGGATGAGTTTCGACTTTTCTTTGAATCACCAAATAATGGATAGAGAAGGGATTCCAAGCACTTACCAAAGATTTACCTGCCAAAAACATTCCCAAGCACCTTCCTATTCCTAATTTGTTGTAGATCTAACCGAAAATACGAATAGAGAATAGATCTAGGTGATTCGGCTTTTAAAGGAACGAGATGGAGAATAGAAGTTTGTGAAGTAGAGGGGAGATGTCTGTAGAAGGATAAGAGAGTTGTGAGGTTAGGCTTTTTAAGGGTAATAGGCTATCTTTAATCGAGAGAAAAGATGAGTAAAAAGAGAAGAGAAGAGTAGAAGAAGATAGGTTCGGTTCTTGATGAAGAAGAGATGAACAAGAAGGAAACAACTCATAAAAGCCAAAATTAAAAGAACAATTTCGGCACAATTCCTTCCTAACTCTTAAATTCCATGTTTTGCTCCTTAATTTCAGTCACCACCAATTTTAATCCCATCCAAATTCCTTGCACCATCAGTAGCAGTCCACCGCTTGACCGACTCAAGCCACTGCTAGGAGAGTTTCGGTCAAACTCTAACTCTCCCCCACGTGAGCAGCAAAATTGGTCCTTCGCGCGTACAGCAGCTCAAACTCCAGACCTCCTCCTATCCCTACGCTCCACATCCTGCTGCTGGCCACTGCACCAAGCTTTCCTTTACACCATAATAGGGTCACAATTAATTATAAGCCTTACCTGCTGAAGCTCCGGTCCGCTTAAAAATAAAGGAGAATTTCGCCTTCCATGCCACTCAAACCTGAGACCTCCAAAACACCCAGCTATACTGCTTCCCGCTGCGACACAACCTCTCTTTTGTTATAATATAACTGCATTTACGTATAAGCCTTATTCGCTTCTGTCACGGGCTACTAAAAAAAATAAAACAAGTTTCGATGTCCCCTGCATTTGAACTCGCGACCACTGGGTCTCCTTAGCGTGCTGTTGCCACTGCACCAAGGGTACTCTTTATGCTAGATTATGCTCGCAACTCCTCTTAACCTCTATTTTAACCGCAACCTGAATACTTAAAAAAACAACCATTTGCGCGCACCGTGCCTTGAACCCAGGCACCTCCCACGCCCTACTAGCGTGCTTAGCCACTGGGCCAGGTGCTTGTTTGTGTCTAATCCCAACCCAAACCACTTATAATGCCAACCTGCGACAGCCCTTAACTTAAAAACATGCTTGTGCATGCTGGGAATCGAACCCCAGCTTTCCTTCTTGCTGTTCAACGTGCCTAACCACTGGGCCAGGCATTCCTTTATGCCTAGTTTCTGCCCAACTTATTTTTAAGGCCTTATGCCTAGATTTCCTTAAGAGGCAAAATTTTAGAATTTTTCTAAAGCTATGGGCTGAGCCCTGGACTTTTTCCACACCATAAACCCTTAGTAATTTATTTAATTACTAAACTAAACATACTAAATAATAATAATTAAAACATCCAAATTATTCGGGTCGTCTTTTACCCGAACCTAGACTCAAGGCACAATACTTTCAAGCCCAAAAATCGGGGCGTTACAAAACTAACGCAATGATTTAGTGTATGTGATAGGGAATTTATTCTACGCATGTTTGGCAAGAATATCCTTTATAGTTGTATGTTAAATAACCGGTAAGTTTACCTTCTTGTCATCCGAACATACTAAGATAGTTAATGCTTATCCCCTTTCCTTTCCCTATTTTATGGAGCTTGTGGACTCGTGAAGATTGGAAGACGGTTGGAGGAATCACCACACTATCACTATTCTTGCTTTGGTATATGAATACTTTTATTTTGTTATAATGGCATGTATAAGGTAATGGTCATATTTTGTTATATGTGT
The DNA here is from genome assembly GCA_025698465.1 of Gossypium longicalyx. Classification (NCBI taxonomy): domain Eukaryota; kingdom Viridiplantae; phylum Streptophyta; class Magnoliopsida; order Malvales; family Malvaceae; genus Gossypium; species Gossypium longicalyx. Next base: position 57,781,341 of record CM047002.1, on the reverse strand, counting down.
CATTTGGTTAGCCAAAGTTTTGGCTTACGGTGTTCATAATTCTATTGTATATGGCTATGAAATGTGGCCAATATTGAGGTGGGATGTAATCCCTATCTATTTTGTATGCCTATGTTTACTTACCTCATGTATTATGATGGTATGATATGCTATGGATGAATATGTTAAATGAGGCCAAATAATTTGAATATGGTAAAGGCATAAAATGGTATAAGGTATCAATAGGGCCCAAGTATGAAATGTGAAATGGGATAATGAACATTCTTAATGAAAAAAGGATAACCTAGCATGTATTAACCAATGATATGAGGTTACCATGCAAATGACCATATCAAAGTGGTTTAAAGATACATATAGGCCATGATATATGCTATAGAAACTTTTGAGTGTGTATGAGTGATTTTGGGTGACCATTGGCTTGGAAAATAGCCACCAAATGGTCCACACGGGTAGACACCTGGGCATGTGTCTAGGCCGTGTATGACACACGGTCAGCCCTAGGGGCATGTTGTTTGGCCTTGTGTCCCTGCACCTTGAAATTTCTGGTAGTGAGCTTTGTAGTAAACACACGAGCGGAGACACGGCCATGTGTCTCAGCCGTGTAAAGGACACAGCCTTTGGCTATGGGCGTTTGCCTTGGCCATGTGCCTTAAATTGCATGATGATGTCATAAACAGAATGCAGCCTAAAAATCAAATAGGTGACCACACGGGCGTGTGCATGGCCATGTTGAGGACACGGGAAAAGGACACGGGCATGTACTCGGCCATGTGAAAACCACTGCAGCTTCGAAATGAAAACTAAATTTAAATAATTTCGCAAGGGTAAAGGACACAAGCGTGTGAGGCCAGGGTATGAAAGTTTTCCATGAATTTTCTTAAGTTCTCGATTTGGTCCCAAACCATTTTAAAACATGTTTTGGGCCTCGTAGGCCCATAATAGGGACAATATAATATAATATAATTTAGTTTGACTTTGAAATGAAATTTTACAGTCTGTATTTTTCCTAAAATGTCCTTGTATGTTTGTGGTAATGCCTCATGTCTTGTTCCAGTCTCGGGTACAAGTAAGGGGTATTACATTTAGTAGTATCAGAGCTACAATTTAGTCAATTCTAGAACTAATATAGCCTGTATCCAGTATAGCTATACATGCCATTATATAAGTTATGATAATGTGACATCTGCTAACCATTTTTAATTGTATTTGAATATGGTAAATGTCTTCCAATCAAGCTCAAGATGAGTCCGAGGGAGCCAAGAGCCATGCTGCAGCTTCCGTTTAGTGAGCTACTACTAGTAGTTATAGAAGGCCTATGTCTGAAGGCCGAGAAGAGGCAAGAGTTACCTTCTTCGAGATGATGGATGAATGGTTTAGGGATTATTTGAGAAACCGCCCTAATATACCACGACCTCCTCCGCCCCTTACTTGGCCTGAGGGAGAAGTACCACAAGGTATTGCACCCATGAGGATTGGTAAGGATCCAGTGGAAAAACTTAGAAAATATCAGGATGAACAGTATAGACCTAAGGTAGATGATGATGCTGAATGAGCCAATTTCTGGCTCGAGAACACTATGTGAGTTTTGGATGAATTGTCATGTACACTTGAGGAATGTCTAAGTGTGCTGTGTCTCTTCTAAAAGATACTGCATATCACTGGTGGAAGACTGTATCTTTAGTAGTACTAAAGGAAGATATTACATGGGAGTTCTTCCAAGCTGAGTTTAAAAAGAAATACATCAATCAAAGACTCTTAGACTCGAAGCAAAAAAAGTTCCTGGAACTCAGGCGAGGAAATAAGACCGTGTCAGAGTATGAGAGGGAATTCGTAAGGTTAAGTCAGTATGCAACGGAGTGGGTCCAATCAGAGACCGAAATATGTAAGCGCTTTGAGGAAAGCTTAAATGAAGAAATTAAGCTATTGATCGGGATCCTTGAGATACGAGAATTCGAGGCACTAGTTGATCGGGCCAAGAAGGCCGAAGAGCTAAATAATGAAAGAAAGCAAGCAAAGAGAGAAGCTCAAATTTTGAATAAGAGATCTAACGACAGGACGCACTCTATCCCCACAATGAAATCGAAGAGTCAATAAGAGCGCTCCACTTCATCAGTAAGGTATTCAGGTAGAACAAGAAGCTCCAAGCGACAAAATCCGAAGTCTTCTTCCCCTATGGTGACTAGTGTGGGAAGTGTGGATGATCAAAAGCCGAGGTGTGAAAGTTGCAACAAATTCCACTTTGACGAGTGTCGAAGATGGAGTAGTGCATGCTTTAGATGTGGTTCCCTTTACCACTTCCTTAAGAATTGCCCGAAGTGAGCCGATAAAGAGGTGGATTTTGCCACAAAGCTTAATGCCCCTAATCCTCGAGGTAGACCACCACGACATCCTAGAAATGCAAGTGGCAGTCGAACTATTGCCAAGGATACTACTGCAAAATAAAAGGCTCGAGCCCGGCGTGAACTTACGCGAAATGCGCTAGAGAGGAAGCTTCAGCTCCCGTGCCATTACGGGTACATTTTCTCTCCATAATGCTCATTCATACATTTGAATGAAATTGGCGTCTAGCATGAATATGTCTTTGGAACCTACGGAATTTGTATTTAAGGTGTCGAACCCTCTAGGCAAGTCTATTTTAGTCGATCAAGTTTGTAAGAATTGTCCTTTGACTATTCATGGTCACTGTTTTCTAGCCAACCTTATGCTTTTGTCGTTTGATGAGTTTGATGTAATACTTGGCATGGATTGGTTGGTCTTTCATGATGTGATTATAAATTATGGTAGCAAGTACATAGAATTGAAATACTCTGATGGTGGAATTCTCCGGGTAGATTCGAATGAGTTGAACACATTGCTGGCTGTGATTACTTCAATGTTGGCACAAAGGTACATCAGAAAAGGGTACAAAGCCTATCATGCTTTTGTTCTGAATACTAAGGAATCTAAATTGAAGATTGAGTCGATACCAATAGCGTACGAGTATCCAGATGTGTTTCAAGAAGATTTACCCAGATTACCTCATGTTTGAGAGGTAGAATTTGGTATTTAGCTGGTACTAGGAACAACCCCTATTTCTATTACCCCGTACAGGATGGCACCGACTGAGTTGAAAGAGTTAAAAGTACAATTGCAAGAGTTGACGATAAAGTTTTTACAAGATCGAGTTTTTTGCCTTGGGGTGCCCCCGTGTTATTTGTAAAGAAGAAAGATAGTTCAATGAGGTTATGCATAGACTACCGACAACTCAATAAGGTGACCATTAAGAACAAGTATCTGTTACCAAGGATCGACGATTTGTTGGACCAGCAGAGGGGAGCCACTGTATTTTCTAAGATAGATCTGAGATTTGGCTACTATTAGTTGCGAGTTAAGGAGTCAGACGTGCCTAAGACTGCTTTTAGAACAAGGTATCACCATTACGAATTTCTTGTCATGCCATTTGGATTGACAAATGCTCTAGCTATATTTATGGACTTAATGAATAGGATATTTCGACCATATTTGGACAAGTTCATCGTTGTGTTTATTGACGACATTTTGATTTATTCCAAGGATGAGTCAGAGCATGCGGAGCATCTGAGAACTGTGTTACAGACTTTACGGGATAAACAATTATATGCTAAGTTTAGTAAGAGTGAGTTTTGGCTCCAAGAAGTAGGATTCTTGGGTCATATTGTGTTGGGTGATGGCATCTGAGTTGATCCAAGTAAGATTTTTGCTATTGTTGAATGGAAGCCACCTAAAACCATAACTGAAGTTAGAAGCTTTTTGGGCTTAGCCGATTACTACCGAAGGTTTATGAAAGGATTTTCCATGATAGAAACTCCATTGATGAGGTTGCTGCAAAAAGATGTTAAATTTGAATAGTGGTCAGAGGGATGTCAGTAGAGTTTCAAGAAATTAAAGATGTTGTTGACTGAAGCTCTAGTTGTAGTACTACCCGAGTCAGGAAAAGAATTTATGGTCTACAGCGACATATCCTTAAATGGACTGGGTTGTGTCCTTATGCAAGAGGGCAAGGTGGTAGCCTATGCTTCGTGTAACATCCCGAAATAGGGCCTAAACGGAATAGTGGTTACGAAACCACAAATCTGAGGTAGAAAAATTTATTTTATTATTATTTTGAGGTTCATGATATGATTACATGATTGTGCGAAAATTTCGTGATGAAATTCTATGCATAAAATGCTTAATTTGAAGTTAGGGACTAAATCGAATAAGTTGCAAAACTTGAATTCTAGAAGTTTCTAGTATGAAATTGTTTTGAAATATTAATTAGGAGGTCTTAAATAGCAATTTTACCAATTTCTAAGTTCATGGACAAAAATTGGACATGGATGGAATTTTTGGAAAGTTTAGTAGTAAGGGCATTTTGGTCATTTAGGGGTAAAATGAATTAAAATACAAAATTAAAAGCCAATTTTTCTCATCTTCTTCACCATGGCTGAATATAGCAAGGAGAAACCATGGCTAGGGTTTTTCAAGCTTCCAAGCTCAATTGTAAGTCCATTCTAACCCCGTTTTTAAAGTTCTTTACGTTTTTGGAGTCCCGGTAGCTCGATTTAGCTTATGCTAGCAATAATTTAACCTAGGATTTATATTTGGAAAAATAACCATAGGTGAAATTTGTGTATTTTGGTGTTTTATGATAGAATATTAGGTTTTAAATTATGTTAGACAACTTGTGCTACTTAGTTTTAAGTGAAAACGAGCAAAAGGGCTTAATCGGTGAAATACTTAATAGTCATAAGTGCATGCTAGAGTATGAATTTGATGCTGCCATAGAAGGGAAAAATGATCAGAATGTCATAAAACATAGGAATAAGGGATGAAGTTTAATTCCCGAGCATAGGGGCAAAAGTGTAATTATGCAAAAGTTTAGGGGCAAAAATGTAATTTTGCCAAAGTTCGTATTAAATGCTATTTTGATGAATGTGAATATTAAATAAGTTAAATTTTCTATTATAGATCAAGAAGAACGAAATTCATGAGTAGATCGGGGAAAAGAAAAAGTAAAGGACTAAAATCTAAAGTTTAGTCACATTTTGTATCGAGGTAAGTTTACAGTAAATAAATGCAATATTCTTATATTTTACATTATTATTGTTAATTTCCAGCATTTATATACTTATTTTTTTTAGAATATTTAAAGTCGAATTAAAGGCGAAGTAGCAAAGAAAAAGCATTAGGAAGCCCCGTTTGAACATTAGGAATATTAGGATATTGGGGTTGACAGGACAGGATTGAAATGAGCCATGTAAGTCCATATCAGATATATGGCTTTGGAGACAGGAATGAGCCATGTAATCCCATATTATATATATAAATATGGCATTAGAGATAGGAATAATTCATGTAAGTCCATGTCGAAGACATGGCATTGGCAGGATATTGATAGACAGGAATGACCCTAGTATCCTTAGTATTCCGAGTGGTTCAACGGGTCATTGTATATGTTAAATCATAGTGAATTATCAGCAAAAAGGGAAGGTAGATTATATTTATGAATAGTGAAAGGTCAGGTAAGAAAGAAGGTAAGTGAGTAAAGAAGAAGGTAGAAAATGAGAAGTAAAGAAAGTTTATAAGGCTAGGTGACTTGATGTATATTTATTCATTATGTTGAATGTTGTAATTTATTTGCTTGTAAGCTTACTAAGCCTAGTGATTACTCTCTTATTTTCTTTTTCTTATAGTTTTTATGAAGCCACTCGGGGGTCGAGGAAACGTCGGAGACCCGATCACACTATCGAAGAAATTACATTGGTATAGTTTTGTTTATGGCATGTATAGGAACTTGGTTTCCTTTGATATGATATGATCAATGAATGATGTGTAAATATTTGCTAGTGATTAGCTAATAGAATGGCTGATGATATACATGTTTAATAGTATGTATGATTAAGTAGTAACCATCACATGAAAATTATGAAAAATGTGAAAGTAATTTAAAAACAGATTCAAGTATCAGAAATAACGTGATTTTGAAAAATCACAAAAATTTTTAGAGACATAGTTTGATAGTGAATAATATATGAAATTAAAGCTCATTGTGTCTATTTTCATATGGAATAAGCAAAGCAGGTAAAGGTTTTGTATTTTATAAGATATCTGAGTTTTAGTAAAATAGGGCCAGAGCAATTTTTGGATCCCCTGTTTCAACTTTAGAAATTCACCATAAATTTTATAAAAATAATTAGGTGGTGTAATTTATATGTTTAGAATCCTAAGTTTTAAGATAAAGAAACTTCATAGTCATTGAAATTCTATACATAGAGATATCTGATTCGTAATACACAGAGGTCAGAGCAGTCAGACCCTGAAATAGGGGAGATTTTAACTAATAAACTGTACTAATTGACCCAGGAAAAAATTCTAGAAAAAAATTAGTAAATATATATATGAGTCTAGTTTTAGGGAAATTTTATGGAATAGGATTTTGAGTTTCAAAACTCGAGATATGAATTTTTAAGCGACTGTGACGCAGATTGCTAGCTTGACTAAAAATTTTAAAATTAAATTGTTTGAGATGTTTAAGCAATGAATTAAGTCTGTTAACACCTCGTGTTCGACTCCGAAAACGGTCTCGGGTATGGGGCGTTACATTTATTGGTATCAGAGTAGGTTTAGTCGATTCTCGGAACAGTTAGTGTGAGTAAAAGTCTAGCTATACATGCTATACCTGTATTTGATAGTGTGACGACTCCTGACGATTTTTAAATATTTTGATTTATAGTAATGGATCCCGAGTGAGCTGGTGATAATGATATAGAAAGTAATGCGCCTGCTTCCGCGGAAGGGGCAGCACCATCTAAGAATAGGCCTGTAACAGTTAATCAGGGAGGAGTGACTCGAGAAGCTCTCTTCCAAGCTTTGAATGATTTGTTTGCCGAGTTCGTTCGCATTTAATCCGGCGATTAGACCTCCACCCCCTCATGATTCTCAGGCTACCCATGCAGCTCAAGCTTCCCCAGTCACAGGTACACTGATAAGAGAAAAGCCACCAGTTGATAGAATCAGGAAACAAGGGGTAGAAGAGTTCCGAGCAACCAAGGATGATGATGCAGAAAGAGCAGAATTTTGGTTAGAAAATACTATTAGAGTCTTTGACGAATTATCTTGTACACCCGAGGAATGTATGAAATGTGTAGTATCACTTCTTAGAGACTCAGCCTACCACTAGTGGCAAACACTTGTATCAATTGTACCAAAGGAGAGGGTCACTTGGGATTTCTTTCAGGAGGAATTTCGTAAAAAGTACATCAGTCAGAGGTTTATTGAGCAGAAGAGAAAGAAATTCCTGGAATTGAAACAAGGTAATATGACGGGACCGATTATGAGCGCGAATTTTTCAGGCTTAGTAAATATGCTAGAGAATGTGTGTCCACAGAGGCTATTATGTGTAAAAGGTTTGAGGATGGGTTAAATGATGATATCCGACTGTTAGTGGGTGTCCTAGAAATAAAAGAGTTCGTTATTTTAGTTGAGAGAGCCTGTAAGGCAGAGGAGCTGTTAAAAAGAAAAGGTAAAGATGAGACAGAGACACAAGATACAAAGAAGAGACAGATGAGCAGGTCATTCCAAGCTACATCCAAAAGGCCAAAGAAGTTTTCTACCAAATCTAGTTTCTCAGCCAGGTATTCTAGTCAGAATAGAGGCAGCATATTTAAGGATTCGAAAGCTCAGTTGCAGGAATTAACAGATAAAGGCTTTGTAAGACCCAATAGTTCACCATGGGGTGCACCAGTGCTATTTGTGAAAAAGAAAGACGGATTGATGAGATTGTGCATAGATTATCGGCAACTTAACAAGGTAACAGTAAAGAACAAGTATCCATTTCCTAGAATTTATGATTTGTTTGATCAATTGAAAGGAGCTACTGTGTTTCCCAAGATAGATTTGAGATCCGGATACTATCAGTTGCGAGTTAAAGAGTCAGATGTCCTGAAGACTGCTTTCCGGGCTAGGTATGGTCATTATGAGTTCCTTGTGATGCCATTTGGGTTGACTAATGCTCCTGCCATTTTCACGGACTTAATGAACCGAATTTTCAGACCGTACCTGGATAAGTTTGTAGTTGTGTTCATTGATGATATTTTGATTTATTCTCATGATGAGACTGAGCATGCAGAGCATTTGAGAACAGTTTTACAGATTCTGAGAGATATTCAGTTGTATGCCAAGTTTAGCAAAAGTGAGTTCTGGTTACGAGAAGTTGGTTTTCTTGGACATATTGTCTCAGGTGAAGGTATTAAGGTTGATTCGAGCAAGATTTCAGCCATTGTTGATTGGAAGCCTCCTAAAAATGTATCAGAAGTTAGAAGTTTTCTTGGTCTTGCTTGGATATTATAGACGATTTGTAGAGGATTTTCTATGATAGCTACCCCACGACAAGATTGCTCGCTAAAGGATGTCAAGTTTGAATGGACTGAGAAGTGTCAACGAGTTTTGATAAGTTAAAAGCATTGTTGACTAAAGCTCTGCTTTAGTACAACCGTAACCGGTAAGGGAGTTTGTGATTTACAATGATGCGTCCATGGATGGACTTGGTTGTGTACTTATGCGGCAGAAGGGAAGGTAATCGCTTATGCCTCTAAACAGCTAAAGCCACATGAGAAGGACTATCCGACACATCATTTAGAGCTAGGTGCCATTGTTTTTGCACTGAAAATTTGGAGACATCATTTGTACGGTGAGAAGTACCACATATTTACTGATCACAAAAGTTTGAAATATTTGATGACTCAAAAAGATTTGAATTTGAGGCAAAGAAGATGGTTAGAGTTGATTAAAGATTATGAGCTAGTGATCGATTATCACCTGGTAAGGCAAACGTTGTTCTTGATGCTTTGAGTAGGAAATCTTTGTTTGCATTAAGAGCTTTGAACACTAGTCTAGCCTTATCAGATGATGGTTTTATCTTAGCTGAGTTGAGAGCCAAACCGATGTTTCTTGAAGAAATTTGTGAAACTCAGAAAAATGACAGTGAGTTGTTAGCCAAAAGAGATCAGTGTGAGTCGGATATAGAGTCAGATTTTCAGATCAGTTCTGACGGTTGTTTGATGTTCAGAGACAGGGTATGTGTATCGAAGAATGATGAGCTTATTCGAAAGATCTTACAGGAAGCACATAGTAGTTCTTTGTCTATTCATCCAGGTAGTACAAAGATGTATAATGATTTGAAGAAAATGTATTGGTGGGTAGGAATGAAAAGGGACATTTCAGAGTTTGTTTCTAGATGCTTGATCTGTCAGTGGGTAAAGGCCAAACATTAGGTACCTTCAGGTTTATTGCAGCCCGTGCTAGTCCTTGAGTGGAAATGGGATCGAATTACTATGGATTTTGTGACAGGATTGCCATTTACACCGAGAAAGAAAGATGCAGTATGGGTTGTGATTGATAAATTAATGAAGTCGGCTCATTTTATCCCAGTTCGTATGGATTATTCACTTGACAAGTTGGCCGAGTTGTATATTTCAGAGATAGTCAGACTACACGGGGTACCATTATCGATCATTTCAGACAGAGATCCAAGATTTACTTCACGGTTTTGGAAGAAATTACAGAAAGCTTTGGGCACAAAGTTGAGTTTTAGTACAAATTTTCATCCTCAAACCGACGGTCAGTCAGAGAGAGTTATTCAGGTACTTGAAGATATGCTTAGATGCTGTGTACTGGAATTTCAAGGCAGTTGGGAAAAATATTTACCATTAGTAGAGTTTGCCTATAATAATAGTTATCAGTCGAGTTTGAAGATGGCACCTTATGAAGCTTTGTATGGACGTAAATGTCGCACACCTTTGTATTGGACAGAGCTTAAGGAAGATCAGATTTACGGGGTTGATCTAGTTAAGGAAATAGTAGAGAAAGTAAAAATCATCAGAGATTGCTTGAAAGCAGCTTCAGACAGACAAAAGTTGTATACAGATTTGAAGAGAAAAGAGATTGAATATCAAGTTGGTGACAAAGTTTTTTTGAAAGTATCCCCGTGGAAGAAAGTTCTTAGATTTGGCAAGAAAGGCAAACTAAGTCCACATTTTATTGGACTGTTTGAAGTGATTGAGAGAGTCGGACCATTAGCATATCGGTTAGCTTTGCTGATTGAGTTAGAGAAGATTCATAATGTATTTCATGTGTCTATGCTACTTCGTTATCGTTCAGATCCATCACATGTGATTTCTTAGACAGACGTTGAGATTCAGCCAAACATGACTTACGATGAAGAACCAGTAAAGATTCTAGCTCGAGAGGTAAAGCAATTAAGGAACAAAAGTATTGCACTTGTGAAAGTACTATGGAATAGACATGGGGTAGACGAGGCTACATGGGAACCTGAAGAGGCTATGCAAAAACAGTACCCAAATCTCTTCACAGGTAAGATTTTTGGGGACGAAAATCCCTAAAGGGGGGAGAAATGTAACATCCCGAAATAGGGCCTAAATGGAACAGTGGTTACGAAACCACAAATTCGAGGTAGAAAAATTTATTTTATTATTATTTTGAGGTTCATGATATGATTACATGATTGTGCGAAAATTTCGTGATCAAATTCTATGCATAAAATGCTTAATTTGAAGTTAGGGACTAAATCGAATAAGTTGCAAAACTTGCATTCTAGAAGTTTCTAGTATGAAATTGTTTTGAAATATTAATTAGGAGGTCTTAAATAGAATTTTACCAATATCTAAGTTCATGGACAAAAATTGGACATGGATGGAATTTTTGGAAAGTTTAGTAGTAAGGGCATTTTGGTCATTTAGGGGTAAAATGAAATAAAATACAAAATTAAAAGCCAATTTTGCTCATCTTCTTCAACATGGCCAAATATAGCAAGGAGAAACCATGGCTAGGGTTTTTCAAGCTTCCAAGCTCGATTGTAAGTCCATTCTAGCCCCGTTTTTCAAGTTCTTTACGTTTTTGGAGTCCTGGTAGCTCGATTTAGCTTATGCTAGCAATAATTTAACCTAGGGTTTATATTTGGAAAAATACCCATAGGTGAAATTTGTGTCTTTTGGTGTTTTATGAAATAATATGAGATTTTAAATTATGTTAGACAACTTGTGCTACTCGATTTTAAGTGAAAACGAGCAAAATGGCTTAATCGGTAAAATACCTAATAGTCATAAGTGCATGTTAGAGTATGAATTTGATGCTGCCATAGAAGAGAAAAATGATCAGCATGTCATAAAACATAAGAATAAGGGATGAAGTTTAATTCCCGAGCCTAGGGGAAAAAGTGTAATTATGCAAAAGTTTAGGGGCAAAAATATAATTTTGCCAAAGTTCGTATTAAATGCTGTTTTGATGAATGTGAATATTAAATAAGTTAAATTTGCTATTATAGATCAAGAAGAACGAAATTCAGGAGTAGATCGGGGAAAAGAAAAAGTAAAGGACTAAATTGTAAAGTTTAGTCACATTTTGGATCGAGGTAAGTTTACAGTAAATAAATGCAATATTCTTATATTTTACATTATTATTGTTAATTTACAGCATTTATATACTTATTTTTTTTAGAATATTGAAAGTCGAATTAAAGGCGAAGTAGCAGAGAAAAAGCATTAGGAAGCCCCGTTTGAACATTAGGAATATTAGGATATTGGGGTTTACAGGACAGGATAGAAATGAGCCATGTAAGTCCATATCAGATATATGGCTTTGGAGACAGGAATGAGCCATGTAAGCCCATATTATATATATAAATATGGCATTGGAGATAGGAATAATTCATGTAAGTCCATGTCGAAGACATTGCATTGGCAGGATATTGATAGACAGGAACGACCCTAGTATCCTTAGTATTTTGAGTGGTTCAACGGGTCATTGTATATGTTAAATCATAGTGAATTATCAGCAAAAAAGGAAGGTAGATTATATTTATGAATAGTGAAAGGTCAGGTAAGAAAGAAGGTAAGTGAGTAAAGAAGAAAGTAGAAAATGAGAAGTAAATAAAGTTTATGAGGCTAGGTGACTTGATGTATATTTATTCATTATGTTGAATGTTGTAATTTATTTGCTTGTAAGCTTAGTAAGCCTAGTGCTTACTCTCTTATTTTCTTTTTCTTATAGTTTTTATCAAGCCACTCGGGGGTCGAGGAAACGTCAGAGACCCGATCATACTATCGAAGAAATTACATTGGTATAGTTAGACGTTTCGTTTTGTGTATGGCATGTATAGGAACTTGGTTTCCTTTGATATGATATGATCAATGAATGATGTGTAAATATTTGCTAGTGTTTAGCTAATAGAATGGCTGATGATATACATGTTTAATAGTGTGTATGATTAAGTAGTAACTATCACATGAAAATTATGAAAAATGTGAAAGTAACTTAAAAACAGATTCAAGTATCAGAAATAACGTGAGTTTGAAAAATCACAAAAATTTTTAGAGACATATTTTAAGAGTTAATAATATATTAAATTAAAGCTCATTGTGTCTATTTTCATATGGAATAAGCAAAGCAGGTAAAGGTTTTGTATTTTATAAGATATCTGAGTTTTAGTGAAATAGGGCCAGAGCGATTTTTGGATCCCCTGTTTCAACTTTATAAATTCACCATAAATTTTATAAAAATAATTATATGGTGTAATTTATATGGTTAGAATCCTTATTTAGTCTAGTTTTAAGAGAAACAAACCTCATAGTCATTGAGATTCTGTACAGAGAGATATCTGATTCGTAATACAGAGAGGGTAGAGCAGTCGAACCCTGAAATAGAGCAGACTTTAACTAATAAACTGTACTAATTGACCCAGCAAAAAATTGTAGAAAAAAATTAGTAAATAGATATATGAGTCTAGTTTCAGGGAAAATTTACGGAATAGGATTTTGAGTTTTGGAACTCGAGATATGAATTTTTAAGCGACTGTGACGCAAATTACTAGCTTGACTGAAAATTTTAAAATTAAATTGTTTGAGCTGTTTAAGCAATGAATTAAGTCTATTAACACCTCGTGTTCGACACCGGCAACGGTCTCGGGTACAGGGCGTTACACTTCGAGGCAACTGAAGCCGCATGAGAAAAGTTATCCGACTCACGACTTGGAGCTAGTTGCCATTGTATTTGCCTTGAAGATAAGGAGACACCATTTGTATGGCAAAACTTGCCGTGTATTCACTAATCACAAGAGTTTGAAGTACTTAATGACTCAAAAGGAATTAAATTTGAGACAGCAAAGATGGTTAGAATTGAGTAAAGATTATGAGCTGATAATTGATTACCACTCGGGAAAGGCGAACATAGTCGCCGATGCCCTGAGTAGGAAGTCCTTGTTTACACTGAGGGCTATGAACACACATTTGGCATTGTCTGAAGATGGTTTAGTTCTGGCTGAGTTAAGAGCCAAACTAAAATTTTTCCAAGAAGTTTGTGCAGCTCAGATCAATGATAGTAACTTGTAGGCTTAGAGAGCACAATGTGAGACAGGCGTTGAATCAGATTTCCAGGTTGACTCTAATGGTTGCTTGATGTTTCGAGATAGGGTCTGTGTACCCAAAGATGACAAGCTTATCCGAAAAATTTTACAAAAGGCACATGATAGTCATCTGTCTATTCACCCGGGAAGTACTAAGATGTACAACGACTTAAAAATCATGTACTGGTGGAATGGTATGAAAAGAAATATCTCTAAATTTATGTCGAAATGCTTGATATGTCAATAGGTCAAGGTTGAACACCAAGTGCCTTCGGGTTTATTATAGCCTGTGATGGTCCCCGAATGGAAATGAGACAGGATTACTATGGATTTTGTGACTAGATTACCGTTAACTCTGAGGAAGAAAGATGTTGTTTGGGTTATAGTCGACAGGCTAATTAAGTCGGCTCACTTCATCCCAGTATGGACAGATTACTCCCTTGATAAATTGGCTGACTTGTATGTCTCCGAGATTGTAAGACTACACGGGGTTCCACTGTCAATCATATCATATAGAGACCTGAGATTTACTTCGAGATTTTGGAAGATATTACAAGAAGCCTTGGGTACAAAGTTTAGCTTTAGTACGACATTCCATCCACAGACCGATGGTCAGTTTGAACGGACTATTCAGACTCTCGAAGACATGTTGCGATGTTGCGTCCTTGAATTTCAGGGGAGTTGGGAAAGATACTTACTTTTGGTGGAATTCGCCTACAATAACAGTTTTCAAACGAGTTTAAAGATGGCACCTTATGAGGCCTTGTATGGTCAAAAGTGCCGAACTCCTTTATATTGGATAGAACTTAAGGAAAGCTAGATTCACGGTGTCGATCTAGTCAAGGAAACTAAATAAAAGGTTAAAGTGATTCGTGATTTTCTAAAAGCGGCATCAGATAGGCAAAAATCATATGCTGATTTGAAGAGTAAAGAGATCGAGTTTCAAGTTGGAGATAAAGTGTTCTTGAAAGTATCTCCCTAGAAAAAGTTATTGAGATTTGGTCGAAAAGGCAAATTGAGTCCACAGTTTATTGAACCATATGAGATTACGAAAAGAGTGGGACCATTAGCCTACCGATTAACATTGCCGTCTGAATTGGAAAAGATCCATGATGTATTCTATGTTTCAATCTTGCGTACATATCAATCAGATCCTTCCCATGTGATTTCACCGACGAATGTTGAGATTAGACCGGACATGACTTATGGTGAAGAACCGATTAAGATTTTGGCTTAGGAAGTCAAACAGTTGAGGAACAAGAATATAATCTTGGTGAAAGCTTTATGACATAGACACGGATTAGAAGAGGCCATATGGGAATCTGAAGAAACCATGGGAAGTCAATATCCGAACCTATTTACTGGTAAGACTTTCGAGGACGAAAGTCCCTAAAGGGGGAGAATGTAACATCCTGAAGTAGGGCCTAGTCAAAATAGTAGTTTTGGAACCACAAATTTGATGTTAAAATATTTATTTTATTATCATTATGAGGTCTAGGATATGAAAATATGCATGTGGTAAAGTTTCATGAAGGAATTCTAAGTATAATATGTTCAATTAGAAAATAAGGACCAAATTGAATAAGTTGCAAAACTTGGGTTCTAGAAACAATTTGTATGAAATTGCTTTAGATTTTTAATTAGAAGGTATTAAAGAACAATTTCCCAATTTTTATGTTTTTGGACAAAAATGGGCATGTATGGATAAAATTTGAACGAAAGGGCTTAAAGGCATTTTGGTCATTTGGCTAATTAATGAAATAAAATGGGAAGATAAGCCAAAAATCAGCTTATCTTCTCCACCTTGCTGCCGAAATTTGAGAGCCACCATAGTTAGTGTTTCTTCATTTTCCAAGCTCAATAATAAGTGCTCCCAAGCCTTGTTTTTAATGTTCTTCATATTTTTGAAATCCTTTCATGCTAGGGTTCATCTTTAGAAATTCACCCATGCATGAGTTACTTGTATTTTAATGGTTCATGGAGGAATATGAAAGTTTAAACGATGGTAAACAACTTTTACAAAGTGATATTTCATGGAAATGGCTTTAGGGACCATTTTGTAAAAGTTGTAAAAATAGGTAGAAAGATGAGAAATAATGGCAAAATGTGGGTTTCCATAAGTGGGAAAAACATTCGGCTAGGCTTGGATAATGTAAATATTGCATGCATTTCATCATATGAGCTAGGGACTAAATCATAAATATTATGAAAGGTTAGGGGCAAAATGGTTATTTTGACTAGGGGTGAAATTTAGGCTCGTAATGAATAATGTGAGTTACTAATGACTTATTGCCAAGGAACCAATTCCGGAGGTTGACCGAGGTAAACGGAAGGTTTCAGAATAATCAAAACACGAACCCAGAGCAATTACCAGGTAAGTTAGTGTAACTCAAAGTAAACTTTAAATATATTTGAAAATACATATTCTTAAATGTATGTTAATTTGGATATTGATTGCATGACAATCCAAGAAAGATGACAATTGTCCCGGTTGAATGAAAAAGGGAGATTCGATGGGTAAATTTTTATTTACAAGACATGAGATCCTGAGATCCTGCATGTGTTGCAGAAAGGGATTTAGCCCGGACGGGTAATCCGATGATCTTAGTATGGTAAGGATCTAGCCCTGACGGGTGTTCCTTAAGTGATCGAAACTCCCAATGAATATATGTGCATTGTGGATTTAGCCGGATGGGTAATACGATTAAGGACTGAAATTAGCCTGGATTGGCATTTCAGATCCGAGCATATTGGAGTAATTGTCATTGTAAGGGATTTTGCTTGGAATGGTAATCCCAACAATGCTCCTTGAATTTATGTTATGAGGGATTTAACTTGACCTGGTAATCCTGCTGTAAGAGTGAGGTTCACCGGAGTGTCTATTTAAAATGGTCACTAGCATGACTTAACGGTAAATAGAATACCCATCAAGATTTTCGAGAAATTCAATGGGACTATAATGAGAAACGAGAATGGTAATGTTGAATTGATGAGCTTATCTAAGATTAGTGTTATATTATTTGGGATGAAACTAACGCGATGATTCAGTGTATGTGATAGGGAATTTATGCTATGCATGTTTGGCAAGAATATCTTTTATGGTTGTATGTTAAATAACTGGTAAGTTTACCTTCCTGTCATCTGAACTTACTAAGCATGTTAATGCTTATCCCCTTTTCTTTCCCTGTTTTATAGAGCTCGTGGACTCGTGAAGATTGGACGATAGTTGGAGGAATCACCACACTATCAATAGTCTTGCTTTGGTATATGAATACTTTTATTTTGTTATAATGGCATGTATAAGGTAATGGTCATATTTTGTTATATGTGTCATTTGGTTAGCCAAAGTTTTGGCTTATGGTATTCATAATTCTTTTGTATATGGCTATGGGATGTAGCCAATATTGAGGTGGGATGTAATCCCTGTCTATTTTGTATGCCTATGTTTACTTACCTCATGTATTATGATGGTATGATATGCCTTGGATGAATGTGTTAAATGAGGCCAAATAATTTGAATATGGTAAAGGCATAAAATGGTATAAGGTATCAATAGGGCCCAAGTATGAAATGTGAAATGGGATAATGAACATCCTTAATGCAAAAAGGATAACCTAGCATGTATTAACCAATGATATGAGGTTACCATGCAAATGACCATATCAATGTAGTTTAAAGATACATATAGGCCGTAATATATGCCATAGAAACTTTTAAGTGTGTATGAGTGATTTTGGGTGACCATTGGCTTGGAAAATAGCCTCCAAATGCTCTACACGAATAGACACCCGGGCATGTGTCTAGGCCGTGTGTGACACACGGTCAACCCTACGGGCATGTCGTCTAGCCGTGTGTCCCCTGCACCTTGAAATTTCAGGCAGTAAGCTTTGTAGTAAACACACAGGCGGAGACACGGCCGTGTGTTTGAGCCGTGTGGAGGACACAGCCTCTGGCCACAGGCGTGTGCCTTGGCCATGTGCCTCAAATTGCATGATGATGTCATAAACAGAATACAGCCTAAAAATCACACCGGTGACCACACGGGCGTGTTCCTGGCCGTGTTGAGGACATGGGCAAAGGACACGGGCATGTGCTCGGCCGTGTGAAAACCATTGCAGCTTTAAAATGAAAATTAAATTGAAATGATTCTACACAGGTAAGGGACACGGGAGTGTCCCTAACACACGGACGTGTGGAAAACCTCCACACGGGCGTCTGAGGCCAAGGTATGAAAATTTTCCATGAAATTTCTTAAGTTCTTGGTTTGCTCCTGGACCGTTTTAAAGCATGTTTTGGGCCTCGTAGGTCCATAATAGGAACAATATAATATAATTCGATTTAGTTTGACTTTGAAATGAAATTTTATAGTCTATATTTTTCTTGAAATGCCCTTGTATGTTTGCGGTAATGCCTCATGTCTTGTCCCGGTCTCGGGTACGGGTAAGGGGTGTTATAGATAACTCCGTACAGAATGGATCCAACCGAATTGAAAGAGTTGAAGTCTCAGTTGCAAGAACTAACAGATAGAGGTTTTGCACGACCTGGTTTTTCATCCCAGGGTGCGCCACTACTGTTCGTAAATAAGAAAGACCGGACAATGAGAATGTGTATTGACTATCGATAGCTCAACAAGGTTACAATAAAAAATAAGTATCCATTGCCGAGAATAGATGATTTGTTTGATCAGTTGCAAGGGACAATAGTGTTTTCAAAAATAGATTTGAGATCTGGCTATTATTAGGTGCGAGTTAAAGACTTAGATGAGCCAAAAACAGCATTTAGAACGAGGTATGGACATTATGAATTTCTTGTTATGCCTTTTGGATTAACTAATGCTCCTACAGTCTTTATGGATTTGATGAACCAAATTTTTGGACCATATTTAGACAGATTCGTTGTTGAGTTCATTGATGACATTTTGATCTATTCACAAGACGAGTCTGAGCACACCGAGCATTTGAGGATTGTGTTACAAACCATGAGAGATAAAATACTGTATGCTAAATTCAGTAGATGTGAGTTTTGGCTTAGAGAAGTCAGATTTTTGGGACACATTATTTCAGTTGAAGGCATACTAGTTGACCCGAGTAAGATTTATGCAGTCGTTGATTAAAAACCACCGAGGAATGTATCTGAAGTCAGAAGTTTTCTGGGGTTAGCTGGTTATTTTCAATGATTTGTCAAAGGATTCTTAATGATAGCTACATCGATGACAAGATTGTTATAGAAAGATGTGAAGTTTGAGTGGTTAGAGAAATGTCAATAGAGTTTTGATCGATTGAAAGCATTATTAACTGAAGAATCAGTTTTGGTTCAACCTGAGTCGGAAAAAGAATTTGTGGTTTACAACAGCGCGTCATTGAACAGTTTGGGTTTTGTATTGATGCAAGAATAAAAATTTATAGCTTATGCCTTAAGACAGTTGGAGCCGCATGAAAAGAATTATCCAACAAACGATTTAGAGTTGGCGGCTATTGTTTTCGCATTGAAAATTTGACGACATCATCTCTACGGTGAAAAATGTCACATCTTTACTGATAATAAGAGCTTGAAATACATAATGACTCAGAAAGATCTGAATTTACGACAACAGAGATGGCTTGAGCTATTGAAGATTACGAGTTAGTCACTGACTATCATCCGGGGAAAGCAAATGTAGTCGCGGATGCACTGAGTAGAAAATCATTACATGCTTTGCCAGTGATGAAAGTAACAACCCATTTTCGATGAGGTCGAAATAATGGTTTCGGGACCACAATTTCGAGCCAAAAATAAAAATTTATTTTATTTTATTTTATTTTATTTTATTTTATTTTATGGTTGGCATTATGATATGAAGGTCACATGAAAATTTTGGTACGAAAATTTTACCGATTGTGTGTTTAATTAGGGAAAGGACTAAATTGCATAAAAAGCAAAAGTTGGGTTCTAGTAGGTATAGGTATCAAATAGCTATGGAATTAAAAACTTAATGTCCTTATGTGGTAATTAGACAATTGAAGAGTAGTTAGTAGATATTTTAATGACTTATCCATGGAAAATTAGAAATGGGTAGGGACTAAATTGGAAATCAATAAAATCAATAGATGATAATGAATTAAAAAGAAAAAAATCATCTAATTTCATATCATCTTCCCTAATTTCTCTATGGAAACCTTATAAGAGAGTAAGAAAACTTTTAAAGCTCAATAAGGTATGAAATCAAGTCCTGTTTTTAGTAATTTCTATATTTTTAGAATTAGGATAGCCTAATCTTTCTATTTAGTGGATTTATTTGAAAAGTTATCAAGGTATGAAAATTGGGTCATGGATGAATATGCTAAAAATTTGAAATTTATGGTAGAAAATGAAAAGTTATTCATAGACAAACAACTTTTACAAAGCAATTTTTGATGAAAACTTAATTTAGGGACTAAAATGAAAAACTAGTAAATCCCATGGAAAATTCTAAAATTTGTGAAATGTATGTGTTGTAAGTGTAATATATAAATTTTGGCTAGGCTTGGAAAGAAGTTTAAATTTAATGAATTTCATTTTCCAGGCCTAGGGACGAAATTAGAATTTTTGAAAAGGATAGAGGCAAAATGCTAATTTTTCCTAGGATGTAATAGGGTGCAAACGTATATGAAATGTGATAGATTAATAGTTAAATTTACCCATATAGATCTGGAAAGACCAACCACAGAATTAGATCGAGGAAAGCAAAAGGTTTCTCATTAATTGAAATTCAAATACGAACCATTTTCAAGGTAAGTTCGTGTAACTTAAATATGTATGTTAATATGCTTGAATTGATTTGTATGATTGTGTTGATATGTATAAGATGATACACATAATGAAATAGTCATAAGTTGTGAAAAATGGACGAATTGCCATGTTTCGATTGAATGTTGAGTTTCGATGGGTTAAGAATAATACTGCATATGTTGCAGATAGAATTTAGCCTGGATGGGTAATTCTAATGTAAGCCCTCTTGAGCTTAGGTTATAAATTGGATTTAGCCTGGATTGGTAATCCATATTAAGCTCTCTAGAGCATATGCTACGGATAGGATTTAGCCTGGACTGGTAATCCTACTGTAAAATGTATGGCTCCAGAGTGTGTCTTTCTCTTATGTACCCTCATGGGTACTTTTGCACATGTGTATATTACCCGAACATCCATTGAGATCTAAATAGTTCAACGGAAATGACTCTTGAAGTGTGGAAAGGTGAAATTAATGGAAGCTTGTTGTAATAGTCCGGTTTAGACCTTAATCGAAATAGTGGTTTCGGGACCACAAATCAGAGTTAGAAAAATATTTTAATATTATTTTCCATGCTTATAATATGTGAATTTATGCTCGTGAAAGTTTTGTATGAAAATTTGATTGTTTGTGTTTTTAATTTTGAAAAACAACCTAATCGCGTAAAATGTAAAAGTGGCCTTTTAATTGTTAAAGTGCTTATTTGATATGTCTTTAAAATTGAGATGTCCTTATGTTATTATTTTTTGACAATGTAATGGCATGAATGATGTATGATTTGATTGTAAAATGGTTGAGAATTTGATATAAAATGTTATGAATTTGATGCTTGTAGGAGGAAAATAGCCTATTTTTGCCCACACGGGCAGGGACACGGGCGTGTGTCTCAACCATGTTGCTCGAGGGTCATTTTAAAATGAGCCTGAGTAGACCACATGGTTGCACACACGGGCGTGTGGTAGGCCGTGTGGCCAAGTCAGTTTCGACCACGGGTAAGACACACGATCGTGTGACTGGCCGTGTGTCCCAAGTTAGTAGCCTCCCTAATTTTCACATGGCCTGGCACACAGGTGTGTCTTGTGGCCATGTGGACAAGTCAGTATGTATGCCCTATTTTGACATGTGTATCACCCCACACCTAGCCTAAATGTTATGGCTAAATCTGGCGTGTCACATCAAAGTGCTTTTCGAAAATAGGACTTGTCGTTAAGAATCTGAATTTAAGTTAAAACCCTTTTAGTTTTTATTGCTTGAGAAAAATTCGACAAATTAAGTTGTTACTAATTGAAATCAATTTGTCAAAACAATTCCCATATCTATCACCGTTGATTCCTTAAGCTGAATAAAATCGCAGAAGCTTTTACAAACCTAGAAGTTTAAAATACGTGTTTTCCTTGAAAACAATTATTATTTTGAAAACTTATCTATTCCTAGTGTAGCAGTTTAAGATAAGAAATCAAAACCCAAATAAAGTTAAAACCACCAATGGCCTTATGACATAACCAAAAACCTAATATGAAATTTAAATAAATAAAGTCAAAAGTAGAATGTCAGCAATCGTGTGGCCACCTCCAAGTCCCTCGCAGCACCAAATCGTCTAAGGCTGGGGATTACCTTTACAGTTGAAAAGAAAGGGTGAGTTTACAAAAACTCAGTGTGTAGTCCCCTATAAGTCAAACAGTAAACAATGCATGCAGTAACAATTTGGGCCTGAGCCCTATTCAGTATTAGTACAGTCTGGGCCTTAGCCCTATACAGTAACAGTGTGGGCCTAAGCCCAATATAGTATTAGTACAGTGTAATGCAATTATGCATCCCACCCAAATCCAGCCAGCACACCACCCATACCAACCAACACACCATGGGGGGATATAAATCGACCCACCCAACTAGCACACCAATATCGCAGCAAAGCTGCCAGTAATAACAAAGCAGTATAGCTGCCAGAAATAGTAAATGTGGCAAAGCCACAAGTATCAGTACAAATACAATGAATGTGACATAGTCATCAGTACAGTACTTCCTCCATATCAAAATCCCAACCCGAATGCAGTATGTCATGTCACAAATATGACATGTATGCAAAGTCATACTTAGTACAATCATATATGTAATTCATAAGCACATCAGTCATACGGAACATAAGGGCATAATCATCATTTTACCATACAGGGGTATTACGGTCATTTTACCCTACAGGGGTATTACGGTTATTTTACCTATTTTGGGGTTTCAACTCAGATAACGACCTCTCTAAAGGTCCAAGGCCCATTACTCTATCCAACATTTAGCCTATATTCAATTACAGCTATGTGACCTACATAGCCCAGTCCAAAATTTATCATTTACCATGGATTTAATCTGTGTGGGGCCTAGGAGCCCATTGAGCCCACACAGCCCATTTTGGCCCAACGAGGCCCAAAACGGCTTATGCCATGTACACGACATGACAAGCCCAACTATTTCCCACCTAACAGTTAGATTTACACATGCGGCCCTACGGGCCCTCGGGCCCATTCAACCCATTGAGGCCAATAACGGCCCAAGTCTACGAGAGCGCTCCTGGCTGCCTTTACAGCCTATCACCCATGTTTTGTGGGTTCGGTTCACCACACGAGCGTTCGCACGCTCGTGAGGCCTCAAATGTCGAAGTTTCAGCTTTTGCCGATTCACAGTAACATAGTCGTGTGATTACACACCTTCATCCAATGTTTTGACAGTAGAAAAATTGGGTGTACGGTTACACACCTGTTACAAAATGTACGCCTAGCCCAAGAGTTTCCCAAACCTACAATCCATCGCGATAATCGGTTAGTCGATAAGAACTAGGTTTAATCACCCTTCTTTTATTCCCAGTTAATGATAACATTTGATACCCGCCTTAAACGCAAGAATGAATAACCCTGCTTAGAACTGTTGGGGAAAGGTGAGTTTACTCTCCTAATCGAATAGCTGCACTGCCCATAAAACCCATTAATGTTGAACACAAAGATACATGACATGAGACTAAGATATGGCTTATTTAAATTCAATCCAAGGATAAGAGGAAAATAGGCAACCGGCCAACACCTCACCAGACCCGTCATGCACCTGTTGAACACCATAACAGTGAGTAGGATTACCTTGGTTGAGTAAAGTGAAAGAAGTTTGACTGCCCAATTCTCACAAGCGTCACCTTCACTCTTCAAGAGAATCTAGAACCTAAAAGAACCCCAGGCCTAGGAGAAAGGAGGGTAAGAATTGGCAAGAAGAGAATAAATATTCGGCTCTTAAGTAGTGACATAGTACTTACCGTCTTGTAAACGAACCTCACCAACCGCAACCAAAAAGGGGTAGCGTAATCAGTCTCAATAGCCAGGTGAACATGAATAAACTTTGATGAACTCAAGGATCGAAAGGGGAGATGGTATAATCAGTCAAGTAAGAAGAAGGGAGGGAGGGTGAAAGATGATAGTGCATTTGGCCAAGAAGAATAATGCCAAAGAGAGAAAGAGGAAGATAGGGAGTATTCGGCCAAGAGCTTTTCACCAAAAAGAAGAGAAACAAGGGAAATATTAGTGACAAAAATGTTGACAGAGAGCAATCCCTGAAAGACCAAAAATGACCAAACACATAAAAATCTAAACAAAAGCTTGAACTCTCCCTCAAGGAGTAAAGAACCGAAAACAACGACCAACCCCTTGCTTTTGCTCCCAAAAGCCGAAAGTGCCACAAATGAGAGTCCAAAATTGGCACTCTCACTACAACTCCATTCAAATCCCTACTTTTACTCAAATAACACTCTTAAAATCACTCAATCCTTATCCCACTCACCCAACTCCCTAGCAACCCAAAATCCCTCCACTATTTCCTTATTTGACCGATTCAAACTCTTCCAACTACCCCTAAAATTTGGCTACATAATCCCCTTCTCCATTGGAACACCTCAAACGTCCAACACATAGAGTCCCAAGGCCATACAACCACCCACACGACAATTTGCAAAAAATAACACCCCTTGTGCACAGCGAGACTCGAACTCCAATCCCTTGACATTAGAACCACGCCACTTACCACAGGACCACAAGCTTTTTTGTGTCACATTTCAACTACAATTATTTTATAAGGTCTACCTGCTAATGTCTAGATTCATTCAAGGGAAAACCAAAAATTTTGCTAAAGTCCAAGTTTGAACTCAGGACTTCTCAAACACTTCTTAGAGCACTTAACCACTAAAACAAACATGCGTTTGTGTCCCTTTCTAGCATAATTAAATATTTATGTGCAGTCTCCTAACTGCCCCCAACTCAAAACCTAATACTTTTAGGCCCAAATTTGGGGCGTTACAACACGGCCTAGACACACGGGTGTGTCTAAAGCCGTGTGAGGCACACGACCTGTTTAAACGGGCATGTGACCTGTACAACTTTGAAAAAAGTTTAAGTTTTGAACAATTTTGTATGAGCTTAGTCTAGTCACGACCCCTTCGTAAAGCATGATTAAGGTCTTGATGACCTATATAAGGGACTCTATAATGATGTTTGATTATGTTTGTTTGTTCGTAAAATGTTTCAATTTGTCCAGTAATGCCTTTAACCCTTATCCGGCGACAGATACGGGTTAGGGGTGTTGCACTTGTAATGTAATGAGATCATCTATGTTTACTTAATATTCATATGAGATTATGTGACTAACTTGTTAAATAAGCGTATTTGTTTAGGTAACTTACCCAAAATTAATGGAATGTGAATTTATGTATGCTTGAATTAGTAAATATGACCGATAAGTTTATTTTCCATTATACGAACTTACTAAGCATAAAATACTTACTCCATTTAATTTTCCCTAGTTTGTAGTGCTCAAAGTTCACGAAGGTTAGAAGTCGGTCGGAGCAATCATCACACTATCCACTATCTCATTTTGGTATAAATAGAAATCTCATTTTGGTATAAATAGAAATCTCATTTTGGTATAATGGCATGTATAAGCTCATTTGGCCGATGATGGCTTCTAATTGTTGTTTTGTAATGTAGCCATTGGTGTGGCTAGTGGTGGCCTAAGTTTGGCTATTTGTGAAGTAATATTTTCGTAATCACATAAGTCCTTATCATATGTTAGTTTGTTGGAATTTTTTTGGCATATAAGTTTATGATAAGGTAAGTTTATATCCTTCAATGCATGAGTTAATACCGCATGATTGATGGATAAATTTATGTGAAAATGATGATGGATTGGTGGATATATGCTTCTGAGTTTCGTTGCAAGAAAATGGTAAGCTTTTAGTGACAAATGAGGCTAGGAAATGGCTTAATTTTGTCCACATGGGTAGACACACGGGCGTGTGTCTTGGCCGTGTGTGAGACACGGCCTGTCCCATGGGCATGTGGTACGGCGATGTGTCCCCTGCATTTTAAAAATGAGAAACAAAATGCTCAAATTGGGTAGATGGGCAGAGACACGAGTGTGTGTCTCAACCATGTGGTTGACACAGCCGTGAACACGGGCATGTTACATGGTCGTGTGAAAACTACATCTAAATTTCGAAAATAAAATTTGCCACACGGCTTAGCACACGGGTGTGTGACTTCAATTTCTTCATGCCTTAAAAGTCAGAGAGTTACATGGGTTAGGGACACAGGCATTTGTAGTACACGGCCTGACCACACAGGCGTGTCCCTAGACCATACGGCGTGTGAGCCCTGTACCTTGGAAAATTTTTGAAATGTCGCAAAAAATTTTATGAGTTTTCGATTAATTCTTGACTTGATTCTAATCCTCGTATTGGGCCTCGAGGGTCCAATTAAAGGACTTTTTTGAATGATCTCGGTGAATGAATACTAATTTATAAGAATTATCTGTAAAATGTTTTGAATGTTTCAGTAATACTTTGAAATCCTATTCTGATGATGGGTACGGATTAAGGGTGTTATATTTAATGGTATCAGAGCTATGGATTAGTTGATCCTCGAACTAACATAGCAAGTACGAGTCTAGCTATACATGCCATTATATAAATTATGATACTGTGATATCTCCTGACCACTTGTAAATGTATTTTCATATAGTAATGTCTTCCAACCAAGCTAGAGCCAAGACTGAGGAAGTTGAGAGTGCTGCTCAAGCTTTCGTTCAACGAGCTACATCTAATGGTAGTAGAAGGCCCGTATCTCAAGGCCGAAGTGAGGCGACAAAAGCAGCCTTCTTTGAATTCATGGATGAATGGTTTAGTGAATATATGAGAACAAACCCTACAACTCAACGATCTCCCCCACCTGCTTCAAAACATGATGAAACACCACATGATGCTAGACCTATTAGAATTGGTAAGGCTCTAGTAGATAAAATAAAAAAAAACATGGGGCCGAAGAATTTAGAGCTACAGTAGATGACGATCCAGAGAGGACCGAGTTCTAGCTGAAAAATACCATTTGGGTTCTAGATGAGTTATCATGTACACTAGCCGAATGCCTGAAACGTGCAGTATCTTTACTGAAAGACACAACCTACCATTGATGGAAATCCATATCTTTTGTGGTAACAAGGGAAAATATTACATGGGAATTTTTCCAAACAAAGTTTAAAAAGAAGTATATTAGTCAAAGATTCCTAGACCAGAAAATGAAGGAATTTCTAGAGTTCAAACAGGGAAATATGACAGTGTCTGAGTATGAATGAAAATTTGTTAGATTGAGCAAGTATGCTAGTGAATGGGTTCAGACAGAGGCCGAAATGTGCAAATGATTTGATGAAAGGCTAAACGAAGATATCAAGCTGTTGACTGAAATTTTGGAACTAAGAGAATTCATGGTGTTTGCTGAACGAGCACACAAGGTCGAGGAATTCAGTAAAGAAAGGAGGCAAGCGAAAAGGGAAGCTCGGGTTACAAGCAAGAGATTTATGAACAAGATGTAATCATCTACTTCAAAGAAATCAAAGAACTATCATGAGCGTTTTGCTACATCAGGGGAATATTCAAGAAAGGAACGAAGTTCTAAACGCACCAACCCAAGGTCTTTATCTCCCTTAAATACTAGTGTTGGGAGTGTTGGAAACCCCCAACCACGATGCAATGTTTGTAATAAATTGCATTTTGAAGAGTGTCGGATGAGAAGTGGGGCTTTCTTTAAGTGTAGTTCTCTCGACCATTTTCTTAAAGAATGCCTGAAAAGAGTTGAGAAAGACAGTGAACAGACCCCGAAGCCGAGTAATCCTGTCTCGAGGGGTAGCCCACCACGGTATTCCAGAAATGTCAGTGGTAGTTGTAGTGTTGCAAAAGATTTAACAGCTAAATTTGAGGCTCGAGCTCCAGCAAGAACATATGCAATACGTGTAAGAGAATATGCTTCAACACCAGATTTTATCACTGGTACATTCTCTCTACTTGTTACTGATATTATTGCTTTGATTGATCTTGGTTCAACGCACTCATATATATGCACAAAATTTGTGTCTGTCAAAAATATAATTATTGAATTCACCGAAATTGTGGTCAAAGTTTCAAACCCCTTGGGTCAGCATGTTATGGTGGATAAAATTTGTAAAAATTTCCCATTAATGATAGAGGGTTATTATTTTCTGGCTAATTTGATGTTGTTACCCTTTGATGAATTTGATGTAATATTGGGAATGGATTAGTTAACCTAACATGATGTAGTGGTAAATTGTAAGTATAAATACATTGTATTGAAGTGTCAAAATGGTGAGTTACTCCGGGTTGAATCTGAGAAACTAGATGGGTTGTCTAATGTGATTTCAACAATACCAATACAAAGATATATTAAAAAGGGGTATGAGGCTTACCTTGATATTGTACTGGATACCAAAGTATCAAAGTTGAAAATTCAGTCAGTGTCGGTTGTTTGTGAGTTTCCTGAGGAATTTCCAGGAGAACTACCTAGTTTACCTCCAGCTAGAGAGGTGGAATTTTCTATAGACCATGTGCTAGGGATGATGCTAATATCTATAGCACCATATAGAATAGCTCTTATGGAATTGAAAGAGCTGAAGGTACAATTGCAAGAGTTGATTGAAAAAGGGTTTGCTCGACCCAGCTTTTCACCATGGGGTGCTCCAGTATTGTTTGTAAGGAAGAAAGATGGATCATTGAGATTATGCATCAATTACAGACAACTTAATAAAGTCACAGTAAAGAATAAGTACCCATTGCCTTGTATAGATGACTTGTTGGATCAATTAAAAAGTGCCACTGTATTTTCGAAAATCGGTCTACGATCTAGTTACTATTAGCTACGAGTAAAGGACTCGGACAAGCCAAAGATAGCTTTCAGCACCAGATATGGGCATTATGAGTTTTTGGTGATGCTATTCAGATTAACTAATACCCTGGCAGTATTTATTGATATAATGATGTAACACCCCGAACCCGGCCTAAACGTTATGGCTGAATCTGGCGATGTCACATTCAAGTGTTTTTAGCAAAGCGAGATGTCGTTGAAGAAAACCATTCTCTATTTAAACTCTTTGTGTGACCCTAAATATGAATTAAAAATGTGTCTGTTATATCAAATCTTGCGTCCCAATCAAAAGGTATTTGATTAAAAATCGTATTCATTTCCAAAAACATTTTATTGCGGAAGCTTTTTAAAAACAGTTGCGTACTTGCGTTTCCTTTGTAAAAACATTGTTGCTTTTGAAAACTCAGGTTTTCCTATCATTAGCAGATATAATCAAAATAAATAAATCCCCAAATTAAAAGTTAAAAATTTAAAGAGGCCTTATTACATAAAATTACCCAAATTAATCTACTTACAATTTAAAAGATAAATACGGCAGCGTAAGCTGTTGTGTGACCATCTTCGAGTCCCTCGCAGCACTGATCCACCTAAGGATTACCTGTACAGATATGCAGAAGGGTGAGTTTACAAAAACTCAGTGTGGAATCCCTTAATAAATAGCCAGTCAAGCATACAGTGAACAAATACAGTCTAGGCGTAAGCCTGTATCAATAACAGTGGCAATATTGGTTTGGGCTTTAGCCCATCTCAATACAGAAGCATTCATATTATCGAACCTTGGCCTATTACATTAATAGTAAATAGTGCAATAACAATAACAGTATGCAGGTCCTACCCACCCAGCCTCTATACACCATCTTCGTACCAACTCTACACACCATGTGGCGGTAAAATCGACCCACCCATCCCTACACTCCAGAATTAGCACCGGTTGCGGCACTAAATAGTATTTGTAGCAAAGCTGCCTATATAATAGGCTTAAAGCCATTAGTGATTTGCAGTAGAGCTGCTAGTACAGTACACTTCCTTCAATCATATAAAAACCCATCCCTATGCAATGCATCATGCAACATGTCATGTCATGTTATAACATTATACATGTATCAATACAGCTACAAATAGCATGCTAAATATAAACATATATCACATAGGGGCAAAACAGTCATTTACCATATAAGGGCAAAACAGTCATTTACCATATAAGGGCAAAATAGTCATTTACCATATAAGGGCAAAACAGTCATTTTACCACAAAAGGGAAAAGCAGTCATTTTACCATAGAAGGGCAAAATAGTCATTTTACCTCATGAGGGCAAAATAGTCATTTTATCGATTAAGGCTCTAGGTACGCTTACTACCCCAACAGAAGGTCACAACCGTCTCGGGGCGACTCATGCAACCTTAACAGTCAAACAGTGAAAATGGGCCCAAGGCCCATAATGGAACCCATGTGGGCCCACATGCCCGCATGGCCCAAATAGCCCAGAAATGACCTTAGCCATGTATACTACATAGCCTGGCCCAATATTCTCTACACTTTTGTGTGATTTAACTGTGTGGGGCCCACGAGCCCGCGGGGCCCACACAGCCCATTTCGGCCCAATATGGCCCAAAGCGGCCTAAGCCCACAAAATTGCTCGTGGTGGCCTCTACGATCAAATGCCTGCGATATGCATCTGTATGACCACACGAGCGAGTGCATGCCCATGTAGCATCAATAGTAACTATTTTCGACTTTTGCCGATTTAAGATTTGGGCAGTGTTTACACACACCTTGGCTATAAGAATAAGCAAAAAGACCACCAGTGCTCCAACCTAGATTCAAACACAATACCAATCATATAACACTTATCGAAAGCGTATAACTAAGAATGAGACACAACAATATTCGGCCAACAACCAAAGCACACCTTTAACTCGAGGCACGAGATGGAACAATCGCACCCTTAACAGTAATCGGCAAAGAAATGAGTTGTTAGATGAAGAATAAGTACAACAGAGAGAAAACTAAGAAGAACCACGTACCTACTGATTTTTCAAAGAATAATTGTAAAAACCAAAATGAAATAAAGAGAGATGCAGAATTCGGCCATAGTAATCAGATGTGAAAAGGAGGAAACTGTTACCACAAAAAGAATTGAAAGGGAAAGAAGATGTATAGGGTAAAAAGGGAAATTGTTTTAGAAAGGGAAGGGAAGAGTTGACCAATAACCAAGACTAAAACCGAAGGAGTTTGAGAGGGAGGAAGGAGGGGGTATTCGGCCAAAGAGAACAAATGGAGATTAAGTGGAGGAGGAGTCAATCAAGAGCTGGGAGTTAGATACCGGCAGAATTTGAGAGATAAGAGAGGAGTATATGGCCAAGCACTGAAAGAAAACACGAGGGAAAGCAATATGCTAAAAAGTAAGGGAGAGCAAAAACGCAAAGTGTAGAAGAAAAATACCCGAATGGTCTGTTTGACCTCAATAAAAATGCCAAGAAGAAAAAAAAGTAAAAAAGTTACCGAGATGGAAAGCTAGAACACAATTCAACCTAAGAGAAAAACAAGTCCTATGACCGATTTTCCAAAGTGAAACTCCCCCATTCGACACTACTCCCTCTCACTTCAAACCTTCCTTAACTCTCTCCTAAAAACTCTCATCATATCTCTCCTCAACTCCCTCCTACAATCCCTCCATGACCAATTCAAACTCCACTCCACTCATCAGTGTTTCAGTCAAACTCTACTACCTACACGACTTAGGCAGTAAAATAGACACCCCTTGTGCAACCCAGGAATCGAACTTCAAACCTCAAACATTAGTAACACGTCACTTGTCCTCTAATGCCAGTAGGCTCTTTTCTGTTATGTTTTTCCCATAGTTTTTTAAAAGCCTACTACCTAGAGACATGCTTATTCCTTTAAAAATAAAACTTTTTGCACCTGCTCAGGCTTGAACTCAAGACTTCTCAGACTCTTCCTAGAACACTTAACCTTTGAGACAAGTATGAATTTGCGTCACTTTCTTGTACAACCAAACATTTATGTGCAGTCTCCTAATTGTTCATCTACTTAAAATCTAATACTTCTAGGCCCAAAATTGGGGCGTTACAAATGAATAGAATTTTCAGACCATACATGGATAGGTTTGTGGTTGTTTTTATTGATGATATTTTGGATTACTCTCGGGATTTGAATGAGCATGCTAAACACCTGAGAATTGTATTGCAAACTCTGCGTGAGAAACAGCTGTATGGTAAATTCAGTAAATATGAATTATGGCTAGGGAAGTTAGTTTCCTTGGACATGTTGCATCTGCGGAGTGTATTCGGGTGGATTTGAACAAAATTTTAGCTATTGTAAGTTTGAAGCCACCAAAGAATGTTCCAGAAGTCAGATTTTTTTGGGACTAGCAGGATATTATCAGAGATTTTTTAAAAGGGTTTTCAATGATAGCCTCCCCGATGACTCGATTGTTACAAAAAGAAGTGAAATTCGAGTGGACTGATAAGTGGGAATAGAGTTTTGATAGATCGAAAGCTTTATTGATGGAAGCGCTCGTATTAGTCCAACCTGAATCGGGTAAGGAATTTATAGTTTACAGCGATGCCTCATTGAATAGTTGAGGATGTGTATTGATGCAAGATGGTAAATTAGTGGCTTATACATCTAAGCAGCTAAAACCTCATGAAAGAAATTACCCGATACATGATCTTGAATTAGTAGCTATTATTTTTGCATTGAAAATATGACGACACTATTTTTTGGTGAAAAATGCCGTATCTTTACGGATCACAAAAGTCTGAAGTATTTAATGACACAGAAAGAACTGAATTTGAGACAACGTAGGTGGTTGGAATTATTGAAAGATTATGATCTCGTTATTGATTACCATCCGGGAAAAGCTAATGTAGTGGTAGATGCCTTGAGCCGAAAATCCTTATTTGCCTTACAGGTGTTCAATACCCAGTTGTTTTTATATGATGATGGTTCAATCATAGTTGAGTTAAAAGTTAGTCTGACGTTTTTGGAACAGATCTCTGAAGCTCAGAAAAGTGATAGTAAGTTGCAAGCAAAGCGGATACAAAGTGAATCGACTCCTGACTCAGAATTTCAGGTCAGGACCGATGGTTGTTTATTATTTAGAGGCAGAGTATGTGTATCGAAAAGTTCAGAACTAGTACAGAAGATTTTGAATGAAGCTCATAATGGTAACATGTCTATCCATCCTGGAAGTAATAAGATGTAAAAAGATGTACTGATGGCCGGGAATGAAACGAGATATTTCTTAATTTGTATCGAAGTGTTTGATATGTTAACCTGTAAAGCCCAATTTTGGTGAAATCGGAACAATGGTCTCAAGACCATAAATTCGAGCCAAAAAATTAAAATTTATTTTTATTTTATTATATGGTCCATATTATGATAGACATGTCATGTGAAAATTTTGATAAGAAAAAAATATTTATTAAGTGTTTAATTACGAGAAGGACCAATCGCATAAAATGCAAAAGTTGGATTCTAGAATCTAGGAGGATCAAATAGCTATGGAATTCAAAAATTAAGGTCCTTATATGGTAATTAGACCATTACAGAAAGTATGTAGATATTTTGGTATGACTCATCCATGGAAAAATAAAAAAAAGACTAAGGACTAAATTGGAAAGATAAAAAGTTATTAAAAGACAATTTAATCAAATGAAAAAGAAAATAATTTCATATCATCTTCCCCAAAAATTTCTATTGAAACCCTAGGAGAGAGGAAGAAGACTTATCAAGCTTATTTAGGTAAGTAATCAAGCCCCATTTTTAGTAATTTTTATATTTTTGAAACCCAGATAGTCTAATCTATCTATTTGGGGGATTAATTTGAAAAGTTATCAAAGTATGAAATTTGGGTCATGGATGAATATGCTGGAAATATGAAATCTATGGTAGAAAAAGAAAGGTTATTGATAGATAAACAACTTTTACAAAGAAATTTTTGATGAAAACTTGATTTAGGGACTAAAATGAAAAAAATGATAAAACCCATGGAAAATTATAAAATTTGTGAAATGTATATGCTGTAAATGTAGTGCATAAATTTCGGTTAGGCTTGGAATAGGGAGTAAATTGCATAAATTTCATTTTCTGAGCCTAAGGATGAAATGAGAATTTATGGAAAAGTTAGGGGCCAAATGGTAATTTTGCCTAGGATAAAAATTGAGTCTACTTGAATATAAAATATGATAAATTGATGTCAAATTTACTCATATAGATCTGGATAGAACAAATTCAGAGCTAGAACGAGGAAAAGCGAAAAAAGTCGGATTAGTAGATTTTTCATGCACGAACAATTTGTCAAGGTAAGTTCATGTAACTAAACTGTATATGTTTTTATGCTTAAATTTAATGTTGTGTTTGTGAATTTTATAAATATCATATATGTATATGACGTTGAAAATATACCTGACAATGCCCGATTAACGAAAATACTCGATAAAGGATAAACGAGAAAAATGTATACTTTATGCTTGGAACGAATGTGGAATGTGATCATTTAAATTATATGAATGTTACAGATGTATGAAATAATTACATGTCGGGAAATGCTTGAAAATGTTAAATCTTATTGAATAAACGAATATCGATAGATATGTGATTTGTCGAAATGAATGAGGTCATACATTTGCTGCTGACGAGATGTAGCTCGGACGATTAATTCTACTGACCTCATTTATGAAAGGATTTCGCTTGGACGGGTAATCTTGATACAAATCCTCTCGAGCATATGTTATGAATTGGATTTAGGCTGGACGAGTAATTCAGATCAAGCTCTTTAGAGCATATGTAATAAAAAGAATTTAGCCTAGACTGGTAATCTTGTCGTATACATGTGTGGCTCGAGAGTGTACTCTTCGATATAGTACCCTATGGGTACCATTGGACATGAATTGATGGATCCTGATTCATACACCTCGAGTGTACTACCTATGTAAGTATTGATATTTCAGATAAATTGAACGAGTAAAAATCTTGATATGAAAAGATACGGATAAGAAATGAGTTATTACACGTATCCAGCTGAAATACACGTAAATGATGATACATGACATATGATAAATGAAAACATGAGATGATGATATTTTTACATGGACTTTATTTGATAAATATATGTTCATTCTTGATTATAGACTTGTACACCTTAAGTGTACTAATCAAGACCTTGATGCTCTGAATAACATGAGTAAAGTTCTGATATGAAATGATTTGAACTCAAAATGAACTATTTTGAAATTATACTTTAAATAATGAGATGAATTATGCATGTTGAATGAATACATGTTGTGGAACGCATATGTGCTTGGAAACTTGATTGTTGTTGATCCCATATATGTTTTGATGTTAATATGGAATACATGACTAACAAGGGCAATGAGAATGTGTGTAGGGCTTGAGATCAAACTTATTGATTATGCCTTACATAATTACCTCAAAATAGAATGAGTGGCAAGTTAAGTACCATGTTATACGAACTTACTAAGCATTTTATACTTACTTAGTTTTATTTCCCTATTTCAGAGTAAATCGGAAGCTCCTTGGATTGGAAGCTTGGCGGAGATCACTCACACTATCCATTGGCCCATGTCGGTACAATATGGTACAGCAATTATGGTTACAATGGCATGTATAGGATATGTTGGCCATATTGGCATGTAAATGTAAATGATGCTTGTAAACTAGCTATTAGAATGGCTAGTAATGGCATGTTTTGATATACCTGTAATGTCAAACTATGGTAGCCACATATAGGTTAAGTAATAGCCTCTGCTTTTAGACAGTTAGAAACCACATGAAAAGAATCTCTTGATACATTATCTAGAATTGACAACTATTGTTTTTGTGTTGAAATTTGACAACATTACTTGTTTGGTGAAAAATGTCATATATTCACCGATTATAAAAGTTTGAAGTACCTGATATTGCTAAAAGATTTGAATCTGAGATAGTGTATATGGTTTGAAACATTGAAAGATTATGATTTGATAATTGTATATCACTTGGAAAGAACAAATGTGGTTACAAATATTCTGAGTAGGAAATCTTTGTATACTTTGTAAGCCATGGATGCCAATTATGATTTTCTGATAATAGATTAATTTTAGCTGAGTATAGAGCTAAACTAATGTTTCTACGATAGAACAGTGAAACTCAGAAAAGTGATAATGATTTGTAAGTTAAACGGGGATAGAATGAAATAATTATTAAATCAAGAGATAGGGCCTGTGTACTGAAGAATTTGTAACTTTTACAGAAAATTTTACATGAATGATCATAGTAGTACTATGTTTGTTTATCTGGGGAATGATAAGATGCACAACGATTTAAAAAAAAAGATGTACTGGTAGCCCAAAATGAAAGGTGGTATTTTTGAATCTATATTCCAATGCTGGATGTATCAGCAAGATAGAGATGATACTTTCAAGATGGTTATAGTCAGTGAAAATATCAAAATGGAAATGAGACAAAGTTACCATAAATTTTATATCATGATTATCCTTGTCTATGAGAAAGAAAGATACTATTTGAGTACTTTTCGATTGTTTGGCGAAGCCTGCACATTCTATTCTAGAATGAGAGGATTTCACACTTGATAGATTGCTTGAATAATCTATTTTTGAGATTGTCAGATTATATGATGTGCTAGCTTCTGCTATGTCTGATAGAGGTCTATAGTTTAAATTCTGTTTCTGAAACAAGTTACAAGAAAATCTGGGTATACGGTTACATTTTAGTACCGTATTTCATTTTCAGACGGATGATCAACCTAAACATATGATTCAAAATTTGGAAGATGTACTTCGATTTTTGTACTTGAAGTTGAAGGTAACTGGGAAAAGTTTTCCCTCTGGTTGAATTTGCTTATTATAATAGTTAACAGTCAAGTATAAAATTGTACCGTATAAGGTTTTATATGGTCACAAGTGCAAAACTCCATAGTTTTGGACTGAGCTGAGCGAGAAAAGATATATGTTATAGGTTTGATTCTTTGAAACTGAAGATAGATGAAAATGATCTGTGACAGTTTAAAAGCAGTATTTAATTGTCAGAAGTCCGATGTGAATCTAAAAGGAAAAGAAATAGAGTTTCAGATTGGTGACAAAATATTTCTGAAAGTTTCACCATGGAAGAAAACTCTCAAGTTTGGTAGTAAAGTCAAATTAATTCTGTGGTTTAATGGATCATATGAGATCACTGAAAAGAATTAGACCTGTTGCATATTGATTGGTAATATTATTAGAGTTCTACTGAATTTACAATGTTTTATATGTATATGTGTTACTACAGTGTCAATCAGACCCGTCATCTATTATTTCTTTGATAGAGATTGAAATTCAGCTTGGCATGACTTACAGTGAATGACTGGTTGAAATGCTATCATGTGAAGTGGTAGAAACGAAAAATATAATGGTTTCTTTAGTAACATTTCTTTGACAATGATGTGATATAGAGAAAGCTATCTGGGAATTAGATGGAGACATGAGAAAATAATTTCTGAATCTCTTTAATGGTAAAATTTTCAAGGACAAAATTTCCTTAAGGGGGAGAGTTGTAACAGCCCAATTTCGGTGAAATCAGAGCAGTGGTCTCGGGACCACAAATCTAGCTAAAAATAAAATTTATTTTTATTTTATTATATGGTCCGTATTATGATAGACATGTAATGTGAAAATTTTGATGAGAAAATATTATCGATTAAGTGTTTAATTATAGGAAGGACCAAATTGCAAAAAATGCAAAAGTTGGATTATAGTAGCTAAAAGGATCAAATAGCTATGAAATTCAAAACATAATGTCCTTATATAGTAATTAGACCATTACAAAAAGTATGTAGATATTTTGGTATGACTCATCCATGGAAAAATAAAAAAAAAGGCTAAGGACTAAATTGGAAAGATGAAAAGTTCTTAAATGACAATTTAATTAAATGAAAAAGAAAACAATTTGATATCATTTTCCCAAAATATTTCTATGGAAACCCTAGGAGAGAGGAAGAAGACTTATCAAGCTTATTTGGGTAAGTAATCAAGCCCCGTTTTTAGTAATCTTTATATTTTTGAAACATGGATAGTCTAATCTATCTATTTGGGGGATTAATTTGAAAAATTATCAAAGCATGAAATTTGGGTCATGGATGAATATGCTCGAAATATGAAATTTATGGTAGAACATGAAAGGTTGTTGATAGATAAACAACTTTTACAAAGTAATTTTTGATGGAAACTTGATTTAGGAACTAAAATGAAAAAAGTGATAAAACCCATGGAAAATTCTAAAATTTGTGAAATGTATGCGCTTTAAATGTAGTATATAAATTTTGGTTAGGCTTGGAATAGGAAGTAAATTGCATAAATTTCATTTTCCGAGCCTAGGGACGAAATGGGAATTTATGGAAAAGTTACGGGCAAAATGGTAATTTTTCCTAGGATAAAAATTGAGTCCACTTGAATATAAAATATGACAAATTAATGTGAAATTTACTTGTATAGATCTGTATAGACCAAATTTGAAGCTAGAACGAGGAAAAGAGGAAAAAGTCGTATTAGTAAATTTTTCGTACATGAATAATTGTCAAGGTAAGTTCGTGTAACTAAATTGTATACGTTTTTATGCTTAAACTTAATGTCGATTTTATGAATTATATAATATCATATATGTATATGACGTTGAAAATATACCAAATAAAGCCCGATTAATGAAAATGCCCGATAAAGGATAAACGAGAAAAATGTACATTTTATGCTTGGAATGAATGTGGAATGTGATTCTTTTGAATTATATGAATGTTAAAGATATATGAAATAATTACATGTTGAGAAATGCTTGAAAATGTTAAATCTCATTGAATAAATGAATATCGATGGATATGTGATTTCTCGAAATGAATGAGGTCCTACATTTGTTGCTGATGGGATTTAGCGCAAACGAGTAATTCTATTGACCTTATTTATGAAAGGATTTAGCTCGAACGGGTAAACCTGATATAAATCCTCTTGAGCATATATTCTGAATTGGATTTAGGCCGGACGGGTAATCCATATCAAGCTCTTTAGAGCATATGTCATAAAAAGAATTTAGCCTGGACTGGTAATCCTGTCGTATACATGTATGGCTCGAGAGTGTACTCTCTGATATAGTACCCTATTGGTACCATTGGACGTGAATTGACGAATTCTAATTCGTACACCTCGAGTGTACTACCTGCGTAACCATCGATATTTCATATAAATTCAACGTGTAACACCCCAAACCCGGCCCAGACGTTATAGCCGAATCCGACGTGCCACATTGAAGTTAAAAACCCATGTTTCATTTTAGTGTTAAAAACCATCTTTTGTTACGCTAAAGTGAATGGAAGCTGGGCACCAGGTAGGTATCCACAACAGAGGAGGTGAGCCATGAAGGCTACTTAAGTACCAAGCTCTTCGATTGGATCCAATCCTAGACATGCCCACAACCATTACCACACTTTGGTTGTGATGAGTTGAAATTTCTTTGAGTAGTTATTATCTTTGTTAAATCAAATAATCGTGACGTCGTGTTATTTTAAAAACAAATATCGTTTTGAAAATGCGCCCTATTTCTATCCCATTTGCATTATTATCAACCAGTTTAAAGTTATTGGAGATAAAAATAATCCCCGAAAAAGAAACAAAGAAGAAAATTCAGTTAAACTGGCCTTATTACAACCCAAGATTAAATAGTAAATAAAATAAACTAAGGAAAACCAGTCACTTATTCCAAAGCCCAAAAGCGATCACCATGGCCACTCTGAATCCCCTCCGACTCCAAGTCACCCACGTCAAGGCCCACCTGCAAGGTTAAGGAAGGGGGCGAGTTTGGAAACTCAGTGTGTAAGAAAAACCTATCCAAAGCCCAAGTCAGCTCAAGCCCGTTAAGCCTAAGCCCATTCGATTATCAGATGGAGTACTGGGCAAAGCCCTTTTCGTCTGATGGCGGGCCTTAGCCCCTTTTCGAGATAACGGTATGGCCCATAGGCCCATTCCGCATAAAGCGATCATATTCATGTATGCAAGCCCAACCCAACCTATAACCAGCCGCTAACTCCACCCGAACCAGCCCTACACTCCATGTGGGAATAGCTCAACCCACCCACCCTACACTCCACTCCATTTGCAAGATTGCTGCTGTCCAGTTATCGAGAAATTGAGGCAAAGCCTCCAGTACGTAGACTGGCCACTTTCAGTACTTCCTCCATCAATATCCCAGTCCCATGCATCAGATAATAATAACATGGCATGTAGTAAATAACAACAGTCAAACATGCATTTCGGTCAACCTTAACCCTAGGGGTATTTCAGTAATTTCACTCCTAGGGGTAAATCTGTAAATTTTCCACGTATAAAGGTATTTCAAT
Organism: Gossypium longicalyx; assembly: GCA_025698465.1. Classification (NCBI taxonomy): domain Eukaryota; kingdom Viridiplantae; phylum Streptophyta; class Magnoliopsida; order Malvales; family Malvaceae; genus Gossypium; species Gossypium longicalyx. Next base: position 57,741,543 of record CM047002.1, on the reverse strand, counting down.
AATTTATCTATTTTAGGGTTTTCATGCATTTACCCACTTTTCACGTATTAACAAAAACATTTACCGAGGGTTCTTACCGAATTGGGCCAGCTAGCCCATTATCCTAATTTTGGCCCATTAAGCCCAAAAATATTAAAGGCACAGAAATCTTGCACTCTGCGTCTAAACACTATAGTTTACCAAAAACGTTAATCGATTTACCTCACGAGCATTCGCACACTCGCAAGTCCACAAAATATCGATTTTTCGGCATTTCGGCTTTTAGGCTTTTGCTGATCTAGACTAAGAAGGGGTGTCAGTTACACACCTGTTTTATGACGATTCGCTGACGAGATCCACGCATGAACTACCTACAATTATATTACTACCATGTTAATCTGACTACCGAAACGAACTACATAATAACTCCTTACCTTATTCGGCCATAACACCTTAGGCACTAGCAATCCTACCTTTGCCGAAGTTTGCGACTAGACTTAGATGCCGTTGCTCCACCCGTCCAAGCCCTTGATCAGCAGCCTCTAGATCACCTTACTAACAAGAGAAAACAGTTATCACAACCCCTGAGGGCGAGAAGTCCAAGTCGACAGCCTCCCTAACCTTTAGGGGTTTCAGCTTTTCTAAAATACGAAATAAAGACTAGATTGAATAGACTTACCACCGGTTCCTTCGGTCAATGATTCCAATTAATCTCTACTCAATTTTGATGCCGATCTAAGCCCTCAAATGATAACAAAAGTCGAGCCTTCAGTGATCTCAATATTCGGCTAAGTCCCTAAAAGTGTGGGGTTTTGGCTTTTCTTTGGGCTGTGTAAAGAAAGATGAAATAGGAGGGTTCTCACTGTGGTCTAGTTGACAGAAACTTAAGGTTTAGAGAACTAGAGAGTCAGTCAAGAATGATGAAAAGGATAAGAGAATTGGCTAGAAGAAATCGGCACAGAAGAAAGTATAGTTTTCAGGATTTCGGCTTTTTAAGGTAAATGGCTATGAAGGTTTTAGAAACATTTGAAGAAAAAGATGGAGATGCACAGGTGGATAGAGAGCTTCGGCTATAGAGGAAGAGAAGAAAAGAAAAAGTTGATAAAGAGAGGAGAAAAGAAAGAAGAGGAGAATGGTCAGGAAACGGCACAATTTTCCCCTAATGCCGAATTTATATTGGCACTTAACCTAGCCAAATTTTACCCCCCTAAAGCACCCCTTGGCCTGCCAACTCTTACTCCTCAAGAGTCCACCATTCGGCCAACACTACTCTCCCTAATCAGCTCCTAAATCCTCTCCTTTATCCCTTCCTTACTCAATCCCTTAAGCAATTTAAACACCTCTTGACAGACTTTCACTTCAGTTCCATTACTTACCTTTTCTGTGCATAAAAATTAATATCACTAATTTGCTTACCTTAAGACTCGAACCTTAGTTCTCCTTGGTCATCCACACGCCACCTCTAAAGCCCCCCAAGTGACGTTACAAGCCAGCTTACCACAGGCTTCCCTGTGTTTTATTTTACCCAATTATTACTTAAAAGCCCAACCAACCATAACCCCTTTTTCTTATGGAATTAAAATTAATTAAAACTACTGGGTTTTTAACCTAAGCTTGGGCCTTCTAGAGGCCCACTAACCTAAGTAAATCCACGCCAAGCAGACAGAACACTAAAAATTTAAAATTTGCCAACATTCACAGAATTCCCGAAAATTGGTACATTACAACTCTACCCCCTTAAAGAAATTTCTGCCTCGAAATTTACCTGATCCAAATAGTTGAGGGTATTGTTGACGCATAGTCTCTTCTGACTCCCAAGTAGCCTCTTCCCTTCCATGATTACGCCACAGCACTTTTACCAATGGAACCGACTTCCTTCTTAAAACTTTAAGCTCTCGATCTAACATTTGTATGGGTTCTTCTTCAAAGGTCAAATCAGTCTTTACTTCAATCTCCTCCATTGGAACAACATGTGAAGGATCCGATCAATATCGTCTTAACATAGACACATGAAAGATGTCATGGATTCTGTCCAACTCCAGTGGTAATTCTAACTGATACGCTACTGGCCCTACCCGTTTAAGAACCCGATAAGGCCCTATAAACCGCGGACTCAATTTGCCTTTCCTACCGAACCTCAAGATCTTCTTCCAAGGTGAAACCTTCAAGAAAACCATGTCCCCAACAGCGAACTCAATCTCTTTGCGCTTTAGATCCGCATACGACTTCTGTCTATCAGATGCCTCCTTTAAGCGATCTCTTATCAACCTAACCTTACTTTCAGTATCTGCCACCAACTCCGGTCCAAGCACTTGTCGTTCACTCAACTCTGTCCAACACGTAGGTGTACGACATCTCCACCCATAAAGTGCCTCATATGGAGCCATCCGAATACTTGTTTGGTAGCTGTTGTTGTATGCAAACTCCGCCAATGGCAAGTAGTCCTCCCAACTACCACGAAAATCGATAATACAACCTCTTAACATATCCTCCAAAATTTGAATAACCCTTTACGATTGTCCATCCATGCATGGGATGAAAGGCGATCTCGAAATCCAATCATGTACCCAATGCCTCTTGCAACTTCTACCAGAATCGAGATGTAAACCTAGGGTCTCGATCAGAAATAATCGACACTGGCACTCCATGTAGTCGCACTATCTCCGCCACATACAACTTGGCCAACTTTTGCAGTGAATAATCAGTACAAACAGGTATGAAATGGGAAAATTTCGTTAACCTATCCACAACTACCCACACAGAATCTTTCTTGGTGGGTGTCAAAGGTAGCCCACTCACAAAGTCCATAGTTACTCTCTCCCACTTCCATAGTGGAATTTTCACCGGTTGCAGTAATCCAGAAGGCAATTGGTGCTCGGCTTTAACTTGTTAGCACGTTAGAGATTTCCCAACAAATTCAATCACCTCTCGTTTCAGTCCAGGCCACCAGTACACCTCTCGCAGATCTCGATATAACTTATTCCCTCCAGGATGCATGGCACAAGGTCCACCATGAGCCTCTTTTAAAATCAATCGCCTCAATTCAGGGTCTTTTGGAATACAAACTCTTCTATGAAAGCATAGAACTCCGTCAGTGTTCAGTCCAAATTCCTCATTCTCACCATTCACAACTTGTCGAAACCGAAGAACTAACGAATCATCCTTCAACTGTTTTTCTTTAATCTGCTCAGTCCAAGTAGGCCTCACTTGTAACTCTGCCAACAGACTTCCATCGTTGAATAGACTCAAACGTGCAAACAAGGCTCTCAAATCAGTAACAACCCTTCGACTTAATGCATCAGCCACCACGTTAGCCTTACCTGGGTGGTACTCAATCGAACAGTCATAATCCTTAGCAACTCAATCCATCTCCTTTGCCTAAGGTTTAGCTCCTTCTGAGTCAAAAAATACTTAAGACTCTTATGGTCCATGTAAATAGTACACCTTTCTCCATATAAGTAATGCCTCCAAATCTTAAGTGCAAAGATCACTGCTGCCAACTCCAAATCATGAGTAGGATAGTTTTCTTCATGAGGCTTAAGCTGTCGCGAAGCATAAGCGACCACCCTACCCTCTTGCATCAGTACACATCCTAACCCTACATACGACACATCGCTGTACACAGTGAAGTCCTTCCCAGACTCCAGTTGAATCAACATTGGCGCTTCAGTCAGAACCTTTTTCAGATGGTTGAAAGCTTTTTGCTGCTTCTCAGTCCAGATAAATGCTACCCTTTTCCTTAACAATTTCGTCAATGGTGCAGCAATCAGAGAAAATCCTTTTACGAACCTTCGTAATAGCTTGCCAAACCCAGAAAACTCTAAATTTTTTATACTGACTTTGGTGGTTTCCATTCCAAACTGCCTCAGTTTTCCGTGGATCCACCCTAATTCCTTCAACAGAAACCACATGACCTAGAAAAGTCACTTCACGCAACCAGAATTCACACTTACTAAACTTCGCATATAGTTGTTTCTCTCTCAGCACTTGCAGCACAATACGTAGATGCTCCTCATGTTTCTCCTTGGTTTTCGAACATACCAGAATATCATCGATGAAAACTACTACGAATCGGTCCAAGTAAGGTTGGAATACCCGATTTATCAGATCCATGAAAGCGGCAGGTGCGTTCGTCAGCCCAAACGGCATAACCAGGAACTCATAATTACCATATCGAGTTCTGAATGCTGTCTTATGAATATCCACCTCCTTTACCCTTAGCTGATGGTATCCAGATCGAAGGTCAATCTTGGAAAATATCGAAGCTCCTCTCAGTTGGTCAAATAAATCATCAATTCTTGGCAGTGGGTACTTGTTCTTTATCGTCACTTTGTTCAACTGGTGGTAATCGATGCACATGCGCATTGTCCTGTCCTTTTTCTTCACAAACAGGACTGGTGCTCCCCATGGAGACACACTAGATCTAATGAAACCTCTATCCAACAACTCTTGGATTTGAGCTTTCAGTTCCACTAACTCCTTCGATGCCATCCTATAGGGTGCAATGGATACTGGAGCTGTTCCAGGCAGCAAATCAATTCCAAACTCAACTTTCCAATTCGGAGGTAATCTAGGAAGCTCCTCTAGGAAAACATCTCGAAATTCCCTAACAGTCCTGACGGTATCCACAGTCAGATCCCCAGTTTCAACTTGATTTACAAAAGCCAAGTACGCCTCACATCCCTTACGCATTAGTTTCTCAGCTCTTAAAGCCGATACCACATTGAACAAGTAATCTCTTCGTTCCCCAATAATCATTACCTCTTCATCCTCAGTAGTTCTTAACACCATCTTCTTAGCTGCACAATCCAGCGTTGCCCTATGCTTAACCAGCCAATCCATCCCTAAGATCAAATCGAATTCTCCGAACGGAAACTCCATCAAGTCTCCACAGAAAATCCTACCTTGGGTCTCTAAAGGCACCTCCCTGAAGAGTTTCTCTACTTTAACTAAGTGACCTAAAGGACTTATCACAGTTACCCTACACACAGTCTCCTCAAAGTGAACACCCAATGCCCCAGAAATGACATATGCAATATACGAATGAGTTGACCCCACATCTATCAGAGCAATATAAGGGATACCAGAGATAAAAAAGCGTACAAGTTATGACATCAAAAGGTCACCCTCCTCACGGCGACGGCGAGCAAAGATATACCAAAGCTAGCTGACGAGCCTCGGTGATAATAGATACCCTACCGGTGCCCCACGTCCACGACCATTACCACTGCGGCCTTGGCCACGACCTCTCTGCGACGACGGTCCACCTCGCGCCGGTTGGACAGGTTGCACAGCCCCTTGTTCAACCACTTGAGCCTGAGCTGGCCTCCTAGGATAATCCCTGATCCTATGTTCCTTTGATCACAATGAAGACAAACCCCAGAACGCTTCCAGCATTCCCCCAGATGCATTCTACCACAATCTCCACAAGCTTGTGGTATAATTGTGTTCACTGGAACCGTTCGAACTTGTTCCTCCATCCTAGCTCTCTTAACATTTCGGTTCGCAGCACCAGCTGGTCCAGTATCCCTCCTGAACCAGGTTTCGATCCCTGTCGCGGTTATTTCATTCGGCTTGCTTCACCTCTTCAGCTATCTTAGCCTTCTCTACTAGTGCAGCAAAATCGCGCTCTCTCTGCGGAGCTATGAGCACCCTTAGCTCATCCCTGAGGCCATCTTCAAAGCGAACACTGCGCTCATATTCGGTGGAGACAATGCCACTAGCGTATCGGCTCAATCGCAAAAACTCTGCCTCATATTCAGCTGGGGTACCCTCTCTCACAGTGATCCACTACTGATATGCCTCGTCCTGCAGTGATGACACTGCCTCTTTTAACTTCTGCTCTACTGAGCAATCTAGGTCATCCATAATCCGCTTCGTGGCTTCCAGTCAGTACTCCGCCACATTTGGGGCTACTCCAAATATACCCCTAAAAACCTCCGCTCCGTTGGCCTGGAGTCGCTCCGAAATGGACCCCCTATTCATGGGCCCGACATTAGCTCCAACCACCCTTTCCAAAACTCTTAACATGGCCTGGGACAGAGCGTCGTCCCCTGCGGCCTGATCATACGGCTCATTTTCACCCACCGGTGGTCGTGCTACTCCAGCGGGTATGTGTTCAGAAGATAAAGATCCAACTTGAGTACTATCTCGGCCTCGACCACGGCCTCTTCCCCGAGTAGCTCTCGTACTCATTTCAGTTTATCTGATTACAAATTTTATGATATTAGTATAATGTTCAATTGTTTATTACAAGATGTATTATGGAAATATAGTAGTTCAAGGATTGTTTTCGTAATGTCGTAGCCTAGCTACAGTCTCATTTCTACCATTTTACAGCTCTACCCTATCTAAAGTATCATAGTAGGGTCTCAGTTCTATTCATAGCATTATATCATTATCACATAACGTAAAAAGAGTATACTTACAGACTTGGTGCCAGGGATTCAGTGCGCCATCTCTTTCTCCAATCCATTTAAAACTCAAAAACCAAGTTTTTGACCACAAAAAAATAGAAATTTAAAAATTTTGATTTGAAGCACCCTTATTTTGAAACTCTTGATTTTAGTCCCTTTAAAAAAAAAACAGAAAAAAGAAAGAAAGGAAAAAAGAAAAACATGAACCATTTTATCATGTATACCTTGTAAAACATCTTTGAAAAGAACTTCCCAATACCATTTCCAAAAATACCCTTCTTAGGCCTAAGTTTTTGAAAAGATTTTCGGACCTAATCCACAGCCGATTTGTTGTAACTTGGCTCTGATACCAATAAATGTAACACCCCAAACTCGGCCCAGACGTTATGGCCGAATCTGACATGCCACATTGAAGTTAAAAACCCATGTTTCATTTTAGTGTTAAAAACCATCTTTTGTTATGCTAAAGTGAATGGAAGCTGGGCAGCAGGTAGGTATCCACAACAGAGGAAGTGAACCATGAAGGTTGCTTAAGTACCAAGCTCTTCGATTGGATCCAATCCTAGACATGCCCACAACCATTGCCACACTTTGGTTGTGACGAGTTGAAATTTCTTTGAGTAGTTATTATCTTTGTTAAATCGAATAATCATGACGTCGTGTTATTTTAAAAACAAATATCGTTTTGAAAATGCGCCCTATGTCTATCCCATTTGCATTATTATCAACCAGTTTAAAGTTATTGGAAATAAAAATAATCCCCGAAAAAAAACAAAGAAGAAAATTCAGTTAAACTGGCCTTATTACAACCCAAGATTAAATAGTAAATAAAATAAACTAAGGAAAATCAGTCACTTATTTCAAAGCCCAAAAGCGATCACCATGGCCACTTTGAATCCCCTCCGGCTTCAAGTCACCCACGTCAAGGCCCACCTGCAAGGTTAAGGAATGGGGTGAGTTTGGAAACTCAGTGTGTAAGAAAAATCCATCCAAAGCCCAAGTCAGCTTAAGCCCGTTGAGCCTAAGCCCATTCGATTAACGATGGATGCTGGGCGAAGCCCTTTTCGTAATCATCTGATGGCGGGCCTTAGCCCCTTTTCGGATAACAAGATGGCCCATAGGCCCATTCCAGAATAGAGCAGTCATATTCATGTATGCAAGCCCAACCCAGCCTATAACCAACCGCTAACTCCACCCGAACCAGCCCTACACTCCATGTAGGGAATAGCTTAACCCACCCAGCCCTACACTCCACGATTGCGGCATTGCGCTTCATTATCGATAAATTGAGGCAAAGCCTCCAGTACGTGGACAGGCCACTTTTAGTACTTCCTCTATCAATATCCCAGTCCCATGCATCAGATAATAATAACATGGCATGCAGTAAATAACAACAGTCAAACATGCATTTCGGTCCACCTTAACCCTAGGGGTATTTCAGTAATTCCACTCCAAGGGGTAAATCTGTAAATTTTCCACCTATAAAGGTATTTCAATAATTTATCTATAGTTCAAAAGCATTTCTCAGTAGGACAAAGAGTTTTGCTTTATAACTCCATATTAAAGCTATTCCCAGGTAAGCTTCGATTTCGGTGGCAAGGACCTTTTATTGTGACTGAAGTATTTACGCATGGCGCAGTTGAAATAGAGAGTGAAGAATCAGGAAAGCGGTTCACAGTCAATGGTCAACGGCTGAAGCCATTTTATGAGAATTTCCAGGCCCACATGGTCGAGAAAATTCAGTTAGAACCACCATAAAACCGTTCAAGGCGTCGAGCTAACGACGTTAAACAAGCGCTTGTTGGGAGGCAACCCAATCTTTCTTTTTTTTTAATTATTTTCCTTTCTTTTCTTTTATTATTTTTTATTTTATTTTTATTTTATTTTATTTTAGTTAAATATTAATAAATTTCTCTTCTTCCATCTAGGTGAAATGGAGCGAAAATACGAAGAAAAAAAAGACAGAAAGTGTGCACCAAAACAACCCTATCCATGGTACCAAACAGTTTTATTCCAGCCCAAAATGCCATATCCCTGCTGCCAAACAGTTCTATTCCAGCCAGAATGTCATATCTCTGCAGCCAAACAGTTCTATTTCAGGCTTAGAATCCCCAAAACCTGCAGCTAAACACCCATCTTCAGCAAATAAAACCCCCAAACCTTACATTTTTTTCCTCAAATTTCTCCATAACCGCCGACTCCTTTCTCCTCCACCACCCACCGCCGATTTCTTAGCCACCATGGTGAGAACCCGAAGTCGAACCAACATTGCACACGTCACCCACCCCGTCTCCACCTCTTGCCCCTTCGCCATCTTCTTCTCCACCGTGTGCGCCAACCGACGGTAACTACATGGGGAATTTTTCTAAACTTTTTTTTCTCCACCTATTTGTTTTCCTTTTACTTTCACATCGAGGACTATGTGTTTTAAGTGGGGGGAAGGCATTCTTCGTTGTTACTGTTATTATCTGCTGTTTTTGCTGTCATATTGTTGTTGCTGTTGTTTTGTGCTCGTTTCTGCCCATTTATTTTAAGAATATCCCGCCGCTTTTCATGCCCAAGATTTTACCAGGAATTGCCTACTGTTTGACCTACAAGCATGATTCTTACCTTCTAAGGAAGTTATGATTTTTCCCATAATTGATGCCATCTCCGCTGGCCCATTATCCCAATTTTGGCCCATTAAGCCCAAAAATATTGAAGGCACAGAAATCTTGCACTCTGCAGTCTCAACACTGTAGTTTACCAAAAATGTTAATCGATTTACCTCACGAGCATTCGCACACTCGCAAGTCCAAAAAATACCGATTTTTTGACATTTCAACTTTTCGGCTTTTGCCAATCTAGACTAAGAAGGGGTGTCAGTTACACACCTGTTTTATGACGATTCGCTGACGAGATCCACGCATGAACTACCTACAATTATATTACTACCACGTTAATCTGACTACCGAAACGAACTACATAATAACTCCTTACCTGATTCGGCCATAACACCTTAAGCACTAGCAATCCTACCTTTGTCGGAGTTTGCGACTAGACTTAGATCCCGTTGCTCCACCCGTCCAAGCCCTTGATCAGCAGCCTCTAGATCACCTTGCTAACAAGACAAAACAGTTATCACATCCCCTTAGGGCTACAAGTCCAAGTCGATAGCCTCCCTAACCTTTAGGGGTTTCGGCTTTTTTAAAATACGAAATAAAGACTAGATTGAAAAGACTTACCACCGGTTCCTTCGATCAATGATTCCAATTAATCTCTACTCAATTTTGATGTCGATATAAGCCCTCAAATGATAACAAAAGTCGAGCCTTCAGTGATCTCAATATTCGGCTAAGTCCCTAAAAGTGTGGGGTTTTCGGCTTTTGCTGGAACTGTGTAAAGAAAGATGAAATAGGAGGGTTTTGCCATGGTCTAGTCTATAGAAACTTAAGGTTTAGAGAACTAGAGAGTCGGTCAAGAACAATGCAAAAGGATAAGAGAATTGGCTAGAAGAAATCGACATAGAAGAAAGTATAGTTTTCGGGATTTCGACTTTTTAAGGCAAATGGCTATGAAGGTTTTAGAAACGTCTGAAGAAAAAGTTGGAGATGCACAGGTGGATAGAGAGATTCAGCTATAGAGAAAGAGAAGAAAAAGAAAAAGTTGATGAAGAGAGGAGAAAAGAAAGAAGAGGAGAATGGTCAGGAAACGGCACAATTTTCCCCTAATGCCAAATTTATACTGGCACTTAACCTAGCCGAATTTTGCCCCCCTAAAGCACCCCTTGGCCGGCCAACTCTTGCTTCTCAAGAGTCCACCATTCAGCCAACACTACTCTCCCTAATCAGCTCCTAAATCCTCTCCTTTATCCCCTCCTTACTCAATCCCTTAAGCAATTTAAACTCCTCCCGATGCACTTTCACTTGGTTCCATTACTTACCTTTTCTGTGCATAAAAATTAATATCACTAATTTGCTTACCTTGCGACTTGAACTTTAGTTCTCCTTAGTCATCCACACGCCACCTCTAAAGCCCCCCAAGTGACGTCACAAGCCAGCTTACCACAGGCTTCCCTGTGTTTTATTTTACCCAATTAATACTTAAAAGCCCAACCAACCAGAACCCCTTTTTCTTATGGAATTAAAATTAATTAAAACTACCGGGTTGTTAACCTAAGCTTGGGCCTTCTAGAGGCCCACTAACCTATGTAAATCCACGCCAAGTAGACAGAACACCAAAAATTTAAAATTTACTAACATTCATAGAATTCCCGAAAATTGGTGCGTTACACAACGAGTAAAAATCTTGATACGAAAAGATACGAATATGAAATGAGTTATTACACATATCCGATTGAGATACACGTAAATGATGATACATGACATATGATAAATGAAAACATGAGATGATGATATTTGTACATGGACTTTATTTAATAAATATATGTTCATTCTTGATTATAGACTTGTACACCTCGAGTGTACTAATCGTGACCTTGATGTTCTGAGTAACATGAGTAAATTTTTGAGTGTACTAGGGTTCGGCCATAGTAAAGCTCAATCAAGGTATGTAACTAGCTCGGTTTTTGATAATTTTTACGTTTTTGAGATTATTGATAAGTTATCTACAAGACCCATGCTTGAATTTTTGATTTTGGTGAATATTTTGAGTTATGCCATTACTGAAAGCTTGTGTTGTTTGTTGTTTGATGATGAAATATGAAAGATATGTTTTGGATTAACATGTTTTGTATTGGAGTTTTTGATGATTTTGGGTAATTAGGACTAAATTGCAAAAATAATAAATTGAGGGACTAAAATGTGAAATAAATGAAATATATGAACTCATATGAACACTAGGAACAGTCAGCCTAACATGGGTATATCCAAATTTTGAATATTTTGTGTTTTGTGAAATAAGGACTAAATTGTAAAAAATATGAAATGTTAGGGGCAAAAGTGTAATTTTTTCATTTATGTTTTTTGGACTAAATTGAATGAAAATGTGTTTGAATGAGTTTAATTTGAATATGTTTATATCAAGAACCAAAGAATTTGGATTTGGATTGGGGGAAAACTAAAGTTGTCGACTAGTCGTCCTGTTCGTTTTTCATCGTCTGAGGTAAGTTTATAAGCAAATAGACGTACTTAATTTTAATTAAATGTGAATTATATATGCTGAATTGAAATATGTAAATATATATATGTATTATCCGAATGTGAATAAGCTTGGCAGAAATATTTATGAATTCGTTTCGACCGAGTTACGATGTTAGAAAGCCCCGTATGAACCTTAGGAATAGCTAGGATACATATGTCATGACATAGGATTCCAATATGTAATGTGTGAGTAAGACCATGGCATCGATATATGTATGCGAGTAAGACCATGTTTTATATGTTGGCATCGATATGTGACTCCGATATATGTGTGCGAGTAAGACACTGTCTGGGACAGTGGCATCGATATGTGATTACATATAAGACCATGTTTGGGACGTTCGCATTGTATGATATATGTGATTATCCAAGTGTCTTATCCATTCTAAATGGTTCATCAGGTAATGTTAAGTTGTGATCGAATGTGTAAAATGAGCTAAAATGACCAGGTATGAATTACCTTATTACCTACTTGAAGTAAGGTAAGTAAGTTATTTAATATTTGTTGCAAATCACGTATGATGTAAGTGAAGAATGTATATGAATATGGAATGTATATTTGGCCTTGTGAATAAATAATATGAATATTTTTTAAATGATTCTTGAATATGAGTATACAAGATTATGTATATTCAGCCATATAATAAGTGTATGTATATGATGTTATATTTTGATTCATGAGCTTGTGTATATAAATGTAAGTTTACTTGGTTATAATATGACATTTTGGGCTTTGAAATTTTAATGGTGTTTTGTTAATATAGTTATTTGAGCATTCGGCCAAGGTAACTTTTGTGTATGAAAGTATATATTATTTATGAAATGGTAAGTTTGAGTTTATATGTGATAATGATATTATAGTTGGTTTAGCTTATTCGAGATGACTATATCATTGAGTTATTTATTTGCTTATGACTTACTAAGCTATGATAGCTTACTCTATGTGTTCATGTCTACCTCTGTTTTATAGATTTTGGATTCAAGTTATGAGCTCTGGGATCGTCAGCAAAGTCTATCACACTATCGACTGCCTTTAGTATTTTATAAGTTGAATTTTCGAACTTATATCATGTATAGGCTAGATTATAGTAGAAATGTTGGATTTTGGTTTTTGTATAATTTAAGCCATACGAAAATGGCTCAACTTCTATGCTTGAGTTCGGTTTTGGTTAAATTATGATTTAAGTTCATTTTGGTTATTATGCTATGTGCCATGGATGATTAGAATTTTTTATATGTGTTTGTATATTAAGGTTGGTTGATGATTTCGGATGTGGTATGAATGAATCGGCTATGATATATATATAACCGAATGAATTATGGTTATTATGCTACCTTTGGTTAAGATGATTAAATTATGTTTTATATGTGCTAGTAATGATTTGAAATGAGTTAATAAGTATTTTTGAATAAATGTTGATATGAGATATTGAACATATTTGATTAATATTTTGGCATTTATATTTATATTTATGTGAATTATGGTTGATTATAATGCTAACGGTTGTATATATACTTGGTCTTGGTTTGAGCTTATATTGAGTGTGTATCCAAGGTATATGATGAAGTTTGTTTATGTGTCTCAGCCATATGATATATAATGGTTGTTAAATGAACTAAGGTATTGTTGGAACGCCGACACCCCCATGGCACAGCAGAAAAAATATATATTTCGGTGATCCAAACCATGGATCCATGTGCGAGGAACGAATCGAGGTGAAAAAGGATTCAAAATTACCAAAACTTTAATCTAAGTAGACAGTGAAGCCTCGGCAATGAGAATATTGTTTTGCTTTCGAATCCAAGCCGCAATCTTTATGATCCCGACTTCTACATAATCCACCCAATTGAAAATGAATGGAAGAAGTCCCCAAAACTATTTTCAGAGATATTTTGCTTAACGGCTGCTAGACCTAGTAGCAAAGCTTTGGGTTTGTATATATATATTCACTTTTTAGGGATTTTTTCCCCTTTATATATATATAACTCCCCTTATAATTGGTATGTATATAACGAATTCTTAATTTATTAAATTTTAATCCGAACATAATAATCATAATTAAAATAAATAAATATAATAATGTTTTAACTGAAAATTATAATTACATTAATTATAATAAAAATTTCGGTAAACTATATTTATTTAAATTTATATACGAACCAAATTCATATATTAATAGAATTATGTTCTCCTTATGTGTACAACATCCTTGTACATATAATATGTTCGATATTTGATTGCCCAATTAAATGAATTCTATAATTAATTTAATTCATGTGACAACCAAACACAATACCAACTATGTTTTATTCCGTTCATTTCAACCATTAGGGTGTGACCCTGTAGGTTCTTGTAACGTTAGCAGTAATACTAGAACGGTTCTAATGTTACAAATAATGAATGGCATCTAGCAATACATCATTGCTACCTAAGTTACAAGAAGTCATGATTCGACATAACCTTTTGTGATTAACCTTTCATGCATTAATTCTTAAGTCCTTTATCTCTGGAATGGACACAAGTCATGGAATAGTCACACTTGCATAGTCCATCCCATGTTTCTTGATTCCTTGAGTAGACTATGATACACAAGTAAGTATGACATCTCATATCAACTTATTTGAGCATGGTCATGCATTTCTAGTCTCACTTAATCAAGTGGCCTGAGATATTACTCCCATTATGTAGGAGGGACTTATCCTATATTGATCAACCATATCCCTCTACATAGATTGTGGTATATCCAATATCAGCCTTTATAAAATAACCACATTCTGATTACGTTTGATCAGTATCAAAATATACAGCTCACGATGTTGGGATAATGATGATCTCAAGTCTAAGGATCATATACATATTAATTACTATGAGTAATGTTGTGACAATTACATAATAATCCAAGAAACATACTCAAAACGGGTCAGTCCAACATGTTGTTCTCTAACACACATATTCATGCATTGATTCTGACTCTCCATATCAATGACAACTCTTTATCATCAATCAACTACATGTTAGTCTTAATGCATTATTGTTGTCCTAGTCAACAATAATACTTGACTAAGGACCTTTTAAGAATAATCATATTATTCTCTGGACATTATTATAAAATAGTTTATTTATACACACAGAAAAGAAACTGAAATAATAATGGCAACGCCTTATATTAATAAACATGGTAAATCAAGTATGTTATTACAACCATATCATGATTGATCTTTGGGCGTACTCTTACAGGTATATCATATATTAGTTAGGTAACAATCAAGATAAATGCATGGGGTATATTCGGTGTTCCCTTATGGTTTATAATAATGATATGTATAATTCATGATTTGTTTGTTATGGTAAGTTTGACATATTGGAATTTAGACTTATAATTGGAAAGTGGGTCGATGGTAAAAGATATGTGCTAATTTATTCGGTTATGCTTTGTTAGTTGAACTTAAATATATACATACATGTGTAACACCCCGAATTTTGGGCCTAGAAGTATTAGGTCTTGAGCATGGGAACTCTTAGGAGGTAGCACATAAATGTTTAATTGTGTAAGAAGGTGATACAAAATATCTGTCTGTTTCAGTGGTTAAGTGTTCTAGGAAGTGCCTGAGAAGTCTTAGGTTCAAGTCTGAGCAAGTACAAAAAGTTTTGTTTTTAATGGATAAACCACTGTCTCTAGTCAATAGGCTTTTAATATATGTGGGTATTTTATGACATAAAGGGCCTGCTGCTCAAGGGGGTAAGTGGCGTGTTACCTATGCCAAAGGACTGAGGTTTAAATCCTAGTGAGGGCAGTGGAATGTTTTATTTTGCTGCACTTGTCGTGTAGGTAGTAGAGGTCGATTGAAACACTGTTGAGTGGAGTGGAGATTGAACTGGTCATGTAGGGATTTTAGGAGGGATTTTGGGAGGAAATTGTGGGGAATTAAAGGGAGAGGTAGAGTTGTGTCGAAATTGAACTATGGGCACACAAGAATTCGGCTTTGGGTGTTCCCTCTCTTTATTTTCAGTACCTATCAATTGTTTTGGGGTTCCTTTCACTCTTGGATTTGGGTGGTCGAATATTGCTTCTCTCTGCCTCTCTGTATTACGGTTTTGGGCATTTCCTCTTGTAGCATTGCTTGTTCTCTACTCCTCTCTCTTTTCTTCTTGCACTTTGCTCTTTTCCCCTACCCTTCGGTCAAACACTTTTCAGTTGTTTGTTGTTCTCCTTGGCCAAATGTTCCCTCTACTCCTCTCTCTCAAATTCTTCGGCTTTTAACTCCCAGTGCTTGTCCTATTCTCTTCTTATCTTCCCTCTCTCTCAATCATAATACTTGGCCAAATACTCCTACCTCTCTTACCCTCACTGTTCCGATTTTTCGTTCATTGCTATCCGTCGTTTCTGTAGTCATTCTATTCACCGGTTTTGCATTGGTAAGTCTGGCGATCAATTTAAGTACACACAGTTATTCTCTCTTCTCTGCTTCTTCTGCCGTGTTAACAGTTTCCATCTAATATATTCTTGGCTACCGATATTTGTTAGGGGCGATCTGTGCTAAGCCTTTGCTTCTGTCGCATAGGGTGTTCGTTGTGGAGATAAATAGATTATAGATTACTTCCCCTCTCTGTAATCTGTTTTACGTTTTCGGTAAGTGGTTTACACTGGGTTCAAATGGTTGTGCTAACAATATGATCAAGGTTAATATATTTGGTTGATATGCAGATAATAACCGAAGAAGGGGGAAGATCATTCTTGATCAACGGTTTAGGTATGTAGAGGCTTGGGGGTTTGAAACAAGGTATGTGAGAATTGATCTTTGGATAAGTATTATGGAAAGGAGTAGTATTAATTTGATTACCTTGTCACTAATGGAATGTTTGTGGATTGGATCAAGGTTTGGAATGCTCAAGGGACTACGTGAATGTTTCTGTAAATAGGTGTGTAAAACACTACCCGTACTCGTAAATCGGCAAAAGCCGAAATAAGTGACCGACAACACTACATGAGTGTGAGCTTGCTCATGCGGTAAACCGAGCGCTTAAACATGGGTGTAAGATAGTTGAGGTCAGCCATGAGCGATTTCATGGGCCGAGGACGATTTGGGCCATATTGGGCCAAAATGGGTCGTGTGGGCCCTACACGGGTAAACCACATGGACATGTGGAGAATATTGGACCAGGCTGTGTAATCCACACGGCCAAGGCCATTTCTGGGCTAAGTGGGCCATTTGCATTGTTTGACTGTTAAGGTTGCACAGGTCGCCCGAGACAATTGTGGACCTACTATTGGGTCGGTAAGTATACTAGACCCCAAATTAACAAATGACTGTTTTGCCCTTATATGGAAAATTACTGTTTTGCCCTTATATGGTAAAATGATTGTTTTGCCCTTATATGGTAAAATGATTGTTTTGCCCTTATGTAGTGAAATGACTGTTTTGCCCTTATCTAGTGAAATGACTATTTTGCCCTTATGTAGTGAAGTGATTGTTTTGCCCTCATGTGGTAAGATGACTGTTTTGCCCTTATATGGTAAAATAACTATTTTGCCCTTATATGGTAAAATGACTATCTTGCCCTTATATGGTAAAATGACTCTCTTGCCCTTATATGGTAAAATGACTATTTTGCCCTTATGTGGTCTGATGACTGATTTGCCCCTATGTGAGGTATTTATATATATGTACATGTATGACTGTATTTCAGCATGTTGTTTAAACTGTAATGGATACATGTATGATTCTGTGATATGACATGACATGACATGACTGTATGATGCATTGCATGGGGATGGGTTTATTATGATTGGAGGAAGTGTACTATACTGGCAGCTCTGCTACAAATCATTGATGGCTCTAAGCCTATTATACTGGCAGCTCTGCTGCAAATACTGTTTAGTGCCACAACCGGTACTATTTTGGAGTGTAGGGATGGGTGGGTTGATTTTATCCCCACATGGGCTGTAGGACTAGATAGAGTAGAGTGTAGAGGCTAGTTGGGTAGGAATTGAATACGTTTTAAATCATTATCGCACCGACATCATTATTCGCACCGATTCTCGCTGCTATATTGATATCATTCTCGTATTTGGCTAAGGCCCTAATTGAAATTGAACTGTTACTAATACGGGTTTAGGCCCAGACTGTATTTGCTTACTGCATGATTGACTGTATGTTTATTAAGGGATTACACACTGAGTTTTCGTAAACTCACCCTTCTGCTTTTCTGTGCAGGTAACCCTTAGGCGGAGCGGTGCTGCAAGGGACTCGAAGGTGGCCACACAACCTCAGTTACTATCATATTTGCTTTATATTTATAAGTAATTTTATTTTGGGTATTTTGACTGTAATAAGGCCTCTATAAATTTTTAATCCTTAATTTGGGCTTTTAATTATTTTGATTTATAATTGCTAGTGATAGGAAAACTTGAGTTTTCAAAAGAAACAATGTTTTTACAAAGTAAACGCAAGTACGCAACTGTTTTAAAAAGCTTCCGTTATAAAATGATATTTTTGGAATGAATAACAATTTTAAAGTAAATACTTTGGGATAGTGACACAAGTTTTGAAATGAATGACAAATCTCAGAATCTCTATTAGAAGCACACGAAGAGATTAAATATAGAATGGGTTTTTCAACGATATCTCGCTTAACGAAAAACATTTCAATGTGACATCGCCAGATTCGGCCATAACGTCTAGGCCGGGTTTGGGGTGTTACAACATGAATATGCTTAGACATTATATGTGAAATGTTTAGTGTTGTACTTATGAAATGGACGTGATGATGTATGATTTAACTAACTAAAGTAGGTGCATATAAATTGTAAGTTGATATATTATTTCTTATAATAATCATTGGAATGCTATAAATAATAAGATTGCATTTATGATTTGAATATGAAATGAAATAAGATGATTTACTTGTAATGAAAGTCCTTTCAGAATTGTCTTATGATCGGTAATGCCTTGTAACCCCAATCCGCCAACAGATATGGGTTAAGGGTGTTACAATTTGCATATCGACTTACCTCATACTTATTCGAATGAATAAAATCAGCTAATCAACGACTTTTGACTTTCCCCGATCTAATTCTGTTTTCTTTGGTTCTTGATCTATATAAATTCAAATTTAACTCTTTTATTCAACAAATCATTCAATTCAATCCATATACACATATTTATGGAATTTTAGAAATTAGCCCTCATATTTTTACATTTTAACATTTTAGTCCCAGTACACCCCTAACCCACATTCATCGCCGAAAAAGGGTTACAAGGTATTCCCGACCAAAATATAACTCAGATCAACATCGATTATTAAATATCTAATAAAAATTCGTAATAAATAATTGCCATACTACGATTCAATGTTACAAATAATCCCAAGGTTTTATATGCAACAATCTTAATAAGAACATATGAATATTAAACATTAATATCAAACTAAGAACATATATTGATTTACAAACTTATCAAATATGTACATCCTAACTTTTATGGCATTTAAATAATGCTAATGAAAAATATATCTTAAAATCATGTAAATGTCATGCGCATGTCTTATGCAACCAAATACACATCAATTCAATTCATAAAATAAATATCACGTGGTAACATTTTGTTCGGTAATTTACAACATTTACAAATCATGAATACATATTTGAAATACCAAATCCAACTCAAACATTTGTACTAATCAAATAACCCAACCAAAATGTTACATTAATGCACCATTTAAGACTAGTACATAATCATGTCCATCTTTCCTTAATTCGGTCAACACAATTACCCTTTGCTGAAATACAAATTTAAAAACAACTTAATATTTATATATGCTTCTTAGACTCACGTACATACATGCTTCAAACCACAGTATTTACCCACAATATATTAGCAGGGACAAGTACCATATCACAGACAAATCAATTCATTATATGTACAAATAGATACATAAACATATACATATAATCAAGTTGGTTTTCACCATCTTATTCATTCTTGTCTTATAACCGATCATACATATACATTTTCCATTATAACCACCTCATAAACATATAACATAGTTCCCAAATAATTTAAATATCAAGGTCGAATACATACAAACCTAGACATTATTTATAATTCAACTCACTCGCCAAATTATTTGTCAAAAATATAAATCATTAGTAAACCATACCAAACAGCCAAACATAACATATATTTCATGAAACAAAATCAATCCCAATCACACTGGAACATAGCCGAATTTTCCTTGGCACCAATGCATATAATAACACTTTAACAAAATATAACAACCGTTTCCATATATATATTTATAATCATGCAAAAACTATAATCGAATCAACCATAGGTACTACCCAAATCATCAACTAATTCAACGTACATAACACACATAAGCTTAACTAAAGTTTCATTCACTCACAACATATTAACCCTAATGAGTTCATACCATAATCATACACAGCCGAATTCAAGTAGAGAAATAACCATAACCAAAACACAACCAAAACCAACTTAAGAATTTAGCCATTTTCGCATGGCTTGTATATACATTCATTTCCAAAATAACTAACCCCAAAACCAGCCTATACTTGCCATAATTTAAGTTTAGCTTACAGGTACCAAAGTAGTAGAAAGTGTGATGAACTTGGCTGACGATCCCCGAGCTTATAGGTTGACTTCAAAATCTATAAAAAAGAGTAAGCATAACATAGGGAGTAAGCTATCAAAGCTTAGTAAGTCATAAGCAAATAAACAACTCAATTACTTATTCAACTTAACTAAATTAAACTAGATCATTATATCAATTCACATTTAAATCCAGGAACTTATATGTTCATGTTACATACATATAATCATACACATTTTTATATAATTATTTTATCACTTTAACCGAATGCTTATATAATCAAAATTAACAAATCATCATTTAACCTTCAAGGCCGAATATTCATTAAGTACCTAGTTCACATACTCATAAATACATAAACTCATAGATCATAATATAGTCTCAAGTACATATATTAGTAATTTGACGAAATACATATAAATACACATACAAAAAATTTAAAACTCATTCAATAAATTGTGTAATGGGCCGAATACACTTACCTTATTTTTAATAATTATCGAACTAATTCATACCTGGCCATTCAGCTCGATTTACATACTCAAACTCGACTTATCTTTGCCCGATGAACCATTCAGAATTGGTTAAGACACTCAGATAATAACATAAATCGTACAATGCCAACGTCGCAGACGTGGTTTTACATGTAGCCACAAATCGATGCCACTGTCCCAGACAGGGTCTTACGCGTAAACACATATCGAAATCACATATGGATGCCATGGTCTTACTCATACACACACATCGGAATCCTATGTCATGACATACGTATCCTAACTATTCCTAAGGTACATACGGGACTTTCGGACATCGTTACTCGGTTGAAATCAATTCGGAAATGTGATAGTCAAGCTTAAGCATATTCGGCTATAGCTTATCTATATTCTTACATTACATAACAACATAAAATATTTACATTTAACTACAATTTAACACATCTATTTGCTTATAAACTTACCTCGGACGTCATAAAATGGGACGGGGCTGCTAGTCGACAAATTTCATTTTTCCCCGATCCAAATCCGATTTCTTTGGTTTTTGATCTAAACACATTCAAATTAAGCCCATTCAAACACATTTTCATTCAATTTATTCCAAAAACGCATAAATATGAAAATTATCATTTTACCCTTGACATTTCCAATTTTTACAATTTAGTCCCTATTGCACAGAACACAAAATACACAAAATTTCCCTATACTTATGTTGGGCCGAATTTTACCCACTCTCAAACAAGTCCATATATTCAATTTATTTCACATTTTAGTCCCTCAAATTATTATTTTTTCAATTAAGTCCTAATTACTCAAAATCATCAAAAGTTCCAATACAAAACAAGTTAATATAAAACATATCTTCCATTTTTCAACATCAAACAACAAAAATAAAAAACTATCAACAATGGAACAACTCAAAATATTCATCAAAATAAAAAATTAAAGCTTGGGTTTTGTAGTACTCGAAGCAACGATCTCAAAAACATAGAAATTATCGAAAATTCGGGCTTAATACTTACCTTGACTGAGCTTAAAACCACCCGAACCCTAGATTGGTTTCTTTCTTTTTCTTTCTTTTAAATTTCGAAAATGGAAGATGATGATATAATAAAATGACTTTGATACTGTAACGCCCTGATTTTCGGGATTTTTCGGGTTTCTGTGATTTTAGGTAAATTTTGAAATTTTGGTGTTCTGAATATTGGAATTTCTTTTAAATGTGTTAGTGGGCCTTTAGAAGGCCCAAGCCTAAGTTAAACACGGTAAAATATCAAGGTTGGATTTTAAGTGAATAGGAGACTTGGTTAAGTGGGTTTTTAAGAAGAACTTCGTAAATTATGACACAAAATAAGGCCTTGGTAAAGTGGCAAGGTGGCGCCACTAAGTTCCTAAAAAAATAGCGCCTGGGAAGGAATTAAAGGTCCAGGGTTCAAGTTGCAAGGTAGGCATACTGTTACTTTTTAATTTTAGGAATGTGTCGGGCATGTGATCACTTAAAGTGAATTTCGGCAAGGGCCTTAGGGAGGTTGGGCCGATTATTTTAGTTGATATTAGGGTTAGGTTCTTTTCTTTTTCTGTCTTGGAGAATTAGGGTTAGCCACCTGAAAGCTTTCACTGTCATTCATCCTTTCTGAGTTCTCACAAAAGCCGAAAACGCAAATTCCTTCTCCTTGGTGTCGAGTTCTTCTTCCTCTCTTTTTCCTCCATTTTCTTTCTTCCTTTTTGCTTTTTCTTCTAGCCGAAACCTACTGATCACCTTACTCACTTCCTCTATCGATCCCATCCTCCACAAAACCTTCATAGCCGATCGCCATAAAAGGCGAAATCCTGAAAACTCACTTCTTGTGCCGATTTGTCCAAGCCAAAATCCTTCAGTTATTTTTGTTCCTTTTGATTAACTTTCATCTACTCTAAACCCTTAGTATCTGTCGGCAACATTACTTCAAAGTTATAGCCTCAAATCGTCATTTTCTTCATCACATAAAAAGCTGAAGTACCATAGATTTAGGGACTTATAGCTGAAACTTCAGATCTCCTGGATTCGAGTTCTACTATCATTTAGAGGATAGATCTGCATCAGATCTGCATAGAAATCAAAGAGGAATAGGTGGTAAGTGCTCATCACCTCAGATCTAGTCTTATTTTACAATTTAGAAAAAGCTGAAGTCCCTAAAATCTAAGGAGGCTGTCGATTTGGGCATAGGGCTTTAAGGGTCTTTAACCGACGATTTCTTTTGGTGTTTATTGTCTTCTAGAGGTTGGATTGAAGGCTTGGATCTTTGGAACAACTAGACTTAGATCTAGTCATCGATTTTCGGCAAAAAGGTAAGATTCTAAAGGCTTTAGGGGCATGGTTCGAATATGGTAGGTGAATATTAGGATTGGTTATTGTGGTTTGTAATCTAAGAATTGTGGTAATCAATTATAGGACATTGTAAGGGATCTCAGTGGCAGTCGTCACAAAACAGGTGTGTAACAGCCCTCGTAGTAGCTTAAGCTAATATTTGCAAAAAAGCCGAAATGCCAAAATTCTGGTATTTCGAGAACTTGAGATTTTGCATGTGGTTTTAGATGCGATAAAAATGATATGATTGGTTTTTGGATCGATGGAACATGTAAGAGCGCAATTCTGTGGACGACGGTAAGTTGGGCCTTAATGGGCTGAAATTGGGCCCAATAGGCTTCTGGGCCCATTTGGGTAAAATTGATAGAAAATGGAACTTGGATAAATTGCATGTTAACACGGTTAGATCTGTTGTAAAAATTGGGTTAAGTGGGCTAAAAGGGCTAAATCGGCATTCGTGGGGCCCATTAAGGGTTTTGGGCCCAAAAGCCCTAATTTGATAAAGTGCGTTAAAATCACTGTTTAAACACTTGAGAGTACTGATAATTGTTAATGAACGTGAAAAGCCCATAATATTTGGTAAATTTACGAAATTACCCCTAAAATATGGTAAATGACTATTTTGCCCCTAGGTAAAAATGACCATTATACCCCTAGGGTTTAATTATGAATATGATGCATGAGGTATTGATTTACATGATATGACATGATATGCACATGATATGTTATAACATGCACATGTTATGCTATGATATACTCATTATATGCATGGGTTGGGTTTTTGATATAGATGGAGGAAGTGCGAAACTAGCTTTGCCCCGGGCTTATCAAAAGGGGCTTTGCCTCAGCTTATTAAAAGAGGCTAGGCCTCCAGGTATATGATAAAGCAAACTGTTTGCCAAAGGAGAGTTAGGTTGGGTGGGTTGAGTTATTCCCCACATGGAGAGCTTGGTTGGTACGGGTGGAGAGTAGCGGATGGTGGGTTGAGTAGTCTCCCCAAATGGGCTTGCATACATCCATTAATATTACATGTGGCATTGAAATGGGCCTATGGGCCATACTCGGCCTAGTAACATGACTAATGAGAAGGCTTCGGCTTAGTAACCGTTAAACGAAAGGCTTTGGCCCAGTATGCTGGTATTAGTTTGGGCTCTGAAAGGGGCTTGTTGCACACTGAGTTTCCAAACTCACCCCCCTTTCCTTATCTTTACAGGTGAGTCTTGATGTGGAGACTTGGAGCCGGAGGGGATTCAGAGTGGCCGTGATGATCGCTTTCGAACTTTGCAATAAGTAACCTTTTTTTTTAATTTATTATTATTATTTGGTTTTGGGTTGTAATAAGGCCATTTTAATTATCTTTTTGGGATTATTTTATTTTATACTCCATATTTTACTGATAATAATTCAAAATGGGTTAGACTTAGGGCGCTTTTTCAAAATGATACTTGTTTTCAAAATAGCGCAACGATGCAATTAATCGGTTTATCAAAAATATCTACTTAAATGAATTCCAACTCATTTTTTTCCAAAACCTAACCTCGCACCAAAGTGTGGCAATGGTTGTAGGCATGCCTAGGATTGGATCCAGGAAATAGCTTGGTACTTAAGCAGCCTTCATGGCTCACCTCTTCTGTTTCGGATACCTACCTGGTGCACAGCTTTTATTCACTTTGTTAACTTAGCAAAAGATGATCTTTTTAAACACTAAAATGAATCATGGGTTTTTAATACTTCAATGAGACACGTCGGATTCGGCCATAACATCTGGGCCGGGTTTGGGGTGTTACAGATACTTTAATATTAACTTATTATATGTTATTAGATAAATTACTTATATAACATTTATGAAATAATAATAGAATTTTATAACATATGCCCATTACCGTCCAAACATCTAACTAAAGTTATAATTACAACATAAATACCTTAACTTAAAAGGCCATTAATAATTCGGCCCTTATATAAGTTACCACCAAAATTTCATTTTTCGCGATTAAGTCCTTTTATTTAATCAGACACCCAAACGACAAAATTAAATCACGAAATTTTCACAGACATAAATTCACATAGAATAAACACTAAAAATAATTTTAAAATATTTTTCTAACTTGAATTCGTGGTCCCAAAACCACCATTCCGATTAGGGTCTAAATTGGACTGTTACAACTCTCCCCCCTTAGGATTTTCATTCCCGAAAATCTTACCGGTGAATATGTTCGGATATTGTTCTTCATTGTACCCTTTGGTTCTCACGTTGCTTCCTCAACTCTGTGTTTATGCCACAGTACTTTAACTAACGGAATCTTCTTATTCCGCAACTCTTTAACTTCACGAGTCAAAATGGGAATCGGTTCTTCTTCGTAGGTCATATCAGGCTGAATTTCAATCTCAGACGGACTAATCACATGTAAAGGATCAGATCGATATCTACGAAGCATCGAACATGGAATACATTATGAATCTTTTCTAACTCAGGTGGCAACGATAATCTATAAGCAACTAGTCCGATATGCTCTATAATCTCATACGGCCAAATAAACCTCGAATTCAATTTACCTTTATGACTGAATTTGAGTATTTTCTTCCACGGTGAGACTTTCAAGAAAACTTTATCTCCAATCTGAAACTCTATATCTTTGCGTTTCAAGTCCGCATAAGATTTTTGACGATCTGATGCTGCTTTTAAACTTTCACGAATCACTTTCACTTTCTGTTTAGTTTCTCTGATCAAATCGACCCCGTGTATCTTATTTTCACTGAGCTCAATCCAATATAATAGTGTACGACACTTACGACCATACAAAGCTTCATAAGGTTCCATTTTGATACTCGATTGAAAACTATTATTATACGCAAATTCAATCAGAGGCAGGTATCGTTCCCACGTACCTTCAAACTCGAGAATACAACATCTCAACATATCCTCAAGTATCTGAATGATTCGCTCAGTCTGGCCATCTATTTGCGGATGGAAAGTAGTACTGTAATGTAATTTCGTACCTAATGCATCTTGTAGTTTCTTCCAAAACTGCGATGTAAACCTCGGATCTCTATCGAAACAATAGATATAGGCACACCATGTAATCTCACAATCTGAGAAACATGCAATTCAACTATCTTTTCAAGTGTGTAGTCTATACGTATCGGAACAAAATGAGCCAATTTAGTCAATCTATCAACAACAACCTAGATTGCATCTTTCTTGCTCAGTGTCAATGATAAACTAAATACAAAATCCATAGTAACTCTGTCCCATTTCCACTCAAGTATCATAATTGGCTGAAGTAATCCGGAAGGTACCTAGTGCTCGGCTTTTACTTGTTAACAAACTAAACATCTTGCAACAAAGTCAGAAATGTCTCGTTTCATACCATGCCACCAATAAAGCTATTTCAGATCATTATACATCTTTGTACTACCTGGGTGAACAGATAACCACCTACTATGAGCTTCATTCAAAATCATCTGAATCAACTCTGAATTTCTTGGAACGCATATTCAGTTTCTGAATCTCAAACAGTCATCAGCATCAACTCTGAATTCTAAATCAGCATCCGTCTCACACTGAGCTCATTTTGTGATCAACTCATTATCAACCTTCTGGGCATCACAGATTTGTTGAATGAATAACGGTCTTCCATTCAATTTAGCTATTATCAAACCATCATCAGACATAGCCATATGCACATTCATTGCACGTAAAGCAAATAGTGATTTTTGACTTAAAGCATCAGCAACAACATTAGCTTTCCTCGGGTGGTAGTCAATTACAAGCTCGTAATCTTTTAATAATTCTAACCATCGGCATTGTCTCAAATTCAAATCTCTCTGAGTCATCAAGTATTTTAGGCTTTTATGGTCAGAATAAACATGACATTTCTCACCGAACAGATAGTGACACCAAATTTTCAAGGCGAATGCAATTGCTGCCAATTCTAGGTTGTCTGTAGGATAGTTCTTTTTATGTGGCTTCAATTGTCTCGAGGCAGAAGCTATCACTCTACCTTCTTGCATTAGAACATAGCCCAAACCATTTAATGATGCATCACTATAAATAACAAATTCTTTACTCGATTCTGGCTGAACTAGCGCTGGAGCTTCGGTCAAAAGGGCTTTCAACTGATCAAAGCTTTTCTGGCACTTCTCTAACCACTCAAATTTAACATCTTTCTGCAATAGCTTTGTCATCGTGGCTACAATCATAGAGAAACCTTTCACGAATCGTCTATAATAACCAGCAAGTCCTAGAAAGCTTCGAACTTCAGAAACATTCCAAGAAGTCATAGAAAGCTTCGAACTTCAAAAATATTCTTCGGAAGTTTCCAATCCAGTATAGCTAAAATTTTGCTTGGATCAACTCGAATACAAGATGCTGATACCACATGACCCAGAAAACTAACTTCACTTAACAAGAATTCATATTTACTGAATTTCACATACAACTACTTATCTCACAAAGTCTACAACACAAGTCTTAATTGTTCAACATGTTCAGCTTCATCATGAGAGTAGATCAAAATATCATCTATAAACACAACCACAAACCGGTCTAGATACGGTTTGAAAATCTGATTCATCAAATCCATGAAAATAGCAGGTGCGTTAGTGAGTCCGAATGGCATAACCAGAAACTCATAGTGTCCATACCTCGTTCTGAAAGCAGTCTTTGGCACATCAGAGTCTTTAACTCCCAACTGATAGTAACCCGATCTCAAATCTATCATTGAAAACACTATAGCCCCTTTTAGTTGGTCAAACAAATCATCAATCCGTGGCAATGGACACTTATTCTTTATAGTCACTTTATTAAGCTGTCTATAATTGATGCACATTCGCATAGTTTCGTCTTTCTTTTTAACAAACAACATAGGTGCACCCCAAGAAGAGAAACTCGGTCGCGCAAAACCTCTATCTGTCAATTCTTGCAACTGAGCTTTCAATTCTTTTAATTCTGTAGGTGCCATTCTGTACGGAGCTATAGATATCAGAGTCATCCCAGGCATTAACTCAATACCGAACTCTACTTCCCGAATAGGTGGCAAACCTAATAATTCTTCAGGAAACACATCTTGGTACTCACATACAACTAGCACTGACTCAATGTTCCTTTTAGCCACTTTACTATCAAGCACATATGCAAAGTAAGCCTCGCAGCCTTTTCTCACATATTTCTGAGCTAACATCGAAGAAATCACTACTGGTAACCCTTTCAAATCACTTGATTCAATCCGAACAGTCTCGTCATTCTGGCCCCTAAATCAATAGTCTTTCTTTTACAGTTCACAATAACATGTAATGTTAACTAGTCCATACCTAGAGTTATGTCGAACTCATCAAATGGCAACAGCATCAGATTAGCCAAAAAGCATAAGTTTCAAACTATCAAGGGACAATTCTTACACACTTTATCAACCATAACATACCGGCCCAAGGGGTTTGACACTCTAATCACAAACTCAGTAAACTCAACAGGTAGCGTTTTGCTGAATACTAATGTCTCACACACATAAGAATGAGTAGAACTAGGATCAATCAATGCAATTACATTAGTATCATAAAGAGTGAATGTACCAGTAATAACATTTGGGGATGAAGCCTCCTCTCGTGCACGTATAGCATAGGCTCGAGCCTCAGATTTGACTACCGTATCTTTAGTCCTTCTCTGACTGCCACTCGTATTACTAGCATTTCTAGGTGGTATACCTCGAGTTGTAGTATTACCCGATCTCATATTCTGCACTGGATTTTCCTCAACTAGTATTGGGCAATCTCGAATATAATGATCTTTCGATCCACATTTAAAGTAAGCCCGATCATGCAATCTGCAATTGTCGGGATGTCGTTTACCACAGTGTTTACACTCAGGTTGATTTGATCTAACATTACCCACACTCACTACTAAGGTAGCTCTCGAGCTCACTGGTGGTCTATTCTGATCCCGTCTGGAGTAACCTAAAGTGGCTTTAGAATAGCTAAAATCATCTCGGAACTTCTTTGATGAATGACATACTAGATGTTCTTTTGCATGCATCTCTAGCTTCAAAGTCAGCTTTTCTTTTCTCTTTTCCGAGCTCTTCAGCTTTGCAAGCTTGCTCAACCAGTACCACAATCTCTTTTATCTCAAGTATGCCAACTAACAATTTAATGTTTTCATTCAGCCCATCTTCAAATCTTTTACACATTATGGTCTCAGTAGAAACACACTCTCGGGCATACCGACTGAGTCTCACAAATTTTTGCTCGTACTCTTCACGGTCATCCGACCCTGTTTCAGCTCCAGAAATTCTTTACACTTCTGGTCGATAAATCTTTGGTCGATATATTTCTTACTTTACTCGATCAAAGAATTCCCAGTTACCGCTTCTCTCGAACTACTAATACTAGGGTATTCCACCAGTGATATGCTGTGTCTCAAAGTAAAGATATGACACATTTCAAGCACTCATCTGGGGTACAGGACAGCTCATCAAACACACAGATAATATTATCAAGCCAGAACTCAGCCCGCTCAGCATCCTTCTCATCAGTAGATTTAAACTCTTTAGCTCTATGTTTTCTGATTTTATCAACAGGTGGTCTATTCAATCGCAACGGATCACCTACTTGAGGTACAGCAGGCATGGAAGATGGATTAATCGGTGGTGGAGGTTGTTGTGGAGTCAGGTTAGTCCGGATATATTGGGTAAACCAGTCATTCATCATTTGATAGAAGGCTTGTTTAGCCACACTTTCTTGATTACTCAAAGTCGATCGAGAATCAGTCGGTGCTGTCCCTTGCGCGGGAGCAGGCGCTACACTCTCGACATCATTAGCTACAGCTCTGTCGGGATCCATTTACTATATGAAAAGATATTTCAAATGTTAGAGTCATCACACTATCACAGTATATAATTATGGCATGTATAGCTAGACTATCACACACTACGCTAGTCCTAGAACCGACTAAATCGTACCTCTGATACAAATAAAATGTAACACCCTTAACCCATATCCGTCGCCAAAATAGGGTTACGAGGTATTGCCGACCAAAATATAACTCAGATAAACTTCGATTATTAAATATCTAATAAAAATTTGTAATAAATAATTACCATACAACGATTCAATGTTACAAATAATCCCAAGGTTTTATATGCAACAATGTTAATAAGAACATATGAATATTAAACATTAATATCTAACCAAGAACATATATTGATTTACAAACTTATCAAATATGTACATCCTAACTTTTATGACACTTAAATAATGCTAATGAAAAATATATCTTAAAATCATGTAAATGTCATGCGCATGTCTTATGCAACCAAGTAAACATCAATTCAATTCATAAAATAAATATCACATGGCAACATTTTGTTCGTTAATTTACAACATTTACAAATTATGAATATATATTTGAAATGCCACTTCCAACTCAAACATTTGTACTAATCGAATAACCCAACCAAAATGTTACATTAATGCATTAATTAAGACTAGTACATAATCATTTCCATCTTTCCTTTATTCGGTCAACACAATTACCCTTTACTGAAATACAAATTTAAAAACAACTTAATATTTATATATGCTTTTTAGACTCACGTACATACATGCTTCAAACCACAATATTTACCCACAGTATATTAGCAGGGACAAGTACCATATCGCAGACAAATAAATTCATTTTATGCACAAATAGATACATAAACATATACATATAATCAAGTTGGTTTTAACCATCTTATTCATTCTTGTCTTATAACCGATCATGCATATACACTATCCATTATAACCACCTCACAAACATATAACATAGTTCCCAAAATAATTTAAATATCAAGGTCTCGCCAAGTTATTTGTCAAAAATATAAATCATTAGTAAACCATACGAAACAGCCAAACATAACATATATTTCATGTAACAAAATCAATCCTAATCACACTAGAACATAGCCGAATTTTCCTTGGCACCAATGCATATAATAACACTTTAACAAAATATAACAACCGTTTCCATATATATATTTATAATCATGCAAAAACTATAACCGAATCAACCATAGGTACTACCCAAATCATCAACTAATTCAACATGCATAACACACATAAGCTTAAACAAAGTTTCATTCACTCACAACATATTAACCCTAATGAGTTCATACCATAATCATACACAGCTGAATTCAAGTAGAGAAATAACCATAACCAAAACACAACCAAAACCAACTTAATAATTTAGCCATTTTCGCATGGCTTGTATATACATTCATTTCCAAAATAACTAACCCCAAAACCAGCCTATACTTGCCATAATTTAAGTTTAGCTTAAAGGTACCAAAGCAGTATACAGTGTGATGAACTTGGCTGACAATCCCCGAGCTTATAGCTTGACTTCAAAATCTATAAAACAGAGTAAACATAACATAGGGAGTAAGCTATCAAAGCTTAGTAAGTCATAAGCAAATAAACAGCTCAATGACTTATTCAACTTAACTAAATTAAACTAGATCATTATATCAATTCACATTTAAATCCAGGCACTTATATGTTCATGTTACATACATATAATCGTACACATTTGTATACAATTATTTTATCACTTTAACCGAATACTTATATAATCAAAATTAACAAATCATCATTTAACCTTCAAGGCTGAATATTCATTAAGTACCTAGTTCACATACTCATAAAAACATAAACTCATAGATCATAATATAGTCTCAAGTACATATATTAGTCATTTGACTGAATACACATAAATACACATACACAAAATTTAACACTCATTCAATAATGTGTAATGGGCTGAATACACTTACCTTATTTTTAATAATTATCGAACGAACTCAAACCTGGCCATTTAGCTCGATTTACATACTCGAACTCGACTTATCTTTGCCTGATGAACCATTCGAAATTGGATAGGACACTTGGATAATCACATAAATCGTACAATGCCAACGTCCCAGACGTTGTTTTACATGTAGCCACAAATCGATGCCACTGTCCCAAACAGGGTCTTACGCATAAACACATATCGAAATCACATATCAATGCCATGGTCTTACTCGTACACACATATCGAAATCCTATGTCATGACATACGTATCCTAACTATTCCTATGGTTCGTACGGGACTTTCGGACATCGTTACTCGGTCAAAATCAATTCGAAAATGTGATAGTCAAGCTTAAGCATATTCGGCTATAGCTTATATATATTCTTACATTACATAACAACATATAATATTTACATTTAACTACAATTTAACACGTCTATTTTCTTATAAACTTACCTCGGACGTTGTAAAACGGGACGGGGCTACTAGTCGATAACTTTACTTTTTCCTCGATCCAAATCTGATTTCTTTGGTTCTTGATCTAAAAACATTCAAATTAGGTCCATTCAAACATATTTTCATTCAATTTAGTCCAAAAACACATAAATGGGAAAATTACCATTTTACCCCTAATATTTATAATTTTTACAATTTAGTCCCTATTGCACAAAACACAAAATACACAAAATTTCCCTATACTTATGTTGGGATGAATTTTACCCACTCTCAAACAAGTCCATATATTCAATTTATTTCACATTTTAGTCCCTCAAATTGTTATTTTTATAATTAAGTCCTAATTACTCAAAATCATCAAAAGTTCCAATACAAAACATGTTAATTTAAAACATATCTTCCATTTTTCAACATCAAACAACAAAAATCACAAACTATCAACAATGGTACAACTCAAAATATTCATCAAAATAAAAAATTAAAGCTTGGGTTTCGTAGTACTCGAAGCAACAATATAAAAAACGTAGAAATTATCGAAAACCGGGCTGAATACGTACCTTGATTGAGCTTAAAACCACCAGAACCCTAGATTTTCCTTTCTTTTTCTTTCTTTTAACTTTCGATAATGGAAGATGATGATATAATAAAATGAATTTGATACTTTAATATTAACTTATTATATGTTATTAGATTAATTACTTATATAACCTTTATGAAATAATAATAGAATTTTATAACCTATGCCCATTACCGTCCAAACATCTAACTAAAGGTATAATTACAACATAAATTCCTTAACTTAAAAAGCCATTAATAATTCGGCCCTTATATAAGTTACCACCAAACTTTCATTTTACGCGATTAAGTCCTTTTATTTAATCGGACACCCAACAACAAAATTAAATCATGAAATTTTCACAAACATAAATTCACATAGAATAAATACTAAAAATAATGTTAAAATATTTTTCTGACTCGGATTCGTGGTTCCAAAACCACCGTTTCGATTAGGGTCTAAATCGTACTGTTACAGTCCCTATTTAGCAAAATCACAAAATACACAAAATTTCCTTATACACATACTTGGCCAAATATTCATGTAGTTCATATAAGCCCATATATTTCATTTATTTCACATTTTAGTCCCTCAAAATGTCATTTTCACAATTTAGCCCAAATTACTCAAATTCATCAAAAAATTCAAATACAAAACATATTAATCTAACACATGTCTTTCATTTTTCATCCATTAACATCACAAAGCTCACAATTTCATCAATGGATCAACTCAAACTCTTCATCAATTTCTTAAATTGAGACATGGGCTTGATAAAAGACTTGACAACGATTACATAAACATAGAAATTGTCAAAAACTAAACACAAAACATACCTAATAGATCTTCAAAGTGTCGAATGTTTTTATGCTTAAAACCCTAATTTTATTCTTAAATTTTGGTGGCCATTAAGAAGAAAGAATCAATTTTGTCTTTTGTTTTCGTAAATTATTAACTAATTTTCACATTTACTAAATTAAACTTGTTTCATAACATTAAAATTCCATTAACATTATACATTTGTGTCAATCCATAACTCCAATGGTCAAATATCAATATAATGACCTCACATTAACAAAGCCATGCCAATTAAACACATTTATCAATAGAATTCAATTTTTGCATTTTCTGCGATTAGGTCCTTTTTCTAAATTAAGCACACAAACAATCAAATTTTTATACAAAAATTTCACACATATTAATTCACATATTATAAGCATGGAAAATAATATTAAAATATTTTTGACTTAGATTTGTGGTCCCAAAACCACTAGAGTCTAAACCAGGCTGTTACATTTTGGGACCACAAATCTGAGGTCAAAATAATTATTTTATTATTATTTTAACATTTACAGCATGATATCATGTATGTGTGAAAATTTCGTGAAGAAACTTTATCGTTTTAATGGTCAATTTGAGAAAAAGGACTAAATCACGTAAAGCATAAAATTTGAGTTCTAATAGCTAAAGGTGTCTAATAGCTATGGTTTATTAAATTTAAGGTCCTTATGTTGTAATTAGACCATTATATTTGTGAGTGGACATTCATGTACATAAAACATGTGAATTTTAATGTTTTAAACTAAGTTAGAATAGTAAATTATGTATTAAGTTAAGTAAAAATAAAGAAAACAAGTTTATCATCTTTTAATTCATCCTTTTGCGCCAAAAATTAAAGGGAAGAAAAACATTTCTAGGGTTCTTCATTCGGCATTCTTATTTCTATCTATTAGGTATGTATTTTTTATCCGTTTTTAATGATTTCTATGTTTTTATTATCGTTACATCTAGTACTAGTTAGCCCAAGGACTATTTTACAAAACTGGTAAAGGTTTTGAAAGTTTCCATTGATGAATATGTATGATTTTTGAAGTTTAATGATAGATGTTGAATAGTTGTTGATAGTTAAACAAGTTTTGTTAAGTGATTTTTAGTAAAAATGTAAAATAGGGATTAAATTGAGAAATTTTGAAACTTTGTGGTTTATATGTGAAATAAATGAAAATTATGGGCTTCTAGGGGTTATTATGGTAATTCGACTAGCATAGGTTAGTCTTGAATTTCCTTAATTTGTGATTTTGTGAAATAAGGACTAAATTGTGAAAAATGTAAACTTTGTGGGGCAAAAGTGTAAATGTGTTTTAAAGTGTATTTTGGACTAAATTGAATGAATAGATTATTGAATAAGTTAATTTTGAATATAATTAGATCAAGAAAAGCATAACACGGACTTGGATCAAGGAAAAGATAAAGTTATCGAATAATCGACTCGATTCCCTGTTTTAGCATCCGATGTAAGTTCGTATGTATTAAGCATTATAATAATTATGCTTTAGTACTTTGATATTTCAAAAATTGTATATATGGGACTACAGATATGTTCGATGAAAAATCGGTTATTTACAACACTTAGTGTGCGATACGACATATCTTCGGCTATATATGGCACTTAATGTGTGATTTGACATAGCTTCAGCTATATATGGCACTTAGTGTGCGATAC
Source organism: Gossypium longicalyx (assembly GCA_025698465.1). Classification (NCBI taxonomy): domain Eukaryota; kingdom Viridiplantae; phylum Streptophyta; class Magnoliopsida; order Malvales; family Malvaceae; genus Gossypium; species Gossypium longicalyx. The sequence goes on along the minus strand of CM047002.1, from coordinate 57,706,210 downwards.
GAGATAGATTTAGCTATGTACGACACTTAGTGTCTGAGATATTGAGTATTCGATGGCATTCTGTGTATGTATGAAGTTGTTATGGATTGGGACAAGTATGTACATGTATATTATGAGCTTAAAATCGAAGAAGTTACAAAGTTTGTATATAAGCTTATGAATAAGCAGTTGAAAGATTTGTTAGTAATCATAAAGTACATGATAATATGTTTAGATTGATGAATGTTGTATTTGTGATTAGTTAAGTTTATATCATACGAGCTTACTAAGCTATAAAGCTTACTTTGTGTTACTTTTCTATGTTTTATATTGAATCAAGGCTAGCTCAGATCCGAGAGTAGTCGGGAACATCATCACACTATCAAACATTCAAGTTGGTACTTTTGGATTATATATTTTTGGCATATGGCATGGATAGACTAGATGTGGTATTTTGGTTGTGATTATAGCCATGAGATTTGGCTTGTAAATTGTATATGTTTTGGCTGGCATATATAGCCATGAGTGATGGCTTATTTTGGTATGCTTGGTATGAATGTGGTAATGGTTTTATAGTTGCTCAAATGGTTAATTGATTTGTGGAGTATAAAATGCTTGAGCATGCCTTAATGAGGTATGATTTTATATGTTGTGTGGTTATTTATAAGGAAGTTATGTGAGTGAGAATTATGGTAAATGAACTATATAGAGTGATATTGTTTTGGCATGTATTTGGCTAAGCAAATGGTAGTGATTTAAGATTTGGAATAGATGAAATTATAATGGCATGAATTGTGAATTTGGTTAATGGATTTGGCTTGCCTAATTGTCTAATGAAAGGGTACCATTTTGGTTGTTTAGGTGAGCATGAATAACGGTGGCAAATTGGTCTTGCAAATGGCCTATTTTTGTCTACACGGGCAGAGACATGGGCATGTGTCTTAGCCATGTGTGGCACAAGGTCATGTTACACGGCTGTGTGTCCCCGAGTGATGAAATTGAATTGAAGTCAGTATGCTCCACACAATCTCACACACAGGCGTGTGACTGGACGTTTGGTACAAGTCAGTATACTCCTTAATTGGCACACGGCCTAACACACGGGTGTGTGACTTGGCCGTGTTGCATAAGTCAGTATACCCTACAGTTTTGGCACAGCCTGGCACACGGGCGTGTGTGGCCATTTCGAAGGGCACACGGGCTAGACACACAGGTGTGGTTGGTCGTGTGACCCAAGTCAATATGTATACCCTATTTCCACACGGCCTGAGACACGGGCATGTCTGGAGCCTTGTGAGGCACACGGCCTGTTCACACGGGCGTGTCACCCCTGAAAGATTAAAAATTTTTCTAAGTTCTAAAATTTTCATATGTTATCGGTTTAGTCTTGAATCACTTCTAAAGCATGTTTAAGGCCCCGTAGGCCCTTATAAGGGACAATGTGATTGTGTTGAATGATTTATGAGAATGAATGCTTTATGTTTGATAAATGTCTGATATATGTTGTGAATTTATTGGTAATACCTCGTAACCCTATTTCGGTGACGGATACGGGTTAGGGGTGTTACATTATTACTCCAACAGAAGTTGAGATTCAGCCTGATATGACTTACAATGAAGAACCGATTAAAATTCTGACATATGAGACGAAAGAGCTAAGAAATAAAAAAGGTGGCATTGGTAAAAGTTCTCTGGTAACGAATGTATTAGAGGAAGCTACCTGGGAGCCTGAGGATACCATGAGGAAACAATACCCTAACCTCTTTTTTGGTAAGAATTTTCGAAGGCAAAAATTTCTAAGGGGGGAGAGTTGTAATAGCCCATTTTTGATGAGGTTGGAACAGTGGTTTCGGAACCACAAATCCGAGCCAAAAATAAAAATTTATTTTATTTTATTTTATGGTTGGCATTATAATAGGAAGGTCACATGAAAATTTTGGTACGAAAATTTTACCGATTGTGTGTTTAATTAGGGAAAGGAGTAAATTTCATAAAATGCAAAAGTTGGGTTCTAGTAGCTATAGGTATCAAATAGCTTTGGAGTTCAAAACTTAAGATCCTTATGTAGTAATTAGACCATTGAATAGTAGTTAGTAGATATTTTAATGACTCATCCATGGAAAAATTAGAAAAGGGTAAGGACTATATTGGAAATCAATAAAATTAATATATGATAATTAATTAAAAAGAAAAAAATCATCTAATTTCATATCATATTCCCCAATTTTTCTATGGAAACTTAAGGAGAGAGGAAAAAAACTTTTCAAGCTCAATAAGGTATGAAATCAAGTCCCGTTTTTAGTAATTTCTATATTTTTGGAATCGAGATAGCCTAATCTTTCTATTTAGGGGATTTATTTGAAAAGTTATCAAGGTATGAAATTTGGGTCATGGATGAATATGCTGAAAATTTGAAATTTGTGGTAGAAAATGAAAAGTTATTAATAAATAAACAACTTTTACAAAGCAATTTTTGATGAAAACTTGATTTAGGGACTAAAATGAAAAAGCGGTAAAACCCATAGAAAATTCTGAAATTTGTGAAATGTATGTGCTATAAGTGTAATATATAAATTTCGGCTAGGCTTGGAAAGAGGGTTAAATTTCATGAATTTCATTTTTCAGGCCTAGGGACGAAATCAAAATTTTTAAAAAGGATAGGGGCAAAATGATAATTTTGCCTAGGATGTAATAGGGTGCAAATGTATATGAAATGCGATAGATTAATAGTTAAATTTACCCATATAGATCCGGAAAGACCAACCATGGAATTAGATCGAGGAAAGCAAAAGGTTTTGGTTTAGTTGAAATTCTAATACGAAGCATTTTCAAGGTAAGTTCGTGTAACTTAAATATGTATGTTAATATGCTTGAATTGAATTGTATGATTGTGTTGATATGTATGAGATGATACACATAATGAAATAGTCATAAGTTGTGAAAAATGAACGAATTGTCATGTTCTAATTGAATGTTGAGTTTCGATGAGTTAAGAATAATAGTGCATATGTTGCAGATAGAATTTATCTCAGACGGGTAATTCTAATGTAAGCCCTCTTGAGATTAGGTTATAAATTGGATTTAGCCTTGACGGGTAATCCATATTAAGCTTTTTAGAGCATATGCTACTGATAGGATTTAGCCTAGACTGGTAATCCTACTGTAAAATGTATGGCTCAAGAGTGTGTCTTTCTCTTATGTACCCTAATGGGTACTTTGCACATCTGTATATTACACGAACATGTGTCGAGATCTCAATAGTTCAATGGAAATGACTCTTGAAGTGTGGAAAGGTGAAATTAATGGAAGCTTGTAATGTGATGAGCTCATCTATGTTTACTTGATATTCATATGAGATTATGTGACTAACCTGTTGAATAAGTGTATGTGTTTAGGTAACTTACACAAAATTGATGGAATGTGAATTTATGTATGTAATAGCCCTTACCCGAGACCGTTGCCGGAGTCGAGCACGAGGCGATACCGGACTTAGCTTACTAATTCGGGGGATAAAGTTTTGCTTTTAAAATTAATTTTGTTTGATTCATTCAATATGTCCCTAAGAAGGGTCCTCAAGACCCTAAAACATGAAATTGAAACAATTCGGGAACAAACCGGAATCAATAATAATCTTAAACAAATCAAAACAATTTATTTCATCTTTCATAAATTAACTATCCATCAGCGTCATAGTCACTAAATAAATCATAACTCAAGTTACGAAACTTGAAATTCAAATCCATAAATTTTCTCTGAAACTAGACTCATATATCTTCTTACTAAATTTGTTTCAGAATTTTTGGTCTAGCCAATTAGTACATTTTATTTCTTAAATTTTTCTCTATTTCAGTGTTCAGCTGTTCTAACCTCTGTTCACTACAGATTAATTTCCTCCCTGTACAGAACTTAAATAACCATATCGTTTATTTCTATTAAAAGTAGACTCAATAATTAATATATACATATAAAGTATAACTTCTAATTATTTTTGTACAATTTTTAGTGAATTTCTAAATTCAAAACGGGGGATTCAGAAATCACTCTGATCCTATCTCACCAAAATTTAAATATCTCATAAAATACAACTTCTTTATTTACTCTGTTTCTTTCATATGAAAATAGACTAAATAAGCTTTAATTATATATCTTAATCACTATCTAAATCCATTTCTAATATTTTTAGTGATTTTTCAAATTCATGTCATTACTACCGTCTGATACTGTTTTAAAGCTAATTTCACCTTTTTCATGATTTCCATGGAATAACTAGTATTTAGGCATACATAACACCAAACATGTCCTTGATTAGCCATTCCAATAGCTAATCATTATCAATTATTTACATACCATTCATTAGCCATATCATAAGATCATACACACAAAATGGCTACGATGTTATACATGCCATACTCAAAATGAAACGTCTAGCTATACCAAAGTAATCCTTCTGATAGTGTGCTCAGACCTCTGACTTACTTTTCGATCCCCGAGTTAGCTTGACAAAACTATAAAAAGAAGGAAAATAAAGGGGTTAAGCATTAAGATTAGTAAGTTTGCATGCAAATAAATAACAACATTCATAAGGATTATCTTACTACTTGGCATGATACTGCTTAAAGCAACTTCATTAATTGTCATAGACATATTTTAAACTTCTCACTTACTCACTTACTTAAATACTTACTTACTTAGTCAAATTTATTAATACATTTTACTTATCTTTTTGCTTATCAAGCATACATAAGCATATCTTCAAGTACCTGAATAACTTTCTCTGACTGACCGTCGGTCTGAGGATGGAAAGCTGTACTAAAACTCAACTTTCTGCCCAAAGCTTCCTGTAACTTCTTCCAAAACCATGAAGTAAATCTCGAATCTCTTTCTGAAATGATCGAAAATAGTACCCCGTGTAATTTGACTATCTCTGAAATATACAACTCGACCAACTTGTCAAGTGAATAATCCATATGAACTGGGATAAAATGAGCCGACTTCGTTAACTTATCAATCACAACCCATACTGCATTTTTCTTTCTCGGTGTCAATGGTAATCCTGTCACAAAATCCAGAGTAACTCGGTCCCATTTCCACTCAGGGACTAGTACAGGCCGCAATAAACCTGAAGGTACCTGATGTTCGACCTTTACCTACTGATAGATCAAGCATTTAGAAACAAACTCTGAAATGTCCTTTTTCATTCCTACCCACCAGTACATTTTCTTCAAATAATTATACATCTTTGTACTACTTGGATGAATAGACAAAGAACCACTATGTGCTTCCTATAAGATCTTTCAAATAAGCTCATCATTCTTCGGTATACATACCCTATCCTTGAAAATCAAACAACCATCAGAACTGATCTAAAAATTTGACTCTATATCCGACTCACACTGAGCTCTTTTGGCTAGCAACTCACTGTCATTTTTCTGAGCTTCACAAATTTCTTCAAGAAACATCGGTTTAGCTCTCAACTCAGCTAAGATAAAACCATCATCTGATAAGGCTAGACTAGGGTTCAAAGCTCTTAATGCAAACAAAGATTTCCTACTCAAAGCATCAGCAACAACGTTTGCCTTACCTGGGTGATAATCAATCACTAGCTCATAATCTTTAATCAACTCTAGCCATCTTCTTTGCCTCAAGTTCAAATCTTTTTGAGTCATCAAATATTTCAAACTTTTGTGATCAGTGAATATTCGGCACTTCTCACCGTACAAATAATGTCTCCAGATCTTTAGTGCAAAAACAATGGAAGCTAGCTCTAAATCATGTGTCAAATAGTTCTTCTCATGTAGCTTTAGCTATCTAGAGGCATAAGCAATTACCTTTCTTTCTTGCATAAGTACACAACCAAGTCCATTCAAGGATGCATCACTGTAAATCACAAACTCCTTACCTGGTTCTAGTTGTACTAAAATAGGAGCTTCAGTCAATAATGCCTTTAACTTGTCAAAACTTTGTTGACACTTCTAAGTCCATTCAAACTTGACATCCTTTCACAGAAATCTTGTCAGTAGGGTAGCTATCATGGAAAATCCCTCTACAAATCATCTATAATATTCGGCAAGACAAAGAATACTTCTGACTTCTGATACATTTCTAGCAGGCTTCCAATCAACAATGGCAGAAATCTTACTCGGATCAACCCTGATACCTTCACTTGAGACAATATGTCTAAGAAAACCAACTTCTCGTAACTAGAACTCACTTTTGCTGTACTTGGCATACAACTGGTTGTCTCTCAGAATCTGTAAAATTGTTCTCAAACGCTCTACATGCTCAGTCTCATCATGAGAATAAATCAAGATATCATCAATGAATACAACTACAAACTTATCCAAATACAGTCTAAAATTTTGGTTCATTAAGTCAATGAAAATGACAGGAGCATTAGTTAAGCCAAATGGCATCACAAGGAACTCATAATGACCATACCTAGTCCAGAAAGCAGTCTTCGGGACATCTGACTCTTTAACTCGCAACTAATAATATCTGGATCTCAAATCTATCTTGGAGAACACAGTGGCTCCCTTCAATTGATCAAACAAATCATCAATTCTAGGCAGTGGATACTTGTTCTTTACTGTTACCTTGTTAAGCTGCGATAATCTATGCACAATCTCATCGATCCGTCTTTCTTTTTCACAAATAGCACTGGTGCACCCCATGCTGAACTACTGGGTCTTGCAAAGCCTTTATCTGTTAATTCCTACAATTGAGCTTTCAATTTTTTCAATTCCAATAGGGCCATTCTATAAGGAGCAATAGAAATGGGTGTAGTACCTGGAATCAACTCCATACCAAACTCAACTTCTCTAATAGGAGGAAAACCTGGTAGTTCTTTCGAAAACACATCGAAAAACTCATATATCATAGGCACTGATTCAATTTTCAATTCTAGATCTTTAGTGTTCAACACAAAAGCAAGGTAAGCTTCGTACCCTTTGAGCAGACGTAACAAAAATCATGGCAAATGAACTATCTGACTCTTTTGAATTAACCCGAAGAATTTCACCATTTTCACATTTCAACTTAATGAATTTATTTCCACAATTCACTATCACATCATGTGTAGTCAACCAATCCATACCAATAATCACATCAAATTCATCAAACGGCAATAGCATGAGATCGGCCGGGAAACAGTGACCTCTAATCATCAAGAGATAATTTCGACATACTTTATCTACTAATACATGCTTGCCTAACGGATTCGATACTGTAATCACAAATTCTGTAGATTCTATTGGCATACTCATACTAGTCATCAATTTCATGCAAACATATGAATGTGTCGAAACCAGATCAATCAAAATAATAACTCTAGTATCATGGAGAGAAAATGTACCCGTAATCACATCGGGGGAGGATTCCTCTTCGCGAGCACGGATAGCATAGGTCCTCGCAAGTACTTTAACATCTGGCCTCACTGTTGAATCTCTAGATACACCTCTATTACTTGCCCCAGCTCCTGGATTTCTCAGTGGTCTACCTCTGACAGGACCGTTGCCTGATCTTACACTCGGTATTGTTGCTCTTTTAATCATCTCGGGACACTCCTGAATAAAATGGTCTGCTGCACCACATCGAAAACAACCTGTCTCAGTTGCTCGACACTGACCTGGGTGATGTCGACCACATCGAGGACACTTTGGTCTATCAGGCTGAACACGCCAACACTTGCAATCGAAGTGGTCTGAGCTTTTAGACTCATAAATCTTCTGCCTCTGTTTCGGTTAGAATATCCAGCTGAAAAATTAGGTCTAGTGGAGAACTCTCTAGGCCTCTTGGATGTAGACTGAAATGACTTGCTCATTGGCCTTTTCTTCGTGTCTTGCATCTAAATTTCAACTTTGCCCTTTCTTTATAACAGCTCCTCTGCATTACAGGCTCTCTCAACTAGGACAACAAACTCTTTTATTTCTAGGACACCAACTGACAATCAGATATCATCATTAAGCCCATCCTCAAATCTTTTGCACATAATAGCCTCTGTAGACACATACTCTAGAGCATAATTGCTGAGTCTAACAAACTCACGCTCATATTCAGTCACTGTCATATTGCCTTGTTTCAACTCTAGAAACACTTTTCTTTTCCGGTTAAGAAACCTCTAACTGATGTACTTTTTACGAAATTCCTCTTGAAAGAAATCCCAAGTGGCTCTCCCTTTCGGTACAACTGATACAAGTGTCTTCCGCCAATGGTAGGCCGAATCTCTAAGAAGTGATACAACACATTTCATACATTCCTCAAGTGTGCAGGATAACTCATCAAAGACTCTGATAGTATTCTCGAGCCAAAATTCTGCCTTTTCTGCATCATCACCTTTTGTAGCTCAAAACTCTTCGGCTCTTTTTTATTTTATTTTATCAACTGGTGGAGGTCTGAGGATCCGAGTTGAGTGATAAAAAAGATTCACGGGGTTGATTTGATCCGAGAAACAAAAGAAAAAGTGAAAGTAATTTGCGACAGTTAGAAAGCAGCTTCAGATATACAGAAATCATACGCTGATTTGAAACGAAAAGACATTGAATTTCAGATCAGTGATAAAGTGTTTTTGAAAGTATCTCTGTGGAAGAAAATCCTTAGATTTGGTCGCAAAGGCAAGTTGAGTCCACATTTCATTGGGTCATATGAGATCATCGAAAGAATAGGGCCAGTAGCATATCGACTAGCTTTACCGACTGAGTTAGAAAAGATCCACAATGTGTTTCATGTGTTGGTGTTGTGTCGATATAGATCTGATCCTTCACATGTAATTTTTCTAACAGAGATTGAAATTCAACCCAACATGACGTACAACGAAGAACTGATCAGAATTCTAGCTTGAGATTTTAAAGAGTTGAGAAATAAGCAAATACCTTTAGTAAAGGTTTTGTGGCAACGGCACGGTGTCGAAGAAGCCACGGGGAAACCAAGGAAGCTATGAGAAAATAGTACCCTAACCTATTTACTGGTAAAATTTTTGGGGACAAAAATCCCTAAGTAGGAGAGTTATAATAGCCCCTTTTTAGTCAAATCGGAACAGTGATTTTGGGACCATAAAATTCGAGGTCAAAATATTTATTTTATTATTATTTTAATGTTTACATTATGATTGAATGGTTGTGTGAAAGTTTCGTTTAAAATTTTTATCGTTTGATTAGTCAATTTGATAAAAAGGACTTAATCGCATTAAGTGGAAAATTTGTGTTCTAATAGTTAAAGGTGTTAAATAGCTTGGTTTTTAAATATGTGGTTTTAATTAGTAGTTAAACCATTTGAAATTTTTGGTGGACATTTATGGGAATGGTTAGGTGAAATTTTAATGATTTTATGAAGGTTAATAATGTAATTTGGTAATTAAATGATGAATTAATTAAAGAAAAATAAGGTATCCTCTTGTTTCTTCTTTAACAAGTCGAAATTGGGGAAACAAAACACCATTAAAAGTGTGACAGCCTGGTTGTAGTTAATTCAGAACAGTGGTTTTGGAACCACAAATCTGAGGTCAGAAAACTATTTTTATATTATTTTTGGTGTTTACAGCATGATAGTATGTATGTGTAAAAACTTCGTAAGCTAATTTTATCGTTTAATAGCTCAATTTGATAAAAAGGACTAAATCGCGTAAAGTGTAAAAGTACAGTTCTATAAGCTTAAAGTGTTTATTAGCTATGGCTTTTAATAATTTAATAACAAGGTTAATTTTGTAATTTGGTTATTAATGCATATTAAATAAAACCAAAATTAATTTATCATCATCTTTTCACCATCCATAATTGATTATCAAAAGAAAATAAACCCTAGGAGAGCATTTTAAGGTTCAGCATCTTATTAACTCATTTGGTAAGTGTTTTGAGCTCAGTTTTTGATGATTTCTATGTTTTTGTAATCGTTGCTTCATATTCTAGCTAGCCCATGCCCTAATTTTTTAATTTATTCATGATTTTGTGAAGTGCCATTGATGAATATTTGAGCTTTTGAATGTTTGATAATGGAAAATGATCATTTGTTGATAGATTTAAATGTTTTGTAAAGTGATTTCTGACAAAAATGTCAAAAAGGGATTAATTTGTAAAATATGAAATTTTTGTATGGTTGAACTGTGAAATAAATGAAAGTTTTGGGCTGTTAGAGACTCAAGTATAAATCGGCCAAGCATGAGTTAAATTGAATTGTGTGACTTTTGTATATTTGTGAAATAGAGACAAAATTGGAAAAATGTGAAACTTTGGGGGCTAAAGTGTAAAAATGCCTAAATGTGTTTGTGGACTGAATTGAATGATTTTATGAATAAATGAGTTAATTTTGAATGTATATAGATCAAGAACGAAAGAAATTAGATTTAGATCAGGGAAAATCAAAGGTTATCGAATAGTCAATCCAGTCCGTTTATCCCGAATACAAGTTCATAGGCAAATAAATGTCTTTAAATTGAATTATATATGCTTAATTGTCATTGAACTACTATGAATGTTGAATGATCAAATATGAGCAAGAATCAACAGGGTTACAATATCTGAAAGTCCCGTACGAACCTTAGGAATAGTATAAGATACGAATGTCATGACATTAGGATTAACGAGATGTGATTATGTGTAAGACCGTGTCTGGGACATTGGCATCATTATGTGGTTACGTCTACGACCATGTCTGGGACATTGGCATCGTTATTTGATTTCGAGTAAGACCATAGCTGGGCTATCGGCATCGATATGTGATAACTTGCAAGACCATATTTGGGATATGGCATTGTATGAGCTTTATGTGATTTTTGAGTATCCTTAACAATTCTAAAAGGTTCAACGGGCAAAGTCAAGTCGAGAAATAATGTGTGAATGAATCAAATGACTTAGGTACATACGAGATTCATACAAGTATTGAAAAGGGGAGTATTTGATGAATTCATTTATGATATTGAATATGAATAAATTGGGAAAGGTTTATGAGCTTATATGTGCTTATCATAGTTTGCTTATTAATGGAAATGATGTTGATTCATGTGGTAATTTTATTTGTATATGGCTTACTAAGCTTTTAAAGCTACTTTGTGTGTTCTTTTCTTGTTTTTAGATAATCGAAGCTAGCTCGAACTCGGGGATCATCAGGCAAACCATCACACTATCGATCAACTTGTTGGTACTTTTGATTCTTTGAAAATATGTTATATGGCATGTATAGGCTAGTGTTATTGTGATATATTTTGAGTTATGAAAATTAGCTATGAGAGTTGGCGTGTAAACGATGTAAATGTCTAGTATGTTTTTAGCCATGTAAGGTGGTTTATAATGCCTTATGTTGTGGTAAGCTTGGTATGGTTTTTGTGATGGTTAGATGGTTAAATTATTTTGGTTAATTATTAATGATTTGTCATGATTGAAAGGGATTTGGCATATTTTTGTATTGGTTGATGAACGTTGGCTACATTTTTTTTGTGACTTAAAATGGTACCATATGAGCTTGTGTAGGTATATGCAAAAAGGGTGGCAAATTGGCTTTGCAAATGGCCTATTTTTGTCTACACACTCAAAGACATAGGCGTGTGTCTCAGCCGTGCACGACACATGGTCGTGCTAGGCGACCGTGTGTCCCCTAGTGTTGAAATTGAATTGAAGTCAGTATGCTCCACACGGCTTCATACACGGGCGTGTGACTGGTCATGTGACATAAGTCAGTATGCCCCCTAAATGGCACAAGGTCTAGCACGTGGGCATGTGTGGCCATTTTATAGGGCACACGGGTTGGACACATGGGCGTGTGGTTGGTCGTGTGACCCAAGTCAGAATACCCTTCAGTTTTCACATGGCTTGGCACACGGGCGTATCCTCGGCCTTGTGATGCAAGTTAGTATATATGCTCTATTTTCACACGACTTAAGACATGGCCTGTTCACACAGGCGTGTGACCCTTGTATGATTTAAAATTTATAAGTTTTTTGAAATTTTTGTATATTATTGGTTTAGTTCCGAACCACTTCTAAAGCCTGTATATGGCCTCATAGGCCCTTATAAGGGGCAATGTGATTGTATTGAATGATGTATGAGAATGAATACTATAAGTTGTGTATTGATCGAAAATACCTCGTAACCCTATTCTGGTAATGGATACGGGTTTGGGGTGTTACAATTTAATTGGTATCAGAGCTACGATTTAGTCGATTCTAGGACTAACGTAGCGTGTGTGATAGTCTAGCTATACATGCCATATATATACTCTGTGATAGTGTGATGATTCCTGTCAGCTTAAATTGTGTTTTTCTATAGTAATGGATACCCAAAAAGCTATAGCTGACGATGTAGAGAGTAACACACCTGCTCCTGTTCAAATGGTAGCGCAATTTGACTATAGGCCGGTATCTAGTAGCCATGAGGGAGAGGCTAAACAAGCCTTTTTCCAGATTATGAGTGAGTGATTTACGGAGTTTGTTCGAATGAATTCGGCTACTGAACAACCTCCTTCCCCACCTGTTCCTCAACAAATCCCTGTTTCTCCTCAAATTATAGATCCGAGACGATTGAACAAGCCGTCAATAGATAAGATTTAGAAACATGGGGTTGAAGAGTTTCGGGCTACTGTTGATGATGATGTGGAAAGAGTTAAGCTCTGGCTCGAAAATACAGTCAGAGTATTTGATTAATTGTCTTGTACTCCTGATGAATGTATCAAATGTATTGTATCTTTGCTGAGAGATAATGCGTATCATTGGTGAAAAACGTTGATATCTGTTGTTCCTAGAGAATAGGTTACTTGGGAGTTTTTCCAATCCAAATTCTGAAAGAAGTACATCAGTCAAAGATTCCTTGATCAGAAGCATAAAGAGTTTCTGGAGTTAAAACAAGGTCGGATGACTATCACTGAGTATGAAAGAGAATTCGTATGGTTAAGCAAGTATCCGTAGGAATATGTTTCCACTGAAGAAATCATGTGCAAACGATCTGTAAATGGATTGAATGAAGATATGAAATTACTAGTCGGAATTGTAGAGTTAAAAGAATTTGTCGTTCTAGTTGAGAGGGCTTGTAAAGCCGAAGATCTTAGTAAAGAAAAGAGTAAGGCAGATTCAAAAGCTAAAGACTTGAGAAAAAGATCAATGAGTAAGCCGTATCAATCTTCATCGAAGAAATTCCGAGACTTATTTAATCGTTGTAATGCATCAGTAGGACATTCAAACAGAGATCGTGAAAGGCAACATTCGAGCTTTAAAGCTCCGGCTATCTCGATCGCTAGTTTTGGGAGTGCAAAACTAAATTGACCCGAATGTAAATATTGTGGAAAATGACATTTCGGTGATTGTAGATTGAATGATCGGGCTTGTTTTAAATGTGGATCATTAGATTATTTGATCGAAGATTACCCTGAGTTAGCTAAAAGAGATAACGCTCAACGTATGAGGCTGAGTAATATTGCAGTTAGAGGGAGACCACCCAGATATGCTGGTAATGTGAGTGGTAGTCAGAGAGTGACAAAAGACTCTATTGTAAGGTCTAAGGCATGAGCACCTGCCCGAGCTTATGCTATCATGTATGGGAGAAGGCATCCTCGCTAGACGTGATTACCAGTACTTTCACTCTCTATGATACTAATGTGATTGCAATGATAGATCTAGGATCAACTCATTCTTATATATGCATGAATTTAGTATCCAGTAAGACTTTGCCTGTAGAGTCTACTGAATTTGTGATTAGAGTATCAAACCCTTAGGCAAATGTATTTTGGTTAACAAAGTCTACAAGAATTGTCCGTTAATGCATTGATATTTCTATTTTCTAGCTAATCTAATGTTGTTTCCATTCGATGAATTTGATGTGATTTTGGGTATGGATTGGTTAACGATGTATATTGCTATAGTGAATTGTAGAAAAAAGACAATTAACTAAAATGTCAGAATAATGAGACTATTAAAATTGAATCTGATGATCTAAATAGTTTGCCAATTGTGATCTCGTCTATATTAGCTCATAGATTTGTGAAAAAGGGGTGTGAAGCTTATCTTGCTTATGTACTTGATAAGAAAGTGACAGAAACAAAGATTGAGTTAGTACCAGTTGTGTGCGAATATCCAGATGTATTTCCCGAAGAGTTACCGGGTTTACCACATATCAGAGAAGTTAAATTTGGTATTGAATTAGTACCAGGTACAACACCGATACCGATAGCTCCGTACCGAATGGCCCCGACAGAGTCAAAAGAATTGAAAGCTTACTTGCAAGAGTTGACAGATAATGATTTTGCTAGACTGAGTTTTTCGCCTTGGGGTGCTCCCGTGTTGTTTGTGAAAAAGAAAGATGGCATGATGAGAATGTGTATTGACTACAGACAGCTAAATAAAGTGACTATAAACAATAAATACCCTCTACCGCGGATTGATGATTTGTTTGATCAGTGAAAAGGGGCAACAGTGTTTTCGAAAATCGATTTGAGATCGAGCTACTACCAGTTGCGAGTTAAAGATTTTGATGTGCCAAAAATTGCATTTAGAATAAGGTATGGACATTATGAATTTTTGGTTATGCCTTTCGGACTAACTAATGCACCTACAATTTTTATGGACTTGATGAACTGAATTTTCAGGTAGTATTTAGACCGATTCGTAGTTGTGTTTATTCATGATATATTGATTTACTCTTATGATGAATCTGAACATGCCGAGCATTTGAGAATTGTGTTACAAAATTTGAGAATTAAACAGTTGTTTGCAAAATTTAGCAAATGTGAGTCTTGGCTACGAGAGATTGGATTTCTAGGACATATTGTTTCAGCTGATGGTATCCGGGTTGATCCAAGCAAGATTTCTGCAATATTTGATTGGAAGCCTCTAAGAAATGTATCTGAAATCCGTAATTTTCTGGGACTAGCTGGCTATTATAGACGATTTGTGAAAGGTTTCTACATGATTGCGACTCCTATAACACGATTACTTCAAAAAGATGTAAAGTTCGAATGGTCAGAAAAGTGTCAACAGAGCTTCGAACAGTTGAAAGTACTATTGACAGAGGCACTAGTGTTAGTTCAGGTTGAGTCGGGTAAAGAATTTGTAGTTTTTAGTGATGCATCGTTAAATGGCTTGGGTTATGTTTTGATGTAGGAAGGCAAAGTTGTAGCTTATGCCTCGAGACAATTGAAGAAGCATGAAAAGAATTACCTGATGCATGACCTTGAATTATTCGCGATAGTGTTTGCGTTAAAAATTTGGCATCATTACTTGTTTGGTGAGAAATGCCATATTTATACTGACCACAAAAGATTGAAATATTTGATGACTCAGAAATACTTGAATTTGTGATAGCGTAGATGGTTAGAATTGTTAAAAGACTAAGGATTAGTAATTGACTATCATTCGAGGAAAGCAAACGCAGTTGCTCATGCTTTGAGTCAAAAGTCTTTATTTACTTTACAAGCTTTGAGCACACAATTAGCTTTGTCTGAAGATGGTTCAATAGCAGCTGAGTTGAAAGCGAGACTGTTATTTCTACAACAGATCTATGAAGCTCAAAATTTTGATAATGAGTTGCAAGCAAAACGAGTTTAGTGTGAGTCAACTACTGATTTAGAGTTTCGAATAGAACCTGATGGCTGTTTGATGTTTCATGATAGAATATGTGTACCAAGAAATTCTGAGCTTATTCAGAAGATTTTAAATGAAGCATACAGTAGTTGTTTATCAGTACATCCGGGAAGTACAAAAATGTATAATGATTTGAAACAGTTTTATTGGTGGCACAGTATGAAACGTGATATCTCAGAATTTGTTTCGAAATGTTTGATTTGTCAGCAAGTCAAAGCTGAGCATCAAGTGCCATTAGGTTTATTACAGCCTATTATGGTTCCTGAATGGAAATGGCATAGAGTACCAACTGATTTTGTATCAGGTTTGCCCTTATCTTCGAGAAAGAAATATGTGATTTGGGTCGTTGTTGATAGATTGATGAAATCGAATTATCTCATTCCCGTACACTCAGATTGTTTACTTGATAAATTGGTTGAATTGTATATCTCAGAGATTGTTCGATTGCACGAAATGCCACTATCTATTGTTTCGGATCGAGATTCGAGATTCACTTTCCGATTTTGGAAGAAATTGCAAGAAGCTTTAGCTACAAAGCTGCATTTTAGCACTGCATTTCACCCTCAAACAGACGATCAATCCAAGCGAGTTATTCAGATACTTGAGGGTATGTTGCGATGTTACATTCTTGAGTTTGAAGGTAGTTGGGAGAAATATCTACCACTGATTGAATTTACTTATAACAATAGCTTTCAATCAAGTATAAAGATGGCACCATATGAAGCTCTATACAATTGTAAATGTTGAACACCATTGTACTAGACTGAGCTAAGAGAGAATAAGTTTCACAGAGTTGATCTGATGAGGGATACAAAAGAAAAAATGAAAATAATTCGCGATAGTTTGAAAGCAACTTCAGATCAACAGAAATCATATGTAGACTTCAAACGAAAAGATATTGAGTTTCAGATCGGGGATAGAGTGTTTCTAAAAGTGTCACAGTGAAAAAAGATATTACGGTTTGGTCAAAAAGGGAAATTGA
Source organism: Gossypium longicalyx (assembly GCA_025698465.1). Lineage (NCBI taxonomy): Eukaryota > Viridiplantae > Streptophyta > Magnoliopsida > Malvales > Malvaceae > Gossypium > Gossypium longicalyx. Next base: position 57,689,696 of record CM047002.1, on the reverse strand, counting down.
GTCTGCAATTCATCGGACCGTATGAGATTATCGACCGACTCAAACCAGTTGCTTATCGATTATCTCTGCTATCTGAGTTAGAGAAAATACATAATGTATTTCATGTGTCGATGCTTCGACGATACCGATCTGACCCTTCACATGTCATTTCCCCGACTGAGGTTGAAATTCAATCAGCTATGTCATATGCTGAAGAACCGATTCGAATTCCAGCTCGTGAAATCAAAGAGCTGAGAAATAAGAGAATTGCATTAGTGAAAGTATTATGGCATCGACACGGGGTTGAAGAAGCTACGTGAGAACCTAAGAATGGTCTGAGAAATGAATACACCAAACCTATTCACTAGAAAGATTTTCGGGGACGAAAATCTCTAAGGGGGGAGAGTTGTAACAGCTCAATTTTAGTTAATTTGGAATAATGGTTTTAGAACAACAAATTTGAGGTTGAAAATTTATTTTTATATTACTTTTGGTGTTTACAGCATGATAGTATGTACGTGTAAAAATTTTGTGAGCTAATTTTATCGTTTAATAGCTCAATTTGATAAAAAGGACTAAATCATGTAAAGTGTAAAAGTATAGTTCCATAAGCTAAAAGTGTTTATTAGGTATTGGTTTTAAAGTGGAGGTCCTCAAATGGTAATTAAACCATTTGAGATGTGAGTGGTAATAAATGGACATTTATTCAGGTGTTTTAATGGTTAATAACAAGGTTAATTTTGTAATTTGGTTATTAATGCATATGAAATAAAAACAAAATTAATTTATCATCATCTTTTCACCATCCATAACCGATTATGAAAAGAAAAGAAAGCCTTGGAGAGCATTTTAGGGTTTGGCATCTTATTAGCTCATTCGGTAAGTGTTTTGAGCTCGATTTTTGATGATTTCTATCTTTTTGTAATCGTTACTTTGTATTCTAGCTAGCCCGTGCCTTAATTTTTGAATTTATTCATGATTTTGTGAAGTACAATTGGTGAATATTTGAGTTTTTGAATGTTTGATAATGGAAAATAACCATTTGTTTATAGATTTAAATGTTTTGTAAAGTGATTTTTGACAAAAATGTCAAAAAAGGGATTAATTTATAAAATGTGAAAATTTTGTGTGGTTGAAATGTGAAATAAATGAAATTTTTGGGCTGCTAGGGACTCAAGTATAAATCGGCCGAGCATGAGTTAAATTGAATTATGTGAATATTGTATATTTGTGAAATAGGGAAAAATTTGAAAAAATGTGGAACTTTAGGGGCTAAAGTGTAAAAATGCCCAAATATGTATTTATGGACTGAATTGAATGATTTGATGACTAAATGAGTTAATTTTGAATGTATATAGATCAAGAACAAAAGAAATCAGATTTAGATCGGGGAAAATCAAAGGTTATTGAATAGTCGATCCAGTCCGTTTATCCTGAATACAAGGTAAGTTAATATGCAAATAAATGTCTTTAAATTGAATTATATATGTTTACTTTTAATTGAACTGCTATGAATGTTGAATGATCAAATATGAGCAAGAATCGATAGGGTTACAATATCCGAAAGTCCTGTACGAACCTTAGGAATAGTATAGGATATGAATGTCATGACATTAAGATTAACGAGATGTTATTGTGTAAGACCATGTCTGGGACATTGGCATTATTATTTGATTACGTGTAAGACCATGTCTGTGACATTGGCATCGTTATTTGATTTCAAGTAAGACCATAGCTAGGCTATCGGCATCGATATGTGATAACCTGTAAGACCATATTTTGGATATGGCATCTTTTCGAGTATCCTTAACAATTCCAAAAGGTTCAACAGGCAAAGTCAAGTTGATAAAGAATGTGTGAATGAATTAAATGACTCAGGTTCATATGAGATTCATACAAGTATAGAAAATGGAAGTATTTGATGAATTCATTTATGATATTGAATATGAATACATTGAGAAAGGTTTATGAGCTTATATGTGCTTACTCATTGTTTGCTTATTAATGGAGATGATGTTGATTCATGTGGTAATTTTATTTTTATATGGCTTACTAAGCTTTTAAAGCTTACTTTGTGTGTTCTTTCCCTGTTTTATAGATAATCGAAGCTAGCTCAGACTCGGGGATCATTAGGAACACCATCACACTATCGATCAACTTGTTGGTACTTTTGATGCTTTGTAAATATGGTATATGGGATGTATAGGCGAGTGTTATTGTGATACATTTTGAGTTCTAAAAGCTAGCTATGAGAGTTGGCTTGTAAATGATTTAAATGTTTGGTATGCTTTTAGCCATGTAAGGTGGTTTATAATGCCTTATGTTTTGGTAAGCTTGGTATGGTTTTTATGATGGTTAGATGGTAAAAATTTTTTGGTTAATTATCAATGATATGTCATGGTTGGAAGGGATTTGACATATTTGTGTATTGGTTGATGAACTTTGGCTGCATTTTTTTTGTGTGGTACCGTATGAGCTTGTGGAGGTATGTGCAAAAAGGGTGGCAAACCGGCTTTGCAAATGGCCTATTATTGTCCACACGGGTAGAGGCACGAGCCATGTGTCTCAGCTATGTATGACACACGGTCATGCTACACAATCGTGTCTCCCTTAATGTTCGAATTGAATTGAAGTCAGTATGCTCCACACGGCTTCACACACGAGCGTCTGACTGGCCATGTGACATATGTAACAGCCCAATTTTGGGCCTAGTCAAAACAATGGTTTCGAGACCATAAATCTAACGTAAGAAAATTTATTTTTATTATATTTTTATGGTCTACGATTTCATGAAATGATTTTATGAAAATTTCATTTGAAATTTTTGACGTTTGGGCACTCAATTTAGTTAAAAAGACTAAATCGTAAAAAATGCAAAAGTTAAGTTCTACATGCTAGAGGTGTCCAATTGTTATGAAATTTTAAATTGAAGGTCCTTATATGGTAATTAGACCATTGGTTAATTTGTTGGACAAAAATGGACATGAAATAGGTGAAATAGAATATTTTTAAGTTAGGGGCATTTTGGTCATTTAGTAATTAAAATGAATTAAAAACAAAATTAAAAGTCAATTTTTGTCCACCTTCAAGCTATGGCTGAAACTTGCATGGAGAAACCATGGCTAGGGTTTTTGAAGCTTCCAAGCTCGATTGTAAGTTCGTTCTAGCCCCATTTTAAATATTTTTACATTTTTGCAATCCCTGTAACAAGATCTATTTATTTCTACTATTTATTTCTACAATTTATTTGAACTAGGGTTGATGTTTAAAAATTTACCATGTGCTACATGTGTGTATTTTAATGTTTAATGGAGGAATATGAATGTTTGTTGTGTGTTAAACGACTTTTGTTAAGTAGTTTTCGGTGAAAACGCTAAAAAGGACTAATTTGTAAAAGTTATAAAATTTGTCATAAAAGTGTAATTTTGTGGAAATTGTGGGCTTCTATAGTTATGAAAATGATTCAGATAGGCTTAAAGAACAAAGACATTGAATGAAAATCATTTCACGAGCCTAGGGGCAAAAGTGTAAATATGTGGAACTTTAGGGGCAAAACGTAATTTTTCCATAATGTGATTTCTGGATCAAATTGAATAATGTGACTAATAAATAACCTAAATGTGATATTATAGATCAAGGAAAATGAGATTCGGACGTAGAACGAGGGAAAAACGAGTATTTGATGGTTAGGACTCTTGTCGCCATTTTTAGTATCGAGGTAAGTTTGAATGAAAATAATGCGAATGTTATTATATGTTTAATGCTTAAATATTGCATGAAATGTATATATATATATATATGTATTTGTCTTTTATGAAATTGAATCATGATGTCTCAATGACGACTCGACAAAAGTTGGTGTCTCAGAAATCCCAGTTGAACCCTAGGAATAGCTAAGATACGGATATCACGAAATGTGAGTATTGAGATCCCGTATAAGATCATATCTTGGGTATGGAATCGGCATTAGTATGAGATCCCATTTAAGACCATATTTGGGATATGGCATTGGCATCGTTATGAGGTCCCGTATAAGACCATGTCTAGGACATGGCATCGGCACCGTTATGAGACTTCATGTAAGACCATAGCTGGACTGTTGGCATCGATGTGAGATCCCATGTAAGACCACGTTTGGGACATGGTATTGGCATCCTTTCATGTGTATGAGATTTCCGAGTATCCTTTAGTATTTCAAGTGGTTCAACGGGTAATTCAAAGATTATATCAAAGTTGTGGTAATATATGATTACGTTACGAAGTGGTACAGGTATGTACACAAAACTCATGAGAAATTATTTCGGTTTATGATGCACCTTTGGTAAGGATGCAAATAAGTAAGTCATGCTTATGAGATTGAAATTGTGATGACCTTGTGGTTATGGGTCTAGGCTTGTGATGTATAAAAAAATGTATTTTTACTATGATGGTGGAAATGATTTGTAAAGGTGTTATAAACTTAGTATCATCACTTTACACTAAAATAATTTTGGACAGCAGCAGCAGTCCGACTTTGAAAATCCACCAAAAATTATGAAAATGGAGTTGGAGGTTGAATAAAATATGAAATTAAAAATTATTGAGTATAGTTTCACATAGAGGAAATGGTGTAAGCAAAAGAATTTCATATTATGAGATATTTAAATTTTTGTGAGACAGGGTCAGAGTGATTTCGGGCTCCCATGTCTTAACTTTGGAAAATCATTAAAAATTGTATGAAAAAAATTATTGGCTAGAATTTGTATAAATAAAATTCTTAATGAGTCTATTTTCAAGAGATACAGACGAGAACATCATCCAAGTCCTGTACTAAGAGATAATTAATTTTTAGTAAAGAAAGGTCGAAGTTGTCAAATAGTAGAATAGGGGTAACTTTGAATAATAAACTGTACTTATTGGCCAATCCATAAATTCTAAAATTTTTTTTGGTATTAAGATATATGAGTCCAGTTTCAAATTTTTTTAACGTATCTTAATTTAAAATTTTGTAGCTCAAGATATTAATAATTTAGTGACTGTGACGCGAGTAAACAACTTGACATGAACATAAGTAAAAAGTGCAATTCTGATTGTTTTACCTTGAGATCATGATGTGAGAATTGGTAGAAGCATGTTAATAAATTGCTTATTATTTTCATACAGACTCACTAAGCTATATAGCTTAGCCCTCCTTTCCATTTCTTTAGTGTTGCTAGGTCAGCTTGGGGTTGGAGATTGTCGGAGGTTGCATCACATTATCAAATTATCAATTTTGGGGTATCGATAAACATTAAGTGTGTTCAAGTGAGTGGCATGTATAGAGACTTAGTCCTTTGTGTTATGTGTTTAATGGTTTGGCCAAATGTATTGGCTTATAATGATTCAAGTGTATATAGCCATGAGATGTGGCTTATATTGGTTATAGGTTTGTAAACTGATTTATCCATGTGCAATGTGCTAACACCTTGTAATGTGATCATGTGCTTATATGTACTGAGATCTTGTGTGATGTAGTTATACTTGTTTGCTATAATTAAGTTTAAGTTAATTAGTATGATGATAACAGTGGTATAAAAATATAAGTGGTATTATAATAGACAAGGCCAAATGAGTATGAGAAACACAAGTATGATGACATGCAAATGTTATGTTTGTAACTTAATTGAGGATGTTTAATCTTTAATTGGATACAATGTTCTATGCCTTTGATGTTGTATAAGTGTGTGAGGGATTGAGGTTGACCAAGGCTTGGAAAATAGCCTAAGTGTTAGCCACACGGACAGAGACAGGGCAGTGTGTCTCAGCCGTGTGGAAGACACAGCCTAGCACACGAGCGTGTGTCTTTGTGACCACACGGCTTACCCATACGGTAGTGTGACTCTCCAAAACTAGAAAATTTTCTAAGTGTTATAAAAAGTTTGTAAGTTCTCGGTTTAGTCCCGAACCACCCCGATGTATGTTTTGGGCCTCGTAAGCCCGTATAAGGGACATTATGACTATGAATGAATGTTTTTAGTTTGAACAAAAATTTTTTATGGCCCGATTTTACATAGTTGTGTACGTTTAAGTCCAGTAATGCCTCGTACCCTGTCTCGACCTCAGACTCAGGTAAGGGGTGTTACAACATAAGTCAGTATAGCCCCCTAAATGGCACATGGTCTAGCACATGGGTGTGTGTGGCCATTTTATAGGGTACACGGGCTAGACACATGGGCGTGTGGTTGGCCGTGTGACCCAAGTCAGAATCCCTTCAGTTTTCACATGACCTGGCACACGGGCGTGTCCTCGGCCGTGTGACGCAAGTTAGTATGTGTAACAACCCGATTTAGACCCTAGTTGAAACGGTGGTTTTGGGACAACGAATCTGAGTCAGAAAAATATTTAAAAATTATTGTCTGTGTTTATTTTGTGTGAATTTATATTTGTGAAATTTTAGTGCTTTAATTTTATTGTTTGGGTGTTCGATTAAATAAAAAGACTTAATCGCGTAACTTGAAAACATGATAGTTTAAAGTATAAGGGTCGAATTGCTAGTGGCTTCTTAAATTGAAGTATTTAAGTTGCAAATAAACCATTGGAAGTTGTAATGGCCAGTTGTGCATACATGTGATCATGTATATTCGGCCATATAAGTGGTATATGTACATGATGTTATATTATGGTTCTTGAGCTTATATAAATGTGTATGTGTATGTTTGATTATATTAAGACATTTTGGCTTTGAAAGTTGAATATTATTAGGTCAAATTGAATAAGTAAGCATTCGACCAAGGTAGATTTTGTGTATGAAAATGTGTTATTTATCTCGTTTGTAGGTTTGAGGTTAAGCTGAATATATGTCTTTAAATATGTATGTATATTCGATTATACAAGTCAATATGGTTTCGAAACTTGAGAATATATTGGTGGTGTATACATGTATATTCGGCCAAAGAGAAATTGTCCTATGAAATTATATGATATATATGTATGGAATTAAAAATTTGAAAAATAAATGTGATTTTATGTGCATAAGTTGATTTATTTAATTTAAATGATTAGTAAATGAGTTGTTACTATGCATTAATTGTTTAATTTGCTTATGACTTACTAAGCTATAAAAGCTTACTCTGTGTGTCTATGTTTACTTTGTTTTATAGATTTATGACTTACTAAGCTATAAAAGCTTACTCTGTGTGTCTATGTTTACTTTGTTTTATAGATTTTGGATTCAAGCTACAAGCTCGGGGATCGTCAGCAAAGTTCATTACACTATCCACTGTTTCAGTACTTAATAGCTGAACTTGAATTATGGCATATATAGGCCGGATTATGTTTCGAAGTGATGAATTTTAGTTATGTATAATTAAAGCCATGCGAAAATGGCTTAATTTTTATGTTTGAATTCAATTATGCTTGGTTATGGGTTGAATTCGTTTTAGTTAACGTGTTAAGTACTATGATTGAATGATGTTTGAAATAGGTGTTTTATGCTTTGAAAATGGCTTAACTCCCATGCTTAAATCCGGATTTGTTGGTTTTTGGTTTAAGTTCTTTTTTATTATTATGCAACGTGTCACGGTTGATTGATACTTGTGATATTTATTTTGAGTGTCAATGTTGCTAGGTGATTTTGGACATATGCATTAGGTTGATTCGGTTATGGTATGCACAGATAAATTTGATTGTAGAATTTAGTCAGAATGTTATATGTGATTTGGCCTTAAAGGTTAGTTGATTATGTCCGAATATCATATAACTTTGTCTTGATATGTTCATTATATGGTATGGAAAATGCATGTTTTGAATATATATATTAGTTAAATGACTATGACTAAAGAAATGGCATTCGGTTATGAGATGGAAGATATGAATATTATTTTTGAGTCACCTATGGTTCGGCACTTGTGAGTATTCATGTAATGAAGTGGTTGAATATATTATTTGAGTTGTATCTTTACAAGTTAAAAATATTGGAATTTGAGAATTTGGTTATGATCTATATTCGTTGATAAGAAGTAAATACATATATGTAATTAGTTATATGTATACGGTTTTTCATGACAAAACATTCATTTAAGTTATAAAAGTTAGATTCATAAATGATCTATTACATGGTATTAGCATGCATAAATGTTTGACATTATTATGTGAATTATGTGCTAGTTTATAAAATAAATTTTGACTGATCTTCGAGACTTGTTCATGTGTATATATAATTGTTCGGAATTGTGTTCTTAGTTAACTAATGCCTCGTAACCCTAATCTAACGATGGATACGGGTTAGGGGTGTTACAGATATAATTATGTTTTTAAATGCTTTGATATTGTATGAATTGTGAATACGAGACTACGGATATGTTCGATAGTGATTTGACGACAAATCAGCATTCGAAATCCCAGTTGAACATTAGGAATAGATTAGGATTGCTAGTGACATGTCATTAGGGGATTCATTGATTTGGGTTCGGGCCATGATATCGGCACTTTGGGTACGAGCTTCATTGATTTGGCTTCGGGCCATGATATTAGCACTTCGAGTGCAAGATATATTGAGTTGGCTTCAAGCCATGATATTAGCACTTAGTGTGCGAGACTTCTGAGTATCCGACTTCTATTCTGAATGGTTCAACGGGTATATTGAATATGTGAATTGGAGAGAAATAGATAAGTAACAGTGCAGGTATGTACTGAAACCTATACGAGCATTGAATCAATGGAAGTTTTGAGTTTATGATCGAGTATGTGGTTAAGTTCATGTAAGCTTGGAATTAAAGCATTGTTGCATATTATGTCATTTAATTAGAATTGATAAATAAATGGTGATATTTGCTTATATTGTCATACGAGCTTACTAAGCTATATAGCTTACTTTGTTTAATTTTCCATGTTTTATAGTGACTTTAAAGCTAGTTCAGACTCAGGGATCATCGGAGACATCATCACACTATCAAGCTATCAATTTGGTACTTTTGAGCTTGTGTTTTAGTTATATGGCATGTTAGGATTATGGTCATTTTGGTTATAAGTTGATGATGATTTTCGCCATCTGAATTCGCTTGTAAATGTTTATGTTTTGGATTGTATATATATAGCCATGTGAGTTGGTTTATATTGGTGATTTTAATGATGTATAAAAGTGTGCAAATGATCTTTATTTTGAGTTTGATAATTGTGATAGGTAGGTCTTGAATTAGTATTTGGAGTGTGAAATAGTCTATGTTTGAGGAATGATATGTTTGGGATATTAGGTGAAATAATGCATGTCTGAATGTATCCATATTGATGATTTGAGATTTTGGGTATTGGTATGAACTTAGATGATATAATGTGGTATTTATGTTTTGTATTGGTTGGTGTTGGAAACGGTATAAATTATGCTTGATTTGGAATTGAATTATATGTCTATTGATGCTATGTTTTGTGCCATATGAGTTGTGTAGGTGTGCCTAAGTTTGGGTGGCAAATTGACTTGGTAAATAGCCTATTTTTGTCCACACAGGCAGAGACACGGGCATTTGTCTCAGCCGTGTGTGACACACGGTCATGTTACACAGAAGTGTGTCCCCTGGTGTTGAAATTGAAATCAAGTCAGTATGCTCCACACAGCCTCACAGTTGGGCATGTGACATGGCCGTGTGGCATAAATCAGTATACCCTTCAGGATTGGCACGGCTTAGTACACGGCCTAGCACACGGGCGTGTATGGCCAATTTTAGGGCACAAGAGCGTGTGTGTTGGCCGTGTGACTCAAGTCAGAGAGTTACACAGGGTTAGACACGGACTGGGACATGGCCATGTGCTTCCATTTTGAATGTTCACACGGCCGGGCCACATGGGCGTGTGTTCTCTGTTTTGAGAAAAATTTTCTATGTGTTCTATGAGTTTTCAAAGTGATCGATTTAGTCCCGAACCACTCTCATTGTATGTTTAGGGCCTCGTAGGTTCGTATTAGTGTCATATTGATTGAGATTAAATGATAATTGTATGAAATGTGAAAATGTATGCAAAGTGAATGTTTAATTGTTTTATAAGTCTGGTAATGCTCCGTAACCCTATTTCGGCATTGAATACAAGTGAGGGGTGTTACATGACAAGATACTCATTGTGACAACTTCATCACATCGGAATCCTTAACCTTCCACTGATAATACCCAGACCTCAGATCAGTCTTTGAGAAAGTCGAAGCTCCCCAAAACTGGTCAAACAGATCATCAGTCCTCGATAGCAGATATTTATTCTTGAAGTTCAACTCAGCCTCAAAGTCCCATCCTTCTTTTTCACAATCAACACTAGTGCTCCCCATGGAGACACTTTCAGACGAATGAACCCACGATCCAACAAGGTAAAGAAAGTAAATAAAATGGAAAGTAATGAAATGCAAATGGACGAGAAATTTTGAAAGGCTTTAAAGTTTTATAAAATTTTGCTATGCTAGGGATGATATGTATATGTGATGATGTGGATTTATTCACTTTGTGAATTGTTGAATATGGTTTCATGAATCTTCTGGTATTGGTATAGGATTATTTTTGTAACAACTCGGTTTTGAGTCAAATCTAAATAGTGGTTCGGAACCATAAATCTGAGGTTGAAATATTTATTTTATTATTTTATTAAAGTTTACAGCATGATAGAATTATTGTGTGAAAGTTTCGTAAAGAAATTTTACTATTTTGAATGCTTAATTCGATAAAAAATGACTAAATTGCGTAAAGCGTAAAACTTGTGTTATATTAGCTAAAAGTGTCAAATAGCTATAAAATATTAACGTTAAGGTCCTTAAGTGGTAATTAGACCATTTTAATTGTGAGTGGACAAAGATGGACAAGCATTAAGTTATTTTTAAGTTATAATACAAAGGTTAAAATAGTAAAATGGTTATTATTGTTAATTAAATAAAAGAAAGCCATTTTTATTCATCTTTATTCATCTTTGTTGCCAAAAAATTGAAGGAAGATAAAGCTATTCTTTAGGTTTTCATTCAGTCACTTTGAAAGCAAGATTAAGGTATGGTTTTAGCTCAGTTTTTAATAATTTTTACGTTTTTTAGATCGTTGCTTCGTACTCTAGCTAGCCCGTACCTTAGATTTTGAAATTGTTGAAGATTTATCATGTTGCCATTGTTGACTGTTTGAGTAACTTGATGGTTGATGATGGATTTTGAATAATTTTTTATAGTTAAACTAGTCTTGTAAAGTGATTTTTGACAAAAATGTCAAAAAGGGATTAATTTGTGAAAATGTAAAATTATGTGGAAAGTATGAATAAATTGGAAATATGGGCTGCTAGTAACATATAGTAAATTTGGCTAAGCATTGATTGTACTAAATTGCATGAATTTTCAATTTTTTGTGATAATGACTAAATTGTAAAAATATGAAAGTTTAGGGGAAAATGTATAAAATAGCCCTAATATGTGTTTCAGACTAAATTGCATAAACAGTTAATTAAATAAGCTGATTTTCATAATATATAGATCAAGATAAGCCAAGATCAGGTTTAGATAAGGGAAAAGGAAAAGTGGATGAATAGTTGATAATTTCCATCCGAGCAACTCGAGGTAAGTTCGTATAATTAGAATTGAACTTTTAAATACTTGAAATAATTGTAACGAATTTGTATAATTGAGTAGTTGATATATTTGGAATGTGATTACCTTATCGATATAGTTTATTTGTTACTACGCCCCGTTTGAACCGTAAGAATTCGTAGGATATGAGTGACATGTCACTAGGGTTACCATTTTGGTTGAGATCTTGCATGTGTTGCAGACTCACCTCAGCTTGTATGAGCTTATCGATATGTCAGCTCGTAAGAGCTTACTATTCTCAGCTTGTATGAGCTTGCTGTTTCAGCTTGTAAGAGCTTAGTGTTTCAGCTCAATAGAGCTTACTATCCATCAGCTCAGGAGGAGCTTACTGTTCATAACTCAAAAGAGTGGAAAATGATAAGGAATTGACGGTTTACTGATTTATATGTACTGTATTTCACCTGAGTATCCCTCAAGATTCTAATAGGTTCAATAGGCATAAATTCTATGGTTTGGTAAAGTATTGTTTATATGAACGAATTACTGTTATATGATTGAAAGTAAAATGCTACAAATGATGTTCATGATTTACGTGAAATTGATACGATACAATGTATTGAGTATTTACATTGAGAATATGGATGATTTCATGTATTTAGATGATTAACTTGTGATGAATGTTTGTGTTTAGGTAATTGGTAATTGAATTGAATACACTTTAATTATTACCTTGATTATATATAAATGGTAAGTTTAGTTCTGAATTATACGAGTTTACTAAGCTATAAAGCTTACTCTGTTTCTTTTCCTATTTTATAGAGGTTCGATAGCTAGCTCATTTTGGACAAGTTGGAGTTATACATCACACTATCCAATTGTTGATTAGTACTTTTCAACTTGTGGTTATATGTAAATATGGCATGTATAGGCTAGTTATAATGGTGATAATTATGGTCACTTGAGATAGTTATGTTGTTACATTTTGTGCTATAAGTCTAAGTCATGTGATTTGGCTAAACTTGTTATTATTATTTTGGTATGTTTGGGCAATTAGTTGATGGAATGGAAATATGAAAATGTGTTTTGTTATATGGTAGGCTTATAATAGGAAATGTATGATATTAGCTAAGTATTTGAATACTATGAGGAATGATATCATATGTGTATCAAATGTTATGAAATGGCTGGCAATTGGGCTGTAAAAATGTTAACATTTATGCTTGTGTATACATATGAAAATAGTGTGGCATAATGGCTATGCAAATAGCCTATTTTTGTCCACATGGCCAGAGACACTGGTGTGTGTCTCAACCGCGTATGATACACGGTCATGTTACACGGCTGTGTGTCCCGTGATGATGATATTAAATGAAGTCAGTATGCTCCACACGGTCTCACATACGAGCATGTAACTGGCCGTGTGGTACAAGTTAGTATGCCCCTAATTTGGCACATAGCCTAGCGCACGGGCGTGTGACTTGGTCGTGTTGCATAAGTCAATATACCCTATAGGTTTAGCACGGCCTAGTACAAGGCCTGACACATGGGTGTGTATGGCCACTTCGAAGGACACACGGGCGTGTGGTTGGCCGTGTTACCCAAGTCAGTATACTATCCAATTTTTCACACGTCCTGGCACACGGGCGTGTCTTCGGCCGTGTCATGCAACTCACTATGTATACCCTGTTTCCACACGGCCTAAGACTTGGGCGTGTTTACTAGCCGTGTGAGGCACACGGCCTGTTCACACGGGCGTGTGGTCCTTGTATGTTTGAAATTTTTCTAAGATTCCAAAATTTTCATATGTTATCGGTTTAGTCCCGAACCATTTCTAAAGCATGTTTAAGGGCTCATAAATCCTTATAAGGGACAATATGATAGTGTTGACTGGTATTTGATTATGAATGCATAAATGTATGAGTTTTGTTTGTAATGCTCCAAATTTGGGCCTAGAAGTATTAAGGCTTGTGCATGGGAGGGAGTAGGAGGCGGCAAATAAATAATTAATTGTGCAAGAAAGTGACACAGCTGTGTATCTGATTCAGTGGTTAAGTGTTCTGAGTGTTTTGGCAGTGTCTGAGAAGTCTTAGGTTCAAGCCTTAAGCCTTGGCGTGCACAAAATTTTTCTTTTTAAGGATAAAACCCCTATCATGAAGGAGGTAACAGTTCGTTATGTTTGACTTTAGGTTGGAGTGCTCTTGAGTGGAGTGCACATTATCGCAAACAGGTGTGTAATCACTGTCTTAACTGTAAATCGGCAAAAGCCGAAAAATAGGATCGTTGATGCCATATGGGCGTGCGATCGCTCGTGTGGTAACCCCAAACGCATAAACATGGGTAATGGATTACGAGAGGGCACCATGGACGATCTCATGGGCTTAGGCCATTTTGGGCCATGTTGGGCCAGAATGACCAAAATACCCTTATAGGGTAAAATGACCGAAATACCCCCATAGGGTAAAATAACCAAAATACCCCCATAGGGTAAAATGACCCAAATACCCCCATAGGGTAAAATGACCGAAATACCCTCATAAGGTAAAATGACTGTAATACCCCTGTAGGGTAAATTGACTGTAATACCCTGTAAGGTAAAATGACTATAATACCCCCGTAAGGTAAAATGACTATTTTGCCCTTATATGGTAAGATGACTGCTTTGCCCCTATGTGATGTATGTTTATATTTTAGCAAGCTATTTAAACTGTAATGGATGCATGTATGATTTTATGATATGACATGACATGATTGTATGATGCATTGCATAGGGATGGGTCTATTATATTTGGAGGAAATGTACTGTATTGGCAGCTCTACTACAAATCAGTGATGGCTCTAAGCTATTATGCTGGCAGCTCTACTGCAAATACTGTTTAGTGCCGCAACCGGTGCTATTTTGGAGTGTAGGGATGGGTGGGTTGATTTTATCCCCACATGGAGTGTAGGGTTGGATGGATGATGGTGGTGAAACTAAGTAAAAATTTGACTAAGGCAAGCACACCTATTGAACAGTAGTATAGTTATGGTTAGACCGAAAATATCGTATCCACGAGGACTAAAAGTACTAGTAATTACTATCTTTTTATTATCTAGCCTAAAAATTAAGAGAATGTTTTATCTATAACTAATTATCTAATTAACTAAGTTTCTGGCCGAGATTAAAGTTGGAAAATACTTTCAGAAAAACCAATGGAGAGAACAATACCCAAGGAAGAATTCACTTAGACTTCACTTATTACTTTTGATTTAGACCATTTATTCACTTGAGTTAATCCGTAGAAATCCCTGATTTTTGTTAATATCTCTCTCGAGACTAAAAAGAACTGACTCTAGGTTGATTAATCGAAATCTCTTTCTAATTAAAACCCTATTGTCGCATTAACTCAATCTATGGATTCCCTTATTAGATTTGACTCTAATCTGATAGATTTCTGTCGTCCTATCTCTAGGATTGCATACAACTCCTCTTAATTATGAATGATCTACTCTTAAACAGGGACTTTTCCTCCATTGAATAAGCACATCAAAAACTTGAAGTAATATCCTGGAATATTAAAACAAGGGTTAAACTCACAATTGAGAATAAGAACAAGTATTTGTCATATAATTCAAATAGTAATAAGATCTGTCTTAGGTTTTATCTCCCTTAGATATTTAGGGAGTTTAGTTCATAATAATGGAAAACATCTCAAAATTGGGAAAACAACAAAATATAAAGAAACCCAAAGAACTTCTGAGGAAATTGAATGGAGATCTTCAGCCTTGAACTAGATCATACTTCTGAGCTTATTCTGATGGCTGTGCTCGAGTGTTTTCTACCTTCTGCTCTCTATTTGTCCCTTTAATCCTCTTCTTGGGTCTTTAAATAGACTTTGGAATGCCCAAATTAACCTAAAATTAGCCTTTTTCGAGTAAAATTAGACTTAGGCTTGACAGAGAAATGGCCATATACCCCGCTCGTGTGAAGGTGCTCAGGCTGTGTGCAATTTTGACTTGGTTTGATATCGACACGGCCATGACACACGGGCGTGTGGTCTACCCGTGTGTCACACACGGTCGTGTGGATCACCCGTGTGGAAGTGCTTAGGTCGTGTGAAATACTGAATCAGGCCCAATTTGTCCGTTTTTGGCTCGTTTCTCACTTTTTTTGCTATCCTAAGCTCTCCTGAGTATAAATCATGAAATTAAAGGATTAGGAGCATCAAATTCACTAAATCATATGATAAATCATCCATAAATATGCCAAGTATAAGGGAAAAATATGTATAAATTATGGTTTATCAAATATCCCCACACTTAAGCATTTGCTTATCCTTAAGCAAAATCCTCAACTCACAATAAAAATAAATCCCTCTCAACTTATAATTCTCATCAATAATGTTTGAAATAATTCACAAGTAATCATACGTTAAGAGCTTAACTAGAAGAACATTAAAGTTGCAAACAATCCAAATTGAGCATTTCAATCATAAAATCATAGGTATCCCCCTTTATCTAAGTAATCACCTTTAATTCCAAATTGACAAGGTTGACATCCTCACTAATGATTCACTCAAATCACTCAATGTGTTTAAGGTTCAATAACTAAGCACTCAATAGTCAAACATGAAAAGTTATTACCATAGGCTTGCATGAAAACCAAATCTCCACCACTATAAATGAGATGATACACAAATTAAAAGGTCTTTAACTAGGTTGTAATGGGGCTTGGGTTAAAGGTGTGGATAAAGGATAAAAAAGAGGGTTAGAATCAAGATTAATTTAATAAATTACCAAACGTGGAAAGAATAAAGCTAATTACTGAATTACAAAAAAGTTCTAGAATTCAAACCATCCGAAACTAATGATGTGAGCTTTTTCTCAATAAAACAACTTTAACTTATCCAAGCTCTTTAGAACAATATGTAATTTGAATGAATATCAATATACATTTTTTTTAAGAATAAGAACAATAATGAAAAGTACATAATAAGAAATAATTCAGGAACTAAAATGAACGAACATAGTTAGGTAATTAATCAAATCAAATCTCAATAAAATGGGGGTCAATAAAAAGGGGGAAATTCTTAACGAATCAAAAAGGGTTAAGTTGTGAGTTAACATAAAGGGGAAAATCAAGAAACAACGGTTAAGGCTCAAAGGGGTTCACTAAGGGTCAATTTATGTGGGTAGGCTTTTTATGGGGTAAGTAGGTTCAAACCTAAGTGCCTTTATCATCTCAGTATACCAAATCAAAGGTGTGGTATTGACACGCATAATCGAAGCAAGTTCTAGAATAACAAATCAATGTTGACACTCATAACCAAAAAAATAAGTGAGCAAGAAAGATATATGCTTTAAAAGGCTCAAAATCTCACAAAAATTATGGGTATTTGATGTCAATCCTGTAAATTCAAAACTTCAAGATAATACCTCAATTCAGGGAAACAACCTAGCAATTTTAATTTTCAAAAGTCAACTTATCATGCTTGATTCTCTAGTGTCCTAAAGTTTAAACAATCAATGCATAGTTGCCTATGATTTAGTTCAAAACATATCAATGAAAATTATAAATCAATCAGAATTCACTCTAATAATGATATGAGAAAATTATTTGAGAACAAGATAAAAAAAATCAGGGATTTTCTAATAATCACATAAATAACCTCCCCATACTTAAGATGTACATTGTCCTCAATGTACAAAGATAGATAATAGCAATAGAAGCATAATATTAGAAAAGAGAGAGAGAAGCAAAACTGCCCTGAATTTTTGGTTGAAATTCTTGGAAGAGCAAAAACAGATTTAGAGGCACTGAAAGTGATGTGTATGTGACATGTAGACAGAGGTGAAGGTGGTGGTAGAGGTTGGGTTCCACAATGACAGTGCCCAGCAAAGAGGTTATCGTGGTGGTCGGTGTCGTAGTGGCTATGGTCGTGGTCGAGCAGGACATGGCAGTCGTGAAGGATTGCTTGTTTATTTCTGAGTAGCACCAATTGACTGAACCTTTTGAAACTACGATGCCATCAGTAATGCTTTAGGAAGTTAATCGATAAGGTTGTTATGGTGAGTAATAATGAAATAACTAGATAAAAAAATTCAAATTATACTAAGAAAAGTGTTTTAAGAAAATAATAATTAAAGAGAAAAAGAAATGCAAAAATAAAAAAAATGAAAAAGAAAATAAAATGAAAATGAAAATGAAAATTAAATGGACTCAAAAGTCCTCGTCGATAGCTAGATCGTGAGGTGGTGGTGCTGGAGGCAATATGTGAAAATGTTGGCAAATTTGTTGTAGCGTCGCCTCGATGCTGTTGAATCGCTGAGTGCAATACTGCTCAAAACGATGAAGGTGGTCTGAAACGTCAGACAATGAATGAGCCGCATGAACTGGCTGGTGACTCAGTGGTGGCTGAGAAGGTGGGTCCACCTGAAATGTAAGGATATCATTAGGAATATCCTTAGCGTCATCCTTATCGGTAGCTCGTGCAAGTCGGTACTGAGGAGGGTCAAACCCACGACGACGCTCAATCATCTACATATAGAGCATACTTTGGATGCCCTATGGGGACATCTGGCCAATGAGTGTGAGTGAAGAGGACTATGTCATTGTATTCAGGATCCCAAAGTTTCATGCTAGACGAGTCACATATGGGCCAAGGCTGATGACTCCCTTTTGGTGCCGGTCAGTTTGATGGTGAAAGGCAAGGGCGATGAAGTAGGCAAGATAAAAAATGTTCCCCTGCCTCACGCTCCACAGGAAGTATACGTCGTGAGTGTTAAAAACACTGGTGCTCTCCCGTCTACCTGTTAATGTGTATGACAAAATAATATAGAGATATTGTAGAGCTGGAGCTAGAGCCGATGCCTTGGAGCAGCTGGGGCCATAGATGCCTGTAGCAGGCATCATGGCATTCCAACATGATGAAGACGCATAGTGGAGTGGCGGTGGAGGCGGGGAAAGTTGTCGGCCTCCATGAAATCGTCTGCATAGAGTCCTAAAGAAACTCTAAATTATAGGACACTCAACTGTCGTACCAGACTGCCAAGGCAAAAGTAGACTGTTTCTGGTTCGTCATGCTCTGCCATAACTGTTTGCATCTGAAACGTCGAGCATAGTTCCAAAGTGAACTCTAGATACGTCGGCTCAATGATGTTAAAGAATCGGTCCTATGGAGCGGTGGCGAGGAGGGCCCGAACCGAATCAGCTAGATAGACCTACTCTAGTGTGGTCCAATCGATGCAATGGCCCATACCTAGGGGTCAGGCCCGTAAAATCTAAAATAATTCCTCCTGGGGCCTTGGTGGAAATTAAAGGAATAGATGTCGTATCTCAATGGTGGGACCCTAGGAGGATGCCCCTCCTTTTCGCTTTTTAGAGGCAGGGACGAAAGTTTTCTTGCCTCTAGTGTTCGTCATGGTATCTGTGAAACTGATCACATGAATCGAATCAACATAGCAACCAAACGAATAAAAACAATCATCCAAATGTAACTTAATCAGGCAGACAAAATAGGTAGAATCATAATACCTAAAAAAAAGAAAAACTAACTAATGGATTACTCAATATATAAGCAACTATGAATTAACTTAACAAAACACATGCTCCTAAATTCTATATACTGTATTACTAATGTCCTAAGCTCTACTTGAATCAATGACGAAGAAGGAATCTCAAAAGCATTAAAGCAAAAGTAGTAATAATAATCTAGTCAAATAGAAAATGAAATAGAAAATTGATAATCAACTAAGAATAGTAATAATAATAATCGACATAATATGGAAGATTAAAATAGGAAAACAGAGTTAAAGATGCAAGAAAGAAAACCGAGGGTGGCTATAGGGCGCAGTAGCATGCGGCTACGAGTGATGGTCGGAGGGGGAGGGGAATGGGGAAGAAAGGAAAGGAAAATAGAGGAAGAAGGAGATAAGGAAGGAAGATGGAGAAAGAGGACGGAAAAAATGAAGAAAAAAAAGTAGGAAAAATAGAAATGGAAAAGAATTCTGGAGAAGGAGAGAGGGCTAGGTGGAGAACATGGGTGAATAGTAGATTTTGGAAGGGATGGAAAAAATTAGGGTTAGAGGAAGGAATAAAAAGGGGGCCACAATCGTGTAAGCCCCGTTTTGGGTCACACGGCCATGACCCACGCTGGTGTGATAGTTTCCTAGCCCATGTTTTTCGTGAAATCGTAGTTAGTGTCACACATGGTTTATTGGCCACGCCCGTGTGCCTAGGCCGTGTGGTGCGCACGGCCACATCGCACTACCTTGTGCACGTATGTTCGCTTCTCCCACGCCCGTGTTAAGTCCAACACGCCCGTGTTCATGACTTGTACTTGTGGTCTAATGTTTTAAGTCAGTATTGCACACGGCCCGTGTGTCTAGCCACATGGCCGCATCACATGGCCATGTGGTGCTCCCTTCGTTTCTCCCATGCTCGTGGCAAATCCAACACACCCGTGTCTATTAATCAGGATTGTGCATGGCCTTCAAGCATGGCTATGGCATCAGCCTGTGTTCTATTTTGACTTTGTTGAATGTTTCGATCTTTGGGCAAGCTCTCACATGGCCTCAAGCACACCCGTGTTAAAGGCTGTGTGGTTTCCACAGCTGCCTCGCACTGCCATGGTGATTTATCATAGCCCATGTGTCATCTTGTCTTGGTAAAAATGTTTGTCCTATTTTAGCACGGCCATGGCCACGCCCGTGTCTCCTGCCCGTGGTGAGCCCACGGCCTAATGCACGCCCGTGTGCTAGGCCATGTACTCCAAGAATACCTGTAGTTAGATTGTAAAATAAATGGAAAAACAAACTAATTTATTTAGTGGGGTTAGTGCTCGGGTTGCCTCCCGAGAAGCGCTTTTTTAGAGTCTAAGCTCGACTTTACCTTGTGGGAATGCTAGGTGGGTTCGTGGAGTCGTAGCTCCTTTCTATTATCTTTAAAACCCTCATCGTTATTAAGTTTAAGACGATGCCCATTTACCTTGAACGTACATTTGATTGGGTGACTTACCTCTATTCTGCCATATGGAAAGATAGTTTGGACTATGAAAGGACCTAACCATCATGATTTATGTTTCCCAAGAAACAATTTGATCCTTTAGTTGTATAACAAGACAAGGTCTCCAACTTCAAATTGCTTGAGTTGCTTTAAACGAGCATCATGGCGGCAATTCGTTGCTTCATTGTATAATCATGAGTTCTCGTAGGCATTTTCTCGCCATTCATCTAACTCGTTCAACTGCATCAATCTCTTTTCACCTGCGAGTTTGGGGTCAAAGTTCAGAATTTTTAAAGCCTAGAATGCTTTGTGTTCTAGTTCAAACAGTAAATGACAACTCTTTCCATAAACTAGTCTGTAAGGAGACGTTCCTATGGGGGGTCTTAAAAGCGGTTTTATAGGCCCATAAAGCATCATCTAGTTTCTTTACCTAATCCTTCCTATTTGACTCTACAGCTTTTTCTAGGATGCGTTTAAGCTCTTGGTTAGCGACTTCAACTTGTCCACTAGTTTGAGGATGGTAAGGGGTAGCTATTCTGTGGTAAACTTCATATTTCTTAAGGGTTTTATCAAATTGAGCATTACAGAAATGAGTGCCCCTATCACTGATAATTGCTTTAGGTGCTCCAAATAAAAAGAAAAGTTTCTTAAGGAACTTCACCACTACTCTAGCATCATTAGTAGGAAAGGCTTGGGCTTCCACCCATTTAGACATATAATCAACGGCTACTAATATGTGTTTATTCCCAAACGAGCTAGGAAATGGACCCATGAAATCAATACCCCATACATCAAATATTTCACATGGAAGCATGTACATTTGGGGCATTTCGTCACGTTTAGAGATATTACCTGTTCGTTGGCATTTATCGCAAGTAGCAACATTCCTGTTGGCGTCTTTGAACAGTGTGGGCCAGTAAAAACCTTATTCGAGTATTTTGTGTGTGGTCCTAGTTCCACTGTAATGTCCTTCGGTCGGTCCTGAGTGGCAATGTTCCAAAATTTTAATTGCTTCTGTCTTTGTAACGCATCTTCGAATTACTTGATCTGCACATATATGAAAAAGAAAAGGTTCTTCCCAAAAAAAAATTTTTCACATCAGTGAAGAATCGCTTCTTTTGCTGATGTGTCAACCCTTTTGGTATAACGTTAGCGGCTAAATAATTCACAGTCTACAAACTAAGGTTCTTGAGAGTCAGAGATAGCAAAAAGTTGTTCTTCAGGGAATGAGTCATTTATCTCCTATACATTAAGTCCGTTGAGATGTGGGTTTTCTAATCTGGATAGATGATCTGCTGCAAGATTTCCTGCTCCTTTCTTATCTTGAATTTTGAAATAGAATTCCTGCAACAATAAAATCCATCTTATTAGTCGAGGTTTTGCATATGTTTTAGTAAGGAGATATCAAAGAGCTGAATGGTCAGTGTAAACGACATCTTTAGATAATATTAAATATGGTCTAAATTTATCGAATGCAAAAACCATAGCCAATAATTCTTTCTCAGTTGCCGTATAATTTTCTTGTGCAACTGTCAAAGTTTTGCTAGCATAATAGATTGTTTGGAAGTGCTTGTCTTTCTGTTGTCTAGGAACCGCACCTACTGCAAAATCACACGCATCACACATTAGTTCAAAAGGTAAATTTCAATCAGGTGCAACTACAATCGGAGTGTTAATTAATTTATCCTTAAGAGTATTGAACGCTTCTAAACAATCCTGACTGAAATTGAAAGGTACATCATTTTCTAGCAAATTTGTTAAAGGCTTAGCTATTTTAGAAAAGTCTTTAATAAATCTTCTATAAAATCCAGCATGACCTAAAAAGCTTCAAATAGCCTTAACTGAATTAGGGGGAGGTAGTTTCTCAATAGTTTCAACTTTTGCTTTATCAACCTCGATTCCCTTGCTAAAAAATTTGTGGCCTAACACAATCCCCTCACGAACCATGAAGTGACATTTTTCCCAATTCAGTACAAGATTTGTTTCCTCACATCTAATTAGAACTCATTTTATATTTTTAAGGGAAAGATGGAAAGAGTTACTGAATACTGAGAAGTCATCCATAAATATCTTCCACGAGTTCATCAAAAATGGCCAACATGTTGGAAAAAGAAGGGTTTGTGTTATGTCAGAAATCTTCCAAGCTATGGCTCATTCATGCTCCTTTAATACTTTGAGTAACTCGTCTTTTTCGGTTGGCTGTAAATCTGAAGCAATAATTACTGGTAATGTGGAATTATCTCCAAGAAACGCGTATTCTAAGTGGTCTGGTAGTTGCTTTAATTCCAATTTAGGCAGTTCTTCAACAGAGGGCTTTATTTTCAATTCATTGTTTACCTCAATACCGTCGTAACTTTTCCGTCTCAGTAAAGGCTCATTGGAATTTAGTTCAACTTTTACCTTACCTATCACAGAATCATCATCATTTACATCCTCTCCTTGGGCAAGACACAGTTCCAATGTGTCCTTATGTACGATTTCCTGTAAAGAATCTTGAGTAGCATGATCAATAGAGTCAATAAAATAACATGAGTCATCCTGTTCCCTAGAAAATTTCATGGCATCATAGATTTTAAAAATGATCTCTTCGTCACCTACCCTAAGCACAAGTTTACCATTACCCACATCAATAACAGCCCTAGCAGTGGTTAAAAATGGACGACCTAAAATTAAAGGCAGCTCAACATCCTCATCCATGTCAAGAACAACAAAATCAACAAGGAATATAAATTTATCTACTTTTACAAGTACGTCCTCTATCATATCCCTAGGATATTTAACAGATTTATCTGCTAGTTGAGTACTCATCCTAGTGGGTTTCGGTTCCCTAAGACCAAGTTGCTTGAACATTTTATAAGGCATCAAATTAATGCTAGCGCCTAAATCAGCTAGTGACTTCTCAACATTCAAACTACCAATTAAGTAGGGAATATTAAAACTTCCTGTATCTTTCAGTTTGGTTGGCAGTTTATTTTGGAGTATGGCCGAGCATTCCTCGTTGAGTTCCATTGTAGACAATTCTTCAAACTTCCTTTTATTTGTTAGAAGGCATCTGCAAGATAGCTTCAACAAAAGGTAAGTTAATATGTAATTGATTAAAAAGTTTAAGAAATTTACCGAATTGTGCATCCATGATTTACCGAATTGTGCATCCATGCGGTCTTTCTTAAACTTTGCTTGGTATGGGATTGGTGGTTTATATTCCCTCAACACCAATTTTTAATTGTTTTTGGGTTTTTCTTCCTCATCTTCTTTTTTGTCAGCTTCTGGTGGTGGCTTCTTTTTAGATTCAGCTAACACTTTCCCACTCCTTAATGTAACTGCTTTCACATGCTCTTTTGGATTGGGTTCGGTGTTACTAGGTAGACTCCCTGGTGGTCTTTCTGAAATCATCTTAGCCAGCTGTCCTATTTGATTCTCGAGCCCTTGAATTGATGCTTGCTGATTTTTAAGTGTGGTTTCAGTGTCCTTAAAATGAGTCTCTGCTACTAAAATAATTTTTGTCAACATCACCTCAAGGTTCGATTTTTTCTCTTGCTGGTATGGTTGTTGTTGGAAGCCTGGAGGGGGTGGTGATCTTTGATTTCCTTGGCCTCCCCATGAGAAATTTGTGTGGTTCCTCCAACCTGCATTGTAAGTGTTACTATAAGGATTATTTTGAGGATGAGGATTATTACCCATATAATTCATTTGTTCGTTCTCCATGGGTATTCTAAATTGTTCATTCCACCTCCTCTCACATCGTACTGCATTACTGGATGGACCTGTGTAGAACAAAGTAAACCATCAATTTTTCTATTCAAAAGTTATACCTGATTAGAGAGCATAGTAACCTAATTGACATTAAAAACGTCAGCTATTTTCGTCGACTTTGTCCTCATGACTTGCCACTGATAATTATTCAGTGACATTTCTTCTATAAACTCATAAGCCTCTTCAGGTGTTTTATTGTTAATAGTCCCACCAGCAGCTACATCAATTATCTGTCTAGTCAAGGGATTCAAACCATTGTAGAAAGTTTGAACTTGTAGCCAAAGTGGTAGCCCATGGTGAGGGCACCTTCTCAATAGATCCTTATATTTCTCTCATGCATCATAGAGTGTTTCTAAATCCATCTGCACAAAAGAAGAAATATCATTCCTTAATTTAGCTGTTTTAGCCAGCGAAAAATATTTAAGTAAAAATTTTTCAGTCATTTGTTCCTAAGTGGTGATTGACCCTCGCGGTAACGAGTTCAACCACTATTTAGCCTTATTCCTCAATGAGAATAGGAACAACCGAAGGTGGATGGCATAGTCAAAAATGCCATTGATCTTAAATGTATCGTAGAATTCCAGAAAATTTGCTAAATGAGTGTTTGGATCCTCGTCTTGCAAACCATCAAACTGAACAAACTGTTGTATCATTTGAATCGTGTTAGGTTTCAGTTCAAAACTATTTGCAGCAACAGCAGGCCTAACTATACTTGATTCAGTTCCTGTTAAAGTAGGCTTAGCATAACCATACATAGTATGAGGAGTAGGATTTTGTTCGACTGGATTTACAGCAACCCCAGAAGGTAGAGGATTACTCTAATTTTCGGCCATCTCCTTGGTAGCAGTATGGATATCATCCTCTTGCACTTCCTCTATGTATTGTAAGCTTCGCCTAATTTCTCTTCGGTTTCTGCGAGCTGCGCTCTCAATCTCACTATCAAATAGCAAAGGTCCTGACAGGTTTCTTCTCGTCATAAACTATAAAAACCTGCCAAAGGTAAAGAAAAGAAAAGTTAGTAAAGAAAATTAAAACTAAAATTAAAGATTAAATTGCAATAAAAGTCAAAATGGCTAAAGTAATAAAAATTAAGTGTTCCTAATATCTTAGTCCCTGGCAACGGTGCCAAAAACTTGATAGTCGTGAAACTAACTAAAAATTCGACTAAGGCAAGCGCACCTATCAAACAGTAGCATAGTTATGGTGACACCGAAAATATTGTATCCACGAGGACTAAAAGTACTAGTAATTATTATCTTTTTATTATCTAGCCTAAAAATTAAGAGAATGTTTTATCTATAACTAATTATCTAATTAACTAAGTTTGCGACTAAGATTAAAGTTGGAAAATGCTTTCGAAAAAACCAATGGAGAAGGCAATACCCAAGGAAGAATCCACCTAGACTTCACTTATTACTTCTGAATTAGACGATTTATTCACTTGACTTAATCCTTAGAAATCCCAGATTTATGCTAATATCTCTCTCGAGACTAAAAACAACTGACTCTAGGTTGATTAATCAAAATCTCTTTCTAATTAAAACCCCTACTGTCGCATTAACTCGGTCTATGGATTCTCTTATTAGATTTGACTCTAATCTGGCAGATTTCTGTCGTCCTATCTCTAGGATTGCATGCAACTCTGCTTAATTATGAATGATCTACTCTTAAACAGGGACTTTTCCTCTATTGAATAAGCACATCAAAAACCTGAATTAATATTCTGGAATATTAAAACAAGGGTTAAACTCAGAATTGAGAATAAGAACAAGTATTTATCATATAATTCAAATAGTAATAAGATCCGTATTAGGTTTTATCTCCCTTAGGTATTTAGAGAGTTTAGTTCATAATAATGGAAAACATCTCAAAATTGGGAAAACAACAAAACATAAAGAAACCCAAAGAACTTCTGAGGAAATTGAATGGAGATCTTCAGACTTGAAGTAGATCCTGCTTCCGAGCTGATTTTGATGGCTGTCCTCGAGTGTTTTCTGCCTTCTGCTCTCTGTGTGCCCCTTTAATCCTCTTCTAGGGTCTTTAAATAGACTTTGGAATGCCCAAATTAGCCCAAAATAAGCCTTTTTCGAGTAGAAATAGACTTAGGCTCGACAGGGACACGACCGTGTGCCTCGCCTGTGTAAAGGTGCTTAGGCCGTGTGCAATTCTGACTTGGTTTAATATTGACACGGACATGACACACGGGCGTGTGGATCACCCGTGTGGAAGTGCCTAGGACGTATGAAACACTGAATCAGGCCCAATTTGTCCATTTTTGGCCCATTTCTTGCTCTTTTTGCTATCCTAAGCTCTCTGGAGTATAAAACATGAAATTAAAGGATTAGGAGCATCAGATTCACTAAATATTATGATAAATCACCAATAAATATGCCAAGCATGGGAGAAAAATATGTATAAATTATGGTTTATCAATGGAGTGGAGTGTAGAGGCTGGTTAGGTAAGACTTGCATACTGTTTAAACTGTTACTGCACTGATTACTATTGCTACACTGATACTGTTATTGTATTGGGCTAAGGCTCTAACTGGAACTGAATTGCTACTGATAATGGGCTTATGCCCAGACTATATTTGTTCACTGTATGTTTGACTACTTATTTCTTCTGGAATTACACACTGAGTTTTCGTAAACTCACCCGTCTGCTTAACTGTATAGATAATCCTCAGTCTTAGGCAGATCGATTCTACTAGGGACTCGAAGGTGGCCACACAATAGCTTACGCTCCCATATTAGGTTATTAATTTATAAGTAGCTTAATTTGGGTATTTTTATGTAATAAGGCCTCTTTAAATTTTTCGTTTTTAATTTGGAGATTTAAATTTGTTTTACTTTAATTCTGCTAGCAATAGGAAGTGAGTTTTCAAAAGATAAATGTTTTCAAAAATGCCACGAATACATCAACAGTTTTAAGAGCTACCCCAAGAAAACAACATTTTACAAGTAAAACTCAAGTACGCAACTGTTTTATAAAAAACTTCCACAATAAAATGTTTTGGAAAAGAATAACGATTTTTAATCAAATACCTTTTGTTTGAAACACAAGATTTGATATGAATGACACATTTTTAATTCATATTTAATATCACACAAAGAGTTTAAATAGAGAATGGTTTTCTCAATGACATCTCGCTTTGCTAAAAAAACACTTCAGTGTGACATCGTCAAATTCGACCATAATGTCTTGGCCGGGTTTGGGGTGTTACATTGTATGTTAAGTGATGTGTATTGATAGGTAATACCTCGTAACCCTACTCCAGCAATAGGTACAGGTTAGGGGTGTTTCATTTACTGCTTTTAGACTGTCACGAATTACTTTTATTTCTCCTCAGTCATTCTAATCACATCAACCCCATAATTCTTTTTATCAAAATTCGATTCAATACAACGGAGTTCAGTAACTGCAACCATACCATACACATACAATACTATCTTAATACTCATTTCATAACTATTATTATACACAAACTTGTCCAACAGTAAATGTCTTTCTCAGTTGCTGTTAAATTTTAAAACACAATAACAAAACCTTACCTTGTGAATTTGAATCTGTCCCTCAAATTAGCCATCTGCTGAAGAATGTAATGCGATGCTAAATTGAAACTGTTTATCTAAAACTTACTATAGTTTTCTAATATAACACCCCTAACCCGTATCCATCACCGAAATAGGGTTATGAGGCATTACCGATCAATCACCACATTAATCATACATATATGCATTTATAAACATAATTCATTCAACACATTCACATTGTCCCTTATAAGGCCCTACGAGACCTTAAGACATGCTTAGAAGAGGTTCGGGACTAAATCGATAACATTTGAAAACTTTGGGAAACTTAGAAAATTTTCATGCATTTAAGGGCCACACGCCTGTGTGAACAGGTCGTGTGCCTCACACAGCGACCTGACACACCCGTGTCACAGGCCGTATGAAAATAAGGCATACATTCTAACTTGCACCACACGGCCAGCCACACGCCCATGTGCCAGCCCGTGGGCCACATACGACTAGTAGACATGACCGTGTGTCTAAGCCGTGTAACTTACTGACTTGTTTTGATTAAGCATCAAGGGTCACACGGTCGAGTCACACGACTGTGTACTCAACTGTGTGGCACGAAAATAGGCTTGTTATAAGCTACTTTTCCCACTCAAGTCACATGCATCTTAAGGCATCCAAATGATACCAAATATACAACCAAATAAGTAACCAAAAGTGACCATTACCAGCATAAATCATACCATATTGAATCATTACATTTCACTTCTCAAATCTCAACCATTTCTTAACCAACACACATACCAAAACTAGGATGAATCATTTACCATCTTTAACATTTTTCATATGTCTCAAATTCGAACTAAATAACCAACTATATCATTCAACCTATAACCAAACCAAAGCTTATCAATGCATCATCTCAAACTCATACCAATAGATGCCATTTCTTAATCCACATTTGCATTCCAAGCCAAACCACAAATACATAACATAAGCCATTTCAAATGACCATATACATTTCTAACAATTATATCAAAAAGACATAGCCTATACATGCTATATAACCAAATCACAAAGTGTAAAAATACTGAAAATCAATAGCCAGATAGTGTGATGCGATCTCCGTTGATTTCCAACTCGAGCGTATGTCCTAAACACTATAAAACATAAAAAATAACATAAAGTAAGATTTACAACTTAGTAAGTTTGTATGTGAGCTTAAATGATCACAATATTCATATAGCAATTCGAAATAGATAAATCATTAACATTTAAAGCATCAATTCATATGCTAACATCAAATTATTCATGTCCTCATTCACAAGTTCTCAACTTCATATAACTCAATACATGAGTAGTTTTCCATACATACCTGTACCGATACCTTTCTATTTAGCTCCCATACTCTTATCAAACCTCTCTGGTTTATAATTCTTCATAATACAAATTCATCGATTTTCCGATGCCATAGTCCAACCATGGTCTTACACATACATTGCTAAGGCCCTGCCGTGGTCTTGCTTTTACGTGCCATAACCCGGTTATGGTCTTATTAGTCTATTACCATACGTATATTTAGTTAAAACAACTATAATTCATATCTCACATAACATTCAATACATACTTCATTATAGTCAAATAATCACATTTTGACATGAAACATACTTATACACAATTACTTCTTATTTAATATACATAATAAAATATGAACTTACCAATTTATTTTCATTCGATTCTCACATAGGTTCTGTACGTACCCACATTACTCATTCCGACCGTACTTTAATTCTCGTCTTGACTATGCCCATTGAACCCTTCAGAATCACTAAGGATACTCGGATATCACATAAAGCTCATACTATGCCATATCTAAGATATGGTCTTACATGTTACCACATATAGATGCCATTGTCCCAGACAGGGTCTTATACGAAATAAGATAATAATGCCAATGTCCCAGACATGATCTTACACGTAATCATAATACAATGCCAATGTCCCAGACATGGGCTTACATGTAATCTCATCTCGGTAATCCTAATGTCATGACATTTGTATCCTATATTATTCTTAAGGTTCATACGGGACTTTCAGATACCGTAACTCTATCGATTTCAGCTCGTAATCATGACCATTCAGCATTCAATTCAATTCAATAATTAATAAACATTTATAATACAATTTAAGTACATTTATTAGCATACGAACTTACCTCATTCACTGTAATGACGAATTAGGTCATTAATCTGATACTTTGTTTTCCCCTGTTCTAGATCCGAATGTCATTTTTCTCAATCTATCAAGCTCCAAAGCTTGGCCGAATCAAAAGCTTCTCCCATGGCTGATTTTAGGTTGAAATTTCGGTAAGGAAGATGATGGAAATAAAAATAAAGCTTTTGGTTTTATTAGTTTTAACTTTAATTAACTATTTACTTAATCAACCTTTAAAAGCATTAATAATTACACCAACTGCCACTCCACTAACATCCACTATCTCATAAATGGGCTATTTACCATATAAGGACCTTCACTTTTAAGTTCTATAGCTATTTGACACCTTTAGCTTATAGAACGCAGCTTTTACGTTTTACGCAATTTAGTTCTTTTTACCGAGTTAAGCCTTTAAATGGTAAAATTTCTTTACGAAA
Source organism: Gossypium longicalyx (assembly GCA_025698465.1). Lineage (NCBI taxonomy): Eukaryota > Viridiplantae > Streptophyta > Magnoliopsida > Malvales > Malvaceae > Gossypium > Gossypium longicalyx. The sequence continues at coordinate 57,659,320 of CM047002.1, read as the reverse complement.
TTTTCACACAATAATTCTATCATGTTTTAAACCATAATAAAATATTAAAATAAATATTTGGACTTCAGATTGTGGTCTCGAAACCACTATTCTGATTAACCCTAAAAATAGGTTGTTCACCAGTTGTGTCACAAGTGATAGATCTGATTTGATTGAGTAAGCCCCCTGTTGATAAGATTTGAAACCACGGGGCTAAAGAGTTTTGGGCTACAATTTGTAATGATGCAGAGAGGGCTAAGTTATGTCACGAGAACACAATCAGAGTATTTGATGAATTGTCCAGTACTCCAGATGAATGTATCAAGTGTGTTGTATCTTTGCTTAGAAACAATGCATACTATTGGTGGAAAACATTGACATCTGTAGTTCTAAGGGAACGAGTCACCTAGGAGTTCTTCCAATCTGAATTTCAAAAGAAATATATATGTAACAGCCCGATTTAGACCCTAGTCGAAATAGTGGTTTCAGGATCATAAATCCAAGTCAGAAAAATATTTTAATATTATTTTTTGTGCTTATAATATGTAAATTAACATGTGTGAAAGTTTTGTATGAAAATTTTATCAATTGTCTGCTTAATTTGCAAAAAGGACGTAATCGTAAAAAATGTAAACGTGGCCTTCTATTTGTTAAAGTGCCTATTTGCTATGTCTTTTTAATTGAGAGGTCCTTATTATGTTATTAGACCATGGTTATAGTAAGTGGAAAATAATGGCCTTATATGTTAATGACTTTTAAATGGTTTCTTAAAGGGTAAAATTGGAAAATTGATATTAATGTTAATTTAATAAAACAAAAACATAAATTTGGTGTTATATTATCATCTTGTTTATAAAAAGAAAGGTTAAAGCTCAACTAGGGTTCGGCTATATTTAAGCTCAATTAGGTAAGCATTCGAGCTCAGTTTTTGGTCATTTTTACGTTTTTGTGATTATTGTTAAGTGTTCTAGCTAGCCCATGCTTAAATTCATGAAATTGTTGATAATTTGATGAGATGACATTGATGAATTCATGAGTTTTGTGATGTTAAATGATGAAATATGAAAGCTTAGTGCTTGATATACATGTTTGGTAAAGTGATTTTAAGTAAAAATACATATTAGGGATTAGATTGAAAAAAGTGTAAATTGAGGGGTCAAAATGTGAAATAAATGAAACATATGGGCTTATATGAACACCATGTATATTCGGTTAAGTAAGTGTGTATGAAAATTTTTTGTATTTTGTGATTTTGTGAATTAGGGACTAAAATGTCAAAATGTGAAAAGGTGGGGGATAATTTGTAAAATGCCCTAAATATGTGTTTTTGGATTGATTTGAATGATTTTTTTGAATAAAAGGGTTAATTTTGAATACATATAGATCAAGAAAAGATGAATTTGGATTTAGATCGAGGGACATCGAAGGTTATTGAGTAAACGATCCGAATTATCAATCTCGATTACGAGATAAGTTCGTACATGATAAATGATGCTAGAAATTAAGTTTATTTACTTTGATAATGCATAAATTGTATATATATTATTATGGTTTGAACATGATGATAAATCGACTATGTTAAGCACTAAGTGTGCGATTCAAAACAACTTCGGCTATAAATAGCACTAAGTGTGCGAATTGGAATAACTTTGGCTATACGAGGCACTAAGTGTGTGATACCGAGATATTTTTGGTTATTTGAGATGGCACTAAGTGTATGGGATTGTTACAGCTTCGGCTAATCAATAAAGCACTAAGTGTGCAGAGTCTTAAAGTATGGAAAGACTTTCGATTGAAATAATGCATTTGAACGAGAGGTAATAATGAAATTAATAAATACAGGAAAGTTTAGGTATGTATAATACCTATGTGGTAGATGATACTATGTGTATGAAGCTTGATGAAATTATATGAACATAATATATATGTGATGGAATAGAATTGATGGGTGATTTGTGAACTACTAAGGGTTTATCATTTAATGTTTCGTATTATATAAATTATTGATTATATGTTGTGCGAACTTACTAAGCTTCAAAGCTTATTGTGTGAAATGTTCTTTATTTTACAATGTTATAAAGCTAGCTCAGATTCAAGAATCGTCCGTGATCAATCACATTATCGGACATCTATTTTGGTACTTTTTTTAGAGTTGTATATATGGAATATGGCACGTATAGGCTAGAGTTATTTTGGTAGGTTTTGTGATATAAATATTTACTATGGTTGAACTCAGGGTTTGATTTTGATATATGATATGTAATGCAATATGGTCAATATGATATGTTCATAAATGGCCTAGTGAATTGGTTAATTTGGTATGTTTTGGTATTGCTTAATTGGGAACTTGGTAAGATTATGATTCATATGTTTTGGTATGATTTTCGTATGATTATAAGCATGAATATGATTGTTTATGATATAGTGTGAATGGTAAATGTTTTGGTATATGAATTGGCTGAGAATTTGGTATAAAATGTTTGGTGTTAATCATGTTGAGAGGACCAAAAATTAGGGTGGCAAAGTGGCCTTGTAAATAGCTTATTTTTTCTCACACGGGCAGAGACATAGGCGTGTGTCTCAGCTGTGTGTGACACACAGTTATGTTACACGGACGTGTGTCCCTTGGGGTACCCTACAATTTTAAGTCAGTATACCCTACAGTTTTGACACGGCCTAGACACACGGACGTGTTTAGTGGCCGTGTGTGGCACACAGCCTTGGCACATGGGCGTATGTAGCCATTTCGAAGGGTGCACGGGCTAGATACACGGGTGTGTGGTCAGCCCTGTGACCCAAGTCAATAGCCTTCCTAATTTTCACACAGCCTGGCATAATGGTGTGTCAAGTGGCCGTGTGGACAAGTCAATATATATGCCTTGTTTCTCCACGCTTTAGACACACAAGTGTGTCTAATGCCGTGTGAGGCACATGGCCTGTTCACACGGACTTGTGGCCTCTGTATCTTTGAAAAATGTTTAAGTTTTGAAAAAAATTATATGCATTCGATTTAGTCCTAACCTCTTTCTAAAGCATGTTTAAGGTCTAGTTAACCTATGTAAGGGACTTTGTATTGATGTATGACTTGTGATGCTATGAGGATTGTGAAATGAATGCTAAATGTTTTGATATGTCTGGTAATGCCTTTAACCCTATTCCAGTGACGAATACGGGTTAGGGGTGTTACAATATAAGTCAACAATTTCTTGATCAGAAACAGAAAGTGTTTCTAGAATTGAAACAAGGCGGAATGACTGTAGCTGAGTACGAAAGAGAATTTGTACGATTGAGCAAATATGCTAGGGAATATGTTTCTACTGAAGATATTATGTGTAAGCAGTTCATTGATGGGTTGAATGAAAATATAAAACTTCTAGTTGGGATTCTGGAAATCAAAGAATTCTTGAGAGAGCTTGTAAAGCCGAGGATCTCAGCAAAGAAAAGAGAAAAGCTGATTTTGAAGCAAGAGATTTGAGAAAGAGATCAACTAGTAAATCTTATCAGTCTACATTGAAGGAATTTCAAGACTCGTTTAATCGTTCTAGTACATCAGTGGGGCATTCAAACAGTGATCTAGTGAGACAACAGTCGAGCTTCAAAGCTTTAGCTACTTTGAGAGCTAGTGTTGGGAGTGCGAGACCTAGTCGACCTGAATGTAAACATTGTGGTAAATGACATCTCGGCGATTGTAGATTAAATGATAGGGCTTGTTTTAAATGTGAATCATTGGATCATTTTATCCGTTATTGTCCTGAGTTGGCTGAGCAAGATACAGTACAGAATACGAGGCCGAGTAACACTGTAGCTAGAGGTAAACCACCTAGAAACACAGGAAATGTGAGTGGTGGTAGAGGTGTGACAAGAGACACTGCTACGAGATCTGATGCAAGAGCACCTGCACGAGCCTACGCTATTTGCGCTCGTAAGAAGTATCATCTCCAAATGTTTTTACCGGTACTTTTACTCTCTATGATACTAAAGTTATTGCATTGATAGATCTAGGATCAACTCATTCATATATATGTGTGAATTTAGTATCTAATAAGACTTTGTCTGTAGAGTCTACTGAATTTGTAATTAGAGTATCAAACCCCTTAGGCAACTGTGTGTTGGTTGATAAGTGTGCAAGAACTGTCCATTGATGATTCGGGATATTTGTTTTTTAGCTAATATGATGTTGTTACCATTTGAAAATTTTTATATAATTCTGGGTATGGATTGGCTAACGTTGCATGTGCTATTGTGAATTGCAAACGAAAGATGATAGATTTGAGATGTCAAACTAATGATATTATCCGAATTGAGTCAGATGATTTGAATGGTTTACCTGCAGTGATTTCATTGATGTTGGCTCAGAAATTTGTGAGATAGGGTTGTGAAGCTTATTTTGCTTATATGCTTGATACGAGAGTGACTAAAAAGAAGATCGAATTAGTGCCAGTTGTGTGTAAATATCTAGATGTGTTTCCTGAAGAGTTACCGGGTTTACCACCAATTCGAGAGGTTGAGTTTGGTATTGAGTTAAGGCCAGGTACAATGTCGATATCGATAGCTCCGTACAGAGTGGCTCCAATAAAGTTAAAAGAATTAAAAGCTCAGTTGCAAGAATTAACTGACCGAGGGTTTGCAAGATCGAGTTTCTCGCCCTAGGGTGCTCCTATTTTGTTTCTTAAAAAAAAAGATGGTACAATAAGAATGTGTATAGACTACCGACAGCTTAACAAAGTGACGATCAAGAATATATATCCTCTTCCCAGAATAGATGATTTGTTTGATCAATTAAAAGGGGCTAAGTGTTTTCAAAGATAGATTTGAGATCAGATTATTTCCAGTTGCGAGTTAGAGACTCTGATGTGCCAAAGACTGCTTTTAGAACGAGGTATGGGCTTTACGAATTTCTAGTTATGCCTTTTGGACTAACGAATGCACCTGCTACTTTTATGGATTTAATGAATCGTATTTTCAAACCGTACATAGATCGATTTGTTGTTGTGCTCATAGATGATATTTTGATTTATTTGAAAGATGAAACTAAGCATGCCAAACATTTAATAATTGTATTGTAGACTCTGCGTGATAAGCAGTTATATGCAAAGTTCAGTAAATGTGAATTCTGGTTGCATGAGGTTAGCTTTCTGGGGCATATTGTGTCAGCATCGAGTATTCGAGTCGACCCGAGCAAGATTTCTACAATAATGGATTGGAAGCCTCCGAGAAATGTATCCGAAGTCTGCAGTTTTCTGGGACTAGCTGGTTACTATAGATGATTTGTAAAAGGCTTCTCAATAATTATGACTCTGTTGACGATATTGCTTTAGAAAGATGTAAAGTTTGAATGGTCTGAGAAATGTCAGAAAAGTTTTGATTAGCTGAAAGTTCTTTTGACTAAAGCTCCAGTATTAGTACAACCATAATCGAGTAAAAAATTCGTGATTTATAGTGATGCATCGTTGAATAGTCTTGGTTGTGTTTTGATGTAGGAAGGCAAAGTCATAGCTTATGCCTCAAGACAGTTGACGCCACATGAAAAGAATTACCCGACACATGATTTAGAGTTAGCAGCTATTGTATTTGCATTAAAGATCTGGCGTCATTATTTGTTCGATGAGAAATGTCATGTTTATTCAGATCACAAGAGATTAAAATATCTGATGACTCAAAAAGATTTGAATTTCCAACAACAAAGATGGCTAGAATTACTAAAAGATTATGAGCTAGTGATTGACTATCATCCGAAAAAAGCAAATATTGTTGCTTATGTTTTAAGCCAGAAATCTTTGTTTTCTTTACGTGCAATGAATACTCAGTTGTAGTTGAGCTGAAAGCGAAACTGTTGTTTATACAGCAGATTTACGAAGCTCAGAAAGTTGATAATGAAATGTTTGCAAAACAATCTCAATGTGAATCGAACCCTGATTCAGAGTTTCAAGTTGATTCAGATGATTGTTTAAGATTCAAAGGCCTAATATGTGATCTGAGAAATTCAGAGTTAATTCAGATGATTTTGAACAAAGCACATAGTAGTCTTTTATCTATTCATCCAGGAAGCACAAAAATGTATAGCAATTTGAAATAGCTCTATTGGTGGCATGGTATAAAACGTGACATTTCAGAGTTCGTTTCTAAATGTTTGATTAGTCAGCAAGTTAAAGCTAAGCATTAGGTATCGTCTGGTTTATTGCAACCTATTATAATTTCTGAGTGAAAATGGAATATAGTGACTATGTATTTTGTGTTGGGATTGCCCCTATCTCTAAGAAAGAAAGATGTGATTTGGGTTGCTGTTGACAGATTGACTAAATTGGCTCATTTCATTCTGGTACAAACGGACTATTCGCTTGAAAAGTTAGCTGACTTGTATATCTCTGAGATTGTGAGATTACACGGAGTACCTGTTTCTATTGTTTCGGATAGAGATCCAAGGTTCACATCAAGATTTTGGAAGAAACCGAAAGATGCATTGGGTACAAAATTACATTTTAGTACCGCATTTCACCCGCAGACGGATGGTCAATCTAAGCGAGTTATTCAGATACTCGAGGATATGTTGAGATGTTGTATTCTTAAGTTCAAAGGTACGTAGGAAAAGTATTTGCCATTGATTGAATTTGCGTATAACAATAGTTTTCAACCAAGTATTAAAATGGCACCGTACGAAGCTTTATATAGTCGAAAATGTTGAACACCTTTGTACTGGACTGAACTAAGTGAGAATAAGGTTCACGGGGTTGATTTAATTAGAGAAACAGAAGAAAAGGTGAAAGTAATACGTGATAGTTTGAAAACGGCATTAGATCCTCAGAAATCATATGTAGGCTTGAAAAGAAAAGATATCGAGTTTCAGATCGGGGATAGAGTGTTTTTGAAAGTATCTCCTTGGAAGAAAATACTTCGATTTGGTCGTAAAGGCAAATTAAGTCCGCGATTCATTGGGCCGTATGAAATTATCGAGCGGGTCAGACCAGTTGCTTATCGGCTAGCATTTCCATCTAAGTTAGAAAAGAATCATAATGTATTTCATGTATCGATGCTTCGACAATACTGATCCGACCCTTCACATGTCATTTCCCTGACTGAAGTTGAGATTCAGTTAGATTTATCATACAGTGAAGAATCGATCCGAATTCTAGCTCATGAGATCAAAGAGCTGAGAAATAAAAGAATAGTGTTAGTGAAAGTATTATGGCACAGACACGGGGTTGAAGAAGCTACGTGGGAATCCGAGGATGCTATGAGAAAGCAATATCCAAACCTATTCGCAGGTAAGATTTTCGGGGAAGAAAAACCCTAAGGGGGGAGAGTTGTAACAGCCCAGTTTTAGCTAAATCGAAACAGTGGTTTCAGAACCACAAATCTGAGGTTGGAAAATTATTTTAATATTATTTTTGGTGTTTATAGCATGTGATTATATATGTGTGAAAATTTCATGAGCTAATTTTATCGTTTAATAGCTCAATTTGAGAAAAAGGACTAAATCGCGTAAAATGCAAAAGTTGCATTTTATATGATAAATGTGACTATTTGCTATGGCTTATTAAATAAAAGGTCCTTGTGTTGTAATTAGACCATGGATAGCAGGAACGGACATAAATGGGCATTAAATGAATGTTTTTAAATGGTTTTAATTAAGGTTAAATTGGTAATTTGTTTATGAATGTTATTATTAATAAAAGAAAACAAAATTTGGCTTCATTATCATCATCTTCCACCGAAAAAAATGAAAATAAATGATTGAAGCTTATTAGTGTTCAGCATTTGTGTGGCTTAATTGAGGTATGTTTTGAGCTCGATTTTTTATGATTTCTATGTTTTTGTGATCGTTGCTTTGAGTACTAACTAGCTCGGGTTTTAATTTTCAAATTTGATGATGATTTTGAGAAGTGCCATTGATGAATGCTTGAGCTCTTAAATGTTTGATGATGGAAAATGAGTAATTTTTGATAGATTTTAATGTTTTGTAAAGTGATTTTTGACAAAAAAATGTCAGATAAGGATTAAATTCTGAAATTTGCAAATTAAAGGGTTAAATGTGTGAAATGTTGATAAATATGGGCTGCTAGGGGCTTAAGAGTAATTCGGCTAAGCATGAAATATTTAGATATTGTGTAACTTTATGTATTTCTGATATAAGGACTCAATTGTAAAAAATGAAACTTTAGGGGCTAAAGTGCAAAAATGCCCAAATATGTGTTTGTGGACAAGATTGAATGTGTTGATGAATAAAATAGTTAATTTTGAATGTATATAGATCATGAACGAAATAAATCAGATTTAGATCGAGGGAAATCAAAAGTTATCGAATAGTCGATTTAGTTCCTATATTCCGACTACAAGGTAAGTTCATATGCAAATAAATGTCTTAAATTAAATTACATGTGTTTACTTATCATCGAAATGTTATAAATGTTGAACGAGCACTTACGAGCAAGAATCGACAGAGTTACGATATTTGAAAGTTCCGTAAGAACCTTAGGAATAGAATAGGATACAAATTTAATGACATTAGGTTATCGAGATGTGATTACATGTAAGACCATGTCTGGGACATTGGCATTGTATTGAGATTACGTGTGAGACCATGTATGGGACATTGGCATCGTTAATTAATTTCGTGTAAGACCCTGTCCAGGATAGTGGCATCGATATATAATAACATGTAAGACCATATATGGGATATGGCATTGTATAAGCTTTATGTAATTTTCGAATATCCTTAACGATTCCGAATGGTTCAACGAGCAAAGTCAAGTCGAGAAAGAATATGTGAAAGAGCTAAGTAATTTATGTACGTACAAAATTCATACAAGTATTAAAAAAGGGAAATATTTGATTAACTCGATTTAAGACATTGAATATATGTTCAATGAGAAAGGTTTGTGCATTTGAATGTGATTAGCTATGTTTAACATATTTGAATTGATATGCAAATATTCATGTGCTGACTTTATTTGTATATGGATTATTAAGCTTTTGAAGCTTACTTTGTATGGTTTTTCCTTGTTTTCTAGATTATTGAAGCTAGCTCAGATTCGGGAATCGTTGGGAAACGTTAGTACACTATCGATCATCTTGTTGGTACTTTTGATAATTTTGTATATATGGTATATGGCATGTATAGGCTAGCGTCATATTGGTATGTTTTGAGTTATGATTTTAGCCAGCTGGTAAATGTTGGTGTGTATGGCCATTTAAGTTGGCTTGAATTGTGTCTAGTAAGATATATATATATGTGATGTATATATTGCCTTATATGTTGGCTTGTTTTGGTATAGTTATGAGTTGGCTATTTTGGATAGTTGTAAGTTGGTGTATTAATGCTTGAGGAATGGTATATTATTGTGTGTTTTGTAGATGATGAATTCATATGTTTGGGAGGAATGATTTAGTTGATGGAAAGGAGATGAAAATACATTACAAAGTTATGTGGAATTGATGATTGTGGCACATTGATTTGGTATGTTTTTGAATATGGAATTAAGTAGTTGAAATTGATTAGTACAGATGACATGATAGGTGTATGAATTACCATGTTTTGGCTGCTTATATATGTGTTGAAATGGTACCAATTTGGTTATTTTGTGTGCAAGAGAAAAAGGGTGGCAAATTGGCTTTTCAAATGGCCTATTTTTATCAACATAGCCAGAGACACGGGCGCGTGTCTCAGTCATGTGCGACACACGGTCATGCTACACGGCCGTGTGTCCCTTGGGGTACCCTATGGAATTATGGTAGTATACCCTATAGTTTTGACACGGCCTAGACACACGAGCGTGTCTACTGGCCGTGTGTGGCACACGGGCTGGCACGTAGACGTGTGGTTAGTCGTGTGACCCAAGTCAGTAACCCCTTCAGTTTTCTCACAGCCATAGCACACGGACGTGTCTTCGGTCATGTGGTACAAGTCAGTATGTATGCCATGTTTTCACACGGCCTGTGACACAGGCATGTGGTCCCTGTATGTTTGAAATTTTTCTATGATTCCAAAATTTTCATATGTTATCGGATAAGTCCTGAAGTTTAAGGACTCATAAATCCTTATAAGGGACAATATGATAGTGTTGAATGGTATTTGATTATGAATGCATAAATGTATGAGTTTTGTATGTTAAGTGATGTGTAATGATAGGTAATACCTCGTAACCCTACTTTGGCGACGGATACGGGTTAGGGGTGCTACAATTTTTGATATGGATAAATTTCATATTTGAAATGGATTAATATGACTAAATTTTATACGAGCTTACTAAGAATTCGTCGTTTTTCCTTTACTTATTAGATTATCGAAAGCTCGATCGAGTTGGAAGCTTGTCGGAGATCTATCACACTATCCAACGATTATATTGGAAGATTTTGATGTCTTGGTCAAGGTTATAATAGCATGTATAGGTGGACTTATGGTTGATGATTGGTTGAATGTTAGTTGATGAGTTGGCATGTATATGTCATTTGGGGTGATGTAGCCTTGGTACATTTGGTGCCTTGTTGATACGTGCTAATTTGATAATGTGTTAAAACATGTTTGAATGGCCTAAGTGATATATGATGAATTAACTTCAATATGGTATGCTTTGGAAAGGTTTTGAATAGATGTGCATGATTGAAATATGGTTTGTATTCATGTTCTATTTTGGAACCATCTGGATATGAATAGATTTGTATCTTTAAATGGCCAAAATGGTATGATTGTTATGTATCAATTATGTTATGTTTTGGCATGGAAACAAGTTCAGTGATAATTGTTTAAATATGCACATATATAGATGTTTTGGTTGATATTATAGCCATTATGTTTTGGCTTGTAATTATAGTATTTTTAGTGATTGAAATGGTTGTTAGGTTGATATATGTATGTGGCCTCATGATGGTTGATTTTGTAGTCTTTATGATGCTTAAATGATGGAAGTTGAAATGATACTTAAAATGTATGTAATGTTATGTTCTTTAATATGGTTAAATGTAGTCATTTTGGTATAGAAATGTAGTTGACATATATGGCTAATGGTGCTAAATGTTAAATGGTCAATTTGGTGGTATGAGTGTGGATTTGATATGTGAACAAAATGGTAAGTTTTGGCTAAACTATGCATATAGTTATATATGTTTAATTGTTGTGATTGAGGTGCTTTTTGTGCATATTGGTTGTATGAACATATGCCTTATTGGTTTAGCTTATTGATATATTATTTGGTGAATTTTAAATGCTTGTTTACACGTGGAAATTTGTTGTAGGTGTGTGCATGATTGGGTGAGAAAAATGGCTTGGAAATGGCCTATTTTTCGTCCACACGGCCAGGGACACGGGCGTGTGTCTCAACCATGTGTGACACATCGCCATGCGACACGATTGTATGCCCCCTGTAGCTTACAAAGGGTTACAAGTGAGGCAGTTACACAGCCTAGCACATGGCTCGACACACGAGCGTGTGAGGGAATTTCGAAGGGTACACATCCTGGCACATAGGCGTGTGGCTTACCCGTATTACCCAGCTCAAAAAGTTACACGGGCACAGACACGAGCTAGGACACGGCTGTGTGCCCCTACTTCAAATGTCCACATGGCTTGAGGCATGGGCATGTGTCACAGCCTTGTGAGTCACACAGCCTGGCCACACGGTCGTGTGACCCCAATAGTTTGAAAATTTTCATCTTTTCCCTAAAAATTCTATATGTTTTCGATTTGGTCCCGACTTGTTTCTATTGTGTTTCTAAGGCCTCGAGGGCTTGTAAAAGGGACAATACGTATATCATTGATTGGTTTTGTATTGATTGATGTTGTGATTTAATTTTTTTAAAATTTTGTTTGTTTTGAAATGTAAGCTCTAGTAATGCTCCGTAATCCTATTTTGGCGATGGATATGGGTTAGGGGTGTTACACTTATTGCATCATGCACCACAAATGTGTCATCATGGGACAATCTCATCGAGTAGCATGCTTTGACTAGTTGTCCACTTTTGAAGATAGAATTTGTTGACCAATTGCATGATAATACCTACCATAGTAGCATGATTCTCCACAGATTCTCATTTAAGGAAAAAACTGAAGAAGTGAAAGTGAACTGTGAACCGTGCACCAGGTAGGTTCCCAAGAAAGGACGGTGAGTCGTATTTAAAAACTTAAAAACTAAGTCTTTCCTTACCAGATCCAATCCTAGACATGCACCTTCTCATTACCACAGTTCTCACAGTAATCAAATAACCGAAAGCAATGAAGGTAACAATACAAGAAATGTATTTTCTCATTACCACACTTATTATCTTTAATATATAACTTGCGGATCATCTCATACATATATATGTCATAATTCTATCATAAATAATTATTAAAGAGATAAGTAATAAAATAAAATTGTTAGCCAAGGCTTCCATGGTTCTATTTCTAGAAAATAAATGAGAAACCAAAAAGAAATTACACAGTTTTTCGCCACAAGGCATTCCTTGTGTCTTCGACCGATATTGATCCATCTTTTCCTCGCCTTGGACTCATTTTTCAAAAAAAGATGTTTATGTCCTATGTTCATTTCTAGCTCAAAAGAATTCTATAAATAAAAAATAATCCTGCGTGGAGATAATAGTCCACGGTCTATTTCCTAAGAACCACAAACTTGGAAAAAAATAATAATTATACAACAAATATGTATAATATTGCATTCATTCACATACATTCCCCTAAACGTGTGAATAATTACAAAAATGTCACATCTTATGAAATATTAATCAAACAAGATGAAGAGAGAGATTCAGTCTTGGTTCACCACATAAACATAGCACAACCTAGCTTTGATACCAATTGTTGGAAAAATACCAGTTAGAAAACGATTTCTTGCACAATGGAAAAGTAAAATTTTTAAAATCGACTGAGTTTGTGATTTTTATAGCAATAGACCTTGATTGAATATGTACCTATGTTTTCAACTTAGTGGATGTTTGTTATTCTTGAATTTAGTTGAGGATGGCAGACTGCTAGCTAAATTGCAGGTTAAACCGATTTGGGTTGAGCAGATTTGGGTTAAACAATTGAGCGATGAGTTCTTGGTGTAGTGACAGTAATAGATTGGTTCAAGTGAAACTTCAGATTTTAGCTTGAACAGCGACAAACTTTTGTGCTTCAGGGGTTGAATTTGTATGCCTAATAATAAGCAGTTGAGACAATCGATCCTACAGGAGGCGCATAATAGCCCTTATATTATGCATCTTGGTGGAAATAAAATGTATTGGGACCTCTAAGAACTCTATTGGTGGCCCGGACTGAAACGAGAAGTGGTTGCTTTTGTGTCTCACTGCCTGACATGCCAAAAGGTTAAAGCCGAACATCAGTTGCCCTCTGGTTTGCTTCAACCAGTTAAGATTCTTCTGTGGAAACAGAAGCGTATAATGATGGATTTTTTTAGTGGGTTGCCTTTAACCCTGACTAAGAAAGACTTAGTTTGGGTCATTGTTGAATAATTTACCAAATCCGTGGAAACAAGAAAATATATAAACTTTTTCATGCCTTTTTAAACTCAAATTCATGCCATTTCGGTGTAATTCTTGTCAAAAAAAAATATAATAACTATAAAATAATAAAACTGCACTTAAATTATTAATATATTGAATTTTAATTAATTTTATAATACATTTTGATTTATTTTCGATAGATTTGCACAAAAGGAGAAAATTGGCTCGACTAAACACTGCTAGAAGTGCAAAATTGAAAAACGATTCTTGAAGCATCGAAGTGAGTTAATTTTTTAGCCTAAGACTGTCCAATTTATGAATATTAATTCACAATATAATTAATTTTAACTTTAATCCAAGTTGCCATGAATTTATTCGTAACAACATGAACATGAGTTTATTAATTCTATGTTAAGAAATGTAATTAATCTAACACGATTATGCCATCTTGATTAAAATCATCTTTTGAAATTGTGTATTGGAACTTTTATTTTTATTATATTTTATTTTACTTAGTTAAATTTTAGTTTTTAATTACTTCCTCAAAATCAAAATATTTTTCTTCACTAAAGTGCTTTTAATTGCATTCATAAATAATTCTTTTCTTTTCACAATCCCTGTGGGTACGATAACTCGACATTTACTTGTGACTTTATTACTTGTTACGATTGTGTACACTTGCACATTTCCGTTGTTCTAAGTTTTTAGCACCATTGTCGGGGACTATTCTAAAATTTATTATTTGTGAATTTGTTAATTTTGCATTTTGGTTTATTTTTCTGTTCAATTTTAACCTAGTTAATTTTTTCTATGTTGTTTCGGGTATTTATGAGTATTGATCAAATTATCGATTTACTCACCGTAGACCCTAAGATTGAAAGAACTTTTCGACAACGAGGAAGACAAGCAAGTCAAAGAAGGACTGAAGAGATGAACTATGAAAATATGAATCAAAGAAATGGAGCAAGCCCTGCTCAAAATCCTATCCTTATTGCTAATGATAGGGATAGAGCTCTAAGATAATATGTTGTGCCAGTGTTGCATGATCTTATTCCGATCATTAAGAGACTCGAAATCGAGGCACAACAATGTGAGCTGAAGTTAGTCATGTTCCAGATGCTTTAGATAATATGCCAATTTAGTGGAATGCCTACCGAAGATCCTCACCTTCACTTAAGACTGTTTATAGAGGTGAGCGGATCTTTCAAGTTAGCTAGAGTATGCGAAGATGCACTCCAATGAAATTTGTTCCCATATTTGCTAAGGGACAAAGCTCGAGCCTGGTTGAAATCATTGCCACAAAATTCCATTTCCACATGGCAAGAGTTAGCAGAAAGATTTCTCATGAAGTATTTCCCACCTAGCAAGAATGCTAAGTTGAGGAATGAGATCATTTCTTTCCAACAAATGGATGATGAGTCCTTGTCTGAGGCATGGGAAAGGTACAAAGAACTATGATGGAAGTGCCCTTATCGCGGAATCCCTCATTGCATCCAACTTGAGACATTTTATAACAGTCTGAATGCTCACACAAGGATTGTAACACCCCTAACTCATATCCGTCGCCAAACTAGGGTTAAAGGCATTACCGAACAAATCAAAACATTTTACAAATAATTCAATAACATCATCCACAATATAGTCAAACATCATTATAAAGTACCTTATATAGGTCTTTGAGATCTTAATCATGCTTTAGAAAGGGGTCAAGACTAAGCCGAGCTCATAAAATATTTTTTGAAATTTAAACATTTTTCAAAGTTGTACAGTCACACGCCCGTGTGAATAGGCCGTGTGCCACACACGGCTTTAGACACACCCAGGTGTCTGGACCGAGTCAAAACAGGGCATACATACTGACTTATCAAGTAATACCCCTTACCTGAGACCATTGCTAGAGTCGAGCACAAGGCGTTACCAGACTTATCTTACTTATTCGGGGCATAAAAATATTTTTCCGATTACTTACACAAATCAAAACAATTTATTTCACTATTCATAATAAAACTGTCCACCTGCATAATAGTCATTAAATTAATTATAACTCGAGTTGAAAAAATTGAAATTTAAATTCGTAAATTTTCCCTGACAATAGTCTCATATATCTTCTTACCATTTTTCCAGAATTTTTGGTTTGGCCATTTAGTATAGTTTATTCATTAAAGGTTCCCCTATTTCGCAGTTCAGCAGACCTGACCTCTCTTCACTAAAAATCGATTAGCTCACTATAAAAAATTTAGATAATGTTTCCGTTTGTTTTTAATGAAAAAAAACTCACTAAGGAATCTATAAATATAAACTATGACTTATAATTCGTTTTTTACAATTTATAGTGATTTTTCAAAATTGGAACAGGGGATCACTAAGTCACTTAGAACTAGTCTTACAAAATTTTAAATATCTAAAAATATAGACTTCCTTTGATTCTTTTATTTCTTTTCTATAAAAATAGACTCAATTAGAGTTAATTATATATCTCATTCACCATTTAAGTCCATTTCTAAAATTTGTAGTAATTTTTCAAAGTCACATCACTGCTGCTGTTTCCTAACTATTCCATGGCCAACTCTTACTCATTCATAATTTCTTTGCAACAAACCTCATTTAGGCATACATAATACCAAAACATGTTCCTATTTAGCTATATCAGAATCTAATCATTACCAAGTATTCACATGCCATTCTTTAATCATATCATAAGGACATACACACAAAATAGCCAAGTCGCTATACATGCCATAACTTAAAGTGTTTCTAGTCACAAAATACCGAGATAGCTAATTGATAGTGTGAGGTGATATCTGATGTCCTTACAATTTTCTGAGTTGGCTTTGCGATACTATAAAAAAAAAGAGAGAAAAGAAAGGGAGTAAGCATAAAGCTTAGTAAGTTTGCATGTAAATAAATAACAACATTCTAAATGAATTATCTCTTTCTTATCTTATCAAAACCACTATAACCTTTAAACTCAATATGCATAAGTCTTGAATTCTTACCTGAACCTCTCAAACATGTACTTATATTACCTTTACTTTGGTACACTCTTTGAATTTTCCGTTGAACCACTTGGAATACTAAGGATACACGGGTACCTTTCCTTTTTGAACTTACCATTGCCATGTCTTGACATGGTCTTACGTGGTATCCTTGCCTTATGAACTCACCATTGCCATGCCTTGGCATGGTCTTACATGGGATATTTGCCTTATAGTAGTTTATCAATGCCATGTCTTGACATGGTCTTACATGATTTTTACCAATGCCATGCCTTGGCATGGTCTTACTTGATATCCTTAAACCCTAATGTCATGACATTTGTATCCTACACATTCCTAAGGTTCAACCGGGACTTTTAAGTACCATTTCTCCGTCACTTCTTGCTGGAATCATCAAGGAGTAAATTTACAAAATAAATATATAGATGCTAAAAAAATAACATCATTAATTATAAATAATAAAACATTGCATTTATTTACTACAAACTTACCTCGATACAAAATACGATCAAATATTTTGATTTAGTCCTCAACCTTTTTCTTTCCTCGGTCTAACCCCAAATTTCATTCTCCTTGATCCATAATAGCAAATTTAACTTATTTAACATCGACATTTATCAAAACAGTCCTTAACTCTAACTTTGGCAAAATTACAACTTTGCCCCTAAACTTTTGCATATTTTCACTTTTGCCCCAAAGCTTGGAAATGAAACTTTATCCCTAATTCTTATGTTTTATGACATGCTAATAATTTATTTACCTACGCAACATCAAATTCCCACTCTAACATGTACTTATGATCATTAGGTATTTTTACCGATTATGTCATTTTACTCGTTTTCACTTAAAATTGCTTAGCTCAAATCGTTTAACATAATTTCAAGCTTCATATTCCTCCATAAAACATTAAAATAAACACATTTCACCTATGGGTATTTTTCCAAATATGAACCCTAGGTTAAATTATTACTAGAATAAGCTAAACTAAGTTACAGGGACTCCAAAAACGTAAAGAACATTAAAAACGGGGCCTGGAATCACTTACTATAGAGCTTGGAAGCTTAAAAAAACCCTAGCTATGGAGAACCCTTGAAATTTCGGCCTAATGAAGAAGATGGGCACATTTTGCCATCTTTTTCCCTTTTTTAATCTTTTAATTACCAAATGGCTAAAATACCCTTCATTAAAACTTTAGTTATTTTTACCTATGTATGTCCATTTTTGTCCATGAAAACCTAATGGTTTAATTACCATATAAGGACCTCTACTTCAATTATGCCCTTCAATTTAATCTTTTAGCATCTAAAACTCATATTTATAAAATTTTGCAATTAAGCCCTAGTAGGCAAATTAAACATGCTATTTATAAAACATACTATTTATAAAATTTTCCTTCGATACTCTAACACATGCATCTAATCACTCGGTAAATTATAAAAATTAATCGAAATAAACTTTTCTATCTTGGATTTGTGGTTTCACAACCACTGTTCCGTTTACGCCCTATTTTGGGATGTTACATTTCTCCCCCCTTCAGGGATTTTCGTCCTCGAAATCTTACCTGTGAAAAGATTTGGATACTGTTTTTGCATAACCTCTTCAGGCTCCCATGTAGCCTCGTCTACCCCATGTCTATTCCATAATACTTTCACAAGTGCAATACTTTTTTTCCTTAGTTGCTTGACCTCTCGAGCTAAAATCTTTACCGACTCTTCACCCTATGTCATATCTTGCTGAATCTCAACCTCTGTCTATTGTATCACATGTGAATGATTAGAACAGTAACGACGTAACATGGACACATGGAACACATGTGATGAACTGCTGACGATCCCCGAGTCGGTGGCCAAAATCAACAATCTATAAAATAGAGAAATAAAGAACAGAGTAAGCTTTCAAAGCTTAGAAAGTTTTAAGCATCACAAACAATTAAAGACTTATCGAAAATTGAAACATTCATTTAAACAGACTTATTCTCAATTCAAATTGCTTCATGGCCGAATACACATAAACATAAACATAAATTCTCAGCACATATTTTTCTTTTTCTTAAAGTTCATACGATGCATTTAAATAACAAAAATCTCATATATTAACAACATTTGACCGAATAGGTCATTGTTTTACTCGTCGATATAGCAATCATTCGCACTTAAGTATCATTCTTTAATACTAATAATTCACAAAATCATTGACTAAACGTACATGAGTACATAAAGTAATTTTAACATATAATTCATATACAAATATACCATGACCGATTAAATCATTCTCATATTCGTAAATATAACCATCAATCAAATTTATATATATATTCTTCTTTGATGCTAATGATTCACTTCGAAATCAATTCACCGATGTATAAGTAATATGTACCTGAACATCTTAAATGTATAGTACTTACTCAACTGTGGTTTACTGCGAACATTCAATATCGTAATCTTACTTAATTTACTGGCATTAAGCCTGTCAGGTCTTAGAACTTGAAACCAATTACCAGCACAAGCCTGCGGGAATTTAAACCCGGTATAATACCAGCTCGAAGCCTGCGTGACTTTAGCCCGGACATATTTCCAGCACGTAGCTTGCGGACCTTAAGTCCGGTTATAATTCCAGCACATAGCCTGCGGATCTTAAGTCCGGATATAATTCACTGAATGTCATGCATACTTATTCGCAAGAAAATTCAATCCACATAACATCTCACAATCATAGTTCATTTATTTCATTCGAATAATAGCATAACATGGGCACCATTCATATAACTTTTGGCTCAATAACATGCATAAGAATATATGTCCATTTTACTTTCCAAGCTTAACTTCTAATGTCTATTCGGCTTTAAGCCTGAAACATAAATTATTTGTCACTCAACTATATTCAAATAGAATCAATAGATTGCAGTACAGTTATCATACACATATCAAGACATTATCAATTACGTACTAAATGTGATTATTAAAAACTTACCTTGGATATCCTTGAACGGTTGCGGAAAGGCTACTCAATTACTTTCTTCTTTCCCCTATCCAACTTCGACCCTCTTTGCTCTTGAGCTTAACTTCAACAATTTTAAACTAGTCATTATTCGACTATTCAAGCATTACTTCAAAAATATAATATATATATTCGACTTTCACACATATAGATCATAGTAAGTTTATAAGAAAACAATAAGCAAATCATTAACAAATTTTTATCAATGTTTGCCACATAATCAGAAATTCACTATAAGCTGTCTTCCTGAGCAACAGTCACTAAATTATTTATAACTGGAGCTACGAAACTCCAAATCAATTGCCGTAAAATTTCCCTGGAAATAGACTCATATATCTTTTATCCATAAAATTTTTAGAATTTTTTGTTTGGCCAATCAATACCAGATTTTTCTTAAAGTTTCCCCTGTTTCGCTGTTTGACTAATCTGACCACCCTTTACTACGAATCAAATTTCTAATTGTACAGAAGTCAAAATATGTTCTCCTTGTTTTCATTTGAAACTAGGCTCATTAAGCTTTATTTACATAATTTATTCATCTTCTAACTCCACTCCCACAATTTATGGTGATTTTCCAAAATCACGTTACAGCTGCAATGTTAATATTTACTACAATTTACTCTTTCACAACTCTTTGCATTCATATTATTTAAACATGTATATCACCAATCAATTTCATCACATATATCTATAATTTCACTTAAGCATAATCTCAATACAATACATCATGCTCAGATCATTATTCAAGTTCAAATTCGGCTAACACACGTATAAACACTAGCAACTAAATATTAACATTGCATTTCACCATTATAGCTAATTGCCATTAAATAATTAAGCCACAATTATTCAATTTTACCAAGCTTCGACTGAATTTATAACTATCTAAATCATTTAAAATATTCAACAACAAATTCTTCTTTAATTAAGCACATATTCGGCAATGACAAAGGTAATTTAGCAAACCTTAATTTAACTTATAATTGTTCATAACACATTTAAAACATCCACTCCATTCCATCATTTTAAACACAAACATTACTCAAATATTATCTATGTTCACATTCGGCATTTTCACAAATACACATGCCGATTTCATCTTCTCAACAAATGCACCTATATGAACATTTAACTAGCTATTTAAACACCATATATATATATTCCCTACTCATGCACAACCGAACACATTAGTAGGCATTATCAAGTTTATAATTATAGGCATGTATACGTTAAGACAAATTATATATTTAATAAATTCTACAGGTATGGTTATTTATATTTTAATTGCCAAATCACAAGTTGATCAAAACCATTTCAATTGACTTCATTCATAACAAATAAATCAATATGGCCACCTATGCCAAACAATGACCGAACCATTTAATCATACTCATGGTCGATCCTATCTTGCTCTAATCAAGGTCATAACCCACCTTAAAAATTCTAGCCTTTCATGCACTCATCTCTAATGTTAATTAAAAAAAAATGCCGAATGTCACCAACTAAATGGCATACACACACTCACATGTATAAAAGTCATCCACACCTCCTATAGCTCATTCGGCATTTACAAAATCATACCATTAGAATTCATGTACAATACCGAACCTTTAGACATTCAAACATCTACCCTATTCTTTTCAAATCATCTAAACGGCAATACTCACATTCTAGCATTTAAATACAAAACATTTATTCAAGTAACTAAGCAAGTCCAAGTTTGGCTATTACACATATAAATACTATCAAATTAAATTTTTTTTTAACTAGATCAAACTTCTCTCATCAACATTTATTCATCAAAACATAAAGAAAATAATCAAATCTCTTCATTAACAACCATGGCCGAATGCTCCATTCACCACCCAAATCCAAAATTTTAACATGGCTAAGTAAGAAACTTAGTAACGAACTTAAAACAAGCTAAAATTTCAAAATCTAACATGAATTACTAACCTTGTTTTAAGCTTAAGATGGCCGAATGCTATATCCCCTTTTCTTCTTTAAAGTTCGGCTACTAAGGAAGAAGATGAAACCAACCTTTTTCATTTGTTTTTCTATTATCCTTTCTTATTTTACTTCAATTTTTATTTATTTCATAAATTAAACCATTACCATATAATATTATTATACAACACATATGTTACTTACCATCATTATCATGGCCGGCCACTATAACTAAAGTGGGATATTTGACATGCAAATCCACTTATTTACATCATCAATTGTTTGGCCTCTGCAAAAATAACCTATCATATTTCACAATGTCTCATATAAGTCCTATTTAATAAATTTCACATACAAATGACAAAATCAAAGCATGAAACTTTCACACATGCATTTACACATATAATAAGCATAGAATAATACG
The DNA here is from genome assembly GCA_025698465.1 of Gossypium longicalyx. Lineage (NCBI taxonomy): Eukaryota > Viridiplantae > Streptophyta > Magnoliopsida > Malvales > Malvaceae > Gossypium > Gossypium longicalyx. The sequence goes on along the minus strand of CM047002.1, from coordinate 57,637,543 downwards.
GTTAATTATTTTTATGACTCGGTTTTGTGGTCCCGAAACCACTTCCCGACTAGGGTCAAAATAGGGCTGTCACAACTTTCCCCCACATAAGAATTTTCGTCCCTGAATATCTTACCAGTGAATAAGTTAGGATAACGTTCTTTCATAGAATCCTCAAGCTCCCAAGTAGCTTCTTCCACCCCGTGCTTAACCCATAATACTTTCACTAGCAAAATTCTTTTATTCTGTAACTCCTTTACCTCACGAGTCAAGATACGAACTGGTTCTTCTTCGTAACTCAAATCAGATCGAATCTCAACCTCTGATGGATTAATTACATGCGATGGATCGGATATATAACGTCGAAGCATCGAAACATGAAAAACATTGTGAATCTTTTCAAGTTCAGGGGGAAAAATCAATCTGTAAGCTACCGGCCCAACTCGTTCGGATATTTCATACGGTCCGATGAACCTCGGACTCAATTTGCCCTTACGGCCAAATCTGAGCACCTTTTTCCAAGGTGAAATTTTAAGAAATACTTTGTCTCCAACCTGATACTCAATGTCTTTTCTTTTTAAATCCGCATAAGACTTCTGACGATCTGAAGCTGCTTTTAGACTTTCACGGATCACTTTTACTTTTTGTTCAGCATCTTTAATCAAATCAACCCTCGAGGATTTTTCTTTCACTGAGCTCAGTCCAAAACAACGATGTATGACATTTACGACCGTACAAAGCCTCGTAAGGTGCCATATTAATGCTTGATTGAAAACTATTGTTGTAAGCGAATTCAATCAAAGGCAAATACCGTTCCCATGAACCACTAAACTCAAGGATGCAACATCTCAACATATCCTCGAGTATCTGAATTACTCATTCTTATTGACCGTCAGTCTGAGGATGGAATGCGGTGCCAAAATGTAGTTTGGTACCCAGAGAATCTTGTAATTTCTTCCAAAACCTTGATGTAAACCTTGGGTCTCTATCTGACACAATTGAAACAGGTACCCCGTGTAATCTAACAATCTGAGAGACATACAACTCGGCTAACTTATCAAGCGAGAAATCCGTACGTACGGGAATGAAATGAGATGATTTAGTCAATCTATCCACAACAACCCATATCACATCTTTCTCGCTCGGTGACAAAGGTAACCCAGACACAAAATCCATCTTAACTCAATCCCAATTCCACTCGGGTATCATGATCGGTTGAAGTAACCCTGAAAGCACTTGATGTTCTGCTTTCACTTGTTGACAAATTATACACTTCGATACAAAGTCAGATATATCACGTTTCATACCATGCCACCAATACTGACGTTTTAGATCATTGTACATTTTCGTGCTACCAGGATGGACCGACATTCGACTATTATGAGCTTCGCTCAAAATCATCGAAATAAGCTCCGAATTTCTTGGAACACACAATCGACTTCTGAACCGCAAACAATCATTGTCGTCAATTTGAAACTCTGAATCCACATTCGAAACACATTCAGCTCGTTTAGTAACCAATTCATCATCGACTTTCTGAGTTTCACATATTTGATGAATCAATAACGGTTTGGCTTTTAATTCTGCTACTAACACATTATCGGATGAAACGGAAAACTGTACATTCATCACTTGCAAAGAAAACAGTGACTTACGACTTAAAGCATCGGCAACCACGTTAGCCTTTCCCGGGTGATAGTCAATGACAAGCTCATAATCTTTCAACAATTCAAGCCAACGTTTTTGTCTCAAATTCAAATCTCTTTGAGTCATCAAATATTTGAGGCTTTTGTGATCCGAATATACATGACACCTCTCTCCAAACAAGTAGTGTCGCCATATTTTCAAAGCAAATACAATGGCAGCTAATTCGAGATCATGGGTCGGATAGTTTTTCTCATGTGGCTTCAATTGCCTCGAAGCGTAAGCTACAACTCGACCTTCTTGCATCAATACACAACCCAGCCCATTTAAGGACACATCACTATAAATGACAAACTCTTTACCAGATTCGGGCTGCACTAACACTAGAGCTTCAGTCAAATAGGTTTTTAGTTGGTCGAAACTTTTCTGGCACTTTTCTGACGATTCGAATTTAACATCTTTCTGAAGTAGCTTCGTCATTGGTGTGGCTATCATCGAGAAACCCTTTACAAACCGTCTGTAGTAACCGTCAAGTCCCAAAAAGCTCCGAACTTCAGTAACATTTCTAGGAGGCTTCCAATCAAGTATGGCTGATATTTTACTCGGATCAACACGAATACCCGATGCGGATACCACATGCCCCAAAAAGCTAACTTCTCTCAACCAGAACTCACATTTACTAAACTTAGCATATAACTGCTTATCCCGTAAAATTTGCAACACTAATCACAGGTGCTCAACATGTTCGGTTTCATCTCGCGAATAGATCAAAATGTCGTCTATAAACACAACTACAAACTGCTCCAAATACTGTCTGAAGATTTGATTCATCAAGTCCATAAATACCGCAAGGGCATTAGTGAGCCCAAACGACATCACTAAGAACTCATAGTGATCGTATCTCGTTCTGAAAGCAGTTTTAGGCACATCTGAGTCTCGAACTCGTAACTGATAATAACCTGATCTCAAATCTATCTTTGAAAACACTGAGGCTCCCTTCAGCTGATCAAACAAATCTTTAATATGCGGTAACGGATATTTGTTCTTTATTGTCACTTTATTTAATTGACAATAGTCGATGTACATTCTCATGGTTCCGTCTTTCTTTTTCACAAACAATACTGGTGCACCCCAAGGTGAGAAACTCAGTCGAGCGAAACCTCTATCCGTCAACTCTTGCAATTGAGCTTTCAATTCCTTCAATTCGATTGGTTTCATACGATACGGAGCTATCAAAACTGGTGTAGTCCCAGGTACAAGTTCAATTGCAAACTCTACCTCTCGAACAGGTGGTAATCCCGGTAACTCCTCAGGGAAAACATCTGAATACTCACAAACCACTGGCACTGATTCAAGTTTCTTTTCTGACTCTTTACTATCAAGTACGTATGCAAGATATGCTTCACACCCCTTTTTTACATATTTCTGAGCCAACATCGAGGATATTACCGCTGGTAACCCGTTTAAATCAATAGACTCAACTCGGAGTATCTCATCATTTGCACATCTCAAATCAATAGTCTTTCTTTTGCAATTCACAACTGCATCATGTACGGTCAACCAATCCATACCAAGAATAACATCAAATTCATCAAACGGTAAAAGCATCAAATCGGCTGGAAAACAGGAACCTCGGATTATCAGGGGACATTTCCTGCACACTTTGTCAACTAGCACATATCGACCCAAGGGATTCGACACTCGAATCACAAACTCAGTAGACTCAACAGGTAGAGTCTTACTGGATGCTAAAGTCTCACATACATATGAATGAGTAGAACTAGGGTCAATCAATGCAATCACATCAGTATCATAGAGAGTGAAAGTACTGGTAATAACATCAGGTGAAGAAGCATCCTCACGTACGCGTATAGTATAAGCTCTAGTAGGAGCACGAGCCTCGGATCTGGTCGTAGCATCTCTAGACCCTCTCAGACCGCCACTAGCATTCCCCGTATTCCTAGGTGGTCTACCTCAAGCTGTAGCAGTACTCGGTTTCCCACTCTGATTCACATTTTGCTCTGACAATCTCGGGCAGTCTTTGATGAAGTGGTTAGATGATCCGCATCTATAACAGGAGCAATCATGAAATCTACAACTCCCCGAATGCCATTTTTCACAAAACTTGCACTCGGTCTTATCCTGACGATCATTTCCAACACTGGCAACTAAAGTGGCTCGCGTACTCATAGGAGGTCGATCACAGTCTCGTCTGGAAAAGCCCGAAGTGTTCTTAGATCAGCCCGAATCATCTCGAAATTTCTTCGATGATTGCTAAAAAGGCTTTCCCGAAGATCTTTTACGAAACTCTCCAGCTGCAACATCAGCTTTCTTTTTTTCTTTACTAAGCTCCTCGGCTTTGCAAGCTCGCTCAACAAGTACTACGAACTCTTTGATTTCAAGAATGCCAACAAACATTTTAATATCTTCATTTAACCCGTCCTCGAAGCGTTTACACATAATAGCCTCAGACGATACACATTCCCGAGCATATCTACTAAGTCTGACGAACTTCTGTTCATATTCAGTACTGACATGGAACCCTGTTTAAGTTCAAGAAATTCTTTCCGTTTCTGATCGATGAACCTTTGACTGATATACTTTTTTCGAAATTCAGTTTGGAAGAACTCCCACGTCACCCACTCTCTGGGTACAACAGAAACCAATGTATTCCACCAATAATAGGCAGAATCACGTAGCAAAGATATAGCACATTTCAAGCATTCATCGAGTGTGCTATATCTTTAAATTCATTTTGCTCGGCATCATCACTGTCTGTAGCTTTATATTCAGTAGCCCAGTGCTTTCGAATTCTGTCAACCGGGGGCTTATTCAACCTCATCTGATCAATTACCAGAGGTATCGTGGGTGCAGGGGGTGTATTTGTCGGAAGTAGGGGTTGTAGAGCAGCCGCATTAGTTCGAATGTATTGGTTAAACCAATCATTCATCAGATTATAAAAGGCTTGTCTAGCCTCGTCATTTTGATTGCTCGCAATAGGTTGATAGTCCATCGGCGTTGTCCCGTGTACGGGAGCAGGCGCTACACTCTCTACATCATCAGCTACCGCTCGATCGGGATCGGGTTCCATTACTGTACAAAAACACATTTTTAACTGTCAGATATCATCACACTATCGTATTAACACTATATGGCATGTATAGCTAGACTCATATACGCTACATTAGTCCTAGAATCGACTAAACTGTAGCTCTGATACCAATAAAATATAACACCCCTAACCCGAATCCGATCACCAGATTAAGGCTAAGAGGTATTACCGAACTAAACATTTAATTATCTCATTCACATTGTCAATAAACATAAAGAGAGATCGAGTTGAAATACATACTGATATTTAAGTTATACGCCATTTTCGTGTGGCCAAAATATTTACAATTTCCAAACATCGTTATCATCAGCCTTATCTATACATGCCATGTCGAGTCCAAAATATAACTGTACCAAAAAGATCGATAGTGTGATGAACTGCTGATGATCCCCGAGTCGGTGGCCAAAATCAACAATCTATAAAACAGAGAAATAAAGAACAGAGTAAGCTTTCAAAGCTTAGTAAGTTTTAAGCATCACAAACAATTAAAGACTTATCGAATATCAAAACATTCATTTAAACAGACTTATTCTCAATTCAAATTGCTTCATGGCCGAATACACATAAACATAAACATAAGTTCTCAGCACATATTTTTCTTTTTCTTAAAGTTCATACGATGCATTTAAATAAAAAAAATCTCATATATTAACAACATTTGACCGAATAGGTCATTGTTTTACTCGTAGATATAGCAATCATTCACACTTAAGTATCATTCTTAAATACTAATAATTCACAAAATCATTGACTGAATGTACATGAGACATAAAGTAATTTTAACATATAATTCATATACAAATATACCATGACCGATTAAATCATTCTCATATTCGTAAATATAACCATCAATCACATTTATATAAATATATATTCTTCTTTGATGCTAATGATTCACTTCAAAATCAATTCACCGATGTATAACTAATACGTACCTGAACATCTTAAATGTATAGTACTTACTCAACGATGGTTTACTGCGAGCATTCAATATCGTAATCTTACTTAATTTACTGGCATTAAGCCTGTCAGGTCTTAGAACTTGAAACCAATTACCAGCACAACCCTGCTGGAATTTAAACCCGGTCTAATACCAGCTCGAAGCCTACGGGACTTTAGCCCGGACATATTTCCAGCACATAGCCTGCGGACCTTAAGTCCGGATATAATTCACTGAATGTCATGCATACTTATTCGCAAGAAAATTCAATCCACATAACATCTCACAATCATAGTTCATTTATTTCATTCGAATAATAGCATAACATGGGCACCATTCATATAACTTTTGGCTCAATAACATACATAAGAATATATGTCCATTTTACTTTCCAAGCTTAACTTCTAATGTCTATTCGGCTTTAAGCCTTAAACATAAATTATTTGTCACTCAACTATATTCAAATAGAATCAATAGATTGCAGTACAGTTATCATACACATATCAAGACATTATCAATTACATACTAAATGTGATTATTCAAAACTTACCTCGGATATCCTTGAACGGTTGCGGAAAGGCTACTCAATTACTTTCTCCTTCCCCTTATCCAACTTCGACCCTCTTTGCTCTTGAGCTTAAATTCAACAATTTTAAACTAGTCATTATTCGACTATTCAAGCATTACTTCAAAAATATAATATATATATATATATATTCGACTTTCACACATATAGATCATAATAAGTTTATAAGAAAACAATAAGCAAATCATTAACAAATTTTTATCAATGTTTGCCACATAATCAGAAATTCACTATAAGCTGTCTTCCTGAGCAACAGTCACTAAATTATTTATAACTAGAGCTACGAAACTCCAAATCAATTGCCGTAAAATTTCCCTGGAAATAGACTCATATATCTTTTATCCATAAAATTTTCAGAATTTTTTGTTTGGCCAATCAATACCAGATTTTTCTTAAAGTTTCCCCTGTTTCACTGTTTGACTAATATGACCACCCTTTACTACGAATCAAATTTCTAATTGTACAGAAGTCAAAATATGTTCTCCTTGATTTCATTTGAAACTATACTCATAAAGCTTTATTTACATAATTTATTCATCTTCTAACTCCACTCCCACAATTTATGGTGATTTTTCAAAATCACATTACAGCTGTTGTCCCAAGCAGATTTACTACAATTTACTCTTTCACAACTCTTTGCATTCATATTATTTAAACATGTATATCACCAATCAATTTCATCACATATATCTATAATTTCACTTAAGCATAATCTCAATACAATACATCATGCTTAGATCATTATTCAAGTTCAAATTCAGCTAACACACGTATAAACACTAGCAACTAAATATTAACATTGCATTTCACAATTATAGCTAATTGTCATTAAATAATTAAGCCACAATTATTCAATTTTACCAAGCTTCGACTTAATTTATAACTATCTAAATCATTTAAAATATTCAACAACAAATTCTTCTTTAATTAAGCACATATTCAGCAATGACAAAGGTAATTTAGCAAACCTTAATTTAACTTATAATTGTTCATAACACATTTAAAACATCCACTCCATTCCATCATTTTAAACACAAACATTACTCAATTATTATCTATGTTCACATTCAGCATTTTCACAAATACACATGCTGATTTCATCTTCTCAACAAATGCACCTATATGAACATTTAACTAGCTATTTAAACACCATATATATATTCCCTACTCATGCACAACCGAACACATTAGTAGGCATTATCAAGTTTATAATTATAGGCATGTATACGTTAAGACAAATTATATATTTAATAAATTCTACAGGTATGGTTATTTATATTTTAATTGCCAAATCACAAGTTGATCAAAACCATTTCAATTGACTTCATTCATAACAAATAAATCAATATGGTCACCTATGCCAAACAATGACCGAACCATTTAATCATGCTCATGGCCGATCCTATCTTGCTCTAACCAAGGTCATAACCCAGCTTAAAAATTCTAGCCTTTCATGCACTCATCTCTAATGTTAATTAAAAAAAATGCCGAATGTCACCAACTAAATGGCATACACACACTCACATGTATAAAAGTCATCCACACCTCCTATAGTTCATTCGACATTTACAAAATCATACCATTAGAATTCATGTACAATACCGAACCTTTAGACATTCAAACATCTACCCTATTCTTTTCAAATCATCTAAATGGCAATACTCACATTCTAGCATTTAAATACAAAACATTTATTCAAGTAACTAAGCAAGTCCAAGTTCGGCTATTACACATATAAATACTATCAAATTAATTTTTTTTTAACTAGATCAAACTTCTCTCATCAACATTTATTCAACAAAACATAAAGAAAATAATCAAATCTCTTCATTAACAACCATGGCCGAATGCTCCATTCATCACCCAAATCCAAAATTTTAACATGGCTAAGTAAGGAACTTAGTAACTAATTTAAAATAAGCTAAAATTTCAAAATCTAACATGAATTAGTAACCTTGTTTTAAGCTTAAGATGGCCGAATGCTATATCCCCTTTTCTTCTTTAAAGTTCGGCTACTAGGGAAGAAGATGAAACCAACCTTTTTGTTTTTCTTTTGTTTTTCTATTTTCCTTTCTTATTTTACTTCAATTTTTTTTATTTCATAAATTAAACCATTACCATATAATATTATTATACAACACATATTTTACTTACCATCATTATCATGGTCGGCCACTATAACTAAAGTGGGATATTTGACATGCAAATCCACTTATTTACATCATCAATTATTTGGCCTCTACAAAAATAACCTATCATATTTCACAATGTCTCATATAAGTCCTATTTAATAAATTTCACATACACATGACAAAATCAAAGCATGAAACTTTCACACATGCATTTACACATATAATAAGTAGAGAATAATACGGTTAATTATTTTTATGACTCAGTTTTGTGGTCCCGAAACCACTTCACGACTAGGGTCAAAATAGGGCTGTCACACTGGCAGCAAAGCTAACTGATATGATAATGGTCCAACTCTTTCAGTCACCTCAAACGGTCTAATAAAACGTTGACTTAATTTGTCTTTCTTGCCAAATCTAAAGACGTTCTTCAACGGGGATACTTTGAAGAACACTTTGTCACCAACTTGATACTCAATCTCTTTTCTTTTCAGTCTGCATAAGACTTCTATTTATCTGAAGCTGCTTTCAAGCAATTTTTGATAACTTTCACTTTCTCTTCAGTTTCTTAACTAAATCAACCCCGTAAATCTGATTTTCTTTAAGCTTTGTCCAATACAAAGGTGTGCAGCATTTACGTCCATACAAAGCTTCATCAGATGCCATCTTCAAACTCGATTAGTAACTGTTATTATAAGCAAACTCTACCGATGACAAATATTTCTCCCAACTACTTTGAAATTCTAAGACACAACATCTGAGCACTGAATAACTCTCTCTGACTAACCATCGGTCTGAGGGTGGAAAGCTGTACTAAAACTCAACTTTGTGCCCAAATCTTCCTGTAACTTCTTCCAAAACCGCGAAGTGAATCTCGGGTCTCTATCTAAAATAATCGATAATGATACTCCATGTAGTCTGACTGTCTTTGAAATATACAACTCGGCCAACTTGTCAAATGAATAATCCATACGAACTAGAATAAAATGAGCCAACTTCATTAGCTTATCAATCACAACCCATATTGCATCTCTCTTTCTCGGTGTCAACCACAATCCTATCACAAAATCCATGGCAACTCGTTCCCATTTCCACTCAGGAACTAACACAGGCTACAATAAACCTGAAGGTACCTGATGTTCGGCTTTTACCTGCTAACAAATCAAGCATCTAGAAACAAACTCTGAAATATCTCTCTTCATTCCTACCCACCAATACATTTTCTTCAAATCATTATACATCTTTGTACTACCTGGATGAATAGACAAGGAACTGCTATGTGCTTCCTCTAAAATTTTTCGAATAAGCTCATCATTCTTTGGTATACATATCTCATTTCTGAACAGTAAACAACCGTCAGAACCAATCTAAAAATCTGACTCTATACTCGACTCACACTGAACTCTTTTGGCTTGCAACTCACTGTCATCTTTCTAAACTTCACAAATTTCTTCAAGAAACATTGGCTTAGCTCTTAATTCGGCTAAGATAGAACCATCATCCAATAAGGTTAAACTAGTGTTCAAAGCTCTTAATACAAATAAAGATTTTCTATTCAAAGCATCAACAACTACGTTTGCCTTACCCGAGTGATAATCGATCACTAGTTCATAATCTTTAATCAACTCTAGCCATCTTCTTTGCCTCAAGTTCAAATCTTTCTAAGTCATCAGGTATTTTAAACTTTTATGATTAGTAAATATTCGGCACTTCTCACCATACAAGTGATGTTTCTAGATTTTCAATGCAAATACAATGGCAACTAGTTCTAAATCATGTGTCGGATAATTTTTCTCATGTGGCTTTAGCTGTCTAGAGGCATAAGCAATTACCTTTCCTTCCTGCATAAGTACACAACCTAGTCTATTCAATGACGCATCACTGTAAATCACAAACTCTTTACCCAGTTTTGGTTGTACTACGATAGGAGCTTCAGTCAACAATGCCTTTAACTTGTCAAAACTCTGCTGACACTTTTCAATCCATTCAACTTGACATCATTCTGTAGCAATCTTGTCAATGGAGTAGCTATCATGGAAAATCCCTCTACAAATCGTCTATAATAACCGAGGAGACTAAGAAAACTTCTGACCTCTGATACATTCTTGGGAGGCTTCCAATCAACAATGGCTGAAATCTTGCTCGGATCAACTTTAATACCTTCACTTGAGACTATATGTCAAAGAAAACCAACTTCTCGTAACCAGAACTCACTTTTGCTAAGCTTGGCATAAAGGTGATTATCTTTCAAAGTCTGTAAAACTGTTCTCAAATGCTATGAATGCTCTGTCTTATCATGAGAATAAATCAAGATATCATCAATGAACACAACTACAAATTTATCCAAGTAAGGTCTGAAAATTCGATTCATTAAGTCCATGAAAATGGCAGGAGCATTAGTGAAGCCAAATGGCATCACAAGGAGCTCATAATGGTCATATTTAGTCTAGAAAGCAGTCTTCGAAACATCTGACTCTTTAACTCGCAACTGATAATATCTGGATCTCAAATCTATCTTGGAGAACACAGTAGCTCCCTTCAATTGATCAAACAAATCGTCAATTCTAGGCAGTGGATACTTGTTCTTAATAGTTACCTTGTTAAGCTACTGATAATCTATGCACAATCTCATCGAACCATATTTCTTTTTCACAAAGAGCATTGATGCACCCCATGGTGAACAACTAGGTCTTGCAAAGCCTTTCTCTGTCAATTCTTCCAATTCCATTTTATAAGGAGCAATAAAAATGGGTGTTGTACACGGAACCAATTCAATACCAAACTCAACTTCTCTGATAGGAGGCAAACTTGGTAGTTCTTCTCGAAACACATCAGGAAACTCACATACAGCAAGAACTAATTCAATTTTCAACTCCGGATCTTTAGTATTCAATACAAAAGCAAGATAAGCTTCATATCCTTTTCTCAAGCATTTCTGAGCAGACATAATAGAAATCATGGAAATTAAACTATCTGACTCATCTGAATTAACCCGAAGAATTTCACCATTTTCGCATTTCAACTCAATGAATTTCTTTCCACAATTCACTATCATGTCATGCACAGTCAACCAATCCATACCAAGAATCACATCAAACTCATCAAATGGCAATAGCATGAGATCGGCCGAAAAACAGTAACCTCTAATCATCAAAGGGCAATTTTTACATACTTTGTTTACTAATACATACTGACCCAATAGATTCGATACTCTAATAAAAAATCTCGTAGACGCTATGGACATGTTCATACTAGGCATCAATTTCATGTAAACATAGGAATGGGTCGAACCCAGATCAATCAAAGCAATAACATTAACATCATGAAGAGAAAATGTACCCGGAATTACATCAGAGGAGGATGCCTCTTCACGAGCACGTATAGCATAGGTCCTTGTAGGTGCTCTAACATCTAATCTTGCTACTGAATCTCTATATGCACCTCTACCTGCCCCTATTCCCAAACTTCTCTGTGGTCTGCCTCTAACAGGGGCACTGCCTGATCTTACACTCGATATTACTTCTCTTTTAACCATCACAGGACACTCCCGAATGAAATGATCTGATGCACCACATCAGAAACAACCAGTCTCAATTGCTCGACATTGACCTGGATGACATCGACCACATTGAGGACACTCGGGTCTATCAGGCTAAATACTGCCAACACTTGCAATTAAAGTGGTCTGAGCTTTCTGACCCATAAATCTTCTGCCTCTTTTTCGGCTAGAATACCTTGCTGAAAAATTAGATCTCGTAGAGAACTCTCTAGGCCCCTTCGATGTAGACTGAAATGACTTGCTCATCTGTCTTTTCTTCGTGTCTTACATCTCAATTTCAGCTTTACCCTTTCCTTTCAGCAACTCCTCTGCCTTACAAGCTCTTTCAACTAAAATGAAAAACTCTTTTATTTCTAAAACGCCGACTGGCAGTCGAATATCATCATTGAGCCCATCTTCAAATCTCTTGCACATAATAGCTTCAGTAGACACACACTCTGGAGCATAATTGCTGAGTTTGAAAAATTCACGTTCATATTCTGTCACTGTCATCTTACCCTGCTTTAGTTTAAGGAATTCTTTTCTTTTCTGTTTGATGAACCTCTGACTAATGTATTTCTTACGGAACTCCACCTGAAAGAAATCCCAAGTAACCCTCTCTTTCGGTACTACTAACACAAGTATCTTCCACCAATCGTAGGCTGAGTCTCGTAAAAGTGATACAAAACACTTTATGCACTCTTCAGGTGTGCAGGATAACTTATCAAAGACCCAGATAGTATTCTCGACCCAAAATTCAGCCTTCTCTGCATCGTCATCTTTAGTAGCCCAAAACTCTTCGGCCCTTTGTTTTCTAATTTTATCAACTTGAGGATTCTCTCTTCTGACTGTATCTGTGACTGGGCAAGCTACATGGGTAGTTTGAAGATCATGAGGAGGTAGAGGTCTAATGACCGGATTCGTATGAACGAACTTGATAAACCATTCATTCATAGCTTGGAAGAATGCTTCTCGAGCCCCTCCTCCCTGACTAATTATAACGGGCCTTTCACTACTATCTGGTGGCACCATCCCTTTTGCGGGAGCGGGCGCGTTACTTTCTACATCATCTGCACCAACTCGTTCGAGATCCATAACTATAAAAGAAAACCATTTTAAAATCGTCAAGAGTTGTCACACTATCAAAATATACGTATAGCATGTATAGCTAGACTCTTACTCATACTGAATATTCTGAGAACCGACTAAACTCTTGCTCTAATACCAATAAATATAATACCCCTTTATCGAGACCATTGTCGGAGTCAAGCACGAGGCGTTACCAGACTTTTCTTACTTATTCGGGGCATAAAAAAGATTTTCCGATTACTTACACAAATAAAAAAAAATTTATTTCACTATTCATAATAAAACTATCCACCTGCGTAACAGTCACTAAATTAATTATAACTCGAGTTACGAAACTCAAAATTTTAATCCGTAAATTTTCCCTGAAAATAGTCTCATATATCTTTTTACCATAAGTTTTCTAGAATTTTTGGTTTGGCCAATTAGTACATTTTATTCATTAAATATTCCCCTATTTTGCAGTTCAACCGACCTGACCTCTCTTCACTAAAAATCAATTATCTCATTATAAAGAATTCAGATGACGTTTATGTTGGTTTCTTATGAAAACAGACTCACTAAGAAATCTAGACATATAAACTATGACTTATGATTCTATTTTTACAATTTATAGTGAATTTAAAAAGTTGGAACAGGGGATCACGAAGTCACTCTGAATCAGTCTGACAAAAATTTAAGAATATAGACTTCCTTTGCTTGCTATGTTTCTTTCCTATGAAAATAGAATGAATAAGATTTAATTCTATATCTCATGCACCATTTAATTTCATTTCTACAATTTTTAGTGATTTTTCAAAGTCACATCACTGCTATTATTTCCTAACTGTTCCATGACCAACTCTTACTCTTTCATAATTTCTTTGCATCAAGCCTCATTTAGGCTTACAGAATACCAAAACATGTTCTTATTTAGCTATAGCACAAGCTAATCATTACCAAGTATTCACATGCCATTCTTTAATCATATCATAAGGACATACACACAAAATAGCCAAGTCCATATACAAGCCATAACTTAAAGTATTTCTAGTCACAAAATATCGAGATAGCTCGTTGATAGTGTGAGGCGATCTCCGTCGTCCTTATGATTTTCTGAGTAGGCTTTGCGATACTATAAAAAAAGAGAGAGAAAAGAAAGGGAGTAAGCATAAAGCTTAGTAAGTTTGCATGTAAAAAAATAACAACATTCTAAATGAATTATCTCTTTCTTATCTTATCAAAACCACTATAACCTTTAAACTCAATATGCATAAGTCTTGAATTCTTACTTGAACCTCTCAAACATTACTTATCATACCTTTCCTTTGGTACACTTTTTGAATTTCCAGTTGAACCACTTGGAATACTAAGGATACATGGGTACCTTTCCTTTTTAAACTTACCATTGCCATGTCTTGACATGGTCTTACGTGGTATCGTTGGCTTATAAACTCACCATTGCCATGCCTTGGCATGGTCTTACATGGGATCTTTGCCTTATAGTAGTTTATCAATGCCATGTCTTGACATGATCTTACATGATTTTCCCGCCTTGTAAAACTTACCAATGCCATGCCTTGGCATGGTCTTACTTGATATCCTTAAACCCTAATGTCATGATATTTGTATCCTACACATTCCTAAGGTTCAACAAGGACTTTTAAGTACCATTTCTCCGTCACTTCTTGCTTGAATCATCAAGGAGTAAATTTACAAAATAAATATATAGATGTTGAAAAAATAACATCATTAATTATAAATAATAAAATATTGCATTTATTTACCGCAAACTTACCTCGATACAAAATACGATCAAATATTTTGATTTAGTCTTCAACCTTTTTCTTTCCTTAGTCTAACCCCAAATTTCGTTCTTCTTGATCTATAATATCAAATTTAACTTATTTAATATCCATATTTATCAAAATAGTCCTTAACTCTAACTTTGGCAAAATTATAATTTTGCCCCTAAACTTTTACATATTTAACTTTTGCCCCAAAGCTCGGAAATGAAACTTTATCCCTAATTCTTATGCTCTATGACGTGCTGATAATTTATTTACCTACGGCAACATCAAATTCCCACTCTAACATGTACTTATGACCATTAGGTTTTTTACCGATTATGTCGTTTTACTCATTTTCAGTTAAAATCGTTTAACATAATTTCTAGCTTCATATTCTACCATAAAACATCAAAATACACACATTTCACCTATGGATATTTTTCCAAATATGAACCCTAGGTTAAATTATTGCTAAAATAAGCTAAATCAAGTTACCGGGACTCTAAAAACGTAAAAAAATTAAAAACGGGGCTTGGAATCACTTATTATGGAGCTTGGAAGCTTGACAAAACCCTAGCTGTGGAGAAGGCTTGAAATTTCGGCCTAATGAAGAAGATGGGCACATTTTGCCATCTTTTTCCCTTTTTTAATCTTTTAATTACCAAATGACTAAAATACCCTTCATTAAAACTTTAGTTATTTTTACCTATGTATGTCCATTTTTGTCTATGAAAACCTAATGGTCTAATTACCATTTAAGGACCTCTACTTCAATTATGCTCTTCAATTTAATCCTTTAGCATCTAAAACTCATATTTATCAACTTTTGCAATTAAGCCCTAGTAGGCAAATTAAACATGCTATCTATAAAATTTTCCATTGGTACTCTAACACATGCATCTAATCACTCGATAAATTATAAAAATTAATCGGAATAAACTTTTCTATCTTAGGTTCATGGTTTCGCAACCACTATTCCATTTAGGCCCTATTTGGGGATGTTACATGTCCACACAGCCACAAGACATGCCCGTATGTTAGGCTGTGTGCAAATTAGGGAGGCTATTGACTTGGGTCACATGACCAGTCATACGCCCGTGTGTCTAGCCCATGGTTGAAACTGACTTGGCCACACAGCCTAGCACACGCCAGTGTAGTCTGCCCAGGCTCATTTCAAAATGGCCCTCGAGCAACATGGCTGAGACACATGCCTGTGTCCCTGTTTGTGTGGGAAAAAATAGGCCTTTTACAAGGCCAACTTTCAACCCATTTTGGGTCATACCAACAAGCATTAAACCAAACACATTTGCACTATAATTTCCAATTTCAAACCCAAATCATGCATCTTTCATGCCATTTCATTATCAACAATTTATACACTTGTAACACATACCAAAATATATCATTCTATAAGCCAAATACATACCAAAGCATATGATTTATAACCTTGATATTCACATTCAATTGCACACCACATTCTTATCAATTCCATAATTAAGCACATACCACATCAAACATACCACAATTGCATCACATATCATTTACCAAAATCAAACCATAAGTTCAAACACAAACTAGCCATATCACATGACTAAATATATATTCATTACAAAACATATCCCAATACTTCTAGCCTATACATGCCATACTATTATATTCATAATGTCAAAAGGTACAAAAACAAGGTTCGATAGTGTGATGATGATCCTCGATGATCCCTGAACTCCCGATAGCTACGATATCTATAAATAATGCAAACACACACAAAGTAAGCTTTCAAATGCTTAATAAGCCATATAGAAATAAACTTATCAACTTAAACATATAAACATCATAAAATACATATACTTCATGGCCAAGATACTAACCTATACCACATAGTTCACATACCATTCACATATTTCCAATCCATTTTCTCATATAACATACTTTCTCATAATTATACCATGTATTCACAAAGGTACATGTACTTACCTTTCATTTTCAACATAGTATACAATTCAAATGTACCTGTATAGAATATGCATTTCAAATAATCATTCGTATCTCGGAATGCCCGTTGAACCATTTAGAATCATAAGGATACTTGGATAACTCGGAAAGCTCGTACAATGCCAACGTCCTAGGCGTGATCTTACATGTAATCAAGTATCGATGCTAGTGTCTTAGACAAGGTCTTACACGAAATCAAATACGATGGCAACGTCCCAGACGTGGTCTTACACATAAATCATAAGTCGATGCCAACGTCCTAGACATGGTCTTACACTAAAACACATATCGAATCCTAGGTCATGACATGTGTATCCTAACTATTCCTAAGGTTCATACGGGGCTTTTCAGACGTCGAAACTTTGTCAATACTTTCTTGGATATCTTATTCTCAACACATATAATCATACAACATTATTCAAAAGCATATAATCAATAATAATTCAATTCATAATACATTTATTTGTATATTGACTTACCTCCTACGAAATTGAATGGAAACGAGGGACTAATCAACGACTTTCATTTTCCCCGGATCTAATTCTGTTTTTTTTGTTTCTTGACCTATATAAATTCAAATTTAACTTTTTTATTTACCAAATCATTCAAATCAATCCAAAAATACATATTTAGGGCATTTTGCAAATTAACCCTCATATTTTCATATTTTAACAATTTAGTCCCTATTTCACAAAATCACAAAGTACACATAATTTCCTTTTACACATGCTTAGCCGAATTTTTATGGAGTTCATACAAGTCCATATATTTCATTTATTTCACATTTTAGTCTCTCAATTTACTAATTTCACAATTTAGCCCATTTTACTCAATTTCATCAAAAATTCAAATACAAAATATGTTAACCCAAAACATATCTTTCATTTACCAACAACTAACTTCATAAATCTCATATTATCAACAATGCAATAACTTAAAATCATCAACAAAATCAGAAATTGGGGCATGGACTTGATAGAACACTAAGCAACGATCACAAAAACGTAGAAATTATCGAAAACGGATCAAAACACATACCTCAATCAAGCAAAACAAAGGTCGAACCCTAGAATTCTTTTTCCCTCTTCTTTTTCTTGTATTTTCGGCAATGGATGAAGAAAATAAAATAAAATTTAACTTTTGTTTTAACTAATATAACAATAATGTGCATTTTACCAATTTAACCGTATTATAAATCATTAAAATTCCACCAACTAATGCCCATTTATGTCATTTAATTCATTCCATGGTCAAATAACCTCATAAGGACCTCATAATTAATAAATCATATCAAATAGGCATTTTAACAATTAGAAAGCCAATTTTACAATTTACGCGATTAGGTCCTTTTATAAAATTGAGCACACAAACGATTAAATTTTTGTACGAAATTTTCACACATATTAATTCACATACCATAACGGAAAGTAATATTAAAATATTTTTTTGACCCAGATTTGTGGTCTCGAAACCACTGTTTCGACTTGGGTCTAAATCGGACTATTACAATTCTCCCCCCTTAGGGATTTTCGTCCCTGAAAATCTTACCGTCTAATAGGTTCAGATATTGCTGTCTCATAGCATCTTTAGGCTCCCACATGGCCTCTTCAACATCGTGACGATGACACATTACTTTTACTAACGTAATTTTCTTATTTTGCAATTCTTTAATCTCACAGCTAAGATACGGATCGGTTTTTCATCGTAAGTCATATCAGACTGAATCTCAATCTCAGATGGAGAAATTACATGTGAAGGATTGGATCTATATTGTTGAAGCATTGATACGTGAAACACATTGTGAATCTTTTCTAACTTAGGTGGCAACAACAATCTATATGCAACCGGACAATACGCTCAGGAATCTCATACGCCCCGATGAACCTCGGACTCAATTTGCCTTTTCTGCCAAATCAGAGTACTTTCTTCCACGGAGATACTTTCAGAAACAATTTGTCGCCAATCTCAAATTCAATATCTTTTCATTTCAAATCTGTATAAGATTTTTGTCGATCAGAAGCTGCTTTCAGACTATATCGGATCACTTTCACTTTCTGTTCAGTTTCTTTTATCAAATCAACCCCGTGTATCTTATTCTCACTTAGCTCAGTCCAATACAAAGGTGTACGGCATTTGCGACCATATAAAGCTTTGTATGGTGCCATTTTAATGCTCGATTGATAAATATTATTATAAGCGAATTTAATCAAAGGCAAATATTGTTCCCATGTACCTTCAAACACAAGAATGCAACATCTCAACATATCCTCGAGAATATGAATAATCTGCTCGGATTGACCATCCATTTGCAGGTGAAAAGCAGTGTTGAAATGCATTTTCATACCCAAAGCATCTTACAATTTCTTCCAAAATCGCGATGTGAATCTTGGATCTCTGTCTAACACAATAGATAATGGCACACCATGCAATCTTACAATATCGGAAATGTATAACTCAGCTAACTTCTCAAGTGAGTAGTCGAATCGTACTGCAATAAAATGAGTTGATTTCGTCAATTGGTCTACCACGACCCAGATAGCATCTTTTTTTCTCAGAGATAGGGGAAAACTCAAAACAAATTCCATCCTCACTCTATCCCATTTCCATTCCAGAACCATAATTGGTTGTAACAAACCAGATGGCACTTGATGTTCAGCTTTAACTTGCTGACAGATTAAGCATGTCACAACAAATTCAGAGATATCACGCTTCATACCAAGCCACCAATAAAACTATTTTAGATCTGTAACGCCCCAAAAATCCCGAACTCAAAAATCTCAAAATCTAAAAATCCAAAAATCCAAAAATCTCAAAATCCCAAATTTTCTTTATTTTCGATTGTGATAAAAATTGTGTTTAATATTCTTATCCAAGTGATAATTTTAGTAGGTCTTAGCTAAGGATGAGTTCGAATTAAGGGGTAGAAGAAATTATAATTTAATTATTAAAAGAATCAAGGCTGACAAGTATGTGGGCTTTTGAATAAATGAAGAAACAATTGGACACAAAAAGAGCCTGTGGTGGAGTGGCTAACTGACAGCACTTAGAGTGTAGGGAGATGGCGTTAGTGGCTAGCAAGGAGATCCAAGGTTCAAATCCTAGCTTAGTATTTTTAAAATTTAATTTTCTCCTTCTATAAGGATGGAAGTGGCGTGAAGATGGACTCCAAGGGGAGTGTGCAAAAGAGAAAGTTAAAGAATGGATCAAGGGGTTATCAGGGAGAAAAACGAGGAGATGAGAGGTGAGAAGTAAGTGGAGTTGAATTGGGAACTTGGGCTTGAAGAATTTAGCTATAGGGCTATAAATAGGTGCCGAATGGGAGGGTTGAAAAGTTAATGACGAATTTCCCTTCACTTTGTCCCAGAAACCCTTTTCTCTTCAAGATCCAAAAAGCCAAAAACCCTCTATTTTACTTTCTTCTTTCTATCAATTTGTATTCTCCACTACACAATCTTCTTTGCCGATTTCTTCTACTACTCTTCTTCTTTAATCAGTACCAAATAAACCTTATTCACCATACTTAGTTTGAAAAGCCGAAAAACCAAATCTTCTAAGGGCTGAATACTTTTTAACCGAATCTAGTGTAAGTGTTACTCTTCCAATCGATTTTCTTTATTTAGTATCGATTATTGTCCCTCACTCTTTCTAATCAACTTTGGTAGGGAATTACTATTGGATCTTGGTTTTTAGCTCTTTGCCGAATTGCTCCTTAAGGTGTTGCGGTTTTGGTAAGTAATCTTCTCCCATTAGCTAAGGTGGTTGAATGGTCATAGTTATGGTAAGGAGACTTGTGTTGGATATCAGTCACCTATTATTTGGGTTTTAATAGTTAAGATTTGTGCAGAACTAGGAAATACGTGATCAAGGAAAAAACGATTAAGGATTGGGCTCAAGGTAAGGTTAAGGTGAGGTTTCAGTTTTTGAGTAAATAAGTATTAAGCATGCGATTAATTGAAGGGTGATATCGATTGTAGGTTTGGGCTAAGGAGATCGTATCACGCTTGCTTACCAGGTGAGCACATACACTGCACACACACAATGATTCGGTAAAAGCTGAAAAGTTGAAAAGTCGAAAAGCCGAAATGCTGAAAACCTGAAAGTTTGGCTACGGTAGTCTTACGAGTGTGCGAAAACTCATAAGGGGAAAACCGATAGGTTGCCTAAGGCCAACGGGTGATTCTGTGGACTTGGGTTGTGATCTGGCCAAATGGACCAGAATGGGCTAAATGGGCCCGATGGTCTGTTGGGCCCATAATAGGCAAAAATTGATAATTGATGCTATGTGATAGGAAGTTTGTATGTGAGCATAAATATGAATGTGACTGGGCCTAACAGGCCATATAAATGTGATTTGGGCCTAATAGGCCATATGAATATGATTAGGCTTAATGGGCCAGATATAGGTATGTGAAATTGTTTGGGCTTTGTAAGCGGTTTTCGGCCTAGTATATGATATCCACATATGACTTAATTAATATACTGCGACCGTAGACCGGTCAAAGGGTTAAGGTGTGGCAACGGGTATATGCATGTCTAGGATTGGATCTAGGGAGAGCTTGGTACTTAAGTGGTCTTAATGACCCAGCTCTTCTTTTCTGGAATCCTACCTGGTGTATAGTGTTCGTTCATCTCAGCTCACGGGACTTGTTAACGGGCCAAGATAAGTGAAAACCGTAATTAAGGGAAAATTATCGAAATGCCCTTAAGGGAAAAAATGACCAAAATACCCCTAGGTGTTGAATGTAAGTTTTGTGGATGTGACATGCATACATATGATATTCTGCTTAGGTTGCATATGGGGTAGAAATTATGGAACGGAGGAAGTATATGAGGATCGCATGGTTGCTTGACAATCGTGGATCCACCGATGACTTTTAAAGCCTAATATGTAAATAAAGGTAGTTCCGCAACCGGGTTACCATAGTGTGTGGGTTGGGTGGGTCGATATTTATATCCCCACATGGTGTGACGGGGGACGGAGCCGGTGTGTAGCGGATGGATAATTTGGATGGGATTGCATTGCATGATTGATGAATGATGTTTTTTTTGAATGCTTGTTTTTGTCGAGGGTTGTACACATTGAGTTGCGAAAACTCACCCCCTCTTTTATTTTATTTTCAGGTGATGCTCAGTAGAAGGTTCGATGTTTGGAAGGACTCTAGGTGGCCAGCTAGCAAGATGATTTGGACTTGGGTTTTTTTTTCAAGCATTTAAGTTTTTATTTCTTTTTAAGTATGTTCCAGGCCAAATTATAATAAGGTTTTTATTGCGTTATTATTACTTGAATTATTATTATTTTCAATGTAATTACAAGAAGTTGAACATGGGTTTTCTAAACTATAGTATGTTTTCTACGTTTTCGCAATTAAATTTTTAAATGATAAGTTTTCTTAAATCAAATGTTTCAACAAGGTTTTTGTAACTGAAAGGGTGTGTTTTTTTTAGTTGATTAAGGTTTCTTTTATTTTAAGAAGGGTTTTCAATGAAAGTACGATTTTTGCAAAAACACTTCAATGTGACACACTAGATTCGACCATAACGTCTGGGTCGAGTTTGGGGTGTTACATTTAGTGGTATCAGAGCCAAGTTACAAAACTTGGGCTATGAATTGGGCCTTCTGATTATTATTTGGTTTCTTTTCTACTTATTATTTGGATTTTTTAAAAAAAATATTTTGGATTGTGATGCTCTAGAAAAAGAGAAATCTTGCTGAGTGGCACACCGAGTCTCCGACATCGAACCAAGTAAGTACTTTTATTTAAGTTTGTTTAAATTATTATGCAGTAGATAGTTAGAGGGCTACTTTAGATGATGGTTAGAATGGAACTAAAGCCTGTAGGATCTAGAAACTGTACAGGATTTTTGAAAACGATCTTCTCTTTAAATATTTTCATAAAATGTCTGTGTAATTATTAAACTAACTAAAACTTTATAAAATTTCTAATTCAGATAATACGTGAATCGACGATGAGTGCTAGAGGAGATGCAAGAGGCCGTGGCCGAGGCCGTGGAAGTGTTAGGGTTGAATCGTCGGCATCGGGCCATATGCCCGATGTTGGAGTAGAAGAGGCTCCGGCCTCACCTGTGGCTGGGAATAGACAGTATGATCGGGCCGCGGGAGAAGATGCATTGTCGCAGGCAATGCTGAGATTTTTGGAAAGGGTCGCTGGGCCCAACAATGGCACTAGAAATCGGGGATCCATTTCGGAGTGACTTCGATCGAATGGGGCTGAGATCTTTAAGGGCATAGCTGGTGTGGCTCCTAACGTGGCAGAGTATTGGTTGGAGGCCACTGAAAGGATAATGGAGGACCTGGATTGTTCACTGGAGCAAAAGCTAAAAGGAGCCTTGTCACTACTTAGGGAGGAAGCCTACCAGTGGTGGCTGACAGTGAAAGAGGGCACCCAACCGGAGCGGGTCACCTGGGAGTTTTTCAAAGATGCATTCCAAGGGAAGTATGTGGGTGCAAGCTATGTGGATGCTAGGAGGAAGGAGTTCCTGAACTTGACCCAAGGCAAGAAATCAGTGGCGGAGTATGAGGCGGAGTTTCTACGCCTTAGTAGGTATGCAAGGGTAATGGTGGCAACGGAGTATGAGCATTACGTTAGGTTTGAGGATGGACTTAGAGATAGCCTTAGGGTATTAATAGCTCCATAAAGGGAGCGAGCTTTCTCGGAGTTGGTGGAGAAAGCAAAGATAGCAAAAGAGGTAAAGCGCACAGAGCGCTTAAATCAGAAGAAAGAAAGGGGTAAGACTAAAAGGGAGGCTGAGATTCCTGGTGTCGATCAGAGGCCTAGGGCCAGGGCCAAAGTTGATGGGCCAATTAGAGTAGGGCCCCCTGCTACTAATCTAGGGATGCCACCTTGTGCTGATTGTGGGAGAAGACATGGAAGCGATGTTGGAAGAGAACGTGAGCTTGTTTAGCTTGTGGGTCTATGGAGCATAGGGCCAGGGATTGCCTCCAAATGCAAGGTCGAGAGCTAGTAGTTGGGCAAGCTAGTGCTCAGCCACTAAGAGGTGGTCAGCTGCCACCAAGGGGCCGTGAGAAGGCCAGGGGTGGTGACGGCAATGGACGTGGACATGGAGTACTAGGCAGAAATGCAGGTCATGTTGAGGCGAGGCATCCAGCTTTGGTTTATGCTGCTCGTCTCTGAGAAGACGAAGATGCTCCAGAAGTGAATACTGGTACGTACTTTATCCATAGTGTGCGATCTATCTATTTTGAAATTAGAAATAGAGTGCGCAGCAGAAGCGTAATGGTGTAACTTAAGCGATGCGATGTCAATATCCTCAACTGTTTGGATCAGGTAAATTTCGAGGACGAAATTTCTTCTAGGGGTAGAGTTATAGCCCTCAAAAATCCCGAACTCAAAAATCCCAAAATCCCAAAATCCTGAATTTTCTTTATTTTCGATTGTGATAAAAATTGTGTTTAATATTCTTATCCAAGCGATAATTTTAGTAGGTCTTAGCTAAGGATGAGTTTGAATTAAGGGATAGAAAAAAATATAATTTAATTATTAAAAGAATCAAGGCTGACAAGTACGTGGGCTTTTGAATAAATGAAGAAACAATTGACACAAAAAGAGCTTTTGGTGGAGTGGCTAAGTGATGCCACTTAGAGTGTAGGGAGGTGGCGTTAGTGGCTAGCAAAGAGATGTAAAGTTTGAATCCTAGCTTAGTATTTTTAGAATTTAATTTTGGCCTTCTAGAAGGATGGAAGTGGTGTGAAAATGGACTCCAAGGAGAGTGTTCAAAAGAGAAAATTAGGAAAGGATCAAGGGGTTATCAGGGAGAAAAACGAGAAGATGAGAAGTGAGGAGTAAGTGGAGCTAAATTGGAACTTGGGATTGAAGAATTCGGCTATAGGGCTATAAATAGGTGCCGAATGGGAGGGTTGAAAAGTTAATGACGAATTTCCCCTCACTTTGTGCCTGAAACCCTTTTCTCTTCAAGATCAAAAAATTCGAAAACCCTCTATTTTACTTTCTTCTTTCTGCTGATTTCTATTCTCCTCTACACAGCCGATTTCTTCTATTACTCTTCTTCTTTAATCTGTACCAAATAAACCTTATTCACCATACTTAGTTTGAAAAGCCGAAAAATCGAATCTTCTAAGGGCTGAATACTTTTTGACCGAATCTAGTGTAAGTGTTGCTCTTCCAATCGGTTTTCTTTGTTTAGAATCGATTATTGTCCCTCATTCTTTCTAATCAACTTTGGTAGGGACTTAGTATCGGATCTTGGTTTTTAGCTCTCTGTCGAATTGCTCCTTAAGGTGTTGCGATTTTGGTAGGTAATCTTCTCCCATTGGCTAAGGTGGTCGAATGGTCATAGCTATAGTAAGGATACTTGTGTTGGATACGAGTCACCTATTATTCAGGTTTTAATAGTTAAGATTTGTGCAGATCTAGGAAATACGTGATCAAGGAAAAAGCGATTAAGGATTGGGCTCAAGGTAAGGTTAAGGTGAGGTTTCAGTTTTTGGGTAAATAAGTATTAAGCATGTGATTAATTGAAGGGTGATATCGATTGTAGGTTTGAGCTAAGGAGATCACATCACACTTGCTTACCAGGTATGTACATACACTGCACACACAATGATTCGGCAAAAGTCGAAACGCTGAAAAGCCAAAAAGTCGAAATGCCGAAAGTTTGGCTACGGTAGTCTTGCGAGTGTGCGAAAACTCGTAAGGGGGAAACTGATAGGTTGTCTGAGGCCTATGGGCGATTCCGTGGACTTGGGTTGTGATCTGGCCAAATGGGCCAGAATGGGCTAAATGGGTCCGATGGTCTGTTGGGCCCATAATAGGCAAAAATTGATAATTGATGTTATGTGATAGGAAGTTTGTATGTGAGCATAAATATGAATGTGACTGCGCTGAACGGGCCATATAAATGTGATTTGGGCCTAATGGGCCATATATAGGTAATTTGGGCCTAATGGGCCATATGAATATGATTGGGCTTAATGGGCCAGATACAGGTATGTGAAATTGTTTGGGCTTTGTAAGGGGTTTTCGGCCTAGTATATGATATCCACATAAGACTTAGTTAATATATAGCGACCGTGGACAGGTCAAAGGGTTATGGTGTGGCAACAGGTATATGCATGTCTAGGATTGGATCTAGGGAAAGCTTGGTACTTAAGCGGTCTTAATGACCCACCTCCACTTTTTTGGAATCCTACCTGGTGCATAGTATTCGTTCATCTTAGCTCATGGGAATTGTTATGTGACAGCCCTATTCTGACCTTAGTCGGGAAGTGGTTTCGGGACCTCTAAACCGAGTCACAGAAATAATTTGAATATAATATTTTATGTCTAAAATATGTGATCATGCATGTGTGAAATTTGAATGTGTTTCTAAATAAAAAGGACTTATGTGAGAAGCTTTGAATATATGTGTGGCTTATTTTAAGTGATTAATTATTGAATGATGGAAATAAGTGGGTATGCATGACAATTTGCCACTTTTAATGTTAGTGGCCGGCCATGATGGTTTTCGTGAGCAAAATAAGCATATTTTATATGTATAATAATGAATTGATATTTTTTTAAGTAGTTTATTGATATATTCATTATTATATAGTTTATTGATAAAATAAAATAAGAATTTGGTGAAGAAAACAAGAACTCATCTTTGTTTCTTCACCTAGCGGAATTTCATAAAAAGAAGAAGAGTGAAGGATGGTTTTGGGACCGTTCCATCAATTGGAGGCAAATTTGAAGGTAATTTGATATGGTTTTGTAAATTTTTAATGAATTTGTGTTTCTCTTCTTTTTCTAGCCGAAACCCACTTGATAAATTTAGTTTATGAGGCATTTTAGATTCGGCCTTAGCGAAAATGAGTGAGGAAATTTGAGTTGAGGATAGAAGATAGTAAACGAATGTTCAATGGGCAATTTGATACCAAAATTCATGTGTTTATGAGCTTGTTTTTGAAAAGTATGTTACATGTGAGTGATTAGTTCATGAAGGGATTTTCGGTTATGTTTGTTTTGTATGAGTAATGGATTGTTGAGTTCATGCTTTTATGAAAAAAATTGATTAAGAGAGGCTTGAGATAATTAAATATGCATGTTGGTGGTAAGATGAGCATTCGGTTTTGATCATGGAAGCATAGGGAGCTTGTTAAAAGTTGAATTTTATAAAAGTTAAATGTGTGTGTGCTTGTGGTAGTGCCGAATGTGCCTTGGGTGATTTAGCATTGAGTTTGGTGTTATATGAATTGACTTTTATGGTTTTGGAATTTTTTAAATATATATATATATAATAATAAAGTTTTGGTAATTATACATGTGTTTGCCGAATCTAGAACTAAGGAAATGCATAATGAACATTCGGTTTGGACTTTTAAGTGTTGTTAAATACTTTGAATAATATATATAAGTGGCTTTGATATGTGAAATTCAGCCAAGTGGTTATAAGCATGATTTTAGAAATTCAATGATATTCGGCCAATTTGAATAATTCATGGCACCTCAAGCAAATTAGTTTTTGATGTTATTAAATATTGAAGATTATTTAAGCATATTACCAAATGTGATTTTAGTTAATGATTCGGTTATGAGTGCTGATTTTGTTTTATAATTAGCCGAATGTGTATATGTATGCTATGAGGTGGCTTAGCTTAAAGAAAATTAAGGTGCTCGGAAGGTGATTGCCGTGGATAGTTTAAGTAGTGAAATTTAATTTCTATTATGTAAAGTGATGACATTGTCGTTTGTAAATTGAGTAGTTAAAATTATTGATTAAGCATCAAGAGCTTAAGGGGACAAACTCGGATCGAGGAAAAAAAACGAAGGTAGTCGTGTAGTCGATATAGCCGTACGATAACTTTTGAGGTAAGCTCTTAAACGATTAAGTTGAATTTATGTGTTTAAAAAATTAAATGAATATAGAATAAAGTTTTAGTATATGTGATATATAAATATATATATTTTCGAATGATTAATAATGTTCATAATATGAGCCGAAAATGGCTAACTTACTCGATTGAATTGTGCATGGAAATGAGGTATATGCTAAAAGAGTTTTAGAGAATGATATATGATCTCTGTGTTTCAGTTAAGTAATGGTAAATAGAATGAGTATGAATTTAGTGAGGACTATCTGTGATAGCCAAATGTCTTATGAACTAATATGTGTGAATGGTATTTGGAATACATGAGATAAGATGGAATAACCGAAAGCATCATGAGTTAAGACGTGAATAAAATACTATGAATTTCTTGTAAATGCCGATTAGTGATTACATTTGGCTATGAAATTATGCTTTAAATTCTTGAATGTATTTGAAATCAATATAAGGAAATGGTATTTTAATAAATTATGTGATAAAATTACCGAATGAATTATGAGATGAATTGTGGATTAATGTTACAAAGTAAGTGAAACTACTAATGTGATTAGGAAATTGAAGAAGGGAAATTGAGATCTTAGTAAGTTCTTAAGTGTTTAAACTTTTGGAAATTTAAGAGTAAACTGTAATAGATCTGCTTGGGACAGCAGCAATAACGTGATTTTAGAAAATCACCATAAATTGTTGGAGTTGAGCTAGAGACTGAATAAATTATGTAGTTAAAGCTTAATGAGTCTATTTCTAGGGAAAATTAATGGCACTTGTTTTGGAGTTTCGTAGCTCCAGTTACAAATAATTTAATGACTGTTGCTCAGGAAGATAGCTTGTAGTGAATTTGTGATTATGTTGTAAACATTGATAAAACTGTTTGAGTTGCTTATGAGATATTGATTAAAACCATATGTGAATTTTGAATTGTGACATTAGGAAATGATATATGAGTGTTAGATGGATCTTTGATGTTAAAATTTATGAAATTATAAGTTTATAAGTATTGAATTATTGGAGATGAACATGTCATTGCCGAATGTAAATTAAAATGTTAAAT
The DNA here is from genome assembly GCA_025698465.1 of Gossypium longicalyx. NCBI lineage: Eukaryota > Viridiplantae > Streptophyta > Magnoliopsida > Malvales > Malvaceae > Gossypium > Gossypium longicalyx. Next base: position 57,608,856 of record CM047002.1, on the reverse strand, counting down.
AATTGTAATTAAGAACATGTTTGATTAAATATTGGTAATCAAAGTACCGACTCCATATTAAAATGAGGCTATAAGCCATGAATGACTAGTATACCTAGTCGATTTTGATATGATGAAATTGATGTACAAGATATGTATATGTGGTGAGGCCGAAATGGCTAATATTAAATGTGTGCAAGTTATCCGAATGGCCTTTATGAAAATGTGTGCTATCTTATTTGTATAGTGAGGCCGAATGGTTACTTAGAAATGTAATATGGCTGAGTGGTTATTTAAATGAAAGCAAAGTATATGATGTATTAACAAGTAATGATAAAAGCATTATCTTATATATGTACTTGTGTATGTGGTGTGATCGAATGGGCAAGTGTGAAATGTACATATGTTTATGTGTATATAATGTGGCTGGATGACCAATTGTGAAAAGTGTGTATTATTAGATATTTGATGAGGCCAAAGTTAGTAAAAAGTATATAAAATAAATTGTGCTGAGATTGTATCCGGGTTTAAAGTCCCGTAGGCTTCGTGCTGGTGTTATGTTCGGGTTTTATACCTCGCAGGCCAAGTGCTAGTGAATTTGATAAAGTATATGACTACGAGATCCTATGCTAAGATGATAAATTGAACTCATATTACACATTAAGTGATTCAGGTATGTGATATATATATTATATATGTGAGATTGATCTGACGGGAATTAAGAATGTGTAATGAGAAGCATATGAAAAGATGTTGTAAATTCATATGTATATTTGTATATGTGTGCATTCAGTTATTATGCAAAGTTACAAGATAGTTTTCGATATGCCATTTAACTATGAATGTTGGAAGTAAGTGTGGGTAAGAAATGATACACTAGTGAAATTTGAAAGAATTAAAGTTAATCCTAAGCTTGTAAATACTATGTTTATATGAGTTTGAGTATAAACGAGTAAAATGATATGTGTTTGTGCATAATCGGCCAAATAGTATTGTACTCGAGAAAGTGTTATGTGATTTTGAACATTTGGTTTGTTTTTAAGTTCAACTGTTTAAATTGCTTAAGACTTACGAAGCTTATGAAAGCTTACTTTGAATGTTATGTTTCTCTTTTTATTTTTGTAGATCGTTGACTCTTACTATCAGCTCGGGGATCGTCAGCACTTCGTCACACTATCTACTATTGTGGTAATCATGTGATTTGGACTTAGCTTATGGCATGTATAGGATAGACTATAAGTAGAATGATATTTTGACTATTGTATATAAGCCATGCGAATATGGCATCTTATGGAAGTTTACTTTTATAAGTTTTAAATTCGATATTTGTTTGTGTCCATTAGTTACATAAATAAATGATCTTTTACTTCAGAAAAGGTTCAAAATTTTTACTGTTCTGATCCGATTCCTAATTTCTGGTAACATCTCGTCCTATTCCGACGACGGTTACGGGATAGGGGTGTTACATGTTAAAGGGCCAAGATAAGTGAAAATCGTAATTAAGGGAAAATTATCGAAATGCCCCTAAGTGCGAAAATGACCAAAATACCCCTAGATGTTGAATGTAAGTTTTGTGGATGCGACATGCATACATATGATATTCTGCTTAGGTTGCATATGGGTTGGAAATTATGGAACGGAGGAAGTATATGAGGATCGCATGGTTGCTTGACAATCGTGGATCCAGCGACGGCTTTTAAAGCCCAATATGTAAAGGAAGGTAGTTCTGCAACCGGGCTACCATGGTGTGTGGGTTGGGTGGGTCGATATTTATATCCCCACATGGTGTGACGGAGGACGGAGCCTGTGTGTAGCGGATGAATAATTTGGATGGGATTGCATTGCATGATTGATGAATGATTTTTTTTTGAATGCTTATTTTTGTCGAGGGTTGTACACACTGAGTTGCAAAAACTCACTCCCTCTTTTATTTTATTTTCAGGTGATGCTCAGTAGAAGGTTCGATGTTTGGAAGGACTCTGGGTGGCCAGCTACCAAGAAGATTTGGACTTGGGTTTTTTTTTTCAAGCATTTAAGTTTTTACTTCTTTTTAAGTATGTTCCAGACCAGATTGTATTATTACTTGAATTATTATTATTTTCAATGTAATTAAAAGAAGTTGAACATGGGTTTTCTAAATTATAGTATGTTTTCTACGTTTCCGCAATTAAATTTTTAAATGATTAGTTTTCTTAAATCAAATGTTTCAACAAGGTTTTTGTAACTGAAAGGGTGTGTTTTTTTTAAAGTTAATTAAGGTTTCTTTTATTTTAAGAAGGGTTTTCAATGAAAACATAGTTTCCGCTAAAACACTTCATTGTGACACACTAGATTCGGCCATAACGTCTGGGCTGGGTTTGGGGTGTTACAAGATCATTATACATTTTCATACTACCCAGATGAATAGATAAACGACTGTTGTGAGCTTCATTCAAAATCATCTGAATTAACTCTGGATTTCTCGGAACACAAATTCGATCTCAAAATCTTAGACAATCATCTTCATCAACTCTGAATTCTGAATCAGAATCTAAATCACACTGAGCTCGTTTTGTTAAAATCTCATTATCAACCTTTCTGAGCTTTGATAATCTATTGAATAAATAATGATCTTGCTTTTAATTCGGCTAAAATCAAACTATCATTGGACACAACCAAATGAGCATTCATCGCACCTAGAGCAAATAGTGATTTTCGACTTAAAGCATCAACAACAACATTTGCTTTTACCGGATGATAATCAATTACAAGATCATAGTCTTTTAACAGTTTTAACCATCTTCTTTGTTGCAAATTCAGATATTTCTAAGTCATCAGATATTTCAAACTCTTATGATCAGAATATACATGATATTTCTTACCGAACAGATAGTGATGCCATATTTTCAAAGCAAACACAATCGCAGGTAACTCAAGGTCATGCGTCGGATAGTTCTTTTCATGCAGCTTTAATTGTCTCAAAGCATAAGCAATGACTTTGCCTTCCTACATTAAAACACATCCCAAACCGTTCAACAAATCATCACTATAGATCACAAATTCTTTACCCATTTCGGGTTGTACTAACACTAGAGCTTCAATCAACAAAGTTTTCAACTGATCAAAGCTTTTCTAACACTTTTCGGACCATTCAAACTTCACATATTTCTGAAGCAGTTTCGTTAATGGAGTTGCAATCATAGAAAAGCCTTTTACAAATCTTCGGTAATAACCAGCAAGTCCCAGAAAACTGCAGACTTCAGAAACATTTCTTGGAGGCTTCCATCCAGAGTAGCTGAAATTTTACTCAGATCAACTTGGATACTTGATGCTGATACAATATGGCCCAGAAAATCGACTTCTCGTAACCATAATTTTCATTTATTGAACTTCGCATACAATTTCTTATCTCACAAAGTTTGTAGTACTATTCTCAGATGTTCAGCTTGCTCAGATTCATCACGCGAATAAATCAATATGTCATCAATGAATACGACAAAAAATCAATCTAAATACGGTCTGAAAATTCTATTCATAAAATCCATAAAGATAGCAGGTGCGTTAGTTAATCTGAAAGGCATAATTAAAAACTCATAGTGGTCGTACCTCATTCTGAATGTAGTTTTCGAAATATCTGAGTCTTTCACTCATAATTGATAATAGCCTAATCTCAAATCTATCTTCGAAAATACAGTAGCTCCTTTCAATTGATCAAATAAATCATCAATTCAGGGCAAAGGGTATTTATTCATAAGAGTCACCTTATTCAACTGACGATAATCTATGCATATTCTCATCATATCGTCTTTCTTTTTCACAAATAGAACAGGAGCACCCCAAGGTGAGAAACTCGATCTCGCAAATCCTCTGTCGGTCAACTCTTGCAACTGAGACTTTAATTCTTTTAACTTAGTCGGAGCCATTATATACGGAGCTATCGAAATCGAAGTAGTTCTTGATACTAACTCAATGCCAAATTCAACTTCTCGAATCAAAGGTAATCCCAGAAGTTCTTTAGGAACCACATTAGAGAATTCACAGACAATAGGTACTAATTCAATTTTCTTTTCTGACACTTTTGAATCAATCACATAGGCAAAGTAAGCTTCACAACCTTTTCTCACAATACTCAAAGCTTTCATCAAAGATATTATAGCTGGTAACCCATTTAAATCACTGGGCTCAATTCGAACTATTTCATCATTTTTACATCTCAAATCAATAGTTTTCCGTTTGCAATTCACAACAACATCATGCAAAGTTAACCAATCCATACCCAGAATTATATCAAACTCATCAAAAGGTAATAACATCAGATCAGCCAGAAAACAAATGTCTCGAAATATTAATGGGCATTTCTTACAAACTTTATCAACCAAAACACATCTGCTTAGGGGGTTTGATACTCTAATAACAAATTCAGTAGACTCTATAGGCAAAGTCTTACTGTTCACTAAATTCATGCATATATAAGAATGCGTTGATCCAGGATCTATCAAAGAAATCACAGAAGTATCATAAATAAGAATGTCTTCATTCAATCCATCTTCAAATCCCTTGCACATAATAGCTTCAATCGAAACACATTCTCGAGCATACTGACTTAATTTTACAAATTCTCACTCGTATTCTGTAATAGAGATACGGCTTTGTTTAAGCTCAAGAAACTCTTTACGTTTCTGGTTAATGAATCTCTGACTGATATATTTCTTTCAAAGTTCAACTTGAAAGAAATCCCAGGTGACCTGCTCTCTCGGAACCACTGATACTAAAGACTTCCACCAATGATACGCCGTATCTCTCAGAAGTGAAACAACACATTTTATGCATTCATCGGGATTTAATGACAATTCATCAAATACTCGTATTGTATTTTCTAACCAAAACTCGGCTCTTTCACATCATCATTTTTTGTAGCACAAAATTCTTTAGGTCCATATTTTATAATCTTATCAATCGGAGGCTTAATCAACTGATTCAGATTAGCTTGTGACATAGTAGAAACTTGTCGAGGATTAACCAAGGTTAAGGGTTGTTGAACAGTCGGATTAGTTCTAATGTACTGACTGAACCAATCATTCATCATTTGATAGAAGGCTTGTCTAGCCACTCCATCTTGGCTACTCGTAGCCAGTCTAGAGTCGGATGGCACTGTCCCTTGCGCGGAGCAGATATATTACTCTCGACATCGTCAGCCATGGCTTGTTTGGGATCCATTTACCATATAAATACACATTTTCATTGTCAGGATTCATCACACTATCGCAGTTCATAAATACTGCATGTATAGCTAGACTCACATATGCTACGTTAGTCCAAGAATCAACTAAATTGTAGCTTTGATATCAACCAAATGTAATACCCCTAACTTGTATCCATCGCTAGACTAGGGTAAAGGCATTATCGGATAAATCAAAATATTGTACAAACAATTCAATAATATTATCCACAATATAGTCAAACATCATTATAAAGTCCCTTATATTGGTCTTCGAGACCTTAATCATGCTTTAGACAGACTTGTGTGTCTAGGCTATGTCAAAACAGGGCATATATACTGACTTGTCCACATGGCCACAAGACACGCTCGTGTGCCAGGCCGTGTGAAAATTAGGGAGGCTACTGACTTGGGTCACATGGCCAGTCACACACCCGTGTGTCTAGCCCGTGGTAAAAATTAACATGGCCACACAGCCTAGGACACACCCGTGTGTGTGACCATGTGGTCTACCGAGGCTCATTTTAAAATGGCCCTCGAGAAACATGGTTGAGACAGACGCCCGTGTCGCTGCCCGGGTGGGCAAAAATAGGCCATTTACAAGGCCAACTTGCCACCCATTTTAGGTCATACCTACAAGCAAAAAACCAAACACATTTGTACTATAATTTTAGCCAATTTCAAACCTAAATCATGCATCTTCCATGCCATTTCATTATCAACAATTTCCACACTTGTAACACATATCAAAATATATCATTCTATAAGCCAAATACATACCAAAACATATGATTTATAACCTTGATATTCACATTCAATTTCACACCACATTCCTACCAATTCCACAATTAAGCACATGCCAAACATACCATTTCTCTTAGCTATTAATGAACACATCAAACATATCACAATTGCATCACATATCATTTACCAAAATCAAACCATAATTTCAAAGACAAACTAGCCATATCACATGACTAAATATATATTCATTACAAAACATATCCCAATACTTCTAGCCTATACATGCCATACTAGTATATTTACAATGTCAAAAGGTACCAAAACAAGGTTCGATAGTGTGATGACAATCTTCTACGATCCCCAAGCTAAGTTACTTACCCTCGATGGGTAAAATAGTCATTTTACTGTGTAGGGCTATTTTGGTTATTTTACCTGCCTTGGGGTCTAGGTACACTTATCGACCCATAAGAAGGTCCACAGTAGCCTCGAGCGACTCGTGTAACCTTAACAGTCCTAACAGTGAAAATGGGCCGAAGGCCCTTTATGCGGCTCAAGTAGGCCCACACGCTCGTGTGGCCCAACAAGCCCAAAATTTACAACGGCCATAAGAACTACATAGCGCAATCCAGTAATTACCACATACCGTTGATTTTATTCGTGTGAAGCCCACGAGCCTATTGGGCGCACACGACCCATTAGCCTATCGTGGCCCAGAATAGCCCAAACCCATGAGAACGCCCATAGTGACCTCTACAGTCTAGCACTCATGTTTCATGCGCTCAGTTCACCACATGCGTATTCGCACACCCATGTGGGCAAAAGGCCATCCTTTTGGCTTTTTGACTTTTCAGCTTTTACCGATCTATAGTCTATTCAGTGTATGAATACACACCTTGTAATGCCCCGTACCCGAGACCGTCGCTGGAGTCGAATACGAGGTGTTAACAGACTTAATTCATTGCTTAAACAACTCAAACAATTTAATTTTAGAAATTCCGACAAGTGGCTAATCGCATCACGATCGCTTAAAAATTCATATCTCGAGTTCTGAAACTCAAAATCCAATTCCGTAAATTTTCCCTGAAACTAGACTTATATATCTATTTACTAATTGGTTCTAGAATTTTTTTCTGGGGCAATTAATATAGTTTATTAGTTAAAGTCTCCCCTGTTTCAGGGTTCGACTGCTCTGACCTCTATGTATTACGAATCAGATATCTCTCTTTACAGAATTTCAATGACTATGATGTTTCTTTCTCTTAAAACTAAACTCAATAATAAATCTTTACATATAAATTATGACTTCTAATTATTTTTATACAATTTATGGTGAATTTCCAAAATCAGAACAGGGGATCCAGAAATCGCTCTGGCCCTGTTTCACAAAAATTTAAACATCTCATAAAATATAACTCATATACCTGTTTCGTTTCTTCCATATGAACATAGACTCATAATTCTTCAATTCCATATTTTATTCATCATCTAATTATATCTCTACTATTTTTAATGATTTTTCAAATTCACGTCACTACTGCTGTCTGAATCTATTTTATGGTAAATTTTACCTATTACATGGTTTCCATGGATTAACTAGCAATTTGACATACATAACACCAAATATGATCATAATTAGCCATTCCAATGGCTAATCATTACCAAGAATTTTTATACTACTCAATAACCATATCATAAGACCATATATACAAAATGATTATAATGCTATACGTGCCATACTCAAAATATACAAGCCATTATGCCAAGACGGTATACGGATAGTGTGAGCGTGCCTCCGACCGTTCCCGATTTCCGAGCTGGCTTGTCAACACTACAAGGAATGAAAAGGAGGGAGTAAGCATAAATGCTTAGTAAGTTCACATGCAAATAGCAAGTAACATAGCCATATAAGCAAACATAAAACATCATTTGCATAATCATCACCAAGACATTCATATCATATTTTCATTTATCATCTTACCATATTGTTGTTATATCAATTTTTCAACCCGAGGGTTAAGTACATACCTGTTCAAAGTATCCATTTCACAACACTTGCCAATACGTCCCTTTCATCTTGAGTATTCCTCCATTTGAGTAGAACTTTACCCGTTGAACACATCGGAATATAATTCGGATACATGGAAAGTTTGCACATAAGTGCCACATATGTAGCCAAGCTACTATGTAACCCACCCATAAGCGAACTCGAACTCAACTCAACGAGCTCGGGCATTCGCATCCATAAGTGAACTCGGGCTGAACTCAGCGAGCTCGGATGCCTAGTTACATCTCACGAACTCGGACTCAACTCAACGAGTTCGGACATTTGCATCCATAAGTGAACTCGGACTCAACTCAACGAGTTCGGATGCCCAAATATCCCAGTGACATGTCACTTGTATCCTAATCCATTCCTAAGGTTCAACGGGACCTTTTTCCCAATCATATGTCTCAACCATCTTCTACGGAATGCCGATACCGATACTCGGTAGTATTTCACATTTTCCAAGTATATCACATAATTTGACATATTATCAAACAATTATCACGAGTATAATATTTCATAATAATTATCATATCATTTAAATAACATAAAAACATTTAAAATAATAACTATGTTATCAACATTTACATATGAACTTACCTAGTATGCGAAAATGGCTACTTTTACCATTTCGTCCACAACTTGGTATTTTCCCCATTTTAGCCCGAATTTCAATTTTCCTTGCTCTATCATTTAAAATATAGTCTAATTAGGACTCACATTATACAAATTGACCCAAAATCATATTTTGGAAAAATTACAATTTTGCCCCTAAACTTTTGCATATTTACAGTTTTGCCCCAAAGCTCGTAAATTAAACTTCAGCCTATTTTCTTATGTTTTATGACATGCTGATCATTTTTCCCTTCTATGGCAACATCAAATTCTCACTCTAACATGTACTTATGACTATTAGGTATTTTTACCGATTAAGCCCTTTTGCTCGTTTTCACTTAAAACCGAGTAGCACAAGTTGTCTAACATAATTTAAAAACTCATATTCTATCATAAAACACCAAAATACACAAATTTCACGTATTTTTCCAAATATGAACCGTAGGTTAAATTATTGCTAGCATAAGCTAAATCAAGCTACCGGGACTCCAAAAACGTAAAGAACTTGAAAAACGGGGCTAGAATGGACTTACAATCAAGCTTGGAAGCTTGAAAAACCCTAGCCATGGTTTCTCCTTGCTATATTCGGCCATGGGGTTGAAGATGAGCAAAACTAGCTTTTAATTTTGTATTTTAATTCATTTTACCCCTAAATGACCAAAATGCCCTTACTACTAAACTTTCAAAAATTCCTTCCATGTCCTAATTTTGTCCATGAACTTAAAATTGGTAAAATTTCTATTTAAGACCTCCTAATTAATATTTCAAAGCAATTTCATACTAAAAACTTCTAGAATGCAAGTTTTGTAACTTATTCGATTTAGTCCCTAATTTCAATTTAAGCACTTTAGGCATAAAATTTCTTCACGAAAATTTCACACAATCATGCAATCATATCATAGACCTCAAAATAATCATAAAATAATTATTTCTATCTCGGATTTTGCGGTCACAAAACCACTATTCCGATTAGGCCCTAATTCGGGATATTACACACCTGCTACAAAAACGTGTGAAGGATCTGCGAATACTCCAACCCCTCACTTGAATAGATCCGCCAATATGGTTTACTTGTTGAATCCGTTTACAAGAGACCAATCGATAGGCCTTAGGGGATTATCTACATTCCAAAAACACTTATCATCCATCAACAACTGGGTAATTGAACTAGATGAAAAACCACTTACTAAAACACAAAGTCCAATTTAGGAGAAAAAGAACAATCGACCACCACCACCAATTACCGAAAATACAAAGAATGGCAGAGTTGAATTGAAACAATCGTTTCCTCTATCAGCATCAGCAAAAAGAAAGAGGTGTTTAGAAGGAAAGATTCTAACAATAGAGAGAAGCAAAAAGGGAATCATGAGCACTTATTGAATGCCAGAGAACTCTCACTAGCTGAAAGCCAGATAAAAAAAAAGAGAAGTACTTTGTTGATTGGCAAACTTGGAAGGAGGAGAGACCCAAAAATAAACTGAAATGAGGGAAGAGTAGATGTAAACGGTTTACACCATATAAGAGAAACACTTGACTAGAAACCGAAAGAATAAAGATGAAAAGAGAAGAGGGATATACGACTACTACTCAAAAGAGTAAGGAAGAAGAGATTTTTGGCCTAAAAGCACAATATGCCAAAGGAGGTTTCAAAAAGAGAAAAGAAAAGAGCAATTCAGTAAGTTTGAGAGAAGAATTCGACAAACACCAGCAACCAAAACGACAAACAGAATATGAACTATTCTCAACACTTTAGAGTTCAACAACTCGGCAAAGAAAAGGGAAAACTCCCAAAACAAATGCCCAAAATCGAACCAAATGAGAGAAAAACACCCCTAGCCGAAATTCTCATCTCCATTCGGCACAATCCCCCCAACACTTCAAACTCCTTCTTTTCCTTCACAAATCTCTCCCTAAAAATCCTCCTTTATCTCCTCCTTGATTTACTCCACCCTCCTCTCTTTGACCAATTCAATTTCTACCTTGCAGAGTTCTAGTCGACTTCTGCTTCTTAGATGGCAAGAGAGCAAAATAAATAATATTTTTACCTTGCCATGACTTGAACCTTAGACCTCAAGAGAAACATCCACACACCACATCCACTAGATCAATAGGCTCTTTATGTCATACCTTACCAAATTTTATTTATAACCCTACTGACCAAATATAGGGGTTTTATCCTTAAAAAAAACCAAAAGTTTTGTGGAAGCCAGGACTTGAACCCATGACTTCCCAGACACTTCCAGAGCACACAACCACTAAGCCAAACACTTAATTGTGTCACTTTCCTGCACAATTAAAACTTTATGTGCAGTCTCCTAACTCTACCCCTGCTCAAAACCTAATACTTCTAGGCCCAAATTCAGGGCATTACAAAAGTGTTAATCATGAGTATATATATGAGACTTCGACTTGTGATGTGATTCTAATATATGTGTGCGAGTAAGACCACGTTTAATATGTTGGCATCGATATGTGATTCTGATATATGTGTGCGAGTAAGACCACGTTTAATATGTTGCCATCGGTATGTGATTCTGATATATGTGTGTGAGTAAGACCACGTTTAATACATTGGCATCGATATGTGATTCTGATATATGTGTGCAAGTAAGACCCTGTCTGAGACAGTGGCATCATTATGCGATTACATGTAAGACCACATCTAGGACGTCGGCATTGTTCAATATTTGTGATTATCTGTATATCCTATTCAATTTTGAATGGTTCAATGGGCAATGATAGTTATGATCGAATGTGTAAAATGAGTTAAATGATTAGGTATGAATTATTTGATTACCTAATTGAAAATAAGGTAAGTTTGTTATTTGATATTTAATGTAAAATTTATATATGATAATAATGTAAATATAGGTGGATTCATGTGGTATTTTCGATTATATGCTATGCATAAGTATGTGTTGTTAAAGTTTGATTTATAAGTATATATATAATAGTCTATGTACATTCAATTATATGGTGTTAATATGCCTTTGAAATCGAATGACACTTTGAGTATATATATATATATATATATGCACATTTGGTTAAGCTAAGGATTATTAGAAAAGCACATGATATACATATGAAATGTTAAGCTCGGGATTAAATGTAATTATGTAAGTATAATATAGCTTGATTTAAATGAATTGATAATGTCTTGAATTGTTATTTGCTTATGACTTATTAAGCTATAAAAGCTTACTCTTTATGTATATGTTTTATAGATTTTGGATCAAATTACGAGCTCGAGGATCGTCAGCCAAGTTCATCACACTATCTACTGTTTCGGTATTTAATAAGTTGAACTTGAATTATGGCATGTATAGGCTAGAACATACTTTTGAAATGTTGGATTTTGGTTATGTTTAATCTAAGCCATGCAAAAATGGCTTAACTTTTATGTTTGAATTTAGTTATGTTGCTTATGGTTTATATGCATTTTGGTTATGATGTCGTGTACTATGAATGCACAGTATTTGTGGTAGGTATTATATGTTTGAAGTGGGTGATGATTTTAGATATACATGAGTATGGTTCGGATAAGATTTTGTATGGATAGAAGTATATGTGAAATTGTTTGCCATATTGACTTATATAGGATGTGTATTTTATCATGCAAGTTGGCTTGAAAATAGTAAAAGACGTGCCTTTATATTCAGCTAGTGAAGAGTGAAACATATACATATGCTATGACATGATGTTTGTGGTTCAGTAATTAAGGGTCAAGTTGCTAGTGGAATGATTGATAATTATATGTGCTAAAAATATGTGGTAGTAAATTCGGTTTAGGTGTGCGATTTACTTATTAAGCATGTGACTTGGTATTAATGTGACCGAATAAGGTTATATTTGATAACCGATCAAAGGATTAGTTAACATGTACATTATGAAGATTTAAACTTGTTATTATATAAACAAATTAGGTATACAATGATAGGTTAATTGTGGTTAAAAGTTGGGTTGTGGATATAATAATTTGCGCATGGTTTGGTATTGAGTTATTATATGTGTCCGAAAATGGTTTAAGTTAATATTGTGAAATGTATGGGCTTGGTGAAACATAGTTGCATCTCTTAGGTGTTGGTTGCTTATTAAACCATAAATGTGACTTGCTATAAAGCTTATTTCGAATATGATTAAGTGCCTACATATATATTCGAATGGATGTATTAACTTGTATTAATGTATGATATATGTAAATTCATGTTAACTAAGGTAATCATGCCGCATAAATGAAGTATGGAAACTTTTTTTGTTTGACATGTAATTTGCACATATACAAGTCTCTTAAAATAAAAATATAATAGGTCTGATATTAAATTAATAAAGTTGTTGGTTTGTTATATGTTTTATATATATAATTTGTTTTAACATATGTTGGTTCATGTTTTAAATTATACTGTGTTATGAATGATATGATTTTAAGTTTGATATTAGATTAAGTTATGAGTAATAATGTCATTAAAATTTCATGTTGTAATATGTAATGCATAATTGTATGAACTGCGATATGATCAGTAATGCCTCATAACTTTAATCTGGCGACGGATACGGGTTAGGGCTGTTACAGTAAGCTTTAAAGCTTAATAAGTTCATGATATAACACATTTAACTAATCAATCAAATATAATTCAATCAATTAGTTAACACTTAATATAACTCATCACATTAGTCATTCTTATTCAAGTCTATATCTTACTTTCATACCTCATCTTTGAGCTTATAATAAGCATACATAATACTATTCAATCCAACTCATTTCATCATTCATTTACATAATCTTTCATCTACTTCATACTTAATATCATCAACCACATAGGTTCCGTACATACCTATACCATCACGCTCTTATCTATCACATTTATCACTTCAATGCTCGAAGCACTAATTAATTCGATCATCCTTAAATGCTCAATACTAGTACACTTAGTTCCAATTAATTAGCTAAAACTATAATAATATCGCACACTTATTGTCATTAAATTAAACCAAATTTATATCGGTATCGCACACATAATGCCATTTATTCAGCCAACGATGTTATAATCTCGTACACTCAGTGCTATTTTTGGTAGCTGTGGCTATTTCATTCTAACACCCCTAACTCGTATCCGTCGCCAAACTAGGGTTACGAGGCATTACTGAACAAAAACACAATTCCAAATATTCACATATTCATACAAGTCGTATTCATATATAATAAGCACATGGCTAATTAAATATTAAACATACATTATCAATCATATTGCATTTACAAATCATACCTCAAAATTTAACCGAATCCATACCATTCAAATAATCAGATTTTCATTAGAAAATATATACATACGCATATACTTTTGTTATAAACCAAACCATTATGGCAAGCATCATTCGAATACACAAACATGTACATGTATATATATATAATTAACATCTTGTTAAAATTCATATAATTCCTATAGTGTATTATTACACAAATCACTATTCATTTGGTAAATTATCTTTATCTCACTTACAATCTATATTAAACAAAACTATCTCAATAGATAATCTTTATTTAACTTTATTAACCATATCTATATAATTAAACAACTAATCACTTTAAATACACATACACTTTACATGCAAACCAAACCAAGTTCTATTCATTAATTCAAAACATTCCCTATATCATACATATCAAAATATACTTTAAACGAGCTTAACATATGAACTCATGTTTATAATTAACTGAACATGTACCATAATCGAATTATATAACCATATTTATACATACCATGACCGAATTATCAATCACAACCAAGTCCAATAATCATTTTCAAGCTATTTCCAAGACATATATCATCAATCACATATACCTTTCACTCATTTCACATAACATTAAAATCAAAATGGAATAAACCATTGCTAAACATAACCACATCCAAACTTTGAAATTAAGCCATATGCGCATGGCTAAGTTTATACATATCCAAGGTTGAACAAAATACTTATTAGCCTATACATGCCATAAGTTTGAAAATAGACTTTTAAAAGCACCGAAAGTTTATGATAGTATGGATGACTTCGATAACGATCCTCGAGCTCGTAACTTACAACCGAAATGTATAAAATAGAGTAACAAAAACACATAGAGTAAGCTAACTTAGCTTAGTAAGCCTTAAGCAAATTTAAACTACTCAATGAATAATCAAAACATTCAAACAAACCGAATTATATCAATAATGTTATATTTTAACAAAATAAGTTACCTTGGCCGAATGTTCAAAATCAAATATATATCACCACATAGACACTTACATGTATGGCCGAATACACAAGGTTCACTATATCATCTCATGTGGCCGAATATAAAAGTTAAATAAAACATCACATGTAACCTAAAGTTCAAATTCAATAGAACATCACATATGGTCGAATATGCACATTCAAGATAACTTCACATATACCTAAATATACAAGTTCAATATAAGCTCACATGTAATCGAATACTCAAGTTCATTATAATCTCAGATGTAGCCGAATATACAAGTTCAATATAAGCTCACATGTACTTACCTATGTGACTGAATATAAAAGTCATTTAGATAAACTTACTTGCTAAATTCCTTCATCAATGTAAAATCTTATAGACATAGACTTGAAATAAATCACAGGTATAAAACCTGCTAGGCATAAGCCTGATTCACACACCAGCACAAGGTCTGTTAGACCCAAGGTCTGATATTTATTCACCAGCACTAAGCCTGCTAGGCACAAATCCCGATCAATGTCACCAGCACAAGGCTTGCTAGGCTTAAAGCTCGAATATCGCAATTAAAAATAGAATCATTCCACAACATTTCATATATCGAATCGTCCAATATTCCATGCAACACATACACACTCATAGAGGTTTTAAATCAGTCGAATAAAACTCAACCATATTAATTCATTGATATATCACATTCAACTATTATACTAATAGATTATAAAATTTGAATCATCATAGTAAAACATTCTATGTTCAAAATAAACCATGTTTAAATGCTTAAAGACTTACCTCGGATATCGACGGACATTACAAATCGGCTATTCGACTATTTTTGTTTTTCCCCGATCCAAGTCTAATTTCCTTTGTTCTTGATCTATATAATTTCAAATTAACCTCATTTAAACACAATTTCATTCAATTTAATCCAAAAACACATAAATGGGAAAATTACCATTTTACCCCTAATATTTCATACTTTTACAAATTAGTCCTAATTGCATAAAACACAAAATACTCAAAATCTCACCACATCATAGTTAGGCCGAATCTTCCTTATGCCCATACTAATACATATATTTCATTTATTTTTCATTTTATTCCTTCAATTTATTATTTTTGCAATTTAGTCCTAATAACTCAAAATCATCAAAAACTCCAATACAAAACATGTTAATCTAAAATATATTTTTGATATTTCATCATCAAACATCACAAAACACAAATATTCATCAATGGCATAACTCAAAATATTCACCGAAATAAAAAATTCAAGCATGGGTCAGGTAGTATTCGAAGCAACGATCTCAAAAACGTAAAAATTATCAAAAACCGAAACCAAACTAACCTTGAATCAAGCTTGAAATTTGTCGAAAGTCACAAAACTCTTGTTTCTTTTTCTTTTATCAAGTTTTGGTGATGAAATATAATGAATATAATTTTATTTTATGTTTTAATACAATATATGTTAACATTTAACATATTTTACTTATTTATCCTTTAATAATAAAATAGAAAACCATTATAAACATGGGCAAAACCGTCCATGGCATATTATCATGGAAAATTTGCAACATAAATACCCCATATTTAAAAGCCACTATCAATTAAACCTTTATGATTTAAACTATCAAGTTTTCAACTTACGCGATTAAGTCTTTTTATCAAATTAAGCACACAAACAATCAAATTTTCATATGAAAATTTCACACACGCAAATTCATATATAATAAACATGAAAAATAATATTTAAATATTTTTTTGACTCGAATTTGTGGTCTCAAAACCACTCTTTCAATTAGGGTCTAAATCTGACTGTTACATTCATTTTTCGCACACTTAGTGCCTCATATATTCAATCTTCATTCCACATACTTCAACTTTACAATCACATTTCTGTTCGATTCATCACATATAAACATTGTTTAAACAATATGTATTATCCAGGAACTTACCTCGGGCGTAAAAACGACAATATTAGTCGATCAATCGAGCACTTTGTTTTTGCCTCGATCTAGGTCTGAATTTCTCCTTTCTAGATTCGAATTAAGCTTCCAAAGTACCGAAACCCTAAATGGCCATGAACTCTTTTCTTTCTTTTTTATTTCAGCAAAGACGAAGAAATAATGAACTAATTTCATTCTTGTTTTATTTTATTAATTATTTTTAACTATTTTACAAATTTAACCTTATTATTATCATTAATAATCCACTAACTAATGTCCAACTATGTCATTTCATGAATTCAATGGTCCATTTACAACATAAGGACCTCACATTTAAAGAGACACATAAATTTAGCACTTAATCAAATAGAAGGCCACTTTTGCATTTTCTACGATTAAGTCCTTTTTGCAAATTAAAGATTCAAATGATCAAATTTTCACACGAAACTTTCGCAGATATCAATTCACATATTATAAGCATATAAAGTAATATTAAAATATTATTCTGACTCGGATTTGTGATTCTGAAACCACTATTCTGACTAAGGTCTAAACTTGGTTGTTACAACTCTCCCCTTTAGGGATTTTCATCCTCGAAAATCTTACTGTTGAACAGATTCAAATATTGCTGTCTCATAACATCTTCGGGCTCCCACGTAGCCTCTTCAACACCATGTCGATGCCACATTACTTTTACTAACGAAATTTTTTTATTTCATAGTTCTTTAACCTAGCGAGCTAAGATGCGGATCGGTTCTTCTTCATAGGTCATATCGGACTAAATTTTTATCTCTGACGGTGAAATTTTATGTGAGGGATTGGATCTGTATTGTCAAAGCATCGATACGTGAAATACATTGTGTATTTTTTCCAACTCTGGTGGCAACAACAATTTATAACCAACCGGCCCAATACATTCGATAATCTCATACGGCCCGATGAACCTTAGACTTAATTTGCCTTTACGGCTGAATTGCCTCAGACTTAATTTGCCTTTATGGCTGAATTGAAGTATTTTCTTCCACGATGATACTTTCAAAAACACTTTGTTGCCTATTTCAATTTCAATATCTTTTCGTTTCAAATCTGCATATGATTTCTAACGATCGGAAGCTGCTTTCAAACTATCTCAGATTGTTTTTACTTTCTGTTTAGTTTCTTTAATTAGATCAACCCCGTGGATCTTATTCTCGCTAAGCTCAGTCCAAAACAATAATTTTTTACACTTCCGACCGTATAAAGCTTCGCACAGTGCCATTTTAATGCTCGATTGAAAACTATTATTATATGCAAATTCAATTAATAACAAATACTTTTCCCACGTACCTTCGAACTCAAGAATGCAACATCTCAACATATCCTCGAGAATCTAAATAATCCGCTCGGATTGACCATCCGTCTATAGGTGAAAAGCAGTACTGAAGTGTAATTTCCTACCTAAACCCTCTTGCAGTTTCTTCTAAAACTGTGAAGTGAATCTCAAATCTCTATCTAACACAATAGAGAATGGCACCCCGTGCAATATCACAATATCGAAAATGTATAACTTAGCTAATTTATTAAGCGAGTAATCAGATTGTACTGGAATAAAATGGGCTAATTTCATCAATCGATCAACCACAACCCAAATTACATCTTTCTTTTTAGGAGATAAAGGCAAACCTGAAACAAAAACCATCGTTATTCTATCCCATTTCAACTCTAGAATCATAATCGGTTGTAACAAACCAGATGGCACTTGATGTTCAGCTTTAACTTGTTAACAGATCAAACATTTTGAAACAAAGTTAGAGATATCTCTTTTCATTCTAGGCCACCAATAATGTTGTTTCAAATCATTATACATTTTCGTACTGCCCGGGTGTACAGATAAATGACTATTGTGAGCTTCATTCAAAAGCATCTAAATCAACTCTGAATTTCTCGAAACAAAAATTTGACATTGAAATCCCAAACAATCCTCATTATCAATTCGATATTCAGAATAAGAATCCAAATCACACTAAGCTCGTTTTGTTATAATCTCATTATCAACCTTTTGATCTTCGTAAATCTGCTGAATAAATAATGGTCTCGCTTTCAACTCAGCTACAATCAAGCTATCATCAGACAAAGTTAACTAAGCATTCATCAAACGCAATTGAAATAATGATTTCCGGCTTAAAGCATCAACAATAACATTTGCTTTTCTTGGATGATAATCAATGACAAGCTCATAGTCTTTTAGCAGTTCTAGCCATTTTCGCTATCCCAGGTTTAAATCTTTCTGAGTCATCAGATATTTTAAGCTTTTGTAATCAGAATAAATGTGACATTTCTTACCACATAGATAGTGTCGCCAAATCTTCAAAGCAAACACAATAGCCGCAAATTCTAGATCATGTGTCAGATAATTCTTTTCGTGTGGCTTTAATTGCCTCGAAGCATAAGCTATGACTTTACCTTCCTGCATCAAAACCCAGCCCAGACCATTCAACGATGCATTATTAGATATGATAAATTCTATACCTGGTTCTAGTTATATTAACACCAGAGCTTCTATCAATAGGGCTTTCAACTGATCAAAGCTTTTCTGACACTTTTAAGACCTTTCAAATTTCACAGCTTTCTGAAGAAATTTTGTCAATGGAGTCGCAATCATAGAAAAGCCTTTTACAAATCGTCGGTAATAACCAGCAAGTCCCAAAAAACTGCGAACTTCAGAAACATTTCTCAGAGGCTTCCAATATAAGATAGCTAAAATTTTGCTCGGATCAACTCAGATACCTGATGCTGATACAATATGTCCAAGAAACCCAACTTCGCGTAACAAAAACTATAACAGTCCGGTTTAGGCCCTAGTCAGAATAGTGGTTTCGAGACCACAAATCTGAGTCAGAAAAATATTTTAATATTATTTTTCGTGCTTATAATATGTGGATTGACATGTTTGAAAGTTTCGTATGAAAATTTAATCATTTGTGTGCTTAATTTGATAAAAGGACCTAATCACGTAAAATGTAAAAGATGTGTTCTAATTGTTAATGTAACCCCCGTACCCGAGACCGTTTCTGAAGTCGAACACAAGGTGTTAACAGACTTAATTCATAGCTTAAACAGCTCAAACAATTTAATTTTAGAAATTCCAGACAAGCTGGCTAACTACGTCACAGTCGCTTAAAAATTCATATCTTGAGTTCTGAAACTCAAAATTCAATTCCGTAAATTTTCCCTGAAACTAGACTCATATATATATTAACAAATTGTTTTCTAGAATTTTTGGCTAGGCCAATTAGTACAGTTTCTTAGTTAAAGTCTCCCCTGTTTCAGGGTTCGACTGCTCTGACCTCTGTGTATTACGAATCAGTTATCTCTCTGTACAGAATTTCAATAACTATGAAGTTTGTTTCTCTTAAAACTAGACTCAATAAGAAATCTGTACATATAAATTATGACTTCTAATTGTTTTTATACAATTTATGGTTAATTTCCAAAATCAGAACAGGGGATCCAGAAATCGCTCGGGCCCTGTTTCACAAAAATTTAAACATCTCATAAAATATAACTCATATACCTGTTTCATTTCTTCCATATGAAAATAGACTCATAATTCTTCAATTCCATATTTTATTCGTCCTCTAAATATATCTCTACTATTTTTAGTGATTTTTTAAATTCACGTCACTACTGCTGTCTGAATCTATTTTATGGTAAATTTTACCTATTTCATGGTTTTCATGGATTAACTAGCAATTTGACATACATAACACCAAAAATGATCATAATTAGCCATTCCAATGGCTAATCATTACCAAACATTTTTATACTACTCAATAACCATAAGACCATATATACAAAATGATTATAATGCTATACATGCCATACTCAAAATATACAAGCCATTATGCCAAGATGGTATACGGATAGTGTGAGCGTGCCTCCGACTGTTCCTGATTTTCGACCTGGCTTGTCAACACTACAAGGAAAGAAAAGGAGGGAGTAAGCATAAATGCTTAGCAAGTTCACATGCAAATAGCAAGTAACATAACCATATAAGCAAACATAAAACATCATTTGCATAATCATCACCAAGACATTCATATCATATTTTCATTTATCATTTTACCATATTATTGTTATATCGATTTTTCAACCCGAGGGTTAAGTACATACCTGTTCAAAGTATCCATTTCACAACACTTACCAATACATCCCTTTCATCTTGAGTATTCCTCCATTTGAGTAGAACTTTACCCGTTGAACACATCGGAATATAATTCGGATACATGGAAAGTTTGCACATAAGTGCCACATATGTAGCTAAGCTACTATGTAACCTGCCCATAAGCGAACTTGGACTCAACTCAACGAGCTCGGGCGTTTACATCTATAAGTGAACTTGGACTCAACTCAACGAGCTCAGATGCCTAGTTACATCTCACGAACTCGGACTCAACTCAACGAGTACGGACATTTGCATCCATAAGTGAATTCGGACTCAACTCAACGAGTTCGGATGCTCAACCATCCTAGTGACATGTCACTTGTATTCTAATCTATTCCTAAGGCTCAAACGGGATTTTGCTCGAACACATATCCTTGCCGTCTTCCATAGAATACTGAAACCAATACTCGGTAACAATTTATATTTAACAAGTAGCTCACATAATTTACATTTTATTCGAAAATAACCACAAAGCATATATTTCATGATAAAAATCAGCATATCATATAATTAACATCAATAACTTAAAATAACAATTATGCTACATTATTTACACATGAACTTACCTAGTATGCGAAAATGGCTACTTTTACCATTTCGTCCACAACTTGGTATTTTCCACATTTAAGCCCGAATTTCAGTTTTCCTTGCTCTATCATTTAAAATATGGTCTAATTAGGACTCACATTATTCAAATTGACCAAAATCATATTTTGGAAAAATTACAGTTTTGCCCCTAAATTTTTGCATATTTACACTTTTGCCCCAAAGCTCGTAAATTAAACTTCAGCCTATTTTCTTATGTTTTATGACATGCTGATCATTTTTACCTTCTATGGCAACATCAAATTCTCATTCTAACATGTACTTATGACTATTAGGTATTTTTACCGATTAAGCCCTTTTGCTCATTTTCACTTAAAACTGAGTAGCACAAGTTGTCTAACATAATTTAAAACCTCATATTCTATAATAAAACACCAAAATACACAAATTTCACCTATGGGTATTTTTCCAAATATAAACCCTAGGTTAAATTATTGCTAGCATAAGCTAAATCGAGCTACCGGGACTCCAAAAACGTAAAGAACTTGAAAAATGAGGCTAGAATGGACTTACAATCGAGCTTGGAAGCTTGAAAAACCCTAGCCATGGTTTCTCCTTGCTATATTCGGCCATGGGGTTGAAGATGAGCAAAATTGGCTTTTAATTTTGTATTTTAATTCATTTTACCCCTAAATGACCAAAATGCCCTTACTACTAAACTTTCCAAAAATTCCATCCATGTCCAATTTTTGTCCATAAACTTAGAAATTGGTAAAATTTCTGTTTAAGACCTCCTAATTAATATTCCAAAGTAATTTCATACTAAAAACTTCTAGAATGCAAGTTTTGCAACTTATTCGATTTAGTCCCTAATTTCAAATTCAGCACTTTATGCATAGAATTTCGTCACGAAATTTTCACACAATCATGCAATCATATCATAAACCTAAAAATAATTATAAAATAATTATTTCTATCTCGAATTTGTGGTCACGAAACCACTATTCCGATTAGGCCCTAATTTGGGATATTACAACTCTCCCCCCTTTAGGGATTTTCGTCCTCGAAAATCTTACCAGAAAAGTGGTCTTCACTTTTAATCTCATATTCGGTGCCGAAGAACTTTCACTTAGACTGTACCTCCAATACATCTCTTTAATTTCTCATATGATCTGAAAGCTTACATCTCAACTCTCAACTGTTCTTAAATTTTCAACCCTTCTCAGTTTCCCATGATATCATGACATAAAACCCAGATCTTAACTTGATTAATGGAGACTAGAATTCCAAGAAATCCAACAATCAAAGAGACCTGAATTTCCATAAATTTGATGAGTAGGAATTCATTCAATACAGATATGATTTATAGATCTCGCCAAACATTTAACAATAGGATACATCACATTTTCCTCTTTCTGCCATGGAAATAATTCTGATATGGCCTCAAGAATAATCCTTCTCATTTCCATCCCAATATCAACACTGACAAGGATAGTTTTGATAGATCCCAATGCTCGGCTTTAACCCCTTTAACAACTCCGATTTTATGTAACATCGAATGCACTAAACTATCACATTACCTCAACATCTTGAAACACATCACAATTCATACAACAGTACATTACTGAAAGTTAGGAAGTCTTTACTCAATGTAGACTAGTCTAGTTCAGACGCTTCGGTTACCAATATTCTCATCTATCCGAACTTTGTCAACATGTAATAAACTTTTCAGCTTTCACAAAATGAAAACCTTATCATTCGTAGTGACTTTAACTAATATCAAACTTTTTCTAATAAATATACACTTCTCGTTCAGACTATTTACTCTTTTATCCGTACAAAATGAAATTCTATTATCAGACGTGGGAAAAATAATCCTGAAATAATTGTCACATGAAATCTTTCAAATAGATAATTCACCATACCGACTGAAACTCGCGCTTTTATCACTTATGCCTTTTCTGATGTCAAATCCTTGCACAGAAATTAGAAAAAAAAACCCCAATACTAAAATCACCACATTACCAAGATCAAATTAGAAGTATAGTCATATTTGACATGATTATCGCGGGCTGAAGAACGCACTTCGAACACGAGTCATAATTGACAAATTATGGAACAAATATAACAAGAAAACCGAATAAAGAAATCCAAAATAGAGAAATCCAGAATAAAGAAATCCAGAATAAAGAAACCCAAGATACGATACTATGCTGGAGAATCGAAAACCAAACTCATAGAGAAAATACGGAATACCCCAATAATTCTTCAAAGAAAGAAAGTCCAGAAGAAAACATCATTTAATCCCACTGAAATCGAATATAACAAGATCAATATATCTTCCCATACATATATATCAGATGAAGCATCAAGTAGAAGAAACAAAATCATAATATCATATGTATTCTCTCATCAATTCTTATCAGACGAAATGAAATAGAATACCCGATGAAATAGAGCAATATAAATTATAAACCAGTCAGACTACCAATGTTTTCATCCAACACCAGGATTAAAAGACATTCCCATATAACAAGAATTTCTTCAGAAGATCAATAGCCATAGAAATATTTCTGAGAACGGGTAAACACATAGAACATCTCAAAAGAGACTGCTAAATCTGTCCAGTCATAACTATCACACTCAGATAGTTCACATTTCAAATATCATTTCCCCAACTAGTTCTGCCGTCACAAATTTCATATTAAACCATTCACTAAAGAAGGTCAGTTCTAAATAAATTTCGATTTACACTTTTCTCGACCTTGCACCTGAGTAATTCGGTTTACCAAGGAGAATTCCTTTTCTAACCGAAACAGTGCATAATTCCAATAATCTTTACGTCAATCCGATACTTTACTGGCTCTGGCTTTACTTATCAGCTCATTTTCAATCTCTGATCATACTTATAATTATTCTATCATTGAACTTTTTGGGATCTCAACCGGAAACTTATTCAATACAAATCTCATGAAATTTCATTATAAGTACCATTTCGGTAAGGGGGAGGGGTTGTAGGACCTCTGACTCGACTTTCTTATACATACACATATGACACAACTTCCATCATCATAGCAACATCATCAAAATCATGTCATTCATTCATGTTGGCTTACACCAATTTTTCTATTGTCCCATTTAGACAATATACTTATGCATACATTCTATATTTTCTAGATAGCTTTACTTATCCATTCATTTAATTAAATTAAGTCATGCTCATGACATCATATAAGGCCAAACAAACATAGATATTTGCACCACAATCATAACTTTCATTTCGTGCATCATCATGTACATATCATTACAATCATATAATTCACCCAACAATTTAACACGATAAGTTCATTTCATTATAATCCTTTATCTCATAAAAATTATATATCATTAGCATTCATCAACATTCGACGTCCAAAACAAAACAAGGACATTTTCATTCGTATCATAATATTATGACTTTTATTCATACCTTTACTACTTTCTATTTATTCCGTTCATCTTATCAAGTAAGCCATATACACTACATCATATGAGCATTAAGCAAATATGAATATTTATCACATATGTATCATAAACCTTTATTCATACTTTTCTGAACCGATACTTATCATAATCATAATTTTACTCAAATACCTTCACATAACATTGAACATGGTCGGCGCAGCTCGGTTGGAGAGCACCCTGTCTAAATAAGACGGTACTCATACACGTCGGAAGACATCACACTATCACAGATCAGTGGCATGTATAGCTAAACTTTTACACATGCTAGGTTAGTCCGAGAACCGACTAAACCTGCTCTGATACTACCAAATGTAATGCCCCGTACCCGAGACCATTTTCAGAGTCGAACATGAGGTGTTAACAGGCTGAATTCATTGCTTAAACAGCTCAAACAATTTAATTTTAGAAATTCTAGACAAGCTGTCTAACTGCGTCACAGTCGCTTAAAAATTCATATCTCGAGTTCTGAAACTCAAAGTTAAATTCTGCAAATTTTCCCTAAAACTAGACTCATATATTTTTTTCTAGAATTTTTTTCTGGGCCAATTAGTACAGTTTATTAGTTAAAGTCTCCCCTGTTTCAGGGTTTGACTGCTCTGACCTCTGTGTATTACGAATCAGTTATCTCTCTGTAAAGAATTTCAATGACTATGAAGTTTGTTTCTCTTAAAACTAGACTTAATAAGAAATCTGTACATATAAATTATGACTTCTAATTATTTTTATACAATTTATGGTGAATTTCTAAAATCAGAACAGGGGATCCAGAAATTGCTCTGGCCCTGTTTCACAAAAATTTAAACATCTCATAAAATATAACTCATATACCTGTTTCGTTTCTTCCATATGAAAATAGACTCATAATTATTCAATTCCATGTTTTATTCGTCATCTAATTATATCTTTACTATTTTTAATGATTTTTCAAATTCACGTCACTACTGCTGTCTGAATCTATTTTATGGTAAAATTTACCTATTTCATGGTTTTCATGGATTAACTAGCAATTTGACTACATAACCCCAAAAATGATCATAATTAGCCATTCCAATGGCTAATCATTACCAAACATTTTTATACTACTCAATAACCATATCATAAGACCATATATACAAAATGATTATAATGCTATACATGCCATACTCAAAATATACAAGCCATTATGCCAAGATGGTATACGGATAGTGTGAGCGTGCCTCCGACCGTTCCCGATTTTCGAGCTGGCTTGTCACACTACAAGGAATGAAAAGGAGGGAGTAAGCATAAATTCTTAGTAATTTCACATGCAAATAGCAACTAACATAACCATATAAGCAAACATAAAACATCAATTGCATAATCATCACCAAGACATTCATATCATATTTTCATTTATCATCTTACCATATTGTTGTTATAACGATTTTTCAACCCGAGGGTTAAGTACATACCTGTTCAAAGTATCCATTTCACAACACTTACCAATACGTCCCTTTCATCTTGAGTATTCCTCCATTTGAGTAGAACTTTACCCGTTGAACACATCGGAATATAATTCGGATACATGGAAAGTTTGCACATAAGTGCCACATATGTAGCCAAGCTACTATGTAACCCGCCCATAAGTGAACTCGAACTCAACTCAACGAGATCGGGCGTTCGCATCCATAAGTGAACTCGGACTCAACTCAACGAGTTCGGACATTTGCATCCATAAGTGAACTCGGACTAAACTCAACGAGTTCAGATGCTCAACCATCCTAGTGACATGTCACTTGTATCCTAATCTATTCCTAAGGTTCAAACGGGATTTTGCTCGAACACATATCCTTGCCGTCTTCCGTAGAATACCGAAGCCAATACTCGGTAACAATTTATATTTAACAAGTAGCTCACATAATTTACATTTTATTCGAAAATAACCACAAAGCATATATTTCATAATAAAAATCAGCATATCATATAATTAACATCAATAACTTAAAAATAACAATTATGCTACATTATTTACACATGAACTTACCTAGTATGCGAAAATGGCTACTTTTACCATTTCGTCCACAACTTGGTATTTTCCCCATTTTAGCCCGAATTTTAATTTTCCTTGCTCTATCATTTAAAATATAGTCTAATTAGGACTCACATTATTCAAATTGACCCAAAATCATATTTTGAAAAAATTACAATTTTGCCCCTAAATTTATGCATATTTACACTTTTGCCCCAAAGCTCGTAAATTAAACTTCAGCCTATTTTCTTATGTTTTATGACATGCTGATCATTTTTCCCTTCTATGGCAACATCAAATTCTCACTCTAACATGTACTTATGACTATTAGTTATTTTTACCGATTAAGCCCTTTTGCTCGTTTTCACTTAAAACCGAGTAGCACAAGTTGTCTAACATAATTTAAAACCTCATATTCTATCATAAAACACCAAAATACACAAATTTCACCTATGGGTACTTTTCCAAATATAAACCCTAGGTTAAATTATTGCTAGCATAAGCTAAATTGAGCTACAGGGACTCCAGAAACGTAAAGAACTTGAAAAACGGGGCTAGAATGGACTTACAATCAAGCTTGGAAGCTTGAAAAACCATAGCCATGGTTTCTCCTTGCTATATTCGGCCATGGGGTTGAAGATGAGCAAAATTGGCTTTTAATTTTGTATTTTAATTCATTTTACCCCTAAATGACCAAAATGCCCTTACTACTAAACTTTCCAAAAATTCCATCCATGTCCAATTTTTGTCCATAAACTTATAAATTGGTAAAATTGCTATTTAAGACCTCCTAATTAATATTCCAAAGTAATTTCATACTAAAAACTTCTAGAATGCAAGTTTTGCAACTTATTCGATTTAGTCCCTAATTTCAAATTAAGCACTTTATGCATAGAATTTCGTCACGAAATTTTCACACAATCATGCAATCATATCATAAACCCTAATTATAAAATAATTATTTCTATCTCGGATTTTTGGTCACGAAACCACTATTCTGATTAGGCCCTAATTCGGGATATTACAGTTAAAGTATCAAATTGCCATGTCTATATATATGTGGGGTCCTTCTGATGCAATTATACCGTGATTTTAATGAATGGACATATATGGATATATGATAGAGGATTTTAAATGAATTTAACATGGCTAAATAGGTAATTTGTGTAATAAAGATTAATTAAATCAAAACAAAAGCAAAAATTCATAGGATCCAATATGTGTTCTCGTGTAAGACCACGTCTAGAACGTTGGCATCGACTTATGATTTACGTGCAAGACCATGTCTGGGACATTGGCATCGTATTTGATTTCTTGTAAGACCCTGTTTGGGACAGTGGCATCGATATTTGATTACATGTAAGACCACGTCTGGGATGTTAGCATTGTACGAGCTTTCTGAGCTATCCGCGTATCCTTATGATTCCGAACGGTTCAAAGAAAGAAACGAATGATTATATGAAATGTGTATCAGGTTCAGGTACGTTTGAAATTGTATATCATATTTGATGTTGAAAGGTAAGTATATGTATCTTTGTGATCAAGTGATTATATGTGACAAAAGTATGAGAAAATATCCTATATGTGCAAATGAATGGGAAATATGTGAAATGTATTTGAGCTATATGGATTGTGATAGCATTTGGCTAAAGAGTATATGTATATTATGATACTATATGTTTATATTGTTAAGTTTATTTGTATATGGCTTAGTAAGCTTTTGAAAGCTTACTTTGTGTTTCTTTCAACTGTTTTATAGATATCAAAGCTATCGGAAGCTCGGGAATCATCGAGGATCATCACCACACTATCGAAGTATATTTTGGTACCTTCTTAAACTGTAATTATTGAAGTAAGGCATGTATAAGCTAGAAGTATTAGAATATGTTTTGTAATGTGTATATCATGCCATGTGATATGGCTAGATTATGGTTAAACTTATGGTTTGAATTGAGTATATGATATGTGATGCAATGTTGCTATTATGAGATGTTTTTGGTTGGCCAAAAGAAATGGTCAATTTGGTAAGTTTTTGGCATATGTTTGACTGTGGATTTGGTAAGAATTTGTCATAAGAATGAATAAGGTAAATTGATGTTACAAATCATAGGTTTTGGTATGTCTTTGGCTTATGAACGTTATGTTTTGATTTTTGAATTATGAATGAAATAGGTTGATGAATATATGATATGAATGATGTATGATTTGAGTTTGAAATTGGTTGAAAATATGATGCTTTAGATTCCTATTTGATGCTTGTAGGGAGGACCCTTAATGGGTGGCAATTTGGCATTACAAATGGCCTATTTTTTCCCACATGGGCAGAGACATGGGCATCTGCCTTAGCCATGTTGCTCGTGGGCCATTTTGAAATGAGCTTGGGCAGACTACACGGTCGCACACACGGGCGTGTGCTAGGCCATGTGTGTAAGTGTATGCCCAAAGATCAATCATGAGATGGTTGTAATGACATACTTGATTTACCATGTTTATTAATATTAGGCGTTTCCATTATTATTTCAGTTTCTTTTTTGTGTGTATAAATAAACTGTTTTATAATAATGTCTTAAGAATAATATGATTGTTCTTAAAAGATCCTTAGTCAAGTATTATTGTTGACTAGGACAACAATAATGCATTAAGACTAACATGTAGTTGATTGATGATAAAGAGCTATCATTGATATGGAGTGTCAAAATCAATGCATGAATATTTGTGTTAGAGAACAACATATTAGACTGACCCACTATGAGTAAGTTTCTTGGATTGTTATGTAATTGTCACAACATTACTCATAGTGATTAATATGTATATGATCCTCAGACTTGAGATCATCATTATCCCAACATCATAAGTTTTATATTTTGATACAGTCAAATGTACACTCAAATGTACATCGTAACTGGTTGTTCTTTAAATGCTGATGTTGGATATACCACAATCTGTGTAGAGGGATATGGTTTATCAATATAGAATAAGTCCCTCCTATATAGTGGGAGTAATATCTTAGGCCACTTGATTGAGTGAGACTAGAAATGCATGGCCATGCTCAAATAAGTTGATATGAGATGTCATACTTATTTGTTATCATAGTCTACTCAAGATATCAAGAAACATGAGATGGACTATGCAAGTGTGACTATTACATGACTTGTGTTCATTCTAGAGATAAAGGACTTAAGGATTAATGCATGAAAGGTAAATCACAAAAGGTTATGTCGAATCATGACTTCTTGTAACTTCTGTAGCAATGATGCATTGCTAGATGCCACTCATTGTATGTAACATTAGAATCATTCTAGTATTACTGCTAACGTTACAATAGCCTACAGGGTCACACCATATGGTTGAAATGATCGGAATAAAACATAGTTGGTATTGTGTTTGGTTGTCACATGAATTAAATTAATTATAGAATTAATTTAATTGGTCAATCAAAAATCGAACATATTACATGTACAAGGATGTTGTACACATAATGAGAACATAATTCTATTAATATATGAATTTGGTTCGTATATAAATTTAAAATAAATATAGTTTACCGAAATCTTTGTTATAATTAATGTAATTATAATTTTCGGTTAAAACATTGTTATATTTATTTATTTTGTGAATTAAGGTTCGTTATAAATATACCAATTAAAAAGAGGAGTTACTGATATATATATAAATATAAAAACCCTAAATCTTGCTTGTGTGGTTTAGCAGCCGTCAAAGCAAAGAAATCTCTAAACCAGTTTTGGAGACTTCTTCCGTTCATTGTCAAAAAGTTGCGACTTGGTTCGATAGCAGTTCTGTATTCTTATTTTCGAGGCATCACTGTCTACTCATATTGAAGTTTCGATAATTTCAGAACCATTATCATATTTTCCCCCCCGATTCGTTCCTCGCACATGGATCCATGGTTTAGATTGCCAGAATTTTATTTTTCCGTTGCGCCTTGGGGGCATGGCATTCCAACAATATGGCCAAGTCAGTTTCGACTACAGGCTAGATACACGGATGTGTGATTGGCCGTGTGACCCAAGTCAATAGCATCCCTAATTTTCACACGGCCTGGCACACAAGCTTGTCTTGTGGCCGTATGGTCAAGTCAGTATGTATGCTTTGTTTTGACATGGCCTAGACACATGAGCGTGTCTAAAACCGTGTAAGGCACACAGCCTGTTCACAAGGGCATGTGACCTGTACAACTTTGAGAATTGATTAAGTTTTGAAAAATTTTGTATGAGCTCGGTTTAGTCCTGACTCCTTTCTAATGCATGCTTAAGGTCTCGATGACCTATATAAGGGACTCTATGGTAATGTTTGACTATGATTGTGGATGACGTATATGAATTGTTCGTAAAATGTTCCAATTTGTCTGGTAACGCCTTTAACCCTAGTCCGACGACGTATACGAGTTGGGGGTGTTACATTTGGTTGGTATCAGAGCTACGAATTAGTTGATTCTAGGACTAACGTAGCATATGTGAGTCTAGCTATATATGCCATATTTCTGAACTCCGATAGTGTGATGAATCCTAACAATGAAAATGTGTTTTTAAATAGTAAATGGATCCCCCAACGTAATGCACCTGCTCCCGCGCTAGGGACAGTGCCATCTGATTCTAGGCCGGCTGTGAAAAATCATGATAGTGAGGCTAAGCAAGCCTTCTATCAAATGATGAATGATTCATTCACTCAATATATCTGAACTAATCCGGCTGTGCCACAAGTGAATCTGATTCAGTTAAGCAAGCCACCAGTTGATAAGATTAGAAAATATAGGGCCGAAGAATTCAGAGCTACTACTAATAATGATGCCGAGAGAGCTGAATTTTGGTTAGAGAACACGATACGAGTGTTTGAGGAATTGTCTTTGACTCCAGATGAATACATAAAATGTGCTGTGTCACTTTTGAGAGATACGGTGTACCATTGGTGGAAGACATTAATATCTGTGGTTCCGAGAGAACGACTCACCTGAGATTTCTTTCAAGCTAAATTTCGAAAGAAATATATCAGTCAGAGATTCATCGATTAGAAACGCAAAGAGTTTCTTGATCTTAAATAAGGCCACATATCTGTTACAAAATACGAGCGAGAATTTGTGAGACTTAGCCAGTATGCACGGGAATTTGTTTTGACTGAAGCAATTATGTGTAAGAGATTTGAGGATGGCTTGAATGAAGACATCCAATTATTAGTTGGGATTTTAGAAATAAAAGAGTTCGTTGTGCTTGTTGAGCGGACATGTAAAACTGAAGAACTCGAGAAAGAGAAAAGAAAAGCTGATTCAGAAGCTAGAGATGTCAGAAAGAGATCTACAAGTAAATCATTTTAGTCTGCGTCAAAGAAGATCTGAAATGATTTTAGCCGTTCAAAGGCTAATGTGGGGCATTTGAGTAGAGACCGTGCTAGATCGTATTCGAGCTTTAGAGCTCCAGCTACTTCTATCGCTAGTGTGGGAAATGTCAGATCTAATCGATCTGAGTGCAAACACTATGGTAAAAGACATCCTAACAGTTGTAGATTATATGATCGAGCTTGTTTCAAATGTGGATATTTGGATCATTTTATCAGAGATTGTCCCGAGTCTGTTGAGCAAGAAATTGTACAAAATCTGAGACCGAGTAACACTTCAGCTTGAGGTAGACCTCCTAGAAATATGGGAAATGTGTGTGGTAGTCAAAGAGGGACTAAAGACATCGCTATTTGATCTGAGGCTAGAGCACCTGCTAGAGCCTACGCCATCCGAGCACGTGAGAAAGCTTCGTCTCCCGATGTTATAACAGGTACATTTACTATTTACGGTACTTTTGTGATTGCATTGATAGATCCTAGATCAATGCATTTGTATATATGTATGAATTTAGTATCCAATAAGACTTTTCCTGTAAAGTCTACCAATTTTGTAATTAAAGTATCAAACCCCCTAGGCAGATGTGTTTTAGTTGACAAAGTGTGCAAGAACTATTCATTAATGTTTCGAGACATTTATTTTTCGGTCGATCTGATGTTATTACCTTTTGATGAGTTTGATATAATTCTAGGTTTGGATTGGCTAACTTTGCACGATGTTGTTGTGAATTGCAAACAGAAAACTATTGATTTGAGATGCAAGAATGATGAAATAGTCTGAATTGAATCTAGTGATTTGAATGGGTTACCGGCTGTGATATCTTCAATGAAAGCTCTAAGTTTTGTGAAAAAGGGTTGTGAAGCTTACTTTGCCTGTATGATTGATTCAAAAGTAACAGAAAAGAAAGTTGAATCTGTGCCTGTTGTTTGTGAATCCTCTGATGTGTTCCCTGAAGAACTTCTGGGATTACCTCCGATTCAAAAAGTTGAGTTTGGCATTGAATTAGTACCGAGAACTACTCCAATTTTGATAGCTCTGTATAGAATGGCTCCGATCGAGTTAAAATAATTAAAGTCTCAGTTGCAAGAGTTGACAGATAGAGGATTTGCAAGACCAAGTTTCTCACCTTGGGGTGCACCTGTTCTATTTGTGAAAAAGAAAGACGGTACGATGAGAATGTGTTCTGATTATCGTCAGTTGAACAAAGTGACTATCAAGAACAAATACCCTCTGCCCTGAATTGATGATTTGTTTGATCAGTTGAAAGGAGCTACCGTGTTTTCAAAGATAGATCTAAGATCGGGCTATTATCAGTTTCGAGTAAAAGATTCAGATATTCCAAAAACTGCATTCAGAACGAGGTACGACCACTATGAGTTCTTAGTTATGCCTTTCAGATTAACTAATGCACTTGCTATCTTTATGGATTTGATGAAAAGAATTTCCAGACCGTATTTAGATCGATTTGTTGTCGTATTCATTGATGACATATTGATTTATTCACGTGATGAATCTGAGCATGCCGAGCATCTGAGAATAGTGCTACAGACTTTGCGAGATAAGAAATTGTATGTGAAGTTTTTAGCAAATGTGAGTTCTAGTTGCGCAAAGTTGGTTTTCTGGGCCATATTGTGTCAGCATCAGGTATATGAGTTGATCCGAGCAAAATACCAGCTATTTTAGATTGGAAGCCTCCAAAAAATGTTTCTGAAGTTTATAGTTTTCTAAGACTTGTCGGTTATTATAGATGGTTCATAAAAGGCTTTTTGATTATTGTGACTCCATTAATGAAATTGCTTCAGAAAGATGTGAAGTTTGAATGGCCCGAAAAGTGTCAGAGAAGCTTTGATCAGTTGAAAGCCCTATTGCCTGAAGCTCCAGTGTTAGTACAATCCAAATCAGGTAAAGAATTTATGATCTACAATGATGCTTCGTTAAATGGTCTGGGATGTGTTTTGATGCAGGAAGGCAAAGTCATTACTTATGCTTCGAGACAATTAAAGCTGCATGAAAAACAACTATCCGACGCACGATCTGGAATTAGCTGTGATTATGTTTGCTTTGAAAATTTGGCTCCACTATTTGTTCGGTGAGAAATGTCATGTTTATTCCGATCACAAAAGCTTGAGATATCTGATGTCTCAAAAAGATTTGAATTTGAGATAGAGAAGGTGGCTAGAATTGCTAAAAGACTATGAGCTTGTGATTGAATATCATCCGGGAAAAGCAAATGTCGTTGCTGATGCTTTGAGTCGAAAATCACTGTTTGAATTACGTGTGATGAATGGTCATTTGCTTCTGTCCGATGATGGTTCGGTACTAGCCAAATTGAAAGCGAGACCATTGTTTTTACAATAGATTATTGATGCTCAAAAGTTGATAATGAGATAATAGCAAAACGAGCTCAATGTGATTTAGATTTCGATTCGGAATTTAGAGTTGATAAAGATGATTGTCTAAGATTTCAAGATCAAAATTGTGTTCCGAGAAATCCAGAGTTGATTCAGATTATTTTGAACGAAGCTCACAACAGTCGTTTATCTGTTCGTCCGGGTAGTACGAAAATGTATAATGATTTGAAACAACATTATTGGTGGTCTAGAATGGAAAGAGATATCTTCGACATTGTTTCGAAATGTTTGATCTGTCAGCAAGTTAAAGCTGAACATCAAGTGCCATCAGGTTTATTGCAGCCGATTATGATTTCGAAATGGAAATGGAATATAGTGACAATGGAATTTGTTTTGGGTTTGCCTCTGTCTCCGAGAAAGAAAGATGCAATCTGGGTTGTGGTTGATAGATTGATGAAATCAGCCCATTTTTTTCTGATACGATCTGATTACTCACTTGATAGGTTAGCTGAGTTATACATTTTTGATATTGTGAGATTGCACGGTGTGTCATTATCTATTGTGTCAAATAAAGATTCGAGATTCACATCACGATTTTCAAAGAAATTGCAAGATGCTTTGGGTACGAAATTGCACTTCAATACTGCTTTTCACCCGAAAACGGATGGTCAATCCGAGCGGATTATTCAGATTCTTGAAGATATGTTGAGATGTTGCATTCTTGAGTTTGAAGGTATGTGGGAACAATATTTGCCATTGATTGAATTCACATATAAAAATAGTTTTCAATCGAGCATTAAAATGGCACCGTACGAAGCCTTATATGGTCGAAAATGCCGTACACCTTTGTATTGGACTGAGCTCAGTGAGAATAAGATACACGGGGTCGATTTGATAAAAGAGACTAAACAGAAAGTACAAGTGATTTGAGATAGTTTGAAAGCAGCTTCTGATCGTCAGAAATCTTACGCAGCTTTGAAACGAAAAGATATTGAATTTGAGATTGGCGACAAAGTGTTTTTGAAAGTATCTCCATGGAAGAAAGTACTTCGATTTTACAGAAAAGGCAAATTAAGTCTGAGGTTCATCGGTCCGTATGAGATTATCGAGCATATTGGGCCGGTTGCTTATAGATTGTTGTTGCCACCTGAGGTAGAAAAGATTCATAACGTATTCCATGTATCGATGCTTCGACGATACAGATCCAATCCTTCGCATGTGATTTCTCCATCTGAGATTGAAATTTAGTCCAATATGACCTACGAAGAAGAAGCGATCCGTATCTTAGCTCGTGAGATTTAAGAATTGAGAAATAAGAAAATTTCATTAGTAAAAGTAATATGGCATCGACACGGTGTTGAAAAGGCTACGTGGGAGCCTGAAGATGTTATGAGACGGCAATATCCGAATCTGTTCAATGGTAAGATTTTCGGGGACGAAAATCCCTAAGAGGGGAGAGTTGTAACAGTCCGGTTTAGACCCTAGTCAGAATAGTGGTTTCGAGACCACAAATCCCAGTTAAAAATAGTTTAATATTATTTTTCTTCCTTATAATATGTGAATTGATATGTATGAAAGTTTCGTATGAAAATTTAATCGTTTGTATGCTTGATTTGATAAAATGACCTAATTGCGTAAAATGTAAATCGTATGAAAATTTAATCGTTTGTATGAGTTCTAGCTAGCCCATGCTTAAATTCATGAAATTGTTGATGATTTTGAGATATGCCATGGATGAATCCATGAGATTTGTGTTGTTAATTGATGAAAAATGGAAGATATGTGTTGGGTTAGTATGTTTTGTATTGGAATTTTTGATGAATTTGATTATTATGGGCTAATTTGTGAAAATGAGAAATTGAAGGGTTAAAATGTGAAATAAGTGAAAGTTATGGGATGCTAGAGACTATATGAATATCCGGCTAAGCATGAGAAATGTGAAATTATGTGTATTTTGTGATTTTATGAAATAGGGACTAAAATGTCAAAATGTGAAATTTTAGGGGCTAAAGTGTAAAATGCCCTAATTATGTGTTTGTGGATTGAAAAGAATAAATGTGTGATTAAATTAGTGAAATCTAAATTTATATAGATCAAGAATGAAAGAAATCAAAATTAGATCGAAGAAAGTCGAAGGTTGTAGAATAATCGACTCGTTTAGCCGTTCTTAATTCTCAGGTAAGTTCATATGCAAATAAATGTATTTCAATTGAATAATACATGTTGATTTTTGTGGAAATGTATTGAATTGCTACGAGAGCTGAATAATTGAATCTGAGAAAGTATCGACAAAGTTACGACATTCGAAAGCGTCGTACAAACCATAGGAATAGTATAAGATACATATGTCATGACATAGGATTTCGAGGTGTGATATCGTGTAAGATCACATCTGGGACGTTGGTATTGACTTGAGATTTACGTGTAAGACCATGTCTAGGACATCGGCATCGTATATGATTTCATGTAAGACCCTGTCTAGAACAGTGGGATCGATATTTGATTACCTGTAAGACCATGTCTGGGACGTTGGCATTGTACCAACTTTTTGAGCTATCCAAGTATCCTTATTGCTTCCGAAAGGTTCTGTAACATCTCGAAATAGGGCCTAAATGGAATAGTGGTTGCAAAAACACAAATCTGAGATAGAAAAGTTTATTTTAATTAATTTTTATGATTTACCGAGTGATTAGATGCATGTGTTAGAGTATTGATAAGAAATTTTATAGATTGCATGTTTAATTTGCCTATTAGGGCTTATTTGCAGAAGTTGATGTAACAGCCCGATTTAGGGCCTAAACGGAACGATGGTTTTAGAACCACGAATTTGAAGTCGAAAAATTTATTCTGATTAAGTTTTAAGGTTTATTTATTGATTAAAATATTGTGTAAAAATATCGTTAAGTAATTTTACTGATAAAGTGCTTAATTGGACTTTTAGGACTAAATTGCAAAAGTTGCAAAATATGTGTTCTAATTCATAATTACTTGATTGAAATGGGGGTCTAAAGAGGAGGTCCTTAAATGGTAATTAGACCATTATATTTCGTTTGGACAAAAATGGGCATGAATAGGACAAAATTTTAAAGAAAGGCCTTAAGGGCATTTTAGTCATTTGGTAATTAAAAGAAATAAAAAGGAAAAATAAAGCCAAAATTGACTCATCTTTTTCATGGAGGCCAAAATTAGCATGGGGGAAGCCATGGCTAGGGCTTTCAAGCTTTCCAAGCTCAACAGTAAGTCCGTTCTAGCCCCGTTTTTCAAGTTCTTTACGTTTTTGGAATATCGGTAACTTGATTAAGCTTGTTCTAGCAATAATTTAAGCTAGGGTTCATATTTGGAAAAATACCCATAGTTGAAATGTGTTTATTTTGATGTTTTATGGTAGAATATGAAGGCTGAAATTATGTTAAACAACTTTTGCTAAGCGGTTTTTAGCAAAAATGAGTAAAACGGCTTAACCGGTAAAAGTTGTTATTGTTCATAACTATGTGTTAGAGTGAGAATTTTATGTTTCCATAGAAGGGAAAAATGATCAGTATGTCATGAAACATAAGAATAAGGGATGAAGTTTAATTCTCGAGCCAAGGGGCAAAAGTGTAAATATGCAAAAGTTTAGGGGCAAAATTGTAATTTTGCCAAAGTTTGAGTTAAGGACTGTTTTGAATAGTACATTAATTAAATAAGTAAAATATGATGTTTTAGATCCCCGAAAATGAGATTTGAACCTAGAATGGGAGAAAAATTGAAAATTAGGAAAGTTGGTAAAATGGCCGTTTTAGTATCGAGGTAAGTTCATATGTATAATAAGCATTAATTTATGCATGTTTCAAAGTAAAATTGATATATTTACTATGATTTTCGAGGTGTTGAAAGTAAGTATACTTATGATGATTTAAATGTTCAATATTAATTCGACATGGAAATGAGAAAGTATGTAAGTTTGTATGTAAATAATACATTATCTTTATTATATTTTTATATTTCAGCATATTTTATGTATTGTAGCTAATTTTTGAATCATAATTGAATATTGGAAGTATGGAATCAAGTATTAGAAAGAGAGAGAAATCTCGGTTGAACCTTCGGAAAGATTGGATGATACAGATGGTATGTAGCTAGGTCACATGTATGGTGCTGAGTGCACATCATGTGTACAAGAGAGTTACGAGACATTATGATGTAGCTAGGTCGTATGGGTGATACTATGTGTACACCATGTAGACAAGAGAGCTACGGGATATATGTAGCTAGGTCGCATGCGTGGTTCCAGGTGAAGGACACCATGTAGACAAGAGAGCTACGAGATAAACTGGCTAGGTCACAT
Source organism: Gossypium longicalyx (assembly GCA_025698465.1). NCBI lineage: Eukaryota > Viridiplantae > Streptophyta > Magnoliopsida > Malvales > Malvaceae > Gossypium > Gossypium longicalyx. The sequence continues at coordinate 57,569,833 of CM047002.1, read as the reverse complement.
GGGTGGTACTAAGTGTTCACCATGTGTACAAAAGAGCCAAAATTATGTGTACAATCAAGCTAGGTCACATGAGTGGTGCTAAGTGAAGGCCATTATGTGTACAAGAGAGCTTCGATTTTAATGGTGGGCTGTGTGCGATACCATCGAGTATCTATTATTATTCCGAAGCGTTCAACTGGGAAATTGATTAAATGAAATTGTGTATGTCTTTGTGATGATAAGTGTAAGTATATACGTGTGTAACTTATGAGCAATATGCTTGATATGTGATTGGAAATTGGAAAGATTGTTATGGGTAAGTGATGAATACAATTGAAGTGTGAAAGATCAAAATTGACAATAAAACTGTTATGGATAGTTGCAGTGATGTGAATCTAAAAATTTACCAAAAATAGTAGAAATTGAATCAGAGACTGAATGAGATATCAAATTAAAGCTCAATGAGTCTGTTTTTATATAACAAAAACAGAGCAAGCAAAGGAATTCTATATTATGAGATCTTTAAGTTTTTGAGAGACTGGTTCAGAATGACTACGTGATCCCCTGTTCTGACTTGAAAAAATCATTGAAAATTGTAAAAGAAAAATAATTAGGGGATATAATTTATATTCTTGAAATCCTTAATGAGTCTAGTTTCAATAAAATAAACGAGAATATCCTTTGGATTCTGTACAAGGTGAAAATTGATTCGTAGTGAAGAGTGGTCAGAACAGTTGAGCAGTGAAACAGGGATAACTTCAATGAATAAACTGTACTAATTGGCTAGACCAAAAATTCTGAAAATTTTATGTTAAGAATATACGTGAATATAGTTTCAAGAAAAATTAACGGTTTGTAATTTTTAGTTCTGTAGCTCCTGAAATAAATAATTTAGCTGCTGGTACTCTGCAAGACAGCTTATTTTGAACCTGTTTATGATTGTAATAGTGAAAGTATGTGTGTGTTTGTGATGGTAATATTCCGGGAACATATTTTGACTTCATTTAAAGTATGATAATGTATTGTTTATTAATATTTACATACTTACTTACTAAGCTATAATGCTTACTCCCTTCCTTTCCTTTTTCCTATAGTATCTCAGATGTTAGCTCGAGTTGGAGGTCGCCGGAGGTTAAATCACATTATCAAACTATTGATCGATATATAAAGGTTTTAAAGTATTTTTAAGTCTTTGGCATGTTTGGAAACTCGTTTAATTGATACTAAGTTGCTAGGAATTGGCCTAAAATACTGACCTATGTTATTTGAAGGTCTCTATTGTATAAAGTCATTTAATGTAGATAGTCTTGATTACGTTATTAATTAAATGATGTAATTTATGAATGTGCATGCTTGCCTATGTGTGTGGTTGAATTAAAGCATGATATGGGCCTTGTAAGCTCTTTTTAAGGGAAAGTTTGAATGTGTTTGAAAAAGTTTTATATTAGAGTGAAATTATGAATAAGTTTTTATACGGTGATTAGTGATTAAGTCCGGTAATGCCTCGTACCCTGTTCCAGCGTCAAACACGGGTAAGGGGTGTTACAGGTTCGACGGCCAATATTGAGAAATAAATCATCAAGTGAATGTTTATCCAATTTAGGTATGTACGAAAGGTATATAAAATTTGGCAATGAGAAGTAAGAATGAATATGATCATTTAAGATGTGAACTATATGAAAACTGTGATGTGTTTATAAGCAAGTGAGTATGAACAATTGAGCTATATGAGAAATATGACCTTGCAATTGTGTTTTTCCATGATTCATATGTATGAATTGGTCTATAATTGTTTATGTGATAAGTTTATTTGTATATGGCTTACTAAGCTTTAGAAAGCTTACTTTGTGTGTTTTTCAATTGTTTTATAGATTACCAAAGCTACCGTGAGCTCGGGATCGTCAAAGACCATCATCACACTATCAATCGATATTTTGGTACATTTGAAGTTGTAAATATTGGTGTATTGCATGTATAGACTAGGGGGAATATGTTATGTTGTGTTTAGTGAATCCTGCCACGTTATATGGCTTGAGATGAAGAACTTATTTTGTTTATGATATGTGATAAAATTGGATGTTCATAATGTGTTCATATATGGCTTAGTGAAAATGGTTAATTTGGCAAGTTTGATATGAGATTTAGTTGAGAATTTGGTATGATTTTGGCATAAGATTTGATGTGGCGTTAGTAATGTTGATCATAGATGAATGAATAGATTTGTTTTGTGATTTAAGTATGTTTTGGCTGCAAATTGGATATGAATTATGTGTCATTTGATGCTTGTGGGTATGCTTGAAAGGGTGTGAAATGTGGCTTTAATCAAGCCTATTTTTATGCCACACGGCCTAAGCACACAGGCTTGTGATTCGACCGTGTGACCCCTACATCTTAGTCAAAACTAGTCAGTGAGTTACACAACATAGACACACGGACGTGTCTATTGGCCGTGTGTGGCACACGGGCTGGCACATGGGTGTGTGGTCGGCCGTGTGACCCAAGTCAGTAACCTCCCTAATTTTCACACGGCCTGCCCACACGAGCATGTGACCTCTGTAACTTTGAAAAATTTGTTAAGTTTCAAAAAAATTTTGTATGTGCTCGGTTTAGTCCCGGCCAATTCCTAAAGCATGTTTAAGGTCTCGTTGACCTAATAAAAGGGACTTTGTGATGATGTTTGTGATTTGGTCATAAAATGTTCTGATACGTCCGGTAATACCTCTTAACCCTAATCTGGTGACGAATACGGGTTAGGGGTGTTACATGCCATGAGCATGAAAAAGGTTCGGCTAGGCTTGGGTTGTCAAAAAATTGAAAGAAATTCATTTTACGAGCTTAGGGACTAACTTGTAAAATGTTGAAATGTTAGGGGTAAAAATGTAAATTTTGCCACAAAGTGTTTTTGGGCTGAATTGAATAATGTGATTATTAAATAAGTTAAATGTGGTACTATAGATCAAGAAAAACGAAGTTCAGGTTTAGATCAGGGGAAAAACAAAGTAATTGGCGAATAGATTCTTTTGGCCATTTTTGTAATTGAGGTAAGTTCGTATGTTAAATAAGCTTTATTATAGTTGTATTTTTAATGTTTTAATATTGTATGAATTGTATAAATGACTCTATGGACACATCTGACGATGTTTTGGCAAGCGAGAAATCCTAATCAAACCTTAGGAATAGATTAGGATACAAGTGACATGTCACTAGGGTTTTATGTTATGTGATCCAGGTGCTGATCCTATACTTCCTACTGGTGGCTGAGTATACCAGCATATGTTGCGGTTACTTGACAGTTTGGGTGAGCAGCATCGAGTAGCTACATCTTGACTGACAACTTGTGTGAGCAGGCCTGTTAATGGCTCGAGAGTGAGCATATATGTGTTATGAGATATAGGTAGCAATGGCTACATATGTGGCACCTTGTGTGCAAGGTTTTTCCCGAGTATCCGATATTATTATTTCGAGTGGTTCGTTGGGTATAACAATGATGAGACTAAGTATGAAATTATTACGAGATGGTACAGGTATGTATTTAAAGCTTGTGATTATTAATTCGTGAAATGATGATTTCAAGGTAAGTTGTGATGGAAGTGAATTATGATCATGAGATTTTGGTAAATTACATTATCTTATGTTATAATACTTTCATGTTAATGTATGGTAAGGTTTGCTTATTTCTTTTATACGAGTGGTTAAGATTGGCTCATTGGGATGCTAAGAAAACTAAGTAAAAATTATGCATGTTGTTGGTAGCCATATTGGAACTTGTAGAATGTGAGTTTGGTATGATTTGGTTTGGCAAAATATGATGTTGTAAATATGTGGAGTGTGTATAATGAAATGACATGATTTAGCCTTGTTTGTGGATGTTTTTGTTTCCTAAATATTTCATGATTCATGCCATTAAGTTTGTGGGTGTGTATGTGCAAATGAGGGTGACGAATGGCTTGGTAAATAGCCTTTATTTTGTCTATACAAGTCACTGTTTTCTGGCCGATTTAATGCTTTTACCGTTTGATGAGTTTGATGTAATTCTTGGAATGGATTGGTTGACTCTACATAATGTCGTAGTGAATCGTAGACAAAAGATTATTGAATTGAAATGTCAAAGTAATGAAATTCTTCAGATTGAACCGGATGAGTCGGGTGAGTTGCCTATTGTGATTTCACCGATGCCGGCTCAGAGGTATGTGAGAAAGGGTTGTGAAGCTTATCTTGCGTATGTACCGAATATGAAAGTGTCTTAATTTAAGATCGAATCTGTGTCGGTAGTTTGTGAATACCCGGATGTGTTTCCAAAAGAGTTGCCTTGATTACCACCAATTAGAGAGATTGAGCTCACTATTGATTTAGTACCGGGAACTTCACCAATATCGATAGCTCCATATTGAAAGGCCCCAACTGAATTGAAAGACTTGAAGTCACAGTTGCAAGAGTTGACAGAGAAGTGTTTTGTGAGACCGAGTTCTTCGCCCTGAGGTGCACCAGTGTTATCCGTCAAGAAGAAAGATGGATCCGTGAGACTTTGTAAAAATTATATTCAGCTTAACAAGGTTACAATAAAGAACACTGATCCTTTACCAAGAATTGGTGACTTATTCGATCAGTTGAAAGGGGCAACAGTGTTCTCAAAGATAAACTTGAGATCAGGCTACTACAAGTTGAGAGTTAAAGAGTCGGATGTGCCGAAGACCGCATTCAGAACAAGGTACGGGGATTATGATTTTCTTGTTATGCCTTTTGGATTAACAAATGCTACTGCAGTTTTTATGGACTTGATGAATTGAATTTTCTGACCGTATTTAGATAAGTTTGTGTTTGTATTTATGGATGACATCCTAATTTATTCCCGAGATGAGTCTGAGCATGCTGAACATTTAAGAACCATATTGCAGACTTTGAGAGATAAGAAATTGGTTGCTAAATTAAGCAAAAGTTAGTTTTGGCTCCAAGAAGTCAGATTTTTAGGACACATTGTTTCAGTGGAAGGTATACGAGTTGATTCGAGTAAGATTTCAGTAGTTGTTGATTGGAAACCACCAAGGAATGTATCCGAAGTTAGAAGCTTTTTGGGTTTGGTTGGATATTATCGACGTTTTGTTAAGGGATTTTCAATGATTGCTACACCTATGACCAGATTGTTACAAAAAGACGTGAAATTTGAGTGGTCTGAGAAATGTCAAAAGAGTTTTGAACAGTTGAAAGCATTGTTGACTGAGGCACAGGTATTAGTGCAACCTAAGTCAGTGAAAGAGTTTGTGATTTTCAGCGACGCGTCCTTGAACGGTCTTGGTTGTGTGTTGATGCAAGAGGGTAAATTGATAGCTTATGCCTCAAGACAATTGAAACCGCATGAAAAGAATTATCCAACGCATGACTTGGAATTGGTTGCTATTATGTTCGCTTTAAAAATTTGGAAACACCACTTATTTGGTGAGAAGTGTCATGTTTTTACTGATCACAAGATTTTAAAGTATTTGATGACTTAGAAAGATTTAAATTTGTGAGAATGAAGATGGCTCGAGCTTTTGAAAGGTTATCAATTAGTGATCGACTATCACTCGGGGAAAGTGAACGTAGTCGCAGATGCTTTAAGTAGAAAGACTTTGATTACTTTGAGGACGATAATACGTAGTTAACTTTATCTGATGATGGATCAATTCTGGCCGAGTTGAAAGCTAGACTGGTATTTCTTTAGCAAATTTACGAAGCTCAGAAAGGTGATAATGAGTTGCAAGCTAAAAGAGTTTAATGTGAATCAAATAGTGATTCAGAATATCATATTGGATCCGGTGATTGTTTGAGGTTCCAAGGTAGGATTTGTGTACTGAGAGATACTGAATTGATTCAGAAAATTCTCCATGAGGCACATAATGGTTGCTTATCTGTTCATCCTAGAAGTACAAATATGTATAATGATTTGAAGAAAGTGTATTGGTGGTCAGGCATGAAACGAGACATTTCAGGGTTTGTAATGAGATGTTTGATTTGTCAACAAGTGAAAGCCGAACATCAATTGCCTTCGGGTTTACTTCAGCCTGTGACTATACCCGAGTGGAAATGGGATAGAGTTACGATGGATTTCGTAACGGGGCTACTTCTGACTCCGAAGAAGAAAGATGTTGTATGGGTCGTTGTTGATAGATTAACAAAATCGGCTCATTTTATTTCTGTACGTACCGATTATTCACTTGATAAAATGGCTGAATTGTACATTGCTAAAATTGTTAGATTGCATGGAGTGCCTACTTCTATTATTTCGGATAGAGATACGAGGTTCACATCACAATTTTGGAAGAAATTACAAGAAGCGTTGGGTACAAAGTTGAATTTTAGTAGTGCATTTCATCCACAAACTGATAGTCAATCTGAGAGAGTGATTCAAATTCTCGAAGATATGCTTTGTTGTTGTGTTTTAGAGTTCGAAGGTAGTTGGGAGAGATATCTACCATTGGTCGAATATTCTTATAACAATAGTTTTCAATCAAGTATAAAGATGGCACCGTATGAAGCATTATATGATCGCAAGTGCCGAACTCCACTATATTGGACCGAGCTTAGTGAGAAATAGATTCACAGGGTTGATTTGGTTAGAGAAATCGAGGAGAAAGTGAAAGTAATTCGTGATTGTTTGGAAGCAACTTTAGATTTACAGAAATCATACGCGGATTTGAAACGGAAGGATATCGAATTTTAGGTTGGTGATAAAGTGTCTCTAAAAGTGTCTCCGTGGAAGAAAATTCTTAGATTTGGTCACAAAGGTAAGTTGAGTTGCGTTTCATTGGGCCGTATGAGATTATTGAAAGCATAGGGCCAGTGGCATATCAACTAGCTTTGCCGTCAGAATTAGAAAGGATTCACAAAGTGTTTCATGTATCAATGTTGCAACAATACCAATCAGATCCTTCGCATGTAATTTCCCCAACAGAGATTGAGATTTAACCCGATATGACATACAGTGAAGAACCGATCAAAGTGTTAGCTCGAGAGGTTAAACAGTTGAGAAATAAAAAAATAGCTCTAGTGAAAGTTTTGTGGCAACGACACAGGGTTGAAGAGGCTACGTGGGAACCCAAGGTGTAATATCCTGAATTAGGGCCTAATCAGAATAGTAGTTTCGTGACCACAAATCCGAGATAGAAATAATTGTTTTATAATTATTTTGAGGTTTATGATATGATTGTATGATTGTGTGAAAATTTTGTGAAGAAATTCCATGCATAAAATGCTTAATTTGAAGTTAGGGGCTAAATCGAATAAGTTGCAAAACTTGCATTCTAGAAGTTTTTAGTATGAAATTGCTTTGAAATATTAATTAGGAGGTCTTAAATAGCAATTTGACCAATTTCTAAAATTTTGGACAAAAATGGGCTTGTACATGAAAATTTTCAAAGAAAGGCATTAAGGGCATTTTGGTCATTTGGATAATTAATGAAATAAAATGGGAAAAATGACACAAAATAGTCATCTTCCCCATTAGTTGCTGCCGAATGCTCCATGTCTCCATAGCTAGGGTTTCTTCAACTTTCAAGCTTCATAGTAAGTGATTCCAAGCCCGTTTTTAATGATTTTTATGTTTTGAGATCCCGATAACTCGATAAAGCTTATGTTAGCAATAATTTAACCTAGGGTTTATATTTGGAAAAATACCCATAGGTGAAATTTGTGTATTTTAATGTTTTATGATAGAATATGATGTTTTAAATTATGTTAGACAACTTGTACTACTCGATTTTAAGCAAAAACGAGTAAAAGGGCTTAATCGGTAAAAATACCTAATAGTCACAAGTACATGTTAGAGTGAGAATTTGATGTTGCCATAGAAGGGAAAAGTGATCAGCATGTTGTAAAACATAAGAATAAGGAATAAAGTTTAATCCCGAGCCTAGGGGCAAAAATGTAAATATGCAAAAGTTAGGGGTAAAATTGTAATTTTGTCAAAATTTGAATTAAGGATTAATTTGATAATGTGAATATTAAATAAGCTAAATGTGTTATTTTAGATCAAGAAAGACGTGGAAACGACTCCAATCGAGGAAAAGAAAAGATTGTGGATTAAATTGCAAAACCTTTGTATTTTTGTACCAAGGTAAGTTCATATGTAAATAATGTAGCATAATTGTTATTTTAAGTCATTGATGTCAATTATGTGATATGCTGATTTTTTTTTATTATGAAATAAATGCTTTGTGGTTATTTTCGAATAAAATGTAAATTGTTACCGAGTATTGGTTACGGCATTTTTCACTAAGACGCCAAGGATATGTGTTCAAGGAAAATCCCGCTTGAACCTTAGGAATAGATTAGGATACAAGTGACATGTCACTCGGGATATTTGGGCATCCGAACTCGTTGAGTTGAGTCCGAGTTCACTTATGGATGCGAATGTTCGAACTCGTTGAGTTGAGTCCGAGTTCGTGAGATGTAACTAGGCATCCGAGCTCGTTGAGTTGAGTCCGAGTTCATTATGGATGCGAACGCTTTGAGCTCGTTGAGTTGAGTCCGAGTTCGCTTAAGGGGGTTACATGGTAGCTTGGCTACATATGTGGCACTTATGTGCAAACTTCCTACGTATCCGAATTATATTCCGATGAGTTCAACGGGTAAAGTTCTACTCAAATGAAGGAATACTTGAGATGAAAAGAGACGTATTGGTAAGTGATGTGAAATGGATACTTGGACAGTATGTACTTAACCCTCGGGTTGAAAAATCGATATAACAACAATATGGTGAGATGATAAATGAAAATATGATATGAATGTCTTGGTGATGATTATGCAAATGATGTTTTATGTTTGCTTATATGGTTATGTTACTTGCTATTTGCATGTGAACTTACTAAGCATTTATGCTTACTCCTCTTTCTTACTCATTGTAGTTTTGGACAAGCCAGCTCAGAGTCGGGATTGGTCTGAGGATCATCACACTATCCTAAGAACTTTTCAGTAAAATGGCTTGTAAATTTAAGTATGGCATGTATAGCAAAATACTTATTTTGTGTAAATGATCTTATGGTATGGTGATGAAATGGTTGAGAAAGTGCTTGATAATGATAAATTATGGAAATGGTTAGTTTAGAATATGTTTGATGTTATGGAAAGTTAATAAGTTACCTAGTTCATGAAAATTCATAAAAAAGATGAAATTTGCCATAAACAGAATATTACAGCAACACTGACGTGAGTTTGAAAATTTACTAAAAATCATAGAAATTGAATTTAGTGATGGATTAAATATCAAATTGAAGCTTATTATGTCTAGTTTCACATGAAACAAACTAAACTGGTAAAAGAATTATATGTTAGATGATATTTGAATTTTACTGAAACAGGGTCAGAGCAGTTTCTGAATCCCCTGTTCCAACTTTATACATTCACCATAAATTGTACAGATATAATTAGGTGGTTATTTTATATCCTCAGAATCCTTATTGAGTCTAGTTTCCGGAGAAATAAACCTCATATTCATATAAATTTTATACAGAGAGAAAAGTGGTTCGTAGTAAACAGATGTCAGACCAGTCAAGCCCTGAAACAGGGGTAACTTTAACTAATAAACTGTACTAATTGGCCCAACCAAAAATTATAGAAAAAAATTAGTAGATAGGCATATGAGTCTAGATTCAGGGAAAATTTACAGATCTTGATTTCGAGTTTCGTAACTCGAGATATGATTTTTCTTGTGACTGTAACGCAAGTAGCTAAAAAGCTGTGAATGTAGAAACAAATAATCTAAAGTTCTTAAAATGTTAAATTAAGTTTAGTAACACCTCATACTCGACTCCGGTGACGGTCTCGGGCGTGGGGGCGTTACACGAGGGAACTATGAGAAAATAGTACCCTAACCTCTTTTTGGATAAGATTTTTGGGGACAAAAATCCCTAAAGGGGGAGAGTTGTAACAACCCGTGTTTGGGAGTGGTTTCGGGACCACAAATCCAAAGTAGAGATATTTATTTTATTATTTCTTAAAGCTCTACAGCATGATAGAATAAATGTGTGAAAATATCGTTAGGAAATTTTATCGTTTGAGTGCTCAATTTGACTAGATGGACTAAATTGCAATAGGTGCCAAGCTTTAGTTCCCTTAGCTAAAGGTGTTTAATTTTATGAATTCTTAAATTAGAGGTCCTTAAATGGGTAATTAGACCATTATACTTCTTAATGGACAAAAATGGACATGGTTAGGTGAATTTCCAAAGTTTTACATTAAGGGTATTTTGGTAAACTAGTAATTAAATGATTTAATAAGCTAAAATAAAGTCAAAATTTTTATTCATCTTCATCCTCATAGCTGAATTTTCAAGGGAGTCCATAGCTAAGGTTTTGGCCACTTTCAAGCTCAATTGTTAGTCCGTTCTTGCCACGTTTTTAATGACTTCTATGTTTTTGATGTTGTCTTAACCTAATCTAGCCTTTCTAAGGACTAATTTGAAGAAGGATTAAAGTCTAAAATTTGACCCATGACGAATATGTGTGATTTTTGTTGTTTAATGGTAGAAAATATATGTTTGATGTTACATAAACAACATTTACAAGTGATTTTTGACGAAAGTGTCAAAAAGGGGACTTATTTGTAAAATGGTGTAAAAGTAAAATGTGAATAAATGGAAAGTGTGGGTTGTCATGAGCATGAAAAAGGTTCAGCTAGGCTTGGGTTGTGAAGAAATTGAAAGAAATTAATTTTACGAGCCTTGGGACTAAATTGTAAAATGTCAAAAAGTTAGGGGTAAAAATGTAAATTTTTCATAATGTGTTTTTGGGTTTAATTGAATAATGTGATGATTAAATAAGTTAAATGTGGTACAATAGATCAAGAAAAACGAAGTTCAGGTCTAGACCGGGGGAAAAACAAAGTAATTAACGAATTGATCCTTTTAGTCGTTTTTGTAACCGAGGTAAGTTCGTATGTTACATAAGCTTTATTATAATTGTATTTTTAATGTTTTAATATTGTATGAATTGTATACACAACTCTATGGACACGTCCGACACATTTTGGCAAGCGAGAAATCCCAATCGAACCTTAAGAATAGATTAGGATACAAGTGACATGTCACTAGGGTTTTATGTTATGTGATTCGGGTGCTGGTCCTGTACGTCCTACCAGTGGCTGAGTATACCGACATATGTTGCGGTTACTTGACAGCCTATGTGAGCAACATCAAGTAGCTACATCTTGATTGACAGCTTGTGTGAGCAGGCCTATTAATGGCTCGAGAGCGGGCATATATGTGTTATGAGATATAGGTAGCAATGGCTATATATGTGGCACCTTGTGTGCAAGGTTTTTCCCGAGTATTCGATATTATTATTCCAAGTGGTTCATTAGGTATAACAATGATGAGACTAAGTATGAAATTATTACGAGATGGTACAGGTATGTATTTAAAGCTTGTGATTATTAATTCATGAAATGACGATTTCAAGGTAAGTTATGATGGAAGTGAATTATGATAATGAGATTTTGGTAAATTGCATTATCTTATGTTATAATACTTGCATGCTAATGTATGGTAAGGTTTTCTTATTTCTTTCATACGAGCTTACTAAGCTATATAGCTTACTAAGCTATATAGCTTACTCTGTTTTATATCCCATGTTTTACAGTGTCACCAAGCTAGCTCAGGTTGGAGATTATCGGAGTTCGCATCATACTATCTAACTATTATTTTAGGTACCAATGATTTTAAACATTTTCAAAATATGGCATGTATAGGGACTTGGACATTTTGTTATATGTGTCGTTATGAATTTGGCCAAATGTATTGGCTTGTAATAGTCATAGGCTTATTCTAGTAATTGGCAATGTAACTTGGCTCATTTTGGTAGAATTGGTTGTAAGTATATATATATATATATGCATGCATGTGCAATTATCTCTTGTGTTATGTGGTTTATAAATGCTTGGTAAATGGTTGAATGTGGCTTAATGGTTTTGTTGTTGAATGGTTAAGATTGGCTCATTGGTATGCTAAGAAAACTAAGTAAATGTAACACTCCAGACCCAGCCCAAACGTTATGGCCAGATCTAATGTGCCACATGGACTTACGACTTAGTATGCATTCGTTGGTTTAAGTGATTAGGGTGGTCTTTGTAAAAACAGCAATTGAATGAAAAGCCGGTTTATCAATCTTTAGGCTATCCATTTGTCGTGGTTGTTGAGTCTTGAACACGTTCATTAATTTTGAAAACCCGCACAGCCTAACACTAGCAGTTTCGACATAGTATAAATATAAAATAAAAACCATAGCGGAAAGAGAAATTTATATAGTGGCCTTATTACAACTTAAAACCCAAAATTGAATCAGAATATAAAAATAATAAAAATAAACTAACTTAGAAAAACCAACCTTGCAGATGATGTGGCCACTCCGAATCCCTCACAGCTCCAAGCCCACTGTGGTTGGGGATTTCCTGCAGAGATGAAAATAAAGGGTGAGTTTGGTAAACTCAGTGTGTAACATAACCCAACCATAGCCCAAAACAGATCAAACCTCATAGTCAGATTTATCTGGGCCTTGGCCCAGTACAGAAATCAGAATGAAACTCATAGGCCCATAGCAGATACAGAACAAATATATCATGAATGCAGAAATCCCAAGCCAGAGCCATCTATAACACCCTTGTACCAGCCTTACACCATGTGGGGAGACTACTCGACCCACCCAACCGCTACACACCACAGAAATTGCAGCGAGCCTGCCAGATATTGTGACAAAGTAACCAGATACAAATATTGTAGCGAGGCCACCAAAATAGATATATATTTATATATGTGGTGAAGCCACCAGATTGCAACGAGGCTGCCAGATATTGTGACGAAGTCACCAGAACAGATATATGTGGCAAGACCACCAGATTGCAACGAGGCTGCCAGAACGCTTCCTCCATCAATATAAACCCATGTCCCATGAAACAGAATAATATGTCATGGCATACGTATACAGAAACAAAACATCATGCTTTTCAGATAAAATAAAATATCCCTAGGGGTAAAATCATAATTTTTCATTTATAAGGGTACTTCAGTAATTATAACCTATTGTTAGGGTTTCAACGTTTACTAAGTAATCAGAAGTACTTACCTCGTCTTTTTACCAAAATGGGCCTGTTGGCCCATTGGCTCGTTTTCGGCCCATTAAGCCCAAAAATACCGTTGTGCACGAAAATGCACACTCTGCACTCTAATCATCCAAATGCACCATATTCATTAACAATTGTCCTACGAGCGCTTCCACGCTCGCGAGTTCACAAAATACCAACGTTTCGGTATTTCGACTTTTACCGATTCAGTCTAATGGAGGGTGTCGTTTACACACCTGGTTGATGACGATTGATGATGATATCTCCCACGCGATAATCCTACAATCGATCACTAACACATTAGACTTACGAATTAACGATAACTACCATAAACTCACATCAACTAACCCAATCATTACACAAGTTAGTCATTAATGCACGCGGGGCAAAATAGTCATTTTACCCACTAGGGGTAAATCGGTAGTCCTACCCTACAGGGGTATTTTAGTAATTCTACAACTTATTCACTTGGGCCTACAGACCCATTGGGACTACATGGCCTATTTCAGCCCATCGTGGCCCGAAACAGCCGTCCTACTACTAGAGTAATGAGAAATACACACCTGTTAGGAGACTGCAGTTAATCCACGCTCCCACACTCCTAGCTGACGCCCAACTCAAACGAGCACGCCACCAAACGAAAGGGATCAGCCAAGAAGGGTATGCCAACTCTCCTCATGGTTTGCTCTATTTAAAGCCAGCTCTCCATCTACTCTTATGTTAGCTTCCCGATGTGGGATCCCTCCATCATTAGAGTTTAAAACCAATACCAACTCTTACCGTCCCAACATAGCAAAATAATCAACCTTTGTGTGCCAAGGGATTCGAACCAAAGTCCTCTCACATGCCAGATTACGCCACCACCACTAGGCTATCAACTCAATTGTGTCATAAGTCCAACACATTAAACTTTAAAGCGCACCTACTTGCTTCCAGATTTATTGAAAAGGAAAACCAAAATAAATTGCAAGAGCCAAGACTTGAACCTTGGACCCCTTGCTTCCACTATGGTGTCACTTCCTTGCCCCCTAAGTGGCGCTACCTTTCCACTACACCACACTCCTTTTTGTGTCATCTTTTACCCCTTTACTCTTAAAAGCCCAAACGCCAATTGCATCACTTGTTCTTAAAATCAAAATTCTGAAGACTACCACGGATTTAACTTAAGTTTGGGCCTTCCAAAGGCCCACTAACCTACTAAAATATATATTTTAACCAACCAGAACACACCCAAATTTTAAAAAAACACAGAAACACAGATAACCCAAAAATCGGGAGTTACTACTCTACCCTCCTTAAAGAAATTTCATCCTCAAAATTTTACCTGAATGAAACAGATGAGGATATTGTTGATGCATCACCACTTCTGGCTCCCAAGTAGCTTCCTCTCTACCATGATTACGCCACAGCACTTTTACCAGCGGAACTGATTTCCTCCTCAAAATCTTAACATCTCGATCTAAAATCTGCACAGGCTCCTCCTCAAAAGTCAAGTCTGTTTGGACCTTGATCTCTGCAACCAGCACAACATGAGTAGGGTCAGAACGATACCGGCTTAACATGAAGACGTGAAAGACATCATGAATCCTATCCAACTCTGAAGGTAGCTCCAACTGATAAGCCATTGGACCCATTCGCTTAAGAATCCGATAAGGCCCAATGAACCGCGGACTTAACTTGCCTTTCCTCCCAAACCTTAATATTTTCCTCTAAGGTGAAACCTTCAAGAAGACCATATCACCCACAGAGTCCTCAATTCCCTTGCGCTTCTAATCTGCATATGACTTCTGTCTATCAGATGCTTTCTTCAATCAGTCTCTAATCAACTTGACCTTATCCTCGATGATCGCGCCACCAATTCAGTCCAAGAACTCATCTGTTCACCCAACTCGGTCCAACAACTAGGTGTATGACATCTTCGCCCATACAGTGCCTCATAATGAGCCATTTGAATACTTCCTTGATAACTGTTGTTGTATGCAAACTCTGCCAACGGTAAGTAATCCTCTCAACTGCCTCGAAAGTCGATAACGCATCCCCTCAACATGTCTTCTAGAATCTAAATAACCCTTTCTGACTGACCATCAGTCTGAGGATGAAAGGCTATACAAAAGTTCAACCGCGTACCCAACGCATCATGCAACTTTCGCCAAAATCGATATGTGAATCTAGGATCTCGATCAGAGATAATCGACACTGGCACTCCGTGAAGTCGCACTATTTCTTCCACATACAATTTGGCTAACTTCTGATGTGAATAATCAGTGCGGACAGGTATAAAATGAGCAAATTTGGTCAACCTATCCACAATTACCCAAATCAAGTCCTTCTTCGACGGAGTCAAGGGTAACCCACTCACAAAATCCATGGTTACCCTCTCCCACTTCCAAAGTGGTACTTTCATTGGCTGCAAAAGTCCGGAAGGTAATTGATGTTCAGCTTTCACTTGCTGACAAGTCAGACATTTTCCCACAAATTTCGTTATGTCTCGCTTCAATCTAGGCCACCAATACAACTCCTTTAAGTCGCGATACATTTTATTCCCTGCAGGATGCATAGCACACAGACCTCCATGAGCTTCTTTCAAAATTGCTTGCCTCAAGTCAGAGTCTTTCGGAATACAAACTCTACCTCGGTAACACAAAACTCCTTCACTGTTCAGTCCGAACTCAGAAGTATCCCCATTCTTAACCTGTTGGAATCGAGAAACTAAGGACTCATCCCTTGACTGTTTTTCCTTAAACTCATCCACCCAGGTAGGTCTAAGTTGCAGGTCTGCTAACAGACTACCGTCGTCATACAGACTCAAACGAGCAAACATGGCTCTCAGATCAGATACAGTTCTACGACTTAGGGCATCAGCCACCACATTAGCTTTGCCTGGGTATTACTCAATCGCGCAGTCATAATCCTTAATCAACTCTATCCATCTTCGCTGCCTAAGGTTCAGCTCCTTCTAAGTCAGCAAGTACTTAATAGTCTTATGATCTATGTATATAATACACCTTTCTCCGTACAGGTAATGTCTTCAAATCTTAAGCACAAAGATTACCGCTGCCAACTCTAGATCATGAGTAGGATAGTTAACTTCATGTGGTTTAAGCTATCGCGATGCATAAGCAACCACTTTACCCTCTTGCATCAGCACACAGCCCAACCCTACATGTGATGCATCACTGCATACATTAAAATCTTTTCCAGACTCCGGCTGAATCAGTACAGGTGCCTCGGTTAGAACTTTTTTCATCTTCTCAAAAGATTCCTGTTGTTTCTCAGTCCATACAAACGGTACTCTCATCCTTATAAGCTTTGTCAAGGGCGCTGCCATCACAGAAAATCCTTCCACAAACCTTCTATAGTACCCAGCTAAACCCAGAAAACTTCGAATTTCTGACACTGACCTCGGTGGCTTCTATTCCAGAATCGCTTCAATCTTTCGAGGGTCCACCTAGATCCCTTCAGCAGAGACAACATGGCCCAAGAAAGTTACCTCTCTCAACCAGAACTCACACTTAGTGAATTTCGCATAAAGCTCCTTCTCCCTCAGCACTTGCAGCACAATACGAAGATGCTCATCATGCTTCTCCTTAGTTTCAGAAAAAACTAGAATATCGTCGATAAAGACGACTACGAATCGATCCAAGTATTGCTGGAACACTCGATTCATCAGATCCATAAATGCCGCAGGTGCGTTCGTCAACCCAAGTGGGATAAACAAGAACTCATAGTGACCATACTGAGTTCTGAACGCCGTCTTGTGAATATCCACCTCCATAACCCTCAACAGATGATACCCAGATCGAAGGTCAATCTTGGAAAATACTGAAGCTCCTCTAAGTTGATCGAATAAATCATCGATTCTCGATAGTGGGTACTAGTTCTTAATCGTCAGTTTGTTCAACTGCCGATAATCGATGCATATCTGCTTTGAACCATCCTTCTTCTTAACGAACAACACTGGTGCTCCCCACGGAGACACACTTGGTCTAATGAAGCCTCTATCCAATAACTCTTGAATTTGGGCTTTCAGCTCCACCAACTCCTTCGGTGCCATTCTATAAGGTGCAATGGACACTGATGCCATTCCAGGCAACAAGTCAATTCCAAACTCAACCTCTCAGTTCGGGGGCAAACCCGGAAGCGCCTCTGGAAAAACATCTTGAAAATACTTGACGGTTCTAACTTTATCCACTGTCAGACCCTCAGTTTTCGATTGGCTTACAAATGCCAAATAAGCCTCACATCCCTTTCGAATCCACTTCTCAGCCAGTTCCGATTGGCTTACAAATGCCAAATAAGTCTCACATCCCTTTCGAATCCACTTCTCGGCTCTCAATGTCGACACCACATTAGATAGATAATCCTTACGCTCGCCTATCACCAAAACCTGCTCATCCTTTGTGGTCTTTAACATCATTCGCTTAGTAGTACAATCTAAAGTAACCCTATGCTTAACAAGCCAATCCATTCCCAAAATGAGATCGAATTCTCCGAAAGGTAGCTCTATCAGATCTCTAGAGAAAACTTTTCCTTGAGTTTCTATAGTCACATCTCTATACAGTTTATCTACCCTAGCCGAGTGACCCAAAAGACTTAGTACAGATACCCCACTCACGGTCACCTCAGAGCGCACACCCAGCGACCCAGATATAGCACATGCAACATACGAATGGGTAGATCCAACATCTATCAACGTAGTGTATGACATACTAGAAATCAGAAATGTACCAGTTATAACGTTAGGTGCATCACCCTCCTCTCGGTGACAAGCTGCATACACCAACGCCGGTGGCGAGCCTCAAAGAAATCCAAACACACCGCCAGCGCCCTCTTCCTTGACCATTTCCATTACCACCTCTGCCTTGCCCACGTCCTCTCAAAAACTATGGCCCACCCCTCACTGGTTGAGCGACCCTCTACTCTAAAACTTGAACCTGATCTGGTTCCTGGGGACAGTCCTTAACCCTATGCTCCATAGATCCGTATCGAAAAGAAGCACCAGAACGTTTCCGACACTCGCCCATATGTATCTTCCCACAACTCCTACAACCCTGCAGTCTAACAGCATTCATCGATACTGCTCGAACTGGCTCCATTACCCTTGCTCTCTTAACTTTCCTGTTCATACCACCAGAAAGTCCTGAATCTCTCCTAAAATGGTTCCGATCTTTCTCACGATTCTGTCTTTCAGTATGCTTCACTTCCTCAGCTATCTTAGCTTTCTCCACTAAAGCAGCGAAGTTACGCTCCCTCTGCGGAGCAATTAGCACCCTATGTTCATCTCTCAGACCATCCTCGATGCGTACGCTATGCTCATACTCTATAGCGACAATCCTAGAAGCATACTGGCTCAGTCTCAGAAACTCAGACTCATACTCAGCCACTGACTTACTCCCTTGCACCAGTTTCGAAATTTCTTTCCATGAAAGTCCATATAACTAGCCCCAACATACTTTCCTTTGAAGGTCGTCTTAACAGACTCCCAAGTCACACTGTGTCAAGAGGAGTTCCATCTCTCACTTTGTGAGCCACCACCGATAAGCCTCATCCTCGAATAACGATATGGCTCCTTCGACTTTTGCTCCACAGAGCGCGATCAAGATCATCCATAATCCGCTCTGTGGCTTCTAACCAATACTCAGCCACATTCGGAGCTACACCAGATACGCCCCTAAATATCTCTGCTCTATTGGCCCAGAGCCGCTCAAAAATAGACCCCTGAATTTCGTTTCTCGTACTTGTCCCAGTAACCCTTTCCAAAACTCAGAGCATCGCCTGGGACAGAGCATCGTCCCTGACTCCTCGATCATGAGACTCTACCCCCGTTGCCGGTGGTACCGGTGCATCTGCTGCCAGCACATGTCCTGAAGATGAAGATTCAGCTTGAGCATTACCTCGGCCACGTCCACGGCCTCTTCCACGAGCTACTCGTGTACTCATTTTGTATTATCTGATTAAGAATTTTATGAATCAGTTTAATATTTCAGTGTTTATTACAGTTTTCTTATGAATAACAGTAATTCAGAGTTTGAGTTTGTTTTCTTTTGCGGTAGCCTAGCAACAGTCTCAGTCTACTTATCAGAGTTTCTATAGTTCCACTGTTACCCTAACTAAAGTACGATGATAAGGTTTTGTACAAACACATAACAGATATTTCAGAAACAATCAGAAAGGCTCAGAAAACTTATAGACTTGGGCCGGAGATTCGGTGTGCCACCTTCTAAAAAAAACTAATTTTAGAAAACTAATTTTAATCTTTAAAATCATCTATTTGTAAAGAGAAAATATTGGAAACATTCTCGAAAACAATTTATAATCAAGTTCCTAAAAACGATTTTCAAAAACCTTTATTCAATGTTTCTTTAAAACTCTTGTTTTTAGACCCGTTCCACAGTCAAGTTGTTGCAACTTGGCTCTAATACCACTAAATGTAACACCCTAGACCCGACCCAGACGTTATGGCCTGATCTGACGGGTCGCATGGACTTACGACTTAGTATGCATTCGTTGGTTTAAGTGATTAGGGTGGTCTTTATAAAAACAGCAATTGAATGAAAAGCCAGTTTATCAATCTTTAGGCTATCCATTTGTCGTGGTTGTTGAGTCTTGAACACGTTCATTAATTTTGAAAACCCGCACAGCCTAACACTAGCAGTTTCGACATAGTATAAATATAAAATAAAAACCATAGCGGAAAGAGAAATTTATATAGTGGCCTTATTACAACTTAAAACCCAAAATTGAATCGAATATAAAAATAATAAAAATAAACTAACTTAGAAAAACCAACCTTGCAGATGATGTGGCCACTCAAATCCCTCACACCTCAAGCCCACTGTGGTTTGGGGATTTCTGCAGAGATGAAAATAAAGGGTGAGTTTGGTAAACTCGGTGTGTAACATAACCCAACCATAGCCCAAAACAGATCAAACCTCATAGTCGATTTATCTCGGCCTTGGCCCAAGATGATAAATCGAAATGAAACTCATAGGCCCATAGCGGATACGAGAACAAATATATCATGAATGCAAAATCCCAAGCCGAGCCATCTATAACACCCTTGTACCAAACCTTACACCATGTGGGGAGACTACTCGACCCATCCAACCGCTACACACCACAGAAATTGCAGCGAGGCTGCCAGATATTGCGACGAAGTCACCAGATACAAATATTGTGGCGAGGCCACCAGAACAGATATATATGTTTATATATATGGTGAAGCCACCAGATTGCGAAAAGGTCGCGGATATTGTGACGAAGTCACCGTATCAGATATATATGTGGCGAGGCCACAGATTGCAAATGAGGCCGCCGTAACGCTTCCTCCATCAATATAAACACATGTCCCATGCAACAGAATAATATGTCATGGCATACGTACACAAAAACAGAACATTATGCTTTTTAGATAAAATAAAATATCCCTAGGGGTAAAATCGTAATTTTTCATGTATAAGGGTATTTCAGTAATTATTACCTATTGCTAGGGTTTCATGCTCATTCTAACGTTTACCAAGTAATCGTAAGTACTTACCTCGTCTTTTTACCAAAGTGGGCCTGTTGGCCCATTGGCCCGTTTTCGGCCAATTAAGCCCAAAAATACCGTTGTGCACGAAAATGCACACTCTGCACTCTAATCATCCAAATGTACCATATTCATTAACAACTGTCTCACGAGCGCGCCACGACGTCGCGAGTTGACAAAATACCAACGCTTGATATTTCGCTTTTTACCGATTCAGTCTAAGAGAGGGTATCGTTTACACACCTGGTTGACGACGATTGATGACGATATCTCCCACGCGATAATCCTACGATCGATCACTAACACATTAGACTTACGAATTAACCATAACTACCATAAATCCACGTCAAACTAACCCAATCATCACACAAGTTAGTCATTTACGCACGAAGGGCAAAATAGTCATTTTACCCTCTAGGGGTAAATCGGTAGCCCTACCCTACAGGGGTATTTTAGTAATTCTACAACTTATCCACTTGGGCCTACGGACCCATTGGGACTACATGGCCTATTTCAGCCCATCGCGGCCCGAAATAGCTGTCCTACTGCTAGAGTAATGAGAAATACACACCTGTTAGGAGACTGCAGTTAATCCGCGCTCCCACACTCCTAGCTGACGCCCAACCCAAAGGAGCACGCCACCAAGCAAAAGAGATCAGCCAAGAAGGGTATGCCAACTCTCCTCATGGTTTGCTCTATTTAAAGCTAGCTCTCCATCTACTCTTATGTTAGCTTCCCGATGTGGGATCCCTCCATCATCAGAGTTTAAAACCAAATCAACCTTTGCGTGCCAAGGGATTCGAACTAAAGTCCTCTCACATGCCAAATCACGCCACCGCCACTAGGCCATAAGCTCATTTGTGTCATAAGTCCAACACATTAAACTTTAAAGCGCACCTACTTGCTTCCAGATTTATTGAAAAGTAAAACCAAAATAAATTGCAAGAGCCAAGACTTGAACCTTGGACCCCTTGCTTCCTCTATGGCGTCACTTCCTTGTCCCCTAAGTGGCGCTACCTTTCAACTACACCACACTCCTTTTTGTGTCATCTTTTACCCCTTTACTCTTAAAAGCCCAAACGCCAATTGCATCACTTGTTCTTAAAATCAAAATTTCGAAGACTACCACGGATTTAACTTCAGTTTGGGCCTTCCAAAGGCCCACTAACCTACTAAAATATATATTTTAACCAACCAGAACACACCCAAATTTAAAGAAAAACACAGAAACACAGAAAACCTGAAAATTGGGCATTACAACTCTACCCTCCTTAAAGAAATTTCGTCCTCGAAATTTTACCTGAATCAAACAAATGAGGATATTGTTGGCGCATCGCCACTTCTGGCTCCCAAGTAGCTTCCTCTCTGGCATGATTACGCCACAGCACCTTTACTAGCGGAACTGATTTCCTCCTTAAAATGTTAACATCTCGATCCAAAATCGGTACAGGCTCCTCCTCAAAAGTAAAGTCTGTTTGGACCTCGATCTCTAGAACCGGCACAACAGGAGTAGGGTCAGAACGGTACCACCTTAACATGAAGACATGGAAGACATCTTGAATCCTATCCAACTCTGGAGGTAGCTCCAATTGATAAGCCATTAGACCAAATCGCTTAAGAATCCGATAAGGCCCAATGAACCGCGGACTTAACTCACCTTTCCTCCCAAACCTTAATATTTTCTTCCAAGGTGAAACCTTCAAGAAGACCATATCACCCACAAAGTACTCAATTCCCTTGCGCTTCTAATCTGTATATAACTTCTGTCTATTAGATGCTTTCTTCAATCGGTCTCTAATCAACTTGACCTTATCCTCAGTATCTGCCACCAATTCAAGTCCAAGAACCTATCGTTCACCCAACTCGGTCCAACAACTAGGTGTACGACATCTTCACCCATGCAGTGCCTCATAAGGAGCCATTTGAATACTTCCCTGATAACTGTTGTTGTATGCAAACTCTGCCAATGGTAAGTAATCCTCCCAACTGCCTCGAAAGTCAATAACGTATCACCTCAACATGTCTTCTAGAATCTGAATAACCCTTTCTAACTGACCATCAGTCTGAGGATGAAAGGCTATACAAAAGTTCAACCGCGTACCCAACTCCTCATGCAACTTTCACCAAAACCGAGATGTGAATCTAGGATCTCGATCAGAGATAATCGACACTGGCACTCCGTGAGGTCGTACTATTTCTGCCACATACAATTTGGCTAACTTCTGAAGTGAATAATCAGTGCGGACAGGTATAAAATGAGCAGATTTGGTCAACCTATCCATAATTACCGAAATCAAGTCCTTCTTCGATGGAGTCAAGGGTAACCCACTCACAAAATCCATGGTTACCCTCTCCCACTTACAAAGTGGTACTTTTACTGGCTGCAAAAGTCCGGAAGGTAATTGATGTTCAGCTTTCACTTGCTGACAAGTCAGACATTTTCCCACAAATTCCGTTACGTCTCGCTTCAATCTAGGCCACCAATACAACTCATTTAAGTCGCGATACATTTTATTCCCTCCAGGATGCATAGCACACAGACCTCCATGAGCTTCTTTCAAAATTACTTGCCTCAAGTTAGAGTCCTTCGGAATACAAACTCTACCTCGGTAACACAGAACTCCCTCACTGTTCTACTACTATTTTTCCTTAATCTCATCCACCCAGGTCTGCCTAACATGTAGTTCTGCTAACAGACTACCATCGTCATACAGACTCAAACGACCAAACATGGCTCTCAGATCAGATACAGTTCTACGACTTAAGGCATCAGCCACCACATTAGCTTTGCCTGGGTGATACTCAATTGCGCAGTCATAATCCTTAAGCAACTCTATCCATCTCTCGCGCCTAAGGTTCACTCTCTTACGAGTCGCAAGTACTTAAGACTCTTATGATCTGTGTATATAATACACCTTTCTCCGTACAGGTAATGTCTCCAAATTTTAAGCGCAAAGATTACCGCTGCCAACTCCAAGTCATGAGTAGGATAGTTAACTTCATGTGGTTTAAGTTGTCGCGATGCATAAGCAACCACTTTACCCTCTTGCATCAGTACACAGCCCAACCCTACATGTGATGCATCACTGCATACGGTAAAATATTTTCCAAACTCCGGCTGAATCAATACAGGTGCCTCGGTCAGAACTTTCTTCAACTTCTCAAAAGATTCCTGTTGTTTCTCAGTCCAAACAAACAGTACTCCCTTCCTTATAAGATTTGTCAAAGGCGTTGCCATCACATAAAATCCTTCCACAAACCTTCTATAGTACCCAGGTAAACCAAGAAAACTTTGAATTTTCGACACTGACATCGGTGGCTTCCATTCCAGAATCACTTCAATCTTTCAAGGGTCCACCTTGATCCCTTCAGCAGAGACAACATGCCCCAAGAAAGTTACCTCTCTCAACCAGAACTCACACTTAGTGAATTTCGCATAAAGCTCCTTCTCCCTCAGCACTTACAGCAAAATACGAAAATGCTCATCATGCTTCTCCTCAGTTTCAGAATAAACCAAAATATCAATGATAAAGACGACTACGAATCGATCCAAGTATGGCTGGAACACTCAATTCATCAGATCCATAAATGTCGTAGGTGCGTTCGTCAACCCAAATGGCATAACCAAGAACTCATAGTGACCATAGTGAGTTCTGAATGTCGTCTTGTGAATATCCACCTTCTTAACCCTCAACTAATGACACCCAGATCAAAGGTCAATCTTGGAAAATACTGAAGCTCCTCTAAGTTGATTGACTAAATCATCGATTCTCGGTAGTGGGTACTTGTTCTTAATCGTCAGCTTGTTCAACTGCCGATAATCGATGCACATCTGCATTGACCCATCCTTCTTCTTAACGAACAACAGTGGTGCTCCCCACGGAGACACACTTGGTCTAATGAATCCTCTATCCAATAACTCTTGAATTTGGGCTTTCAGCTCCACCAACTCCTTCGGTGCCATCCGATAAGGTGCAATGGACACCGGTGCTATTCCAGGCAACAAGTCGATTCCAAACTCAACCTCTCGGTTAGGGGCAAACCCGAAAGCTCCTCTGGAAAAACATCTTGAAAATCCTTGACGGTTCTAACTTTATCCACTGTCAGACCCTCAGTTTTTTATTGGCTTACAAATGCCAAATAAGCCTCACATCCCTTTCAAATCCACTTCTCGGCTCTCAATGCCGACACCACATTAGATAGATTATCCCTACGCTCGCCTATCACCAAAACCTCCTCATCCTTTGTGGTCTTCAACATTATTCGCTTAGTAGCACAATCCAAAGTAGCCCTATGCTTAACAAGCAAATCCATTCCCAAAATGAGATCGAATTTTCTGAAAGGTAGCTCCATAAGATCTCTAGGGAAAACTTTTCCCTGAGTTTCTATAGGCACATCTCTATATAGTTTATCTACCCTAACCGAGTGACCCAAAGGACTTAGTACAGATACCCCACTCACGGTCACCTCAGAGCGCAAACCCAGCGACCCAGATATAGCACATGCAACATACGAATGGGTAGATCCAACATCTGTCACCGCAGTGTATGGCATACTAGAAATCAGAAACGTACCAGTTATGACGTCAGGTGCATCACCCTTCTCTTGGCAACGACCTGCATACACCAACACCGGTTGACGAGCCTCAGCAAATCCAGCACCCCTGCTAGGCGCTCCTCTTCCTTGACCATTTCTATTACCACCTCTGCCTTGCCCACGTTCTCTCGGAAACTATGGCCCACCCCTCACTGGTTGAGCGACCTTCTACTCTAAAACTTGAACCTGATCTGGTTCCTGGGGACAGTCCTTAACCCTATGCTCCATAGATCCGCATCGGAAACAAGCACCAGAACGTTTCTGACATTCGCCTATATGTATCTTCCCACAACTCCTACAACCCTACGGTCTAACAGAATTCATCGGTACTGCTTGAACTGGCTCCATTACCCTTGTTGTCTTAACATTCCTGTTCATACCACCTGAAAATCCTGACTCTATCCTAAAATGATTTCGATCTTTCTCACGATTCTATCATTCTGTACGCTTCACTTCCTCAGCTATCTTAGCTTTCTCCACTAAAGTAGCGAAGTTACGTTCCCTCTACGGAGCAATCAGCACCCTAAGTTCATCTCTCAGACCATCCTCGAAGCACACGCTACGCTCATACTCTGTAGCGACAATCCTAGAAGCATACCGCCTCGGGCCTCGAAAACTCGGACTCATACTCACCACCGACTTACTCCCTTGCACCAGTTCAAATTCTTTCCAAATGAGCATCCACGTAACTAGCCCCAACATACTTTCCTTTGAAGGTCGTCTTCAATGGCTCCCAAGTTACACCGCCGCCAGGAGTTCCATCTCTCACCGTGAGCCACCACCGTAAGCCTCATCCCCGAGTAACGATATGGCTCCCTTCAGCTTCTGCTCCACAGAGCAGTCCAGATCATCCATAATCCGCTCTGTGGCTTCTAACCAATAATCAGACACATTCAGAGCTACACCAGATACGCCCCTAAATATCTCTACTCCATTGGCCCGGAGCCGCTCAGAAATAGACCCTCGAATTCTATTACCCGTACTTGTCCTAGCAACCCTTTCCAAAACTTAGAGAATCGCTTGGGATCGAGCATCGTCCCCGACACCTCGATCATGAGACTCTACCTCCATTGCCGGTGGTACCGGTGCATCTGTTGCCGGTACATGTCCTGAATACGAAGATTCAGCTTGAGCATTACCTCGGCCACGTCTACGGCCTCTTCCACGAGCTGCTCGTGTACTCATTTTGTATTATCTGATTAAGAATTTTATGAATCAGTTTAATATTTCAGTGTTTATTACTGTATGTTTTATGAATAATGATAATTCGTAGTTTGAGTTTGTTTTCTTTCAGAGTAGCCTAGCTACTGATCTCTCTGTCTACTTATCGAGTTTCTATAGTTCCAGGTGTTACCCTAACTAAAGTACCATGATAAGGTTTTGTACAAGCATACAAATGTATATTTCGAAACAATCGGAAAGGCTCAGAAAACCTATAGACTTGGGTTGGAGATTCGGTGTGCCACCTTCTAAAAAAAACTAATTTTAGAAAACTGATTTTAAACTTTAAAATCATCTATTTGTAAAGAGAAAATATTGGAAACATTCTCGAAAACAATTTATAATCAAGTTCCGAAAAATAATTTTCAAAAACCTTTATACAATGTTTCTTTAAAACTCCCGTTTTTAGACCCGTTCCACAATCGAGTTGTTACAACTTGGCTCTGATACCACTAAATGTAACACCCCAGACCCGGCCCAGACATTACGGCCAGATCTGATGTGTCACATGAACTTATGACTTAGTATGCATTCGTTGGTTTAAGTGATTAGGGTGGTCTTTGTAAAAACAGCAATTGAATGAAAAGTCGATTTATCAATCTTTAGGCTATCTATTTGTCGTGCTTGTTGAATCTTGAAAACGTTCATTAATTTTGAAAACCCGCGCAGCCTAACACTAGCAGTTTCGACATAGTATAAATATAAAATAAAAACCATAGCGGAAAGATAAATTTATATCGCGGCCTTATTACAACTTAAAACCCAAAATTAAATCAAAATATAAATATAAAAATAATAAAATTAAACTAACTTAGAAAAACCAACTTTGCAGATGATGTGGCCACTCCGAATCCCTCACAGCTCCAAGCCCACTATGGTTGGGGATTTCCTACAGAGATGAACATAAAGGGGTGAGTTTGGTAAACTCAGTGTGTAACATAACCCAACCATAGCCCAAAGCAAATCAAACCTCAGAGTCAGACTTATCTGGGCCTTGGCCCAGTACAGAAATCAGAATGAAACTCATAGGCCCATAGCAGATACAAAACAAATATATCATGAATGCAGAAATCCCAACCCGCAGCCATCCATAACACACCCCAGTACCTTTACACCATGTGGGGAGACTACTCGACCCACCCAACCGCTACACACCACGTAAATTACAAAGTGAGGTCGCGGATATTGTGGCGAGGCCACGAGAACAAATATATATATTTATATATGTGGCGGTTACTCGATTGCAAATGAGGTCGCGGATATTGTGACGAAGTCATCGTATCAGATATATGTGGCGAGGCCACCAGATTGCGGCGAGGTCGCGAGCGCTTCCTCCATCAATATAAACCCATGCCCCATGCAATGTAATAATATGTCATGGCATACGCATACGTAAAACAGAACATCATGCTTTTCGGATAAAATAAAATATCCCTAGGGATAAAATCGTAATTTTTCATGTATAAAGGTATTTCAGTAATTATTACCTATTGCTAGGGTTTCATGCTCATTCTAACGTTTACCAAGTAATCAGAAGTACTTACCTCGTCTTTTTACCAAAGTGGGCCTGTTGGCCCATTGGCCCGTTTTCGGCCCATTAAGCCCAAAAATACCATTGTGCACGAAAATACACACTCTGCACTCTAATCATCCAAATGCATCATATTCATTAACAATTGTCTCACGAGCACTCGCACGCTCGTGAGTTCACAAAATACCAACGTTTCGGTGTTTCGGCTTTTACCGATTCAGTCTAAGGGAGGGTGTCGTTTACACACCTGGTTGATGATGATTGATGACGTTACCTCCCAGCGATAATCCTACGATCGATCACTAACACATTAGACTTACGAATTAACGATATCTACCATAAATCCACGTCAACTAACCCAATCATCACACAAGTTAGTCATTTACGCACGAGGGGCAAAATCGTCATTTTAACCTCCAGGGGTAAATTTGTACTCCTACCCTACAGGGGTATTTTGGTAATTCTACAACTTATCCACTTGGGCCTATGGACCCATTGGGACTACATGGCCCATTTCAGCCCATCGCGACCCGAAATAGCCGTCTTACTACTAGAGTAATGAGAAATACACACTTGTTAGGAGACTACAGTTAATCCACGCTCCCACACTCCTAGCGGACGCCCAACCCATACGAGCACACCACCAAGCGAAAGGGATCAGCCAAGAAGGGTATGCCAACTCTCCTCATGGTTTGCTCTATTTAAAGCCAGCTCTCCATCTACTCTTATGTTAGCTTCCCGATGTGGGATCCCTCCATCATCAGAGTTTAAAACCAACACCAACTCTTGCCGTCCCAACATAGCAAAATAATCAACCTTTGTGTGCCAAGAGATTCGAACCAAAGTCCTCTCACATGCCAAATCACGCCACCACCACTAGGCCATCAACTCATTTGTGTCATAAGTCTAACACATTAAACTTTAAAGCGTACCTACTTGCGTCCAGATTTATTGAAAAGAAAAACCAAACTAAATTGCAAGAGCCAAGACTTGAACCTTGGACCCCTTGCTTCCTCTATGGCGTCACTTCCTTGTCCCCTAAGTGGCGCTACCTTGCCACTACACCACACTCCTTTTTGTGTCATCTTTTACCCCTTTACTCTTAAAAGCCCAAACGCCAATTGCATCACTTGTTCTTAAAATTAAAATTCCGAAGACTACCACGGATTTAACTTAAGTTTGGGCCTTCCAAAGGCTCACTAACCTAATAAAATATATATTTTAACCAACCAGAACACACCCAAATTTAAAAAAAAACACAAAAACACAGAAACCCGAAAATTGGGCGTTACATGTAGAATGTGAGTTTGGTATGGTTTGGTTTGGCAGAATATGATGCTGTAAATATATGGAGTGTGGATAATGAAATGACATGATTTGGCCTTGTTTGTGGATGTTTTGGTTGCCTAAATATGCCATGATTCATGCCATTAAGTTTTTAGGTGTATATGTGCAAATGAGGGTGACAAATGGCTTGGTAAATAGCCTTTATTTTGTCCACATGGGTAGACACACGAGCGTGTGTCTAGGCCGTGTATGACACACGGCCTATCCCTTGTGCATGTGTTTTGGCCGAGTGTCCGCTGCACCTTAATTTTGAGAAACAGAATGCTCAAAATTAAGCACACGAATAGAGACATGGGCGTGTGTCTCAGCCGTGTGAGGGACACGGCCCTGGACATGGGCGTGTGTCCTGGCCGTGTGAAGTTTGCACCTATTTTATGGAAATTAATTAATCACACGGCCTATCACACGAGTGTGTGGCTTGGCCGTGTGACTTTAATTTGTTCCTGCGTTGCAAAATAGAGAGTTACACGGGTTAGGGGCACGGGCATATGTGTCCATACGGCCTACCCACACGGACGTGTCCCAAACTGCACGAGCGTATGACCCCTATTTATAGCAAAAATTTTGTAAGTTTTGTAAAAATTTCCTAAGTGCTTGATTTAGTCCTGAACCTCTTCCAAGCTATGTTTTGGGCCTCGTAGGCTCATATTAGGGACTTTATGATTGAATACAAATCGTTTTTAATTTGGTTGGGATTTATGACTCAGAATTGTATGTTTGCTTGTGATGTAAATCTGATAGTGCCTCGTATCCTATTCTGGCATTGAATATGGGTAATTGGTGTTTCATTTAGTGGTATTAGAGCTACAGTTTAGTTGATTCTTGGACTAACATAACGTGTGTGAGAGTCTAGCTATACATGCCATATATATGATTGAATACGAGTAAGGGGTGTTACATTCTTTCCTAGATTATTTTCAGATTAAGATTTACTAGGATTTTTAGCTTTTCGCATAATAAAACAAGAGATGAAAATCATGAATAAAAATAAACAAGTTTTTATAATAAGAAGTATGGCAATAGATATATATATGTCCAGGATTGGATCTAGAAAGAGCTTGGTACTTAAGCAGTCAAATTGACTCACCTCCTCTTTTCTAGAATCCAACTTGGTGTATAGTCTCTATTCATTTCTAACAATGAGAAAATTGTTCATCTTAAGTAGGGAGACCCAAAAAATTGAAATTATTTCCTCCCAGAATAAAATTTTCTTTTAAGTATGATTAGTTTATATTTTGTTCAAAAATATGAAATCTTGTTAGGTATGTTAAACTTCAGTACGAATAAAGTTCTATTGTTTCAAATAATTGTTATGTTAGATGAATTATGACATAAATGCACTCTTAATAAATTTTGTAAATCATACCATAAAATTTTATTTCCTTAGGAAAGTTAGGCATGCATGAAAGATTAAGTCTCTAGAATTGACTTAGTAATTTTTTAATGCAAAATCCTGAAAAGCATGGAATGTTAAAAATGATTTAGGAAACTTTTTGCTTGGATCATTTTAGCCTTTCAAGCCAACCTTGATGAATTTTTATTCCTTGAAACCCAACTTTGAGACTATATAGCTTAATTTTGTAACCCTTGCATTATTTAGCCATCACTTTTCTCTTAATTATCTTTAAATTGTCACAAACACTAGACTCAGTACTATTCAGAATATTTTTTGAAAATAAGTTTGGGGGAGTTGAAAAGAAGTATCAAATGCTCAAAAAATTGAAGTAGATACAACAAAATGCTTGTAAAAAAAAAAAGAGAAGAGTATATGTACTTGAAAGAAAATAGATATGCAAAAGAGCATATGAAAGCAAAATAAGTTGGTTTACTGAAGGTAAATATTCTGAAGGTTCGGTTCAAATTTATCTATCTTTTATCTACACCTAGCCTAGCTACTTCACAACCTATTTAAAAGACCTATTAATTCAAATCTTAAGCTACCTACATTAGAGGAGAGAAATTGCTATGTTCAACATATAAAGGCATAAATGAAACTTGATGATTGCAACTTAATCTTAAATAAGGGAATAAAATCAAATTGGTAGGGATTTAACATGTCTTTATTGAGTAAGCATTTAGTCTAGTTTTGTTATCGTAATAATAATTGAGATCAATTTGAATGATATGTACACTTAAGTAGCATAAATATCAAAATTCTTATTCTTGAGTAGAAGTATACGAAATTCATAATTTTGGGAAGAATGATTTTCTGAAGGAATTTTTCAAAGGTGTTTCCAAGAAATTCTTTTTCAATTTCTGCATTACACGAGACGAGCTGTAACACCCCGAATTTGGACCTAGAAGTATTAGGTCTTAAGCGTGGGAGCAGTTGGGAAGCTGCTCATAAATATTAGGTTGTGCAAGAAAGTGACACAATTGAGTGTTTGGCTTAGTGGTTGTGTGCTCTGGAAGTTTCTGGGAAGTCATGGGTTCAAGCCTCGGCTTCTACAAAAATTTTGGTTTTTAAGGATAAAACCCTTACCTTTGGTCAGTAGGGCTCTTAAACAAAATTCGGTAAAGTGTGACATAAAGAGCCTACTGGTTTAGTGGATAGTGGCGTATGAAGTGTGCTAGTGGTCTGAGGTTTGAATCCCTAATTATGTAAATGGAGATTATTTTTACTGATGGCCATGGGAGGAGGTTGTGTTTGACCGAAACACTGTAGAGTGGAGTGGAGTTTGATTTGGTCATGGAGGGATTGTAGGAGGGAGTTGAGGAGTGATATGAGGAGGGATTTTAGGAGAAAATAAAGGGAAGTGGGATGAGAGGGTGTAGTGGGACGTTTGGGAACACTGGGCACTTTGGAAATTTGGTTTTTGTGAGTTGGAGGACTCCATTTCAGTTTTGGTAAGCATTTTGGGGAATTCTTTATTTTTGGTAGCCGATTGTTTGGTTTTTCGGAGGGTTTAGTACAGTTTTGCTTACTTTGTTTTTGGGGTGAAGGTTTCTGCTATTACTTCTATTTTCCTTCTTGTCGAACACTCATTTCTCCCTTTTCCTCAACTATACTTCTTGAAACCGAGTGCTTTTCACCTTTCTCCTTCTCTTCATCTTAACTGTTGTAGCTGAACACCTTGTTTCCTTTCTATTCTTTCGGTTGCTATTTATTGGGTTAGGCCGTTTCTCTTCTCCTTTTTCTCTCCCAACCGATTATTTCTCTTTGGCTGAATATCTTGTTTTCTTTTTTACCCATAACTCTTCTTCTTTGCAACTAAGGGACAAGCCAAATACTACATCTTCTTCTTCTCCTTTTTCCCTTGCGATTTTGGCCTATTATTTTCGATTGGTGTGGGTAAGTGGTGGTTCTTTTTCTCTTTCAGTACACTGCTATTTTCATATAGCATCCTACGATATTGCTATTTCCTGATTAAGGTATAATCATCTCGTTTGACACTACTATCTTGTGTAATCGGTTCTTGTGTGGGTAGGTCGATTACTTCTAACAATCCTTCTTAGAGTTTCGTGGTGGTAAGTTTTGATATTTTGGTTGCAATATATTTATTTTGCTTATGGTGGAAGTTGATAAAACTAGGATGTAATGTAGATTCTTGTCAAGCTTTTGGAAGTCAATTGCGATCATTGCCTTAAAGGGGGAGTAAACCATACTTGCTCAAACTAGGTAGGTAACGTCCTTTATTAAGGACTAAGTTCTTGTGAAAGGGTGTCTAACCCTAATGTATTAAAGACTGACATCGTATCGTGTGGAATGTAGGTTGGTGTTCATGGGGATTGCGCTATTCATATAAATAGGTTTGTAATCATACTGCCTTTATTGTAAATCAGCAAAAGCCGAAAGGTATGACTATTAACGCTACGCAAGCATGCGCTCACTCATGTAGAAATCTGAGCGCATAAAACTTGGGCGTTAGATCGTACGAGTTCATGAGCTGAGGCCATTTTGCGCCACGCTGGGCCGAAATAGGCCGTGTGGGCTGCACGGGCTCATAGGCCCGACACGAATAAACCACACGGACGTGTGGAGATTATTGGGCCAGGTTGTGTACACCACACGGCTAAGGCCATTTTTGGGCTATGTGAGACATACGAAAGTGTGGGCCCACATGGGCCCTTATAATAGGCTCTGGGCCCATTTTCACTATTTGACTGCTAAAGGTTGTATGGGTCGCCCGAGACGGCTGTGACCTTCTGTGGGGTCAGTAAGCATACATGGACCCTTAATAGGGTAAAATGACCGAAATACCCCCATAGGGTAAAATGACCGAAATACCCCCATAGGGTAAAATGACCGAAATACCCCTATAAGGTAAAATGACTATAATTCCCCTGTAGGGTAAAATGATTATTTTTCCCTTGTGAGGAAAAATTACAGTTTTGCCCTTGTGAGGCAAAATGATTGTTTTTCCCTTGTAAGGAAAAATGACTATTTTGCCCTTATATGGTAAGGTAACTGTTTTTCCCTTATGTGTTGTATGTTTATATTTTAGCATGCTATTTGTAACTGTATTGAGTACATGTATGATATTGCGATATGACATGACACGTTGCATGATGCATAACATGGGGATGGGTTATATATGATTGGAGGAAGTGTACTGTACTAGCAGCTCTACTACAAATCACTGATGGCTCTAAGAAGATTATACTGGCAGCTCTGCTGCAAATACTGTTAGTGTCGCAGCCAGTGCTATTTTGGAGTGTAGGGATGGGTGGGTTGATTATATCCCCACATGGAGTGTAGGGCTGGTACGGAGATAGAGTGTAGAGGCTGGATTGGGTAGGACTTGCATACTATTTACTATTACTACACTGTTTACTATTATTGTAATGGGCTAAGGCCTGAATATATATATGACTATTTTTGTATTGAGATAGGCTTAGGCCCAGACTGTTTATTGATACTAAAATGGGCTAAGGCCCAGACTATTGCTGTTACTAATATCGGCTTAGGCACAGAATGTATTCGCTCTCTGTATGTTCGACTGTTTGTTATTATGGGATTACACACTGAGTTTTTGTAAACTCACCCATCTGTTAAACTATACAGGTAATCCCCAGTCTCAGGCGAATCGATGCTACGAGGGACTCGAAGGTGGCCACACAATTGCATGGACTTCCTTCTTAGAGTTTAAATTATAAGCAACTAATTTGGGGTTCTGCTGTAATGTGGCCTCTCTAAATTTTATTCCTTAATTTGGACGTTTATTGTTTTCAATTTATAACTGCTAGTAATAGGAAAACACGAGTTTCCAAAAGAAACAAAGTTTTTACAAAGTAAATGCTAGACCGTAACTATTTTAAAAAGGCTTCCGCAATGATTGAGATTTTGAAATTAATAACGTTTTAAAGTAAATACTTTTGATGATGATGCAAGTTTTAAAACAACCCTTTTAGATCACACAAAGAGGCTAGATAAAGATTGGGCTTTTCAAACAAGATCACACTTTACGAAAAACACTTCAATGTTACATCGCAGATTCGGTCATAACGTCTAGGCTGGGTTAGGGGGTGTTACATGAGCAATGAAATAAGTTTGGGGGTGTGGAAACACTAAAATATATAGACTTGTTCATGCCTTTTTTAACTCAAATTCATGCACTTTTTGTGTAATTCTTATAAAAAAATGTATAATAATTAAAAAATAATTAAATTGCACTGAAATTATTAACATATTGAATTTTAATTAATTTTATAATTAATTTTTATTTATTTTTGATAGATTCACACAAAGGACGAAAATTGCCTCGGCAGACACTACTAGAAGTGCAGAATCGAGAAGCAATTCTTGAAGCATCGAGGCAAATTACTTTTTTAGCCTAAGACGGTCCAATTTATAAATATTAATTCATAATATAATTAATTTTAATTTTAATCAAATTTATTTTGGGTTAAATAATTATTATTAATTAAATTATGAAAGAGGGCCTAATTGTGCTAAACTGATAAGGCCGATCCAACCGAGCAATGGCTGCCAAAATCATCCCATATGTTGATCTAATTAGCTTATTTAGCTGATATTTCACTTGCAAAACAGCCCCTGAAGCTTACTTGAAATTGCATTCAAACCTTTTTACTTATCAAGCTTTTGTAGATTTTCCCCTAGCTAAATTTATCAAGTTTGAAAGCTTCAAACAACCACGTGTGTGGCCAGCCATGGAGGGAGTCAATAGCTGCTGATTTTTTCTATTTTTAGTAGCCTACTCGACCTATAAATACCCCCTTGGCTGCTCATTTGAATCACACCTCTCACTCTTTCATTCTTCACTTCTCTCTCACTTTCTCCCTTCAAAACCCTTCATTTGTTCTTCATTTTTCCTTTCCATTCCCTTGTTGATTTCCCCTTTTGAAAAAGTGTAACGCCCTAAATTTTGGGCCTAGAAGTATTAGGTCTTGAGCATGGGAACATTTAGGAGGTTGCACATAAATGTTTAGTTGTGCAAGAAAGTGACACAAATTTGTATTTGCTTCAGTAGGTTTTGAGTGTTCTGGGAAGTGTCTGAGAAGTCTTAGGTACAAGCCTTGGCTTATGCAAAATTTTGATTCAATTGGTAAAACCCTTGTGTCTAGTCAGTAGGCTTTTAAATAAAAATAGGTGAAACATGACAAAAAGGGCTTGCTAGTCTAGGGGGTAAGTGGCGTGTTACATATGCTAGAGGACTGAGGTTCGAATCCTAGTGGGCGCAGTGGATGTTTTATTTTGCTGCTGTGTCATGGGAGTGTTGTGGGTTGATTGAAACACTGAAGTGGTTGAGGGGAACTTGAATTGAGTAGTTGGGGTAGGTGTGATCGGTTGGAGGGATTTGAGGAGGAATTTTAGGAGAAAATTAAGGGATTTTGAAATTGTGGGGAGTTGGTGCCGAATGGGGATTCTAGGCACTCAATGAATTTGGCTTCGGGGAAGAATTCGGGTTGGTTTTGTACTTTTCTCTTCATCTCTTTTTCTAGCATTTCTTTTGGGGTTCTTTTCTTTCTTTGAGACTGATTTGTGCTAGGAAGTGTGGGCGGTAACTTTCGTGTTTTCTTATTTTGAGTATCTTTCAGGTTCGTTTTGTTTTCTGACTTTGCTTTCCTTACAAACCTCTTGTCAAATCTATTCTCCTTTCTCTCCTCTACCTCTCCACTTTGGTCGAATATTGTTGGGGTTCTCCCTTGTTCCTTTTTGTTTTAGCCGAATACTCCCCTTTCCCCTTTCTCAATTCTTTTGACTTTTAGGCCTTGGTTTTTGTTGACTCTTTCCTTTGTCTCTTTCTCCTATTTCGGCTGTTATCAAGTTTCCCTTCTAGCAGTGGTAAAGCCAAATCTCTTCCTCTTTTCATTGCCGAATCTCTTTCACCCTTTCTTGTTCGTTGAGTTTCTTTTGGTTGTTGGAACGTTTTGAGAAGTGAAGGGTTATTCACTGATATTGAAGCGGTAATATCTCTCTCTCTACACTCGATTGAAGGTAAGTCTATTCTTAGTCATTGTGTTCAACCTGAGTATTTTGGCTTGCATTTTAGTGTGTTGGTTGAATGCCTCATTTCCCTATCTCCAGTTTTGTGATTTTCATATGTTGGTATGCGTTTGTTTCAAACGATATGGAATTCGATTGTGCAGATGTTCGCCAAGGAGCTTGAAATCAGTCTTTGTCAGCGGTTTTAGTGGGCTAAACCATTTTCATTCAATCAAGGCAAGTGGTAATAAATGTTTTAGGATAAGCATTAAGAGGGGTTGTTAACCCTTTTGTCAAAAGAT
Source organism: Gossypium longicalyx (assembly GCA_025698465.1). Taxonomy (NCBI): domain Eukaryota; kingdom Viridiplantae; phylum Streptophyta; class Magnoliopsida; order Malvales; family Malvaceae; genus Gossypium; species Gossypium longicalyx. Next base: position 57,532,856 of record CM047002.1, on the reverse strand, counting down.
TAACGGAATGTCTTGATTGAATGTAGGTTTTGGTGCTCGTGCGCTTTTCGCATGTTTTTGTGAACAGGTGTGTAACAACACTACCCCTAATCATAGATCGACAAAAGCTGAAATAAGGGACCATTGACATTACACGAGAGTACGCTCGCTCGCGTGGTAATCCGTGTATCTAAACATGGGCATTTCATCGTAGAGGCCGCCATGTGCGATTTCATGGGCTGAGGCCGATTTGGGCCATGGTGGGCCAAACTAGGTTATGTGGACCTCACAGGCATGTGGGCCACACACGGGTAAAACCACATGAACGTGTGGGGAATATTGGGCCAGGCTGTGTAGTCCACACAGCTAAGGTCATTTTGAGCTATGTGGGCCACACAGGCGTGTGGGCCCACATAAGCTCGTAATATAGGCCGTGGGCCCATTTTCTTTGATTGACTGTTGAGGTTGCATGGGTCACCCAAGACAACTGTGGACTTACTGTTGGGTCGGTAAGTATACCTAGACCCCCAAATTGATGAAATGATTGTTATGCCCTTATGTGATAAAATGACTTTTATGCCCTTATAAGATATATGATTTTATTTGAGCATGCCATTTGAACATATATAATACACGTATGATATTATGACACAACATGACATATTGCATGGGGATGGGTTTTATTATGATTGGAGGAAGTGTAATGTACTGGAAGTTCTACTGCAATTACTGTTTAGTGTCGCTATTTTGGAGTGTAGGGATGGGTGGGTTAATTTTATCCCCAGATGGAGTGTAGGGTTGGACGGAGATGGAGTGTAGAGGCTGGCTGGGTAGGATCTATTGATTGTATATCTATACTATACTGTCACTGAGATTGGCTCAGGCTCACATTGATATTGATACTGTAATGGGCTAAGGCCCTAACTAAAACTGAACTGTTACTGAATGACTCGAAGGTGGCCACACAACCGCTAATGCTTCCTTATTTAATTTTAATTTAGAAGTATTTTTTAATTTGGGTATCTTTTTATGTAATAAGGCCTCTATAAATTATTAGTCTTCAATTTGGGTTTTTAATTATTTTGATTTACATCTGCTAGCGGTAGAACGCGGGTTTTCAAAAGGATAAAAGGTTTTCAAAACACCACGTTGACGCAACACATTTTAAAAGCTTCTGCAAGAAATAATGTTATAAAATTAATAACAGTTTAATATGATAACTTTTCTCCAAATGACTCAAATTTTGAAAATGAATAAGACATCCTAAAATCTTCATTAGGATCACAAAGAGGTTAAATATAGAACAGGTTTTTGAAGGATAGCATACTTTGCGAAAACACTTCAATGTGATGTCGCCAGATTCGGCCATAACGTCTAGGCCAGGTTTGGGGTGTTACAAAAAGATCCCTTCAACCACCATTGTAGCAGCATTCAAGTGCTCATAGAAGCCTTAGTTCAACAAGAACAAATGGAGAAGGAGGAGAAGAGCAAACTAGTTAAGCTTCAGAGAAACACCAGATTTGATTTTAGTTCTAGTTATGCAAGATTATTGTGATTAAAATGTTTCAAGTTAGGAATACATTGTTACCTCACTTAATCTTTTATGTGCTTATGAAGATTGATTAATTGTTTGAATTGGCATTGGAAAATGTTCAAGAAATTAGTTAATTTAATAAGGATGTATGAGCAATAGTTAGCAAATTACCAAGTTGTCGTGAATTTATTCGTAACAACATGAACATAAGTTTAGTAATTCTAAGTTAAGAAATGTAATTAATCTAATTCAATTATGTCATCTTTTGAAATCATACATTGGAACTTTTATTTTTATTTTTATTTTATTATACTTAGTTAAATTTTAGTATTTAATCACTTCCTCAAAATCAAAATATTTTTCTTCACCAAAGTGTTTTTAATTGCATTCATAAATTATTCTTTTCTTTTCGTAGTCCTTGTGGGTATGATAACTCTACATTTACTTGTCGTTTAATTACTTGTTGCGATTGTGTACACTTGCACATTTTCGTTGTTCAAATCCGCTTATTTTTTTCCTATCAGAACAAATTATTCCATAAAGAAACTAGTTAAACAGTATATTGCCAAAATCGTGAGACTGCAAAGGGATTCCAATCTCGATTATCTTTGATTGAGATCCGCGTTTCATATCACAATTCTGAAAGAAGCTTCATGACACTTTAGGCACCTGACTTGATTTCAGTACTACGTATCACCCTCAGACTAACGGACAGTCTAAGCGAGTCATTCAAATTCTAGAAGATATGCTTTGGGATTGTGTAATAGATTTCCAGAGTAGTTGGGAAGATTACTTACCATTGGCTGAGTTTGCGTACAACAATAGCTTTCAGTCTAGTATTCAGATGGTACCCTACAAGGCTTTGTATGGTCATAGGTGCCATACTTCTCTATGTTGGACTGAGATAAGTGAATGTCGGGTTTTGGGCCCTGAACTAGTTTTTAAAATCGAGAATACTGTCAAGTTGATATGTGATTGTCTTAAAGCTGCTTCTAATTAACAAAAAACTTATGCCGATTTAAAAAGAAAGGACATTGAGTTTTCCGTAGGTGACCAGGTGTTCCTGAAAGTGTCACCGTAGAAAAAGGTCCTCCAATTTGGACGTAAGGGCAAGTTGAGCCCGAGGTTCATTGGACCTTATCGCATTCTAAAATGGGTCAGACTCATTGCGTATCAACTCGAATTACCACCATAGTTGGAGTGGATCCACAATGTGTTCCACGTCTCAATGTTGAGACGGTATCAGTCAAATCTATAGCACATAGTCCCCATTGACGAGATCGAGCTGTGATCGGACCTAACTCCTAAGGAGAAACCTATTCAAATTCTAGATCATAACATTAAGATATTGAAGAAGAAAAATGTTCCTCTAGTTAAGGTTCTGTGACGGAATCATGGCACTAAAGAAGCCACGTGGGAACCCAAAGAAACTATCCGATGGCAATATCCGTATTTGTTTAACCCAGGTAAATTTCAAGGTTGAAATTTCTTTTAGGGGGAGAGAGTTGTAACACCTAAAAATCTTAATATTTAACGGTTGAATTCTTGTTGTAATTAAGTCTCTATATCTGTGATTTTGCACTCTGCTTATGCAATCGTGGTTAGGAGTTCGAGTCGTATCCTTAGAAGTTTTACCATTTTATTTTAAAGACAACTTCTATCCTTGAAAGACATAAATAAGTTTAATTCAATGTAAATATGTGTCAAGAATGAGCATGCAGTTTCACTGGTTAGGTATCTGTACTCTGTTTAGAACTATGTTCGAATCCTAGAGTATGCGATAGGGGAATATTTTTGCTAAACGCTAGAAGGATGGTTGGTGGTTAACTTAAATTATTTAAAATTAATTTTATCATCCTTTTTCCTTCTTGTTTCCTTCTCTTTGTTTTCTTCTTTTTTTCTCTTTCCTTTTTTCTTATTCTACATTTTATACTGCATTAATTGGGAGTTCTTTTGTTGCTCGTTGCGTTGACTATGTGATAGTTGTGTAAGTTTCATTGTTATCTCTTTCCGTCTTTGTGAGTTTTTGTTTCGTTATTGTTTATACTATTAAAATAGAATTTTTCTCATTTTACCTGAATTCTTTGTTTAAGCATTCGATTGGTTACCTTTTTAGGCAAAGATCTCATGGGTGATGCTCCTTCATTGCGTTAATCTGATTTTCCACTGTTACGTGCAAGGTAAGAGTGCGAATTTGGGTTGGGAGTTGTGTTGGAACCTTTGACATAATTTTTGTGATATGTCGATCTTAGTGATGATTTGAGAATAATTGTATAATTGATTATTGGATGGTCATTTTAGGTTCTAGGATTCTTCTACGTTGTTTTTATTTTGAAACTATTGTAGATGCGTACCAAAAACCCCTATTTTTGTGAATTTCAGGTGCCAAAAAATGTCGCTGTCGACGCCACACGACCGTGTGCCAAGCTGTGTGGTTGGCCATGTAACTTACTGTTCATTGAATTTGAGCCACACAGGTAAGGGACAGGGGCGTGTGTCTAGGCCGTGTGTGGCCATGTTAGTACAAGGTTCACACAGGCAAAGGACACGAGTGCGTGTCTAGGCTATGTAACTCACAGTTGAGAATAAGGACCACACGAGCCAGGGACACGGGCATGTGCCCAGGTCGTGTGAGTCACATGGGTAAGGACACGATCGTGTGTCCAGGTCATGTAACTCACTGTTTACAATTTAAACCCACACGGGCAGATGACACGAGTAAGGGCAAGGCCGTGTGAGCCACACGGGCAAGGACACAGGCATGTGTCCAGGCCATGTAACTAGCTGTTTATGATTTAGAACCACACGAGCAAATGACATGGGCATTTGTCAGGCCGTGTGAACCACACGGGCAAGTAGATGAGCGTGTGGCAGGCCATGTGGCATATAAATAGGGTCCAAACCTTATTTTTTGAGACAGTGAGTGTTGTCTAACACGATCACTGACCTCTATAATTTATTTATGATCTTAATTTTATTGTATGAAGACTATTTGATTCTCCAAGATTGAGTTATGGGTTATATAAATGTGTATAAACTATGATGGCTATTAATGATACTAATCTATACCATCTAATTATGAATCAAATCAAAATGACTGAACAAATTTTATTGATAATTATTGATAATTGTAATCTACATTTGCATGGTTGGGATATTGTGAAGAAGGAAGTAGTTTGCTCTGAATCAGTGGCTAAGCCACAATGTATATATATGAATATGGCACTTTGTCACATTTCGATCGAGCAACTAGTCTACGTCTCTGTAAATATGTCGGACAAACACTTTATCGTGTGTGTGGTTTGTTAAGGGCGTTAAATGCCCTAAACGGTGTGTTAGGATGGCCGGAGATGGTGTGTAGTGAATGGGGGTAGGAATAACTACATATGTATCTGATATGCTCTGTATCTGAAAATAGAATTGCTTCGTTATCTAACTGAATCTTGGGATTCGAGAACTGTCTTATAAATGTGCTTTAATTAATTGGATGTTTTTATGCACTGGGTTCACAACTTATTTTGTCGTTGATTGGATTTCAAGTGGCTCTTAGACTTGAACGAGTCGATGGTGTGGAAGCTCGGTCAATCCGTTTATCTTTTCTTTTAATTTTACTATTAGTAATTTCAACTTTCTATGATATTATGATGTTTGGGAAGATTAAATAGATAGTTAATGGCTGTGATATTTTTAATATGTGGAATGGTTTCATTTTGACTATGTTTATAAATGTGGTTTTCCTAATATCTGATATGCTCTGTATCTGAAAATAGAATTGCTTCGTTATCTAACTGAATCTTGGGATTCGAGAACTGTCTTATAAATGTGCTTTAATTAATTGGATGTTTTTATGCACTGGGTTCACAACTCATTTTGTCGTTGATTGGATTTCAAGTGGCTCTTAGACTTGAACGAGTCGATGGTGTGGAAGCTCGGTCAATCCGTTTATCTTTTCTTTTAATTTTACTATTAGTAATTTCAACTTTCTATGATATTATGATGTTTGGGAAGATTAAATAGATAGTTAATGGCTGTGATATTTATAATATGTGGAATGGTTTCATTTTGACTATGTTTATAAATGTGGTTTTCCTAATATCGTCAATGTAACACTTTGGACTTGGTCTGGAAGTCTAGCCCAGGTTTAGGGTGTTACAAATTGAGATTTGATTTACTATACTCTTCTATCTCTTGAGTTTTATTTATTTTATGTTATTTTAGTATTATTATTCTAAAATCCATAAAAACCCTCTCTTTTCTCTCGTACTATAATTTATTTAAAAGTACTAATTAGATCTTTTAAGTGTTTAGGTTAAAATAGATCTAGCACTCGCCTCCCTTGGGTATGATCCTCAAAGTACTCACCTACTTCATTGTAACAATATATTACAATTTAATCAATATACTTGTGGATACCGCATTGTCATTCCATATTTTATTGCAATATTCACTCTCTGGATTTTAGTATGTCTGGAGGTGGTCAATTTGCTAGTTCGGTTTGCATTATAGTTACCCTACCAGAGGCATCACAAACATATCTCCCTTCTTCATTACCACAGACCACATCTCACATATCACAAACTGATGGTATTGCCTTTAGCATGAAGAATGGTTTTTATTTCATAACATAGACTAACTAAACTCAGACTTATAACACTGGATTATCATTACCCACACATATATCATTCATACTTTATAGAGAGATATTACTTACCTTACATAATTTATATAATAATGGAGTTTACAATGCATTGAAGTAAAAGGGAACTCACCAAAAACTCTACTATAATGATCTACATAGTAAGTGTTTTATCTTTATGGTTGGGACTCTTGTTAGTGTCTTGAGCTAAAAGTAAGACAATTATTCTTATCAGATCATTAATCTATTGAAACTTATCATGCATGAAAGAATTAGTAACACATAATATAAAATCAGGAAGTTTCCTTCCTCATGAACAAATCTAATGTCTATACATGCAATTCAATAAACACATGAATTAACCAAAAATTACCAATAAGCTAGTACTAACGGGTTTGCTATATAAATCCTACGAACTCTCTTCAAAGAAGCTATTAATAGTAAGGTTTTTGAAAGACTTACAGAGACATTCAGGGATGAAGAATATTAAAAGGTAATTCTTGATGGCAAATACTATCCTTATATACTTAAGCAAATGAGATAAGGTTTAGTGGAAAAAGCATATAATTCTACTAACACCCTTGATTCCTGTGATTAAACACACTTAACAAGTTTTAGGTTAAATCATCTACAATATTTTAGTTCACTTCTAACTAAGTCTGTAACACCTCAAACCTGGCCTAGACGTTATAGCCGAATCCGCGATGTCACACTGGAGTGATTTTCAAAACATGATTTCCGTGAAAATCTGTTTTACATAAAACCTCTTTGGGATCGTAATGAAAACTTAGGATGTCTTGTTCATTGTTAAAACTCAAGTTGTTTTAGCAAAAATGTTAATCATATTGGTTTGTTATTACACTTTAAAACAGTGTTTGTTGCGGAAGCTCTCAAAATATTTTGCGTAAACGTGGTGTTTTAGAAAAACATTTGTTTATTTTTTTTTAAAAACCTGTGACCTACTACTAATAGATATCAATCAAAGTAAATAAACCCCAAAATTAAAATGAAACTTAAAGAGGCCTTATTACATAATGAAAAATCCAAAGTAAACCTTAATTATAAGATTAAAAGTTAACTAAGTCGAGTGGCCACCACTAAGTCCTTCGTCGCATCGATCTGTCTATGCCTGGGGATTTCCTGCACAGTTAATAGATGGGTGAGTTTACGAAAACTCAATATGTGAAATACCATAGGAGAATTCAATCAGACTAAACACAATTTGGGCCTAAGCCCCTTTCAGTAACAGTTAGGGCCTTAGCCCATTTCAATGCTGATAGCGATGCAGGCTTGAGCCCATTTCATGAATGATGCGCAGTCTAGGCCTAAGCCCATTAGAATATCAGTACAGTATGCAAACAGAAAGTCCTACCCAATCCATCCTCTACACACCATCTCCGTACCAACCCTACACACCATGTAGGGATAAAATTGACCCACCCATCCCTACACTCCAAGTAGCACCAGTTGCAACAGTAAAATAGTAATTGCAGTAGAGCTGCCAGTAATAGACTTATAGCATTTTAGTACACTTCCTCCAAAATCATATATCCCACCCCATGCAATGCAACATAATATAAATGTATATATAGTAAAAATGGCAAGAATATATAAACCAATATATGATAAAGAAAATTATATCATCCATGCAAATTGGTAAGCATAGTTTCTACGATTAATTGAACAATGTATAGATTTGAGGAAAACTAAAGACTAGAAAAAAATTATAAAAAAAGAACTGTTAAAGGCTTTTTCAATGAAGGGGAGCAGTCCCTAATCCATCCAATTCCATGTTTAGAATATGCCATACTAAGGTATGATAATTAGTAGGCGAATATTTACTCTTTTTCTAGTTCAGTTGTCGGGTTAACCCATGACCTCTCAAAATCAGATTAAAAAGAAATGCAGTGGTCTCTGGTTTGTTTCGCCATCCTCCCCGATAAATCATTAGTATTCGTTTTCTTAGAAGAAAAAAAGGAATCACTCAATCGGATGACACAATACAATATATATTTAATATTTCTTTTTTTTTTTTCTGTCGACTAGATATCAATCAAACCTTTTCTAGACTAGTCTAACCTTACTCGATTTATTTTAGTATTTTGTCAAAGTTTGAAATTATTTTATAAGTTTATTGCGTTGATTCTATTTTATCAAAAAAAATCGGTAAAAAAGCAGGATGCCCGTGACGTGTGCATGTAGGATGAACCAAATCCTCATTGAATTTTATTTTTCCATTAAAAGGGGCTCGCACATGTTCTGCAGTACCCCTTGTAAATACTCCGTCGGTATGAAAAGTTCTTAATGTTAGTTGCGTTCTCGGTTCACCATTGGATTGCCCCGCAATAATACCTACAGCTTCTCCCAATTCAACCAGGTCACCATGAGTGGGGCTCCGACCATAACATAATCGACAAATCCAAGATGTACTCCTACAAGTAAAGGGAGTTCGATTAGATATTGGTTGTGTTCAAAAGGCTCTGAATCGATACAAGCCCAAGCCCAATATCTTGATTTTGAATGGCAATGCACCGCTGCGAATCTCAAGTAACTGGCCAAGTCGCCAAAGTCGCTAAAGTGGTGATAAATCCTATCAGTAAAATGGGCCCTATAGAAAGTCCATCTCTTCCCAATCTCCAGTAAAAATAAAAAAAAATTATCCATTTATAATGTTCCACCAGCTGGATTAATGGATCGTCTAATCGAAAATGATAACAAAATGCATAGGTTGTTAGAAGGAGTTCGAAAATGCATATACATTTGTATACCACTTAATTAGCTTATTTCCTTTATGAGGAAGAAGGAAAAGTAAAGAACCTGTAGATATTGGTAAAAATACAATTATTGTTAACCAATGAAAATAATTCATGGTAAAAAAAAGATACACTTGGACCAGAAAAACCCGAGCTCAAAAAGGTTGCTCGAACAGTCATACATCACATAAGGGTATATCAATCATTTACAAAAATAAGGGTCAAGGTACACTTACCGGCCCAACAGTAGGTCCATAGTTGTCTTGGGCGACCCGTGCAACCTTAACTGTCAATCAGTGATATGGGCCCACCAGTTCGTATACATAGCCCAAAAATGGCCTTAGCCATGTGGTTTACATAGCCTAGCCCAATATTTACTCCACTTTTGTGCGACTTTCCCGTGTTGGCCCACATGCCCATTGGGCCTACGTGACCCAGTTCGGCCCAAAATGACCCAATATCGTTTCGACCCATGAAAATGCTCATGGCCGTCTCATTGACCACACGGCCATAGTTTATCACACGGCTCACCACACGGGCAGCCATATGCCTGTGTGGTGTCGACAGTTCACCTTTCGGCTTTTTACATTTCCCATCTAATAGTAGTGTTTCACACACCTGTTACGAAATGTGCGTCTATCCAAAGAGTTCCCCAAACCTACATTCAATCAGGATATTCCATTAGATGCTTGATACTAGGGTTAATCACCCTTTTCTATCCTCAACTTAAGATAACATCCAAATTATGCCTTGATTGCAAGAGTGCGGTTAGCCCTGTTGAACCGTTGACGAAGGCTGATTTACCCTCTAATCGAATAGCTGCATTGATAGTGAAACCCATTAACAATGATCACACAAACACATGACTTGAAACTATATAATGGTTTATAGAACCCACAAAACCCAGGTTAGGGGAAAATAGGGCAATCGGCCAACACCCCTCAAAACAAGAAATGCATTAATTGACCGTAATAAACGCAAATAGAGTTAGCTTGATCGAGAGATGAGAGAAAAAATTTTACTGCTTCAGTATCTACTAACAACTCCTTCACTTTTTGAGTAATTCTTTAACTCGAAAGAATCACTACACCTAAGAAAAGGAAGATTAAAATCGGCAAAAAAGGAAAAGAGTATTCGGCCTTAAACAGTGCAATAGTACTTACTGCTTTTTCAAAGAACACCACAAAACCGCAACGAAAGGGATGGAGTAATCTTCTTAGCTACGAAATAGGAAGAGACGGTAAGGAGAATGGTTTGAAGGAAGAAGAAGAAGAGAAGCAAGGGGTATACGATGAAAATAGTAAATGAACTTAGATAACCACGAGAATCGAAAGAGAGGGAGATGATGTATTCGGCTAAAGAGAAAATATTGGGGAAAAAGAAAAGACGAAAGGAATCAAAGAGCAATTGCCCAAAACTGAAATAAAGGCAATAAGGTATCGGCCTAGACAACAAAGTGGCATGGAAAGGAGGAAGAATTGAAACATCAGAACCCAAATATGCACAAAGAACAAAAGCAATATTCGGCTTTAGAAACAAAGAGTGAGAAAAGTCAAAATTTTGCAAAACCAGAAAGCACTAAAAGAAGGAGAGAAAAACACAGCAAGAAAACCCTAAGCACAAATCGGTTTCCAACAACAACCAAACAAAAGAAAATGTGCCAAAACTCCCCAAAACCGAAACTCAAAGGGTACCTTGAATCCCCATTCGGCACAACCTTCTCTCACTCCACAACTCCCCATGATCCTCTCCCAAAAATCCTCCACAAATCACTCAACCGGTCATTCCTCTATCCACATCCCCAAATTACCTCCTAGAACTTCGGCTACACACTCCCACTTCCCTCAAACACACCAACCGCCCAAGCTTCAGAGTTCAAGTGATATACAACCATCCATATGGCAACTCAAGACCTTTAAACATCCCAACATGCCACTTACCACTAGACTAGCAGACTCTTTATGTCATGCTTTACTCATATATAATTTAAGAAGCCTACTATCTAGAGCTAGGGTTTATTCAAGTAGAAGCAAAAAGATCTACTCAACCCAAGGCTTGAATCCATGACTTCCCAGTCACTCCCAGAGTACTAAACCACTAAGGCAGACATACATTCATGTCACAAACACACAAAACAAAACAAAATTAATTTTATCAGGGATTTTGGGATTTGGGGCGTTACAATTCTACCCTCTTTAAAGAAAATTTTAGCCTCAAAATTTACCTAGTCAGAATAGGTGAGGGTACTGTTGTCGCATCGCCTCCTCGGGTTCCCACGTAGCCTCCTCAGAACTGTGGTTCCGCTAAAGAACTTTCACTAATAAGATTGATTTCCTTCTAACGACTTTCACCTCTCGTTCTGAAATCTGGACTGCTTCCTCCTCGAAACTCATATCTAGTCTAACTTCAATCTCCTCAATTGGTACAACATATGTAGGATTAGAACGGTAGCATCTCAGCATAGAGACGTGAAACACATCATGAATCTACCTTAATTTCGGAGGTAGCTCTAACTGGTAGGCAACTGGTCCTACTCGTCTCAGTATGCGGTAAGGCCCAATAAACCTTTGGCTCAACTTGCCCTTACGCCCAAATCTCAGTACCTTCTTCCATGGCGAGACCTTCAGGAAGACAAAATCCCCCACAGAATACTCGATTTTTTTATGCTCTAGATCCGCATATGACTTCTGTCTATTTGATGCTGCCTTTAGTCGATTCCAAATTAATCTAACCTTATCCTCGGTATCAGATACTAGCTCAGGACCCAGACCATGCCGCTCACCCAACTCAGTCCAACATGAAGGAGTGCGACACCTACGACTATATAGTGCTTCGTAAGGTGCCATCTATATGCTAGACTGGTAGCTATTGTTATAAGCAAACTCTGCTAGCGGCAAGTAATCCTCCCAACTACCTCAGAAGTCAATCACACAACTTCCTAACATGTTCTCCAGTATCTAAATCACCCTCTCTGACTGACCATCTGTTTAAGGATGGAACGTAGTACTAAAGTCCAACCGTGTACCCAGAGCTTCATGTAACTTCTTCCAGAATCGAGACGTGAAGCGAGGATCTCTGTCAAAAATTATAGAAACTGGTACCCCATGTAGTCTCACTATCTCGGATACATACAACCTAGCCAATTTCTGCAATGTATAATCTATGTGAACTGGTATAAAATGGACAGTTTTGGTCAGCCGATCCACAATGACTCGTACTGAATCTTTCTTCGAATGCGTTAGGGGTAGCCCACTCACAAAGTCCATATTTACCCTTTCCCACTTCCACAGTGGGATCTTAACTGGTTGAAGCAACCTAGAAAGCAACTGATGTTTTGCTTTAACTTGTTGGCAAGTCAGACATTTCCCCACAAAGTCGGTAGGCTCACGCTTAAGACCTGGCCACCAATATATCTCACGAAGATCTCTGTACATCTTATTTCCACCTGGGTGCATAGCATAAAGGCTACTATGTGCCTTTCACAGTATAGCCTGCCTCAAATCAACATCCTTAGGTACACAAATTCCGCCTTGAAAGCAGAGTACCCCTTCACTGCTCAGCCCAAATTCCACAGTATTACCATTTTTGATCTGACGGAACCGACGACCCAATGACTCATCCTCCAACTGTTTATTCTTAATCTGTTCAATCTACACTGGTTTAACTTGGAGCTCAGCCAACATGCTACCATCATCAAATAAGCTAAGATGAGCAAACATTGCTCTCAGATCAGTCACAGCCCTATGGCTTAGTGTGTCAGCCACCACATTGGCCTTACCAGGATGGTATTCAATCGAATAGTCATAGTCCTTAAGCAGCTCGATCCATCTATGCTGCCTAAAGTTTAGCTCCTTCTGAATGAAGAGGTACCTGAAGCTCTTCTGATCTGTGTAAATGATACACTTCTCACCGTACAGGTAATGCCTCCAAATTTTCAATGCGAAAACCACTGCGGCCAACTCCAAGTCATGCGTCGGATAATTCATCTCATGCGTTTTAAGCTGGTGAGATGCATATGCCATGACCTTGCCATCTTGTATTAACACATATCCCAAACTGACATATGATGCATTGCTATAGATAGTAAACTTCTTCTCAGACTCTGGTTGTATTAAAATAGGGGCCTCTATCAACACTTTCTTGAGCTTCTCAAAGCTCTCTTACTGCGCATCAGTCCAGTTAAATGACACGCCCTTACGTAGCAGCTTAGTTAAGGGCGCGGCAATCAATGAGAACCCTTCTACAAATCTTCGATTGTACCCAGCCAGTCTCAGAAAACTACGATTTTTTATACAGTCTTAGGTTGCTTCCAATCCAAAACAGGCTTAATCTTTCGAGGATCAATCCTAATCCTCTCGGCAGATACCACATGGCCAACAAACGTTACTTCATATAACCAGAATTTACACTTGCTGAACTTGGCATACAGTTGTTTCTCCCTCAAAATTTGAAAAACTACTCAGATATGTTCATCATGTTCATCTTTAGTCCTCGAATACACCAGTATGCCGTCAATAAATACTACAAAAAACTGATCTAGATAGGGCTGGAACGCTTGATTCATCAGATCCATAAAAGTTGCCGGTACATTTGTCAATCCAAATGGCATTACTAGAAACTCGTAATGACCATAACGAGTCCTAAACGTCGTCTTGTGCACATCGACCTCTTTAAATCTCAGTTGATGATGCCTCGATCGAAGACCTATTTTAGAGAAAATCGACGCTTTTTGCAGTTTGTCGAACAGATCATTAATCCTTGGCAGAGGGTACTTGTTCTTAATGGTCAGCTTATTTAGTTGTCTATAATCGATGCACATACGCATGGATCCATCATTCTTTTTCACAAACAAGACTGGTGCTCCTTACGGAGACATACTAGGTCAGATAAACCCACGATCTAGTAACTCTTGAATCTGGGCCTTAAGCTCCACAAGCTCATTCGGTGACATTCTGTAAATGGCGATGGATACCAGAGCTGTAACAGGAAGGAGCTCAATCCCAAACTCCACATCACGTTCTAGAGGTAACCCAGGTAGCTCTTCAGGAAAGATGTCCGAGAAATCCTTAAATGTTCTGATATCCTTTATCGAAGAGTCCCCAACATCTGAAACACTGTTGTAAGCCAAGAACGCCTCACAACCTTTGCGTACCAACTTCTCGGCCCTTAACACTGAAATCACATTACTCAAATAGTTTTGTCGTTCCCTAATTACCACTACCTCCTCGTCTACCTCAGTTCTCAATACTACCCGTTTAATGGCACAATCCAAGCTTACTCGATGTTTAACTAACCAATCCATGCCCAGTATTAGGTCGAATTCTCCAAAAGGAGTTCCATTAGATCAGCCAGAAACATAACCCATTTTACCTCTAAAGGGACATCTCTAAACAATTTATTAATCTTGCCAGACTTCCCCAACGGACTCAACACAGTCACTTCAGTCGTAGTGTTTTCAACCATAATACCCAAAGTCTCAGACACAGTGCATGTTATGTCTGAATGTGTAGACCCAACATCAATCATTGCAGTATAAGGTACATTATGGATAAAAAATGTTCCCGTAATAACATTTGGGGCATCTCCGTCCTCTCGGCGACGAGCAGAATAAACCAGAGCTAGTTGCCTCGCTTAAGTATGAGCAACACCTCTGCCCGATGCCCTCTGACCACGGTCCATACCATTTCCACCTCTGGCCTGACCCTGGCCTCTTGGTGGCTGCTGACCACCCCGTTGTACATTACCCATACCTATAGCCTGCATCTGCTCAGGCCTCCATGGACAATCTCAGACATGCACCAATCTTTTTCCAGTATTCGCCCTGATGGCGTCTTCCACAATCAGCACAAAACTACAGTCAAGTAGCAACAGCAGTAGGGGCCCCAAATCTGATTGTCCCATCAGCTCTGGCCTTTTTCTTAGGCCACTGAAATGAATTTGAGGGCTCAGCATCCCTCTTACCTCTTCCTTTCTCTATATTTTGGCGCTCAGTGCGCTTTACTTTTTTGGCGATCTTCGCTTTATCAACCAGTGCTGCAAAATCTCGCTCCCTTTTAGGAGCTTTCAGAACCCTTAGACCATCTCTATGGCCATCCTCAAATCAAACACACCGCTCGTATTCAATTGCCACCATCCCACGTGCATAGCAGCTTAGTCGTAAAAATTTGGCCTCATACTCAGCCACTGTCCTATCTCCCTGAGTTAAATTCAGAAATTCCCTCCTACGGGCATCCACATAGCTGGCACCCACATACTTAGCCTAGAAAGTAGTCCTGAAAAATTCCCAGGTCAATCGATCGGATTGAATGCCCTCTTTGACAGTAAGCCACCACTGTTAAGCCTCGTCTCTTAACAGTGATATTGCACCCTTTCATTTCTGATTACGGGTCCAGTCAAAGTCATCCATGATCCTCTATGTGGCCTCAATCCAATATTCAGCCACATTAGGGGCAACTCTAGCAATACCCCTAAATATCTCTGCCCCATTAGACCTGAGTTGTTTCCTAACCGACCTACGGCCCACAATACCAGTATTAGGCTCAACGACCCTTTCCAGAATCCTCAACATCGCTTGGGACAGTGCGTCATCCCCAGCCGCTCGATTTTGAGACGCTCTCTTAGTCATAGGTGAAGCTGGTGCCTCTCTAGCTTCCTCATTAGGCTAGTGTCCAGATGACAAAGACCCAACCCGAGCATCTCCACGGCCTCTGTCGCAGCCTCTACCACGAGTACCTCTAGTGTTCATTATCGAATCGCGCTTTTATTTGTATTAACAGTTTTATGCCAGTCAGTTTATTATTTCGGTGTTTATTACAGATATTTTATGAACAATATTATCTCAAAGTCTATTTTCGCAGTTCACAGTCTTACTACTGTTTGTTGTTTACTCTAACTAGAGAGTATCAGTACAGTTTTACTACCTAAAGTTGTCTCAATAATAACATTTCAATATAATCCTTTCAGTATAAACAATCAGAAGGCTTACAGGATCGGCGCGAAGACTCTATGTGCCGCTCATTCAGTAAAACATTTCCAATTTTTATCAATTACTTTAAACTAAAAATAATTCTGTTAAAATTTCCATGTTTTCTAAAAACCCAAATCCACAGCTAAGTTTTGAAACCTGGCACTGATACCACTAAATGTAACACCTCAAACCCGGCCTAGACGTTATAGTTGAATCCGCAATGTCACATTAGAGTGATTTTCAAAACATAATTTCCGTGAAAATCCGTTCTACATAAAACCTCTTTGGGATCGTAACGAAAACTTAGGATGTCTTGTTCACTATTAAAACTCAAGTTGTTTTAGCAAAAATGTTAATCATATTAGTTTGTTATTATACTTTAAAACAGTGTTTGTTGCAGAAGCTCTCAAAATATTTTGCGTAAACATGGTGTTTCTGAAAAACATTTTTTTTTAAAAACCTGAGACCTACTACTAATAAATATAAATCAAAGTAAATAAATCTCCAAATTAAAATGAAACTTAAAGAGGCCTTATTACATAATGAAAAATCCAAAGTAAACCTTAATTATAAGATTAAAAGTTAACTAAGTCGAGTGGCCACCACTGAGTCCTCCGTCGCATCGATCCATCTACACCTGGGGATTTCCTGTACAGTTAATAGATGGGTGAGTTTACAAAAACTCAGTGTGTGAAATCCCATAGAAACATTCAATCAGAATAAATACAATTTGGGCATAAGCCCCTTTCAATAACAGTTAGGGCCTTAGCCCATTTCAGTAACAGTAGCAGTCTAGGCCTGAGCCCATTTCAGTAACAATAGCAGTCTGGGCCTAAGGCCATAAGAATATCAATACAATATGCAAAAAGAAATTCCTACCCAATCCATCCTCTACACACCATCTCCGTACTAACCCTACACACCATGTGCAGATAAAATTGACCCACCCATCCCTGCACTCCAAGTAGCACCAGTTGCAACACTAACACAGTAACTGCTGTAGAGTTGCCAGTAATAGGCTTATGGCCTTTCAGTACACTTCCTCCAAAATCATATATCCCACCCCATGCAATGCAACATAATATAAATGTATATACAGTAAAAATGGCATGCTAGAACAGCCATACATAACATAGGGGTATATCAGTTATTTACAAATATAAGGGTCAAGGTACACTTACCGGCCCAACAGTAGGTCCACAGTCGTCTTGGGCGACCCGTACAACCTTAACAGTCAATTAGTGATAATGGGCCTATAGCCCATATTGTGGGCCCATGCAGGCCCACGAGCTCGTATGGCCCACATAGCCCAGAAATGGCCTTAGCCATGTGGTTTACACAGCCTGGCCCAATATTTACTCCACTTTTGTGTGACTTTCCCGTGTGGGCCCACAAGCTCATTGGGCTTACGCGCCCAGTTTGGCCCAAAATGGCCCAATATCATTTCGACCCACAAAAACGCTCATGGCCGTCTCATCGACCACACGACCATGTTTTATCACACAGCCTACCATACAGGCGGCCACACGTCCGTGTGGTGTCAACAGTTCACTTTTCGGCTTTTCGGCTTTTGTCGTTTCCCATCTACTAGTAGTGTTTCACACACCTGTTGCGAAACGTGTGTCTATCCAAAGAGTTCCCCAAACCTACATTCAATCAGAATATTTCGTTAGACGCTTGATACTAGGGTTAATCACCCTTTTCTAGCCCCAACTTAAGATAACATCCAAAACTTGCCTTGATTGCAAGAGTACGGTTAGCCCTGTTGAATAGTTGACGAAGGCTGATTTACCCTCCTAACCGAATAGCTGCATTGACAACAAAACCCATTAACAATGATCACACAAACACATGACTTGAAACTATATAATGGCTTATTGAACCCACAAAACCCAGGTTAGGGGAAAATAGGGCAATCGGCCAACACCCCTCAAAATAAGACATGCACTAATTGACCACAATAAACGCAAACAGAGTTACCTTCATCGAGAGATGAGGGAAAATTTTCGACTGCTTCAGTATCTACTAACAGCTCCTTCACCTTCTGAGTAGTTCTAGAACCTAAAAGAATCACCACATCTAAGAAAAGGAAGATGAGATTCGGCAAGAAAGGAATAGAGTATTCGGCCTTAAATAGTGAAATAGTACTTACCGCTTTGTCAAAGAACACCACAAAACCGCAATGAAAGGGATGGAGTAATCAGCCTAGCTACCAAATAGGAAGAGACCGTGAGGAGAATGGTTTGAAGGAAGAAGAAGAAGAGAGGCAAGGGGTATACGGTCACAATAGTAAATGAACTCAGATAACCACGAGAATCGAAAGAGAAGGAGATGATGTACTCGACCAAGGAGAAAAGATTGGGGAAAAAGAAAAGATGAAAGGAATCAGAGAGCAATTGCCCAGAACCAAAACAAAAGCAATAAGGAATCGGCCTAGACAACAAAGTGGCAAGGAAAGGAGGAAGAATTGAAACATCAGAACCCAAATATGCACAAAGAACAAAAGCAATATTCAACTTTAGAAACAAAGAGTGAGAAAATTTAGAATTTTGCAAAACCCGAAAGCACCAAAAGAAGGAGAGAAAAACACAGCAAGAAAACCCTAAGCACAAATCAATTTCCAACAACAACAAAACCAAAGAAAATGTGCCAAAACTTCCCAAAACTGAAACTCAAAAGGTGCCTAGAATCCCTATTCGGCACAACCTTCTCTCACTCTACAACTCCCCATGATCCCTTCCAAAAATCCTTCACAAATCATTCAACCGATCATTCCTCTATCCACATCCCCAAATTACCTCCTAGAATTTCGACTACACACTCCCACTTCCCTCAAACACACCAACCGCCCAAGCTTTAAAGTTCAAGTGATATACAACCATCCATACAGCAACAAGCCAAAATGAAACACTTGAGCGTGGTAGGTCTCGAACTCAAGACCTTTAAACATCCCAACACACCACTTACCACTAGACTAACAGACTTTTTATGTCGTGCTTTACTCACATATAATTTAAGAAGACTACTATCTAGAGCCAAGGTTTATTCAAGCAGAAGCAAAAAAATCTACTCAAGCTAAGGCTTGAACCCATGACTTCCTAGACACTCCTAGAGCACTAAACCACTAAGGTAGACATACATTCACGTCACAAACACACAAAACAAAAAAAAATTTATCAGGGATTTTGAGATTTAGGGCGTTACAAAGTCTTAACTAAATTCCAACATAGCTAATTAAATCATCAAGCACTAAATAAAACAAGCTTATAACAACTACAAACTTAATGTGGTCACCCAAAACATTTAGGGTGGGCGGATACTTAACAGAAGAGTGTTCACCAAAATTATGAGTTCGCCAAATGGCGAGTCACACAGAATACTCTACTTAGCCAAAAAAAAATTTACTTATTAGCCAAAAAAAATTTTACTTACTCAATTCTACCCTTAACTTTACCAACTATATGCCAAACAATAACAGAATACTAAGTCTCCATCGGACGAGCTGTTACAAAAAAAATAAACTCATTCTTCTGATAATTTTTAAATAATCCATATAGTATTACAAATGGATCATTTCAATTTTTATTTTCATTTCTGTTTCCATTTTTTGAAACCAACATTCATTTCCAAATGAAACAGTTTCTCCATTTTAGAGAAAACCAAAATCATTCTTGAATGTTTCTCGTTTCTCATTTCCTATTCATTTCATTCATTTCTATTAAAACACGCAATTCATTTATGGCTTCAATGAGCTAACGAAAGGATCGATTGGACATATGTAGTTGAAGTTCAAATGATTTATAATTAAGTTCTAGTTTTCACCTATTAATTATAAATTCATTTAGTCACAAAGTCATTCCACTATAGAATTCTGACTAAGCTCTTCCCAACGACATACCATTACGAAAACAACTACTCAGTGCTCGTCCAATGACCTTTTCATAAGTGTGTTATCAACATAGGATGTCATTGATCTCTTTGGGATAATATTCATTCTCCCAATATGATCCTATTTTATCTTATAGTAATCATTACATCTTCCTTCATGAAAATTCAATCACTATCAAATAGTGATCAAGTCATCCATCACAAAGATAGACGACCAGTGGCCACGTTTATTTTTCATCAACCATGTAATGCTAGTAAGAGGATATCATTTACCCATATTTTAGGCTATGAATTCCACTGTTTTGAATTATAATACATACTAAAGAAATCGTACACCCAACATATCAGATTTCGATTCCTTATCTATTTGAACTCAGGTTTTTACTTACATCAAAGTGTACGAGTCATGCATACATAGTCTTCCATCCACTCAGGATTTAGGTATGTTACAGTATGAATGTCACAAGTGAATAAATCCATAAATAGATTCATGATCTATTTTGTTTGAGTCATGTTCGATGTACTATTAGTCCAGTCAATAACATCTATGTCTCTATATTCTAGGAGTCATTTGCTCCGACACCCAAGACAAGGCATCTCCCCAACTGGACTTGATAGATGACATATTAGTCTTTTAATCAATTTTCTCTATAACACACTATACCTGGCCTGGTCGCTGAGCCCGAATATTAGGATGTCACACCGCTATCACACATCTTCCAATTTAGCTTTTGTAATAACTATAAGTCATACATGTTCCAGTCATCAATAAAACATGCTAATCATTCATCAAGCGAACTTAAAGCAAGAATTAAACATGCATTAGAACCACTTAGCAAAATTTCAAAACAAATCACGTAGTTATCGATACTGAATCAAAGGTATCGATATTATCCTTGGATGGTATCAATACCACCCAGAAAATAGGTACCAAATTGGTATTTTGTTTCTCGCTTAAAATCAAAATCTCAGAATTTATCGGTACCTTTCATAAATTATCGATTATTCAACCCCGAGTATCAATACATGTGATATGGTATCGATACCAATTTATGTTACTGGCTTCATGTACTTTCAAAAATAATGGAGGTACCATTTCTAAAACAGAAATATTGATATCTCTAATCCAAACTACAAAAATAAAGCAGTTTAAGGCATATAATCCACTCAAAATAATAACTACTCAGCGTGCAACTTTTACCTTATCAAGTAATCACCAAAACGACCACAATAACGGTTTAATCATCGAAAACATATCTGAGTAAGCAAACGATAACAAGAAGAATATCCGTAAATCCTAAGAAAAATAAGCTATGAAAGTAATTAAAACATTATGGCAAAGTTAATGCAACAATTCTACCACATTATTCAACATCCATTGACCATACATACCATACTGTTCATGGCACTTCAACATAGTTAATATACAACCCAAAACACTGTCAATGAAATAATTATAACACCCACCAAAAGTGCTAGAGAACTAAACCCATAAAATATCATGAGGACCACAATAATAATTGATCAAAGTCTAACCACATTGCTTTATCCCTACAATTCAAAGAATAATATTAATACCACCTACACAAATGCTAAAGCCTAACTTGGATCACTTTCTTGGTACCCCTGTACCACTTACACCACAAACACTAAATATCAGCAATGGTTAGAGAGAATGGGTGAGCTTAAACCAACTTAGTGAATGTTAATGTATACACAATATTGAATGTTAAACAATAGCATGTTATAACACATTCACAACCATGTTCTAATCGATTTTGAATTACGTATTCATGCCTCATTAATTCATAAATCTAGCATATACTCTCACATGCAATCACACTCCACTCATATATATATAATTCATTTTATACTAATTCATCAAGACTAAACAATGTATACATGCTTTAATAACTCACAAGTCTAGCTTATATATTCACATGCATTCACAAGTTAAATGAAAACGAACCAAACTACAATAACATACAGAATTTACCATGATAACATACTAACATTTTCATGAAACTTAAATCAACTCATTTAGCATATTATTCACATGTTTATGCATCCATCTCACATCGTATTATTACAATATATAAGATCAAATTTAAACGAAAATTTGACACTTGAGGCTATGAAACATAAAAGAGGGCTCTATCACCACACATCGGATACACGTATCTCTAACACACCAATTGACTCATGGAGTCGAACATATCCTAAAAAGTGAAGCATAAAGATAACACTCTCCAACACACCAATCATGTCCCGTTGAATGGAGCTTAGCTCACATTCTCTTCTCTCTCCAACTTGTCCCAAGGTCTTAATGCCCAAAAACACAATACATATAAGTGAGTACTCACAATCCTATGGCATGCTAACTATATCCAACAATTTCAAGAGATCACAAGGCCAAAATATCCAAAATTACACATTTTTAATTAGTAATTTAATGCACATCATCTCTATTCATATTCATCAATTTACATCACAACTTCTACACAATGCATGCTTATCGGATTCACATTTAATTGTAGTTTAAGTGTCACAATAATGCTTATTGAACCATCACATATCCGACCACATATGTGTGCATTAAAATCATCACATCATATATCACATGCAAGTATTCTCACATATTATCGGTCATACTTCCATGCAAAATAATCAATAATAATGTGTTTTTCCCATTTTGGCTAAATTTCTACTTTAGTCTTTGAACTTTTCAACATTTGTGATTCCATCCTTTTGTCACATTTTCACTTCTAAAATTATTTTTATTAATTGTCATATCCAAAATCACTTATTTTCATAAGAATTCCTTTAACTGAATCATTTTCAAATTCCCTCAAAAATTCACTATATTTACTTCTAGAATAGTGTTACGTGTCTAATTGAAAATTTTTAATTGATATAATTCTTTTCTCTTGTAATAAACATAAGGTGAATTTTGTTTAATTATCTCATTTAATGTTTTTCATAAGCATAGAATCAATTTTACAACCCAAAATGACATTAAATTAAAGCTTAACGCAGATTACATTAATATGAGATTTAAAAATAAATCACCTAACGTATAAAGGTAGGTTAAATTATTTTAATTTAACGAACAAAGTGAGGAAAAAAAATCCTCCATCCTAGCCTCCTTGTCCCTTTAACATAATCTTGATGCATTATCCTTTTATTTATCGAAGATTGTTTTTATTTTAAACAAAAAAAATAAGAGACATTGACATTTTACATTTTTATCAAGTTTTTTTCGTAATATTTTCAGTTTTTTTTAAAAATAAGTATTTTAAGAGATTAAAAAAAAGTATTTTAAGAGATTAAAAGATAAGATACTACTTTTTACCTATAAAATATAAAATATTTAATAATTATTTTAATTTAATTTCAACTAATATATTTAAAAGGATTAGTATACATATTAATTTATTTGTAAAAAATTATTTCAATTTAGTATTTTAATTTTAGATGATATATTTAAAGGATTTGTTTTATATGATTCCCTCAAAAAATTATTTTAAATGATATATTTAAATGAGTTAGTCTATATAACCACTCATGGGTAAGGGTGAGTAAACAATTATTTCTGTCGGTTTGATTATTTTTTTATCTTAACTTACCATCATGCACAATAATTAAATTAATTAACTAATATAACATAAACCAACTAAATTGAATTTAATTAATATAACTAAACTCTTCGAATTGTATAACATAAACCAACTGAACCAAACTGAATTAATAATAGTTAATTCAGTTGATTAACTCAATTAACCAATTTATTAAAAATATATTATAATATATATTTAAAATAATGAAAATATAAATTATAGATAACTGATCCACATAACTAAATAAATCCATCTTACAATTAATTTATCTGTCAAAATTATTTAAACTAAAATCTACTTAATCTAATTGATCGGTAAGTGTCATGATGGTTTTAACCAACTTATGCTCTTTTCTACTCATAAGTTTATCTATTTTATTTAAATTATTTATTTGATTCGCTCATATTATTTAGTCCTCTATTTTTTTGTTATGATGATGTTATTGTTATAATGTTTAATCTATATTTTGTTCAAGTTATCTATCAAATTATTGCACCTTTTTTATATATAGCTTATCATTGTGATTCAGTTTAGAAAAATTTATGCATGTGTACACTTTAAAAAATTATTGCACATTTTCTATATTTAAACCTGTCATATAATGATGTATTTTATATAATTTATAATAGTTATTCAATTTATAACCTTTTTGGTATTCATATTCTTTAATATAAATTTTATGTCTTAAAGATTGTTTTGTATAATTTTTACAGGTTCGTTTACTAATATAGTATTCGTTATAATTATTTGAATTCAATTCTATTTTTTAAATATTAATATTAAATAATAATTATTTTGTATAATTAAAGTTAAATTATTTGTAATTAATTATTTAAATCCTAGTTTAGCAAGATATAAAATCTAAAAATTATCATGTTAAAATTTGAAAAGTTTAAATATTTTATCCATAAAAGATTAAAAAATGATCTGTCGTATTTTTAAAAAAATAAAAAAATACATGAAAAAATTCTATAAATTAAAAGAATAATGTGTCAAGTTTTTTTTTGGTTGAAGGGGAACAAACTTTATTTATCTACTAGTTTAAAGTCCAACACATAACTTATCCCTAGGAATCATCTAGTTGTAGATGATTTAAACAACAAAGTGAATTAGAACAAACAGAAAATAAGTCATTAAATGAAATTACATTCAAGGAATAAGGAGGCTGAAAATTAATTCATTATTGTGCTAAAGCATTCACACATTTTGTAACAGTCCAGTTTAGACCCTAATCGAAATAGT
Organism: Gossypium longicalyx; assembly: GCA_025698465.1. Lineage (NCBI taxonomy): Eukaryota > Viridiplantae > Streptophyta > Magnoliopsida > Malvales > Malvaceae > Gossypium > Gossypium longicalyx. The sequence goes on along the minus strand of CM047002.1, from coordinate 57,508,240 downwards.
AGTTTCGGGACCACAAATTCGAGATAAAAAATATTTTAATATTATTTTCCATGTTTATAGTATATGGTTAAGCATGTATGAAAGTTCCGTATGAAAATTCAATCATTTGTGTGCTTAATTTATAGAAAGAACTAAATCGCAAAAAATGCAAAATTGTCCTTCTATTTGATTAAGTGTCAAATTGATGTATCTTATTAAGTGTGAGGTCCTTATTAAGGAAATGAACCATTAACATGGTTAATGGACTTTTATGGACAACCATTAAAAAAGGCTTTTATATTATTTCATTAAGGGTAAATAGGTAAATGTGATATTAATGTATTATTAATAAAACAAATGTATGAAATTAAGCCATTAGTGTTCATATTTTCCGAAAATACAAAGACAAAGAAAATAAAAAGAGTTATTTAGGGTTTGACAAGCTCAAGCATCAATTAGGTATGTGTTTTTGATTGGTTTTCGATAATTTTTACATTTTTGAGATTGTTGCTTAGTAATCTATCAACCCCACGTCTCAATTTCTGAATTTAATGATGAATTTGAGTTATGACATTGATGAAATTGTAAGCTTTGTGATGTTAGTTGATGGAAAATGAAAGATATGTGTTGGGTTAATATGTTTTTTATTTGAATTTTTGATGAATTTGAGTATTTTGGACTAATTTGTGAAAATGAGAAATTGAGGGGCTAAAATGTGAAATAAATGAAATATGTGGGCTTATATGAGCTAAGGGAAAATTCCGCTAAACATGTGTTTATAGAAATTTTGTATATTTTGTGATTTTTATTATTAAGGACTAAAGTGTTAAAACGTGAAAATATGAGGGCTAATTTGTAAAATACCCTAAATATGTGTAAATGGATTGAATTGAATGATTTGCTGAATAAAAGAGTTAAATTTGAATATGTTTAGATCAAGAATCAAAGAAAACGGAATTAGATCGGGGGGAAACGAAAGTAGTTGAATAGCTATTCGTTTCCATTCATTCTCGTACGAGGTAAGTCGGTATCCAAATAAATGTGTATTGAATTATTATTGCTTATATGATATTTGAATTATGGTGAATGGTTATGAGAGCTAAAAATGTGAAATCTGAGAAAGTTTCGATAATGTGACGACGTTCGAAAAGCCCCGTACGAACCATAGGAATAGTTAAGACACATATGTCATGACACATATGTCATGACATAGGATTCCTATATGACATTTCATGTAAGACCACATCTGGGAAGTTGGCATCGATTTGAGATTCATGTGTAAGAGCATGTCTAGGACATCGGCATCGTATATGATTTCATGTAAGACCTTATCTGGAACAGTGGCATCGATATTTGATTTCGTATAAGACCCTGTCTGGAACAGTGGCATCGATATTTGATTAGATGTAAGACCACGTCTGGGATGTTGGCATTGTACGAGCTTTTTGAACTATCCGAGTATCCTTATTGATTTCAAACCGTTCAACGGGCATATCAAGAAAAGAATAACTATGTGAATGTATATCCGATTCAGGTATGTATAAAATGTCTATGGAATTTGGCAATGAAAGGTGAGTATGAATATGATCTTTTGATATGTGAGCTACATGGAAATGTGATGTACTTATAAGTAAGTGATTATGACCAATTAAGCTAAATGAGAAATATGAACTTGCTATTGTGTTATGCCATGATTCATATGAATGAATTGGTTTATAATTCTGATATGTGATAAGTTTATTTGTATATGGCTTACTAAGCTTTTAAAGCTTACTTTGTCTGTTCTTTCCATTTTTTATAGATCATCGAAGCTAACTCAGACATCGGGGATCATCGGGAACCATCATCACACTATCAACTACTTTTTGGTACTTTTGGGGCCTTTGTATATATATGGTATATGGCATGTATAGGCTAGTGTAATTTTGATGTATTTTGAACTATGATATTAGCCATGAGATTTGGCTTATGAATGTTGGCATGTGTTGCCATGAAAGTTAGTGTAAATTGTGTTTGGTAAGTGTTATATATATGTGATGCATATGATGCCTTATATGTTGGCTTATTTGGTGTGATTATGTGTTGGTTATCTTGGTTAGTTGTTAATTGATGTGTTAATGTATTTGGAATTAGATAAATTGTGATAGTTTTGGTTTGATGAATTGGCATGTTTTGGTGGCTTAAAGACATACTGAAATGATGCTATTTTGGTTGCTTTGTGTGCTTGAGATTAGGGTGGCAAATTGGTTTCGCAAATGACCTATTTTTGTTCACATGGGCAGAGACACAGGCGTGTGTCTCAACCGTGTGCGACACACGGTCATATTACACGGCCGTGTGTCCCCTGGGTAGTCCTACAATTTAAAGTCAGTCTCGAGCACGGCCTAGACACACGAGTGTGTTTGGTGGCTGTGTGAGACACACAGCCTTGGCACATTGGCATGTGTGGCCATTTCGAAGGGTACACGGGCTAGACACATGGGCATGTGGTTAATCGTGTGACCTAAGTCAGTTTCGACCACAGCCAAGGCACACGGGCATGTCTCCGGCTGTGTGGTACAAGTTAGTATGTATGCCCTATTTTCACACGGACTATGACACGGGCGTGTTTGATAAACCTGTGAGTCACACGGCCTGTTCACGTGAGCATGTGACCTGTGATTGCATAATTTTTCTAAGTGTCCGGAAGCTTTTATTTGTGATTAGTTTAGTCTCGAACCACTCTTAAGCATGTTTTAAGGTTTCGTATAACCTTGTATGGAACAATGTGAATAGTTTACGATAATGAATGCATAAATGTATATGAATGACGTGTAATATATGGTAATGTCTCGTAACCCTATTCTGGCAACGGATACAGGTTAGGGGTGTTACATATTTGTTCCCTTTTCAAAAGGCATAAAGTAGAGAACTAGAACTCATACGATGGAGGAGCACCATGCACTCATCGATCAAGTGAGACAAAAACAAGGTATGATTAGAAGTAGACTTCATAAATTGAATTACAGATGTAGCATATACTTCAATCTCAAGATTCATAATGTTTAATTGCCGAGCTAAAGTGAGCCCATCTCAAAGCACCAAAGTTCTGCTTCTACACTAGTTTCTTTAAGGATATGTTTTAAGCCTCTATTAAAACTGTACGTCGATAATTGCAATATTGAATGCTTGTAAAGCAATAAAAAAGAAAAATAAAACACAAATTTTATATGGAAACCCTTTAGAGGAAAAACCACGGGTAGAAGAAGAAAATTCACTAATGTTGAAAATCGAATGATACAAGAGGAGTTTGGACTACATCTATTTAAAGGTTGAAAATTTTTATTGTAATCAAATTCAAATAGAGGAAGTGTAGTTCTATATGATTTTTCTTGTGATGCATGGTCCCCTAGTTTTGCCATTGTATTTTATTTTAACAAGGATTCGAGTCACACAACTCTAACAATCTCCACCTTGACATAAATTCTCAATGAATAAGTTTTCCACCATAGAATCTCAACGAACAAGTTCTCCACCTCTTCTAGAAAACCCTTAAAGGGGTATTCTTGAACAATGAAAACCAACAAATCCAAGCAATGCTCAAAATTGTTTATAGGAAGTGACTTAGTCATCATATCTAAAGGATTATCATGAGCACTAACTTTTCTCACAACAATATCACCACAAGCAATAATATCACGCAAAAAATGATACCAAACGTCAATGTGTTTTGTTCTCTTATGAAATATTTGAGCCTTCGTAAGGAAGATGGCACTCTGACTATCACAAAACACTATACTGATCTGAAGGTCTTTACTGAGTTCACCAAAGAGTCCCTTTAACCAAATAGCTTCTTTACAAGACTCAGTAGTCGCCATGTACTTAGTTTTAGTAGTAGACAAAGCAACTGTAGTTTGCAAAGTGACTTTTCAAATGATTGCACTACCCTTAATAGTATCTTGTGAAAGATCTTCTTTTATCAAGGCCTACAATAAAATCAGAACCAACATACCCAATGACTCCATATCCAATTCTTCCAAACCATAATCAAACATTAGTAGTACCTCGTAAGTATCTAAAAATCCACCAATGTTCTTTACCAAGACTTACCATGTATCTACTACATGCACTAATTGCATATGATATATGTAACAACCCATTTCTAGTCAAATCAAAATAGTGGTTTCGAAACCAAAAATCTGAGGTTGAAATAATTATTATTTTAATGTTTTCAGTATGATTGAGTAAATTTGTGAAAATTTCGTTAAGAAATGTTATCGGTTGAATGGTCAATTTGATAAAAAGAACCAAATCGCATAAAGCGCAAAACTTGAGTTCTAATAGCTAAAGGTGTCCAATAACTATATAACCTTAAAGTTAAGGTCCTTTTGTTGTAATTAGACCATTTTGGTAGTGAGTGGACAAATATGGGCATGCATTATATGGTTTTCATGAATTATAACTAAGGTTGATTTAGTAGTTTGGTTAATTAATAAGTTAAAAACATAATAACATAATATCATCATCTTCATTAAGTGATCACCACCGAAAATTAAGGCTAGAGGAAGCCATTTTTATTCCTTTCATTCGGCCAAGCTCATTTGTACAATTGTATGTCCATTTTCCCCCGTTTTTAAAGATTTCTATGTTTTTGAGATCGTTGCAAATAGCTTTAGCTAGGCTAGGGACTATTTTGCAAAAATGTTAAAGATTTTAAAAGTTTCCATTGATGAAAATATGTGTTCTTTGATGTTTGATGATGAAATCTTGTTGCTATATTTACATATTTTGTAAAGTGATTTTGAGTAAAAATGCAAAACAGGGATTTATTTTTGAAAATGTAAAAATGTGTGGTTAAATGTGTGAAAAGTTGAAAAATGTGAGCTACTAGGGGCATAAAGTAATTCAGCTAGCATGGATTTATTTTTAGTTTCATTAATTTGTGATTTTATGAAATAAGGACTAAATTGTGATAAATGTGAAATATTTGGGGCATAAGTGTAAATGTGTTTTAAAGTATGATTTGGACTAAATTGAATAGAGGGATAATTAAATGAGTTGAATTTGATATTATATAGATCAAGAAAACCAGAATTTGGAATTGGATTGGGGAAAAGATAAAGTACTCGATTAATCGACAATTTCATCGTTTTTGAACCGAGGTAAGTTCATATGTGATAAATTTCATTATAAATGTATTTTAAATGCTTTGATACTATATAAGTTTTGAATACGAGACTTCGGATAAGTTCGACATTGACTAGATAGAAATTCAGCGTTCGAAATCCCGGTTGAACCGTATGAATAGTTTAGGATACTAGTGATATGTCATTAAGGGATACATGTATTGGCTTCGGGCCATAATATTAGTACTTCGGGTGCGAGATATACCGATTTTGCTTCAGGCCATGAATATCAGCTGATTTGGCTTCGGGCCATGATATTAGCACTTCAGATATAAGTTACCTTGAGTCGGTTATGGGCCATGGTATAGGTACTTATCGTGTGAGACCCTTGAATATCTGACTTCTATTCAAAAAGGTTGAACGGGTAAACGATAAATATGGATGAGTATGAGATTGATGCTAGATGATACAGGTACGAACATGAATTATATAAGTTTCAAATCGAGGAAACTTGTAAAGGAAGTGTATACTCTAAAAATTGAGTATTCGAAAGGTTTTTTAATTAATGTAAGCTATATATTGGTATATTCAAATTATTGAATTAAATTTGTGAGATTACATTGAGTTTATTTCATATGAGCTTACTAAGCTTTATAGCTTACTTTGTTTATTTTTCTCATGTTTCATAATGTTATCAAAGCTAGCTCGGATTCAGGGATCATCGGAGATCACTTCACACTATCTACCTATCTCTTGGTACATATGAACTTTGGTATTTTAAGAATATGGCATGTATAGGGACTTTGAGTCATTTTAGTATTGTAGCATGATTTTGGCCATTTGTGTTGGCTTGTAAATATTAAATGTTTGGCTGTATGTTAGCCATGTAAGTTGGCTTATTTTGGCAATTATGTGATGTATATATATATGTGTGTGTGTGTGTTAATGCCTCTTATTGATGTGGTCCATGTTTGCTTGAAAATGACTTGTTTAATGCAACTCTTAAGGTAGCTAATAGTTGATGAATTGAAAAATGGTTATGCTTGTAAATTGGTGCAAAATGATGTATGTTTGGTAAAGGTTTAGTTAGTTGACTTGTATATGTGTTTTTGGTATGTTTTAAATGAGTAAAACTTGAGTTTACAAGCATGTTGGTTGTTGGTATTAGAAATGGAATGATTTAGTCCTAATTATTGATAAGCTAGATGTTCACTTATGCTATGAATCGGTACCAATTGGGTTGAGTAGGTACATGCAATTTTTGGGTGGCAAATTGGCTTGGTAAATAGCCTATTTTTGTCCACACAGGTAGAGACGCAGGCGTGTGTAACACACGGTCAAGTACACCACCGTGTGTCACCTGGTGCTGAAATTAAAATCAAGTCAGTATGCTCCACACGGCCTCATACATAGGCGTGTGACTTGGCCGTGTGGCATAAGTCAGTAAACCCTACAATTTTGGCACGACCTAGCACACAGCCTGGCACATAGATGTGTATGGCCATTTTTAGGACACATGGGCTAGCCACACGGGCGTGTGTGTTGACTGTGTGTCCCAAATCAGAGAGTTACACGGGGCCTGACATGGGCTGGGGCATGGCCATGTGCTCCCATTTCGAATGTCCACACGACCTATGACACGGGCATGTTTGGTGGCCGTGTGAGACACACTGCCTGGCCACACGGGCGTGTGTCCCCTATTTTGAGAAAAAAATTCAAAGTTTCGTGAAAGTTTCCTAAGTTATCAGTTTAGTGCCTAACGACTCCCAAAGCATGTTTAGGGCCAAGTAGACTCGTATTAGGGACAAATTGATTGAGACTGAATGATGATTGTATGAATTGATTGAATGTATGTGAAAAGTATGTATAAATGTGTTGTAAGTCTGGTAATGCTTCGTAACCCTATTTCGATGTTGAATACGGGTGAGGGGTGTTACAATAAATCTAGACTTGAGCAAGCCATAGCATACATGAGAGATCCCATTGCACTAAAATATGGAACACATGACATGTAGTCAATCTTATCATCTAATTATAGAGATGAAAGTCTGGAGTGGGCTACTAATGGAGTACTAATAGGTTTGGTACTCTGCATATTGAACTCGAAAAGAACTTTCTCAATGTAACCTTCTTGACTTAGGTACAATTTACATGCTTTAATCTTTATTTCTCCCAAATCATATTTTTCACTAAGATGGGCTTTAATCTTTTTTTATCTCTCATTTATCTTTTGCTACTATCAACATCTTATCAACATAAAGGAGTAGATATACAAATGAACCATCACTGTTTTTTTTTAAATAAACACAATTGTCAAAGTTGCTTCTTTTGAAATCATGAGTAGTCATAAATGAATTAAACCTCTTGTAACACTACCTTGGTGACTATTTCAGGCCATAAAGAGATTTTTTTTTCAACAAGCAAACATAGTCCTCCCTTTCTGAGACTATAAAACCCTTTGGTTGTTACATGTAAATATCTTCCTCAAGTTCTCCATGCAAGAACTTGTTTTTACATCTAACTGCTCCAGCTCCAAATATACATGGTCATAATACCAAGTAAGGCTCGAATCAAACTATGATTCACAATTGGAGAAAACACATCTGTGAAGTCTACACCTGAAAGCTAACTGTAACCTTTTGCAGTCAACCTTGTTTTATATCTAGGTTCTTCAACTCTTGACGTCCCTTCTTTCTTCTTGAACACCCATTTACAACATACAACCTTTTTACCCTTAGGAAGTTTCACTAGGTCCCATGTTCTATTCTTATGGAGCGATTCCATCTCTTATTGCATGACAAACATCCACATTCTTAAATTTTCATAGCTAACCGTCTCAGAATAAGTAGATGGCTCTAGATTTGCATCTATATCTTCAACCACGTTTAAAGCATAAGCAACTAGATCAACCTCAGCAAACTTCTTTAGAGGTTTAATTTCTATTCTAGGTCTATTCTTAGCAATAGAATATTGTGGAAAAGAAGCAACTCTACTCTGAGTTTTTGTACTAACTTCACGAGTAGACTCTACTGTAGATCCTAAATGTAACACCCATTACCTGTACCCGAGGCTGGGATAGGGTACAAGGCATTACTAGACTTAAACATACACATTTTCATAAAATTGGGCCATAAAATTTCAACCAATTCAAAAATATTCAAACACATGCATATCATCCCTTATACGGGCCTACAAGGCCCAAAACATACATCGGGGGTGGTTCAGGACTAAACCGAGAACTTAAGAACTTATTACAACACTTAGAAAATTTTCCAGTTTTAGAGAGTCACACGCCCGTGTGGGTAGGCTGTGTGGTCACACACGCCTGTGTGGCTCAGATACGCTTGTGTTCTCAGCCCGTGTAACTCTTTGTTTATTGCGTTAGCAAGATTTTAAGGTCACATGGCCAAGACACGCCCATGTTCTAGGTCGTGTCTTCCACACGGCTGAGACACACGGCCGTGTCTCTGTCCGTGTGGCCAACACTTAGGCTATTTTCCAAGCCTTGGTCAACTTTAATCCCTCACACACTTATTCAACATCAAAGGCATAGAACATGGTATCCAATTAAATATTAAAAATCCTCAATTAAGTTACAAACATAATTTTTGTATGTCATCATACTAGTGTTTCTCATACTCATTTTATATCAAGTCTAGACATACCATGTAACACCCCTCACCCGTGCCCGAGACTAGGGCAAGGTACGGGGCATTATCGTAAACATACATGAACATTTCAGGAAAAGCGGCATATCAAATTCATTCCATTTTCAAACCGATCAACAAAAATCATATTGACCTAATTATAGACCTACGAGGTCCAAAACAAGCATTACAAATGATCCGAGATTAAACCGAGAACTTAAGAAAACTTTAGGGAATTTCTAGGTTTAAGCCTCACACACCCATGTGGAGGTTATGCATACACCCGTGTGTACTGGGACATGCCCGTGTCCCTTACCTGTGTGGAATTACTAGAATTTATTTTTCATTTCGAACCTACAAGGGTTTTCGCACAGCCGAGCACACACCTATGTCCCTGGCCCGTGTCCCTCACACAGCCTAGACACGCCCGTGTCCAAAAACCTGGACATTTTGTTTATGACATCATCATTCATTTAGGGGCACATGGCCAAGGCAAACGCCCGTGTGCTAGGTCGTGTCCACCACATAGTTGAGACACACTGCCGTGTCTCTGCCCTTATAGCTAGCACTTAGGCTATTTTCCCAGCCTTTTTGTTCCCATTAATACCTCACGTACTTAAATACATTATAGACACATATAGTGTAGCATTGAGTAAATGATTGAACATCCTCTATTAAGACTCAATTGTAATATTCATATATATCATCATACATGTGTTTTGCTTACTCATTTTATACCAAGTCTAAACACACCAATTCACCATCAATTGAACATGTCATTTTGATTATTACTTATACATTTATACCATGCTTGCCTAAGTCATTCCACACCAATTTCATGTTCAAGCATTATTGACTTACTACCATATCACACTTTTATTCTCTGATTATGACCACTTCGTTTGGTCATAAGACATTCATCAAGCATACATACCGTAATACTTACCATTCATGTCAAACAATTATAATCACATGACCACATCACAAGGCATCAATAAATATCTTGGATAAATAGCCTTACAAGCCATAACCCATACAAGCCACATCTCATGGCTAAACACAACGAATCAATTTAAGCCAGCATCTTGGCCAAATCAAAAGAATACACATCATAATGACTAAGTCCCTATACATGCCACTCACTTGAAAACATTAAGATTCAACAATACTACAAAGGTGGTAGCTTGATAGTGTGATGTTACCTCCGGCGATATCCAACCCCGAACCGACCTGACAACACTAAAGAAATGGAGAGGATGGAGTAAGCTTAAAGCTTAGTAAGTCCATATGAAAATAATAAGCAAATTATCAACATGATTCCATGGTAATATAAACATAATTATAATTTTACTTATATTCTAGTCATGTTATTTTCTTGAGTCATAGTTACTAAATTATTTATATTTGGTGCTAAGAAACTCAAAATTAGGATTAGCTAATTTTTATAAAACTAGACTCACATATATTCTTATCATAAAATTTTTAGAATTTTTTGATTAGCCAATAAGTACAGTTTATTCTTTAAAGTCACCCCTATTCTACTGTTTGACAGCTTTCACCCTTCTTTACTAAAAATCAATTATATCTTAGTATGGAATTCGATTAATGTTCCCGTCTATTTCTCCTGAAAATAGACTCAGTAAATATTTATTCATATAAATTCTAACCCATAATAATTTTTGTAAAATATTTAGTGATTTTCCAAAATTGAGATAGGGGAGCTCGAAAGCACTCTGACTCTGTCTCACAAAAGTTCAAATATCTCATAATATGAAACTCTTATGCTTACACTGTTTCTTCTATGTGAAACTAAATTCAATAATCTTTAATATAATATCTTATTCAGTCTCTAATTCAATTTTAACAATATTTGGTGGATTTTCGAAATCACACAACTACTGATGTCCAAAACTGCTTTAGTGAAATATCATGATAACTATCATATGGTGGCATAATAACATAATCACCAAGATTATTCATCATTCAAGAATTCTAACTCACTAATCAATTATTCATATACATATATGTGAATATACCTTTTCATCATTTATCATCCTGTAACAAAGCATTACGCATGAGTATAACATACGCACCTGTACGTATCTGTAGCATATTAAATAACTTTACCTTCATTACCATGCCCATCTCGGGACTTTCATCACATCATTCATTACAATAACCGTTGAACACTTGGAATACTATTGGATGCATGGAAACCTTGCACATAAGTGCCACATAAACAAATGTAGCCAGAGCTACCACAAAACATGTAACACATCCATAATGAACTCAGTCCTCTCAACGAGCTCGAATATTACATGTATCACGTCCATTATGAGCTCAAACCTCTCAACGAGCTCGGATGCTCGCATCCATAATGAACTCGAACCACTCAATGAGCTTGGATGCCTCATACATCATAAACTTGGACCTCTCAACAAGTTCGGATTCTCACATATATCACGAACTCAAACCACTCAATGAGCTCAGATTTCTTAATTCCTAGTGACATGTCACTTGTATCCTAAATTATTCCTAAGGTTCAAACGGGATTTTCCTCATTGCACATAGCATCTTCATCGTACTTGTTCGTATTGTCGTGGATAACGACCGTAATATCATTCATGCTTACAAATTCACCATTCTCATATTCATGAAATAATCATGACATTGTTCATAAAAACATTTAGGCATTTGTCACATAATACAATCATCATACCAACTATATAAATATTCACCACATAATGTTCACACATCAATTTAAGTTCGAGCATAAACAATGATATTATTGCATTATTATTGACATACGAACTTAACTCGAATGCGAGCACGGCTATTTATTCCGATTTAGTCCATAATCTCATTCATTTCCAATCTATGCCCGAATCTCATTTTCCTTGATCTATAATATCACATTTAGATAACTAATTAGTCACATTATTCATATGGGTCCAAAAATCATATTTTTACAAATTTACATTTTGACCCCCTAAGCTTTCACATATTTGCACTTTGGCCCCCTAGGTTCGTAAAATGATTTTTATTCAATTTCCTTGCATTTTAAGCCTAGCCGAATCATTTTCATAACTATAGAAGCCCCTAATTTCCTCTAAATCACACTTTTATGACAAATTTTATAACTTTTACAAAATGGTCCTTTTAAGCATTTTCATGTAAAATCACTTAGTAAAAGTTGCTAAACATGCTTTACTCTTTCATATTCTTCCATTAATCTTCAAAATACTAACATTTCATGCATGGGTCAATTTTTAAACATGAACCCTAGCTTAAAATATGGGTAGAAATAGGTAAATTGAGTTACCAAGACTTCAAAAATGTAAAGAACATTAAAAACGGGGCTAGGATGCACTTACTATGGAGCTTGGAAGCTTGAAAACCCTAACCATGGCTTTCTCCTTGCTACATTCAGCCAAACAAGAAGATGGACAAGGGTTTTTGGCTTTTATTTTTTCTTTTAGTCCATTTAATTACCAATTTACCAAAATGCCCTTTTTACTCATCTTTAAAATTTTACCCTTCCATATCCCTTTTTGTCCAACAAATTATCCAATGGTCTAATTACCATTTAAGGACCTCCAATTTAAAATTTCATAACAATTAGAAACTTCTAACATGTAGAACTCAACTTTTGCACTTTTTACAATTTAGTCCTTTTGACTAAATTGAGTGTCCAAACGTCAAAATTTTCAAACGGGATTTTCACGAAATCATTTCCTGAAATTGTAGACCATAAAAATATAAAAAAAAATAAACTTTCTTATGTTGGATTTGTGGTCCTGAAACCACTGTTTCGACTAGGCCCTAATTCGGGATGTTACAATTCTCCCCCTTTTGGGGATTTTCGTCCACGAAAATCTTACCAGAAGAGTGGTTTTGTTTGTCACAACCTCTACTAACTCATACATTGCTAAAGAACTTTTACTTTAGCCTTCATTAAAATCCAGGGTCTTACTTAGCTTTCCCAATAACTCATGATATAAAATCCAGATCTCAATCCAATTGACTAGGACTAGCTTTCCAAGAAATCTGACAATCTCAGAGATACATGATTCCACTAACCAGTTAGGTAGAAATTTAACATATACAGAAACAATTTACAGATTTCATCATACGTTTAACAGAAATCCACATGTCATTTTTCTCTTTCAAAGATAAGAATAACCCTGACAAGAAATCCATAGTTATCTCATTCTCATTTCAATTTAAATATCACTACTGACGAAGATCGTTCTGATATTACCTGATATTCAGCTTTAACCCCGGTAACATTTCATGTAATCAAACACAAAGATCAGAATTGTCAAGTTCCAAACTCGATCATCAATGTATTACTTCTGTGATTTTTTTCTTGCAAACTCTCTGCATAAGCCCAGGATTTTCATTTCAAGCACTCGTAATCTCAAGGATTAGACAATAACTAACTTAAGTCATTACACTATCTCACACTCGGATCTTTCTATGATAGTAGATATATTAACCATCACATTACCTCATTGACTTAGAACACATCACAATTCATTCAATAACACATCATTGAAAATCAAGAAGTTTTTGTCCAACATATAACCAACTAGTTTAAAGACTTTGGTCAATAATGCTTTTGTTCATTCAAAGCTTTAATAACATGTAATAGACCATTCAACTTTCACAAGATGAAAACTTTATCATTCAAAGCAGCTTTAAATCATGTCGAAGTCTTCTAAAATGTATATATATACCCTTTTCATTCAAGCTACTTGTCTTCTACCCAGAAAGAGATAAAATCTTATTCCCGAACATGACTACCTCATTTAATCTTTCAAAAAATAATCAATACCGATTGAACAACTAAGTCGATCATAGCCATCAATAAATGACATTTTAAAAGATCCTATTTTCTAGTCAATAGAACGATTCAACATGTAATTATTCAAAACTTATAAAAAAATATGAAGGATCTCTATAATTCCTCAGAGAAAAGAAGTCCAGAAGAATACATCAGTCCAACCCACTGGAATTAGGTGCAAAAAGAAAAATATACCTTCTCATATATATACATACATTGAATAGGATATCAATTAGAAGAAACAGAATTACAACATCATATGTATTTTCTCATGAAGTCCCAATAGATGAAATGTAATAGAATGGTAGAGGGAAAATAGAGCAGTACATGTTATAAACCAATCAGGTTATCAATACTTTCGTCTATACATCATGATTAGAAAACATTCCCATACAATAAAATTTTATTAGTGGATAGATAGCCACAAGAATACCTCTGAGAACAAATATTCACATAAAACGCCTCAGAAGAGACTGCCAAAATATGTTCAGTTATAACTGCCACACTTAGATATCTTATCTTTCAAATATTATTCCTTCAACCACTTTTGAATAGATCTATTCACCGAAGTTAACTTCTTCACCAACTGTGATATCGTATAAACTGAGAGATTCTTTAGATCAATCCAATACCATTCTAATTCTACCTCTACTCGTTAACCTATCTCAATCTCTAATCATATTTGTAATCATTCTAAAGCTGAAATCTTAGGTCTCATACTTATGAACTTATTCAATATGAATCTCAGGAAATTCCTTTACAAAATACCACTCTGGTAAGGGGGTGGGGTTGTAAGGTCCCTAACTCGTTTCTCATACTCATATTTATATAACACTAATTCATTAAAGTAAAATTTTCATGAGCATATCATTTACTTCAGGCAAACTATTATTCACATTCGTATGACATGAACTTTCCAGTTATCTTATTTAAACAAACACACTAATGCATGCATCCTATGAATTTTTTTTGAACAACTTTACTAATCTCATTCATTCAATCAAACAAATCAGGCACATAACATCATGTAAGGGCTAAATAAGCATGGATAAATATATCATAATCTAAACTTTCATCTTGTACATCATTATATACATATCATTACAATCATATAGATCAATCCAAGCAATTTAACACATTTACTCAAGCTATACTAGCTTGCCAATCATAATTATTCAAACAAGTATACATGATCATTCATTCTATTAATAAGGTTGGTGAGTTACTTAAATACATACATTCACCCAAGTAAATCAATCATATACACCATAAAGCTATCAATTAAACATAAATAAGCTCATTGCAATATATTTCTTTACCTCGTTTAAAGATATCATTGAAACTCATCAATATTTAATGTCCAATCATGACAATGACATTTTATTCGTATCATGCTATTATGAACTCCTTTACTCTTACCTTTACGAATTTCTATTTACCACTTTCACTTAATCGATTAAGCCAAGTGTATAACATCATATGAGCATCAAACAAGCATGAGTATTCATCGCAATATAAGCTTTTATCTCACATGTTATCACATACATATCATGAACTTTCATCCATACTTTTTTGAGTTTAGGCTCATCACAGCTATAATTTACTCAAATACCTTAGCATCACATTTAACATGGTCGGTATAGCTCAGTTGAAGAGTACTTCTATTTAAACAGGATAATTCTCATTCACGTCGAGAGAAATCACACTATCACGGATTGGTGGCATGTATAGCTAAACTCCCATTCATGGTAGGTTAGTCCGAGAATCGACTAAATCTTAGCTCTAATACCATTAAATGTAACACCCCTTACTCGTACCTGAGACTGGGGCAAGGTACGGGGCATTACAGTACACATACATGAACATTTCGGGAAAAGCGGGTTATAAAATTCATTCCATTTTCAAACCGATCAAACAAAATCATATTGTCCCAATTATGGACCTACGAGGTCCAAAACAAGCATTACAAATGATCTGGGATTAAACCGAGAACTTAAGAAAACTTTAGGGAATTTCTAGGTTTAAGCCTCACATGCCCATGTGGAAGCAATGCACATGCCCGTGTGCATTGGGACACGCCCGTGTCCCTTACCCGTGTGGAATTACTAGAATTTATTTTTCATTTCGAACCTACAGGGGTTTTCGCACGGCGGAGCACACGATCATGTCCCTAGCCCGTGTCCCTCACAAGGCCTAGACACACCCGTGTCATCGCCCGTGTCCAAAAACCTGAACATTTTGTTTAAGACGTCATCATTCATTTAGGGGCACACGGCCAAGGCACACGCCCGTGTGCTAGGCCGTGTCCTCTACACGGTTGAGACACACTGCCGTGTCCCTGCCCGTGTAGCTAGCAGTTAGGTTATTTTTCAAGCCTTTTTGTTACCATTAATACCTCACGTACTTAAATACATTTTAGACACATATAGTATGGCATCGAGTAAATGATTGAACATCCTCCATTAAAGCTCAATTGTAATATTCATATATACCATCATACATGTGTTTTGCTTACTCATTTTATACCAAGTCTAAACACACCAATTCATAATCAATTGAACATGTCATTTTGATTATTACTTATACATTTATACCATGTTTGCCTAAGTCATTCCACACCAATTTCATGTTCAAGCATTATTGACTTACTACCATATCAGACTTTTATTCTCTGATTATGACCACTTCATTTGGTCATAAGACATTCATCAAGCATACATACCGTAATACTTACCATTCATGTCAAACAATTATAATCACATGACCACATCACAAGGCATCAATAAATAGCTTGGATAAATAGCCTTACAAGTCATAACCCATACAAGCCACATCTTATGGCTAAACACAACGAATCAATTTAAGCCAACATCTTGGCCAAATCAAAAGAATACACATCATAATGACTAAGTCCCTATACATGCCACTCACTTGAAGACATTAAGATTCAACAATACTACAAAGGTGGTAGCCTAATAGTGTGATGCTGCCTCCGGCGATCTCCAACCCCGAACCGACTTGACAACATTAAAGAAATAGAGATAAGGGAGTAAGCTTAAAGCTTAGTAAGTTCATATGAAAATAATAAGCAAATTATCAACATGATTCCATGGTAATATAACCATAATTATACTTTTACTTATATATTCTGGTCATGCAGTTTTCTCGACTCATAATCACTAAATTATTTATATCTTGTGCTAAGGAACTCCTAATTAGGATTCACTAATATTTCCTTAAACTAGAATCACATATCTTCTTATCATAAAATTTTTAGAATTTTTTAATTATCCAATAAGTACAGTTTATTTTTTAAAGTCACCCCTATTCTACTATTTGACAGCTTCGACCCTTCTTTACTAAAAATCAATTATCTCTTAGTACAGGATTTGATTAATGTTTCAATATGTTTCTATTAAAAATAGACTCATTAAGGATTTAGTAATATAAATTCTAACTCATAATCATTTTTTTACATTTTTTAATGATTTTCCAAAGTTGAGACAGAGGAGCCCGAAAGCACTCTGACTCTGTCTCACAAAATTTCAAATATCTCATATTATGAAACTCTTTTTCTTAACCGTTTCTTCTATGTGAAACTAAATTCAATAAGCTTTAATCTCATATCTTATTCTGTCTCTAATTAAATTTCCACAATTTTTGGTGGATTTTCGAAATCACACAATTGCTAATGTCCAAAACTGTTTTAGTGTAATATCATGATAACTATCATCTGATGGCATAATAACATAATCACCAAGATTATTCATCATTCAAGAATTCTAACTCATTAATCAATTATTCATATAGATATACGTGAATATACATTTTCGTCATATATCATCCTATAACAAAGCATTACTCATGAGTATAACATACGTATCTGTACGTATCTGTAGCATATTAAATAACTTTACCTTTATTACCATGCCCATCTCGGGACTTTCATCGCATCATTCATTACAATACCCTTTGAACACTTGGAGTACTATTGGACACATAGAAACTTTGCACATAAGTGCCACATATACAAACATAGCCAAAGCTACAACATAACATGTAACACATCCATAATGAACTCAGACCTCTCAATGAGCTCAGATGTTACATGTATCGCATCCATTATAAACTCAGACCTCTCAACGAGCTTGGATGCTCACATTCGTAATAAAATAAGACCACTGAACGAGCTTGGATGCCTTATACCTCATGAACTTGGACCTCTCAACAAGTTCGGATTCTAACATATATCACAAACTCGGACCACTCAATGAGCTCAGATTTATTAATTCCTAGTGACATGTCACTTGTATCCTAAACTATTCCTAAGGTTTAAACGGGATTTTCGTCATTGCACATAGCATCTTCATCGTACTTGTTCGTATTGTCTTGGATAACGACCATAATATCATTCATGCTTACAAATTCACCATTCTTATATTCATGAAATTATCATGGCATTGCTCATAAAAACATTTAGGCATTTGTCACATAATACAATCATCATAGCAACTATATAAATATTCACCACATAATTTTAACACATCAATTAATTTCAAGCATAAACAATGATATTATTGCATTATTATTGGCATACGAACTTACCTCGAATGCGAGCATGGCTATTTATTCCGATTTAGTCCATAATCTCATTCATTTCCAATCTATGTCTGAATCTCATTTTCCTTAATCTATAATATCACATTTAGCTTACTAATTAGTCACATTATTCACATGGGTCCAAAAATCATATTTTTACAAATTTACATTTTGACCCCTAAACTTTCACATATTTGTATTTTAGCCCCTAGGCTCGTAAAATGATTTTTATTCAATTTTCTTACATTTTAAGCCTAGCCGAATTATTTTCATAACTATAGCAGCCCCTAATTTCCTCTAAACCACACTTTTATGACAAATTTTATAACTTTTACAAAATGATCCTTTTAAGCATTTTCATGTAAAGTTACTTAGTAAAAGTTGCTAAACATGCTTTAATCTTTCATATTCTTCCATTAATCTTCAAAATACTAACATGTCATGCATGAGTCAATTTTTAAACATGAACTCTAGCTTAAAATATGGGTAGAAATAGGTAAATCGAGTTACCGGGACTTCAAAAATGTAAAGAATATTAAAAACGGGGCTAAGATGCACTTACTATGGAGCTTGCAAGCTTGAAAACCCTAACCATGACTTCCTCCTTGCTACATTCGGTCAAACAGGAAGATGGATAAGGGTTTTTGGCTTTTATTTTGTCTTTTAGTCCATTTAATTACCAATTTACCAAAATGCCCTTTTTACTCATCTTTAAAATTGTACCCTTCCATATCCATTTTTGTCCAAAAAATTATTCAATGGTCTAATTACCATTTAAGGACCTCCAATTTAAAACTTCATAACAATTAGACACTCCTCACATGTAGAACTCAACTTTTGCACTTTTTCCAACTTAGTCCTTTTGACTAAATTGAGTGCCCAAACGTCAAAATTTTTTAACAAGATTTTCACGAAATCATTTCGTGAAATTTTAAAACATAAAAATATAATAAAAATAAACTTTCTTACATCGAATTTGTGGTCCCGAAACCACTGTTCTGACTAGGGCCTAATTCGGGATGTTATATACCAAACCATATTCATTTGGCCTTGTCATCTACATTAACATCATTAACTTACTCTAAATTTACACTTTTATACTAAGATTATGGTCACGTCTATTAATCAAAGTTCATCCATCAAATATACATACCATATCATACATCCATCGGTATCAAGCCATCACAACATGCACATCATCAAGACATTAGAACAATCAAGCAAAATCAATTTGCTTTGCAACCCAATGATAAAAAATAAGCCATATATCGTGGCTCTATACAAATGAATCATTATAAGCAAACTCAATTTTCCAAATCATGAAACACATATCATAAATTTCTAAGTCTCTATACATGTCACTCACTTGAAAACACTTAAGATTTATTAATACCCCGACTTGATAATTTAATAGTGTGATCCTGCCTCCGACGATCTCCAACCTCGAGCTAACCGGACAACACTAAAAGAAATGGAAAGGAGAGGGATAAGCTTTATAGCTTACTAAGCCCATACGAAAATAATAATAAGCAATTTATTAACGTGCTTTTGCCAAATTCTTAAAACATGTTCTCATGGTAACACAATCGAAATTACACATACTTCCACTATTTTCTCATATTCCAGTCAAGCTGTCCACTCGAGTCATAGTCACTAAATTATTTATAACTTGAGTTACAAAACTCTAAATTAAGATCCGCTAATTTTTTATGAAATTAGACTCACATATTTTCTTACCATAAAATTTATAAAATTTTTGGTCTAGCCAATAATGCAGTTTATTCTTTAAAGTTACCCCTGTTCTGTTGTTTGACAGCTTCGACCATTATTTACTAAAAGTTAATTATCTCATAGTACAGGATTAAGATAATGTTCCCATCTATTTCTCTTGAAAATAGACTCCTTAAGAATTTAGTCATATAAATTCTAACTCGTAATTATTTTTGTACAATTTTTAGTTATTTTCCAAAGATAAGATAGGGGAGCCCGAAATCACTTTGACCTTGTCTCACAAAAATTAAAATATCTCATAATATGAAATTATTTTGTTTGCGTCGTTTCCTCTATGTGAAACTAGGATCAATAAGCTTTAATCTCATATCTTATTCAGTTTCTAATTCAATTTCCTCAATTTTTTGGTGGATTTTCAAAATCACATAACTATTGCTGTCCAAAACTCTTTTAGTGCAATATCATGATAACTATCATATGATGACATAATAAACATAATCATAAACATAAACATAAGTTTATTCATCATTCAAAACCTTTGACTTACTTATCAGCCACATACCTCTTTATCATGAAACATCATATATCAAGGCATTACTCATGAGTTTAGTGTACATACCTATACCAACTCGTAATACAGCATATAATCATAACTTCCTTAACATGTTCTCTTTAGGACTTTCATCACATCATCCATTACATTACTCGTTGAACACTCGGAATACTATTGGATAAGTGGAAAACTTGTACATAAGTGCCACATATACATACGTAGCCAAAGCTACCTCATAACATGTAATGCTCGCAATGGAGCTACTCACAAGCTTGCTCTTATAAGCTATCGATCAAGGTGTAACTACACGAGTTGCTCACAAAAGCTGTCAGGTATCCGACCACTCAAGGATTACCTAGCCACCGGTAGGATACGCAAGACCATTACCCAAAACTAAATCACAATTATAGCATCCATTATGAACTCGGACCACTGAATGAGCTCGGATGCCACATATATCACGAACCCGGATCACTCAACGAGTTCAGACTTCTTAATTCCTAGTGACATGTCACTTGTATCCTAAACTATTCTTAAGGTTCAAACGGGATTCTTTCTCACATGTACATAACATTTCCATCGTTCTTGCTAGTAACATCATGGATAAAGACCACAATATCATTCACACTTACAAGTTACCATTAGGCATAGCATTCATAATAATGATGAAACATTTATCACATAATGTCAACACATCAAAATATATTACATTGTCACATTATTTACATATGTTCTTACAATTCATGTAATATCAAGAATTAACATTCAAGTATAACATTGGATTATTATTGACGTACGAACTTACCTCGAATCCGAGCACAGCTAATTATTCCATTTTAGTCCATAATCTCGTACTTTCTCGATTTAAGCCTGAATCTCAATTTTCTTGATCTAACATTTCAAATATAGCTTATTTAGTACTCACATTATTTAAATTGACCCAAAAATAATACTTTTATAAACTTGCATTTTTACCCCTAAACTTTCACATATTTGTAATTTAGTCCCTAGGCTCGTAAAATGAAATGTGTTCATTTTTATTGTACTTTAAGCCTATCCAAATTATTTTCATAACTATAGCAGCCCAAAATTTCCACTAAATCACACTTTTATGACAAAATTTATAACTTTTACAAATTAGTCCTTTTTAGCGTTTTCACCGAAAACTACTTAGCAAAAGTCATTTAACACACAACAAACATTCATATTCCTCCCTTAAAAATCAAAATGCACACATGTAGCACATGGGTAAATTTTTAAACATCAACCCTAGCTCAAATAAATGGTAGAAATAGCTAGATCTTGTTACGAGGATTTCAAAAACGTAAAAATCATTAAAAATGGGGCATGAACGGACTTACAATCAAGCTTGGAAGCTTGGAAAAACCTAGCCATGGTTTCTCCATGCAAGTTTCAGCCATAGCTTGAAGATGGACAAAAATTGACTTTTAATTTTGTTTTTAATTCATTTTAATTACTAAATGACCAAAATACCCCTAACTTAAAAATATTCTATTTCACCTATTTCATATTCATTTTTGTCCAAAAAATTAACCAATGGTCTAATTACCATATAAGGGCCTCCAATTTAAAATTTCATATCAATTAGACACCTCTAGCTTCTAGAACTCAAGTTTTACACTTTTTACAATTTAGTCCTTTTGACCAAATTGACTGCCCAAACGTCAAAATTTTCAAACAAAATTTTCACGAACTCATCTCGTGAAATCATAGACCATAAAAATATAATAAAAATAAATTTTCTTACTTCAAATTTGTGGTCTCGAAATCACTATTTTGACTAGACCCTAAATCGAGATGTTACACTAGATCAATCTAATGCTCCTCCTATTTTACATGCGTGTTTGAACTTTGCTGGTCTTTATTGGAAGAGCCTTTAAGCATAGCAGTTTCATCAAAAATAACATCTTTGCTAATTACAACTTTCCTCGTTTCAAGACACCATAACTTATACCTTTAACACCAGCCTTATGACCAAGAAAAACACATTTAATGGATCTAGGTTCCAATTTCCTATTATCAACATGAGCATACGCAGGACACCCTAAAATCTTCAAATCAGAATAATCAACACGATTGCCAGACCATACCTCTTGTGGAGTCTTTTTCTCACCGGCAACAGATAAAGATCGTTAATCAGATAACATACAATAGAGGTCGCTTCAGCCCAGAACGACTTTGGTAAACAAGCATTCGACAACATACATCAAACCTTTTCCATGATTGTTCTATTCACTCACTCTACAACGCCGTTTTGCTATGGAGTATGGTGAATTGTCAAGTGTCTCACGATCTTTTCTTATTTGCATAATTCATTAAACTCATCAGAATAGAATTCCAAACCATTATCTGTGTAGAGGTGTTTTATCTTTTTTTCCTGTCTGCTTCTAGATCATAGTTTTCCAAGCTTTAAACATGGAAAACACATCGGTTTTCTACTTCAGGAAGAATGCCCAAAGATTAGAATGAATATAATCTAGCGTTCCCTTCGTGTTATGGATTCCTCTAGTGAATCAAACTCTATTTTGCTTCCCAAAAACGCAGTGTTCACTGAATGTCAGTTTCCTAATGCCTTTGTCCGTAAAGAAGCCTTCTTTTGTTTAATTCTACCATGTCATTTTTATAATGCTGTTTTTTGTTTTTATAATGTTTCTTCAAAATCTATATTTATAAATATAAGAAGTATAAATGAAATAAAATATTTCTTCTAATGAATATTATAATCCTAAAGTACATCAAAATTATCTTAATTTTGATGAACATTCACTTAATCAAAAAATATTTACAACATATTTACTCAATGTTAAATTTGATATATATCCCTCACGTACAATTTGTTATTTCTTAAAAGTTTTACTCTTTTTTTTTTTTTTGCGATAATTTCTTAAACTTTTACATGATGGTATTTTTCTACAGTTTAATAAGTTAGGTTACTTTACAAAATATTTTGCTTGCACAAAATTTAAGAATAATATGAACAGGCGTCAAATTGCAGTTTGTACTACTAGATTTTCAATGTAATATTTATACTTCATATGAAAAAGAAATTAAAATATATTCTGTTTGCACTAAATTTAATGCTAAAGTTGAATTTAAATAAAATAAAATGACCAAATTTAATTACAATACCAGATTTATCCTTATTACAATTTATTTATCAGACTAGAATTTTATACACAAAAAAAAGTGTGAACAAGCGCAACAAATATAACTGTAAACTTGGGTTGGGAAGCCTTTGTTGAAATCTTCAAACTCCTTGTCCCATCTAGCAAGTATATATAAGCCCCTTCACAAACCTCCAGCTTCACCCAAAGAAATATAACACTGCCCTACTAACTAACCTAATATAGCCATGGCAATAATCTCCGACGTCAAAGACGAAGGTGCGAAACCTTCGGCTTCTTCATCACCAGAACCTAAACCGACATCGTTTGTTCCGAGCTTCAATCCGTCGAATGTTGTTGGGTTCTTGGAGAAGGTTTTCGATTTCATTGCGAAGGAGAGTGATTTTCTCGGGAAAGAGAGCGTGGATAAGGAGATCGCGCTGATTGCAAGAGTAGCTACGGACAAGTACTACAAGAAGAAGGCTGAAGAGATGGAGAAAAAGAAGAAGGAAGAGGAAGATATCACGAAAAATGCGGAGGAGCCAACGGAGGCCGATGGAAAAGATAAACAGACCAACCCTAACTTGAGAGGTTCATATTTCTCACTATCTTCTATTGACTTTAAATTTTATATTAACAATTACTACATTCAAATATCTAAATCTGAAATCGATAGTGTTTTTGCGTAAAATATAAAAGTTTATGCTGCATAGACAATCAAACTTGGCTTACATGGTTAAGTTAAAAATCATATTAATAAAGCTAATTTTGAAATTTAATATAATATACAATTAAATTATATCCATTATAATGAAATGTAATAAATCTTTTTTAATTAAACATAATGAATAATTAAAAAAAATGTTAAACACATATAACAATAATTCAAAACTTTTTTTTCCAAAATTATATATATATAAGAAGTTGATTATTAAATTGAATTAGTTAATTATTTTATTATTTTTCATTGTTCATTTTGTGTTAATGATGAGAAAATTTTATTTTAAAATTAAATTTTGTTTGATTTTATATCTTATTTAAACATTTAATTTATATAATTCAAATATTTAGTTGATTTAGATATATAGTAAACAATGTTATTTACTTTGAACTTTTACATAAGATTAAGCTCCTTAATACTAAAGTAATGATTAAAAGTGGAAACTCAACTTTCTTACATCTTTAATGATGTTTCGATGGATGTTCTATTTAGAGATGATAATCATACGGGACGAGTCTATATATATATATATATATATTGGACTCCTATTTAAGTTTTACTCAAACTTATCCACCTCAAATTTTATTTAATACTTTACCGTTGATTTCAACCAAGAATTCTCTTCAACTTTCTGAAAATTTTACATAATATTATATATATATATATAAATTTTTACCAAAATTAAACTAAATATATGTTAAAATTTTATAAAATTAAAAAAATTATAGTAACAATAAAAATATTTATAAAATTAAATACATTATATATATGGAGACTGCGCACTAAACCTATCCGTTTTAAAATTTTATGAAAAAAGTGACCAACCTTTTCTTGAAACTTGATTCTCTCTCTCTCTCTCGCACACACACACACATACACATATTCATAGCTGTTTTTTTCTTTTTCTTTCTACCCCTATCCTGGGTATGGTTTTCCATGTCTTTTACTAGAAGTAAAGTTAATAGTGGTGTATGAAGTGAGGGTTTTTCAACTGCTTGTTCTGTGGGAAACACATTGGAATAGGTTGTGTGGAATCCTTTTGCCCCTATACGTTTTGGATTTTGGTGCAAGCAATGAGGTTTGATTGAGTAGGTTTAGTGATTACCTTGGAGCCTTCACCTGAAACTTGTTGACAAGTTTTTCAAATTTGATGGTAAAAGATTTCACATAGAAACAATGTTTTGAAATTTTGAAGGAGGAGGGAGGGGGGTGAGGAACAAGATATTTACTTGGTTCAATCGCTTATTGAACTTTGTATAAATTATTCTAGTCTTGGATGTTTTAGATGGTTAGAGATACAATGGTTGGTGCAAAATTTTTCTTATACGTTTAATTGCAAGCTTTTTTCCTCTTGTTTTGGTAGATGTGTTAGCCCATTTACTTGTGCATCCTCAAATTTGGGCCTAATAATAGGTGTACATGGTTGTGCTCTGTAGTATGTTAACTTCACCAGTTGGCTACGAAAAGATATTACAATGTGTTGGAATGCTGGTTGAAAACGGACTTATTTTCATTTTGCTTTTAGCTGCATGCTTGTTGGGGACTAGGGACTGCATGTGAGATTTTGAACTTGCTTCTCTGGGATGCATGCACGTGGAAAAACTCAAAAGATCATTACTGATACACCAATTTAATTGTTTGTGGACAGTTCCAAACAAAGGCAATGGTCTTGATCTGGAGAATTACTCTTGGACACAGACCATACAAGAGGCCACTGTTATCGTTTCCGTTCCACCTGGAACAAGATCCAAGTCAGTTGAATGTCAGATGAAGAAGAGCCACCTAAAAGTTGGAATCAAGGGCCAGCCTCCTATTATTGATGTAAGTTGGTGCATGTGCTTTCAAACAGTTCCTACTTGGCTCACATTGAACAAACATTTTTCTTTTATTTTCAGGGGGAGCTTTTCCAAGCTATCAAGCCTGATGATTGTTACTGGAGCATGGGTATGTATGTTATCACAAAGAGAAACAGAACACTGTATGCATAGATGTTGTTTGATCTTGTTTTTAATTTGTTTTGTTCAAAAGGAGTTTTATGTTAAATTTTACCAGGTAATTTCTCTTTTGCTTCTGTTAATCTCTATTTTAGTATTTTTGTATTAAAATTGGTGGTAATTAAAAAAAATATTCGCACGATTGGTGTAGAGGATAACGATTCAATCTCAATCGTGTTATCAAAGCAAAACCAATTGGAGTGGTGGAAATCATTGGTTAAAGGAGAACCTGAAATTGACACTCAGAAAGTTGAACCAGAGAGCAGCAGAATTTCCGACTTAGATCCAGAAACACGACTAACAGTGGAGAAGCTGATGGTAATTACTTCTACCTTGTTCGTTATATACATATTTTTCTTCTTTTTACGGTAATTAGTTGGTAAAGTATGGGTTAAATCACCATATTTGGTTGTGTAGTTTGACCAGAGGCAGAAGGCATTGGGGCTTCCAACCAGTGATGAGCTTCAGAAGCAGGCAATGCTAAAGCAATTCATGGCCATGGTAACTATCCTCCCTAGTTTACTCCACCTAGTTTTCCCTGTATTGGATGAAATTTGCTCAATTTGTTTTCTTGGTTTATTGCAGAATCCTACTATGGACCTGTCAAACGCAAAGATGATGTAGATGGGAGAGTAACCAACCACTCATCCGTGGCCAATCATTATCCAAAAAAGTATTCCCCTATTTTTGGAGATTGTAATAGGAATGAGGACTTAGTTTATTTTCAATTTTCGGGAAATCAATCTCCTTTTTTCAACTTATTTAATCTAATTTAAGCTTTTAGCTGCTCTGTTGAACAAACTTTCCAATGCTAGCTCCTTTTATCTCTAAATAATGTTTGATTTTCTCAAACATCCTAACAAGCACCTAACTCACTGTATTATTATCTTTACTGATATGCTTCATGAAGCCCTTGCCGTTGCAAATTAGTTATAGATTTAGCATCGGACCAAGTTATGGAGACATGCATGCAGGCACACAGGGATGGATCTAAGGGGTGCAGGGGCGATCGCCCCCTTTAGAATTTTCAAATTTTTGAATTTTATATATAAATTCTCATGTATTTTAGATTTGGTGCTTACATTATATAACATTCGCCCCCTTGGCTAAATTGTATTTCGTACAATTCGTCCCCTTAAGCCATAAGGTTATACTTTATATTAATGGTCACTAAACTAACTATAAATACGACTAAGGCAAGCGCACCCATTGAGTAATAGTATAGCTATGGTTAGTAGGGAATATCGTATCCATGAGGACTAAAAGTACTAGTAATTACCCTTTTTTATTATTTAGCCGACAAATTGGAATGATTGTTTTTAATCTAACTTTGCTAATCTAATTTATTTAATAACACAACAGAGAATGAAATAGTAAAATACTCAAAGATAACCAATGAGATAGACAATACCCATGAAAGAATCCACCTAGACTTCACCTATTATTATGAAATTGAATTAAACGATTTATTCACTTGTATCTTAATCCGTAGAAATCCTTAAATTATGTTAATATCTCTTTTCGAGAGTAAGAGCAACTGACTCTAGGTTGATTAGTTGAAATCTCCTTCTAATTAAGACCCCTATCGTCGCATTAACTCAATCTATGGATTCTCCAATTAGATTTGACTCTAATCTGGTATATTTATGTTGTCCTATTTCTAAGATTGCGTGCAACTCCACTCAATTATGCTAGATCTACTCTTAAATAAAGACTTTTGCTCCACTGAATAAGCACATTGAACATGAATTAATATCCCAAAAATATTAAAACACGAAATAAGCATATATAATTGAGAACAAGAATCACGTATTTATCGCGTAAAAACATAAATTAAATAATAAGATTCATCATAGGTTTCATCCTCCCTAGGTATTTAGGAAATTTAGTTCATAATCTTGAATAGAAATATCTAAAAGTTAGGATAACCACAAGACATAAAGAAATTCAATAAAACTTCAAAAGAAATTAAATGGAGATCTTCGATCTTGAGTGAGATCTTTTTCCGAGTTGATTTCGATGGCATTCTTCGAGTGTTTTCTTCGATATTCTCTGATTGTCCCTTTAGATCTTCGTCTAATTGGTATTTGTAGACTTTAGATTGCTTAGAAAGCAAAAATAATTGAGATTTTTTGTGTGTATTTGGGAAGCAAGGTGTGATATTGACACGAGCTGGCACATGGGCGTGTGGCCAGCCCGTGTGGAAATGCCTAGATCGTAGGGATCCTGAAGCAGCTTTATTTGTCCAATTTTTGCTCATTTTTGCCTCCTTTCATTCCCAAATGCTCTCTTATGTATAGAAACATGAATTTAAATGATTAGGAGCATCAAATTCACTAATTTGCATAATTAATCATCCAAAAATGCATTAAGAATAAGATTAAAATATGTTACTTTTATAGCTTATCAAATATCCCCACACTTAAGTGTTTGCTTGTCCTCAAGAAAAATCCTCAACTCACATTAAAATTAATATTTCTCAACTTGTAATTCTCATCAATAATGCCTTAAAATAATTTATAAATAATCATGCATTGGCAATTCAACTAAAATAGCACTAAAGTTTCAAACAATCCAAGCTAATATTTTTAAACATGAAACTATATAGGTGTCACCCCTTATTCAAGTAATTACCTTTAATTCAAAATCGACAAGAATCGACATCCTCACTAAAGATTCACTCAAATCACTCAAAATGTTTAAGGTTCAAGACTAAGCATTCAATAGTCGAACAAGAAATGTCATTACCATAAGCTTGCAAGAAAATCAAATCTCCACCACTATAAAATGATATGATACACAAATTCAAAATGTCTTTAAGAGGTTGTAATGGGGCTTAGGTTAAGGATGTGGAGAAAGGCTAAAAAAGATGGTTAAAATCGAGATCAAATTGATAAATTACCAAACTAGAAAAATAACAAATGTTGAATTAAAAACAAGTGCACAAATCAAGAACTATTCAAGAATAAGAAAATGAGCTTCTTCTCAAAATATGAATTTAACTGTTCAAGCTCAATCATAGAATTAAATAATAATCAATTTTTTTCTCCTTTTTTTATCCAGAACAATTAGGAATAATTCAGCAAATCAAACAAAAGAGCATAGTTAAGCAACTAAACAAATCAAATATCAACAAAAAAGGAGTCAATAAAACGGGAAAAATTATCCACGAAAAAAGATGAGTTATGAGTTAACATTAATGGGTAAATTAAGAAACGGTGTGTTAGGCTCAATGGGGTTCACTAAGGATTAATTAAAAATGTAGAATTTTTATGGGATAAGTGGGTTAAAACCTAAGTGCCTTTGTCATCTCAGTATATCAAATCAAAGGTGTGGTCTCAACATGTATAATCGAAGTAAGTTCTAGAATAAAAAATCAAATTGACAGACTCATAACCAAGAATAAAATGAGCAAGATAAACTTATCTAATTACAAATACAACATTCATCAATCTAGACATATTATCATGTACTTTATGATTACTAATAAACCTTTCTACTGCTTATTCATAAGCTTATATACAAACTTTGTAACTTCTTCGATTTTAAGCTCATAATATACATGTACATACCTATACCAATCCATAACAAGTTCATACAAACATGGAATGTCGTCGAATACTCAATTTCTTGCACACTAAGTGTCATACTCGATATCTCACACACTAAGTGCCATACATAGCCGAAGCTATCTCAAATCACACACTAAGTGCCATATATAGCTAAAGCCATGTCGAATCGCACACTATGTGCCTTATATAGATAAAGCTATGTCGAATTGCACACTAAGTGCCATATATAGCAGAAGCTATGTTGTATCGCACACAAAGTGCCACAAATAATCGATTTTTCGTTGAACATATTTGTAGTCTCGTATATACAATTTATACAATATCATAACACTAAAGCATAATTATTATAATTCTTAATACATAAGAACTTACCTTGGATGCTAAAATAGCAAATCGAGTCGATTATTTGATAACTTTATCTTTTCCTCAATCCAAGTCTGTATTCCACTTTTCTTGATCCCATTGATAGAAATAAGAATGTCGAATGAAGAACCCTAGAAATATTTTTCTTCCCTTCAATTTTTGGTCCAAAAAGATGAATTAAAAGATAATAAACTTGTTTTTTTTTTTATTTTTACTTAACTTAATACATAATTTACTATTTTAACCTTGGTTTAAAACATTAAAATTCACATGTTTTATGTTCATAAATGTCCACTCACCTATATAATGGTCTAATTACAACATAAGAACCTTAACTTTAATAAACCATAGCTATTAGACACCTTTAGCTATTGGAACTCAAGTTTTACGCTTTACGCGATTTAGTCTTTTTTCTCAAATTGACCATTTAAATGATAAAATTTCTTCAAAAAATTTTCACACATACATGCTATCATGCTATAAATTTTAAAATAATAATAAAATAATTATTTTGACCTCAAATTTGTGGTCCCAAAACTACTGTTTTGATTTGACTAAAAACGGGCTGTTACAATTACTCCTTTCAACTAATCAAACAAATCGTCTATTCTCGGGAACGGATACTTGTTCTTTATCATCACCTTGTTGAGCTGTTGATAGTCAATACACATTCTCATTGACCCGTATTTCTTCTTTACAAACAATATTGGCGCACTGAGATTTCAACTCTTTCAATTCGGTCGGAGCCATTTTGTACGGAGCTATAGATGTCGGTGAAGTTTCGAGTACTAATTCAATAGAAAACTCGACCTCTCTGATCGGTGGCAACCCTAGTAATTCTTCTGGAAACTCACATACTATCGATACTGATTCTATATTTGATTCAAACACTTTGTTATCTAAAACATAAGTGAGATAAGCTTCGCAACCTTTTCTCATATATCTCTGAGCTGACATTCATGATATCACAACTAGTAATCCACCCGACTCATCAGATTCTATCTGAAGAATTTCATTATTCTGGCATTTCAATTCAATGATCTTCCGTCTACAATTCATAACGGGCGTCATGCAGAGTCAACCAATACGTACCCAGAATTACATCAAACTCATCAAAAGGTAGTAGCATTAAGCCAGTAGGAAAAAAGTAACCTCGAGTCACTAAAGGATAGTTCTTACAAACTTTATCAACTAGTACATACTTGCCTAAGGGGTTCGATACTTTAATCACAAATTCAGTAGACTCAACGGGCAATTTCTTACTAGACACTAAATTCTCACATATATATGAATGAGTCGGTCCAGGATCAATCAATGCAATAACGTTAGTGTCATAAAGAGAAAATGTACCAGTGATAAAATCTGGTGATGACACATCTTCTTGAGCACGAATAGCATAAGCTCTAGCAGGTGCTCTCGCTTCGGATCTCATAGTAGAGTCTGTAATAGCCCGTTTTTAGTCAAATTAGAATAGTGGTTTCAAAACAAAAAATATGAGGTTGAAAAACATTATTTTAATATTATTTTAAGTGTTTACAGCATGATATTATGTATGTGTGAAAATTTCGTGAAGAAATTTTATTATTTGAATAGTTAATTTAAGAAAAAGGACAAAATCGTGTAAAGTGTAAGAGTAGAGTTATATTAGCTAAAAGTATCTAATAGTTATGAAATTTAATTGTGGAGGCCCTTAAGTGTTAAATGGACCATTATTAAGGTATGTGGACATTAATGGACATATATAAATGAATTTTAATGTTATATACTTAAGGTTAAATTAGTAATTCATTAATAACATAGTATAAGAATAACAAAATGCATAAGGCTATCATCTTTCTTAGTTTCTTCCATAGAAATTTCAAATATTAAAATCCAAGAGAATGAGCTAGGTTTCGGCTACTTTGAAAGCTCAATTGGTGAGTAAGTTTTGCTCGATTTTTAATGATTTTTATGTTTTTGTGATTGTTGCAACTAGTACTAGCTAGCCCAGGGACTATTTTGCAAAATTGTTAAAGATTTTGGAAGTTGCCATTGATGAATATGTATGATTTTTGATGTTTGATAATAGATTATAAATATATGATGTTAGATAAATAAGTTTTGTTAAGTGGTTTTTAGTGAAAATGCAAAATTGGGATTAAATTTAGAAATGTTGAAACTTTGTGGTTTAAATGTGAAATAAATGAAAAATTATAGGCTGATAGGGGCATTATGGTAATTCGGATAGCTTGGGTTAGTCTTTAATTTCATTAATTTGTGATTTTGTGAAATAATGACTAAATTGTGAAAAATGTGAAATTTGTGGGGTAAAAGAGTAAATGTGTTTTAAAGTGTATTTTGGACTAAATTGAATGAATAGATGATTGAATAAGTTAATTTTGAATATAATTAGATCAAGAAAAGTGGAATACGGGCTTGGATCGGGGAAAAGATAAAGTTATCGATTAATCGACTCGAGTCGCTGTTTTAGCATCCGAGGTAAGTTCGTATGTATTAAGCACTATAATAATTATGCTTTTAGTGCTTTGATATTGCATAAATTGTTTATACGAAACTACAGTTATGTTTGATGACAAATCGTCTATTTGTCGCACTTAGTGTGAGATTCGACATAGCTTCAGCTATATATGGCACTTAGTGTGAGATTTGAGTTAGCTTCGGCTATGTACGACACTTAGTGTGCGAGATATCGAGGGTGGCGCTTAGTCTGCAAGATATCGAGTATGGACTTAGTGTACAAGGCATTGAGTATTCAACAACATTCCGTGTATGTATGAACTTGTTATGGATTGGTACAGGTATGTACATGTATATTATGAGCTTAAAATCGAAGAAGTTATAAAGCTTGTATATGAACTTATGATTAAGCAGGTGAAAGTTTTTTTAGTAATCATAAAACACATGATAATATGTTTAGATTTATGAATATTGTATTTGTGATTAGTTAAGTTTATATCATACGAGCTTACTAAGATTATTAGCTTACTTTGTGTATTTTTCCGTGTTTTATAATGATATCGAAGCTAGCTCAGATTCAGGGATCATCAGAGACTTCATCGCACTATCGAACATATTTTGGTACTTTTGAAGTTATGTATATATGGTATGTGGCATGTATAGGTTTGAGTCATTTTGAGTATGTTTGATGAACATGTGTTTTTAGGCCATTTGAGTTGGCTTGTGATAATGAATTTGTTAATGTAGTAAGTTGTGTAAATGGCTTTGTTTTGAGTTAGGTAATTGACCTATATTGAGTGAATGAAGTTGAATTGATAATGCATGTTGGAATGGTTTGACCATATGAATTATATATGTGAATTATGTTTAGTAAAACAAGTTGAGTTGATAGGTACTTGAATAGGTAAATGATATTTAATTGAGTATTGAAATGGTTGAAATGGATATAGTATGATTGTGTATTTGTTGATGACTTTTGGCTGCATATTTGTGTCTTGAAATGGTACCAATTGGGCTTGTATAAGTATGTGCAAAATGGGTGGCAAAATGGCTAGGTAAAATGGCCTATTTTTGTCCACACGGGCAGAGACACAGGCGTGTGTCTCAGCCGTGTGTGACACACGGTCGTGTTGCACAGCTGTGTGTCCCTTGGTGTTGAAATTAAAATGAAGTCAGTATGCTCCACACTATCTCACACACGGGCGTGTGACCAGTCGTGTGGTACAAGGCAATATACCCCCTATTTGGCACACGGCCTAGCACACGGGCGTGTGACTTGGCCGTGTTGCATAAGTTAGTATACCCTACAGTTTTGGCATGTCCTAGACATGTGGGCGCGTGGTTGGCCGTGTGACTTAAGTCAATATGTATGCCCTGTTTCCACAGGGCCTGTGACACGGGTGTGTTTGGAGCCATGTGAGGCACACGGCCTGTTCACACGGGTGTGTGACCCCTGTATGGTTGAAAATTTTCAAGTTTTCGAAATTTTCATATGTTATCGTTTTAATCCCAAACCACTTCTAAAGCATGTTTAAGGCCTCGTAGGCCCTTATAAGGGACAATGTGATTGTGTTGAATGATTTATGAGAATGAATGCTTTATGTATGAGTTATATGTTAAATGTTGTGAATTGATTGGTAATACCTCATAACCCTACTCTGGCGACGAATACGGGTTAGGGGTGTTATAGAGTCTTTCATCGTACCTCTACTAGTGGTCACATTTCCAGCATTTCTCGATGGCCTTCCTCTAGTGGTTCTATTACTCTGTCTTGTATTTTGATTGTTATCTTTCTCAGTTAGCTTAGGAAAATCCCAAATAAAATGATCTCGTACACCACATTTGTAACAAACACTATTATTATATTTCACCCAACATTCCCCAAAATGCCTTCTTCCACACCATTGACACTCAAGTTTATTG
Source organism: Gossypium longicalyx (assembly GCA_025698465.1). Taxonomy (NCBI): domain Eukaryota; kingdom Viridiplantae; phylum Streptophyta; class Magnoliopsida; order Malvales; family Malvaceae; genus Gossypium; species Gossypium longicalyx. Next base: position 57,473,625 of record CM047002.1, on the reverse strand, counting down.
CTTCTCACACTGCCAACGCTCGAGATGGAAGTTGCTTGAGCTTTAGGATTCACATTTTGATTTCCACGATCTCTATTCTAGTATCCCATTGATGCATTTGATCGATTATACGAATCTCGGGATTTCTTTGATGAAGAATGATAAAGTATATTCATTGATCTTTTTTTTTCAAATCTTTAGCCTCTACATTAGCTTTCCTCTTTTCTCAGCTAAAGTCTTCGGCTTTGCAAGCCCGGTTAACTAATACAACAAATTCTTTCAAATCTAAAATCCCTACCAGAAATTTAATGTCTTCATTCAAACCATTAACAAACTGCTGGCACATGATCTCTTCGGTAGAAGCATACTCTCGAGCATATTTTCTCAACTGCACAAATTCTTTCTCGTACTCAATTACGGTCATATGGCCCTGTTTCAATTCTAAAAAATCTTGTGCTTTTGATCGAGGAATTGCTGGCTTATATATTTCTTCCAAAATTTAGTTTGAAAGAATTCCCAGGTGACTCTCTCCCTTGGTATTACAGACACCAAAGTATTCCACAATTGATACGTTGTATCTCTCAATAATGAAATGGCACACTTTAAACTCTCAATTGGAGTACGCAACAGCTCATCAGTCTTGAATAATGTTTTCAAGCCAAAATTTAGCTCTCTCGGGATTGTCATCAACAGTAGCTCTGAACTCCTCAACCCCGTACTTGCAAATTTTATCAACTGGAGGCTTATTAGGTGGGGGTGGTGGTTGTTTAGGAGCCGGATTGGTCCGAACATAATGAGTGAACCACTCGTTCATCATTTGCTATACGAAAACACAGTTTAAATTGTCAGGAGTCCTCACACCATCACAGGTTATATATGTAATGTATAGCTAGACTCTTGCACACGCTACGTTAATCCTAGAATTGACTAAACTGTAGCTCTGATACCAATAAATGTAACACCCCTCACCCGTATTCAATACCGAAATAGGGTTACAGAGCATTACCGGACTTACATCACATATAAGCATTCAATTTACATATAATTTCACAATTTATGCAAACATTAATCAAACTCAAGTTCAATGTCACTATAACGAGCCTACGAGGCCCTAAACATACTTTGGGAGTGGTTTAGGACTAAACTGATTACTTTGGAAACTTTCACGAAACCTTGACAATTTTTCTCAAAATAGGGGACGTGTGGCCCGACCGTGTCTCTCACACAACCATCAGACATGCCCGTGTCACGGGCTATGTGAACATTCGAAATGGTAGCACATGATAGTGTCCCAGCTCGTGCAACACCCCTAACCCGTATCCATCGTCGGAATAGGATTACGAGGTATTACCGATCAATACAAATCATTTAACATACATAACTCATACATTTATGCATTCATAATCAAATACCATTCAATACAATCATATTGCCCCTTATAAGGATTTATGAGTCCTTAAACATGCTTTAAAAATGATTTGGGGCTAAACCAATAACATAATAAAATTTTGAAAACTTAGAAAAATTTCAACATTTCAGGGGTCATTGCCAATGTGAACAGGTCGTGTGCCTCACACGGCTAGTAGACACACCCGTGTCATATGCCGTGTGGAAACAAGGCATGGATACTGACTTGCACCACATGGTCGAAGACACGTTCGTGTTCCAAGCCGTGTGAAAACTGGAGAGTATGCTGACTTATGCAACACGACCAAATCACAAGCTCGTGTGCTAAGCCGTGTGCTAATTAGAGGGCATACTGACTTGTACCACAGGGCTAGTCACACGTCCTTGTGGGAGACCTTGTGGAGCATACTGACTTCAATTTAATTTTAACAGTAGGGGACACATAGCCGTGTAACATGACCGTGTGTCGCACACGGCTGAGACACACGCCCGTGTCTCTGCCCGTGTAGTCAAAAATAGGCTAGTTGCAAAGACATTATGCCACCCTATTTTCACATGTAAACACAAGCATAAATGGTAACATTTTTACAACACAATAGGCAGCCATTTCATAACATTTCATACACATTTAATGCCAATTCCACATAATATTCAATTGCTTAACTAATATCATACATTTTCCATTCATAAGTTTACCTTATAACAAACACATTTGCACATCTCCATTTCATCAACTATTTGCCAAAACATACCAAAATATAACATTATGTTTAACCAAATCACATGGTTTAACTTATACACAAAAAGTACCAACCATAATCTCAATCAACCATAACTATCACCAATTTAACTAGCCTATACATGCCATATTTACAATTATCCACAAGTTCAAAAGTACTAATCAACAATTGGATAGTGTGATGCATAACTCTGACTTGTTCGAAATGAGTGAGCTAACGAACCTCTATAAAATATAGAAAAGAAACAAAGTAAGCTCTATAGCTTAGTAAGCCCGTACAATTCAGAATTAAACTTATCATTTATACAATTAAGGCAATAAATGAAGTATACTCCACTTAATTCCCAAATGCCTAAACACAAACATTCATCAATAAGTTAGCCATATAAGTACATGTAACCATCCGTTATTTCAATTCAATACTCAATACATTGCATTATACCAAATTCATATATCATGTACAGCATTAGTAACATTTTATTCTCAATCATGTAAACAATAATCCATTTACAAACAGTAGTTCATCCATATAAACAGTATTTATGCCCGTTGAACCTATTAGAATTTTGAGGGATACTCGGGTAATATACATTACGTATAAATTAATAATTCGTTAATTCATTATCATTTTTTGCTCTTTCGAGCTATGAACAGTAAGCTCCTCCGGAGCTGATGGACAGTAAGCTCAATTGAGCTAAAATGGTAAGCTCCGATGAGCTGAAAACAGCAAGCTTTTATGAGCTGAAACAATAAGCTCCAACAAGCTGAAAACAGTAAGCTCTTACAAGCTGATATATTGGTAAGCTCATTCAAGTTGTGGTGAGTCCGCAACACATACAGGATCTCAACCAAAGAGGTAACCCTAGTGACATGTCACTCGTATCCTACAAATTCACACGGTTCAAACGGGGCTCGGTAACCATCAAACTATATCGATAAAGCATTAGTATTCCAAGTATATCAATTACTCAATTATACACATTCATTACAAATAAATACAAGTATTTAAAAGTTCGATTCTAATTATACGAACTTACCTCGAGTTAGTCGGATGAAAACTATTGACTATTTGTTTACTTTTCTTTTTCGCCAATCTAATTCTGATCTCGGCTTATCTTGATCTATATATTATCAAATTCAGTACATTCAGTATTCAATCAATTCAATTTAGTCCATAATTCATATTTTGGCAAATTTACACATTTTCCCCTAAACTTTCACCGTTTTTACAGTTTAGTCCTTATCGCATAAAATTGCAAATCCATGCAATTTAGTACAATTACATGCTTAGCCAAATTTACTTCATATTACTAGTAGCCCATATTTTCAATTTATTAGTACAATTACATGCTTAGCCAAATTTACCTCATATTACTAGCAGCCCGTATTTTCAATTTATTCACACTTTAACCCACATAATTTTACTATTTTTCAATTTAACCCCTTTTTGAAATTTTTGTCAAAAATCACTTTACAAAACTAGTAAATCTATCAATAAAAATTCACAATCTATCATCAATCATCAAATTACTCAAGCATTCAACAATGGCAACATGTTAAATCTTTAACAATTTCAAAATCTAAGGTACGAGCTAGCTAGAATACGAAGCAATGATCTCAAAAACATAAAAATCATTAAAAATGGATCAAAAATTGTACCTTAATTTCTGAAAATAGCTTGGCCGAATGAAGAAAGTAAAAATGGTGTTTTATTCACCCTAATTTCGATTGATGATGATGAATGGAGAAAGCATTTTTTTTGTTTTATTATAATTAACCTTAATTACAAATTTACCTATTTAACCTTTAAAAATATTATAAATTACACCATTTGCCATGCTATCATCATCCACTAACCAATAAATGGTCTATTTACCACTTAAGGACATTTATTTTAATTTTCTATAGCTATTTGACACTTCTAGCTAATAGAACACGAGTTTTACACTTTACGTAATTTAGTCCTTTTTACCAAATTAACCATTCAAACAGTAAAATTTCTTTACGAAACTTTCAAAAAATAATTCTATCATGCTATAAACCTTATTAAAATAATAAAATAAATATTTTGACTTCAGATTTGTGGTCCCAAAATCACTATTCTAATTTGACTCAAAAACTGTCTGTCAGAGCAAGTGTCCAACCCCGTGTAACTCTTTGACTTGGGTCACACAACCAACACACACACCCGTGTGACTCGCCCGTGTACCCTAAAAATGGGCATACATACCCATGTGTCAGGCCATGTGCTAGGCTGTGTCAATCTTGTAGGGTATACTAACTTATGCCACACGGCCAAGTCAAACGCCCGTGTGGAGCATACTGACTTTATTTCAATTTCAACACCAGGGGACACACAACCGTGTAACACCAGGGGACACACAACCGTGTAATGTAACTGTGTGTTACACACGGCTAAGACACACGCATGTGTCTCTACCTGTGTGGACAAAAATAGGCTATTTACCAAGCCATTTTGCCACCCAAATGTAATAGCCTGATTTTGGGTCTAGTCGAAATAGTGGTTTCGGGACCACAAATCCGATGTAGTAAAGTTCACTTTTATTATATTTTTATAGTCTACAATTTCATGGTATGATTTTGTGAAAATTTTGTTCAAAAATTTCGACGTTGTAAAACTTCATGGGATGATTTTTGATGAAATAGCATAAAATAACCTATTTGTAAAAGTTGTAAAATTATGTGTAGAAAATGTGATTTAGTAAAAAATGTGAGCTTTTATAAGAGGGAATATGAATCGGTTAGGCTGAGGATTTGAGAAAAATAATTGCTTTTCATCTTATGAGCCTAGGGGCAAAATTGTAAATATATGAAACTTTAAGGGTAAAAATGTAATTTTGCCATAGTGTGGTTTTTGGACTAAATTGAATAATGTGAGTATTAAATGAGTTAAATGTGTTATTATAGATCAGGAAAGACGAGGAATTTACCTTGATCGGGGAAAAGAAAAGGTTGTGGACTAAATTACGAATTTGTCATATTTTGCACCGAGGTAAGTTTGTATGTAAATAATACATCATTTTTACTTACGTTATCACATTTTATTATGTTTTATGAAATGTGGCTGAATATTGAATGAAATTGACCAGTATCGAAAAGTGAGAAATTTCCCGGTTGAACATTAGAAACAAAATAGGATACAAGTGACATGTCACTAGTGACTCAAGTATGGTATTATGTGAAGGCCACTTTGAGAAGAGATAGCTTAGTCACAAGTGCTGTACTATGTGAAGGCCACTTTGTGAAGAAAGATAGCTTTGGTCACAATTGTGGTACTATGTGAAGGCCACTTTGTGAAGAAGGTAGCTTTCACTACAAGGGTGGTACTATGTGCAGACCACCGGGTATCCGTTATTATTCCGATGTGTTCAACTGGAAATGACTGGATGTAATTGAATATGACTAGGTGATGAATAAGTGCAGGTACGTGTGTGTAAACTTATGAGTAATGTGCTCGATATGTGATCAAACTTTGGTAAGATTAATATGGAGTAAGTGTTACAATGAAAGTTACTACAAAGAAAATATGAAAGAGTGAAATTTAGTAATAAAATAGTTTTGGACAGTAGCAGTTGTGTGACTTTGATAAATTCCCAAAAATGGTAGAAATCGAATTATAGGTTGAATAAGATATGAAATTAAAGCTTATTGAGTCTATTTTCATATAAAGGAAACAGTGCAAGAAAAATAATTTCATATTATGAGATATTTGAATTTTTGTGAGATAGAGTCAAAATGATTTTGGAATCCCCTATTCTGATTTTGGAAAATCATGAAAAATTGTAAAAATATAATTATGGGATTTAATTTATATTATTAAAATTCTTAATGAGTCTAGTTTCAAAAAAAAAACAAATGGGAACATCACCCGAATCCCGTATGAGAAGATAATTAATTTTTAGTGAAGAGGGGTCGGAACTGTCAGATAGCAAAACAGGGGTGAATTTAAAGAATAAACTATACTTATTGGCTAAACCAAAAATTCTAAAAATTTTATGGTAAGAATATAGGCGAGTCTAGTTTCTAGAAAGATTAGCGGATCTTAATTTGGAGTTTCATAGCTCTAGATATAAATAATTTAGTGACTATGACTCTAATAGATAGCTTGTTTTGAACTTGAGTAAATAGTGAATCTATGTGTAGTTATGATTGTATTATTTTGAAAACATATTTTGAGGATTTATAAAAGTATGTTAATAATTTGTTTGTTATTTACATACCTACTTACTAAGCTATATGCTTACTCCCCTCTCTTTTCCCTTGTTTTATAGTGTCACCAAGCTAGCTAGGGGTACGGATATCGTCAGAGATCCATTCACACTATCATCATTCTTTTGGTATTTTGAAATTCATATTTTGAATTATGGCATGTATAGAGGACTTGGTTATTTTGTTATATGTCATAGTTTATTTGGCAAAAAATTTTGGCCTTTAATATTTGATAACTCATTTTGTATAAGGCCATCGATGTTGGCTAATATTAGTTAAGTTATATGTTATGGTGATGCATTTTGTGAGAGGCATGAGTTGGTTGAATGAGTGTGTAATGACTAAGTATGGAAAATGTGGCATGTGAAAGGTTGTGTGAAGGACACGGACTTGGACACCGGCGTATGCCCCTATTTTTAAAAAAAATTCCAATGTTTTCCAAAGTTCTCGGTTTAGTCCTGGATCGCTTCCATAGTATGTTTTGGGCCTCGTAGATCCATATCAGAGACTTAGTGATGAAAATTGAAAAGTTTAATTTGGATGTAAAAATTATGTCTTGGTTTTGTATGATTGCATGTGTATGTTTCGATAATGCCTCGTACCCTGTTCCGGCGTCGAACATGGGTAAGGGGTTTTACACCAAATCTTCATATACCTACACCAATCCAATTGGCACAAAACATAGCATAATTTGACAATTAACCCAACCAATTTAAGCCTAATTCATGCTCATTCTATACCATCATCTTCAATACACACATGCCACAAAATATACCATACCCTTTATAACAAAATCACATATACAATTCATCTAATTATATATTCCAAATTATATATCATTGTGCTTAATCTCACAAACCTATATGTTTCTAATTTTAACCATTTAGCATCTACCATAACTACATCCATAAGCTTCATAATATAAGCCATACTCAAATCCATCCATGAACTTACAATACAAGCCATATATACACATATATTTACATAATCCAACCAACCAAATTAAACCAACTTCCAAGGCCATATATATAAACCAAAAACATAAAAAAATCACAAGCCAACTCAATTGGCAAAGTTCACTACCAAAACATAACCAATATGACCAAAGTTCCTTTACATGACATATACTCAAAACATAAACTCAAAAGTACCAAATTGATAGTTGGATAGTGTGACGATGTCTCCGATGATCCCCAAATTCGAGCTAGCTTTGAAATCACTATAAAACACAAAGAAATACACAAAGTAAGCTTTATAGCTTAGTAAGTTCGTATAGCATTTATATAAACTCATCATATAAACTCAAATTAAACCAAAAACATAACATAACATATCTCATAATAAATCACTAACCTACCACATTTGCATCCATTAAATTAGATGTAATTTCCATAATTTTCATCATTTCAGTGTATTAGTCGGTTCCTATACATACCTATACCTTCTAGTATGTAACTCATACTCATTCACATCTTTGACATATCCATTAAAACATTTTGAATATTTTTGGATACTTAGAAAACTCGCACACTTAGTGCCAAATAAATAGTCGAAGCTGTATCAATCTTGCACACTAAGTGCCCATATATATATATAGCAGAAGCTATCTTGATCTTGCACACTAAGTGCCTATAATTAGCCGAATCATCGTCAAACACAACTGTAGTCTAGTATACACAATTTATGCAATATCAAAGCATTTAAAACATAATTATAACAATACTTATTACATACGAGCTTACCTCAGATGCAAAAATGGCTAAACTAATCGATTAGTCGAGAACTTTTTTTTCCCCTGATCTAGATTCAATTTCACTTTTCTTAATCTATATGATATCAAATTCAGCTCATTTAATTATCCCTCTATTCAATTTAGTCCAAAACACATTTTAAAGCACATTTACACTTTTGTCCCTAATGTTTCACAACTTTTACAATTTAGTCCTTATTTCATAAAAACACAAATTAAAGAAATTCAATGCTAACCCATGCTAGCCTATTTACACATTAGTCCCTAGTATCTCATATTTTCCATTTATTTCACATTTTAACCACAAAGTTTCAACATTTCACAATTTAATCCCAAATATGCATTTTTACTAAAAATCACTTTATAAAATTTGTATAATTTACAACCAATATTCATAATCTATCAAGAAACTTCAAAATACATTCTTATTCATCAATTGCAAAATTCAAAATCTTTAACAATTTTGCAAAATAGACCCTGGGCTAGCTAGACCTAGCTGCAAGATCTCAAGAACGTAGAAATCATTAAAAATGGAACAAAATACATACCAAATTGTAAGGATTGAAGATGGCTGAACCCTAGCTTAAGAGAACCATGTATTTTCGGTGGTTTTTTGATGAAAATGAAGAAGATGAATGGTTTTTACTAATTTTAATTATCATTAAATTGCCAAATTACTATTATAACCTTTACAAACATTAAAAATTTCACAAAATACCAAGCCATTATCATCCATTATCTCATAAATGGGCTAATTACCTCTTAAAGGCCTTCACTTTAAAGTTCTATAGCCATTAAACACCTTTAGCTAATAGAACTCAAGTTTTACACTTTACGTGATTTAGTCCTTTTTATCAAATTAACTAATCAAACTATAAAATTTCTAAACGAAACTTTCACGCAATCATTCAAACATGATTTAAACATTATAATAATAATAAAATAATTATTTTGACTTCAGATTTGTTGTCCCAAAACCACTATTCCGATTTAACTCAAAACAGGCGATTACATTATCACCCATCTCCTCAGTATTAATAACTTCCTCTTTGTCTACAATATTCTGACAAATTTGCCTTGCTTCTCTATGGTTTTTGGGAGCAATACTTTCAATATCACAGTCAAATAATAATGGTCCCGACAGGTTTCTTCTAGTAATAAACTAAAGGAATTTGCTAGAAGCAAATAAAAGAAAGATTAGAATGTAAAAATTAAACTAAAAACAAATATAAACTGCAATAAAAATAAATGGCTAAATTAGTAAAAATCGAGCGTTCCTAATATTTTAGTCCCCAACAACGGTGTCAAAAACTTAATGGTCACTAAACTAATTATAAATACGACTATGGCAAGCGCACCTATTGAACAATAGTATAGCTATGGTGAGTAGGGGATATCGTATCCACGACGACTAAAAGTACTAGTAATTACCGTTTTTCTTTTATTTAGCCGACAAATTGGAACGATTATTCTTAATCTAAATTTGCCAATCTAATTTATCTAATAACAGAACAGAGAATGAAATAGGAAAATAATCAAAGATGACTAATGAGATAGACAATACCCAGGAAAGAATCCACCTAGACTTCACCTATTATTATGAATCTGAATTAAAAGATTTATTCACTTGTGTCTTGATTCATAAAAATCCCTAAATTATGTTAATATATCTTTCAAGAGTAAGAACAACCGACTCTATGTTGATTAATTGAAATCTCCTTCTAATTAAAACCCCTATCATTGCATTAACTTGATTGATGGATCCCCTATTAGATTTGACTCTAATCTAGTAGATCTATGTCGCCCTATTTCTAAGATTGCAAGCAACTCCACTCAATTATGCTAGATTTATTCTTAAATAGAGACTTTTGCTCCACTGAAATAAGCACATTAAACATGAATTAATATCCCAAAAATATTAAGACATGAAATAATCATACATAATTGAGAACAAGAATCAAGTATTTATCGCATAAAAACAAAAATTAAATAATAAGATTCATCATAGGTTTCATCCTCCTTAGGTATATAGCGAATTCAGTTCATAATCCTGAATAGAAACATCTCAAATTTAGGATAACCACAAGACATAAAGAAACTCAATAAAACTTCGAAAGAAATTAAATAGAGATCTTTGATCTTGAGTGAGATCCACTTCCAAGTTGGTATCGATGGCATTCTTTGAGTGTTTTCTTTGATCTTCTCTGATTTCCCCCTTAGATCTTCGTCTAATTGGTATTTATAGACTTTAGAATGCTCAGAAAGCCTAAAAATTAGGTTTTTCTGCATATTTGGTAAGTAGGGTGCAATATCAAATGGGTTGGCACATGGGCATATGGCCTGCCAGTGTGGAAATGCCTAGGTTGTGTGGATCTTGAAAATAGCTTTATTTGTCTGATTTTAGCTCGTTTTTTGCTCCTTTCACTCCCAAATGCTCTTTTAAGTATAGAAACACAAATTTAAAGGATTAGGAGAATCAAATTCACTAATTTTCATAATTAATCATCCAAAAATGCATTAAGAATGAGATTAAAATATGTTACTTTTATAGCTTACCATATATTAACAAAGAATTTTTTAGTTTTTAATTATATAATTTTAATAATAATCAAATATTAATGTATGATGAGCCTTGAAAGACTAAACTTAGAGGCCCAATGTATGATGGGCATTGATAGACTAAACTGAAGCTGATTTATATACTATGTTCACTGTCCCGTTCATCGTCTGCAATTAACTCTAGTAGTTGCAAATAAGGAGGTTATTCCTATTTGTCAATTTTTTTTCATACTTGATAGGTATAATCAATTTGGTTGCTTCTTCAAACAAGTGACATGATCAATTAAGAGACATTAAAACATCTCGTATCATAGAGTTGATTGATAATGGTGAGCTTGAAACTGGCAAAGAGAAAAATCAAGCCGATAATGTCCAACTTGATGAGGATGTTCGATTTTGTCTGTGTTGTATTACAATATATCATCAAGTACAACAACCTTACTCAAATGAGTGATTCTAATATAATATATGATGCAATCCGTTGAATTCAATTTCATCTTGCATTTCAAGATTGAGATGCTTGGAGTCATTGATAATCTCTATCAAGCATTGTAGTATAAATCGTAAGATATACTAAACACGATACAGCTGGTGTCATCAACCAAAATGCTTATCCAGAAAGTCAGAGAACATGAGTGGGATCCATTGTTTTAGAAAGTGAAGTTATTTTATAAAGATCATGAGACAGAAATCCCCAATTTAAGTGCTTCGTACAACGCTTGTCGAGATCAGTCTTGCATCCAAAGAGACAACCTCACAATTGAGCATCACTACTAGTTTGATAAATTCATTATTTGTATCGATTCATTGCTAACAAAAATGAATTCTCGCTTTAATGATGAGGTAGTGGAGTTAGTTGTTCTTAACTTTGCTTTGGATCAATGCGATAATTACAAAGCTTTTCAAGTGGAAGATATCTACAAGCTTATAAATGATTTTTATCCGGACTATTTTACAGAGCAAGAAAAGTTACACTTGAAGATTCAATTGGAGCATTTTCAACTTGATGCTCATCAAATAACGGAGTTGTAGAAAGGTTCTATAGTTGCCAAGTTGTGTCAAGTGCTAGTTAAGACAAATAAGTCAAGTATTTATCATCTTCTTGATAGAATTATTCGTCTTGTGCTAACTCTTCTCGTGTCTACTGCAACAACTGAATGAGCATTTTTAGCTATGAAAATTGTGAAGATAAGACTTTGCGACAGAATGGAGAATAATTTTTTTTTAACTTAGTTGGTGGCATACATTGAAAAAGAGATAACTCGAGAATTTTCAACAGATCCTATCATTAATGAGTTCGATCTTGTGAAAAAGCAGATGGTCCAATTTAGAATGCCTAGTATTGAGAAATAGGATTAAGACCAAGTTTTTTTAATTTATTTTTGGAATTATAATGACATTTATGAAATTTTTAGTATAGTATTAGTTATTCTTTTTTGCATATTGAAAAGATATAATTAATTTTATGTAGTGTGATTATTTTTATTTTAATTTTTTTTACAAATAAATCATTCATTCTTTTTAAAAAAAACATTAAATTGATTTGTGTGATAAGAAAAAAAGGTATTCGAGAAGAATTTACACCTTTTTACGTTAAAAAAAGGTCATTCAGATTTAGAAGTTTCACCCCCTTAGAGTAAAATCTTGGATTCATCTTTGCATGTATGGTAACAGATATGCTAGTAAAATTTCTAATGTTGATTCCCATATCAACTTGCATTGGAAATTTTTTACATTTTAGAAAAAAAAAGAACTTGCACTAGACTCTAGCATACAACCATTAGTTTAGGTTGGGCTTGTCCTGAGATGTTTCTTAGGCATCAATTTTGATTAGCTATAAACTGACAGCCTAAATCCATTATCTATGATGGGATGAAAGATATCCATTACCCACAAGATGTCTATGTTCATGTTGTTTCACTTTTTTTATTCTAAAAATTTATCGTTGTTATTGTGTCACGGGGCTAAATATTTAGCCTCGTAATCCATGCGACCTTAGGAAATTTATTCACTTCATATATGCCTAAGTCAACCTAATTCTCAAAACTGAAGATTCTTGCAGAATTTGTAAACCCCAATTTTAGCTAGTATAAGGTTTGGCACATAGTCCTAAGGTAGTATGATTAGAGGAGTAGGTTTCGCCTAAGTGCATCTTTTGGCATATAGAACGGGCATGTACAATTATGTAAGTTAATAAAAGTCCATTATTAGGTGGCTATGTTAGTTGGAATAAGATCACTGGCCAAGCAAAATGGTATCGAGTGTATGGGTTCACGTCAGGGATATAGTGCGCCCGTTAATTGTGGTGTTGTACAAGTTAAGTTGCAAGGTAAGCTGGCTAGGTATTAACTGGCCATGAACCTAAATAGTTAAAAGATAAGGGAATACTCAATTAGGTTTCTTGAAAGTTGTAGATTTTTGATAAGACAATTTAGTAATGATGTGACATTTGTCAAGTTCCAATAAGAACTTAGGTTATAATAATAGATATTCAAGTTTGATATAAGGGAGTTCTCTTCTTCTTTCTTCTAAAATAAGGTTATTAAAGGCTTGAGGAACCAAAGGCATTTCTCTAAGCTGAAGTTGTGATCTTGGATTTTATTGGTGATTGCTCCATGTCAAGGTAAGTTTTATGATTCTATGACAGCCCTAATTGGACCCTAGTCGGAATGTGGTTTTGGGACCACAAAATCGAGTCATAAAATTTATTTAAAATTTATTTGCATATCTTCTATGTGTGATATTGCATGTCTGAAAAATTGATGTTTTAATTTAGTTTATTGAATGTGAATTTTCTTGAAAGGACTTAGTTGAGAAAATTAGAAAATATGATAGGTAAATATATAAGGACATAATAACTACAAAGTGTGAAAGCTTGGGTTTGCATGTCAAAATGCCCAAAATACATGTAGTGGCCGGCCAAGCAATGATGTTCCTCCACTACGTTTAATTAATTATAAGTTCATATAGACAAATGATTAAAATTATCTAAAAAAATGAATTAATAAGAAAAAGATGAATAAAAGAAGAAATGGAAGGAGAGAGAGAGTGTTCATCTTCTTCTTGCAAAGCTGAAACCTAAGTGAAAGAAGAAGGAAATTGGTTAAAGACATTCGGCCATCTTAAGGGTTAATTAAGGTAGGATTTCATGTTATTTTCATTAATTTTTATGAAAATTTAGTTAGTAGTCAAGCTCTTATTATAACCCATATGTTGATTTTTTTTATTTGGTGACAAAATGTGCATACGGTTATAATGGTTAAATGTTAAGAGGATAGTGTTTTGATGCTTTGGATGGAAATATTAGAAAGGTGAAGAATGAGTTAGCTAATAGATATATGTGCATTTGAATGATGGTATGAATAAATGTGGAGTTTTTGCTAGTTAGAAGTATTCGATCAAAATGTTTATGTGGTGAAACTATGTGTTAAATGAAAAAGTGATGTGCAATTGTTATTTTGGTAGTGATAATGCATTCGGCCTTGAGACATTAGATGAGCATTAGTTGAGGTTTTAATGTCTTGAACAAGGATGGTTGTAAGATGAAGTGGAAATCACTAAATTTGTATATGTGAGTATTTAACAATGGGTGGTTGCCGTATAGACATATATATATGTATATAGATGTGTTTCATTGAAGTATTGATTGGTTATCGATAGTAATTGGATATTAGGTGGTCAATAGCCGAATGGCTTAGTTTTAATAAAAGCATAAGGTGGATAAAAATCAAATTTATGCCGTGTGATTCTTGTGATATGAAACTATTAATAGTATGGGATATAATTAACTAACAAGGTAATTAAATTATTAAATTTATTTATTCTAGCTCAAGAACCCAAAGGAGGGGAATCAAGCAAGGGCAAAGCAAAGAGTATCGAGTAGTGGATTGGAATCGTTTCATCCAACATAAGGTAAGTCCATAAGCAATTATAAGATTGGTTATTTTATACATAAATGGTGCTCGCATATCATGAAAGAATTTCTTTTGTTTAGATATTCTTTTGATTGATAAATATATGTGGCCGTATATATATTTTTGAATTAAATCAATTGCTTTGCTATAATGAAATGACATTGGCACTAAGTGTGCGGAACTGAATAGCACTATATGTGCTGATTTGAATGTCAATACGTGTGTGTGGATTTCTAAGGCACTATGTGTGCAGGTTAGCATGGCACTAAGCCTGCGGAATTGAATAGCACTATGTGTGCTGATTTGAATGTCAATACGTGTGTGTGGATTTCTAAGGCACTATGTGTGCGGGTTAGCATGGCACTAAGTGTGCGGATTTGAATAGCACTATGTGTGCAAAATCGGTTGATAATATAATAAGTGCAGGAAATGAATGAAGGGTTAGAGCTATTGATTGAAATAAGAAAATTTGAGACATGAAATGTATATGCATGGATCCATCTAGTTCATCATTGTTTAATACTTTGAGAAAAGGATTTAAGCCATCTGGTTGTTTGATATTTAATTAAATAGAAAGACTTGACTTGTAGTTGGATCAATAATCTAAGTAATATATGGCATAGCTCGGTATGGCTGAAATAGTTGATATACTTTATTTTTTTTATGATCTCAAGTTAATGGTTTGCATTATATTGCTTACGACTTACTGAGTTGAATACTCATTTGGTGTGTTTACTTGTCTCTTATTTAGATTTTCTTTTGATCCATTTTGTGTGCTCGGGACCATCGTCAAAGTCATCACACCTGCCTGCAACGTTTTGGTACTCCTTCTTAGTTAATCTTAAGTATAACATTATGGCATGTATAGGTATTATATTTGGGATTTCCATGTTATAATACTAAATTTTGTAATCCTGGCCATACGAATATGGCTTAACCTTTAATATTTAAAAAAATGGCTATGTTTGTTTTTATAATACAACTCTTTTGATTAAGTAAAATGTTACTAAATGGGTGGTTAAATTATTATATTAATAGGTCAAAGTTAGGCTTATGGAATGTGGTTATTTAATTGTTATTATGAGCTAAATACTATATGTATTTAAATTTTGCTATGCATTCGACTATTTCGGCAAATCACGAAATGAATAGTGATCCTCTTTTATGATGCATCGGTGTTTGCAAGGCATGCTGCACATCAAATATATGGTTGGGTTTGAAATTGTGTAATTATGATAAATTAATACCTTGTAAATTCGGTTTTGTTTTAATTGTAAAGATCGGTAAAATAATTATCCACTATTTAATTTTGTTCAACTGTTCACTCATGAAATTTTTTAGTAATACTCCGTAACCCTTCTGGCGACAGATACGGGTTAGGGGTGTTACATTTATTTGGTATCAGAGCTACGGTTTAGTCGATCCTAGGACTACCGTAGCACGTGTGAGTCTAGCTATACATGCCATAATGCTAGTATATGTAGTGTGATGACTTCTGACGGTTGAAATTGTTGTTTTGATTAGTAAATGGAATCCACTCCAGAGAGAGCCTTAGCGGATGACGTTGAGAGTGTAGCGCCTGCTCCCGCGCAAGGGACAGGGCCTGTTGAACCTCAACCATCTGCGAGTAATCAAGATGATGAGGCTAAGCAAGCCTTCTTTACCATGATGAATGAGTGGGTTGCACAATATGCCCGAACAAACCCGGCTGCTCAACAATTCTTGAATTTAAATAATCCTTCTCCGGTGCCTATAATACCAGCAACTACTGATCTTTTGAGGCTGAGTAAACCTCCTATTAATTTGATTAGAAAGCGCGGGGCCGAGGAATTTCGAGCCACCGCTACTAATGACGCTGAAAGGGCTGAGTTTTGGCTTGATAATACCATCCGTGTTTTTGGTGAGCTATCTTGCACACCCGATGAGTGTCTAAACCATATCCTTATTACGAGATTCGGCCTACTATTGGTGGAGAACCTTGATTTCGATTGTTCCAAAGGAACGAGTTACTTGGGACTTTTTTCAGACGGAGTTTCGTAAAAAGTATATCAGTCAACGATTCATTGATCAAAAGCGCAAAGAATTTTTGGAGCTTAAACAAGGCCGTTTGACGGTATCCGAATATGAACATGAGTTTGTAAGGCTCAGTCGATATGCTCAGGAATGTGTAGCTGATGAAGTTGCCATGTGTAAAAGATTTGAAGAGGGATTGAATGAAGATTTAAAGCTACTGGTGGGTATTTTAGAACTAAAAGAATTCGTAACACTGGTTGAACGAGCTTGCAAGGCTGAAGAGCTTGGAAAGGAGAAAAAGAAAGCTGAAACTGAAGCTAGAGATTTTTGTAAAAGATCGACGGGTAAAACTTCTTTCTCAGCTGCAAAGAAGTTCAGAGACGATACTAACAGATCAAAGACGACTGCAGGAATTTCTATTAAGGAGCGACCGTCAATGGACTCTCGAGCTACTTCGGTTGCTAGTGTTGGCAACAATTGGCAAGAAAAACCCGAATGTCCACAGTGTGGAAGACGACATGTAGGTGAATGTTGGGGTAAGTCTATTAATAGAGCCTGTTATAGATGCGGTTTGCGGGATCATTTCATTCGAGATTGCACAGAATCTGATGAGAAAAATAAGATGCAAGGTGTGAGATCGAGTGGTACAACAACTAGAGGTAGACCACCGAGAAATACAGAAGGCAGGGTTGGTAATCAGAGAGGGACTTCTGATATGGCTGTTCGATCTGAGACTCGTGCCCCAGCCAGAGCTTATGCCATCCGTGCACGAGAGGAGGCATCCTCCCCTGATGTTCTCACTTGTACATTCACTCTCTATAGTACTAGCGTACTTGCTTTAATTGATCCTGGTTTGACTCATTCTTACGTATGTGAAACATTAGCGTCCAGTAAGACTCTACCTGTTGAGTTTATTGAATTTGTGATACGAGTGTCAAACCCTTTGGGTCGGTATGTGTTAGTTGATAAAGTATGCAAGAGATGTTCATTGATAATTAAAGATTTCTGTTTTCCGGTGGATTTGATGTTATTACCCTTCGACAAATTTGATATTATTCTCGAAATGGACTGGTTAATCGAACATGATGCTGTGGTAAATTGCAAGCGAAAGACTATAGACTTGCGATGTTTGAGTGGTGAAATGATTCAAGTTGAGTCTAATGATCTGAGTGGGTTGCCAGCAGTGATATCTTCTGTGTTAGCTCAGAAATATGTGAGAAAGGGTTATGAAGCTTATCTTGCATATGTACTGGATAGCAAGGTATCGGAACAAAAGCTCGAGACTGTGTCTGTAGTTTGTGAGTATCCAGAAGTGTTTCCTAAGGAATTACCGGGATTGCCACCTGTTAGAGAAGTAGAGTTCGGCATAGAATTGGTTCCGGGTACGACACCGATTTTGATAGCTCCGTATCGTATGGCACCGACCGAGTTGAAAGAATTGAAAGCTCAATTGCAAGAATTAACTGACAGAGGTTTTGCGCGACCCAGGTTTTCACCCTGGGGTGCTCCAGTACTGTTCGTGAAAAAGAAAGCGGAACTATGCTAATGTGTATTGATTATTGTCAGCTCAATAAAGTGAGGATAAAGAATAAATATCCGTTGTCGCGGATAGATGACTTATTTGACCAGTTGAAAGGAGCTTCAGTGTTTTCGAAGATTGATTTCGATCCGCTATTATCGATTCTGAGTTAGAGATTCTCGACGCTCCTACGATCGCTTTTGAACGAGATATGGACACTATGAGTTTTTAGTGATACCGTTTGGGCTCACTAATGCCCCGGCGATTTTCATAGATCTGATGAATCGGATATTCAAACAGTATTTAGATCGATTTGTGGTGGTGTTCATAGATGATATTCTGATTTATTCTCACAATAAGTCCGAGCACGCCGAACACTTGAGGCTAGTAGTTCAAATTTTACGAGATAATCAGTTGTATGCAAAATTCAGTAAATGTGAATTCTGGTTAAGGGAAGTTAGCTTTCTGGGGCATGTTGTATCCGCTTCGGGTATTAGAGTTGATCCGAACAAAATTTCAGCCATTCTTAATTGGAAACCTCGAAGGAATGTTTCTGAAGTTCGGAGCTTTTTGGGACTCGCTGGGTACTCCGGAAAGATGTCAAATTTGAGTGGTCAGAGAAGTGTCAGACAAGTTTCAACCAACTGAAGACCCTTTTGATGGAGGCTCCTGTGTTACTCCAGCCGGAGTCTGTAAAGAGTTCGTAGTCTAAAGTGACGCCTCTTTGAACTGTTTGGGTTGTGTGTTGATGCAGGAGGGTAGAGTTGTTGCGTATGCTTCGACACAACTAAAACCTCATGAGAAAAATTACTCAACTCATGATATTGAACTAGCTACGATTGTGTTTGCTCTTAAAATTTGGCATCATAACCTGTTTGGAGAGAAATGCCATGTTTATACTGATCACAAAAGCCTAAAATATTTAATGACTCAGAAAGACTTAAATCTGAGACAGCGACGGTGGCTTGAATTATTAAAGGATTACGAAATTGTCATTGATTATCATCTAGGTAAGGCAAACGTGGTGTCTGATGCCCTAAGTCGAAAATCTCTATTTGCTCTTCGAGCAATGAATGTACATCTGTGTATTTCACGATGATGTAATCGTAAGCGGAATTAAAAGCGTAAACCGGTGTTAATACGGCAAATTTGTGAAGCACGAAAAATTGACGCATTTAATTGGTTGCTGCTAAACGAGCTCAATGTGATTCTAATATTGGTTCAGAGTTTCAAATTGACGACAATGATTGTTTAAGATTCAGAGGTCGATTTTGTGTTCCGAGAAATTCAGAACTTACTTCGATGATTTTGAGTGAGGCCCATTGTAGCCGAATGTCGGTCCATCCTGGTAGCACAAAAATGTACAACGATTTAAAAAGACAATATTGGTGGCATGGTATGAAAAGAGACATTTCTGACTTTGTTTCTAAATGTTTGATATGTCAACAAGTGAAAGCGAAGCATCAGGTACTTTCGGGATTACTACAACCGATCATGATACCTGAGTGGAAATGGGATCGAGTAACGATGGACTTTGTATCTGGTTTACCGTTGACGCAGAGCAAGAAAGACTCAATCTAGGTTATTGTTGATAGATTGACAAAGTTCGCTCATTTTATCCCTGTTCGTACGGATTTTTCACTCGATAGATTGGTAGAATTATATGTTTCTCAAATTGTTCGATTACATGGAGTACCTACTTCTATTGTTTCTGATAAGGACCCTAGATTTACATCCCGATTTTAGAAGAAATTGCATGAACCGTTGGGTACTAAGTTACATTTTAGCACTGCTTTCCATTCCCAAACAGATGGTCAATCTGAACGAGTTATTCAGATACTCGAAGATATGTTGAGATGTTGTATTCTCGAGTTATTCAGATACTCGAAGATATGTTGAGATGTTGTATTCTGAACGATATTTACCTTTGCTTGAATTCTCATACAACAATAGCTTCCAATCAAGTATTAAGATGGCACCATACGAGGCTTTGTACGGTCGTAAATGTCGCACGCCACTGTATTGGACCGAACTAAGTGAAAATAAGGTATACGGGGTTGATCTGATCAGAGAAGCTGAAGAAAAAGTGAAAGTGATTAGTGATAGTTTGAAAGCAGCATCGAATCGTCAGAAATCATATGCAAATTTGAAATGCAAAGTTATTGAGTATCAAATTGGTGATAAAGTATTTTTGAATGTCTCACCCTGGAAAAAAATACTCCGATTTGGCCGTAAGGGCAAATTGAGCCCAAGATTTATTGGACCTTACGAGATAGTAGAATGGATAGGGCCGGTTGCATATAGAATGGTTCTACCACCTGAACTAGCAAAGATTCATAATGTATTCCATGTATCGATGCTTAGACGATATAGATCAGATCCTTTACATGTGGTTAGTCCATCTGAAATTGAGATTCAATCTGATTTGAGCTATGAAGAAGAACCGATCCGTATTTTAGCTCAGGAAGTGAAAGAATTGCGGAATAAGAATATTTCTTTAGTAAAAGTATAATGGATCAAACATGGGGTAGAAGAGGCTACTTGGGAGCTTGAAGACTCTATGAAAGAACGTTATCCAAATTTATTAGCTGGTAAGATTTTCGAGGACGAAAATTTTTAAGTGGGGAAGAGTTGTGACAGCCCTCATTTGACCCTAGTCGGAATCTGGTTTCGGGACCACAAAACAGAGTCATAAAATTTATTTAAAATTTATTTTCATATATTCTATGTGTGATATTGCATGTGTGAAAAATTGATGTTTTAATTTAGTTTATTAATGTGAATTTTCTTGAAAGGACTTAGTTGAGAAAATTAGAAAATATGATAGGTAAATATATAAGGACATAATAACTACAAAGTGTGAAAGCTTGGGTTTGCATGTCAAAATGCCCAAAATACATGTAGTGGCCGGCCAAGCAATGATGTTCCTCCACTAGGTTTAATTAATTATAATTTCATATTGACAAATGATTAAAATAATCTAAAAAAAAGAATTAATAAGAAAAAGATGAATAAAAGAAGAAATGGAAGGAGAGAGAGAGTGTTCATCTTCTTCTTGCAAAGCCGAAACCTAAGTGAAAGAAGAAGGAAATTGGTTAAAGACATTCGACCATCTTAAGGGTTAATTAAGGTAGGATTTCATGTTATTTTCATTAATTTTTATGAAAATTTAGTTAGTAATCAAGCTCTTACTATAACCCATATGTTGATTTTTTTTTTATTTGGTGACAAAATGTGCATACGGTTATAATGGTTAAATGTTAAGAGGATAGTGTTTTGATGCTTTGGATGGAAATATTAGAAAGGTGAAGAATGAGTTAGCTAATAGATATATGTGCATTTGAATGATGGTATGAATAAATGTGGAGTTTTTGCTAGTTAGAAGTATTCGGTCAAAATGTTTATGTGGTGAAACTATGTGTTAAATGAAAAAGTGATGTGCAATTGTTATTTTGGTAGTGATAATGCATTCGGCCTTAAGACATTAGATAAGCATTAGTTGAGGTTTTAATGTCTTGAACAAGGATGGTTGTAAGATGAAGTGGAAATCATTAAATTTGTATATGTGAGTATTTAACAATGGGTGGTTGCCGTATAGACATATATATATATGTATATAGATGTGTTTCATTGAAGTATTGATTGGTTACCGATAGTAATTGGATATTAGGTGGTCAATAGCCGAATGGCTTAGTTTTAATAAAAGCATAAGGTGGATAAAAATCAAATTTATGCCGTGTGATTATTGTAATATGAAACTATTAATAGTATGGGATATAATTAACTAACAAGGTAATTAAATTATTAAATTTATTTATTCTAGCTCAAGAACCCAAAGGAGGGGAATCAAGCAAGGGCAAAGCAAAGAGTATCGAGTAGTCGACTGGAATCGTTTCATCCAACATAAGGTAAGTCCATAAGCAATTATAAGATTGGTTATTTTATACATAAATGGTGCTCGCATATCATAAAAGAGTTTCTTTTGTTTAGATATTCTTTTGATTGATAAATATATGTGGTCATATATATATTTTTGAATTAAATCAATTGCTTTACTATAATGAAATGACATTGGCACTAAGTGTGCAGATTTTGAATGGCACTATGTGTGCGGAATTGAATAGCACTATGTGTGCTGATTTGAATGTCAATACGTGTGTGTGGATTTCTAAGGCACTATGTGTGCAGGTTAGCATGGCACTAAGTGTGCGGAATTGAATAGCACTATGTGTGCTGATTTGAATGTCAATACGTGTGTGTGGATTTCTAAGGCACTATATGTGCGGGTTAGCATGGCACTAAGTCTGCAGATTTGAATAGCACTATGTGTGGAAAATCGGTTCATAATATAATAAGTGCAGGAAATGAATGAAGGGTTAGAGCTATTGATTGAAATAAGAAAATTTGAGACATGAAATGTATATGCATGGATCCATCTAGTTCATCATTGTTTAATACTTTGAGAAAAGGATTTAAGCCATCTGGTTGTTTGATATTTGATTAAATAGCAAGACTTGACTTGTAGTTGGATCAATAATTTAAGTAATATATGGCATAGCTCGGTATGGCTGAAATATTTATGATCTCAAGTTAATGGTCTGCATTATATTGCTTACGACTTACTGAGTTGAATACTTATCTGGTGTGTTTACTTGTCTGTTATTTAGATTTTCTTTTGATCCATTTTGTGTGCTCGGGACCATCGTCGAAGTCATCACACCTGCCTGCAACGTTTTGGTACTCCTTCTTAGTTAATCTTAAGTATAACATTATGGCATGTATAGGTATTATATTTGGGATTTCCATGTTATAATACTAAATTTTGTAATCCTGGCCATACGAATATGGCTTAACCTTTAATATTTAAAAAAAAAATGGCTATGTTTGTTTTTATAATACAACTCTTTTGATTAAGTAAAATGTTACTAAATGGGTGGTTAAATTATTATATTAATAGGTCAAAGTTAGGCTTATGGAATATGGTTATTTAGTTGTTATTATGAGCTAAATACTATATGTATTTAAATTTTGCTATCCATTCGACTATTACGACAAATCACGAAATGAATAGTGATCCTCTTTTATGATGCATGGGTGTGTGCAAGGCATGTTGCACATCAAATATATGGTTGGGTTTGAAATTGTGTAATTATGATAAATTAATACCTTGTAAATTCGGTTTTGTCTTAAGGGCAAAAGATCGGTAAAATAATTATCCACTATTTAATTTTGTTCAACTGTTCGCTCATGAAATTTTTTAGTAATACTCCGTAACCCTTCTGGCGACGAATATGGGTTAGGGGTGTTGCAGATTCTGCATGTTATGCTATTGAAAAGTAAGTCTGTAAGGGTGCATGAACAATAAGATGAAGAATTAAGGCTTAGTATCAAGGTTATCTAAGTTTTTTTTTATGATGGTAAAGGTTACAAATGAGTTTTAATAGTGTTCTTCAGATTTATAAGCAATGGTTGCTGTTGTTCCCTATTGGATCTGGAGTTCAAGCTACTACTCATGATTGTCAAGTGAGTCCCTAAACTGACTATTGCATGTATACTGTTTATGCTAGATATTTCTATGAAAATTGAATGAACTATTAAACCGACATCAGAAAGGTATAATATGAAGGTTACACTATTGTATGAATGTTTGTTGGATCTTGCATGTGTAGTTCGCATGGAATCTGATAAGTTAAGTATGTGATAAATATTCTGATTATGAAGTATGATTGCATAAGCACAAATGGAATGTATGTGACGAGATATGAGTTAGTCGGGTGTTCTTAATGGATCAAAGTATGAAGTCCTAAATGGTGTCAATGCATGAAGAGTCAGTCAAGTGAGTTTGTTCACCATGGTGGAGTCTAAAGGGGTCCATCAAGACTTTAAACACAAATTCTAAAACGATAAATCCATGGCCATGATACTTTCTAAATGAACTTAAAGGACGGTTCTTACCTATTGGGTTTTATGCGTGTCCCATGCTACGATGGGCAAACCTCGCTTAAGTTAGTTTCGGTAAATCCATATTGCAAAAAGATAATAGATAAAGGAAGCCTTTGTGGCGTAATATTGCCTTTGTGTAAAACTCTAAAAGTAACGCCTTCGTGGTACACACTCAAGAACTACCCTCGTGGTGAACTATGAATGAATAACCTGTGTGGCGAATTCTAACATAATAGCGTTTGTGGCAAAAACATGAAAGAACAACATACATAGAGAAATCTGAAAGTGTAACATCCTGAATTAGGATCTAGTTGGAACAGTGGTTTCGGGACCACAAATCTGAAGTATAAACAATTCTTTTATGATTCTTATGATGTCTATGATATGATTGCATGCTTTTATGAAAATTTTATGAAGAAATCTTATTGATAAAGTGTCCAATTTGACATTTAGGACTAAATTGCAAAAGTTGCAAAATGAGTTCTAGAAGCTTTAAGCATGAAATTTCCATGGATTATCAATTAGAGGTCCTTAAATGGCAATTTGCCCAATTTCAATTTTTATGGACAAAAATGGGCATGAATAGGAAAAATTTGAAAGAAAGGCCTTAAGGGCATTTTTATCATTTGGTTAATAAAAGAATAAAATTGAAAAATAAGTCAAAAATTGGTGTCCATCTTCTTCATGTGTGCCAAAAATCTTAAGGAGCCATAGCTAGGGTTTTGTTCATCTTTCAAGATCAATAGTAAGTGCATCCAAGCCCCGTTTTTAATGCTCTTTACATTTTTGAAATCCTTGTAACCCGATTTACCTATTTCTAGCCATATTTTGAAGTAGGTTCATGTTTGAAATTTGATCCATGTATGACATGCATGTGCTTTGATGTTTAACGGAAGAATATGAATGTTTGATGTGTGATAAACATCTTTTACTAAGTGATTTCTAGTGAAAATGCCTAAAAAGGACTTATTTGTAAAGTTTGTAAAATGAGTAGTAAGATGTATGATTTAATGAGAAATGTGGGCTGGAATGAGCATGTTATAAGTTAGGTTAGGCTTGGGTAATAAAGGAAATAAACACATTTCATTTTACGAGCCTAGGGGCTAATTTGTAATTATGTGAAAGTTTAGGGGCAAAATTATAATTTTGCCAAAGTATGATTTATGGATTGATTTGAACAATGTGATAATTAAATAAGTGATATTTGCTATTATAAATCAAGAAAAACGAAGTCCAGACCTAAACCGAGAAAAGAATAAGGTTGTGGACTAAATCAAATAGTTAGTCATATTTTGGTACCGAGTTAAGTTCATGTGTAAATAATGTAACATTACACTATTATGTTTTTAATGCTTTAATAATGCATGAATTGTGTAATTGTCTTTGTGGATTTAATTAATGATGACTCGATGATGATTCGACGAAGTTTGATATCTCGAAACCCCTGTTGAACCTTAGGAATAATTAGGATACAAATGTCATGACATTAGGGTTATGTGTGATCCCATGTAAAACCATGTTTGGGACATGACATTGGCATCGATATTTGATCCCATGTAAGAGCATATCTGGGATATGGTATTGGAATCGATATGAGACATCATGTAAGACCATAGTTGGGCTATCGGCTTCGATCTGTGATCCCGAGTAAGGCCATATCTGGGATATGGCATTGGCATCTTACTATATGCATGAGAGTTCTCTTGTATCCTTTAGTATTCTAAATGGTTCAATGGGTAATCCAATGATTATATCAAAGAGATGACAAGGTATGATCCTGTTGAAAGGGGTACAGGTATGTGCAGAAAACTCATAAATATTGAGATTATGAATCGATGAGACCTCGGTAAGAAGTGAATGAATAAATTATGATCATGAATGTGTAAGTGCTCATTTATGCCATGTAGGATGTCATTGAGATGTGTAAGTGTGCATGTGTTATTGAGGGTGACAAAAGGCTTGGAAAATAGCCTCAAAGTTGTCCACATGGGTAGACACACGAGCGTGTGTCTAGACCGTGTGTGACACATGGTTTGCCCCATGGGCGTGTGATCCGGCCGTGTGTCCCCTGCACCCTAATTAGGTAAAATAGAATGCCCAGTGGTAAACACACGGGCAGAGACACGACCGTGTATCTAGGCCGTGTGAAGGACACGGCTTAGGACATCAGCGTAAGCCCTGGCCGTGTGAAGTCTGCACTTAATTTTTGGAATTTAATTTGCCACATGGCCTAAGCACACGAGCGTGTGACTTGGCCGTGTGCCTCTAATTGTGTTGTTGACGTCATAAACAGAGAGTTACACAGGCTGAGGACACGGGCGTGTCTTAAGCAACACGGCCTACCCACACGGGAGTGTAACCCTCCAAAGCTAGAAAATTTTTTAAGTATCTCAAAAATTTCGAAAGTTCTCGGGTTAGTCCCGAACCATACCGAATGGATGTTTTGGGCCTCATGGGTTCGTATAAGGGACGATATGCTTGTGTATAAATGGTTTTAATTTGGGAAAAATTTTATGGCCCGATTTTATATGAATGTTTATGTTTAAGTCTAGTAATGCCTCGGACCCTAGCTCGGCGTCATATACGGGTAAGGGGTGTTACAGAAAGCAGTGCTCTTGTTTCGTATCTTAGTAAGGCTCGCAATGGTGTAACCTAAAGGAATGATTCTTAGTGGATTATGTATTAAATTGTTTCGCCGTGTTTAGCATGGCTTGTAAGTGTGATTAGAAAGATCAATAAGGCACAATGTCCCTATGGGCTATGATAAAGTGCTATACAAGACCATGATTCAAATGTGAATAAAGAAGTGATGGGTAAACGTAAAAGAAGTTTATTCCAAGTAATAATTTTCTAATTATATATCAGAAAGAATGTACTTGTTATGTATAGGTGATCAAACATGGATTGTGGAACCATGAATTAAAGTTACATATACAAAAGTAATGGTGATTCAATCGTATGGACCTCTGTAAAGGAAAATGGGTAAAGAATTATGAAATATCAGATTGTGAGAGATAAGTGGAGTATCAAAGATGTTGATTGGTAAGAAATGATCTTTGAGTAAGGTATGGTATCTAACATATAAATGAGAGTGGAAATTGAGGGAGTATTCGCCAATGACTAAATTGAAGGTTTAGAATGATACGACCATCTAAATAAGTTACCAGTTGAAATGGACAGATATGACACATGTAATGATGTTTTTCTCACTAAGTTCTTAAGAACTTAATTGGGTGTGTGCTGTTACAGGTGATTTGATATGAGTCTGTGCTGGGAGGGATAATGACAAGACTACACTTAAGGAGTGATGCATTAGGCTTTTATGCATACAAAGCAAGTTTGGCGACATGTTCAAAGACAAACATACTACTTAGAAATCCATGCTTAGGGGAAATTGTAATAGATTAGTTTTTAAATAAGATATTCTACAATTTAATTACCTCGAGTTGAAGTTGTAATTACCCATTGTATTTACTTATGTATTTTAGTTTGAAATCTTGTAATTAAATAAATTGTAATTATCTATAAAATTTCATAAGTAAATTAAATAAGTTGTAATTACCCATTGTATTCACGTAGTAATACCCTAAATCCAGATCCGGTTAATCAGATCAGGCTGAGGGTGTTACAGAATTCCTCTAAGGCACCAGCGCAAAGCAAAAGCAACTCAATAAAAGACCTCGAAATAAGAGAAAAAGCCACAGAAAAGAAAAAGCACAAGAGTTTGAGTGAATGTTCTCAAAGAATTCTATTACTCTAGAATTAAGTGATTACAGTAAGGGAAAGAGACCCCTATTTATAGTTGAGCTTCCCCAAATTTAGTAGTACATATTAAAGTACATCAACAACCAATAATAAAAGATATCTACAAAATCAAATCTCTAAGAATTACAGAATCAAATCTTCTAAGATTGCATATCTTCAAAGATTACATCCCATATTTTCCATACTTTGTAGATGGGCCTTCAATCTCTACAAGCAACATGCCAGTTTTGTTGGGCGATGTAACCCTCATCAACAAGATGGATCAATCAAATGTGTCATGGTTGCGAACTCCATTGTGCAACCCATGACACTTGTTCATAAAATTGATGATAGTTGTTAACAATTACATTATGGGGGATGCAATAAATTTAGACTCAAAGTTAAAAATTAGTTCTTAGATAAAGAGTATAATTTTTAAATTTCAGTTGGATAAAATTATAAATCAAATTGTAAATGATGTTTTAGGTTAATGGTAAAATTGAAATTTGAGATTGAGATTTTAAGATTTCGTGTTTGAGTTTCATTTTGTATATATCATATTTAAATTTATTTTTGTTTAAGTTTCATCATGCGTGTGGTCCACTAATATTTCGATTATAAAAATTTTAAATTTAATAATTTATGTTTGAGATTCAAATTAAAAATTTGTTTTAATATCAAAGAAGGAAATAAAAATGTATGATAATTAAAAAAAAAACTCAATTAAATATACAAGCTATCCATTGGGACTAACTAAATTTTCGAATTTGACTTGTTCAAGTAGTTTAATTTGGGTTTAGATCAACATTGATTACTCTAGACTTGAATGTTTTTATAACTAAGTTTGAAAAAACTCGGTTTGCACCTCGATCCAATTTTGATGTTGGAACTATTGTTGGAGTAGATAATTTAGTTGGGCGCAGTATTTGTTAACGCAACTTGAATTCACCAATCATACTTTGTGGAGTCTCGCAGAAACAATGATTTTATTTCACAATTCATTCTAACAAACCATTAGCTAAGGCCCAATCTAATCGTACATTGACAAATATTTACAACCTAAATATTGAGCTCAAATAGTTATAAATCACTCACCTCAAATACCTCACTTTGCATATAAGTAAATCTCTCGAATAAAACTTATCAAGAGTGCTGAAAATATCCCAATAAAATAGCAAAATACAAAAGTTGAAAACACTCATAATCTATCCATCAATATCGTCATTAAGCTGCCAAGATATAGGCCATGAACAGCGCGATCTTCGACCACAAGAAAAGGCTTTATCACTTGGTTTAAATACTGAAATTCTTTGATTAATAATCTCATGAATCTTATTATTATCAAGTTTTACAGCTGCTTCAAATTACTTAAGAGATAAAGACAAAGATAAGGATAGATAACTCCAATACTTTAAACTTCTCCCTTCCTTTCCAAGATTGATCGGATGGACGATGATCGTATTCTAATTTGTCATGAAATTTTCTCATCATTTGTTGTTTAATAATATTCAATCATAAGTTATTAAAAATCAAATATGTCAATAGTAAAACTTTGAGTGCTTCAAATAAATTGTTCTAATTAGGGAGAGTAAAACTCGATTTAACTCGAAAAAATCAAAAAAATTAAATTTTTTTTAAATTTCGAGTTAAACGAATTGAGTTAATCGAGATATTTAAGTCAACTCGGATATTTTTTGAATTTCTAGTTCGAATCGAACTTAATTTTTAAATTCGAATAATTCCAATAAAACAAATATAAAACTATAATATTTTACATTTTTACCCTAAACATTTTTACTTCCCCTTAATACTTTACTTTCTCCCACTTTCCCTTCAAAACTTTTACTCCCCTCCTATTTTACCTACCATCTACCCCAACCCCATTCCCTCCCCCCAAATTTTGTTTGAATATTTTCTCCCCACTTACTTCCCCCTTAAAATTTTACTTTCCAAATCCTCAAAAATTTTTATTTTCTCCCTAAACTATTATTTTTCACCCTTTCCTTTAAATAAAAAATTATCCAAAAAAATTCCTAAACCTAAATAGTAATTATTTTATTTATATATACTATTTATATTATTAAATTAAATTTCACATTTTGTACTATTTAAATTATTAAATTATATAATCATATTAAATATTTATAAATTTTTTTAAAATTAAATTATTAATGATGCCATAAAATATTTGCGTTAAAATTTTATATTGGTATCAATTTTACATTTTATCTTTAAGATAACTTTTATTAAAAAATTAAATTTTTATATTTAATATAGTTTTTAATTTCAAAATACATAGTGACAAAAACCAAAAGATAATTCAAGCAACTAAGCAAGTAAAGAAGCTAACCCATATATAAAAGATTAATAAATAAATTATGAGGAGATAAAAGTTAATAACAAATTTGATTACGTGGGCGACAGTGATTATAAAGACTCAAAGTCATTTTTTAAATTTAACTCAAACAAATATATTCTATACGAATTTCATCTCACTCGACTCAATTCGAGAAAATTTTAAATCGAGTTAGGATGATAAAATAGGATTCGTAAATTCGATTAACTCGGAATTTTTTCATTCGATTCTATCGAACGCTCACCCTTAGTTCCAACAATCGTTCAAACATGAAACCGAACAAGAAAATCAAAGTTTTTGATAAAATTGAAGTAATTTGTGAATAAATAAATCTTATTTAAACCTGACATAATCTATAAACATTATTAATTATAAATTTAAAAAAAAAAGAATTTCATTTAGTACAAAAAATAATAAAATAAATTTTATTAGTTTTTATAAATATCAGGTTAATAAATGTCATTAAAAATTATTAAAGGAATCCTGTTTCCTCTATTTCTGGAAAATCAACGAGGATACAAGTGAATTACTGCCTGAGAAAAAAAAAAGCCCAAGACAAGTGGAACTTTGCCTCGAATTAATGTTGAATTTTTTTTCCCCCGGTTTCAAGCCTTTCTCCAGCACTTGGTGGCCACCATCCAGGAAGTTATGAAAATAGCCCTGGAATGATTGAGTTCATTTTTAATAGCTTCTTAATTAATTAATCAACCTTAATCTGAGTTATATATGTTTATGGTACCACACTATGTGTATAAAAATCTAAAACCTGTATTGATGTGGATGATGAACATCAGCACCCTTCACTGAGATATGTCCCCCTTGGTGGGATTTCATCCAATCCAATTAATAATGAGAACCGTGCGAAGCAGACAAAATCCGGAAGTGACAAACGTCACCCTTTCACTTCACAACACAGTTTTGAATTGGATATATGCAACCATACATCAACACCTGCCCAGAAAACGCCACGCCTGTCATCCTCACCTGCCCTTTCCCTTAAAAGTTCAGGGCCTTGGCCGCCACTACCACCAAATTGTCCAATTCCGGGGCAGGTCCATTCAGCTGAAGCCTAGCCCTGCCCCTGAATGAAACCACTGATTCTTTTTTTATTTCTTTCCTCTTTCCAGAATCTGTCTTGGCTCATCTCTTTTTCTCTTGCCAAGTTCATCACACTCATTGGGCACGAAACATCTGTAATGGTCCCCCCTCTGTCCATCGGCAATATATATATATCTTTCCTGATTCCCATTAACAATTATTTTCAATCCGGTTTGCAAGTTCAATATAAGTATATAAGACAAAACCTCTTTTTAATTAAAATCCTAGTAAGGGGTTTCACTTGCATGTGGAACTCAATGGTGGATGAACTTACTAAAAGTCTTCCATACTATTCCATTATCGCTGTTTCACAAAAATAGTGGAGTGTGTCATTTTCGAGTGCTGTTGTATTTATCTTTTTTCTTCTTATACCCAATTTTAGTGTGCGTCAACTTACTTTCAAAAGCAAATTATTGAACTCAAAATATATATAGGAATTCAGTGTCAATAATGTTACGGGACTAAAACCAGTGGATTCCAAAAATAATCAAAGTTTGATGTATAAGTAACTCAATCACTACTGAGAAAATATATCACAATTGTTTTGTCGGTATCACAGTTGATGCAGAGACATGATGCTGATTTCGATATAGGAAACTGAGTTTTACATATATATATATTTTCCGTTCAGAGGCATTTCACAAGGTGATTCCGTCTCTCCCTCTATATTTATTGTGTATGGAATTCCTTAGCTCGATGATTATGAAAGCGGTCGATCAACATGAGTGACTCCCTATCCAAGCATCAAGAAGTGACCCATGTTTCTATCACTTTGTATTCTATGATGATGTTATTTAATTCGTTAAGATGGATGGGAAAACAGTAACCTCCATTAAATGTATCCTTCAAATATTTATGTCGAAGTTAGGCCAAACTATAAATTTCAACAAATCATGGGTAGTTTTCTCTCCGAAGGGCCCAACATTCATTAAGGAAAATATTTCTAATGCCTTAGAGATCAAGGAAGCCTCGGACCTCGAGAAATATCTCAGCTTTCAAATGCACTCAAAAATAGTTTCTACGGGTGACTACGAGTTTATTGTTGACAAAGTGAGAAACAAGTTGAGCTTTTGGAAAGCTAACTTGCTTTCTCTCGCTTGGAGCTGGTTCCTATTCAACCAACTATGGCAGCTACTCCTAATTACTTCATGCAATATTTTATGCTCCCTTTTAGTATCTATTCTGAGCTGGATTGCATTAATAGAAATTTTTTGTAAGGTGGCAATGAACAAGTGAGACATGGCCATCTTGTTAAGTGGGAGATGGTGACATGGCCTAAAGCTAATGGAGGCCTAGGAATCCCTAGTGTAAAGGCCAAAAATCAAGCTTTCCTTGTTGAGTTAGGTTGGTGTCTCATTCAGGCAAAGGATATGCTTTGGGCTAAAACCCTTACTGCAGACTATCTCCATAATCCTCGAAGTCCTCATAGATTAAAAAATATTTTTTCGATTCGATCTTTTGTGAGAAAGATCAATCCAATCCTTGAGTGAAGACTACAATGGGTTATTCGTAACGGAAGATCTATTAGCTTCTGGAATGATAACTGGATTGGTAGAAGCCCCTTAACAAAATTCTTGCAATGACCATTGACACCCTTGGAGGATTCTATGAGCTTTGAACAAGTTTGTGAGAAATGGTTGACCACTAGCCCGAGCTCAATCTCCTATCAATTATCCTAGAAGTGTTAGAGACTTTCTTGAGTACGCTAATCTCTTGTAATACCTAGAGTGACGACTTCATATGTTGGGGATCATAAAGTTTAGGATCCTTCACTCTTGTGAGTGCTTATTCTTTCATTCTGAGATGGAATGGGACTCAACCTAGCACCAATAAATTTTTTTGGAATTTGGCACGGAAAGCTAAATTACCTCCAAAGCTAAAGTCTTCATGTGAAAATACGGGTTAAAAGCTTTCCCCATTAAACAATTCATGGTGCGATGTGATATGGATATATTGGACCTCTTCCCTATTTGTTATAATGATCAATAAACCATAGAACATTTACTTCGAGACTATCAAATTACCAAGCAGTTATGGGAATCCATTTCTACCCACTTTTAGTACACCCCTCTATAACCGAGTAATTGGGAAAACTAGCTTGATCACAATAAATTCTCCAAATTTTAGGTTAAGAATCCTTAAATTTCTTGGTCAATTGTATTCATCTTTACCTTATGGAAATTTGGTTATATTAGATTGCTTTATTTTTTAAAAAAATAGACTAATAGAGAGATTCATGTAGAGAGTTATAACAACTGCTTGTGAATTTTGTGATGTTCTCTCCCTCTATGAAAATGAGAGATCTATTTGATGTCATTCTAGTTTCCTGAAAACCCCCTCAACACACCGATTGCTCGTCGCTGGAAACTCCGGGTAGAGCAAGAGTAGGACTAGGTGCCCTTATTTGAGATCATCATGGCAATTGGGTTATAGAGGCTGTTAGAGTTGTGTGACCCAAATCCTTGATAAAATAAAATATAGTGGCAAAACTAGGGGATCATGCAACACAGGTAGAATTCGTATAGAACTACACTTCCTCTATTTGACTTTGATTAGAATAAGGTTTTTTAAATTTAAAATAGATGTAGTCGAAACTCTTCTTGTATTATACGATTTTCAACAATAGTGACTTTTCTTCTCCTCTACCCGCGGTTTTTTTCCCAAAAGGGTTTCCACGTAAAACCTATGTGTTTTATTTTTCTTTCTTATTGCTTTGTGATTATTTTATCTTACCATTATCGACGTTCAGTTTTAACAAACTGGTATCAGAGCTTTTTGGGTTGCCTGTCTCGATCATGATAATGGTGACAATGAAGTATGATATTCTGCTGTTGGATTGTAACACCAAATTCATGTTGTGGCAGGTAAAGATGCAAACAATTCTTGCGCAGATGGATTTGGAGGATGCCCTACTAGGGTTAGATAAGATACCTTCAACATTGATGGAGGAAGAGAATAAATGTAAAAATAAAAAGGCTTTAACACAATTATATCTACATCTGTTGCATTATGAGCAAAGCTACAACAATTATGCATGTCGAAAACCTTAACTAGCAAGTTGCATATGAAGCAACGTCTTTATGCTCATTATTTGGAGGAAGGTGCGTCTGTGCACGAACACTTAACTATGTTTAAAAAAATTCTCTCGGACTTAAAGGCCATGAAGGTTCAATATGATAAAGAAGAATTAGGGTTAATTCTACTTTGTTCGTTGCCCTCATC
Source organism: Gossypium longicalyx (assembly GCA_025698465.1). Taxonomy (NCBI): domain Eukaryota; kingdom Viridiplantae; phylum Streptophyta; class Magnoliopsida; order Malvales; family Malvaceae; genus Gossypium; species Gossypium longicalyx. The sequence continues at coordinate 57,439,152 of CM047002.1, read as the reverse complement.
TTATTCAATCTTTAGAGATATGATTTTGTATAGTCCCGAATCTCTTAGAGTTGATGAAGTATTTACTTTTTTAGCCTCGTATGACAAGATGAAACATCTTGTGCCTAGATCCAAATCTCTCATTGTTCGTGTGAGACAAGAAAAAATACTGATGATTATCATGAGAGGACACACGAATGAAATCATTGTAGTAACTCTAAGGGTAGATCAAGATTTTCAAATAGAGGTAAAACCTTTAACTTCTGCAAGAAGAAAGGACACATTAAGTCTAAGTGTTATAAATTGCAGAATAAAATCAAAAGGGAGATGGCAAATCAAAAGGGAAAAGAACCAGAACAATCCGATGAAGCTGATGTTGTAGAAGGCTACAACATGGTGAAATCCTAGTTGCTTCTGCCGACAACTCTAAAGTGAGTGAGAAGTGAAACCTAGATTTTGGTTGAACCTTCCATATGAGTCCCAATTGGGATTGTTTTACAACATATGAAACAATGTTTGGAGGTGTTGTTTTGATGGTAAATAATACTTCATGTAGAATCGCAGGTATTGGCATGATCAAAATTAATATGTTCGATGGAGTCATCAGAACACTTAGTGTTGTATGACATGTACTAGAATTGAAGAGAGAATTGATTTCGTTGTGTACTCTTGATTCAAAAGGGTACAAGTACATAATTGAAAGTGGGGTTCTAAAGATTAGCAAGGGTTCCCCTGTTGTGATGAAAGGGTAGAGAAAGACTATCAAGTTATATGTTTTGCAAGATTCAACAATTACTGGTGATGTAGATGTCTCTTCCTCTTCCTTGTTAGATGATGATGTTAATAGACTTTGGCATATGCGTCTAGGGCATATGAGTGATATTATTTATATTTATTGTTTTTTAACTTTGTATATTATTTATTTTATAACATGTAAGCTTATTTAACAAGAAAAGTTTTGAAAAACAAATCACAACACCCCTATTACCTTTTCAGTTAATTGTTCATTGATTCTACCCTCAAAAGCTTTTTATAACCCCTTCTAAAGTTCCAAAAATAATAAGCTAATAAGCTCAATGCCAACAAAGTGACTCAATCTTACGCCTCTTGTGTTATACAATATTGACTTCAACTACTCAGCTACTCCAAGATTTCAATATGGAAATACGTAAAGAAATATTCAAGAGGAATCCACACCAGACAGAAGAATAGGAAGAGAACCACAGGAAGAAGGATTTGAACCCATAACTTTTTATATTTATTCATTCTAGGATGGAATATCATATATATTCCCCGAGCAAGGATTAGCAAGAAGTTTTTCCCTTATGTTTGGATTAATTTTAATTCATAATTAATTATATTTTTTTTTGTATTGTTTTATGTTCTTGAGGAAAAGTTTTGATCCAATTAGAACAAAATTATGGTCCAATCAGAACAAAGGAAAAATAAAATTTCGATGCAGGAGCATAGAAACCTATTCAACCCCTCACTTGATTTGGAATTTTTTGGTTTCCTACGCAAGAAAATTGTATAACAGTGAGAGGCATTTGGATTCAAGAAAATAAAATACATCGATGGTAAAAGGTTTTAAACTTGCATCCTTAGGGTGACTAGCAATGTAACTTCCCTTACCTGTGTCCGACGCTTGGACAGGATATGAGGCATTATCAGATTTAAACATAAGCAAACATAAAAAACCGAGCCTTAAATTTTTTTCCAAATTTAAAACTTTTCAATCATATGCAAATTGTCCCTTATAAGGGCCTACGAGGCCCAACACATACATCAGAAAAGGTTCGGGACTAAACTGAGAACTTTTGGAACCTTTTTGACACTTAGAATTTTCTTGGTTTGGAGAGTCACATGCCCATGTGGGTAGGCTGTGTGGTCACACACGCCCGTGTGGGTAGGTCGTGTGGTCACACACGCCCGTGTGGCTTGGGACATGTCTGTGCCCTTAGCCCATGGAACTCTCTGACTATGACGTCACCAGCAAAATGAGATCACACAGCCACAAAACACGCCCGTGTGCTTAGGTCGTGTGGCGAATTAAATTCTCAAAATTAAGTGCAGACTTCACACGACCTGGGTACACGCCAATGTCCTGAGGCCGTGTCCATCACACGGTTGAGACACACGACCGTGTCTCTACCCTTGTGTCTACTATTGGGCATTCTGTTCAGCATTAATTAGGTTGCAGGGGACACATGCCCGAACCACACGCCCATGGGGCAGACCGTGTGTTACATACGGCCTAGACACACATCTGTGTGCCCAACTGTGTGAACAATTTCTAGGCTAATTTCCAAGCCATTTGCCACCCTTAAGCACTTACACAGTTAGACCCACTCATGACATGAAACATGGCACATTTGATTACTCAAAGCTAGATATTCATGGTTAAATTATGTCTATAATGTCACATAGCACATATTCAATTCGTCATGCTTTCATGTGGCATTCTACACCAATTTCATATTTATTCATTATTATAAGCCTACCTTCAATTTTACTAAATTTTACCATAGTTATGGTCATACTTATTAGTTCCAATTCATTCATTAAGCATATATTCCATTTACCACATCCATACCAACAAGTAGCCACCAACCACATCACAAGTATAAACACATTGCATGCATGCATAAACAATTAGGGTTACAACCCCAAATAATCAACATGAGCCACCTCTCTTGGCCATATACAAAATAATCAAATATTAGCATAAGCCAACACATTTGGCTAAACCAATATGATATATAACAAAAAGACCAAGTCCTTATACATGCCATGTAACAGTCCGATTTAGACCCTAGTTGGAGCAGTGGTTTTGGGACCACAAATTTGAGTCAAAAAAATATTTTAATATTATTTTTACTGTTTACAGTATGTGAATTAATATGTGTGAAAGTTTCGCATGAAAATTTTATCGTTTGTATGCTCGATTTTATAAAAAGGACTTAATTGTGTAAAATGTAAAAGTGGCTAGCTATTTGTTAAAATGCTACATTGTTATGGCTTTTATTATGTGGAGTCCTTATGTTGTAAATTGACCATTAAATATTTGAGTGGAAAAATATGGACAACCATTATATTGTTCTAATTAAATACTTCAGGTTAAAATAGTAAAAAGTAAAATAACATGAAATAAAATAAAAAAAACTAAAATGGCCATGCATTCATCTTTCTTGGTCGAAACATAAGAAGAAAATAAAGCTTTGAAAGCTTTGAAAGCTTTGAATATTCGGCACCTTTGGAAGCTTGATTCGGGTATGTGTTTTGCTCGGTTTTTGATAATTTTTTAAGTTTTTGAGATCGTTGCTTCGAATACTAGCTATCCCATGTTTGAATTTTTGAATTTGTTAATGTATCCATGAATTGCCATTAATGATAGCTTGTGGTTTTTGTTGTTTGATGATGAAAAATAAATATATATTGTTAGATTATCATGTTTAATTAAGTGCTTTTTGGTAAAAAAAATGCGTATTATGGACTAAATTGTGAAATTTGAAAATTTAGGGGGTCAAAATGTGAAATAAATGAAAGAATTGGGCTACTAAGGACCTAGTAAAATTCGGATATGCTTGGGTGTGGTGATATTTTGAATATTTTGTGTTTTGTGAAATAGGGACTAAATTGTAAAAAAATGTGAAATCTTAGGGGCAAAAGTGTAATTTTTCCATTTATGTGTTTATGGATGAATTTGAATGAATATATGATTAAACAAGTCAAATTTGTATTAATTTAGATTAAGAAAAGAGGAAATCAGATTTGGATCGGGGGAAATAAAAAGTTGTCGATTAGTCGTTCCGGTCCGTTCGTCTCCGTACGAGGTAAGTTCATAAGTGAATAAATGATGTTGAATTGAATGTATTTGTTATGTACATAATTGAATTGAATTGTATGTATGTATAACTACATTGCTGAATTGAATTTAGCATAGAATGATTTCTTACGAGCATGAATCGATTGAATTATGACGTCTGAAAGCCCCATACGAACTTTAGGAATAGTTAGGATACATATGTCATGACATAGGACTTGTAACGCCCCGTACCCGAGACCGTCGCTGGAGTCGAACACGAGGTGTTAACAGACTTAATTAATTGCTTAAACAGCTCAAACAATTTAATTTTAGAAATTCCAGACAAGTTGGCTAACTGCGTCATAATCGCTTAAAAATTCATATCTCGAGTTACGAAACTCAAAATCCAATTCTGTAAATTTTTTCTGAAACTATACTCATATATCTATTTACAAATTTTTTTCTAGAATTTTTTCCCGGGCCAATTAGTACATTTTATTAGTTAAAGTCTCCCCTGTTTCAGGGTTCGACTGCTCTAACCTCTATGTATTACGAATCAGATATCTCTCTGTACAGAATTTCAATGACTATGAAGTTTATTTCTCTTAAAACTAGACTCAATAAGAAATCTGTACATATAAATTATGACTTCTAATTATTTTTATACAATTTATGGTGAATTTCCAAATCAGAACAGGGGATTCAGAAATCACTCTGGCCCTTTTTCACAAAAATTTAAACATCTCATAAAATATAACTCATATACCTATTTCGTTTCTTCCATATGAAAAGAGACTCATAATTCTTCAATTCCGTATTTTATTCATCATCTAATTATATCTCTACTATTTTTAATGATTTTTCAAATTCACGTCACTACTGCTGTCTGAATCTATTTTATGGTAAATTTTACTTATTTCATGGTTTCCATGGATTAACTAGCAATTTGACATACATAACACCAAATATGATCATAATTAGCCATTCCAATGGCTAATCATATTACCAAGCATTTTTGTACTACTCAATAACCATATCATAAGACCATATATACAAAATGATTATAATGCTATACATGCCATACTCAAAATATACAAGCCATTATGCCAAGATGGTATACGGATAGTGTGAGCGTGCCTCCGACCGTTCCCGATTTCCGAGCTGGCTTGTCAACACTACAAGGAATGAAAAGGAGGGAGTAAGCATAAATGCTTAGTAAGTTCACATGCAAATAGCAAGTAACATAACCATATAAGCAAACATAAAACATCATTTGCATAATCATCACCAAGACATTCATATCATATTTTCATTTATCATCTTACCATATTGTTGTTATATCGATTTTTCAACCCGAGGGTTAAGTACATACCTGTTCAAAGTATCCATTTCACAACACTTACCAATACGTCCCTTTCATCTTGGGTATTCCTCCATTTGAGTAGAACTTTACCCGTTGAACACATCGGAATATAATTTGGATACATGGAAAGTTTGCACATAAGTGCCACATATGTAGCCAAGCTACTATGTAACCCGCCCATAAGTGAACTCGGACTCAACTCAACGAGCTTGGGCGTTCGCATCCATAAGTGAACTCAGACTCAACTCAACGAGCTCGGATGCCTAGTTACATTTCACGAACTCGGACTCAACTCAACGAGTTCGGACATTCGCATCCATAAGTGAACTCGGACTCAACTCAATGAGTTCGGATGCCCAAATATCCCAGTGACATGTCACTTGTATTCTAATCCATTCCTAAGGTTCAACGGGACCTTTTTTCCCAATCATGTGTCTCAACCATCTTCTACGGAATACCGATACCGATACTCGGTAGTATTTCACATTTTCCAAGTATATCACATAATTTGACATATTATCAAACAATTATCACGAGTATAATATTTCATAATAATTATTATATCATTTAAATAACATAAAAACATTTAAAATAATAACTATGTTACCAACATTTACATATGAACTTACCTAGTATGCGAAAATGGCTACTTTTACCATTTCGTCCACAACTTGGTATTTTCCCCATTTTAGCCCAAATTTCAGTTTTCCTTGCTCTATCATTTAAAATATAGTCTAATTAGGACTCACATTATTCAAATTGACCCAAAATCATATTTTGGAAAAATTACAATTTTGCCCCTAAACTTTTGCATATTTACACTTTTTCCCCAAAGCTCGTAAATTAAACTTCAGCCTATTTTCTTATGTTTTATGACATGCTGATCATTTTTCCCTTCTATGGCAACATCAATTTCTTACTCTAACATGTACTTATGACTATTAGGTATTTTTACCGATTAAGCCCTTTTGCTCGTTTTCACTTAAAACCGAGTAGCACAAGTTGTCTAACATAATTTAAAACCTCATATTCTATCATAAAACACCAAAATACAAAAATTTCACATATGGGTATTTTTCCAAATATGAACCCTAGGTTAAATTATTGCTAGCATAAGCTAAATCGAGCTACCAGGACTCCAAAAACGTAAATAACTTGAAAAACGGGGCTAGAATGGACGTACAATTGAGCTTGGAAGCTTGAAAAACCTTAGCCATGGTTTCTCCTTGCTATATTCGGCCATGGGGTTGAAGATGAGCAAAATTGGCTTTTAATTTTGTATTTTAATTCATTTTACCCCTAAATGACCAAAATGCCCTTACTACTAAACTTTCCAAAAATTCGATCCATGTCCAATTTTTGTCCATAAACTTAGAAATTGGTAAAATTTCTATTTAAGACCTCCTAATTAATATTTAAAAACAATTTCATAATAGAAACTTCTAGAATGCAAGTTTTACAAATTATTCGATTTAGTCCCTAATTTCAATTTAAGCACTTTATGCATAAAACTTCTTCACGAAAATTTCACACAATCATGCAATCATATCATAAACATCAAAATAATTATAAAATAATTATTTCTATCTCAAATTTTGTGGTCACGAAACCACTATTCCGATTAGGCCCTAATTCGAGATATTACAACTCTCCCCTCCTTTAGGGATTTTCGTCCCCGAAAATCTTACCAGAAAAGTAGTCTTCACTTTTAATCTCATATTCGGTGCCGAAGAACTTTCACTTAGACTGTACCTCCAATACATCTCTTTAATTTCTCATATGATCTGAAAGCTTACATCTCAACTCTCAACTGTTCTTAAATTTTCAACCGTTCTCAATTTCCCATGATATCATGACATAAAACCCGGATCTTAACTTGATTAATGGAGACCAGAATTCCAAGAAATCCACCAATCAAAGAGACCTGAATTTCCATGAATCTGATGAGTAGGAATTCATTCAATACAAATATGATTTATAGATCTCGCCAAACATTTAACAATAGGATACACCACATTTTCCTCTTTCTGCCATGGAAATAATTCTGATATGGCCTCAAGAATAATTCTTCTCATTTCCATCCCAATATCAACACTGACAAGGATAATTTTGATAGATCCCAATGCTCGGCTTTAACCCCTTTAACAACTCCGATTTTATGTAACATCGAATGCTCTAAACCATCACATTACCTCACTGTCTTTAAACACATCACAATTCATACAACAGTATATTACTGAAAGTTAGGAAGTCTTTACTCAATGTAGACTAGTCTAGTTCAGACGCTTCGGTTACCAATATTCTCATCTATCCGAACTTTGTCAACATGTAATAAACTTTTCAGCTTTCACAGAATGAAAACCTTATCATTCGTAGTGACTTTAACTAATATCAAACTTTTTCTAATAAATATACACTTCTCGTTCAGACTATTTACTCTTTTATCCGTACAAAATGAAATTCTATTATCAGACTTGGGAAAAATAATCCTGAAATAATTGTCACATGAAATCTTTCAAATAGATAATTCACCATACCGACTGAAACTCGCGCTTTTATCACTTATGCCTTTATTGATGTCAAATCCTTACACAGAAATTAGAAAAAAAACCCCAATAATAAAATCACCACATTACCAAGATCAAATTAGAAGTATAGTCATATTTGACATGATTATCACGAGTGAAGAACGCACTTGAACACAAGTCATAATTGACAAATTATGGAACAAAGATAACAAGAAAACCGAATAAAGAAATCCAAAATAGAGAAATCCGAATAAAGAAATCCGAAATAAAGAAACCCAAGATACGATACTATGCTTTGAATCGAAAACCAAGCCGAGAATCGAAAACCAAACTCATAGAGAAAATACGGAATACCCCGATAATTCTTCAAAGAAAGAAAGTCCAAAAGAAAACATCATTTAATCCCACTGGAATCAAATATAACAAGAATAATATATCTTCCCATACATATATATTAGATGAAGCATCAAGTAGAAGAAACAGAATCATAATATCATATGTATTCTCTCATCAATTTTTATCAGACAAAATGAAATAGAATACTCGATGAAATAGAGCAATATAAATTATAAACCAGTCAGACTACCAATGCTTTCATCCAACACCAGGATTAAAAGACATTCTCATATAACAAGAATTTCTTCAGAAGATCAATAGCCATAGAAATATTTCTAAGAACGGGTAAACACATAGAACATCTCAAAAGAGAGATCTAAATCTGTCCGATCATAACTATCACACTCGAGATAGTTCACATTTCAAATATCATTTCCCCAACTAGTTCTGCCGTCACAAATTTCATATTAAACCATTCACTAAAGAAGGCCAGATTCTGAATAAATTTCGATTTACACTTTTCTCGACCTTGCACTGAGTAATTCGGTTTACCAAGGAGAATTCCTTTTCTAACTGGGGACGATGCATAATTCCAATAATCTTTACGTCAATCCGATACTTTATCGCTCGACTTTACTTATCAGCTCATTTTCAATCTCTGATCATACTTATAATTATTCTATCATTGAACTCTTTGGGTTCTCAACCGAAACTTATTCAATACAAATATCATGAAATTCCATTATAAGTACCACTTGGTAAGGGGAGGGGGTGTAGGACCTCGACTCGACTTTCTTATACATACACATATGACACAACTTCCATCATCATAACAACATCATCAAAATCATGTCATTCATTCACGTTGGCTTACACCAATTTTCCTATTGTCCCATTTAGACAATATACTTATGCATACATTCTATGTTTTCTAGATAGCTTTACTTATCCATTCATTTAATTAAATTAAGTCATGCTCATGACATAATATAAGGCCAAACAAACATAGATATTTGCACCACAATCATAACTTTCATTTCGTGCATCATCATGTACATATCATTACAATCATATAATTCAGTCCAACAATTTAACACAAATAAGTTCATTTCATTATAATCCTTTATCTTATAAAAATTATATATCATTAGCATTCATCAACATTCGACGTCCAAATCAAAACAAGGACATTTTCATTCGTATCATAATATTATGACTTTTATTCATACCTCTACTACTTTCTATTTATTCCGTTCATCTTATCAAGTAAGCCATATACACTACATCATATGAGCATTAAGCAAATATGAATATTTATCACATATGTATCATAGACCTTTATTCATACTTTTCTGAACCGATACTTATCATAATCATAATTTTACTCAAATACCTTCACATAACGTTGAACATGGTCGGCGTAGCTCGGTTGGAGAGCACCCTGTCTAAATAAGACGGTACTCATACGCGTCGAAAGACATCACACTATCACAGATCAGTGGCATGTATAGCTAAACTTTTACACATGCTAGGTTAGTCTGAGAACCGACTAAACCTACTCTGATACCACCAAATGTAACGCCCCGTACCCGAGACCGTCACTGGAGTCGAACATGAGGTGTTAACAGACTTAATTCATTGCTTAAACAGCTCAAACAATTTAATTTTAGAAATTCTAGACAAGCTGGCTAACTGCGTCACAGTCGCTTAAAAATTCATATCTTGAGTTACGAAACTCGAAATCCAATTCTGTCAAATTTCCCTGAAACTATACTCATATATCTATTTACTAATTTGTTTCTAGAATTTTTTCCTTAGCCAATTAGTACAGTTTATTAGTTAAAGTCTCCCCTATTTCAGGGTTCGACTGCTCTGACCTCTGTGTATTACGAATCAGATATCTCCCTGTACAGAATTTCAATGACTATGAAGTTTATTTCTCTTAAAACTAGACTCAATAAGAAATCTGTACATATAAATTATGACTTCTAATTATTTTTATACAATTTATGGTGAATTTACAAAGTCAGAACAGGGGATTCAGAAATCACTCTGGCCCTTTTTCACAAAAATTTAAACATCTCATAAAATATAACTCATATACCTGTTTCGTTTCTTCCATATGAAAATAGACTCATAATTCTTCAATTCCATATTTTATTCATCATCTAATTATATCTCTACTATTTTTAATGATTTTTCAAATTCACGTCACTACTGCTGTCTGAATCTATTTTATGGTAAATTTTACTTATTTCATGGTTTCCATGGATTAACTAGCAATTTGACATACATAACACCAAATATGATCATAGTTAGCCATTCCAATGGCTAATCATATTACCAAGCATTTTTATACTACTCAATAACCATATCATAAGACCATATATACAAAATGATTATAATGCTATACATGCCATACTCAAAATATACAAGCCATTATGCCAAGATGGTATACGGATAGTGTGAGCGTGCCTCCGACCGTTCCCGATTTTCGAGCTGGCTTGTCAACACTACAAGGAATGAAAAGGAGGGAGTAAGCATAAATGCTTAGTAAGTTCACATGCAAATAGCAAGTAACATAACCATATAAGCAAACATAAAACATCATTTGCATAATCATCACCAAGACATTCATATCATATTTTCATTTATCATCTTACCATATTGTTGTTATATCGATTTTTCAACCCGAGGGTTAAGTACATACCTGTTCAAAGTATCCATTTCACAACACTTACCAATACATCCCTTTCATCTTGGGTATTCTTCCATTTGAGTAGAACTTTACCCGTTGAACCCATCGGAATATAATTCGGATACATGGAAAGTTTGCACATAAGTGCCACATATGTAGCCAAGCTACTATGTAACCCGCCCATAAGCGAACTCGGACTCAACTCAACGAGCTTGGGCGTTCGCATCCATAAGTGAACTCAGACTTAACTCAACGAGCTCGGATGCCTAGTTACATTTCACGAACTCGGACTCAACTCAACGAGTTCGGACATTCGCATCCATAAGTGAACTCGGACTCAACTCAATGAGTTCGGATGCCCAAATATCCCAGTGACATGTCACTTGTATTCTAATCCATTCCTAAGGTTCAACGGGACCTTTTTCCCAATCATGTGTCTCAACCATCTTCTACGGAATACCGATACCGATACTCGGTAGTATTTCACATTTTCCAAGTATATCATATAATTTGACATATTATCAAACAATTATCACGAGTATAATATTTCATAATAATTATCATATCATTTAAATAACATAAAAATATTTAAAATAATAACTATGTTACCAACATTTACATATGAACTTACCTAGTATGCGAAAATGGCTACTTTTACCATTTCGTCCACAACTTGGTATTTTCCCCATTTTAGCCCAAATTTCAGTTTTCCTTGCTCTATCATTTAAAATATAGTCTAATTAGGACTCACATTATTCAAATTGACCCAAAATCATATTTTGGAAAACTTACAATTTTGCCCCTAAACTTTTGCATATTTACACTTTTGCCCCAAAGCTCGTAAATTAAACTTCAGCCTATTTTCTTATGTTTTATGACATGCTGATCATTTTTCCCTTCTATGGCAACATCAAATTCTCACTCTAACATGTACTTATGACTATTAGGTATTTTTACCGATTAAGCCCTTTTGCTCGTTTTCACTTAAAACCGAGTAGCACAAGTTGTCTAACATAATTTAAAACCTCATATTCTATCATAAAACACCAAAATACACAAATTTTACCTATGGGTATTTTTCCAAATATGAACCCTTGGTTAAATTATTGCTAGCATAAGCTAAATCGAGCTACCGGGACTCCAAAAACGTAAATAACTTGAAAAACGGGGCTAGAATGGACTTACAGTCGAGCTTGGAAGCTTGAAAAACCCTAGCCATGGTTTCTCCTTGCTATATTCGGCCATGGGGTTGAAGATGAGCAAAATTGGCTTTTAATTTTGTATTTTAATTCATTTTACCCCTAAATGACCAAAATGCCCTTACTACTAAACTTTCCAAAAATTCGATCCATGTCCAATTTCTGTCCATAAACTTAGAAATTGGTAAAATTGCTATTTAAGACCTCCTAATTAATATTTCAAAACAATTTCATACTAGAAACTTCTAGAATGCAAGTTTTACAAATTATTCGATTTAGTCCCTAATTTCAATTTAAGCACTTTATGCATAAAACTTCTTCACGAAAATTTCACAAAATCATGCAATCATATCATAAACATCAAAATAATTATTTCTATCTCAGATTTTGTGGTCACGAAACCACTATTCCGATTAGGCCCTAATTCGGGATATTACAGGACTCCGATATGTGATTTTGTGTAAGACCACATCTGGGACGTTGGCATCGATTTGAGATTTACGTCTAAGACTATGTCTGGGACATTGGCATCGTATATGATTTCATGTAAGTCCCTGTCTGGGATAGTGGCATCGATAGTTGATTACATGTAAGACCACGACTGGGACGTTGGCACTGTACGAGCTTTTTGAGCTATCCGCCTATCCTTTGGTTCAATGGGTAATGTTAAGATAAGATCGAATGTGAAATCGAGCTAAATGGTTCAGGTACGTGCAAAGTTAAATGTTCATGAAAATAAGGTAAGTATAGTACTTGAGATGATGATATAAACTATGCATGTTAAAAGAGAGATTTATATGTATATGAGATTGTTCATATTCAACCTAATTGAAATTATAATGCTAATGTTCATTTAATAATTTTATTTGCTTATGAGTTACTAAGCTATTTAAGCTTACTATGTGTGTGCTTGTTAGTTGTTTTATAGATTTTGGAAGCTAGTTATGAGCTCAGGGATCGTCAAGGAACTTCGTCACACTATCGATCGCTTTTTTTTGATATTTTATAAGTTTGAATTTTGAACCTATGGCATGTATAGGCTAGATAATATGTTTGATTTTGAAGTATGTATATATTTTAGCCATGCGAAAATGGCTTATTATAATGCTAATGGTTGTGTAAATTCGGGCATGGTTTAAGCTTATATGTAAAGTAATCTCATGGTATATATGTTGTGGTGCTTGGTCATGTGTTTCGGCAATGAGGTAAATGATGGATGCTTGTTGAGTTATAGTATGTAATATATTAGTTAAGTAATATGCATGTCATATATGTGTGGTGTGCTTGGTATATGCTTACGATTTAAAGTAATGATATGTATGGCTTATGATTGTTCATTATGGTAAGCTTGACATATTGGTATGTTTTGCATTTGTTGATTTTTATGAATTGGCTCAAACGAAGTAAACATGGTTGATGGATATATATTTCGAATTGTGATGGCTAATAATTATCATGATTTGTAACGACAAAGTTAGCTTAATATTGAATGGTAAATTTTTTTTTGTGCTACTTTTGAACCTAAATTTGATAGTTGAAACAGGTGAGAAGGGAATTGGTTATGTGAGTGCAATTTATGCATGATAATTAGCATATGAATGGGGTGTACTATGGTTTGTATCTTGTGCTCATATAATGGTTCATAGTGATAGGCTAAAGTGCTCATTATATATGTTGCATTAAAGTTATGTCCGGCCATATAGTAATGATACTAAGGTTGCATATGTGTTTGGACAATAATTGGAGTGTAATAATCTGTTTGGTTTTTAACATGCGCACATGCAGAGTTAAGGAAATGATATGTTTGATATTTGTCATATTAAATAGATATATTGGCATATATTCAATATATGTTTGAATGTCTTAATGTATGCACATGGAATTTGCCATGTATTAAGCTATGCTATAATTTGATTATTTGAATCCTATAAAGGAGACGTACATATGATTCGTATAATTGAGTTTATATTACCTTAAACATTAATAGTAATGAATGCATCTCTTAAGCTGTGTATTGTTCGGTAATGCCTCATAACCCTAATCTGGGGACAGATACGGGTTAAGGGTGTTACATTTTATTGGTATCAAAGCTATGGTTTAGTCAATTCTAGGACTAACGCAGCGCGTGTGAGTCTAGCTATACATGCCATATTCTTATACTGCGATAGTGTGATGATTCCTGATATTTGAAAATGTGTTTTTGTGTAGTAAATGGATCCCGATCGAGCCGTAGCTGATGATGTTCAAAGTATAGCACCTGCTCATGCTTAAGGGATAGCGCCAGCTGATTGTAGGCCGATTTCGAGTAACCAAGAGGGAGAGGCTAAACAACCCTTCTTTTAAATGATGAACGAGTGGTTCACGGAGTTCGTATGAATGAATCCGGCTACTCAACAACCTCCACCCCCACCTAATCCTCCTCAGATACCTGTAATACCTCAAGTTATTGATCTGATGAGATTAAATAAGCCCTCAGTTGATAAAATTAGAAAATACGGGATTGAAGAATTCAGAGCCACTGTTGATGACGATGCTGAGCTAACTGAATTCTGGCTTGATAATACATCCGTGTGTTTGATAAGCTATCTTGTACCCCTGACGAGTGTATTACATGTGCTATATCTTTGCTTCAAGATTTTTCGTATCACTGGTGGAATACACTAGTATCGGTGGTTTCGAAAGAGAGAGTTTCCTGGAAGTTCTTTTAGACTGAATTCCGGAAGAAATATATCAGCCAGAGATTTATAGATCAAAAAAGAAAAGAATTCCTTGAGTTAAAATAGGGTCGCATGACAGTGATAGAATACAAACGAGAATTTGTGAGACTCAATAGATATGCCTGGGAATGTGTATCAACCGAAGCAATAATGTGTAAAAAGTAACACCCCTAACACTTATCCATTGCCAGACTAGGGTTAAAGGCATTACCGGACAAATCAAAACATTTTACAAACAATTTAACAACATCATCCACAATATAGTCAAACATCATTATAAAGTCCCTTATATAGGTCTTCAAGGCCTTAATCATGCTTTAGAAAGGGGTCGGGACTAAACCGAGCTCATACAAAATTTTTCGAAATTTAAACATTTTTCAAAGTTGTATAGGTTACATGCCCATGTGAATTGGCCGTGTGCGTCACATGGCTTTAGACACACCCGTGTGTCTAAGCCGTATCAAAACAGGGCATACATACTGACTTGTCTACACAGCTACAAGACATGCCCGTGTGCCAGGCCGTGTGAAAATTAGGGAGGCTACTGACTTGGGTCATACGGCCAATCACACACCCGTGTGTCTAGACCTGGTCAAAACTAACTTGGCCACATGGCCTAGCACACGCCCATGTATGCAGCCGTGTGGTCTGCCCAAGCTCATTTCAAAATGGCCCTCGAGCAACACGGCTGAGACACACGCTCGTGTCCCTGCCCGTATGGGCAAAAATAAGCCATTTACAAGGCCAACTTGCCACCCATTTTGGATCATACCTACAAGCATAAAACCAAACACATTTGCACTATAATTTCAGCCAATTTCTAACCCAAATCATGTATCTTCCATGCCATTTCTTTATCAACAATTTCCACACTTGTAACACATATCAAAATATATCATTCTATAAGCCAAATACATACCAAAACATATGATTTATAACCTTGATATTCACATTCAATTTTACACCACATTCTTACCAATTCCACAATTAAGCACATACCAAACTTACCATTTCTCTTAGTTATTAATGAACACATCAAACATACCACAATTGCATCACATATCATTTACCAAAATCAAACCATAAGTTCAAACACAAACTAGCCATATCACATGGCTAAATATATATTCATTACAAAACATATCCAAATACTTCTAGCCTATACATGCCATACTATTATAGCCATAATGTCAAAAGGTACCAAAACAAGGTTCGATAGTGTGATGATGATCCTCGGCGATCCCCGAGCTCCCAATAGCTACGATATCTATAAACAATGCAAATACACACAAAGTAAGCTTTCAAAAGCTTAGTAAGCCATATACAATAAACTTATCAACTTAAACATATAAACATCATAAAATACATATACTTCATGGCCAAGCTATAAACATATACCACATAGTTCACATACCATTCATATATTTCCAATCCATTTGCTCATTTAACATATTTTCTCATAATTATACCATGTATTCACAAAGGTACATGTACTTACCTTTCATTTTAAACATAGTATACAATTCAAATGTACCTATATAGAATATGCATTTCACATAATCATTTGTATCTCGGAATGCCCATTGAACCGTTCAGAATCATAAGGATACTTGGATAACTCGGAAAGCTCGTACAATTCCAATATCCCAGACATGGTCTTACATGTAATCAAATACCGATGCCACTGTCCCAGACAGGGTCTTACACGAAATCAAATATGATGCCAACATCCCAGACGTGGTCTTACACGAAAATTATAAGTCGATGCCAACGTCCCAAACGTGGTCTTACACGAAAACACATATCGGATCCTATGTCATGACATATGTATCCTAACTATTCCTAAGGTTTATACGGGGCTTTTTGAACGTCGGAACTTTGCCGATACTTTCTCGGATATCTTATTCTCAACACATATAATCATGCAACATTGTTCAAAAGCATATAATCAATAATAATTCAATTCAAAATACATTTATTTGTATATCGACTTACCTCGTATGGAAATGAACGGAAACGAGGGACTAATCAATGACTTTCGTTTTCCCCCAATCTAATTCTGTTTTCTTTGTTTCTTGATCTATATAAATTCAAATTTAATTCTTTTATTCACCAAATCATTCAAATCAATCCATAAACACATATTTAGGGTATTTTTCAAATTAACCCTCATATTTTCATATTTTGACAATTTAGTCCCTATTTCACAAATTCACAAAACACACATAATTTCCTTTTACACATGCTTAGCCAAATTTTTATGGAGTTCATACAAGTCCATATATTTCATTTATTTCACATTTTAGTCCTCAATTTACAAATTTCATAATTTAACCCATTTTACTCAATTTCATCAAAAATTCAACTACAAAATATGTTAACCCAAAACATATCTTTCATTTACCAACAACTAACTTCATAAATCTCACATTATCAATAATGGCATAACTCAAAATCATCAAAAAAAATCATAAATTGGGGCCTGGGCTTGATAGAACACTAAGCAACGATCACAAAAATGTAGAAATTATCAAAAATAGATCAAAACACATACCTTAATCAAGCAAAACAATGGTCGAACCCTAGAATTCTTTTTGCCTTTTCTTTTTCTTGTATTTTCGGCAATGGATGAAGAAAATAAACTAAAATTTAACTTTGGTTTTAATTAATATAACATTAATATGCATTTTACCAATTTAACCTTATTATAAACCATTTAAATTCCACAAACTAATGCCCATTTATGTCATTTAATTCATTCCATGGTCAAATAACCTCATAAGGACCTCATAATTAATAAACCATATCAAATAGGCATTTTAACAATTAGAAGGCCACTTTTACAATTTACGCGATTAGGTCCTTTTATTAAATTGATCACACAAACGATTAAATTTTCGTACGAAATTTTTTCACATATTAATTCACATACCATAAGCACGGAAAATAGTATTAAAATATTTTTTTGACTCGGATTTGTTGTCCCAAAACCACTATTCTGACTAGGGTCTAAACCGAACTGTTACATGAAAGATTTGAAGACGGGTTGAATGAAGACCTTAAACTGCTAGTCGGTATTCTGGAAATAAAAGAGTTTCTAGTACTAGTTGGACGAGCATGCAAGGATGAAGAGCTCGGGAAAGAGAAGAGAAAAGCTGATCTCGAAGCTTGTGATTCATGAAAGAGATCATCGAGTAGGTCATTTTAGTCGGCATCAAAGAAATTCTGGGATGATTTTAGCAGTTCAAAGGCTACTCTGGGTTATTCTAGACGGGATCGAGATAGACCACTTGTGAGTTCGAAAGCCACCTCGATTGCTAGTGTTGGTAACATAAAGCCAAACTGACCTAAGTGTAGACATTGTGGTAAATGACATCCTGGTGACTGTAGATTGAATGATCGGGCCTGTTTTAAATGTGGATTGATGGATCATTTCATTCGTGAATGCCCTGAATTAGTTGAACAAAACACAGTGCAAAATATGAGATCGAGTAACATGTCAGCTCAAGGTAGACCACCCAGAAATACGGGTAATGTTAGTAGCAGTTAGAGAGGGACTAAAGACATGGCTATTAGATCTGAGGCTCACGCACCTGCTAGAGCTTATGCTATTCACACTCGCTAAGAGGCTTCATCCCCATATGTTTTTACTAGTACTTTCACTATCTGTGATACTACTGTTGTTGCATTGATTGCTCTTGGACCTACTCATTATTATATATGTGAGACTTTTGTAATACCTCAAACCCAGCCTAGATGTTATGGCCGAATCTGGTGTGTCACATTGAAGTGTTTTAGCGGAAACTGTGTTTTCATTGAAAACCCTTCTTAAAATAAAAGAAACCTTAATTAACTTTAAAAAAAAAAACACCTTCAGTTGCAAAAACCTTGTTGAAACATTTGATTTAAGAAAACTTATCATTTAAAAATTTAATTGCGGAAACGTAGAAAACATACTATAATTTAGAAAACCCATGTTCAACTTCTTGTAATTACATTAAAAATAATAATAATTCAAGTAATAATAACACAATGAAAACCTTATTACAATCTGGTCTGGAACATACTTAAAAAGAAGTAAACACTTAAATGCTTGAAAAAAAACCCAAGTCCAAATCATCTTGCTAGCTGGCCACCCAGAGTCCTTCCAAACATCGATCCTTCTACTGAGCATCACCTGAAAATAAAATAAAAGAGGGCGTGAGTTTTTGCAAACTTAGTGTGTACAACCCTCGACAAAAACAAGCATTCAAAAAAAACATCATTCATCAATCATTCAATGCAATCCCATCCAAATTATCCATCCGCTACACACCGGCTCTGTCCCCTGTAACACCATGTAGGGATATAAATATCGACCCACCCAACCCACGCACCATGGTAGCCCGGTTGCGGAACTAACTTCATTTACACATTGGGCTTTAAAAGTAGTTGGTGGATCCACGATTATCAAGCAACCATGCGATCCTCATGCACTTCCTCCATTCCATAATTCCAAACCCATATGCAACCTAAGCAAAATATCATATGTATGCATGTCGCATCCACAAAACTTACATTCAACACCTAGGGGTATTTTGGTCATTTTTGCCCTTAGGGGTATTTCGATAATTTTCCCTTAATTACGATTTTCACTTATCTTGGCCCTTTAACAAGTCCCGTGAGCTAAGATGAACGAATACTATGCACCAGGTAGGATTCTAGAAAAGAGGAGGTGGGTCATTAAGACTGCTTAAGTCACATTCATATTCATGCTCACATACAAATTCTTATCACAAAGCATCAATACTCAGTTTTTTTGCCTATTATGGTCCCAACAGCCCATTGGGCCCATTTAGCCCATTCCAGCCTATGTGGCCAAATCACAACCCAAGTCCACGGAATCGCCCGTGGGCCTTAGGCAACCTATTGTTTTCCCCCTTACGAGTGTTCGCGCACTCGCAAGACTACCGTAGCCAAACTTTCGGCTTTTTAGCTTTTCAGCTTTTCGTCTTTTCGACTTTTGCCGATTCATTGTGTGTGTGCAGTGTATGTACACACCTGGTAAGCAAGCGTGATGTGATCTCCTTAGCCCAAACCTACAATTGATATCACCCTTCAATTAATCGCATGCTTAATACTTATTTACTCAAAAATTGAAACCTCACCTTAACCTTACCTTGAGCCCAATCCTTAATCACTTTTTCCTTGATCACGTATTTCCTAGATCAAAATCGTAACACCTTAAGGAGCAATTCGGCAGAGAGCTAAAAACCAAGATCCGATACTAATTCCACTAGATTCTGTCAAAATGTATTCGTCCCTTAGAAGATTCGATTTTTCGGTTTTTCAAACTAAGTATGGTGAATAACGTTTATTTGGTACAGATTAAAGAAAAAGAGTAGTAGAAGAAATCGGCAAAAAAGATTATGTAAAGGAGAATAGAAATCGGCAGAAAGAAAAGAAAGTAAAATAGAGGGTTTTTAGCTTTTTGGATCTTGAAAGGAAAAGGGTTTCTGGCACAAAGTGAAGGGAAATTCGTCTTTAACTTCTCAACCCTCCCATTCGGCACCTATTTATAGCCTTATAGCCGAATTCTTCAAGCCCAAGTTTCCAATTCAGCTCCACTTACTCCTCACTTCTCATCTCCTCGTTTTTCTCCCTAATAACCCCTTGATCCTTTCCTTAATTTTCTTTTTTGAACACTCCCCTTGAAGTCTATCTTCACGCCACTTCCATCCTTCTAGAAGGCCAAAATTAAATTCTAAAAAATAATAAGCTAGGACTCAAACCTTGGACCCCCTTGCTAGCTACTAACGCCACCTTACAACACCTTATGTGGCGTCACTTAGCCTCTCCACCACAGGCTCTTTTTGTGTCCAATTATTTCTTCATTTATTCAGAAGCCCACCTACTTGACAATCTTGATTCTTTTAACAATTAAATTATAATTTCTTTTACCCCTTAATTCGAACTCAACCTTAGCTAAAACCTACTAAAATTATTTTTTGGATAAGAATATTAAACACAATTTTTATCAAAATCAAAAATAAAGGAAATTCGAGATTTTAAGATTTTTGAATTTCGGGATTTTTGAGTTTCAAGATTTTTGGGGCGTTACAACTTTAGTATCCAGTAAGACATTTCCTGTAGAGTCTACTAAGTTTGCGATTAGAGTATCAAACCCCTTAGGTCGGTATGTCTTGGTTGATAAAGTATGCAAGAATGGTCCGTTGATGAATCAAAATTCATGTTTTCAGGCCGATTTGATGTTGTTGCCATTCAACGAGTTTGATATAATTTTGGGTATGGATTGGCTAACGTTTCATGATGCTGTTGTGAACTGCAAATGGAAGACTATTAATTTGCGATGCTAGAATAGTGAGATAATTTGGATTGAGTCTAATGATCTGAATGGTTTATCGGTAGTGATTTCTTCGATGCTAGCTTAGAAATATCTGAGAAAGGGTTGTGATGCTTACTTTACTTATGTACTCGACTCTAAAGTGACTGAAAAGAAGATTGAATCTGTACTAATTGTGTGCGAGTATCTGAATGTGTTTCCTGAAGAGTTATCGGGGTTTTTGCCGATCCGAGAGGTTGAGTTTGGTATTAAGTTAGTACCGCAGACAACTCCAATATCAACAGCTCCATACAGAATGGCACATACTGAATTAAAATAATTGAAAGCTCAGTTGCAAGAATTGACAGATAGAAGCTTCGCACGACCAAGTTTTTCTCCCTAGGGTGCACCAGTTTTGTTTGTGAAAAAAAAGACGGAACTATGAGAATGTGCATTGACTACCGACAGCTTAATAAAGTAACTATAAAGAATAAATATCCTCTGCCACAAATTGATGATTTGTTCGATCAGTTGAAAGGGGCTGTAATGTTTTCAAAGATTAATTTGAGATCGGGTTATTATCAGCTGCGGGTAAAAGACTCTGATGTGCCAAAAATTACTTTCCGTACGAGATACGAACACTATGTGTTTTTGGTTATGCCTTTCAGACTTACAAATGCACTTGCTGCTTTTATGGATCTAATGAATCAGATCTTCAGAGAATATTTGGATCAATTTATGGTTGTGTTTATAGATGACATCTTGACATATTCCTGCAATGAATCCGAGCATGCCAAACATCTAAGAATAGTGCTACAGACTTTGCATGATAAGCAGTTGTATGTAAAGTTCAGTAAATGTGAATTCTGGTTACGAGAAGTCAGTTTTCTAGGACATGTTGTATCAACATAGAGTATTATAGTTGATCTGAGCAAAATTTCTACAATTCTAGATTGGAAGCCTCCGAGAAATGTTTTGGAAGTCTGAAGTTTTTTGGGACTCGCCGATTATTACAAATGGTTCGTAAAAGGTTTCTCTATGATTGCAACCCCGATGAAAAAACTACTTTAGAAAGATGTTAAGCTTGAGTGGTCAGAAAAGTGCCAGAAAAGTTTTAATCAGTTGAAATCTTTGTTGAAAGGAGCTCCAGTGCTAGTTCAACAAGAGTCGGGTAAAGAATTTGTAATCTATAGTGATGCATCTTTGAATGGTTTGGGCTGTGTTTTGATGCAGAAAGGCAAAGTCATAGCTTATGCCTCGAGACAGTTAAAGCCACACGAAAAGAATTACCAGATGCACGTCTGGAATTGGCAGCTATAGTGTTTGCATTAAAGATTTGGCACCGCTATCTGTTCGGTGAGAAATGTCACGTCTATTCTGATCACAAAAGCTTAGTTTCTCACAACATAATTTCCCTCTAAGATGATGCAGCAAAATCCTCTTAGTATCACAACTAATAGTCCCACACTTTTATTATATATAGAAAAACTACTTTGTTAATCAAAGATAAAAACATAAATGAAACAACAGTAAATAATTAAAAACAAAAACAAAACAATAGTAAATAATTGATGATAACAAATAATAAAAATGAAATGAAAGTAAAGCAATTAAAGAAAGGAAAAACAAAACAAAACTACTATCTCAAAAATCTCGGAGGTCAATAGAATGCTTGTCCCGATACACATGAGCACCCCAATAGTGATCCTTAGGAAAAAATATTGCATTACTCAACTTAATTGAGTTTTCATTACTATCAAAATTGTTGTGGAAAAATCTTGTGAACTCTTCCTCCATTACGATTTCTATCAGCCCAATGGTGTGGCATTCTTCATTCTCATCAGTAGATTTCAAGGCATCAAATACATTGAAAGTAATATGTTGATCATTCACCCTCATGGTCAATTCACCTTTCGGCACATCAATTAAAGTCCCGCAAGTAGCAAGAAAAGGTCTTCCAAAGATAATTCGCTCATCTTTGTCAGTTTGACATTCTAAAATAAGGAAATCTATTGGAAAAATAAACTTATCTACTCTTACCAACACGTCCTCAATTTTACCTTTCGATGTGCGTAAGATTGATCAGCCAGTTGCAATGTAACCATAGTAGGTCTTACTTTTCCAATTCTAAGCTTACTAAAAGTAGACATAGGTATTAGATTTGTACTCACTCCTAAATCACATAATGCCTTACCAACATACTGAATTCCTATTGAACATGGGATAGTGAAACTCCCTAGGTATTTCAACTTTGGAGGTAACTTATTCATCAACATTGATGTGCATCATTCAATGACAACAACAGTCTCAAATTCTCCCAATTTGCACTTCTTTGACAGTGTGTCCTTAATAAACTTCACATAATTGGGCATTTGCTTCAGCGCTTCTACTAATACTATGTTTATGTGGAGTTGTTTTAGGACACCTAAAAAAGTTTTGAATTGGGCATCTTGTTTACAATTTTTAAATTGCTGAGGAAAAGGTGGAGGTGGCCGTCCTTCAAGTTGCTAATGCTATTTTGTTGTGGCATTTTTTTGGCAACATGATCTGACCTTGCTGCAACATTCTTTCGTTTACCCTTTTCAGGTACAGTATACTTTTCAGTGATACTAAATTCTTTCCATGGTTGAGTCTAGAGTTGTCCTCTTCTACAGTGGTTTCTTGAACAACATCTTCCAACTGTTTCCCACTTCTTAGAGTGATGGCCTTGCATTGTTCATTCCTTGTGATTTCTAATTCTTAGTATCTGCAACAGCCCATTTTTAGTAAAATCGAAACAGTAGTTTCGGGACCACAAACCTGACGAGTAAATTTTTATTTTATTATTATTTTAATGTTTATGGGATATTAGTAAGGTTGTTTAAAAATTCGTTAAGGAATTTTGATGTTTGCATGACTAATTAAGTGAAAAGGACTAAATCGTAAAAAAAATGTAAAAGTAGAGTCTCAATAGTTAAACGGGTCAAATGGCTATGAAACTTTAAAGTGAATGGACTTATATGGTAATTATACCATTCATAAATCTAGTGAACATTTATGGACATAAAATTAAGTGATTTTAATGGTAATAGACAAGGTTAAGTAAGTAATTTAATTATTAAGTAAAGTAAAATAAGGTAAAAGATGGTATCATATTCTTAGTTGAGAATCACCACCGAAATTAAAGAACAAAAACACTATTTTTAGGGTTTGGAGCATTTGACCAAGTTTTTTTGCCTGCATGTAAATGATTTTGATCCCGTTTTTAATGATTTCTATGTTTTTTAAGTCGTTGTAGCTTAATCTAGCTAGCCAAGGGATCACTTTGAAAAAATGTCAAAGATTGAGGGTTATTCCATGAATGCTTTTGTATGATTCTTGATGTTTAATGATAGATTATGAGTCCTTGTTGATAAATAAACAAGTTTTGTAAAGTGTTTTTTTGATGAAAATGGCATTTAGGGACTTGTTTGTAAAATTAGTAAAAGTTCAAGTTAAATTTATGAAATGATGGTTTATATGAGTTTATTTAAGTCCCTAGAGAATTTGGGTAGGTTGAAAAGAGGACTAAAATGTTTAAATTTCAATTTATGAGCTTAAGGACTAAATTATGAAAAGTTAAAATGTTAGGGGTAAAATAGTAACTTTGTAAAAATATTTAATGTGGACTAAATTGAATGCTAGGGATATTAAATGAATTAAATTTGTCTATTTATATCAAGATAGACCACCGACAGATCTAGATCAGGGAAAAGTTAAAGCCTCATATTACTCAATCTCGTTTTTACGCTCTAATCGTCGAGGTAAGTTCATATGAATAAATATAATTTTAATGTTATATCAATTTGTATGTTAATGTGTTATTTTCCATGTAATTAAATGATGTATATCCAAAGCAATGTTATGATGGTTATTGAGTCCTGATTGAAACTTAGGAATTCGTAGGATACAAATGACATGTCATTAGGGATTTCATGTTTTGGGTGCTGGTCTTGAATGTCCTGTTGATGGTTGAGGCCCTGTATTTGTTGTGGATACTCTATAGCTTGTGTGAGCAACATCGTGTAGCTTACATTCTGACCCACAACTCATGTGAGTAATGATGTATAGGAAAGGTTACAGTTATATGTTTAAGCACACTTTGTGTAAGATTTCCCAAGTATCTGATGATATTTTAGATGGTTCAAAGGGCATGAGAAGAAATTGAAAAGGTAAGTTTCCAAATGAAATAATGCATATGTATATGGAAAGGCGAATGAATCAAATGAAGTATGTTCATGTAGAAATGGCTTACCTTATATTTAATTCAAGTAAATTATGTAATAATGCACTAACTTGTGTATTGTTGATGATGATGCTTAAGCTTGTGCTGAGCTTGTGGTTGGATTACAATATGCTTATACTTAATATTATTTTGATGAAATGGTAAGTTTTGTTTCATGTTCTATGAACTTACTAAGCATTTCGTGCTTACGTAGTTTTCTTTCCTATGTTTTATACATTATCAAAAGCTTGTTTAGTGTGGAAGCTCGTCGGAGACCTATCACACTATCCAGCATAAATTGTAACACCCCAGACCTAGCCTAGACGTTATGGCCGAATCTGGAGTGCCACATTGAAGTGTTTTTCGAAAAATTGATATTTTTGGTAAAAATTTGTTGTTGCATTTAAATTTTTTACTATTATTTAACAAGAGTTCTCATTAAAATGTTTACCTTATTAACCATCAATGTTCTATTAAGTTGATTTGAAAACACGGAAGCTTTTTAAGTCGATGAAGTTTAAAAAAGCATGTTTTAGAAAATAGTAATTGTTTTAAAAGCTCATCTTTACCTAGTCTAGTAGTTTACAAGAAATTATATAATCCAAAGCCCAATTAAAAATTAAAACCCACAAATGGCCTTATTACATAAGTAAAACCCAAACATAAAATCTTTAAATAAATAAAGTCACAAGTAGATTATTTGCGATTGTGTGGCCACCTCTGAGTCCTTCGCAGCTCCAAATCGTCTAAGGCTGGGGATTACCTCTACAATTAAAAGAAAGAGTGAGTTTGCGAAAACCCAGTGTGTAATCCCCTAAACAGTCAAACAGTAAACAGCACATGCAGAATAGTCTGGGATGTAGCCCTATTTACTAACTGAATAGTCTGGGCTTTAGCCCTATACAGTAACAGTGTGGGCCTAAGCCCAATTCAGTATTAGTATAGTGCAGTCATGTAACCCATCCCAATCCAACCAGCATACCACTCGTACCAACCAATACACCATGTGAGGATTAAATCGACCCACCGAACCAACTCACCAATATCACAACGAATCTGCTAACAGTAACGTAGCAATGCTGCTAATAACAGTAAACGTGGCAAAGCCACCAGAGCAGTAATTAAGTCGCAAAGTCACTAATACAGTACTTCCTCCAAATTAGAAACCTAATCCCATGCAGTATGTCATGTCATAATATTACGTGTATGCAGTATGTCATACTCAAAACCAGTCATATAAATGTCATACACACATCAATTAACCTACCCCTAGGGGTATAATGGTCATTTCGTTGATTAGGGGTAAAATAGTAATTTTACGCCTCAGCGGTATTTTCGTCATTTAACTAATTCTGGGGTCTCAGTACAAATAACAACCCTTCAAAAGGTCCACAGTTGTCTCAAACAACTCAGGTAACCCATATGGCCAAAACAATGTAAATGGGCCCAAGGCCCTTTACTCGGCCCAACTGGGCCTACACGCTCGTGTGGGCCTTTTAGCCCAAATTTAGTCACGACTATGTGATCACCAGAGCCCACCCCATTATTTTTCACTTACCGTAAATTTTATCCGTGTAAGGCACACGGCCCATCTTGGCCCCACAAGGCCCATAACGGCCCAAGCCCACGAGAACGCTCGTGACGGCCTCTACAGTCTGTCGCCTATGTTTTATGGGCTCGATTTACCACACAAGCATTCACACGCTCGTGAGGCCTCAAATGCCGAAGTTTCAGCATTTTGGCTTTTCAGCTTTTGCCGATTCATAGTAACATAGTGGTGTGAATACACACCTTTATCCAATGTTTTGATAGCAGCATAATTGGTTGTACGAATACACACCTTCTAGCGACCCTTTGTGAAATTCCAAAAGCACAAACCTAGATTCAATCCAAATATTCAATCAACCCTTAAATTGATAATAATAAGATTCACAAACCCTAAATCTCTATACTGTCCATACCACTAACCTTGATAAACAGTAGTGTAGCCTTAAACCCTTAAATCGCTTGGCTAGACTCCCACAATTGTTGATTGAACACTAACTGCATAACAACAAATCTCGTTAAAGATTGATTAAGGATGCAGTTTACACCCATCAACAGTAACTTGAGTAAGACAGAGCACAACTTACCGTATCCCTCAGAACCGATTACTAACTTAAGGGGCAGCACATGTGAGTGGAGTATTGCGTTCGATATAAGAGTAAACCAAAGGAAGATCATTAGATAGTATTAACGATAATCTTAGAAAGGAAAACCGCAAAGTAACAAAAACACAACCTAATTACCTACCACCAATATTCGGCTTGGTAACAAAGAGAGAAAGGGTAACGATAGATTCGCAACAGAAATGGAGTGACAAAATGAAAGTATACGAAGGTCTATGTTGTGATTGGCTAGTCAGAGTTTTAGAAGGTGTGAGAAGAAAATAAGATATTCGGCTATTACTTAGGATGAGATGGAGAGACGGAAGCAGAGATGATCCAGAGATAGCATATTTGGCCAAGCAACAAGAGCGGGATTGAAGGTCTAAGGTATTCGGTTTAGAAAAGTGGAGAAGAAGAATGCCAATTCGACAGATAGAAAATGTGAAGAAGAAAGGGAAAGGTTTCAAAAGAGAGTTCGACACTTGCTATCTTGTATCTGGTAAAACAATCGACAAATAAAGTTGAAAGAAGAAAGACCCGAATGGTCAGAAACACACCAAAATAAAAATAAGGAAACAAGAGCTCAAGAGGAACGCTACCGAAAAACAAAATAAAATAAAAACCTATTGCCCTATACCAATTCGGCACAACAAAAGGGAAAAAGAAGGTCCCAAAGTGCTTCCCTAAAGTACCGAATACAAATCCCAAAGAATCCCAAATTCGGCCAACACCTTCCCACCAAACTACACGATTTTCACCCCTCTTATCTCTCCACATTTTCCTCCTCCAAATCCCTACCAACCTTCATCCAAATCTTTTTTGACCAAGTCTCCAACCACCTCTGTAGAGTTTGAATCAAACTCCACATCTCACGCCACAGGGACACAAAAAAAATCCCCTTTGCATTACCTGAAATTCGAACCCATGCCCTCTCAGTTGCTCCACACGCTACTTGCCACTAAGCCACAATGCCCTTTTGTGTCATAAAACAAACACAATTATTTATAAAGCCCATGTGCCAGTATCTAGATTCTTTTAAGTGCAAAAACAAAAATTTTGCATAAGTCTGAGCTTGAACCCAGAACTTCCCAGATACTTCCAAACACACCCAAATCAACTAGCCATTAAAGCAAACATGGAATTTATGTTAAATCATGCAAAATTACAGACCCTATATTTTTAGGGCGTTACAACTCTACCCTTTAAAAGAAATTTTAGCCTCGAAATTTACCTGGTCAGAATAAGTAAGGGTATTGTTGTCACATAGCCTCATCTAGTTCCCATGTAGCTTCTTCTGAACCATGATTACACCATAGCACTTTGACCAATAGGACAGATTTCCACCTTAACGTCACGATCCAGTATCTGCACCGGTTCTTCCACGATAGTTAGATTAGGTCTAATCTCAATTTCCTTCATTGGCACTATGTGTCAGGGATCAGAGCGGTATCGCCTCAACATGGAGACATGGAACACATCATGAATTCTATCTAATTCAGGAGGCAACTCAAGTTGATAGGTGACCGGTCCCACACGCTCTAATACTCAGTAAGGTCCGATGAATCTAGGGCTCAGTTTGCCTTTCCGTCCAAATCTCAGAATTTTCTTCTACGGTGAGACATTCAGAAAGGCATAATCCCTTACAAAGTACTCGATCTCTTTATGCTTTAAGTCTGCATAAGACTTCTTCCTATCAGATGCTTCCTTCAATCGACCTCGAATTAGCTTTACCTTTTTTTGGGTAGTAGAAACCAACTTTGGCCGCAGAACTCGCCACACACCCAGCTCAGTCCAACATGTAGGAGTATGACACCTATGACCATACAATGCCTTGTACGGTGCCATCTGAATAGTGGACTGATAGTTGTTGTTGTAAGCGAACTCTGCCAACGGCAAGTAGTCTTCCCAACTGCCTTGAAAATCAATTACACAACATCTTAACATGTCCTCCAGTATTTGAATCACCCTCTCTGACTGATTGTCTGTTTGAGGATGGAACGCAGTACTGAAGTCCAACCTTCTACCTAGAGCCTCGTGTAACTTTTTTTAGAACTGAGATGTGAATCTAGAATCTCTGTCTGAAATGATAGAAACTAGTACCCCATGCAGTCTCACAATCTCAGCCACATACAATTTAGCCAACTTTTGCAATGAATAATCAGTACGGATCGGTATAAAATGGCCATATTTAGTCAGTCTGTCTACAATAACCCATACCGAATCCTTCTTAGTATGCGTCAAGGGTAGCCCACTCACAGAATCCATGGTTACCCTTTCCCACTTCCAGAGTGGAATCTTAACTGGCTGCAATAACCCAGAAGGCAACTAATGCTCAACTTTAACTTGCTGGCATGTCAAGCACCTACCCACGAAATCAGTAACCTCGCGCTTAAGCCTTGGCCACTAGTACAGCTCACGAAGATCTCGATATAACTTATTTTCGCCAGGATGCATAGCATACGGACTACTATACGCTTCTCGCAGTATAGATTGCCTCAAATCAAAATCCCTCGGTATACAAACTTTCCCACAAAAACATAGTACTCCCTCACTATTCAGCCCAAAATCTGCAGTCTCTCTATTCTCAACTAATCGAAAACGAGGAACCAAAGACTCATCCAACAACTATTTCTCCTTAAGTTGATCAGTCCAGGTCGGTCTCACTCGAAGCTCAACCAATAAGCTACCATCATCTAACATGCTGAGACGAGCAAACATTGCTCTCAAATCAGATACAACACTACGGCTCAGTGTGTCAGCTACCACGTTAGCCTTACCAGGGTGGTACTCAATGGAACAATCATAATTCTTAAGCAACTCTATCTACCTTCGTTGCGTAAGGTTCAACTCCTTCTGAGTATGGAGGTACTTGAGGCGTTTATGATCTATGTAAATAATAGACTTCTCACAGTATAAGTAATGCCTCCAAATTTTCAGTGCGAAAACCACTGCAGTAAACTCCAAGTCATTAGTGAGATAATTCACCTCGTGATGCTTAAGCTGACGAGACGCGTAAGTAACCACCTTACCCTCTTGCATCAACACACAACCCAATCCAATGTGCGACGCATCACTGTAGACAGTGAATTCCTTCCCACACTCTAGTTGTTTTAAAACAGGGGCCTCAATCAGAACTTTCTTTAGCTTCTCAAAACTCTCTTGCTGCTTATTTGTCCAATTAAACGGTACCACTTTATGCAGTAACTTAGTCAGAGGTGCAACAATTAGTGAAAACCCCTCAACAAATCATCTATAATACCCAGCTAAACCTAAAAAGCTTCGAATCTCATATAATATTTTTGGTGGTTTCCAATCCAATACGACTTCAATTTTTTGAGGATTAACCCTAATCCCCTCGGTAGACACCACGTGACCCAGAAATGTCACTTCTCGTAGCCAGAACTTACACTTGTTGAACTTTGCGTATAGCTGCTTTTCCCTCAAAATTTGCAAAACAATTCGAAGAAGTCCATCATGATCCTCCTTGGTTCTCGAATGCACCATAACATCATATATAAAGACAACAATGAACCGGTCTAGATAGGGTTGGAACACTTGATTCATGAGGTCCATAAAGGCTGCTGGTGCATCCGTCAACCCAAACGGTATCACTAGAAACTCGTAGTGACCATAACAAGTGCTAAACGCGGTCTTATACACATCAGCCTCCTTAACCTTTAGCTGATGGTACCCAGATCGAAGATCTATCTTGGATAAAACCGAAGCTCCTCGCAGCTGGTCAAACAGATCATCTGTCCTCGGCAAAGGGTACTTGTTCTTGATAGTTCAGTTGACGATAATCAATGCACATGCGCATGGATCCATCCTTCTTCTTCACGAATAACACTAGTGCTCCTCATGGGGACACACTCGGTCGAATGAATCCTCGGTCCAATAGCTCTTGAATTTGAGCCTTCAACTCCACCAGCTCCTTTGGTGCCATCCTAAAAGGGGCGATGGACACCGGAGCTGTTCCAGGTAAGAGCTCAATACCAAATTCGACCTCACGGCTTGGAGGTAATCTAGGAAGCTCTTCAAGAAATACATCCAGAAACTCCTTAACAGTTCTAACATCTCCAACAGAAGGACCTTTAGAATCTGAAATGCTGATATAAGCTAAAAATGTCTGCAACCTTTGCGAACCAGTTTCTCGGCCCTTAACACTGAAATTACATTAGATAGATAATCTCTTCGCTCCCCTATCATAGTCACCTCCTCATCTTCAGTAGACTTCAACACCATTCGCTTAGCAGCGCAATCCAATTTCTCATGGTGTTTCACTAGCCAATCTATGCCCAATATAATATCGAATTCTCCAAATAGTAGTTCCATCAAATCTGCTGGAAAAACAACCCTTTGGGCCTCTAGGTGCATGTCTCTGAACAACTTATTCACCCTAACCGACTGTCCCAGTGGACTCAACACAGTCATCTCACTAACAGTATTTTCAAACTGAATACCTAGCATCCCAGACACAGTACATGCAACATACGAGTGTGTAGACCCAATGTCAATTAAAGCAGTCTATGGCACATTATAAATCAGGAACGTACCAGTTATGACGTTAGGGGCGTCACGATCCTCTCGGTGATAAGTAGCGTAGACCAAGGCTGGCTATCTCGCTTCAGTGTTACCAGCACCTTTGCCCGATGCTCCACGATCTCGTCCCAAACCATTTTCACCCCTGGCCTATCCACGACCTCTCTATGGCTGCTGACCACCTCTCCCTAGCTGAATAGAGCCCTGACCTGCAGCTTGCATCTGGACAGGCCTCTGAGTACAATTTTTAACCTGATGATCTATGGACCCACACTGGAAGCACGCCCCAATTCGTTTCCAACATTCACCTTGGTGAGCTCTTCCATAATCAGCTCAAGGCTAGGTCTTGCAGTAATAATAGGAACTGTTCAGACTGGCCCATCAAATCTGGCCCTCTTTATAGGCCTTCTAGAAGAACCCGAGGGTCCAAAATCCCTCTTATTTCTACCCCTATCTTTCTCACGATTCTGGCGCATTGAGCGCTTTACATCCTCAGGAATTTTTGCTTTCTCAACAAGGGCAGCAAAGTCTCGCACCCTCTACGGAGCTATCAGCACACATAGCTCATCCCGGAGTCCATTCTCAAAATGCACACAACGTTCATACTTAGTTGCGACAATCCCACGAGCATATCGACTCAGCTGCAGAAACTCTGCATCTTACTCTGCCACAGTCTTATTCCCTTGGGTCAAGTTTAGAAATTCCTTCCTTTGGGTGTCCACATAACTTGCGCCCACATACTTCCTTGAAAAGGTCGCTTTGAAGAAATCCCATTTCAAACGGTCAGCTTGCATACCCTCTCTCATGGTGAGCCACTATTGGTAGGCCTCATCTCAGAGTAAAGACACTGCTCCTTTTAATTTTTGCTCCACAGTATAATCAAGGTCGTCCATTATCCACTCGGTAGCCTCCAACCAATACTCTGCCACATTTGGGGCTACACTAGAAACACCCCTGAATATTTTCGCTCCATTAGACCGGAGTAGCTCAAAAATTGACCCTTGGCCCACTGATCCAATACTCGCTCCAGCAACACTTTCAAGAACACGTAGCATTTCTTGGGATAGAGCATCATCCCTAGCTGCTCGGTCATGAGACCTTGTCTCAGTTACTGGTGAGGCTGGTGCTTCCCTAGCAGGCATGTGACCCGATGCTAAAGACCTAGCTCTAGAACTTCCTCGGCCCCTACCGCGACCTCATGTACCCATTTCAAGAGTACCTCTTATGCTCATTTCGATAGCGAATTATCTGTTTGAAAGTATTATGTATCAGTTTATAATTTCAGTAATTATTAACAATATGTTATGAATGAAAGTAATTAGGGTTTGTTTCCGTAGAACAAAATCTTACTACAGTTTTCAGTCTTGTATAGTCTCAGTTTATTCTAACTAAAGAGTCTCAATGTAGTACTACTACCTATAGTAGTCTCTCAGCAATACATTTCAGTCTATAACAATAAACAATGTCAAAAAACTTACAGATTTGGTGCCAGAGACTCGGGGTGCCACATTTCCAATCACAACATTTAAAGAAATCAAATTTTCAAAACCCATTCCACAGCCGAGTTTTCCAACCTGGCTCTAATACCACTAAATGTAACACCTCAGACCCGACCTAGACGTTATGGCCGAATCTGACGTGCCACATCGAAGTGTTTTTCGAAAAATTAATCTTTTCGGTAAAAATCCGTTGCTGTGTTTAAATTCCTTTACTATTATTTAACAAAAGTTCCCGTCAAAACATTTACCTTATTAACCATCAGTGTTATATTAAGTTGATTTGAAAACGCGAAAGCTTTTTAAGTCGATGAAGTTTAAAAACGCATATTTTAGAAAACAGTAATTGTTTTAAAAGCTCGTCTTTACCTACTCTAGCAGTTTAAAAGAAAATATATAATCGAAAGCCCCATTAAAAATTAAAACCCACAAATGACCTTAATACATAAGTAAAACCCAAATATAAGATCTTTAAATAAATAAAGTCACAAGCAGATCATTTGCGATTGTATGGCCACCTTTGAGTCCCTCGCAGCTCCAATCGTCTAAGGCTGGGGATTTCCTATACAGTTAAAAGAAAGAGTGAGTTTTCGAAAACCCACTATGTAATCCTCTAAAGAGGCGATAAGAGATGCAGTACATGCAGAATAATGCAGGCGTAGCCTATTTAGTAATCGAATATCAGGGCATTAGCCCTATACAGTAACAGAGTGGGCCTAAGCTCAATTCAGTATCAGTATAGTGCAGTCATGTAACCCACCCCAATTCAACCAATACACCACCCATAACAACTAACACACCATGTGGGGATTAAATCGACCCACCCAGCCAACACACCAATATCGCAGTGAAGTTGCTAACAGTAACGCAACAATGCTGCTAATAACAGTAAATGTGGCAAAGCCACCAGAGCAGTAATTACGTGGCAAAGCCACTAATATAGTACTTCCTCCAAATCAGAAACCCAACCCCATGGAGTATGTCGTGTCATAATATTACGTGTATACAGTATGTCATACTCAAAACCAGTCATATAAATGTCATACACACATCAATTAACCTACCCCTAAGGGTATAATGGTCATTTCATCGATTAGGGGGTATTTTAGTCATAAACTAATTATGGGTTCGTGGTACAGATAATGACCCTTCAAAAGGTCCACAGTCATCTCGAATGACTTAGATAACCCATATGGCCAAAATAGTTTAAATAGGCCCACGACCCATTACTCGGCCCAAGTGGGCCCACATGCTCGTGTGGCCATTTTAGCCCAAATTCAGTCGCGACTATGCTATCACCATATCCCACTCTATTATTTATCACATACCGTAAATTTTATCCGTGTAGGGTCTACGAACCCATTGGGCCTGTACGGCCCACTTCGGCCGAACGAGTCTCGTAACAGCCCAAGCCCACGAAAACGCTCGTGACGGCCTCTATAGTCTGTCACCTATGTTTTGTGGGCTCAGTTTACCACACGAGCTTTCATACGCTCATAAGGCCTCAAATGCAGAAGTTTTAGCATTTTGACTTTTTGGCTTTTCGGCTTTTGCCGATTCACCATAACATAGTGGTCTGAATACACACATTTGTCCAACATTTTGACAACAGTAAAATTAGGTGTACGATTACAAACCTTTTAGCAACCCCTTGCGAAATTCCAAAAGCACCAACCTAGATTCAATCCAAATATTCAATTTGCCCTTAAATCGATAATAATAAGATTCACAAACCCTGAATCTCTATACTGTCCATACCACTAACCTTGATAAACAGGAGTGTAGCCTTAAACCCTTAAATCTCTTAGCTAGACTCCCACAATTGTTGATTGACCAGTAACTGTATAACAACAGATCTCGTTAAAGGTTGATTAAGGACGTAGTTTACACCCATCGATAATAACTTGAGTAAGACAGAGGACAACTTACCATATCCCTCAGAACCGAATACTGACTTAAGGGGTGACACACGTGAGTGGAGTATTACGTTCGATCTAAGAGAGTAAACCGAAGGAAGATCATAAGATAGTAGCAATGATAATCTTAGAAAGGAAAATCGCAAAGTAATAAAAACATAACCCAATTACCTACCACCAATATTCAGCTTGGTAACAAATAGAGAAAGGGTAACGATACCTACCACCAATATTCAGCTTGGTAACAAATAGAGAAAGGGTAACGATAGATTCGCAATAGAAATAGAGTGACAACATGAAAGTATGGGAAGGTCTATGTTGTGATCGGCTTGTAAGAGTTTTAGAAGGTGTGAGGACAAAATAAGATATTCGGCTATTACTTAGGAAGAGAGGGAGAGACGGAAGCAGAGATGATATAGAGATAACATATTCAGTGAAGCACCAAGAGCGGGATTGAAGGTCTAAGGTATTCGGTTTAGAAAAGAGAAGAAGAAGAATACCAATTCGGCAGAAAGTAAATGTGAAGAAGAAAGGGAAAGGTTTTGAAAGAGAATTTGGCACTTGCTATCTTGTACCCAACAAAACAATTGAGAAATAAAGTTGAGAGAAGAAAAACCCAAATGGTCAGAAACACACCAAAAAAAAAAATGAGGAAACAAGAGCTTAAGAGGAATGCTATCGAAAAACAAAATGAAAAAAAACCCTATTGCCCTATACCAATTCGGCACAACCAAAGGGAAAAAGAAGTTCCCAAAGTGCTCCCTCAAAGTGCCGAATACACATCCCAAAGAATCCCAAATTCGGCCAACACATTCCTACCAAACTCCACGATTTTCTTCCCTCTTATCTCTCCACCTTTTCCTCCTCCAAATCCCTACCAAATTTCATCCAAATCTCTTTTGACCAAGTCTCCAACCACCTCTGTAATGTTTGAATCAAACACCACCTCTCACAGTACAGAGACATAAAATAAAATCCCCGTTGCATTACCTCAGATTCAAACCCATGCCCTCTCAGATGCTCCACACGCTACTTGCCACTAAGCCACATTGCCCATTTGTGTTATAAAACAAATACAATTATTTATATAGCCCATGTGCCGGTATCTAGATTCTTTTAAGAGCAAAAACAAAAATTTTGCATAAGCCGGAGCTTGAATCCATGACTTCCCAGACACTCCCAAACACACCCAAATCACCTAGATATTAAAGCAAACATGGAATTTATGCCAAATCATGCAAAATTATAAACCCTATATTTTTGGGGCATTACAAAAAATTTTGGTAGTTTTTGATGTTTTGGCCAAGGTTATAATGACATGTATAGGTGGACCTATAATGATGTTTAGTTGAATGCCTAGGTGTTGATTTGGTATGTATAAGTTGATTGGTTTGATACATTTGATGCCTTACTAGTTTGTGCCAATGTGGTTATGTTGTTGCATTTTGAATGGCTCAAATGGCATGATTTTGTGATGGAATGGTAATGGTCAAAATGTGGCATAGTTGGTAAGTTTTAAAGCTAATAGTTGATGGGTGAAAAGTGGTAAAGTATGCATGTTTAGGTAAGTTTGGATGTTTGCAATTGAGGTGCCTTGGATGACATATTAGTTAGTTGATTTTAGGACTTTCGATTTGGTCATTATATGTATGTTTTGGTAAGGTTTTAATGTCTTGTTCATGTGCACAAAAGGCCTATAGGTGTATCTTTGATTCGGTGTTGGAAATGGCTTGATTTTGGGCAAATTCATGTCCACACGGCCTGAGACATGGGCCTGTGACTCAGCCATGCGTGGCACACGGCCTAGCGACACGGTCGTGTGTCCCTTGTAGTTCTATTGCATGCAACTCAGTTATTTACATAGCGTAACACATTGACCCACGCACGAGCATGTGGGGCTCTTTTGAGAGTTACACAACCTAGCACATGGGTGTGTGACACAGCCATGTGACACTACTCAAAGATTTACATGGGTAAGAATACGGGCTGGGATATGGCCGTGTGTCCCTAGTTCGATGGTTACACGACCGTAGACAAAAGTGTGTGTCTCAACCATGTGAGTCATACAGGCGTGTGACCCTTGTAGTCAAATATTCAAACCTTTTATTAGACTTTCCAAATGTTTCCAAATTTAGTCCCGAATTGTTTCTAAGGTGTTTTTAAAGCCTTGAGAGCTCGATTTAGGGACGATATATATGTAAATGAATATTTTATAATATGTTTTCAATAATGTATGAAATGTATGTTTTAATATTCTATTTGTACAGTAATGCTTCGTAACCCTAATCCAACGATGATACGGGTTAGGGGTGTTATATTATCGCTTCGCAATGCTACTTGTGGCCTCAAATTTAAAGCATTCACTATCTTCTCCACTTGATTGTCAAAAGCCCTGAAGAACACAGCCTGGTTCTGAATTACTACATCATTCTTAGCCATATATTCCTTCAATAAGGCTGTAATGAAGGTAAAAAATGATGCTTGACCCTGTTGAACATTTTTTCTTGGCATAGGATGATTATAACCAGGTAGTGCACTATTGGTGTAACACCCCTAATCGTATCCGTCGCTGGATTAGGGTTACGAAACATTACCCAATAAACAGAACCTTTAAACATACATTTCATACATTATCAAAAACATATTACAAAACAATCATACACATACATATCGTCCCTAAATCGATTCATCGAGACCTTAGAAACAATCCTGGAGCAATTTGAAATCATTTGGAAAGTTTATTAAAAGGTTACTAATTTTGGAAAATAGGAGTCACACAACCGTGTGGCTAGGCCGTGTACCTTACATGGATGAGACACACACCCGTTGTGTAACCTTCGAACTGGGGACAAATAGACTTGTCCCGGCTTGTGTCTTCACCAGTGTAACTCTCTATTTAGGGTCACACGGCCGTGTGTCAAGCTGTGTAACTCCCAAAATAGCCCTATATGCTCGTGTGTCGAGCCTTGTGTTAGGCTATGTAATTGACTAACTTACATGCAAAGGAACCTACAGGGGACACTTGACCGTGTCACCAGGCTGTGTGTCACACACAGCTAAGTCACATACTTGTGTCTCAGGCTGTGTGGAAAGAAATTTGCCCAAAATCAAGCCATTTCCAACACCAAATGATGCATACATCTATAGGCCTTTTATGCACATAATCAAGACATCAAAACTTTACTAAAACATACATATAATGACCAATTCAAGAGTCTTAAATCAATCAACCAATATGTCATTCAACGCACCTCAATTGCATTCATCCACAACTTACCTAAACAATATATGATACCCCATTCCAATCATCAACATCTAGCTCAATACATTCCCAAAACATGCCATATCTTAACCATAATCAATTCAGCTTAACACATAACATTTGAGCCATTCAAACATGCAACAACATAGCCACATTGAAAAAAATTAGCAAGGCATCAAATGTACCAAACCAAAAAACTTGTACATACCAATTCATCATCTAAGCATTCAACTAAAACATCATTGATAGCAAGAAAAATTTTATATTTTTAATATATTTAATTTTGGATAATTATGAAATAAAACACTATTAAATTTTGATTTTTCTTATCAGGTATGAAGCTAGTGTTCTGAACTCAAACTCTTACAAAAAAGGGATAAATTGGAACAAAATGAAAAGTGGAGGGCTTGATTGAAAGATTGAAGATTCAAAGATGATTGGATAAAGACTGATGGGTTGAAGATTTTTTCTAAAAGTGGTTGGATAAAGATTGAAGGATTTATTATATTGTTATAACTCTGTAATTAGTTTAAATTTTAGTTTAAATTTGATTTTTAAATTTTGAATTATTTAGTGATAATATTTAGGAAAAATCTAGCTAAATTTTAGCACTAAAAGTGTGTATAAATAACTAGTGGCTACAACCAATTAAACATACTTTACGTTTGGCATTAAAAAGATTCTTTATTTATTTTTCTTTTCTCCCTTCCTGCATCATCCATATTCAGTTCTTTCAATTTTTTTTTCTTTAACTTTTAGCATTTTGGTTTAACTGTCTTCCAAGGTACTTTCTCTTTCCGCCTTTCACAATTCCAGAAAACCACTTTCAAAGCATGATTTTTTTCATGGTTAACTAAATCCTTTTTAGCCTTCGCCCGGTTATCACTTCGAAAGTACTCATGAGATATAAACCCACACTAAAGACTTTGCAATTCAGTATTTGTTATCTCTCTGATATATGGGATAATACAAATTCATCCTCAAAGTTGATTCGATTTCAATTCAAAAAGCACGCGTTGAGTTGGAATCATTTGGCGTACAGTTGGGAAGTTAAGTCGGCGATGCTGTATTCAAAATCCCGCGAAAAAATTGGTGTGTTGAATTCAAAAAAGCTTGTTGGAATCCGTCAAGGGAGATAGTGATTGGATTTAAATGACCCACATGGTTGAGGTCGTTAATTCGAGTTGGGCTTTCCAGATCGCAAGGCTGTCGAAGTTTTAAATTACTCGTACCACGTGGTTGGAAATTTAACATAGGTCGATTTGCAAGTGATACCGGGATCGACTACGAGACGAAGAGTTGGCGGTTTGAGGGATCCTCAATTGCTATAACCAATTTATTGATTGGAAGGGAAAATCTATTTCAAGGATCGATTCAAGATTGGAGTACACCGAGGCTAAGGCTAAGCTTAAAAATATTTTATTTATCTATTTATTTTATTTTCTTAAATTTATTTTTGTATTTTAGAATATATTTTTATTTTATTTTATTTTTTATATTTCCTTATTTTATTATCTTAATCAATTTAAAACCCTCATTTTTATTTTCTAGCGTTACAACGCATTGGTCATGGGCATGACTATTACTGCGATAACAATTCTGGTCATGAGAAAAGGCGAAATTAGACAACCAGTCCCTATGGATTCGACCCAACTACTCTATATTTCAATTTACTATTATTTTTTGTAGGAATTTATATTTGGTGGTTTCGACGCCCATCAAATTTTAGCGCCGTTTCTGGGGAATGGTGAAAATTTTCTAATTTTTGTTTGTTTTCTTTATGATCAGGTCAGAATTACGGACTTTAGCATTTGAACCGGAGAGAGAAAAGTTGGACTTTCATGGATCTAATGATCCAAGTATTCCAATCTTATTTGGACCGGTTTGTAGTTGTGTTTATAGATGACATCTTGGTGTATTCAAGAACCGAGGAGGAGCGTGATGCACATCTTTGTATTGTTTTGCAAGTTCTGAGGGAAAAGTAGCTTTATGGAAAGTTCAGCAAGTGTGAATTCTGGCTGCAAGAAGTGACATTTCTGGGACATGTAGTGTCAGCAGAGGGAATTAGGGTGGATCCTCAGAAAATTGAAGCTGTAGTGGATTGGAAAACACTAAAGACGGTATCTGAGATTCGAAGCTTCTTGGGTCTGGCTGGGTATTACAGACGTTTTGTTGAAGGATTTTCATTGATTGCTGCACCTCTGACTAAGTTACTTCGTAGAGGGGTACCATTTAATTGGACTGATAAGTAGCAAGAGAGTTTTGAAAAACTGAAGGATATTTTGGCTAAGGCCCCTGTTTTGATACAGCCAGAGTATGGGAAGGAATTTACTGTTTATAGTGATGCATCACACATTAGATTGGGTTGTGTGTTGATGCAAGAGGGTAAGGTGGTTGCTTATGTATCTCGTCAGCTCAAGCCTCACAAGACAAATTACCCTACTCATGACTTGGAATTAGTTGTGGTGGTTTTTGCACTGAAGATTTGGAGACATTACTTATACGGTGAAAAGATGATTATTTACACAGATCATAAAAAACCTCAAATATCTTCTTACTCAAAAGGAATTGAATCTTAGGCAACGAAGGTGGATAGAGTTGCTTAAGGACTACAATTGTTCAATTGAGTATCACCCTGGTAAAGCTAATGTGGTAGCTGACGCACTGAGTCATAAGGTTGTATCTGATTTGAGAGTAATGTTTGCTCGTCTCAGCCTGTTCGATGATGGTAGCTTTTTAGCTGAACTGCAAGTGAGACTGACTTGGATTGATCAAATTAAGGAGAAACAATTGTTAGATGAGTCGATAGTTTCTCATTT
Source organism: Gossypium longicalyx (assembly GCA_025698465.1). Taxonomy (NCBI): domain Eukaryota; kingdom Viridiplantae; phylum Streptophyta; class Magnoliopsida; order Malvales; family Malvaceae; genus Gossypium; species Gossypium longicalyx. Next base: position 57,397,783 of record CM047002.1, on the reverse strand, counting down.
TTGACAAGTTGAGAATGGTGAGACAACGGATTTTAGGCTAAATGAGAAAGGAGTATTATGCTTCCGTGGAAGAGTATGTATACCGAGGGATTCTGATCTCAGGCAGTCTATACTGCAAAAGGCGCATAGTAGTCCGTATGCTATGCATTCTGGCAGAAACAAGTTATACCAAGATCTTCGTGAGCTGTACTGGTGGCCAAGGTTGAAACGCAAAGTTACTGAGTATGTGAGTAAGTGCCTGACATGCCAGCAAGTTAAGGCTGAGCATCAATTACCTTCTGGGTTACTACAACCAGTTAAAATTCCACTTTGGAAGTGGAAGAGAGTAACCATGGATTTTATGTGTGGGCTACCCTTGACACCGACTAAGAAAGATTCAATATGGGTGATTATGGACCGGTTGACTAGATCTTCCCATTTTATACTTGTCCGCACGAATTATTCATTACAAAAGTTTGCCAAGTTGTATGTGGCCGAAATTGTGAGACTGCATGGTGTACCGGTTTCTATCATATCTGACAGAGATCCTAGATTCACATATCAATTTTGGAAAAAGTTACACGAGGCTTTGGGTAAAAGGCTGGATTTCAGTACTGCATTCCACCCTTAGACGGATGGGCAGTCAGGGAGGGTGATTTAGACACTGGAAGACATGTTAAGAGGTTGTGTAATTGATTTCAGAGGCAGCTGAGAGGATTATTTGTCGTTGGCAGTGTTTGCTTATAACAATAGCTACCAGTCCAGTATTCGAATGACACCATTCGAGGCGTTGTATGGTTGTAGGTGTCGTACTCCTATCTGTTGGACTGAGCTGGGTAAGCGGTAAGTTCTAGGGCCAGAATTAATTTTTGATATAGAAGTTAAGGTGAAACTGATTTGAGACCTGTTAAAGGAAGCATCTGATAAGCAGATGTCTTATGCAGACTTAAAGAGTAAAGAAATCAAGTACTCTGTGGGGGCTTATGTCTTTCTCAAGGTCTCACCTTGGAAAAAAATTTGAGGTTTGGGCAGAAAGGCAGGCTTAGCCCTAGGTTTATTGGACCTTACAGAATACTTAGGTGAGTACGACTGGTTGCTTATCAACTTGAGTTGCCTCCAGAGTTGGATAGGATTCATGACGTGTTTCATGTTTCAATGCTGAAGCGGTACCATTCTGATCCCTCGCACATTGTATCAGTTAAGAAAATCGAGGTTGGACCTGATTTGATTATCAAGGAGGAATCGGTACAGATATTGGATCGTGATGTTAAGGTATTAAGAAAAATATCTATTCCACTGGTCAAAGTGCTTTGGCGTAATCACGGTTCAGAGGAAGCCACATGGGAGCCTGAGAAGGCGATGCGGCAGCAATACCCTCACTTATTCTGAACAGGTAAATTTCGAGGCTGAAATTTCTTAAAGGGGGTAGAATTGTAACGTTTGAAATTTAGGCCTAGAAGTATTGGGCCTTGAGTATGGGCCCGTAAGGGGGTTGTGTATAAGTATTTAATTGTGCAAGGAAATGACACAATTAAATGTCTGCTTAAGTGGTTAAGGGTCCTGAGAGGAGTGGGAAACGTCTTGAGTTCGAACTTGGGCTTTAGCAAAAATTTTGGTTTTAAGTGAATAAAACCCTGGATGCTTGGATGATGGCCTTTTAAATTATTGTGTTAAGTAAATGACATAAGGAAGTATATGGTTTAGTGGTTGTGGCGTCATTAAGGTTGCAAGGGAGCCTGGGTTCAAGTCTTTGCTCTTGAAATTTATTTTTGGTTTTTCTTTTAAAGGAACTTGGACTTTGGCCTATAGGTCGTATAATTAATTGAGGATAAAATATGACACAGAAAGAGCCTGTGGTGGAGTGGCAAAGTGGCATGTTGTGCAACTGTGAGGTCTAAGGTTCAAGTCTTGGGATGTGTAGTGGAGTATTTATTTTGCTATTTGAGCTGTGTAGGAGATGGAGTTGAATTGGAACTCTGTGGTTGAAGTGGTCATAAGAATGAGGAATTTTCCTAATGGTTGAAAGCAATCCCACATCGAGAATCTAACATGAAAATTGGTGAGAAGCTAGCTTTCAATAGAGCGAACCAAATGAGTTGGTGAGGGGGAAAGTGATTAAGACTCAATGCAGAATGTACCAAGGTTGGTAATCGTGGACTTTGGCACGTTTTTATAAACAGGTGTGTATTCATGCCCTTCTTTGTTGGAAATCGACAAAAGCCAAAAAGCCAAAACTTCGACATTTGAGGGCTCACGAGTGTCCGATCGCTCGTGGGGTAAACCGAGCCCACAAACCATGGGTGATAGACTGTAGAGGTAGCCACGAGCATTCTCGTGTACTAGGCCTCGATGGGCCAAATGGGCCCAATAGGCTTGTGGGCTCACTTGTGTAAATCTAACTATTAGGTGGGAAGTAGTTAGGCTTGACATGTCGTGCGCATGGCATATGCCGTTAAGGGCTTTGTTGGGCTGAAATAGGCCATGAGGGCTTAATGGGCTCGTGGGCCCCATACAGATTAAATCCACGATAAGTGATAAATATTGGACTTGGCTATGTAGGTGACATAGCCGTAACTAAATTTGGGCTAAATGGGCCACACGATAGTGTGGGCCCACTTGGGCAGAGTTAGGGGCTTTAGGCCCATTTGCACTGTTAGGTCTGTTTAGATTACTTAAGTTGCTCGAGGTGGCTGTGGACCTTCCAAGAGGTCGATTATCTGTACCGAGACCTCAGAGGGTAAAATGACCAAAATACCCTTGAGGGGTAAAAAATTACTATTCTACCCCTAATGGGTGGAAATGACTATTATACCTTAGAGATAGGTTGATTGATGAGTGTATGATATGTGCATGACCGTATCTGAGTATGAAACCTTGCAAACATGAAATATTATGACATGACATTTTGCATTGGGGTTGGGATACTGATTTGGAGGAAGTATTGTTCTAGTGGCTTCACCACGTATTCTGATATTAGTGGCTACGCTATGTTTACCACTATTAGCAGCTTTGTTGCATTACTATTAGCAGCTTTGCTGAGTTACTATTAGCAGCTATGCTGCAATAGTGGTGAGTTGGCTGGGTGGGTCGATTTAATCCCCACATGGTGAGTTGGTTGGTACGGGTGGTGAGCAAGATGGAATGGGTTGGGTTGCATACCTGTATTCTGATTATACTATTTTGGGTATAGGCCTACACTTTTACTGCATAGGGCTTAGGCCCGCATCATCATCGTTGTTTAACAGGCTCAGCGCAGAACCGTTCTTCAGATGTCTTGTTACTATTGACCGATAGGGATTACACACTTCGAGTTTTCGTAAACTCACCCTTCTTTTAATCATCATGCGAGTAACCCCACCTTAGACGATTTGGAGGCGCGGGGGACTCAGTGGTGGCCACACGTCCGTAAATTGGTTGTTAATGATTCAATTTATTTAAGCTTTCATATTTGGGTTTTAATTATGTAATAAGGCCATTTGGGGGGTTTTTAACTTTTAATGGGCTTTTGATTTCATATTATAAACTGCTAGAGTAGGAACATCGAATTTTCAAAATAATAATTGCTTTCAAACACTACGTTTCCGCAACATTTTCAAAATGCTTTTGCAACTTAAGTTTGTTTTACATCAAGTTTTAGTAATTAATTTAAAACTAGCTTCTGCAACTAAAAGAGATTTTGGGAATAATATTATGTATTTTTTCAATGAACGACATGTTGAAAATAAACTAACGCAACCTGGATTTCACCTAAGTTTTCAAATAAGAAGGGTTTTCAAAAAACACTCAGATGTGACACACCAGATTCGACCGTAACATCTAGACCCAGTTTGGGGTGTTACACATACAGTTCGAAGAGAAGCAATTTGGCGCGGTAAACAACGACAACCTAATTTTAAAGAAGGATATTGCACTGAAGATATTTACTCATCCGAAGATTCAGACGGCATGGCAGGTCAAACTATACGCCAACTTGCAGCTGCACCGGACGAACAACAACCGCTATGCATAACTTATCTGGCGGACGAAACACCAATCGAGTTGAAGTCAGGATTAATACATTTATTGCCTACTTTCCACGATTTGAAAATGAGAACCCCCATACTCATCTGAAAGAGTTTCACATGATTTGTCTAAGCATGAAACCAGAAGGAGTAACTGAGGATCAAACAAAACTATGATCTTTTCCTTTTTCATTAGGTGAGTATGCTAGAGAATGGTTGTTTTATTTACCTCCAGGATCTATTAATACTTGGACTGATATGTCTCAATTGTTTCTTGAAAGGTTTTTCCCAGTAGCTCGAGCAACCGAATTAAGGACGAGTATAGTTGGAATACAAAAAAAAGAAGCATAATCACTCAATGAATACTGGAAGCGATACAAGAAGTTGTGCGCAAGTTGCTCACAACATGGTTTGTCTGAACAGTAACTCTTACAATATTTCTACGAGGGGTTACTCCAAATGGAAATGAAGATGATTGATGCCGCTAGTGGAGGGGTGCTTGTGAACATAACTCCCCAAAGAGCTAGGGAATTAATTTCGACTATGGCTACAAATTCTCAACAATATCGACCACCTATGGAACCTACGAGAAGGGTTCATGAGCTAAGTACTCCTTCCATAGTAAATAAGATTGATGAACTTATTAATGTGGTTAAAAATATGCTTACAGGACAGACGAACCCAGCTCGATTGTGCTGGATTTATGCTAAGCCTGATTATCCTACCTACTCATGCCCGATTTTACTTGAAGACACAACTACACAAGTAAACACCATTAGGAACTTCCCAGGCCCACCTCAAATGCATTATGATCCATATTCAAGCAAGTACAATGTAGGGTGGAGGGGTCATCCAAGCCTAAGCTATGGGTTGAATCCTCAATACAATCAACCATATCAACAAAGACCACCTCTGCCTCAATAGTATCAACCTCCAAAGCCATCTCTTGAAGCTATAGTAGAGCGGTTAGCTGTTAGCACTAAAAAGTTCCAATAAAAGACTGAAGCACATTTCCAAGAACTAGATCAGCAAATAAGTAAGCTAGTAGTTATAATTAGACATTTGGAGAACCAAGGAATATTGCCATCTCAAATCGAGCCAAACTCACGTCAAAATGCAAGTGCTATGACCGTAAAAGATGGGACAGAGTTAGAACTAGTGCCTGGCACAAATCATGATCACGATGTTGAACAGAAAGTCGAACCTACAGCTCTTACTGAGTTGGTTCCTCATAAACCATTTGTTGTACCTCCCCCATACCCTAGAAGGCTTGCCCAAGTTAAAAAACAACGAGAGGAAAAAAATCCTTGAGACATTTTGAAAGGTGAAAATTAATATTCCTTTACTTGATGCAATTAAAAAGGTTCCATGCTGTGCAAAATTTTTAAAAGAACTGTGCACCAGAAAAAAGAAGCTCCAAGGAAATGAATGGGTGAATATGGGAGAAGACATTTCTATAGTGCTACAAAGGAAGATCCTGCCAAAGTGTAAGGTCTAAGGAATGTTTTCTATATCCTAAAAAATAGGTAATATTGGCATAAAGAAAGCCATGTATGATTTAGGAGCATCTATTAATGTAATGCCTTTATTTATTTTTAAATTGCTAAACACAAGTCCTTTGAAAGAAACAGGTATGATTATTCAACTGGCAGATAGGTCATGCGTATATCCAGAAGGGGTGTTGAAAGATGTCCTTGTAAAGGTAAATGAGCTAATTTTTCCTCCAGACTTTTACATCATCAATATGGAGGATGACTACTCAAAAACTGCTTCTGATATTTTACTTGGGAGACCATTCCTAAGTACCGTACGTACAAAGATTGATGTTCGAAGTGGGACCCTTACTATGGAATTTGACGGTGAGGTGGTAAAATTTAATATTTTTTAGGCGATGGGCCAACCCAGTACAATGTCAAATATTTCTAGTGTTGATATTATTGAGCTACTAACGAAATTTCATTTTGAGTATGATGAAGTGGATGAGTTACAAACTGTGCTTTATAGGAATATAATGGATAAACTAGAGGAATTAATGACATTCAAAGAACCGATTCGTGAAACCGTTATTCTATTGAAGACTCCATAATTTCCTAAAATTCAAGGTAAATATTTTTAACTTTCTCCTTCTAAAACTAAACTCTTGCCTTCTATTTTGTAGGTTTCAGAATTGGAACTCAAATCGTTACTGGAACATTTAAGGATTCTGATAGAGGAAGAGGCAAACCCGAACGGAGAAGCTCAAAGACGCCTTAATCCACCATTAATGGAGGAATTTCAAGTGCACATAATGGAAGAATTAATTCTTGATAAACCAAACGAATAAAACTCAAGTCATCGAGCTAACGACGTTAAATAAAAGCGCTTAATGTGAGGCAACCCACATTTATTTTTATTTATTTAAATAATTTAATTTTAAATTTTAGTTTAGTTTGATAATTAAATAAAATATTATTTTAATCAGTTTGATCGTGTTGTTTTCTAGGAGCAACCACCTTCAGCTGTAGACGAACGACTTCATCGCATTGAAGCTCACCTCGAAATAATGAAAGCCAACATCTCAAACATCCTCACCGTTCTACAAAGTGATCACTTCCATCGCCCTCCAGCCCATTAAATATAAATGGGGAGTACACTTTCTCCATTCATATTATTCTTTTTACACATTGGGGGCAATATGGGCTAAGTAGGGGGAATTTTGGATCATGCCATACTTTCTTTTTGCATGTGTTTTACGAAGAATACTTTTTTAATTTGTTTCGGAAATAAAACTCTAATTCTTATGTTTAGTTTACTTAAATAAGTGGTTGAATCATGAATAACTGTTGCTTGCTTGATCGATGAATATTTTGTAGAATTGAAAATGTTATGCCTTAGTCGATATTTCATGAAAATTGTTGGTTTTGTTGAACTTGCCTAATGAAAGTAATCATTTAATTAAATAAATAAATAGCTTGGTTAAGAGGAAAGATTCAGAAATGTGACCAAGTTGAGTAATCGAGATGAGGTGCATGGGTTGTCATCTCATTTCACATCAAAAGGTTTGGTGACAAGCCGAAGCTTGTAACACTCCGCTAATCGAGCTACCTTGAGAAATAAATCGATTAGGGACATGTGAAATTGAGTAACAGAGATGAGGTGTTTGGGTTGTCATCCCATTTCACGTCAAAAGTTTTGATTATGTTTGGAATTCATTAAAAATAAAAATTAGATAAAGAGAACGTGCCGGGTTGAGTAACTGGGGTGAGGTGCTTGGGTTGTCATCTCACTTCGTGTCAAAAGACTTAACTATGTTTGAGAAAAAATAAAACAAAAAAAATAAAAAAATTTATATAGATACAAAATAAAAGCATACATTGAGTATGACTATTTTGCATGTTTGATTGAGCCTAAATTTAGTGAAATAGTTAAGTTTGACATACTGTTTGAGATTTTATAAAAATGCTTATTGATTGAGGTTAGCAATTATTTATTTTTGATTCACCTAATTGTTTGATATATGCTTGACTAGGAAATGGGGTTTTGATTTTGAAAAGGATTGACGAATTATTTTTAATGGATATCATGCTTGGGGATAAGCATCGACTAAGTAGAGGGGAATTTGATAGCAAGATAAATTCGAATTTTTAATATATTTATTTTTGGATAATTATCAAATAAAATGCTATTAAATTTGGATTTTTCTTATCAGGAATGAAGTTGGTGTGCTGAATTCAAACTCTTATAAAAAAGGGCTAAATTGGAAAAAAAAAGCAAAGAGAAGGGCTTGATTGAAAGATTGAAGATTCAAAGATGATTGGGTAAAGATTGAAGGGTTGAAGATTTTTTTTAAAAGTGGCTGGATAAAGATTATGGGATTTTTTATATTGTTACAACTTTGTAATTAGTTTAAATTCTAGTTTAAATTTGATTTTTAAATTTTGAATTATTTAGTGATAATATTTAGGAAAAATCTAGCTAAATTTTAACACTAAAAGTGTGTGTAAATACATAGTGGCTACAACCAATTGAATACATTTTACCATTGGCATTTAATAAATTCTTTATTTTTTTTCTTTTCTTCCTTCCTGCATCACTTATATTCTGTTCTTTCAATTTTCTTTTCTTTAACATTTAGCTTTTTGGTTTAATTGCCTTCCAAGGCCCTTTCCCTTTCCACCTCTCACAATTCCACAAAACCACTTTCAAAGCATGATTTTTTTCATGATTAACTAAATCCTTTTTAGCCTTAGCCCGATTATCACTTCGACAAAGTAATCGTGAGATATAAACCCACACTAAAGACTTTGCAATTTGGTATTTGCTATCCCTCAAAGTTGATTCAATTTCAATTCAGAAAGCACGCGTTGGGTTGGAATAGTTTGGCGTACAGTTAGGAAGTTGAGCCGGCAGTGCTGTATTGAAAATCTCGCGAACAAATTGGCGTGTTCAATTGGAAAAAGCTAGTTGGATTCCGTCAAGGGAGGTAGTGATAAGATTTAAACGACCCATATGGTTGAGGTCGTTAATTCGAGTTGGGCTTTCCAGATCGCAAGACTGTCAACGTCTTAAATTACGGGTACGTGCCATGTGGTTGGAAATTTGACATGGGTCGATTTGTAGGTGATACCGGGATTGACTATGAGAGTAAGAGTTTGCGGTTTGAGGGATCATCGATTGGTATAACTAGCTTATCGATTGGAAGGAAAAATCTATCTCAAGGATCAGTTCAAGATTGGAGTACACCGAGGCTAAGGCTAAGCTTAAAAAATATTTTATTTATCCATTTATTTTATTTTCTTAAATTTATTTTTGTATTTTCGATTTTATTTTATTTTTCGTATTTCCTTATTTTATTATCTTAATCAATTTAAAACCCCCATTTTTATTTTCCAGCGTTGCAATGCACTGGTCGTGGGCACGACTATTATCACGACAATAATTCTGGTCACGAGAAAAGGCAAAATTAGACAACCAGTCCCTGTGGATTTGACCCTACTACTCTATATTTCAATTTGCTGTTATTTTGTCATAGAAATTTATATTTGGTGGTTTTGACGCCCATCAATCATTATAAGTCCACCTATACATGCCATTATAACCTTGGCCAAAACATAAAAAACTACCGATATTGATGCTGGATAGTGTGATAGATCTCTCACGAGCTTCAAAATCGATCGAGCTTCTAATAATCTATAAAACATAGGAAAGAAAGCTACGTAAGCACATAATGCTTAGTAAGTTCTTATAACATAAACACAACTTACCATTCATTTGCTTAATGTAAATAGCATAATGAAAGCATCAACTAATACCACAAACTTGGCACAATGCCTAACAACATCAACAAATACACAAGTTAGTGTATTTATACATGGTACAAATGAGTTCATCCATAAGAAGGAACTTATATCTTTGCTCATACCATTTATATCACCATTTCCTTTTCATAAGTACATGATATATTTCATTTGAACACTTACCATTTCCTTTCCTTTTCAGGCTCGTTGAACCATCTAGAATATCATCGGGTACACGGGAAAACTCACACGAAATATGCTTAAACATATAACCATAGCATTTCCTTTACATCATTGCTTACACAAGCTATGAAATGGGCCTGCTCACATCAGCTGTGGGTTGGAATGTAAGCTACATGTTGCTACTCACATGAGTTATTGAGTATTCGCAACAAATGCAAGACCACAGCCATCGGTAGGACATTCAAGACCAATACCAGAAACATGAAATCCATAATGACATGTCATGTGTATCCTACAAAATCCTAAGGTTCAACCAGGACTCGATAATCGTCAGGATATTTCTTTGGATATAAATTGATTAATATCATTATAAATACATAATAACATACAATTGAATAACATGAATATAGTATTTCGTACGCACGAACTTACCTCGACAACTAGGGCATAGGAATGTAATCAATTAATCTGAGGCTTTAGCTTTTCCCTGATCTAGATTCGTACGTGGTCTATCTTGGTCTAAATAGACAAATTTAATCCATTTAATATCCCTAGCATTCAATTTAGTCCACATTTCATATTTTTGCAAAATTACTATTTTGCCCTTTGTATTTTAACTATTCTCAATTTAGTCCTTAAGCTCATAAATTGAAATCTAAGCATTTTAATCCTCTTTTCAATATAGTCAATTTCTCTAGAGACTTAAATCAATCCATACAAACCATCATTTCATAAATATACCATGAACTTTTACCATTTTTACAAACAAGTCCCTAAATATAATTTTCATCAAAAATTACTATTCAAAACTTGTTTGTTTATCAACAAGAACTCATAATCTATCATTAAACATCAAGGATCATACAAAATCATTCATATCATAACCCTCAACCTTTAACAGTTTTACAAATTGATCCCCAGGCTAGCTAGATTAAGCTAAATGACTTAAAAAACATAGAAATCATTAAAAACGGTCTTAAAATCACTTACATACAAGCAATTGAAGTTACTGAAACTCAAAAACCTAGCTATAGCTTTTCTTCATTCTAATTTTGGTGGAAAAAGACTTGAAGAAGATGAATGAAAATTTGGTTTTATTTAATTTAACCCTTTCTTTAACCATTTACCTTTTTACCCTTTAAAAACATTCAAAATTTCAATAAAAACATGTCCATAAACATCCACTATCCGTTCAATTAGTTTAAATACCATTCAAGTCACTTGGACTAAAATTTCATAGCTATTTGACTCCTTTAACTAATAGAACTCTACTTTTACACTTTTTATGATTTAGTCCTTTTCACTTAATTAATCACGAAAACATTAAAATTTCTTAACAAAATTTTAATATGACCTTACTAACATCCCATAGACATGAAAATAAAAAAAATAAAAACTTACTCATCGAATTTGTGGTCCTGAAAACACTATTCTAATTTCACTAAAAATCGACTATTACAATTAGCATTCTATCTCGCAACATTGTTTAAATTCCCCGCACTTTGATTATTCTAACTAAATTTTAGATGTTGCTTCCACCATGGATTGTAGGTGTTGGAATAGGTGTTATTATTCCGGTTCAAATTACCCATGTAGTATAAAAATGTTGGGTTCAATGGGCATTCATCAAACACATGGTCTTCACCGCAATAAATACACAATTCTTTGGCCGATTTCATCTCTTGGACTGTAGTGGGCCTCTTTATTATTTTGATCATATTAGCTAAAGAAGATACATGGGCAATCAATGAAGTGATTGCATCAAGCTCCATGGCACCAACAGCTTTCTTACCTATCCCAACTCTTGTGGTGGGATATTGATAATCATTGTTGGCATTCTTTTCCAAAATCTCATATGCTTCATTATAAGAGTTATCCAACAAAGTACCATTGACAAAGGCATCAATTACCATCCTTGTATGTGCATTCATTCCATTATAAAATATCTCCATCTACATCTAGTGCTAGAATCTATGTATCAAACATTTTCGAAGTAATTCCTTAAATCATTCCCAAGCTTTATATAGCGTTTCATCCTTTGATCGCCGAAAAGACTTGATGTCATTCCTAAGCCTGACATTCATATTTGGTGGATTATATCATAGAAAAAATCTCTAGCAAAGATCATTCCATAATGCCATTGTTCCTGACGGTAAAGTATTCAGCCATGCTCCTGCATGATCTCTCAAAGAATATAGAAATAGTTTAAGCCGCAAGGCATCTTCAAGAACACCCTGTTGTCTAAATGAGTCACAGACTTCTAGAAAGAGTCTTAACTGCAGTCTTGGATGTTCAATGGGTAATCTACCAAACTATTCTACTATTTCAACATCTGAAACATTACCGATTTCAGTTCAAATTGCTGAGCTTGTATGTGTTGTCTTACTATTCCTGGATTCAAATCATCTAAAATTGGAACAACATGTTCCGAATTCGTCTGTTTCGATCATCTATCACATGATGAATAGGAGGATTAACATCATGACCAATGGTGTAACACCCCTAAACTATTTCCATCGTCGGAATAGGGCTATAAGGTATTACTGATCAATCACAACACAAAAGCATACATTTAACATACATTAAATATTTCCATATAAACATCAATCAAACATAACCACATCGTCCCTTAAGAGGGCCTACGAAGCTTTAAAACATGTTTAAAAATGGTTCAGGACTAAACCAATAACATTTACAAACTTTAAGAAACTTAGAAAATTTTCTTTGATTTCAGGGTTACACACCCGTGTGAACAGGCCGTGTGAGGCACTCCCGTGTCACAGGCTATGTGAAAACAGGCCATACATATTGACTTGTACCACACGGGCGAGGACATGCCCGTGTACTAGGACGAGTGAAATTTAAGGAGGTCACTGACTTGGGTCACACGGCCGGCCATACGCCCATGTGCCATATACGGTCAATAGACACGCCCGTGTGTCTAGGCTGTGTGAAAACTGTAGGGTATATTGCCTTAATTTGAAAGGGTACCCCAAGGGACACATGGTCGTGTAACATAGCCGTGTGTCGTACACGGCTGAGACACATGCCCGTGTCTCTACCTGTATCGACAAAAATAGGCCATTTGCAAAGCCAATTTTCCACTCTTCTCACATGCACACATAGCAACCAATTTAGAACCATTTTTATACAGTTATAGGCAGCCAAAACATACCAATTCATTCCACATTCAAAACCTACCAAATCATTATGTCAATATCATCACAACTTGCATAATTTCCATATACATTAATACATCATCAACTAATCAACCAAATAACAACTAATTGCATATATCAACAATAATGGCAAACATATCAAAATAAGCCAACATATAAGGCATTATATGCATCACATACATACCACTTAACAACATATAAATCAAGCCAACATACATGACCATGTTCCAACATTTACAAGCCAAATCTCATGGCTATAATCACAACTCAAAACATACTAAAATGACACTAACCTATACATGCCATAAACCATATATACAAAGCTTCAAAAGTACCAACAAGTTGATCGATAGTATGATGATGGTTCCCGATGATTCCTGATGTCCGAGCTAACTTCGATAAACTATAAAACATAGAAAAAAAACACAAGTAAGCTTTAATAGCTTAGTAAGTTCGTACTAAATATACTCAACAATTCATAATATACAATTTATTAGTTATTAAACACTCAGTAAGTCTCATATCACCATTTAATTTTAAACCATGACCATTTATTATGTACTTTCAAATCTCTCAAGCTTCATACACATAGTATCAATTACCACATACGTTTTGTACGTACTTGTACTATCCCGTATTTATTTATCTCATTTCACCTCTTTGTTCAACACGTTAACCATCCAGAAGTCTTTCAATATTCAATGAACTCGCACACTTAGTGCAATAATAATTAGCCGAAGCCATAATGATATCGCACACTTAGTGCTATCATGTTAAGTCGAAGCTATTTTGGTATTGCACACTTAGTGCCTCATATAGCTAAAGCTATTCCAATTCGCACACTAAGTGCCAAACAAAATTGATTTGTCATTGACGCAATCGTAGTCGCATTTATACAATTTATGCAATATTAAAGCATTAAAAATATAATTGTAACAATGTTTATCACGTACGAACTTACCTCGTACTCGGAATTGATGAATCAGATCAATTACTCGAGAACCTTTGATTTTCCCCGATCTAAATCCAAATTGTAATACCCCTTACTCGTGTCCGACACCGGGATAAGATACGAGGCATTACCAAACTTAAACATGCACATACATGTAAAATCAGGCCATAAAATTTCAATCATATTAGAATCATTCGATCACATGCAAAATGTCCAATACACTAGCGTTCGAGGCTCTAAACATGCATTAAAAGCTGTTTGGGACTAAATCAAGAACTCACGAACATTTTAACAACACTTAGAAAATTTTTATGTTTGGAGAGTCACACGTCCGTGTAGGTAGGCTGGGTGGTCTCACACGCTCGTGTCCTCAGCCTGTGTAACTCTCTGTTTATGATGTCAGCAAACATTTAGGGTCACATGGCCAAGTCACACGCCCGTGCTAAGGCCGTGTCCTTCACACGGCTGAGACACACGGTCGTGTCTCTGCCCGTGTGGTCAACACATAGGTTATTTTCCAAGCCTTTTTGTTGCCTTAATCTTTCACATACTTAAATACTTTAAAGACACATATCATAGCATCACTTTAATGATTTAGCATGCCTCACTAAATTACATTTTTAACAATCAACCATAATTAATCTCTACTTATTCAACAAATGTCCATGTTCAATCATTATCAACTTATTGCCAATTTATGCGTTTATTCCATGGCCATGACCACCCCGAATGGTCCTAGGGCATTCTCGTGCACATATGTTATTTACTATTCATTCATGGCAGACAATTATAATCATATCACAAAGCATCAACATATGGCAAGGATAATTAGGCTTACAAGCCAAAACATTATAAGCCATATCTCATGGCTATATACAATGAATCAATATAAGCCAATACATTTGGCTAAATCATAAGAACACATATCAATAACTAAGCTCCTATACATGTCACTCACTTGATGATGCTTAAGACTTATCGATATACCCTATTGATAGCTCGATAATGTGATGCTGCCTCCGACAATCTCCAACCACGAGCTAACCTAACAACACTAAAGAAATGAAAAGGAGGGGGTAAGCTATATAGCTTAGTAAGTCCATATGAAAATAATAAGCAATTTATCAACATAATTCCATCAATTCTTACAACATGATTCCAAGGTAAAATAATCATAATTGCACTTTTGCTTATGTTCAAGTTAAGCTGTTTACTCGAGTCATAGTCACTAAGTTACTTATAACTTGAGCTAGGAAACTCCAAATAAAGATCCACTAATTTTCCCTGAAACTAGACTAACGTATCTTCTTATCATAAAATTTTTATAATTTTTGTATTAGCCAATAAGTACAGTTTATTATTTAAATTCTCCCCTATTTCGTTGTCCAATAGTCCTGACCTCTCTACACTAAAAATTAATTATCTTTTCGTACAAGATTTGAATAATGTTCCCATTTGTTTCTTTCAAAAGTAAACTCATTAAGGATTTTAAGAATATAAATTATAACCTATAATTATATTTGTACAATTTTTAATGATTCTTCCAAGTCAGAACAAGGGATTCCAAAATCGTTCTAACCCTATCTCACAAAAATTCAAATATCACAGAATAAAAAATTCTTTTGCTTTCACCATTTCTTTTATGTGAAACTAGACTCAATAAGATTTTATTTCATATCTTATTCAACTTCTAATTCGATTTTGACTATTTTTGGTGATTTTTCAAATTCACACAATTCCTGCTGTCCAAAACTATTTTATTACAAATTTCACTCTTACATAATCTCACTTACTGCATTCCATCTTACCAAAAGTTCGCTTAACTATCGAGCACATTGCTCATAAATTTTCACAAACATATACCTACACTTACTCATCACATAGTCATATTTAATTACACTAGTCATTACATGACCACATGTATTTTCACTTAGTCAATTTCCCGTTGAACTCATCAGAATAATAATAGATACTCGGTGGCCTGCACATATTACCACCCTTGTAACCGAAGCTATTTGGTGCACATAGTAGCCTGCATTTAGTACTACATTTGTGACCAAAATCGTCTCTTACACATAGTGGCCTGCACTTAGTATCACACATGTGATCGAAGCTATCGGGTATGCATAGTAGTCTGTACTTAGTACTAACATACGACCTAACCATCTAGTACACGTAGTAGCCTGCACTTAGTACACACGTGACCTAAAACCATTTTAAACACATAGTTTCCTGCACATAGTACTACACATGTGTTCTCGCAATGGATCAGCCTTATCTTTTCTATTCCGAAGGTCCAACTGGGAAATTTCTCACTTTTCAACATTTTACCAATTCATCCATAATCAACATCAATTCATAATTTACATCAAGTGATCATTCAAATACAACCACATCTCATATAATAACAAAATATTATAACATAAGTAAAAATGATATATTATTTACATACAAACTTACTCGTTTCAAAAGAAATATCATGTTCCATCAAATTTCCATTATATTCAATCATCCCATCACATGTTATTGACATTTGAGCTATCGATTACTTCATGGGTACATCACGTACGCATACACAATATCATTAACATATAAATAAATACAACCATAGCAAAATAGATTTCAAGTGCAACAACAATAACATGAATATCATGCTTATTTAATCACATGAACTTACCTTAAATGCAATTACAGCCAACTATTCCAATTTAGTCCAGAATCTCTAGCTTTCCTGATTTAGGCCCGAAACTCGATTTTTTATCTAACATTTCAAATATAGCTCATTTATTATTCACATTATTCAAATTGACCCAAAAATTTTACTTTTAAAATTTTGCATATTTACCCTTAAACTTTATCATATTTACACTTTTGCCCCTAGGCTCCTAAAATGATTTTTATTCAATTTTTTTGCACTTTAAGCCTAGCTAAATCATTTTCATAACTATAGCAGCCCAGAATTTCCATTAAATCACACTTTTATGACAAATTTTATAACTTTTACAATTTAGTCCTTTTTAGCGTTTTCACCAAAAACTACTTAGTAAAAGTCGTTTCTCCAACCATAAACATGCATAAGCTACCATTAAACATCAAAATGGACAAATTTATAACATGATTCAAACCCTATACCTTCATCATAACTCAAATAAATGGTAGAAATAGGTAGATCTTGTTACGAGGATTTCAAAAACGTAAAAATCATTAAAAACGGGGCTAGAACAGACTTACAATCGAGCTTCGAAGCTTGAAAAACCCTAGCTGTGTCTTCTCCATGCAATTTTTGGCCATGGGGTTGAAGATGGACAAAAATTGGCTTTTAATTTTGTTTTTAATTCATTTTAATTACTAAATGACCAAAATGCCCCTAAATTAAAAATATTCTCACCCATTTCATGTCCATTTTTGTCCAAAGAATTAACCAATGGTCTAATTACCATTTAAGGACCTCCAATTTAAAATTTCATAACAATTGGACACCTCTAGCATGTAGAACTCAACTTTTGCACTTTTTATGATTTAGACCTTTTGACTAAATTGCTGCCCAAACGCCAAAATTTGCAGACGAAATTTTCACAAAAAAATTCCATAGAATTGTAGACCATAAAAATATAATAAAAATGAATTTTATTACGTCAAATTCATGGTCTTGAAACCACTATTCTCACTAGGTCTTAATTTGGGATGTTACAACTCTCCCCCCTTTAGAGATTTTCGCCCTCGAAAATCTTACCAGAAGAGTGGTTTAGTTCCTCATAAACTCTACTATCTCATAAAAATTACTAAAGAACTTTTACTTTAGCCTTCATTAAAAACCAGGGTCTTATTTAGCTTCTCAATAAGTCATAATATAGAATCCGAATCTCAATCCAATTAACTAGGAGCAGCATTCCAAGAATCTGACAATCTCAGAGATACAAGATTCCATTAACCCATTAGGCAGAAATTTAACATATACTGAAATGATTTGCAGATTTCATCAAACACTTAATACAAGCCACATAACAACTTTCCTTTTTAAAGACAGGAATAATCCGTATATGAAATCAATAGTCATACCATAACTATCTTATCATCTTTTAACGATTCAAGTCAGCTACACTATCACAAACTTAAATCTGTCTATAACATCAGATACGTTGAGCTGTCACACTACCTTTCTTGTCTTAAAACACATCATTTAAAATCAAAAAGTCTTTGCTCAATGCAGACTAAACCTGTTCAAAGGCTTCGGTTAACAATGTCCTCGTCTACTCAAAGTTTTATCAATTAACATGTAATAGACCATTCAATTTTCACAAAACAAAAATTTTATCATTCATAGTAGCTTTAAATCGTATCAAAGTCTTCTAAGATATATACACTGTCCATTCAGACTATCTGTCTTTTACCCGAAAAAGATAAAATCTTATTCTCAGGCTTGAGAAAAACGATTTGGACATAATTGTTTCATTAAATCTTTCAAACAATAACCCATACAGACTGAACAACCAAGTCAGTCTTAATTATTACTTGATAAAGCTTCAGGAAATCCTTCCTTTCAGTTGACAGAACTGTTTAACATGCAATCATTTAAGATTCACTTATCATGCCTATCAAAGACCTTTACCATTGCTTTAGCTCAAAATAACAAGAATATCCCGATTGAGGGCATTAACTTTAATCAACTTACTCGAGAGGAGAAATCTACCATACAACTCGAAACTCACAGTTTCGCCACTTATGTTTTTGCTGAGGTTAAAACTTTACACAAAATTTAAAGAAATCCGAATGCTAGAATCATCACGTTACTAATATCAAACCAGAGGCATAATCATAATTGACATAGTCATCACAGGCCCAAGAATACACTTTAGATACGAGTCATGATTAATAATTTTCGGAATAAAGATGACAAGAAGACCAAAATAAAGAAATCCAAGATAGAAAAATCCAAGAATCATAACACCTGTGTATTTCTTATAAAATTCCAATGAATGGATTATAACAGAATACTAGAGAGAAATAGAGCAGTACTGATTATAAACCAATCAGGTTATAAATACTATCATCTAATCATCATGATTAGAAAACATTCCCATATAACAAGAATTTTATTAGAAGAGTAACAGCCATAGGAATATTCCTGAGAATAATTAAACATCTAGAATACCTCAAAAGAGGCTGTCCAAAATCTGTTCAGCCATAACTGTCACACTCAATGTCTTACCTTTCAAATGTTATTCCTTCAACTATTTCTGTCATCACTAATCTTGTACTATTTCTTTCACTGAAGAAAATAAGTTCAGAAGGAATTCTGATTACTACATTCTTTCAATGTCATGTCTAAACAAGTCAATTTGCCAAGGTTAATTTCTTCTCTCATTGTGATATTTCGTAAACTGAAAAAAATCTTTAAATCAATCTGATACCTTTTCTAATTTCGTCTTTACTTATCAACTCATTTTTAAACTCTGACCATATTTACAATCATTCTACCACTGAACTCTTTTGGTCTCATACTCGTGAGCTTATTTCAGCATAAATCTCATGAAATCCTTTATAAACACCACTCTGGTAAGGGGGTGGGGTTGTAAGATCCCTGAATCGTCTCTCATGCACATGTATATACCATATAACTTTCACCATTATAGTCATATTATTACCAACATATCATTTGCTTTAGACAAGCTAACATTAAAGTTTGCTTTACACAGATTTTCCAGTTAATTATTTAAACAAATGTACTTATACATACGTTCTATGAATTTTGAATAACTTTACTTATCATTTTTATTCAATCAAACAGGTCAGGCACATAACATCATATGAGGGCCAAACAAACATGGATGAGTGTATCACAATATGTGCTCTCATCTAGCACATCAACATATGCATATCATTATAATCATATAACCCAATTCAATCAATTTAGCACATTTACTTAGAATATGAGAGTTTTCCAGTCATACTTATTCAAAAAAGCATACGTGGACATTTATTCCATCAATATTTTTGGTAAGTTACCTACACATGCATTTACTCAAGCAATTCAGTCACATACATCATGTAATTATCAATCAATCACAAGTAAGTTCATTATGTCATATAATCCTTTATCTCATTTCAATAATTCATTTCAATCCATCAAATTTTAATATCCAAACGGGACAATAATATTTTATCCATAACAGGATATTATGAATCTCATTCATACCTTTCCAAGTTTCAACTCATCAAGACTGTACTTTACTCAAATACCTCATTACCACAATCAATATGGTCAAATATAGCTCGGTTGGAGGGTACCTTTGACTAAACAAAATGGCTCTCTTATGCGTCGGGAGACATCACACTATCATAGATCGGTGGCATATATAGTTAAACTCTCATAAATATGCTAGGTTAGTCCAAAAACTTACTAAATCATAGCTCTGATACCACTAAATGTAACACCTCTTATGTTGGAACATCAGTGCCCCCAAGGTACAGCAGAAAAATAAAATTTCGGTAATCCAAACCATGGATTC
This sequence comes from Gossypium longicalyx, assembly GCA_025698465.1. Classification (NCBI taxonomy): domain Eukaryota; kingdom Viridiplantae; phylum Streptophyta; class Magnoliopsida; order Malvales; family Malvaceae; genus Gossypium; species Gossypium longicalyx. The sequence goes on along the minus strand of CM047002.1, from coordinate 57,377,704 downwards.
ATGTGCGAGGAACGAATCGAGGGGAAAAATATGATAATGGTTTCGAAATTACCGAAACTTCAATCTGAGTAGACAACGATACCTCAAAAATGAGAATACAGAACCACTATCGAACCAAGTCGCAAGTTTTCAGATGCTGACCTCTACGTAATCCATCCAATTGACAATGAACGGAAGAAGTCTCCAAAATTGTTTTAGAGATTTCTTTGGTTTGATGGCTGCTAGACCACTCAAGCAAGGTTTAGGGTGTTTATATTTATATATATCAGTAACTCCCCTTTTAATTGGTATATTTATAACGAACCTTAATTTACAAAATAAATAAATATAATAATGTTTTAATCAAAAATTTATAATTACATTAATTATAACAAAGATTTCAGTAAACTATATTTATTTTAAATTTATATATGAACCAAATTCATATATATTAATAGAATTATGTTCTCATATGTGTACAACATCCTTGTACATATAATATGTTCGATATTTGATTGCCCAATTAAATTTATTATATAATTAATTTAATTCATGTGACAACAAAACACAATACCAACTATGTTTTATTACAATCATTTCAACCATATGGTGCGACCCTGTAGGCTCTTGTAACATTAGCAGTAATACTAGAATGATTCTAATGTTACATACAATGACTGGCATCTAGAAATGCATCATTTCTACCTAAGTTACAAGAAATCATGATTCGACATAACCTTTTGTGATTTACCTTTCATGCATTAATCCTTAAGTCCTTTATCTCTGGAAAAAACACAAGTCATGGAATAGTCACACTTGCATAGTCCATCTCATGTTTCTTGATATCTTGAGTAGACTATGATATACAAGTAAGTATGACATCTCATATCAACTTATTTGAGCATGGCCATGCATTTCTAGTCTCAATCAAGTGGCCTAAGATATTACTCCCATTATTTAGGAGGGACTTATTCTATATTGATCAATCATATCCCTCTACATAGATTATGGTATATCCAACATCAGCCTTTACAGCAACCAGTTACGGTGTACATTTGACTGCATCAAAATATACAACTCACGATGTTGGGATAATGATGATCTCAAGTCTGAGGATCATATACATATTAATCATTATGAGTAATGTTGTGACAATTACATAACAATCAAAGAAACATACTCATAGTGGGTCAGTCCAATATGTTGTTCTTTAACACACATATTCATGCATTGATTTTGACATTCCATATCAATGACAACTCTTTATCATCAATCAACTACATGTTAGTCGTAATGCATTATTGTTGTCCTAGTCAAAAATAATACTTGACTAAGGATCTTTTAAGAAAAATCATATTATTCTTAGGACATTATTATAAAACAGTTTATTTATACACACAGAAAAGAAACTGAAATAATAATGGAAAAACCTTATATTAATAAACATGGTAAATCAAGAATGTCATTACAACCATCTCATGATTGATCTTTGAGCATACTCTTACACCTTACTCGTGTCTGACACAGGGACAAGATACGAGACATTACCAGACTTAAACATGCACATACATGTAAAATTGAGCTATAAAATTTCAGTTATATCAGAATCATTTGATCACATGCAAAATGTCCTATACACGAGCCTTTGAGGCTCTAAACATGCATTAAAAGCGGTTTGGGACTAAACTGAGAACTTACGAACATTTTTACAACACTTAGAAAATTTTCATGTTTGGAGAGTCACACGCCCGTGTGGGTAGGCCGGGTGGTCTCACACGCCCGTGTCCTCAACTCGTGTAACTTTCTGTTATGAAGTCAACAAACATTTTGGGTCACATGACCAAGTCACACGCCCATGTGCTAAGGCCGTGTGTAACACCCCAAACTCGACCTAGGCGTTACGGCTGAATCTGGTGATGTTGCATTGAAGTGTTTTTCGCAAAGCGTGATATCGAAAGAAAAACCCCTTTTTGTACATATTTACCATTCTTACATGTTCTTAATGATTATTTTAAAACATGTCATTTATCGAAGGTTACTTAGGTTAAAACATCTTTAACTTTTAAAACGTTGTCTCTTGCGGAAGCTCTGAAGTAAATACGTATTCATGGTAGTTTTGGAAAACATTTGTCTTTTGAAAAACCGCATCTTATCCTACTGCTAGCAGTTATAAATTAAAAATAATTAAAAGCCCAAATAAAAGATTAAAAATTTATAGAGGCTTTATTACAAAAACAAATACCCAAGTTAAATACTTATAATTTAAAAATCTAATGAGAAAGCCTGTGCAGTTGTGTGGCCACTTTTGAGTCTCTCGTAGCACCGGCTTTCCTAGGATTGGGGATTACCGACACAGATAAACAGAAAGGTGAGTTTATGAAAACTCAGTGTGTAATCCCTTAAAGACAATTAGTCAATCATGTATTAATTAAGTACAGTTCGGGCCTAAGCCCGTTCCAGTAACAATATCAGTGTGGGCCTTAGCCCAATTCAATAATAGTATCAGTGTAGGCCTTAGCCCAATTCAATAACAGTAGTAGTACAGAATGCAAACAAGGATTCTTCCCATCCAGCCTCTACACTCCACTCCATTAAGCCCTACACTCCATGTGGGGATAAAATCAAACCACCCATCCCTACACTCCAAAATAGCACTGGTTGCGGCACTAAACAGTGATTGTAGTAGAGCTACCAGTACAGTACACTTCCTTCAATCAATAATAAACCCATCCCCATGCAATATGTCATGCATCGTGGCATAATATCATACATGTATGCAATATATATGAAATGACATGCTCGAGTACAGTCATACATATCATAGGGGCAAATTAGTCATTTTACCTCATACGGGCATAACAGTCATTTCACCAAATTGGGGTCTAGGTATACTTACTGACCCAACAGTAGGTCCACATTCGTCTCGGGTGACCCGTGCAACCTTATCAGTCAAATAGTGGAAATGGGCCCAAGGCCCGTAATGCAGGCTCATGTGGGCCCAGAAGCCCGTATGGCCCATGAAGCCAAAAATAGCCTCGGCCGTGTGAACTACACAGCCTGGCCTAATAATCTCCACGAGCTCGTGGGGCCCACACGACCCATTTCGACCCCTCATGGCCCAAATCGGCCATAGACCATGAAATTGCTCATGGCTGACCTTAACGATCTTACACCCATGTTTGAGCATTTAAAATACCGCACGAGAGAGTGCACGCTCGTGTACTATCGATGGTCACCTATTTCGACTTTTACCGATTTATGGCAGTGTGGTTACACACCTGTTCACAAAAACGTGCGAATAGTCCACGAGTACTCCAACCTACATTCAATCACAAGTTTCGGTTAATTGCATCCCAATCGACTTATCAAAGACCCCCACCAAAAATTTTTTTCCAAAAGATTACCTCTCACATGATTAGATCAATTGATTGTGGCTTGCTCACTGAATCCGTTTGCAAGAGACTAATCAATAGGCCTTAGGGGTTATTTGCATTCCAACCAACTCTTATCAACCATCAAACAAATGAACAATTTGAACTAGATGAAAAGCACTTACTGAAAATGCAGAATCCAGATTAGAAGAAAAGAGAAATCGGCCACACGCACACAAAAGTTGAAAGTACAGAGAATGATAGAGGCAAAGTGGAACAATTGTACCCCTATCATAAGTCGACAACATAAGAAAGGTTAGGTGCAAGATTAAAAAGATAAAAGAAAGAAGGAAGAAAGAGCAATACCGAGCAGTTGTATTACCACCAAAGTTAACAAAGAGCACTGAAGAATCGACACGAAGGGGGTGGAAGAATGAGTAATATTTGGTCAAGATAACAATATGAAAAGAGAGGGAATCTTGTTAAAATACAAAGAATCGAGGGAGGGGAAAGAGAAAGAAGAGAAAGGAAATCGATAGAAGAAGAAGATGTTAAAACAATAAGGATTGAGAGATAGGAAGCAAGGTCATTCCACCATAGAGGAAAACTAAATGAGAGAGGGAGAGGAGAAAGCAATCGATCAACCAAAGGAATTTTAGGGAACAACAAAATCGTGAATAGACCAAACGAGCAAAACCCGAAGGATCTCTAGCAACAATCGGTCCCAAAAGAAAAACCCGAAAGAAGAAAAACATAAACACTCCAAACTAGGAATTTGGCACCAAGGATTGAAAGAAAAGAACCAAAATGCCAAAAGTCAGAAACCAAAGTGAGAAGGGGAGAATTATCCTAGTCCTAGCCGAATTCTGAGTGCCTAAGTTTAAAATCGGTACCACTCCTCCACAACCTCAACTTCCTAAATTTTCCTCCTAAAATCTCTCCCCTATTATCTCCTCAAATCCCCCAAGCCGATCGCTATCCAATTCCCCCATAATCCCTCTTAATTTTTAGCTACACACTCCCCTCTTCCTTCAAACACTCCAACCGCCCATTAGCTTAGAGTTCTACTGATGTTCAACCTCTTACACGGCACAGCAACAAAATAAAACCTTCCTTGTGCGTAACAGGTCTCAAACTCAAGACCTTTAGCAGTAATGACACGCCACTTACCCCCTTAACCAGCAGGCCTTTTCTGTCATGCTATACTCACATTAATTTAAAATCCTACTAACTACAGGCAATAGTTTATTCAAGTAAAAACAAAAATTTGTACAAGCCAAGGCTTGAACTCAAGACTTCCTCCAACACTTCTCAGGACACTTAACCACTGAAGCAAGCATGCACTTGTGACACAACATACAAAAATAAATATTTAAGATTTAGGGCATTACAACTCTACCCACCTAAAAGAAAATTTTGGGCTTGAAATTTACCTGATCAAAACATATAAGGGTATTGTTGTCACATCGCCTCCTCAAGTTCCCATGTGGCTTCCTCTAAGCTATGATTGTGCCAAAGTACTTTAATCAGTGGAATAGACTTTTTCCTTAACACTTTTACATCACACTCTAAAAGTTGAACTGGCTCCTTCTCAAAAGTCAAATCTAGCCTAACCTCAATCTCCTCAGTCGAAATAACATGCGTGGGATCAGAGCAGTGGCGCCTCAACATAGAGACATGGAACACATCGTGAATTCGATCCAACGCTAGAGGTAACTCAAGTTGATAGGCAACCGGTCCCACTCGTTTCAGTATGCGGTAAGGCCCAATGAACCTAGGCCTTAGCTTGCCTTTCCGTCTAAATCTCAGTACCTTCTTCCATGGTGAGGCCTTGAGAAATACTAAGTCCTCCATAGAATATTCAATCTTCTTTTGTTTTATATCCGCATACGACTTTTGTCTATCTGATGTTGCCTTCAGTCTATCTCGAATTAATCTAATTTTATCCTCAGTACCGAAAATGAACTTAGCGCCCAGAACACGCCGCTTGCCTAACTCTGTCCAACACAAAGGAGTACGACACCTACGATTATATAATGCCTCGTAAGGTGCCATCTGTATGCTAGACTAGTAGCTATTATTATATGCAAACACTGTTAGCGACAAATAGTCCTCCCAACTACCTCGGAAGTTAATCACACAACTCCTTAACATGTCCTCCAGTATCTGAATCACCCTTTCTGACTCACCATCTGTCTGAGGATGGAATGCAGTACTGAAGTCCAACCTTGTACCTAGTGCTTCATGCAGCTTCTTCCAAAATTGAGATGTGAATCAAGGATCTCTATCGGATATTATAGAAACTGGCACCCCATGTAGTCTCACTATCTCAGCCACATACAACTTAGCCAGCTTTTGCAATGAGTAATCTATACGAACAGGTATAAAATGGGTAGATTTGGTCAATCGATCCATGATGACCCATACTAAATCCTTTTTAGTAGGCGTTAGGGGTAGACCACTAACGAAGTCCATGGTTACTCTTTCCCACTTCCAAAGTAGAATCTTAACTGGCTGAAGTAACCCTGAAGGTAACTGATGTTCAGCCTTAACTTGTTGGCACGTTAGACATTTACTCACGAAGTCAATAATTTCCTGTTTAAAACCCGACCATGAATATAACTCACGAAGGTCTCGGTACATCTTATTCCCGCCAGGATAAATAGCATAAGGGCTACTATGCACCTCTCGATGTATAAACTACCTCAACTCAATATCCTTCGGTACACAGACTCTCCCACGGAAATAGAGTACCCCTTCGCTATTTAGTCCAAAATCTGCTGTTTCACCACTCTCAATCTGTCGAGATCGAGGTCCTAGTGACTCATCCTCCAACTGTTTACCCTTAATCTGTTCAATCCACATCGATTTAACCTGGAGATCAGCCAATAAGCTACCATGATCGAATAAGCTGATACGAGCAAACATCACCCTCAGATCAGTTATAGCCTTACGGCTCAGTGCGTCAGCCACTACGTTGGTCTTACCAGAATAGTATTCAATCGAACGGTCATAGTCTTTAAACAGCTCAATCCATCTACGCTGCCTAAGATTCAGCTCCTTCTGAGTGAGGAGGTACTTGAGGCTCTTGTGATCTCTGTAACTGATACACTTCTCACCATACAGGTAATGTCTCCAAATTTTCACTACGAATACCACTGCAGCCAACTCCAAGTCATGCGTAAGATAATTTACCTCATGAGTCTTAAGCTAACGAGACGCATAAGCAACTACCTTACCATCTTGCATCAACACAGATCCCAAACCAACATGGGTACATCGCTGTAGACGGTGAACTCTTTTCTAGACTCTGGTTGTGTCAAGATAGGGCCTCAATCAGTTCTTTCTTAAACTTCTCGAAACTTTCTTGCTATGTATCAAGATAGGACCTCAGTCAAAATTCTTACGCAATAACTTAGTCAGAGGTGCATCAATCAATGAAAACCCCTCAACAAATCACCGATAATACCCTGCCAGACCTAGAAAACTTCGAATCTCAGATACCGTCTTAGGCGGCCTCCAATCCAGAACAACATCAATTTTTCGAGGATCAACCCTAATCCCTTCAACAGATAGCACATGACCCTGAAATGTTACCTCTGTTAGCTAGAACTCACACTTACTAAACTTGGCATACGGTTGTTTCTCTCTCAGAGTCTGCAGAACAACTCAGAGATGTGCATCATGTTCATCCTCAGTTTTTGAATGCACCAGAATGTCATCTATAAAGACCACTACGAACCGATCCGGATAGGGCTAGAACACTCGGTTCATCAAATCCATAAAAGTCACTAGTGCATTCGTCAGTTGAAATGACATCACTAGGAACTCGTAATGACCATAACGAGTCCTAAATGCTATGTTATAAAAATCGGCCTCTTTGACTCTCAGTTGATGGTACCCAAATTGAAGATCTATCTTAGAGAAAATCGAAGCTCCACGAAACTGGTCGAATAGATCATCAATCCTCGATAGAGGGTACTTATTCTTAACAGTCAATTTATTTAGTTGTCGGTACTCGATGCACATACGCATAGATCCATCATTCTTTTTCACAAATAAGATCGATGCTCCCCATGGAGACACACTAGGTCGAATGAGCCCTCGATCCAGTAATTCTTGAATTTGAGCCTTAAGCTCCACTAGCTCATTTGGTGCCATTCTATAAGGGGCTATGGACACTAGAGCTGTACCAGACAGAAGCTCAATCCCAAACTCAACTTCACGGTTTGGAGGTAAACCCGACAGCTCATTAGGTAAAACATCCAGAAAGTCTTTAACTATTCTGGTATACTTAGTAGAAGAACCCTTGGATTCTAAAAAACTAATGTAGGCTAGATACACCTCACAACCCTTACGAACCAATTTCTCGGCCTTTATTGCCGAAATCACATTACTCAAGTAGTTTTGTCGTTCCCCAATTACCACTACCTCCTTAGTTCTCAATACTACCCATTTAGTAGCACAATCCAAGCTCACTCGGTGTTTAACTAACCAATCCATGCCCAGTATCAAATCAAATTCTCAAAAAGGAGTTCTAGTAGATCAGCCAGAAAGATAACCTCTTGTACCCCTAAAGGGACGTCTCTAAACAATTTATTAACCCTGACGGACTGCCCCAATGGACTAAATACAGTAATTCCACTCGAAGTATTTTCAACTGGAATCCCCAAGTTCTTAGTAACAGTACAAGAAACATAAAAATAGGTAGAGCCTACATTTATCAATGCAATATAAGGTACATTAAAAATTAAGAACGTACCCGTGATGACGTCCGGAGCATCTGCCTCCTCTCAGTGACGTGCAGCATATACCAGACCTGGTTGTCTCGCCCCAGAATGACTAGCACCACTGCCCGGTTCCCTCTGACCATGGACCATACCATTTCCACCTCTGGCCTGACCAGGGCCTCTTGGTGGCTGTTGACCATCCCACTGTACAATACCCAAACCAATAGCTTGCACCTACTCGGGCCTCCGTGGACAATCTCTAATATAGTGCTCTAATGATCCGCACCTCAAGCATGCCATTATCCTTTTCCAGCATTCACCTTGATGGCATTTCCCACAATCAGCACAGGGCTGCGGTCTAGTAGCAATAATAGGGGCCCGACTCTGACTGGCCCATCAACTCTGGCTTTTTCTTAGGCCTCAGAAAAGAACTTGAGGGCTCCGAATCCCTCTTGTTCCTACGTATGTCCTTCTCACAGTTTTGTCGTTCAGTACGCTTCACTTCTTCGGTGATCTTTGCCTTATCCATTAAAGCAGTAAAATCTCACTCCCTTTGTGGAGCTATCAAGACTTGTAGACTATCTCTAAGACCGTCCTTGAAACGAACACAACGCTCATATTCAATTTCCACTATTATAACACTCCAAACCTGGCTTGGACGTTACGCTCGAATCTGGTGTGCCACAACAGAGTGCTTTTCAGAAATAAGACTTGTCATTAAGAAACTGAACTTAAGTTAAAACCCTTTTTGTTTTTAATGCTTGAGAAAATTTGGCAAGTTAAGTTGTTACTAATTGAAATCAACTTGTCAAAAAAATTGCCATATTTACAACCTTTGACTCCTTAAGCTGAATAAAATCACGAAAGCTTTTAAAATCCTTGAAGTTTAAAATGCGTGTTTCCCTTGAAAATAATTATTATTTTGAAAACTCATTTTTTCCTAGACTAGCAATTTAGTATAAGAAATCAAAAGCCCAATTAAAACTTAAACCCACAATGGCCTTATTACATTATCCAAAAACCCAATATGAAATTTAAAATAACTAAAGTCAAGTTACAGATCCACTGCAATCGTGTGGCCACCTCTGAGTCCCTCGCGGCTCCAAATCGTCTAAGGCTGGGTATTACCTATCCAGTTAGGAAGAAAAGGGTGAGTTTCCGAAAACTCAGTGTGTTATCCCTTATAATACGAATAGCCAGACATAAAATATGTGAAAATAGATTGGGCCTAAGCCCAACATAGAAACAGTATCAGGTGGGCCTTAGCCCATTAACAGAATCAGGTGGGCCTTAGCCCAATACAGAATATGTATCAGAAGCAGATATGCAGACAGATTCCCAGTCTAATCCAACCAACACACCTCTCGTACCAACCAACAAACCATATGGGGATAAAATCGACCTACCCAGCCAACACACCAAGCTTAGCACCGGTTGCGGCACTAAGTCAATAGAACGGCTCAACGTCGTAGATAGAACAACTAAAGGTCGTAAATATCACAACAACGCTGCCAGTTAACAGAACGGCTATAAGCCATAAGTATCATAGAAAGGCTGAAAGCCTTATGCGAAATAATGCTAAAAAGTCAGACACACTTCATCATCGATCAATCACCGATCCCCATGTAGAATGTCATGTCATAACATCATATGTGAATGCAAGATTTCATGCTCAATCATAGTCATATATAAATCATATAGCAAACCGGTCACACATAATATAAGAGCATAACAGACATTTTACCCTATAGGGGTATTATGGTCATTTTACACCACAAGGGTATTTCAATAATTTTACCAATATTGGGTCTCGATACTTATTACGACCTCCTAGATGGTCTGTCCTCACTTCGGGCGACTCAGATAAACTACATGGCCAGAACAGTGTATATGGCCCCAAAACTCTCTATTGGGCCCAACTAGGCCCACATACTTGTGTGGCCCACTTAGTCCAGATTCACATACGGCATCGCGAGCCTCATAAACCAACCTATCAACGTTCACTTATCGAGGATTTTACCCGTGTGGACCCACAAGCCCATTGGGCCCACGCGGCCCATTTCAGCCCATAACGGCCCTAGTCTACGAAAATGCCCATGGTGGCCTTTACAGTCTGTCGCCCATGATTTGTGGGCTCGATTTACCCCACGAGCGATCGTATGCTCACGAGGCCTCAAATGTCGACGTTTCAGCTTTTCGGCTTTTGGCTTTTGCCGATACGCAGGAAAGAGAGGTGTGATTACACACCTGTTTAGCGAAACGCACAATGAATCTCACGTATACTAAACCTACACTCATCAAGACCTTCAGTTAATTAGCTGATGATTCGACTTAACCACATCATAAAATTTTACCCAAAACACACCATCTTACCTTGATTGAAAGAGGGTGGCTTAATCTGCTAAGGTCGCTAACCCACAATTTATCGCATGCTTTGACGAGAATCTGAGTTCCAAGCAGATCCTAATAGTTAGTAGCAACTACTATCCCATTAACACAAAAACAACATTCGGCTTAACCCCAGACAATGAGATAGCATATTACCTTAATTTGAATACTTGAAGGAAAAAGGTTGTGGTTGCTTCAAAACCACTTATACACCACTACACCTTGAAAAACCCTAGAAATAAGGAAGGAATCATCAATCAATACCCGAAGAACAAAAGGAAAAGTATTCGACTAAAAATGAATGAAAGGAAGCATTACCTCAAACCTTACCGTTTGTCAGAGAATCCTATAAAACTGTAATAGTGCAACACTAGAAAAACATAGAAGTATTCAGCCAATCCCCAAAGAGCAAATTAACCGAAACTGATTAGCCACAAAGATAAAGGGTATTCGGCCTAAAAAGAAAAGAGTATGTCAAAAGGAAACAGACGAAAAGAATTGGGCAGAAGGATGAAGAGAGGATTCGGCTAGCAAAGAAACCAAGAGAAAGCCAAATAGCGAGGAGGATGTTAGGTTCGGCCAAGCACAAAGGAATACCGAGAGTAGAAGAAAAGTGATTGAAGAGAGAAAGAAAAACTAATGTAGTTCAACTATGGTTGTGAGAGACAAAAAACAAAGTTCAGCCAACCAAAAACCAAAATTAAAAAAATGCCCAAAATTGAAATTGCACAAAGAAAAGTGCCCCCAACCTCTCCAATTGTTGAAAATGTACACAAAGGGACCTCTAGCCGAATTTGCATACCCCAAACCCCCTAATCAGCTACAACTCCCCCCAATCTCAAACTCCTTGAAAATATCCCTGATTCTCTCCCCTTATCCCTCCTTGATATCCTCCACAACCAATCCCAAGACTAATTCAAACTCTCCATCACCAGAGTTCAAATCCAACACTAACTCTTGCCGTCCCCTGAAAGCAAAATAATTACTCCTTGCTTGCCATGGGATTCGAACCCTTGCTCACACAACAGCCATGACATGCCACCACCACTAGACCACAAGCTCACTTGTGTCATCAATAAGTCATAATAAAATATAAACCCTACTTACCAACGTCCATATTCACTTAAGAGCAAAAATTAAAATAAATTGCAAGAGCAAAAACTTGAACCCAGACTCCCTTGCAGTCTTAATCACGCCATTGCCACTGGACCACATGCTTTCTTGTGATAAATTTTAACCACTAAAATTTATAAAGCCTACAAGCTAAAGCCAAGGGTCACTTCAGGGAGAACTAAAATTTTGCTAAAGCCTAGATTTGAACCCAGGACTTCTCAGACATCCCCAAACACACCCAATTCACTTAACCACCACACCAAACATGCAATTGTGTCACTTTCTTGCTCAACTGAAAAATTTATAAGCTGCCCACTAATAGTTCCCATGCTCAAGGCCTAATACTTCTAGGCCTAGATTCCGGGGAGCTACAATTCTACCCTATGATATCCCGAATTAGAGCCGAATCAAAATAATGGTTTTGGGACCACAAATTCGAGAGATAAATAATTATTTTATGATTATTTTGAGGTCTATGATATGATTGCATGATTGTGTGAAAATTTCGTGAAGAAATTCTATGCATAAAGTGATTAATTTGAAATTAGGGACTAAATTGAATAAGTTGCAAAACTTACATTTTAGAAGTTTTTAGTATGAAATTGATTTTGAATATTAATTAGGAGGTCTTAAATAGTAATTTTACCAATTTCTAAGTTTTTGGACAAAAATTGGACATGGAAATTTTGAAAGTTTAGTAATGAAGGGTATTTTAGTCATTTGGTAATTAAAAGATTAAAAAAAGGAAAAAGATGGCAAAATATGTCCATCTTCTTCATTAGGACAAAATTTCAAGGGTTCTCCATAGCTAGGGTTTGTTTCAAGCTTCCAAGCTCCATAGTAAGTGATTCCAAGCCCCGTTTTTAATGTTCTTTACGTGTTTGGAGTCCCGGTAACTTAATTTAGCTTATTCTAGCAATAATTTAACCTAGGGTTTATATTTGGAAAAATACCCATAGGTTAAATATGTTTATTTTTATGTTTTATGGTAGAATATGAAGCTTGAAATTGTGTTAAACAACTTTTGCTAAGCGATTTTACGTGAAAACGAGTAAAACGACAAAATCGGTAAAAATACCTAATGTTCATAAATACATGATAGAGTGTGAATTTGATGTTGCTATAGAAGAGAAAAATGATCAGCATGTCACAAAACATAAGAAAATAGGATGAAGTTTAATTTCCGAGCTTTGGGGAAAAAGTGTAAATATGTAAAAGTTTAGGGGCAAAATGTAATTTTGCCAAAGTTTGAGTCAAGGAATGTTTTAATAAATGTGAGTATTAAATAAGCTAAATTTGTTATTATATATCAAGAGAAACGAGATTCAAGTCATGATCGAGGGAAAAATAATGTTTTTGAGGAATAGGCTTGATTTCTAACATATTGTACCGAGGTCAGTTCATATGTAAATATTGTAATATAACCGTTATTTTAAATCATTTAATGCTATTTATACGATATTATGATTGCTATTATGTGATTTTATGCTTTGTGGTAATTGTTGGATAACATGCAAAAATTTTATGAATTATGTGAAAAATGTGAAAGACTACAGAAGTATCGTCATTGGTATTCCAAGGAGAATGGTAAAGGAGTACGAACGAGGAAAGTCCCATTGAACCTTAGAAATAGATTAGGATACTTGGGCATCCGAGCTTATTGAGTCGAGTTCGAGTTCACTTATGGATACAAATGTCCGAACTCGTTGAGTTGAGTTCGAGTTCGTGAGATGTAACTAGGCATCCGATCTCGTTGAGTTGAGCCCGAGTTCACTTATGGATGCGAATGCCCAAGCTTGTTGAGTTGAGTCTAAGTTCACTTATGGACGGGTTACATGGTAGATTGGCTACATATGTGGCACTTATGTGCAAACTTTCCATGTATCCGAATTATATTCTGATGTGTTCAATGGGTAAAATTCTAGTAAAATGGAAGAATACTCAAGATACAAGTGACGTATTGGTTAGTGTTGTGGAATGGGCACTTTGGACAGGTATGTACTTAACCCTCGGGTTGAGACTTGATACGACAACAATAATATGGTAAGATGATGAATGATGAATAGAAAGGTGATATATGTTTTGGTGATATTATGCTAATGTTGGTTGGTATAGTTGCTTTGTTAAGTTATTTGTTATTTGCATATGGACTTACTAAGCATCTATGATTACTCTCACCTTTTCATTCTTTGTAGTTTTGATAAGTCAATTTGGAGATCGGGACGATCGAAGGCACGCTCACACTATCACTGGACAATTGCGGTATAATGACTTGTAATTTTTAGAAATATGGCATGTATAGCATTCCTATCATTTTGTGTGTATAATCTTATGATATGGATCATGGATGAAAAGGAAATGTTTGAGAATGATTAGCTATTGGAATGGCTAATCAAGTTTATATATGATAACATGTATACTTTATGTCTTAACTAAACCATTAAAATCCTTGGAAAGGTAAAATTGGCCACAAAACAAAATCAGTCAGCAGCAGTGACGTGAGTTTGAAAAATCACTGAAAATAGTTGAGATAGAATTACATGATAAATAACATATGGAATTGAATCTTAATGAATCTATTTTCATGTGGAAGAAACAAAATAAGTAAAAGAGTTATATTTTATGAGATATTTATGTTTTTGTGAAATAGGGTCAGAGAGATTTCTGAATCCCCTGTTCTGATTTTAAAAATTTACCATAAATTTTTAAAAAATAATTAGGAGTTTTCCTTACATGTATGAAATTCTTATTGAGTCTAGTTTTATGAGAAACAAACGGTATAGTAATTGAAACTTTGTAGAGGGAGATATCTAATTTGTAATACACAGGGGTTAGAGTAGCCAAACCCTGAAATAGGGGAGAATTTAACTAATAAACTGTACTAATTAGCTTGACCAAAAATTCTAGAAAAAAATTAGTAATTAGATATATGAGTCTAGTTTCATGGAAAATTTATGGAATTGGATTTTGAGTTTTGTAACTCGAGATGTAAATTTTTTAGCGACTGTGACATAGATGGACTGTTTATTATGAGAATTGTTTGAACTTGTTTAAATGCTAAAATAAGTTTAGTAATGTCTCATACTGGACTCCGGCGATGGTCTCGGGTAAGGGGGCATTAAATTTGGTGGTATCAGGGTAGGTTTAGTCGGTTTTCAGACTAACATGGTGTAAGTACGGATTTCGCTATACATGTCATATATATATTTTGTGATAGTGTGACGACTCCTGACCTTTTTAAATGATTTTTTATAGTAAATGGATCCCGATCCAACTGTGGCTGATGATGTAGAGAGCAGTGCGCCAGCTCCTGTTGAAGGGGTGGTGCCAATTGAAAGTCAACCTCCTACTGTTGGTCAAGGAGGAGGAGAAAGAGCTCGAGAAACCTTTCTCCAAATGATGAATGCTTGGTATACAAAGTTCGTTCGTACGAACCCTACTGCTCAACAACCTCCCCCACCACCCTCGATTCCTCAACCTATACCCCAAATGCCTTCAGGTATGGATCTGATGAAATTTCATAGATCTACGGTTGATCGAATTCGCAACCAAGGGGCCGAAGAATTTAGGGCAAATGTTGATGATGACGCTGAAAAAGTAGAATTTTGGCTCGAAAATTCTATTCGGGTATTTGATGAGTTATCTTGTACACCTGAAGAGTGCTTGAAGTGTGCCATATCATTGCTGAGGGATTCAGCTTATCATTGGTGGAAGACATTAATTTCAATGGTGCCGAAAGAGAAGGTGACTTGGGAATTCTTTCAAGAAGAATTTTAGAAGAAATATATCAGCGAAAGATTTATAAACCAGAAGCGTAAAGAGTTTCTCAAATTGAAGCAAGGTAAGATGACAGTTATCGAGTATGAGAGAATTTGTTCGATTGAGCAAGTATGCTCGAGAATATATTCCTTCAGAGGCTAAAATGTGCATACGATTTGAAGATGGACTTAATGAAGATATCAAAGTACTTGTAGGAATTCTTGAGTTGAAAGAGTTCGTAGTACTTGTTGATCGAGCTTGCAAGGCTGAAGAACTAGTTAAAGAGAAGAGAAAGGTGGAGGCTAAGACTAGAAACTAGAAGAAAAGACCGATGAGCAGTACACTCCCACCATAGTCTAGAAAGTCCAGGGATATGTATTCTCGTTCTCAGGCATCAGCGGGACATTCATATGGGGATTGTAAGAAAAAAAATGTGGGTTCCAGATCTCGGACTACTTCAGTGGCTAGTGTGGGAAATTCGAGAATTGCTAGACCCGAGTGCCAACAATGTGGTAGAAGTCACTTTGGTCCTTGTAGAACTAATGAATGTTACCAGTGTGGGTCTCCGGATCATTTTATTAGAGATTGTCCAGAGAGGATCGAGAAAGAAAAATTTGAGTATGCAAAGCCAAGTGGTATTATTTCGAGAGGAAGATCTTCGAGAAATGCCGGGAATGACGCAAGCAGTAAGAATGTATTAAGAGAATCAGCGTCGAAATCTGAAGCTTGAGCTTCGGCTAGAGCTTATGCCATAAGGGCGCGTGAAGATGCTTCGTCTCCCGACGTGATTACTGGTACTTTCTCTCTTTATGATATTAATGTTATTGCTTTGATCGACCCTGGTTCTACTCATTCGTATGTGTGCATGAAATTGGTGTCTAATATGAACATACCTGTTGAGTCTATGAAATTTATGGTTAAAGTATCGAACCCGTTAGGCAAATGTGTCATAGTTGATAAATTATGCAAGAAATGTCCTTTGACGATTAGAGGTCATTATTTTCCGGCAGACTTGATGTTGTTGCCGTTTGATGAATTTGATGTTATTTTGGGTATGGATTGGTTAACATTGCATGATGCTACAGTGAGTTGTAGAAAGAAAGTTATTGAATTGAAATGTGAAAATGGTGAAATTTTGCGGGTTGAACTGGACGAATCAGAGGCATTGCCTAGTGTGATTACTTCGATGTCGACTCAGAGATATTTCAAAAAGGGTTATGAAGATTATTTGGCGTATCTGTTGAATACAAAAGAATCTAAGAAAAAATGGAATCAGTGCCGATTGTGTGTGAATTCGCAGATGTATTTCCAGAAGAGTTTCCGGGTTTGCCTTCTGTTAGAGAAGTAGAATTTGGTATTGAGTTGATACTGGGAACAACTCCGATCTCAATTGCTCCGTATAGAATGGCACCAACAAAGTTGAAAGAATTGAAGTCACAGTTGCAAGAGTTAACTGACAAAGGTTTTGTGAGACCGAGTTTTTCGCCCTGGGGTGCTCCCATATTATTTGTGAAAAAGAAGGAGGGTTCAATGAGATTGTGTGTAGACTATCAGCAATTAAATAATGTGACAGTCAAGAACAAGTATCCGTTGCCGAGAATTGATGATTTATTCGATCAGTTGAAAGGAGCGACGTGGTTCTCAAAGATTGACTTAAGGTCTGGGTACTACCAGTTGCGAGTAAAAGAGTCAGATGTGTCTAAAACTACTTTTAGAACAAGGTACGGCCATTAGGAATTTTTAGTTATGCCATTTGGTTTGACAAATGCTCCTGCTGTGTTTATGAATTTAATGAACTGCATATTTCGGCCATACTTGGACAAGTTTGTTGTGGTACTTATTGATGATATCTTGATCTATTCGAAGGATGAGACAGAACATGCTGAGCAATTAAGAATAATTTTGCAAACTTTGAGAGATAAACAGTTGTATGCCAAGTTTAGTAAAAGTGAGTTTTGGCTTTGAGAAGTCGGATTCTTGGGTCATATTGTTTCGAGTGATGGTATACGGGTTGATCCTAGTAAAATTTCAGCTATTGTTGATTGGAAACCACCGAAGAATGTGACTGAGGTTAGAAGTTTCTTGGGTCTAGCTGGTTATTATCGATGATTTGTGAATGGATTTTCTATGATTGCTACTCCTATGACTAGACTGCTCCAAAAGGATGTTAAATTTGAGTGGATAGAAGAATGTCAACAAAGTTTTGAGAAATTGAAAAAGTTACTGACTGAAGCACCAGTGTTGGTACAACCCGAGTCAGGTAAAGAATTTGTGGTGTATAGTGATGCTTCCCTAAATGGATTGGGATGTGTACTTATACAAGAAGGAAAAGTGGTGGCTTATGCTTCGAGGCAGTTAAAACCTCACGAAAGGAATTATCCGACTCATGATTTGGAACTGGCTGCTGTAGTGTTTGCTCTGAAGATTTGGCGACATTATTTGTATGGTGAAAAGTGCCGAGTATATACCGACCACAAAAGTCTCAAGTACTTGATGTCACAAAAAGATTTCAATTTGAGACAGCGGAGATGGTTAGAATTATTGAAAGATTACGAGCTAGTGATTGACTATCATTCGGGGAAAGCGAATGTGGTTACCGATGCCTTGAGTAGAAAGTCGTTATTTACTTTAAGAGCTATGAATACTCAGTTGACAGTATCTGACGATGGTTCGATTCTAGTAGAGTTGAGAGTAAGACCGATGTTTTTACAAGAGATTTGTGAAGCTCAGAAAAATGATCAAGATTTGCAAGCCAAGAGAAAATAATGTGAGACTGATACGGGATCAGATTTCAGAATCGGTTTTGATGGCTACTTGATGTTTAAAGATCGAATTTGTGTACCAAAGAATGATAAGTTGATTCAAAAAATCTTGCACGAAGCACACAGTAGTTGTTTGTCAATGCATCCGGGCAGTACAAAAATGTACAATGATTTCAAGAAAATTTATTGGTGGAACGGAATGAAAAGAGATATTTTTGAGTTTGTATCAAAATGTATGATTTTTCAGCAAGTAAAAGCTAAACATCAGGTGCCTTCGGGTCTACTTTAGCTTATCATGATTCCCGAATGGAAATGGGATCGAATTACTATGGATTTTGTATTAGGATTGCCATTAACTCCAAAGAAGAAAGATGCCACCTAGGTAATAGTCGACAGATTGACTAAATCAGCTCATTTTATTCCGATACGCACTGATTATTCTCTTGATAAGTTGGCTGAATTATATATCAGTGAGATTTTTAGACTTCACGGAGTACCGTTGTCAATTACTTCGGATAGAGATCCGAGGTTTACTTTGTAATTTTGGCAAAAACTGCAATAAGCATTAGGTATGAAGTTAAATTTCAGCACTGTCTTCCATCCACAGACTGATGGACAATCAGAGAGAGTAATTCAGATTCATGAAGACATGCTTAGATGTTGCGTGTTGAAGTTCCAAGGAAATTGGGAAAGGTACTTACTGCTGGTGGAATTTGCTTACAATAACAGTTATCGGACGAGTTTGAAAATGAAACCTTATGAAGCGTTGTATGGTCGCAAGTGTCGGACACCACTGTATTGGACCGAACTCAAAGAAAATCAGATTTACGGAGTTGATCTAATCAAAGAAACCGAAGAAAAGGTGAAAGTGATTCGAGATTGTTTGAAAGCTGCTTCGGGCAGACAGAAATCCTATGCGGATTTGAAACGAAAAGAGATTGAGTTCCATGTTGGTGATAAAGTGTTTTTAAAAGTTTCTCCGTGGAAGAAGATTCTCAGATTCGGTCGGAAAGGTAAATTGAGTCCACGTTTCATTGGACCATATGAGATAATTGAAAGAATTGGACCGGTAGCATATCGGTTAGCAGTACCACCGGAATTACAGAAGATTCATGATGTGTTCCATGTATCTATGTTACCTCGGTATCGTTCAGATCCTTCACATGTTATTTCACCAGCGGAAATCGAGTTGCAACTGGATATGACTTATAATGAAGATCCGGTTAAAATTTTAGCTCGAGAGGTCAAACAACTAAGAAACAAAAGTATCGCTCTCGTGAAAGTATTATGGAAAAAGCACGGAGTAGAAGAGGCTACATGGGAGCCCAAGGAAACTATGAGGAATCAATACCCACACCTGTTTACTGGTAAGATTTTCGGGGACGAAAATCCAAAAAGGGGGGAGAGTTGTGATATCCTGAATTAGGGCCTAATCGGAATAGTGGTTTCGGGACAACAAATCCAAGAGAGAAATAATTATTTTATGATTATTTTGAGGTCTATGATATGATTGCATGATTGTGTGAAAATTTTGTGAAGAAATTCTATGCATAAAGTGATTAATTTGAAATTAGGGACTAAATTGAATAAGTTGTAAAACTTGCATTCTGTAAGTTTTTAGTATAAAATTGCTTTGGAATATTAATTAGGAGGTCTTAAATATTAATTTGACCAATTTCTAAGTTTTTGGACAAAAATTGGACATGGAAATTTTGAAAGTTTAGTAATGAAGGGTATTTTAGTCATTTGGTAATTAAAAGATTAAAAAAAGGAAAAAGATGGCAAAATATGTCCATCTTCTTCATTAGGACGAAATTTCAAGGGTTCTCCATAGCTAGGGTTTGTTTCAAGATTCCAAGCTCCATAGTAAGTGATTCCAAGCCCCATTTTTAATGTTCTTTACGTTTTTTGAGTCTCGGTAACTTGATTTAGCTTATTCTAGCAATAGCTTAACCTAGGGTTTATATTTGGAAAAATACTCATAGGTGAAAAATGTTTATTTTGATTTTTTATGGTAGAATATGAAGCTTGAAATTGTGTTAAATAACTTTTGCTAAGCGATTTTACGTGAAAATGAGTAAAACGACAAAATCGGTAAAAATACCTAATGTTCATAAATACATGATAGAGTGTGAATTTGATGTTCCTATAGAAGGGAAAAATGATCTGCATGTCATGAAACATAAGAAAATAGGATGAAGTTTAATTTCCGAGCTTTGGGGAAAAAGTGTAAATATGCAAAAGTTTAGGGGCAAAATTGTAATTTTACAAAAGTTTTAGTCAAGGACTATTTTAATAAATGTGAGTATTAAATAAGCTAAATTTGTTATTATAGATCATGAGAAACGAGATTCAAGTCGTGATCGAGGGAACAATAAAGTTTCCGAGGAATAGGCTTGATTTCTAACATATTGTACCGAGGTAAGTTCATAAGTAAATATTGTAATATGACCATTATTTTAAATCATTTAATGCTATTTATACGATATTATGACTGCTATTATGTGATTCTATGCTTTGTGGTAATTGTTGGACAACATGCAAAAATTTTATGAATTATGTGAAAAATGTGAAAGACTACCGAAGTATCGTCATTGGTATTCCAAGGAGAATGGTAAAGGAGTACGAACGAGGAAAGTCCCGTTGAACCTTAGGAATAGATTAGGATACTTGGGCATCCGAGCTCGTTGAGTTGAGTCTGAGTTCACTTATGGATGCAAATTTCTGAACTCGTTGATTTGAGTCTGAGTTCGTGAGATGTAACTAGGCATCCGATCTCGTGGAGTTGAGTCCGAGTTCACTTATGGATGCGAACGCCCGAGCTCATTGAGTTGAGTCCAAGTTCGCTTATGGGCGGGTTACATGGTAGCTTGGCTACATATGTGGCACTTATGTGCAAACTTTCCATGTATCCGAATTATATTCCGATGTGTTCACCGGGTAAAATTCTAGTAAAATGGAAGAATACTCAAGATACAAGTGATGTATTGGTAAGTGTTGTGGAATGGGCACTTTGGACAGGTATGTGTGAAATGGGCACTTTGGACAGGGATGTACTTAACCCTCGGGTTGAGACTTGATATGACAACAATAATATGGTATGATGATGAATGATGAATAGAAAGGTGATATATGTTTTGGTGATATTATGCTAATGTTGGTTGGTATAATTGCTCTGTTAAGTTATTTGTTATTTTCATATGGACTTACTAAGCATCTATGCTTACTCTCTCCTTTTCATTCTTTGTAGTTCCGATAAGTCAATTTGGAGATCGGGACGGCCGAAGGCACGCTCACACTATCACTAGACAATTGCGGTATAATGACTTGTAATTTTTGGAAATATGGCATGTATAGCATTCCAATCATATTGTGTGTATAATCTTACGATATGGCTCATGGATGAAAAGGAAATGTTTTAGAATGATTAGATATTAGAATGGCTAATCAAGTTTATATATGATAACATGTATACTTTATGTCTTAACTAAACCATGAAAATCCTTGGAAAGGTAAAATTGGCCACAAAACAAAATCAGTCAGCAGCAGTGAGGTGAGTTTGAAAAATCACTAAAAATAGTTGAGATAGAATTAGATGATAAATAACATATGAAATTGAATCTTGATGAATCTATTTTCATGTGGAAGAAACAAAATAAGTAAAGGGCTATATTTTATGAGATATTTATGTTTTGGTGAAACAGGGTCAGAGAGATTTCTGAATCCCCTATTCTGATTTTAAAAATTTACCATAAATTTTAAAAAAAGAATTAGGAGTTTTATCTTACATGTATGAAATCCTTATTGAGTCTAGTTTTATAACAAATGAACGGTATAGTAATTGATACTCTGTAGAGGGATATATATGATTTGTAATACACAGCGGTCAGAGTAGCTGAACCCTGAAATAGGGGAGAATTTAACTAATAAACTTTACTAATTAGCCCAACCAAAAATTCTAGAAAAAAATTAGTAATTAGATATATGAGTCTAGTTTCAGGGAAAATTTATGGAATTGGATTTTGAGTTTCGTAACTTGAGATATAATTTTTTTAGCGACTGTGATGCAGATGGACAGTTTATTATGAGAATTATTTGAACTTGTTTAAATGCTAAAATAAGTTTAGTAATGTCTCATACTCGACTCCAGCGATGGTATCGGGTAAGTGGGTGTTAAATACCCCCTTACAGAAATTTCATCTTCGAAATTTCCAACTATCAATGCAATCGCTTAACTTAACCTACACCACCACGCTCCTACTGTGCACTCTAGTACCCAACTATGAATATAACACATTATGGATAAAGTACGTACCAGTATTTGCATCTGGAGCGTCTCTGCCCTCTCGGGAACATGCTGTATAGACCAAAGTTGGTTGCCTCACCTCAGCTTGATTAGCACCTCTTCCTGGTGCTCCATGGCCCACACCGTTTCCACCCCTAGCCTGACCATGGCCTCTTGGCAGCTGCTGACCACCTCTCGCTAGCTGAGCAACACCCTGCCCTGTAGCTTGCATCTACACAGGCTTCTGTAGACAATCTCTCACAAAGTACTTCATTGATCCGCACCTGAGACACATCCCAATCCTTTTTTTACAGTCACCCCGATAGTAGTTCCCGCAACCCGCACAAGGTTGTGATCCAGTAACAGCAACAGGGGCCCTAACCTGAACTGGCCCATCCATTCTGGCCTTTCTCTTAGGCCTCTGATCCGAATTGGAAGGTTCTAAATCCCTCTTATCCCTGCTCCTTCCCTTTTCCCGGTTCTGACGCTCATCGCACTCTACCTCCTCAGCAATCTTAGCTTTCTCCACTAACACAAAAAAGTCCCGCTCCCTCTGTAGAGCTATCAACACTCGGAGGCTATCTCTGAGGCCATCCTCAAACTGAACATAGCGCTCGTATTCTGTTGCTACTATTCCTTGACCATACAAACTAAGTCGCAAAAATTCTGCCTCCTACTCAGCCACAGATATGTCACCTTGAATCAAATTTAGAAATTCCTTTCTATGAGCGTCTACATACTTTCCCTGAAACGTGGACTTAAAGAATTCCCAGGTCAATCGGTTAGACGAGGTACCCTCTTTTACCGTAAGTCACCATTGATAGGCTTCATCTCTCAATAGGGACACAACACCCTTCAACTTTTGTTCTGATGTACAGTCGAGGTCATCCATAACTCTTTGGGTGGCCTCCAACCAGTATTCTGCCACACTCGGGGCCACCACAGAAACTCCCCCAAAGATCTTTGCTCCATTTGACCAGAGTCGTTCTGTAACTAACCTGCGACCCGTAGTAACGATATTTGATCCAGCAGTACCTGTAACCTTTTCTAAAATTCTCAAAATTGCTTGGGACAATGTGTCGTCCTGAGTCGCTCGATCAAATAACCCTATCTCAGCTACCGGTGAAGCCGATGCTTCCCCCGCCTCAACTTGGGCATGTGCCCCGATGCCGATGATCCAGCTCTAGCACCTCCACAGCCTTTGCCGCGACCTCTTTCACCCCTTCTAGTGCTCATTTTCACTATGCGTATTATCTGGTTTAAGAATTTTATGCAAATTAGTTATAATTTCAGTAATTAAGAAGATGTCTTATGGGAAACATTAGTTTAAAGTTTGTTTTCGCATTCATAAGCTCTCTATAGTTTTTCAGTTTACTCTATCTATGAAGTTTCAGTGTAGTGCTACTATCTATAGTCGTTTCTCAGTATAACATTTCAGTCTATAACAGTAAACAGAGTCAGAGAACTTACAGATTTGGTGCCGGAGACTTAGTGTACCACACTTTCCAAAAAAAAATACCTCAAAACTCTTTACATATTTGAAAACAACCTCATGAAATATAAAATTTTTAGAACCCATTCAACAGTCGAGTTTTGGAACTTGACTCTAATACCACTAAATGTAACACCCCAAACCCGCCCTGGACATTACGGCCAAATCTGGCGTGTCACAACGAAGTTCTTTTCAGAAATAAGACTTGTCATTAAGAAACTAAACTTAAGTTAAAACCCTTTTTTGTTTTTAATGCTTGAGAAAATTTGGCGAGTTAAGTTGTTACTAATTGAAATCAATTTGTCAAAACAATTGCCATATTTATAACCATTGATTCCTTAAGCTGAATAAAATCGTGGAAGCTTTTAAAATTCTTGAAGTTTAAAATGCGTGTTTCCCTTGAAAACAGTTATTATTTTAAAAACTCATTTTTTCCTAAACTAGCAATTTAATATAAGAAATCAAAAGCCCATTTAAAAATTAAACCCACAATGGCCTTATTATATAATCCAAAAACCCAATATGAAATTTAAAATAAATAAAGTCAAGTTATAGATCCACTGCAATCGTGTGGCCACATCTGAGTCCCTCACGGCTCCAAATCATCTAAGACTGGGTATTACTTGCACAGTTAGACAGAAAAGGGTGAGTTTGCAAAAAATCAGTGTGTTATCCCTTATAATACGAACAGCCAGACATACAATATGTGGAAACAGACTGGGCCTAAGCCCAACACAGAAATAGTATCAGGTGGGCCTAAGCCCAATATAGAATCAGTATCAGATGCAGATATGTAAATAGATTCCCAGCCCAGTCCAACCAACACACCTCCTGTACCAACCAACACACCATATGGGGATAAAATCTACCCACCCAGCCAACACACCAAGCTTAGCACCAGTTGCGGCACAAAGTCAACAGAACGGCTCAACGTCATAGACAGAACGGCTAAAGGCCTTAAATATCACAGGAATGTTGCCAGTTAACAGAACGACTGTAAGCCATAATTATCATAGAAAGGCTGAAAGCCTTGTACAGAACGACTACAAACCATACACTTCCTCTATCAATAATCACCCATTCCCATACAGAATGTCATGTCATAACATCATATGTGAAAGCAAGATGTCATCCTCAATCATAGTCATATATAAATCATATAGCAAACCAGTCACACATAATATAAGAGCATAACAGACATTTTACCCTATAGGGTATTACGGTCATTTTACACCACAAGGGTATTTTGATAATTTTACCAATATTGGGGTCTCGATACTTATTACGACCTCCTAGAAGGTCTGTCATCACTTTGAGTGAGTCAAATAATCTACACGGCCAGAACAGAGTATGTGGCCCCAAAACCCACTATTGGGCCCAAGTAGGCCCACAAGCTCATGCGGCCCACTTAGTCCAGATTCACATACAGCATCACGAGCCTCATAAACCAACTTACCAATGTTCACTTATTGAGGATTTTACCTGTGTGGGCCCACAAGCCCATTAGGCCCACGCGGTACATTTTGGCCCATTGAGGCCCATAACGGCCCCATTCCACGAAAATGCCCGTGGTGCCATTTACAGTCTATTGCCCACGAAAACGCTCGCGAGGCCTCAAATGCCAACGTTTCGACTTTTTGACTTTTCGACTTTCGCCGATACATAGCAAAGAGAGGTGTGATTAAACACCTGTTTAGCGAAACACACAACGAATCTCACGTATACCGAACCTACACTCATCAAGACCTTCAGTTAATTAGCTGACGATTCGACTTAACCACATCATAACATTTTACCCAAAACACACCATCTAACCTTGATTGAAAGAGGGTGGCTTTGTAATATCCCGAATTAGGGCCTAATCGGAATAGTGGTTTCGTGACCACAAATCCGAGATAGAAATAATTATTTTATAATTATTTTGAGGTTTATGATATGATTGCATGATTGTGTGAAAATTTCGTGAAGAAATTTTATGCATAAAGTGCTTAATTTGAAGTTAGGGACTAGATCGAATAATTTGCAAAACTTGCATTCTAGAAGTTTTTAGTATGAAATTGCTTTGAAATATTAATTAGGAGGTCTTACATAGCAATTTGACCAATTTGAAGTTCATGGACAAAATTAGGACATGGAAGGAATTTTTGAAAGTTTAGTAGTAAGGGCATTTTGGTCATTTAGGGGTAAAATGAATTAAAATACAAAATTAAAAGCCAATTTTGCTCATCTTCAACCCCATGGCCGAATATAGCAAGGAGAAACCATGGCTAGGGTTTTTCAAGCTTCCAAGCTCGATTGTAAGTCCATTCTAGCCCCGTTTTTGAAGTTCTTTACGTTTTTGAGATCCCGGTAGCTCGATTTAGCATATGTTAGCAATAATTTAACCTAGGGTTTATATTTGGAAAAATACCCATAGGTGAAATTTGTGTATTTTGATGTTTTATGATAGAATATGAGGTTTTAAATTATGTTAGAAAACTTGTACTACTCGATTTTAAGCAAAAACGAGTAAAAGGGCTTAATCGGTAAAAATACCTAATAGTCACAAGTACATGTTAGAGTGAGAATTTGATGTTGCCATAGAAGGGAAAAGTGATCAGCATGTTGTAAAACATAAGAATAAGGAATAAAGTTTAATCCCGAACTTAGGGGCAAAAATGTAAATATGCAAAAGTTTAGGGGTAAAATTGTAATTTTGTCAAAATTTGAATTAAGGTTTAATTTGATAATGTGAGTGATAAATAAGTTAAATGTGTTATTTTAGATCAAGAAAGACGTGGAAACGACTCCAATCGAGGAAAAGAAAAGATTGTGGATTAAATTGCAAAACCTTTGTATTTTGGTACCAAGGTAAGTTCATATGTAAATAATGTAGCATAATTGTTATTTTAAGTCATTGATGTCAATTATGTGATATGCTGAATTTTTTTATTCTGAAATAAATGCTTTGTGGTTATTTTCAATAAAATATAAATTGTTACCGAGTATTGGTTACGGCATTTTACTAAGACGTCAAGGATATGTGTTCAAGGAAAATCCCGTTTGAACCTTAGGAATAGATTAGGATACAAGTGACATGTCACTCGGGATACTTGGGCATCCGAACTCGTTGAGTTGAGTCCGAGTTCACTTATGGATGCGAATGTTCGAACTCGTTGAGTTGAGTCCGAGTTCGTGAGATGTAACTAGGCATCCGAGCTCGTTGAGTTGAGTCCGAGTTCATTATGGACGCGAACGCCCGAGCTCGTTGAGTTGAGTCCGAGTTCGCTTATGGGCGGGTTACATGGTAGCTTGGCTACATATGTGGCACTTATGTGCAAACTTCCTACGTATCCGAATTATATTCCGATGAGTTCAACGGGTAAAGTTCTACTCAAATGGAGGAATACTTGAGATAAAAAGAGACGTATTGGTAAGTGATGTGAAATGAATACTTCGGACAGGTATGTACTTAACCCTCGGGTTGAGTATTGATACAATAACGATAAGGTAGTAAAATGATGAATGATGATTAGAAATGAGATTTATGTTTTGGTGATACCATGCTAATGTTGTTTGGTATGATTGCTTTGTTATGTTACTTATTATTTGCATATGAACTTACTAAGCATTTATGCTTACTCCTCTTTCTTACTCATTTTAGTTTTGGACAAGCCAGCTTAGGAGTCGGGATTGGTCGGAAGCTCACCACACTATCCTAAGAACTTTTCGTAAAATGGCTTGTAAATTCAAGTATGGCATGTATAGCAAAATACTTATTTTGTGTAAATGATCTTATGGTATGGTGATGAAATGGTTGAGGAAGTGCTTGATAATGATAAATTATGGAAATGGTTAGTTTAGAATATGTTTGATGTTATGGAAAGTTAATAAGTTACCTAGTTCATGAAAATTCATAAAAAGGATGAAATTTGCCATAAACAGAATATTACAGCAACACTGACGTGAGTTTGAAAATTTACTAAAAATCATATAAATTGAATTTGGTGATGTATTAAATATCAAATTGAAGCTTATTATGTCTAGTTTCACATGAAACAAACTAAACTGGTAAAAGAATTATATGTTAGAAGATATTTGAATTTTAGTGAAACAGGGTCAGAGGAGTTTCTGAATCCCCTGTTCCAACTTTATAAATTTACCATAAATTGTACAGATATAATGAGGTGTCTTATTTTATATACTCAGAATCCTTATTGAGTCTAGTTTCAGGAGAAATAAACCTCATATTCATATGAATTTTATACAGAGAGAAAAGTGGTTCGTAGTAAACAGAGGTCAGACCAGTCAAGCCCTGAAACAGGGGTAACTTTAACTAATAAACTGTACTAATTGGCCCAACCAAAAATTCTAGAAAAAAATTAGTAGATAGGAATATGAGTCTAGATTCAGAGAAAATTTATGGATCTTGATTTTGAGTTTCTTAACTCGAGATATGATTTTTCTTGTGACTGTAACGCAAGTAGCTAAAAAGCTGTGAATGTAGAAACAAATAATCTAAAGTTCTTAAAATGTTAAATTAAGTTTAGTAACACCTCATACTCGACTCCGGTGACGGTCTCGGGCGTGGGGGCGTTACAGGCTTAATCTGCTAAGGTCGCTAACCCACAATTGATCGTACACTTTAACGAGAATCTGAGTTCCCAGTGGACCCTGATAGTTAGTAACAACTACTATCCCATTAATACAAAAACAACATTCGGCTTAACCCTAGACAATGAGATAGCATATTACCTTAATTTGAATACTTGAGGGAAAAAGGCTGTGGTTGCTTCAAAACCACTTATACACCACTACACCTTGAAGAACCTTAGAAATAAGGAAGGAATCATCAACCAATACCCGAAGAATAAAAGGAAAATCATTCGGCTAAAAATGAAGGGAAGGAAGCATTACCTTAACCATTATCGATTGTTAAAGAATCCTATGAAACTGCAACAGTGCAACACTAGAAGAACAGAGAAGTATTCGGCCAATCCTCAAATAGCAAAGTAACCGAAACTGATTAGCGACAAAGATAAAGGGTATTCGGCCTAAAAAGAAAAAAGTATGTCAAAAGAAAATAGACAAAAAGAATAGGGTAGAAAGATGAAGAGAGGATTTGGCTAGCAAAGAAACCAAGAGAAAGCCAAATAGTGAGGGGGAGTGAAACAACATTCGGTCAAGAATGAAATAAAAGAAAAAGAGGGATGTTAGGTTTGTCCAAGCACAGAGGAATACCGGGAGTAGAAGAAAAGTGATTGAAGAGAGAAAGAAAAACTAATATAGTTCAACTATGTATGTGAGAAACGAAAAACAAAGTTTAGCCAACCAAAAAACCAAAACACCAATTTGGTAGAAAATGCCCAAAGCCGAAATTGCACAAAGAAAAGTTCTCCCAACCTCTCCAATTGCCGAAAATGTAACCAAAGGGACCTCTAGCTGATTTTGCATACCCCAAACCCCCAATCGGCTACAACTCCCCCCAATCTCAAACTCCTTGAAAATCTCCCTGATTCTCTCCCCTTATCCCTCCTTGATATCCTCCACAACCAATCCCAAGACCAATTCAAACTCCCTATCACCAGAGTTAAAATCCAACACTAACTCTTGCCATTCCCTGATAGCAAAATAATTGCTCCTTGCTTGCGATGGGATTTGAACCCTTGCTTACACAACAGCCATGACACATCACCACCACTAGACCACAAGCTCACTTGTGTCATCAATCAGTCATAATAAATATAAGCCCTACATACCAATGTCCAGATTCACTTAATAGCAAAAATTAAAATAAATTGCAAGATCCAAGACTTGAACCCAAGCTCCTTTGCAATCTTAATCACGCTACTGCCACTGGACCGCATGCTTCCTTGGGATAAATTTTAACCACTAATATTTATAAAGCCTACAAGCTAAAGCCAAGGTTCATTTAAGGGAAAACTAAAATTTTGTTAAAGCCTAGACTTGAACCCAGGACTTCTTAGACATCCCTAAACACACCCAATTCACTTAACCAGCACACCAAACATGCAATTGTCACTTTCTTGCTCAACTAAAATATTTATAAGTCGCCTAATAATAGTTCCCACGCTCAAGGTCCAATACTTCTAGGCCCAGATTCTAGGGTGTTACAACTATCCTACACGCATAACGGCTTAATCGTAAAAATTCTGCCTCATATTCGGCTACTGGTTTATCCCCCTAAGTCGAATTTAGGAACTCTCTCCTCCGACCATCCACGTAACTAGCGCCCACATATTTTCCTTGGAAAATAGTCTTGAAAAATTCCCAGGTTAACCGGTCGGGCTACGTACCCTCTTTAACTATAAGCCACCACTGATAGGCTTCATCTCGTAGCAGTGACATTGCACCTTTTAGTTTCTACTCAGGGGTGCAGTCGAGATCATCCATGAACCTCTCAATGGTCTAAATCCAATATTCAACCACATTAGGGGCAATCCAGTGATACCCCTAAAAATCTCAGCCCCATTTGACTGGAGTCGTTCCGTAATCGACCCACGGCCCACAGTACCAGTATTGGGCCTAGCGACCCTCTCTAGAATTTGTAATATGGCCTAGGACAATGAGTGTAAGACCCCAAACCCGACCCAGACATTATGGTCAGATCCGACGTGTCACATGGACTTACGACTTAGTAAGCATTCGTTGATTTAAGTGATTAGAGTGGTCTTTGTAAAAACAACGGTTGAATGAAAAGCCAGTTTATCAATCTTTAGGCTATCTATTTGTTGTGCTTGTTGAGTTTTGAAGGCATTCATTAATTTTGAAAACCCGCACAGCCTAACACTAGCAGTTTCGATATAGTACAAATATAATCAGTAAATAGAAACCATAGCGGAAGAAGAAATTTAAATAGCGGCCTTATTACAACTTAAACCCAAAATTAAATCAGAATATAAAAATAATAAAAATAAACTAACTTAGAAAAACCAACTTTGCAGATGCTGTGGCCACTCCGAATCCCTCACAGCTCCAAGCCCACTATGGTTGGGGATTTCCTGCAGAGATGAAAATAAAGGGTGAGTTTGGTAAACTCAGTGTGTAATATAATCCAACCATAGCCCAAAACAGATCAAGCCTCAGAGTCAGACTTATCTAGGCCTTGGCCCAGTACAAAAATCAAAATGAAACCCATAGGCCCATAGTAGATACAAAACAAATATATCATGAATGCAGAAATCCCAACCCAGACCCATCCGTAACACTCCCGTACCAGCCTTACACCATGTGGGGAGACTACTCACCCCACCCAACTGCTACACACCGCAAAAATTGCAGCGAGGCTGCCAGATATTGTGACGAAGTCACCATATATAGATATTATGGCTATGCCACCAGAATTGATATATATATGTGCCGAAACCACCAGATTGCAGTGAGGCTGCCAGAATGATTCCTCCATCAATATAACCCATAACCCATGCAACAAATATAAATGTCATGGCATACATTAAGTAGAATCCAAATATCATGCATCCCATGTAAAATTAACTCTAAGGGTATATTGGTTATTTTGTACCTAGGGGTATAATGGTAGTTTTCCCTACTTAGGGGTATTTTAGTCATTTTAACAATTTTCAGAGTTTTTATGCATATCAAAGTTACTATTAATCCACTTGTCGTTACAGAAGTCCATTTTAACTCAGTTACCAGTTTTGCCCTTCTAGGCCCAAAACCCCTAATGGGCCTTACGATGTCTAACAGTGATTTAAGCCCATTACTCCAAGTTTTACAGTTAGATTACAGATTTCAACAATTTTGATTACTATAGTTTGCCAAAACATTGTTAATGATTATTTTTACCCAAATGGGCTCGGAAGCCCATTGGGCCCCTATTTGGCCCATCGAAGCCCAACTTACCAAAACGCACGGAATTGCACACTTTGCAATTCCATCATCAACAACCCAAATCCAACCATCAGAGAGTAATTAGTTACTCACAGATCCTCACAGTGCCGACCTTTCGGTCACATTCGGTTACGCTTCGGTCATTACGGTCTTAACCGTTCTAGCCTATAGTAAGGGTATGATACACACCTGATAACTGTCGAAGTGTTGGCAAAACTTCTCGCACGAAAAGCCTACAAATGGTTACCACCATATCAGGTTACGAGTCGATATTAATCTTGTGAAAAGAACCCTTACCATATTCGGCCAACACCTACCTAGGCCCTAAGCATCCAAAGTCCTTACCTTTCTGCCAAATATAGACTAGTCTCAATGCCCAACTTGTGCTAGCCTTTAAGATCCTTAGTTGCACAACCCCTTGATCACACTAACACACAAAACAAGAGAAAGAGGCCAATAGTTCCTTAGTCCAAATCGATAGCCACCCCTAAGGGGTTCGACTGAAACCCTTAACATAAGTACTAACGAAAGTTGCTTGGGTACTTACCCACGTGGTATTCTGCCCACGAAGAGTCCTAGATAGCGGTACAATCCTGATCTACAACAACTCCTTCCACAAACCCAAAGCAAGACAGGTTTGATCTCAGATTCAGCCCTGAACACCACTAGGTATGAAGGTTTCAGTTTTGAAGAAAAAAAAATGAAGTGTTTGGCCACAAAAAGGTATTCAGCTAACTGGGTTTCTAAGATATTGACAAAGAAAAGGAGAAATAGAAAAGGTGTGAGCAAGGTAGGTTCGGCTAAGAAGAAATCGACAAGGTGTAATCAAGGTTTCGGCCAACAAGCGGAATCAGTTCAAAAGGTTTTGGTCAAGAGAAGAATCGGCAATGATGAGCTTGCTTTCAGCTTTTATGACTATCTAAATGAGAAGAAAATGAAGAGGGAGAGATATGGATGGCAGTAGAAGAAGATGGAAGGAAAGAAAAGAAGAGAAGAAATTAGAGAAGAAGAAGAAAAGTAGGCAATCGATTTGACAGAGGAAAACGGCACAGGAAGGTGCTTTGGGAGACCTATATTCGGCTTCTAGCAAAAGAACGAGTAAAGAGAATGAACCCTAAGGCACCCTACCCTATTTCAGCTCACCAAAAGAAAAACAAAACGAAATCCTGAAGGAAAAGTCAAAGAGAATTCGGCACAACTACCCCATTGGCCGGCCAACTCTTGCTCCTCAAGAGTCCACCATTCGGCCAACTCTATCCTCCTTTATCAGCTCCTCCTTTTTCTCCCCTTATCCCTTCTCAACTTATTGCCACTCCACCACAAGGCTTCCTTGTGGCACATTTCACACACAACTTCTTACGACACCTTCTATCCAAAGCCCCCTATCCCCTAAGTCCAAAATCCAAAATTTTACCCGAGTTTGACCAACCCTTGGGCCTTCTATTGGCCCATTATCACACCCCTAACATGAATTACACACCCAAATACCAGAATTCAAAAATTTTATCAACCTAACAACAACCCAAGAAAGACCCAAAAATTTAGGGCGTTACAACTCTACCCTTCTTAAAAAAATTTCATCCTCGAAATTTACCTGATCTGAATAGATGCGGGTATTGCTGACGTATCGCCTCCTGTGGCTCCCAAGTAGCTTCCTCTCTGCCATGACTACACCAAAGTACCTTTACTAATGGGACCGACTTCCTTCTTAGAACCTTCACTTCTCGATCCAGAATCTGTACAGGTTCTTCCTCAAAAGTCAAGTCAGGCTGTACCTCAACCTCTGCAACTGGTAGGATGTGAGTAGGGTCAGAACGATATCGCCTTAACATGGATACGTGGAAAACATCATGAATCCTGTCTAGCTCTAGAGGCAACTCCAACTGATAAGCCACTGGTCCTACTCACTTAAGAACCCGATAAGGCCCAATGAACCGCGGACTCAACTTGCCTTTCTTCCCAAATCTTAGTATCTTCTTCCACGGTGAAACCTTCAAAAAGACCATGTCACCCATTGAGTACTCAATCTCCTTACGCTTTAAATCTGCGTAAGTCTTCTGCCAATCAGATGCTTCTTTTAACCGATCCCTAATCACTTTGACCTTCTCTTCAGTCTCTGCTACCAATTCAGGTCCAAGAGCTTGTCGCTCGCCCAATTCGGTCCAACAACTAGGTGTACGACACTTACGTCCATACAACACTTCATAAGGTGCCATACGAATAATAGCCTGATAGCTGTTATTGTATGCAAATTCTACCAACGGTAGATAATCCTCCCAACTACCTCGAAAGTCGATAACACATCCCCTCAACCTGTCTTCCAGAATCTGAATAACCCTTTCTGACTGACCATCAGTCTGAGGATGAAAGGCTGTACTAAAGTTTAACCGCGTACCCAACGTCTCATGCAACTTTTTCCAAAACCGAGATGTTAATCTGGGATCTCGATCCAAAATAATCGACATTGGCACTCCATGAAGTCGCACTATTTTCGTCACATACAATTTGGCTAACTTCGGAAGTGAATAATCAATGCGAACAGGCATGAAATGAGCAGATTTGGTCAACCTATCCACAATTACCCAAATCGAGTCCTTCTTCGATGGTGTCAAGGGTAACCCACTCACAAAATCCATGGTTACTCTCTCCCACTTCCAAAGTGGTACTTTCACTGGCTGCAAAATTCCGGAAGGTAATTGATGTTCAGCTTTCACTTGCTAACAAGTCAGACATTTTCCCACAAATTTCGTTACCTCTCGCTTCAATCCAGGCCACCAATACAATTCCTTTAAGTTGCGATACACTTTATTCCCTCCAGGATGCATAGCACACAGACCTCCATGAGCTTCTTTCAGAATTGCTTGCCTCAAGTCAGAGTCCTTCGGAATACAAACTCTACCTTTGTAACACAGAAGTCCCTCACTGTTCAGTCCAAACTCAGAAGTATCCCCATTCTTAACCTGCCAGAATCGAGAAACTAGAGACTCATCCTCAACTCTTTTTCCTTAATCTCATCCACCCAGGTCAACCTAACTTACAGTTCTGCTAACAGACTACCGTCATCATATAGACTCAAACGAGCAAACATGGCTCTCAAATCAGATACAGTTCTATGACTTAGGGCATCAGCCACCACATTAGCTTTGCCTGGGTGATACTCAATCGCACAGTCATAATCCTTAAGCAACTCTATCCATCTCCGCTGTCTAAGGTTCAACTCCTTCTGAGTTAGCAAGTACTTAAGACTCTTATGATCTGTGTATATAATACACCTTTCTCCGTACAGGTAATGTCTCCAAATCTTAAGTGCAAAGATTACCGCTGCCAACTCCAGATCATGAGTAGGATAGTTTCCTTCGTGAGGCTTAAGTTGTCATGATGCATAATCAACCACCTTACCTTCTTGCATCAACACACAACCCAATCCCACATGTGATGCGTCACTGTACACAGTAAAATCCTTCCCAGACTCCGGCTGAATTAACACAGGTGCTTCAGTCAGAACTTTCTTCAACTTCTCAAAAGCTTCCTGCTACTTCTCTATCCAAACAAACGGTACCCCTTTCCTTATGAGTTTTGTCAAAGGCGCTGCCATCACAGAAAAACCTTCCACAAACCTCCTGAAGTATCCTGCCAACCCTAGGAAACTCTGAATTTTCGATACTGACCTAGGTGGCTTCCATTCCAAAATTACTTCAATCTTTCGAGGGTCTACCTTAATCCCCTCAGCAGAGACAACATGTCCTAAGAAGGTTACCTCCTTCAACCAGAATTCACATTTGCTGAATTTCGCATAGAGTTCCTTCTCCCTTAACACTTGCAGCACAATACGAAGATGCTCATCATGTTTCGCTTCAGTTTCAGAATATACAAGAATATCATCAATAAAGACGATTACAAACCGATCCAAAAATGGTTGGAATACAAGATTCATCAGAACCATAAATGCTGCAGGAGCGTTCGTCAGTCCAAACGGCATAACCAAGAACTCATAATGACCATACCGAGTTCTGAATGCCGTCTTGTGAATATCCAACTCCTTAACCCTCAATTGATGATACCCTGATCGAAGGTCAATCATGGAAAATACTGAAGCTCCTCTAAGTTGGTCGAATAAATCATCGATTCTCGACAGTGGGTACTTGTTCTTAATCGTCAGTTTGTTCAACTGCCGATAATTGATGTACAACCGCATTGACCCATCTTTCTTCTTTACGAACAACACTGGCGCTCCCCACGGAGATACACTTGGTCTAATGAAGCCTCTATCCAATAACTCTTGAATTTGGGCTTTCAGCTCCACCAACTCCTTCTGTGCCATCCTATAAGGTGTAATGGACACCAGTGCCATTCCAGGCAACAAGTCGATTCCAAACACAACCTCTCAGTTCGGAGGCAGTCCTGGAAGCTCCTCCGAAAAAACATCTTGGAACTCCTTAACGGTTCTAACCTTATCCACCGTCAGTCCCTCAGCTTCCGACTGACTTACAAATGCCAAATAGGCTTTACAACCTTTACGAATCCATTTTTCGGCTCTTAATGCCGACACCACATTGGACAAATAATCCCTTCGCTCATCTATCACCATAACCTCTTCTCCCTTCGTGGTCCATAGCACCATCCGTTTAGCAACAC
This sequence comes from Gossypium longicalyx, assembly GCA_025698465.1. Taxonomy (NCBI): domain Eukaryota; kingdom Viridiplantae; phylum Streptophyta; class Magnoliopsida; order Malvales; family Malvaceae; genus Gossypium; species Gossypium longicalyx. Next base: position 57,341,339 of record CM047002.1, on the reverse strand, counting down.
AATCCAGAGTCGCCCTATGCTTAACAAGCCATTCCCAGAATGAGGTCGAATTCTCTGAACGGTAACTCCATCAAGTCTCTAGAGAAAATATTACCTTGGATTTCTAAAGGTACATCCCTATACAGTTTGTCTACCTTAATCGAGTACCCCAAAGGACTTAGTACAGTTACCCCACTCACTATCTCTTCAGAGTGCACACCCAACAACCTAGATATGGCACATGCAACATAGGAATGAGTAGATCCAATATCCACCAAAGCAGTATACGGCAAGCTAGAAACCAAAAACGTACCTGTTATGACATCAAGTGCATCGCCCTCCTCTCGACGACGAGCTGCATACACCAACGCTGGCTGTCGAGCCTCAGCATTTCTGGCACCCCTGCCAGGTGCCCCTCTACCTCGACCATTACCATTTCTGCCCCTTCCTTGTCCTCGTCCTCTCGATGGTTGTGGTCTACCTCTCACTGGTTGAGCAACCCTCTGTTCAACAACTTGAACCTGATCTGTTTTCTGAGGACAGTCTTTGACTCTATGCTTCATAGATCCGCACTAAAAACAAGCACCAGAACATTTTCGACACTCATGCATATGTATCTTCCCACAATTCCTACAACCCTGCGATCTAACAACATTCATCGATATTGCTCGAACTGGCTCCATTACCCTTGCTCTCTTAACATTCCTGTTCATACCACCTGAAAGTCCTGAATCTCTCCTAAAAAGGTTCTGATCCTTCTCACGATTCTGTCTTTCTATACGCTTCACTTCCTCAGCTATCCTAGCTTTCTTCACTAAAGCAGTGAAGTTACACTTCCTCTGTGGAGCAATGAGCACCCTAAGTTCATCTCTCAGACCATCCTCGAAGCGTACGCTACACTCATACTCTGTAGCGACAATCCCAGAAGCATACCGGCTCAGTCTCAGAAACTATGACTCATACTCAGCCACTGAATTACTGTAACACCCCCACACCCGAAACCGTCATCGGAGTTAAGCTTGAGGTGTTACTAATCTTATTTTACCTTTTTAAACAATTCTAACTACTTATATTAATTTTTGGAATAAATTGTTTTTCTACGTCATGGTTGCTTAAAAATTCATATCTCGAGTTACGAAACTCAAAACCAAATTTCGTAAATTTTCCCTAAAAATAGACTCATATATCTATTTACTAATTTTTTTCTAGAATTTTTGGTTAAGCCAATTAGTACAGTTTATTAGTTAAAGTTACTCCTGTTTTAGAATTTGACTGCACTAACCTCTACTTACTACGAACCACTTTTCTCCCTGTAAAAAAATTCATATGACAATACCGTTTGCTTATATTAAAACTAGATTCAATAAGGATTCTAACCATATAAATTACACCACCTAATTATTTTTATAAAATTTATGGTGAATTTCTAAAGTTGAAACAGGGGATCCAAAAATCGCTATGGCCCTATTTCACTAAAACTCAGATATCTTATAAAATACAAAACCTTTACCTGCTTTGCTTATTCCATTTGAAAATAAACACAATGAGATTTAATTTCATATATTATTCACTTTCAAACCATGTCTCTACAAATTTTTGTGATTTTTCAAAATCACATTATTTCTGATACTTGAATCCGTTTTTAAGTTACTTTCACATTTTTCATAATTTTCAAGTGATAGTTACTACTTAACCATACATACTATTAAACATGTATATCCTCAGCCATTCTATTAGCTAATCACTAGCAAATATTTACATATCATTCATTGATCATATCATATCAAAAGAAACCAAGTTCCTATACATGCCATACACAAAACGAAACGTCTAACTATACCAATATAATTTCTTCGATAGTGTGATCGGGTCTCCGACATTTCCTTCGATCCCCGAGTGGCTTGATAAAAACTATAAGAAAAATAAAATAAGAGAGTAAGCACTAGGCTTAGTAAGCTTACAAGCAAATAAATTACAACATTCAACATAATGAATAAATATACATCAAGTCACCTAGCCTCATAAACTTTATTTACTTCTCATTTTCTACCTTCTTCTTTACTCACTTACCTTCTTTCTTACCTGACCTTTCACTATTCATAAATATAATCTACCTTCCCTTTTTGCTGATAATTCACTATGATTTAACATATACAATGACCCGTTGAACCACTCGGAATACTAAGGATACTAGGGTCGTTCTGTCTATCAATATCTGCAATGCCATGTCTTCGACATGGACTTACATGAATTATTCCTATCTCCAATGCCATATTTATATATATAATATGGGCTTACATGGCTCATTCCTGTCTCCAAAGCCATATATCTGATATGGACTTACATGGCTCATTTCTATCCTGTCCTGTCAACCCCAATATCCTAATATTCCTAAGGTTCAAACGGGGCTTTCTAATGCTTTTTCTCTGCTACTTCGCCTTTAATTCGACTTTAAATATTCTAAAAAAAAGGTATATAAATGCTGGAAATTAACAATAATAATGTAAAATATAAGAATATTGCATTTATTTACTGTAAACTTACCTCAATACAAAATGTGACTAAACTTTACAATTTAGTCCTTTACTTTTTCTTTTCCCCGATCTACTCCTGAATTTCGTTCTTCTTGATCTATAATAGCAAATTTAAAGTATTTAATATTCACATTTATCAAAACAGTCCTTTACTCAAACTTTGGAAAAATTACATTTTTACCCCTAAACTTTTGCATATTTACACTTTTACCCCAAATCTCGTAAATTAAACTTCAACCTATTTTATTATGTTCTATGACATGCTGATCATTTTTTCCTTCTATGGTAGTATCAAATTCATACTCTAGCATGCACTTATGACTATTAGGTATTTTACCGATTAAGCCCTTTTACTCGTTTTTACCTAAAACTGAGTAGCACAAGTTGTCTAACATAATCTAAGACCTCATATTCTATCATAAAACATCAAAATAAACACTTTTCACCTATGGGTATTTTTCCAAGAATGAACCCTAACTTAAATTATTGCTAGCATAAGCTTTATCGAGCTACCGGACTCCGAAAACGTAAAGAACATTAAAAACGGGGCTTGGACTCACTTACTATGGAGCTTGAAAATTGAAGAAACCCTAGCTATGGAGAGAGCAAAGTTCGGTAGCAACCATATGAGAAAGATGACCATTTTGTGTTATTTTTCCCATTTTATTTCATTTAATATACAAATGACCAAAATGCCCCTCCTTACTAAACTTTCAAAAATTCCTTCCATGTCCTAATTTTTGTCCATGAACTTAAAATTGGTTAAATTGCTATTTAAGACCTTCTCATTAATATTCCAAAATAATTTCATACTAAAAACTTCTAGAATGCAAGTTTGCAAATTATTCGATTTAATCCCTAACCTCAACTTGAGCACTTTATGCATAGAATTTCATCACGAAATTTTCGCACAATCATGTAATCATATCATGAACCTCAAAATAATAATAAAATAATTTTTTCTACCTCAGATTTGTGGTTTCGTAACCACTGTTCCGTTTAGGCCCTATTTCGGGATGTTACACTTATTGCCTTGAACCTGGTTTAGAAATTCTTTCCGGTGAGCGTCCACGTAACTAGCCCCAACATACTTTCCTTTGAAGGTTGTCTTAAACAGCTCCCAAGTCATACTGTCAGCAGGAGTTCCATCTCTCACCGTGAGCCACCACTGATAAGCCTCATCCCTGAGTAACGATATGGCTCCCTTCAGCTTCTACTCCACAGAGCAGTCCAGATCATCCATAATCCGCTCTGTGGCTTCTAACCAATACTCAGCCACATTCGGAGCTACACCAGATACACCCCTAAAGATCTCTGCTCCGTTAGCCCGGAGTCGCTCAGATTTAGATCCTCGAATTGTGTTACCCGAACTTGCCCCGGTAACCCTTTCTAGAACATGAAGCATTGCCTGAGACAGGGCGTCATCCCCAACACCACGATCATGAGACTCCACTTCTGTTGTCGGTGGTACCGATGCTTCTGCCTTCGGCATATGCCCCGAAGACGAAGTTCTTGCTCGAGCACTACCTCGGCCACGCCCACGGCCTCTTCCACGAGCTGCTCTCGTACTCATATCCTATTATCTAATTAAGAATTTTATGAATCAATTAAGTGTTTCAGTGTTTATTTCAGATGTCTTATGAATAATAGTAATTCAGAGTTTGAGTTTGTTTTCTTGCGCAGTAGCCTAACTACAGTCTAAGTCTACTTATCAAAGTTCTTATAGTTCCAATGTTACCCTAACTAACGTATCATGATAAGGTTTTGTACAAGCATATAACAGATATTTCAGAAACAATCAAAAAGGCTCAGAAAACTTACAGACTTGGGCTGGAGATTCGGTGTGCCACCTTATAGAAAAACATTTTTAGAAAACTGATTTTAATCTTTAAAATCATCTATTTGTAAAGAGAAAATACTGGAAACATTCTCGAAAACAATTTATAATCAAGTTCCTAAAAATAATTTTCGAAAACCTTTATTCAATGTTTCTTTAAAAACTCCCATTTTTAGACTCGTTCTAAAGTCGAGTTGTTGCTGAACCTGGCTCTGATACCACTAAATGTAACACCCCAAACCCGACCCAGACGTTATGGTCAGATTTAACGTGTCACATGGACTTACGACTTAGTAAGCATTCGTTGGTTTAAGTGATTAGAGTGGTCTTTGTAAAAACAGCGGTTGAATGAAAAGCCGGTTTATCAATCTTTAGGTTATCCATTTGTTGTGCTTGTTGAGTTTTGAAAGGGTTCATTAATTTTGAAAACCCGCACAGCTTAACACTAGCAGTTTCGATATAGTACAAATATAATTAGTAAATAGAAACCATAGAGGAAGAAGAAATTTAAATAGCGGCTTTATTACAACTTAAACCCAAAATTAAATCAGAATATAAAAATAATAAAAATAAACTAACTTAGAAAAACCAACTTTGCAGATGCTGTGGCCACTCCGAATCCCTCACAGCTCCAAGCCCACTATGGTTGGGGATTTCTTTCAGATATGAAAATAAAGAGTGAGCTTGGTAAACTCAGTGTGTAACATAACCCAACCATAGCCCAAAACAGATCAAGCCTCAGAGTCAGACTTATCTGGGCCTTGGCCCAGTACAGAAATCAGAATGAAACCCATAGGCCCATAGTAGATACAGAACAAATATATCATGAATGCAGAAATCCCAACCCAAACCCATCCCTAACACCCCCGTACCAGCCTTACACCATGTGGGAAGACTACTCGACCCACCCAACCGCTACACACAACAGAAATTGCAGCGAGGCTGCCAGATATTGTGACGAAGTCACCAGATACAGATATTATGGCTAGGCCACTAGAATTGATATATATATATGGCGAAGCAACCAGATTGCAGCGAGGCTGCCGGAACGCTTCCTCCATCAATGTAACCCATAACCCATGCAACAAATATAAATCTCATGGCATACATTAAGCAGAATCTGAATATCAGGCATCCTAGGTAAAATTAACTCTAAGGGTATATCGGTTATTTTGTACCTAGGGGTATAATGCTAGTTTTCCCAACTTAGGGGTATTTTAGTCATTCCAACAATTTTTAGAGTTTTTATGCATATCAAAGTTACTATTAATCCACTTGTCGTTACAGAAGTCCATTTTAACTCAGTTACCAGTTTTGCCCTTCTAGGCCCAAAACCCCTAATGGGCTTTACGATGTCTAACAGTGATTTAAGCCCATGACACCAAGTTTTACGATTAGATTACAGATTTCAACAATTTTGATTACTATAGTTTGCCAAAACGTCCTTAATGATTATTTTTACCCAAATGGGCTCGAAAGCCCATTGGGCCCCTATTTGGCCCATCGAATCCCAACTTACCAAAACGCACGGAATTGCACACTTTGCAATTCCATCATCAACAACCCAAATCCAACTATTGGAGAGTAATCGGTTACTCACAGATCCTCACAGTGCCGACCTTTCAGTCACATTTGGTTACTCTTCGGTCATTACAGTCTTAATCGTTCTAGCCTATAGTAAAGGTATGATACACACCTGATAACTGTCGAAGTGTTGGCAAAACTCCTCGCACGAAAAGCCTACAAATGGTTACCACCATATTAGGTTACGAGTCGATATTAATCTTGTGAAAAGAACCCTTACCATATTCGGCCAACACCTACCTAGGCCCTAAGCATCCAAAGTCCTTACCTTTCTGCCAAATATAGACTAGTCTCGATGCCCAACTTGTGCTAGCCATTAAGATCCTTAGTTGCACAACCTCTTGATCACACTAACACACAAAACAAGAGAAAGAGTCTAATAGGCCCTTACTCCAAATCGATAGCCACCCCTAAGGGGTTCGACTAAAACCCTTAACATAAGTACTAACGAAAGTTGCTTGAGTACTTACCGACGTGATATTCTGCCCACGAAGAGTCCTAGATAGCGGTACAATCCCGATCTACAACAACTCCTTCCACAAACCCAAAGCAAGACAGGTTTGATCTCAGATTCGGCCCTGAACACCACTAGGTATGAAGGTTTCAGTTTTGAAGAAAAGAATGAAATGTTTGGCCACAAAAAAGTATTCAGCTAACTGGGTTTCTAAGAGATTGACAAAGAAAATGAGAAATAGAAAAGGTGTGAGCAAGGTAGGTTAGGCTAAGAAGAAATCGACAAGGTGTAATCAAGGTTTCGGCTAACAAGAGGAATCGGTTCAAAAGGTTTTGGTCAAGAGAAGAATCAGCAATGATGAGCTTGCTTTCAGCTTTTATGACTATCTAAATGAGAAGAAAATGAAGAGGGAGAGATATGGATGGCAGTAGAAGAAGATAGAAGGAAAGAAAAGAAGAGAAGAAATTAGAGAAGAAGAAGAAAAGTAGGCATTCGGTTTGACAGAGGAAAACGACACAGGTAGGTGCTTTGGGAGACCTATATTCGGCTTCTAGCAAAAGAACGAGTAAAGAGAATGAACCCTAAGACACCCTACCCTATTTCAGCTCACCAAAAGAAAAACAAAATGAAATCCCGAAAGAAAAGTCAAAGAGAATTCGGCACAACTACCCCCTTGGCCGGCCAACTCTTGCTCCTCAAGAGTCCATCATTCGGCCAACTCTATCCTCCTTGATCAGCTCCTCCTTTTTCTTCCCTTGTCCCTCCTCAACTTACTCATTTGACTCATTCAAAATCTACGTGATAGAATTCATTTGAAGTTCACCACTTATCTTCCTGCTCATAAAAATAAAACACCTTAATTACTTATCTGTGACTTGAACCCTGGACCTCCAAACCCTCCTAGGCACCACTTTTATAACTCCTTAGTGGCGTCACATTGCCACTCCACCACAATGCTTCCTTGTGACACATTTCACACAGAACTTCTTACAACACCTTCTATCCAAAGCCCCCTATCCCTTAAGTCCAAAATCCAAAATTTTACCCGGGTTTGACCAACCCTTGGGTCTTCTATAGGCCATTACCACACCCCTAACAAGAATTACAACCCAAATACTAGAATTCAAAAATTTTATCAACCTAACAGCAACCCAAGAAAGACCCAAAAATTTAGGGCGTTACAATGGGTCATCCCTAGCCGCGCAATTATGGGACCCAATCCTAGTCTCAAGTGAAACTGGTGTCTCTCTACCTACAACATTAGGCATATGCCCGATGACGAAGACCCAGCTCTAACACCTCCATGGCCTCTATCGCGGCCTCTTGTACCTCTTCCACGAGTACTTCTGGTGCTCATTATCGTTTTATGCATCAGATTATAGTTCCAGTGTTTATTACAGTGTATTTTATGAAAAAGCAGTATCAGTATTTCAGTGTTTATTTTCGTAGTTCACAATCTTACTACAGGTTTAGTTTACCCTAAATAGAGTATTTCAGTACAGTCCACTACCTACAGTAGTCTCAGGTTTTTAAACAGACAATAGTTTTAGAGGACTTACAGAATCAGCGTTGGAGACTCGGTGTACTACACATTCAGTAAAACAAAATACTTTAAATCCTTTAAAATAGTTCTTTCAGAACTTCAAGCTTTAAAGGAAACCCAAATCCACAGTCGAGTTTTGCAACCCGACTCTGATACCACTAAATGTAACACTCTAAAATTGGCCTAGACGTTACGGTCGAATCTGGCAATGTCGAATTGAAGTATTTTTCGCAAAGCGTGATATCAAAAGAAAAACCCCTTTTTCTTTATATTTACCGTTCTTATGTGTTCTTAATGATGATTTTAAGACATGTTATTTATCGAAAGTTACTCATGTTAAAACGTCTTTAATTTTTAAAACGTTGTCTCTTGCGGAAGCTCTGAAGTAAATACGTACTCATGGTAGTTTTGGAAAATATTTGTCTTTTGAAAAACCGCGTCTTATCTTACCGCTAGCAGTTATAAATAAAAAATAATTAAAAGCCCAAATAAAAGATTAAAATTTTATAGAGGCCTTGTTACAAAAACAAATACCCAAGTTAAATACTTATAATTTAAAAATCTAATGAGAAAGTCTGTGCAGTTGTGTGGCCACCTTTGAGTCTCTCGCAGCACCGACCTGCCTAAGACTGGGATTACCTAAAAAGGTGAGTTTATGAAAACTCAGTGTGTAATTCCTTAAAGACAATCAATCAATCATGTATTAATCAAATACATTATGGGCCTAAGCCCGTTCCAGTAATAGTATCAGTGTGGGCCTTAGCCCAATTCGGTAATAGTATCATTGTGGGCCTTAGCCTAATTTAGTAACAGTAGCAGTATAGAATGCAAACAGAGATTCTATCCATCCAGCCTCTACAGTCCACTCCGTCCAGCCCTACACTCTATGTGGGGATAAAATCAACCCACCCATCCCTACACTCCAAAATAGCATTGGTTGCGGCACTAAATAGTGATTGCAGCAGAGCTGCCAGTACAGTACACTTCCTTCAATCAATAATAAACCCATCCCCATGCAATATGTCATGCGTCATGGCATAATATCATACGTGTATGCAATATATATGAAATGACATGCTCGAATACAGTCATACACATTATAGGGGCAAATCATTCATTTTACCTGATAGGGGCATAACAGTCATTTCACCAAATTGGGGTCTAGGTATACTTACTAACCCAACAGTAGGTCCACAGTCGTCTCGGGCGACCCATGCAACCTTATCAATCAAATAGTGGAAATGGGCCCAAGGCCCCTAATGCGGGCCCATGTGGGCCCTTAAGCCCATGTGAGCCGACAAGCCCGTGTGGCCCATGAAGCCAAAAATAGCCTTGGCCGTGTGAACTACACAGCATGGCCCAATAATCTCCAGACATCCGTATGGTTTACCAGCGTGGGGCCCACGAGCCCGTGGGGCCCACACGGCCTCATGGCTCAAATCGGCCTTAGACCATGAAATCGCTCATGGCCAGCCTTAACGGTCTTAGGCCTACGTTTGAGCATTTGAAATACCGCACGAGGGGGCACACGCTCGTGTACTATCGACGATCACCTATTTCAGCTTTTGCGATTTATAGTAGTATGGTTACACACCTGTTCACGAAAACGTGTGAATAGTCCACGAGTACTCTAGCCTAGATTCAATCAGAAGTTTCGGCTAATCACATCTCAATCGACCTATCAAAAACCCCCACCAAAAATACTTGTCAAAAAGATTACCTCTCACTTGATTAGATTACTCGATTGTGGCCTGCTCATTTAATCCGTTTGCAAGAGACTAATAAATAGGCCTTAGGGGTTATCTGCATTCCAACCAACACTTATCAACCATCAAACAAATGAACAGTTTGAACGAGACGAAAACTCACTTACCGAAAATGCAGAATCTAGATTAGTAGACAAGAGCAGCCAGCCACACACACAAAAAAGCCGAATGTACAAAGAATGATAGAGGCAAAGTGGAATAAGTGTACCCCTATCATAAGTCAACAGCACAGGAAAGGTTAGGTGCAAGATTAAAAAGATAAAATAAAGAAGAAAAAGCAATATCGAGCAGTTGTATTACCACCAAAGTTGACAGAGAGCACCGAAGAATCGGTACGGAGGGGGTAGACGAATAAGTAATATTTGTTCAAGGTAACAATATGAAAAGAGAGGGAATCTTGTTAAAACAGAAAGAATCGAGGGAGGGGAAAGAGAAAGAAGAGAAAACAAATCGATAGAAGAAGGCGATGTTGTTAAAACAACAAGGATTGAGAGATAGGAAGCAAGATCATTCGGCCATAGAGGAAAACCAAATGAGAGAGGGAGAGGAGAAAGCAATCGATCAACCAAAGCAATATTAGGGAAGAGCAAAATCGGTAATAGACCAAACGAGCAAAACCCAAAGGATCTTTAGCAACAATCGGTCGCAAAAGAAAAACCCAAAAGAAGAAATACATAGACACTCCAATCGCAGGAATTCGACACCAAGGAGTGAAACAAAAGCACCAAAATAACAAAAGTCAGAAACCGAAGTGAGAAGGGGAGAATTGTCCTAATCCTAGCCGAATTCTGAGTGCCTAAGCTAAAAATCGGTACCACTTCTCCACAACCTCAGCTTCCAAAATTTTCCTCCTAAAATCTCTCCCCTATTATCTTCTCAAATCTCCCAAGCCGATGACTATCCAATTCCCCCATAATCCCTCCTAATTTTTGGCTACACACTTCCCTTACCCTTCTAACAACCTAACTGCCCATTAGCTTCAGAGTTCTATTGATGTTCAATCGCTTACACGGCACAGTAAAAAAATAATACCTTCCTTGCGCGTAATAGGTCTCGAACTCAAGACCTTTAGCAGCAATGACATGCCACTTACCCCCTTGACCAGCAGGCCCTCTCTGTCATGCTATACTCGTATTAATTTAAAATCCTACTAACTACAAGCAAGGGTTTATTCAAGTAAAATAAAAAATTTGTACAAGCCAAGGCTTGAACTTAGGACTTTCTCCAACACTTCTCAGGACACTTAACCACTGAAGCAAGCATGCACTTGTGACACAACACACAAAAATAAATATTTAAGATTGAGGGCGTAACAACTCTACCCCTAAAAGAAAATTTCGGGTTCAAAATTTACCTGATCAAAATAGATGAGGGCATTATTGTCGTATCGCCTCCTCAGGTTCCCACGTGGCTTCCTCTGAGCTGTGATTGTGCCAAAGTACTTTAATCAGTGGAATAGACTTTTTCCTTAACACTGTTACATCATGCTTTAAAAGTTAAACTGGCTCCTCCTCAAAAGTCAGATTTAAACTGGCTCCTCCTCAAAAGTCAGATCCGGCCTAACCTCAATCTCCTCAATCGAAATAACATGCGTGGGATCAGAGCGGTAGTACCTCAACATAGAGACGTGGAACACATCATGAATCCATCCAACTCTGAAGGTAACTCAAGTTTATAGGCAACCGGTTGTACTCGTTTCAGTATGCGGCGAGGCCCAATTAACCTAGGGCTCAGCTTGCCCTTCTGTCCAAATCTCAGTACCTTCTTCCGGTCCTACTCATCCTTCAACTGTTTCCCTTAATCTATTCAGTCCACATCAGTTTAACATGGAGCTCAGCCAATAAGCTACCATAATCGAATAAGCTTAGACGAGCAAACATCGCTCTCAGATCAGTTATAGCCCTACGGCTCAGTGCGTCGGCCACTACGTTGGCCTTACCAGGATAGTATTTAATCAATTATTCATAGTCTTTAAGTAGCTCAATCCATCTAAGCTGCCTAAGATTCAGCTCCTTCTAAGTGAGGAGGTATTTGAGGCTCTTCTGATCCGTGTAAATGTTACACTTCTCACCATACAAGTAATGCCTCCAAATTTTCACAACAAATACCACTACGGCCAACTCCAAGTCATGTGTCAGATAATTCGCCTCATGAGTCTTAAGCTGACGAGACGCATAAGCAACTACCTTACCATCTTGCATCAACATACATCCCAAACCAACATGGATACATCACTATAGACGGTGAATTCTTTCCCAGACTCTAGCTATATCAAGATAGGGCCTCAGTCAGAACTTTCTTAAGCTTCTCGAAACTTTCTTACTGTGTATCGGTCCAATTAAAAGGCACACCTTATGCAATAACTTAGTCAGAGGTGCAGCAATCAATGAAAACCCCTCAACAAATCACCGATAATACCTTGCCAGACCTAAAAAACTTCGAATCTCAAGTACCGTCTTAGGCGGCCTCCAATCCAGAATAGCTTCAATTTTTCGAGGATCAACCTTAATCCTTTCAGCAGATACCACATGACCCAGAAATGTTCCTCTGTTAGCCAGAACTCACACTTACTGAACTTGGCATACAGTTGTTTCTCCCTCAGAATCTATAGAAAAACTCAGAGATGTGCATCATGTTCATCCTCAGTTTTTGAATACAATAGAATGTCGTCTATAAAGACCACCACGAACCGATACAGATAGGGCTGGAACACTCGGTTTATCAAATCCATAAAAGTCGTTGGTGCATTTGTTAGTCCAAATGACATCACTAGGAACTCGTAATGACCGTAACGAGTCCTAATTGCTGTCTTATAAACATCAGCCTCTTTGACTCTCAGTTGATGGTACCCAGATTGAAGATCTATCTTAGAGAAAATCAAAGCTCTACGAAACTGGTTGAATAGATCACCAATCCTTGATAGAAGGTACTTATTCTTCGTAGTCAATTTATTCAGTTGCCGGTAATCGATGTACATACGCATAGATCCATCCTTCTTTTTCACAAATAAGACTGGTGCTCCCCATGGAGACACACTAGGTCGAATGAACCCTCGATCCAGTAATTCTTGAATTTGAGCCTCAAGCTCCACTAGCTCATTCGGTGCCATTCTATAAGGGGCTATAGACACCGAAACTGTACTAGACAGGAGCTCAATCCCAAACTCAACTTTACGGTTTGGAGGTAAACCCGACAGCTTATTAGGAAAAACATCCGGAAAGTCTTTAACTATTCTGATATACTTAATAGAAGAACCCTCAGATTCTAAAACACTGATGTAGGCTAGATATGCCTTACAACCCTTACGAACCAATTTCTCGGCCCTTAGTGCGAAAATCACATTACTCAAGTAGTTCTGTCGTTCCCCAATTACCACTACCTCCTCGTCCTCTTTAGTTCTCAGTACTACTCGTTTAGTAGCACAATCCAAGCTCACTCGGTGTTTAACTAACCAATCCATGCCCAGTATCAAATCAAATTCTCGAAAAGGGAGATCTATTAGACCAGCCAAAAAGTTAACCCCTTGTACCTCTAAAGGGACATCTCTAAACAATTTATTAACCCTGACGGACTACCCCAACGGACTAAATACAGTAATTCCACTCGAAGTATTCTCCACTAGAATCCCCAGGTTCTTGTAATAGTACAGGCAACATAGGAATGGGTAGACCCTACATCTATCATATCAGTATAAGGTACATTGAAAATTAAGAACGTACCTGTGATGACGTCCGGAGCATCTGGCTCCTCTTAGCGACGTGCAGCATATACCAGAGCTGGTTGTCTCACCCTAGTATGACCAGCACCTCCGCCCGGTTCCCTCTGACCATGGCCCATACCATTTCCACCTCTGGCCTGACCACGGCCTCTTGGTGGCTGTTGACCATCCCGTTGTACATTACCCAAACCAGTAGCTTGCACCTGCTCGGGCCTGCATGGACAATCTCTGATATGGTGCTCTAATGATCCGCACCTCAAACATGCCCCTATCCTTTTCCAGTTTTCGCCTTGATGGTGTCTCCCACAATCAGAATAGGGCTGCAGTCTAGTAGCAACAGTAGGGGCCCTGACTCTGACTGAACCATCCACTCTGGCCTTTTTCTTAGGCCTTAGGAAAGAACTTGTGGGCTCCAAATCCCTCTTGTTTCTACCTCTTTGCTTCTCACGGTTTTATCGTTCTGTATGCTTCACTTCTTCAGCATCTTTGCCTTATCCACTAAAGCAGTAAAATCTCGCTCCCTTTGTGGAGCTATCAAAACCCATAGACTATCTCTGAGGCCGTCCTTCAAACGAACACAGCGCTCATATTGAGTTGCCTCCATCCTACGCGCATAGCGGCTTAATCATAAAAATTCTGCCTTATATTCAGCTCCTGGTTTATCCCCCTGAGTCAAATTCAAGAACTCTCTACTTCGGCCATCCACATGACTAGCGCCCATATATTTTCCTTTAAAAATAGTCTTGAAAAATTCCCAAATTAACTGGGCGGGCTAAGTACCCTCTTTAACTGTAAGCCACCACTGATAGGTTTCATCTCGCAGCAGCGAAACTGCACCTTTTAGTTTTTGCTCAAGGGTGCAGTCGAGGTCGTCCATGATCCTCTTTGTGGCCTCAATCCAATATTCAGCCACATTAGGGGCAGATCCAGCGATACCCCTAAAAATCTCAACCCCATTTGACTGGAGTCATTCTGTAACTAACCGATGGTCCACAGTACCAGTATTGGGCCTAACAACCCTCTCTAGAATCTGTAGCATGGCCTGGGACAATGGGTCGTCCCCAGTCGTGCGATCATGAGACCCAAGCTTAGTCTTAGGTAAACCGGTGCCTCTCTAGCTACAACGTTAGACATATGGCCCGATGATGAAGACCCAGCCCCAGCACCTCCACGGCCTCTGCTGAGGCCTCTTGTACCCCTACCACGAGTACTTATGGTGCTCATTATTGATTCACGTATTATCTGTATTAACAATTTTATGCATTAGTTTACAGTTCCTGTGTTTATTACAGGGTATTTTATGAAAAAGCAATATCAGTATTTCAGTGTTTGTTTTCGTAGTTTATAGTCTTACTGCAGTTTTAGTTTACCTTAAACAGAGTATTTCAGTACAGTCTACTACCTACAGTAGTCTCAGTTTTTAAACAGATAGTAGTTTCAGAGGGCTTACAGAATTAGCGCCAGAGACTCGGTGTACCACACATTCAGTAAAACAAAATTCTTTAAATCCTTTAAAACAGTTCTTTCAGAAATTTCAAGCATTAAAGGAAACCCAAATCCACAGCCGATTTTTACAACCCAACTCTGATACCACTAAATGTAACACCCCAAACCTAGTTTAGACGTTACGGCCGGATCTAGCGATGTCACATTGAAGTGCTTTTGGCAAAGCGTAATATCGAAAGAAAAGCCCCTTTTTCTTCATATTTACCTTTCTTACGTGTACTTATTGATGATTTTAAAACATGTCGTTTATCGAAGGTTACTCATGTTAAAACGTCTTCAAATTTTAAAACGTTGTCTCTCGCAGAAGCTCTGAAGTAAATACGTACTCATGGTAGTTTTGGAAAACATTTGTCTTTTGAAAAACCGCGTCTTACCCTACCGCTAACAGTTATAAATAAAAAACAATTAAAAGCCCAAATAAAAGATTAAAAATTTATAAAGGCCTTATTACAAAAACAAATACCCAAGTTAAATACTTATAATTTAAAAATTTAATGAGAAAGTCTGGGCATTTGTGTGGCCACCTTTGAGTCTCTCGCAGCACCGACCTGCCTAAGACTGGGGATTACCTGCGTAGATAAATAGAAAGGTGAATTTATGAAAACTCAGTGTGTAATTTCTTAAAGAAAATCAGTCAATCATGTATTAATCAAATACATCTGGGCCTCAGCCCGTTCCAGTAATAGTATCAGTGTAGGCCTTAGCCCAATTCAGTAATAGTATTAGTGTGGTCCTAAGCCCAATTCAATAACAGTAGCAGTACAGAATGCAAACAGAGATCCTATCCATCCAACCTCTACACTCCATTCCGTCCAGCCTTACACTCCATGTGGGGATAAAATAAAACGACCCATCCCTAAACTCCAAAATAGCACTAGTTAAGGCACTAAACGGTGATTGCAGCAGAGCTGCCAGTACAGTACACTTCCTCCAATCAATAATAAACCCATCCCCATGCAACATGTCATGCGTCGTGGCATAATATCATACGTGTATGCAATATATATGAAATGATATGCTCGAATACAGTCATACACATCATAAGGGCAAATCAGTCATTTTACCTCATAAGGGCATAACAGTCATTTCACCAAATTGGGGTCTAGGTATACTTACTGACCCAACAGTAGGTCCACAGTTGTCTTGGACGACCTGTGCAACCTTATCAGTCAAACAATGGAAATGGGCGCTAATAGGGGCCCACACGCCTGTGTGGCCCATGAAGCCAAAAATAGCCTTGGCCGTGTGAACTACACAACCTGGCCCAATAATCTCTACACATCCGTGTGGTTTACCCGCGTGGGACCCACATGACCTATTTCGGCCCCTCATGGCCCAAATCGGCCTTAGACCATGAAATTGCTCATCGTCGGCCTTAACGGTCTTTTGCCCACGTTTGAGCATTTGAAATACTGCACGAGTGAGCGCACGCTCATGTACTGTTGACAATTACCTATTACAGCTTTTGTCGATTTATGGCAGTGTGGTTACACACCTGTTCACGAAAATGTATGAATAGTCGACGAGTACTCCAACCTACATTCAATCACAAGTTTCAGTTAATCGCAACCCAATCGACCTATCAAAGACCCCCACCAAAAATACATGTCTAAAAGGTTACCTCTAACTTGATTAGATTAGTCGATTGTGGCTTGCTCACTTAATCCATTTGCAAGAGACTAATCAATAGGCCTTAGGGGTTATCTGCATTCCAACCAACACTTATCAACCATCAGACAAATGAACAGTTTGAACTAGACGAAAAGTCACTTACAAAAATGCAGAATCCAGATTAGTAGAAAAGAGTAATCAGCCACACCCACACAAAAGCCGAATGTACGGAGAATGGTAGAGGCAAAGTGGAACAATTGTACCACTATCAGAAGTCGACAGCATAGGAAAGGTTCGGCGCAAGATTAAAAAGATAAAAGAAGGAAGGAAGAAAGAGCAATACCGAGCAGTTGTATTACCATCAAAGTCGACAGAGAGCACCGAAGAATCGGCACAGAGGGGGTGGAAGAATGAGTAATATTCAGTCAAGGTAACAATATGAAAAGAGAGGGAATCTTGTTAAAACAGAAAGAATCGATGCAGGGGAAGGAGAAAGAAGAGAAAAGAAATCGATAGAAGAACAAGATGTTGTTAAAACAACAAGGATTGAGAGATAGGAAACAAGGTCATTCGGCCATAGACAAAAACTAAATGAGAGAGGGAGAGGAGAAAGCAATCGATCAACCAAAGCAGTATTAGGGAAGAGCAAAATCGGGAATAGACCAAACGAGTAAAACTCGAAGGATCTCTAGCAACAATCGGTCGCAAAAGAAAAACCCAAAAGAAGAAAACCATAAACACTCCAAACGCAGGAATTCAACACCAAGGAGTGAAAGAAAAGCACCAAAACACCAAAAGTCAGAAACCGAAGTGAGAAGGGGAGAATTGTCCTAGTCCTAGCCGAATTCTGAGTGCCTGAGCTCAAAATCGACACCACTCCTCAACAACCTCAACTTCCCAAATTTTCCTCCTAAAATCGCTCCCCTATTATCTCCTCAAATCACCCAAGCCGATCACTATCCAATTCCCCCATAATCCCTCCTAATTTTTGGCTACACACTCCCCTCACCCTTCAGGCACTCCAACCGCCCATTAGCTTTATAGTTCTACTGATGTTCAACCTCTTACACGACACAGCTATAAAATAAAACCTTCCTTGCATGTAATAGGTCTCAAACTCAAGACCTTTAGCAGCAATGACATGCCACTTACCCCTTTGACCAGCAGGCCCTTTGACCAGTAGGCCATTTCTGTCATGCTATACTTACATTAATTTAAAAGCCTACGAACTATAGGCATGGGTTTATTCAAGTGAAAAAAAATTTGTACAAGCCAAGGCTTGAACTCAAGACTTCCTCCAACACTTCTCAGGACAGTTAACCACTGAAGCAAGCATGCACTTGTGACACACGGTCGTGTCTTTGCCCGTGTGGTCAACACTTAGGCTATTTTTCAAGCCATTTTGTTGCCTTAATCTTTCACATACTTAAATACTTTAAAGACACATATCATAGCATCATTTTAATGATTTAGCATGCCTCACTAAAGCACATTTTTAACAATCAACCATAACATATTACCCAATAATTAATCTCTACTTATTCAACAAATGTCCATGTTCAATCATTATAAACTTAATGCCAATTTACGCTTTTATTCTGTAGCCATGACCACCTCAAATGGTCCTAGGGCATTCTCGTGCACATATGTTATTTACTATTCATTCATGGCAGACAATTATAATCATATCACAAAGCATCAACAGATGGCAAGGATAATTAGGCTTACAAGCCAAAACATTATAAGCCATATCTCATGGTTGTATACAATGAATCGATATAAGCTAATAAATTTGGCTAAATCATAAGAACACATATCAATAACTAAGCTCCTATACATGCCACTCGCTTGAAGATGCTTAAGACTTATCGATATCCCCTATTGATAGCTCAATAGTGTGATACTGCCTCCGATGATCTCCAACCTCGAGCTAACCTGACAACACAAAAGAAATGAAAAGAAGGGGGTAAGCTATATAGCTTAGTAAGTCCATATAAAAATAATAAGCAATTTATCAACATGATTCCAAGGTAAAATAATCATAATTACACTTTTGATTATGTTTAAGTTAAGTTGTTTACTCGAGTCACAGTTACTCAGTTACTTATAACTTGAGCTACGGAACTCCAAATCAAGATCTGCTAATTTTCCCTGAAAGTAGACTCACGTATCTGCTTATCATAAAATTTTCAAAATTTTTGGATTAGCCAATAAGTACAGTTTATTGTTTAAATTCTCTCCTGTTTCACTATCTGACAGTTTCGACCCCTCTGTACTAAAAATTAATTATCTCTTCGTACAAGATTTGGATAATGTTCCTATTTTTTTCTTTTGAAAATAGACTCATTAAAGATTTTAATAATATAAATTATAACCCATAATTATATTTTTACAATTTTTAATGATTTTTCCAACTCAGAACAGAGGATTCCAAAATCATTCTGATCCTGTCTCACAAAAATTCATATATCACAAAATAAAAAATTCTTTCTTTCATTGTTTCTTTTTTGTGAAAATAGACTCAATAGGCTTTTATTTCATATCTTATTCAACTTATAATTCGATTTCCACCATTTTTGGTAATTTTTCAAAGTCACACAACTGCTGCTGTCAAAAACTATTTTATTATAAATTTCACTCTTACATAATCTCACTTATTCCATTCCATCTAACCGAAAGTTCACTCAACTATTGAGCACATTGCTCATAATTTTTCACACACATATACCTGCACTTATTAATCACATAGTCATATTCAATTACACTAGTCATTACATGATCACATATATTTTCTCTTAGTCAATTTCCCATTTAACTCATCGGAATAATAACAGATACTCGGTGGCCTGCACATATTACAACCCTTGTAACCAAAGCTATTTGGTGCACATAGTAGCCTTTACTTAGTACTACATCTATGACCAAAGTCGTCTCTTACACATAGTGGCTTGCACTTAGTACCACAAATGTGATCGAAGCTATCGGGTACGTATAGTAGCCTGCACTTAGTACTACACATGCGACCTAACCATCTGATACACATAGTAGCCTACACTTAGTACTACACACGTGACCTAAAACCATCTTAAACACATAGTAGCCTACACATAGTACTACACATGTGTTCTCACAACAGATCATTCGTATCTTTTCTAATCCGAAGGTCTACCCGGGAAATTCCTTACTTTTTAACATTTTACCAATTCATCCATAATCAACTTCAATTCATAATTTACATCAAGTGATCATTCAATATACAACCACATCTCATATAATAACAAAATATTATAACATAAGTAAAAAATATATATTATTTACATACAAACTCACTCGTTTCAAAGAAATATCATGTTCTATCAAATTTCTATTATATTCAATCATCCCATCACATGTTATCGACATTGGAGCTATCGCTTACTTCATGGGTACATCACGTTACCCATACACAATATCATTAACATGTAAATCAATACAACCATAGCAAAATAGATTTCAAGTGTAACAACAATAACATGAATAATCACATGAACTTACCTTAAATGCAATTACGGCCAACTATTCCAATCTAGTCCATAATCTTGAACTTTCCCAATTTAGTCCTGAATCTCGGTTTTCTTGATCTAACATTTCAAATATAGCTCATTTATTATTCACATTATTCAAATTGACCCAAAAATCATACTTTTAAAAATTTTCATTTTAATCCCTAAACTTTGTCATATTTACACTTTTGCCCCTAGGCTCGTAAAATGATTTTTATTCAATTTTTTGCACTTTAAGCCTTGCCGAATCATTTTCATAACTATAGCAGCCGACAATTTTCACTAAATCACATTTTTATGACAAATTTTATAACTTTTATAATTTAGTCCTTTTTAGCATTTTCACCGAAATCTATTTAGTAAAAGTTGTTTCTCCAACCATAAATGTAACACCCCAAAAATCTCGAAACCCAAAAATCCTAAAATCCTGAATTTTCTTTTTCGATTCTGATAAAAAAATGTGTGCTAGGTATTTTCGATTAAGTATGTAATAGTAGGTCTTGGCTAAGGTTTGAATTTGAACTTAGGGAAAAAGGAAATTATGTGTTAATAATTATTAAGGAACCTTGATAGTGAGTAGTTGGGCTTTTAAATAAAAATAGGGGAAAAATGGCATCAAAAAGCCTTGTGGAAGAGTGGCAAAGTGACGCCACTTAGGGAGTAGGGAGGTGGCGTTAGTAGCTAGAAAGGAGATCCAAGGTTCGAATCCTAGCTTAGTGTTTTTAGAAGTTTAATTTTGACATTCTAGAAGGTTGGAAGTGGCGTGAAGATGGACTCCAAGGGGAGTGTTTAGAAGAGAAAATTAAGGAAAAGATCAATGGGTTATTAGGGAGAAAAACGAGGAGATGAGAAGGGAGAAGTGGTGGAGCCAAATTGGGAATTGGGCATGGAAAACTTGGCTATAAGGGCTATAAATGGGACCAGAATACAGGGTTGCTAGGCTACTGCCGAAATTCTTCTTCACCTTGTTGCCAGAAACCCTTTTCTCTTCAAGGCCGAAAACCTTTTTGTTTTTCTTTTTCTTCTTTGTGTCGATTTTTATTCTTCTCTATACAATTTTATTTGTTTCACTTAGCCAATTTCTTCTTCTACTCTTCTTCTTTAATTTGTTCCAAATAAACCTTACTCACCATATTAGTTTGAAAGCCGAAAAGCCGAATCTCCCTTGGGTCGATTACTCTTTTAGCGTAAGTATCTTCTCTCTTTTCGACTAGTATTGTTAATACCGAGAACTTCCTTCCCTCACTCTTTTTAATCAACTCTGATAGGGAATCAGTATCAGATCTCGGATTGTAGCTCTCTGCCGAATTGCTCCTAAGGTGTTTTACGGATTTGGTAAGTATTCCTCTCTTGTTGGCTAAGGTTGGCCGAATGGTGTTAAGTGAGATAAGGGGGTGAATGATGTTGGATGCGAGTCCCCTATTATTTGGTTTTAATGCGTAAGATTAATGCAGATCTAGAGAGCACGTGATCAAGGAAAAGCTATTAAGGATTGGTGTTCAAGGTAAGGTTAAGGTGAGGTTTCAGTTTTGGGTAAAATATGTATTAAGCATACGATTAATTGAAGGGTGATATCATTTGTAGGTTTGTGACTAAGGGAATCGCAGCACGCTCTATTACCAGGTGTGTACATACACTGGACACACAAGTAGATTAGTAAAAGCCGAAAAGCCAAAATGCCGAAATGGCGAAAAGCTGAAAGTTTAGCTACGGTAGTCTTGCGAGTGCGTGAACACTCGTAAGGAGGAAACTGATAGGTTGTATGAGGCCCTATGGGTGATTCCATGGACTTTGGCTGTGATCTGGCCAACCGGGCCAGAATAGGCTTAATGGGCCCGATGGGCTGTTGGGCCCATAATAGGCAAAAATTGATAATTAATGCTATGTGATAGAAAATTTGTATGTGAGCATGAATATGAATGTGATTGGGCCTAACAGGCCATATAAATGTTATTTGGGCCTAATGGGCCATATACAGGTGATTTGGGCCTAATGGGCCATATGAATATGATTGGGCTTAATGGGCCATATACATGTATGTGAATTTGTCTAGGCTCTATAAGGGGTTTTGGGCCTAGTACACGATAACTACATAAAACTTAATTAATATATTGCAACCATGGACAAGTCAAAGGATTAAGGTGTGGTAATGGGTATATGCATGTCTAGGATTGGATCTAAGGAGAGCTTGGTACTTAAGCGGTCTTAATGACCCACCTCCTCTTCTCTGGAATCCTACCTGGTGCATAGTATTTGTTCATCTTAGCTCACGGGACTTGCTAACGGGCCAAGGTAAGTGAAAACCATAATTAAGGGAAAATTATTGAAATGCCCCTAAGGAAGAAAATGACCAAAATACCCCTAGGTGTTGAAAGTAAGTTTTGTGGATGTGACATGCATACATATGATATTCTGCTTAGGTTGCATATGGGTTGGGAATTATGGAACGGAGAAAGTATATGAGGATCGCATGGTTGCTTGACATCGTGGATCCAGCGACGGCTTTTAAAGCCCAATATGTAAATGCATGATAATCTATCAACAAATACTCATTTTCAATCACCAAACATTCAAGAACTCATGCATTCATCTATGAAAAATTTCAAAATCATCAACACTTTCATAAATTGAAGCATGGGCTAGGTAGAACACGAAGCAACAATCACAAAAACGTAAAATTCATCAAAAACCGAGCTCAAAACATACCTCAATTGAGAATGCAAAGGGCCAAACCCTAAAATGCTTCAATGGTTGTTTCTTTTCTCTTTATTCGATCAAATATGGATGAAATAAAGCTTAATTTGGATTTTGTTTTAATTAATATAACTTAATTAACCAATTTACAATTTTAAGTTATTATAAAACATTTAATATCATCCATTCAATGCTCATTTATGTCCATTCCCACTATCCATGGTCTAATTACAACAAAAAGACCTTTCATTTAATAAGCCATAGCAAATAGACACCTTTATCAAATAGAATGCAACGTTTGCATTTTACGCGATTTAGTCCTTTTCTCAAATTAACCACTTAAACAATAAAATTTTCACACGAAACTTTCACACATAAGTAATCACATACTGTAAACACTAAAATAATGTTAAAATAATTTTTCAACCTCGAATTTATGGTCCCGAAACCACTATTATGATTTAGCAAAAAATCGGGCTGTTACAAATGGGATCATCATTGAGACCAGGATCATTGAGGCCAGGATCATTTCGTTCCCTAGCCATACCACGTAACTCCCTTCTTCTCCTTCACAAAGTTCTCTCAATCTCTAGGATAAAAGGATACTTTTTGTTAGCAGGAATGCCTATTCTCATAAACTGACCAAGAACCAGTAAAAATGAAATACAACTAAGTTAACTAAAGCTAAGAAAATAGAAGAAAATAACAAAACCAAATTCCACCAATTGCCAATCCCCAGCAACGGGCTAAAAACTTGTCACGTGTGAAATGATATGTGAATTGTGCAAGTATACACGTCAGATTAAGTAATAAAGTGATAAGTGAGATATTTTTCGCAAGGATTGGCTCGATATAAAATGGCCAAGTTATTATACTGAAACACAATTAATTTTATGGCAAAAATAATGTTAAGACTGCAACGGTAATTTGAAGGAATGGTAATATGTAATATGTGTAACTGATAAATGATGGAAAATGCTATGACAAGACAAGAGTAGAAATGCAATGGGAATTATGAGAATAATTATGTGAATAATATGTGAACAAATAAATAAACAACTAAGAATGTTATGGCAAAGATACTATGGCAAATGATAGATGGTCTACGATGTTGATTTGGAAGGTCGATATTACTAAGAATTTGCTCTTACTTATAGTAATGCCTCGACAGAACCATACTCAATCTACTGCTCAGAAGAGTTTTAAAATAGTTTACTTCTTTCGAGAACAAGACCTCAAGTTACCTTGCATTAAGCAATATATGTTCATAGGACTTTAGCACGATACCTTACACTATTTTGTTTTCTTTCCGTATGAATGTTGCTCTATGTCTAGAGGCTACTACAAGTATTCAGTTGAACCCTTGCTCATATCATTCAATTTCAATCTTATTAACCTAACCTTATTAGAATTAGATTAATTAAATGAACATGTTGTACATCCATCTATGTCTAGAGTCGAAAAACATGTAATTTTGTAAAAAATTTTGAATGAAATAGTATATTTAAGACAGATCCATGCTGCAATCATTAAAGAAAATAAAGGTTTTATCTAGTAATCCCAACCCAATGAGATTTAGCTCATGGGTTGGCAATTAAAATTCAAATCCAAAATATCATTCAACATCGTTTTAAAAAACTAATTAATGAAGAGAAATCAAGAAATAATGGAAGAACTTTGGGAGGATAGCTTTCGCTTATCTAACCTACACTCTAGTGATACAGTGTCCTGTGGGGGTTGAAAGGGACTGCCTTTGTCTTCCTCTTCCCTACTCTATTCAGCCACTACCTCTATTTTTGCCTAAGGATCTCCCCTTTTTATTTTTTACCCCTTTTAGGGTTTCCTCTTTTGGCTTTTAATAATATTTTTCCCTAGGGTAAATCTAACAACGCATGATTTTCTTCCCTTTTCTTTAGGCATATTTTTTTGGTACAAGTACGGTAAGGTTGAAACAGGTATGCGTTGAGTATTGACTTTGTATTCTTCCTAGAATTACCATGACATCTATGTTAAATAACTATCTAACCTTGTGCCAGACAAAACTTCACTCCTCTACTCTCTTTTCCATATCTTGCGCCTTCCAATTACCACCAAACAAATCCTTCCCATAGATAAGTAAAAGTAACAAATAATAACATTTAAGCACCGTCTAGCTCCTTATGTAGTGTTCTAAAAATGCTAAAATAATATCCCAAAATGCAAATAAGTTTACTTAAGTACAAAAAATGGACCCAATCTAAATGCATGAATTATAACTCTTTTCAAGAGGTATCACCTGCGTGCTTGGAACGACGAAAATGTGCAAGTGTACACAATCGAAACAAGTAATAAAGTGACAAGTAAATGTCAAGTTATCGTACTCACAGGGACTTTAAAAAGAATTATTTATGAAATTCATTGTAAAACACTTTGGTGAGGTAAAAATAATTTGGTTTTAAAATATGGTCAAAAACTATTTAAAAACTAAGTAAATAATTAAAATAAAGGAGTTCTAATATATGATTTCAAATAAGATTTAATCAAGATAAAATACTTGTGTTGGATTAATTATAATTTTTTAACTTAGAATTATTAAACTGATGTTTATATTGCTACAAATAAATTCACGGCAACTCGATAATTTGCTAACTACTGCTCATACATACTTATTAAATTAATCAATCTCTTGAACATTTTACAATGTCAATCCAAGCGGTTAATCAATCTTCACAAGCAAATAAAAGATTTAGTGAGGTAACAGGGAATTTCTACCTTGAAACAGTTTAATCACAAAAATCTTGCAAGTTATGCAAGGCATATGTATCACTGAATACAATGCTAATTTAAATTTCAACTACCTTAGAAGAATAAACATGCACTGATTAAGCATTGTGTCTATTAATTATAATTCCAATACGATTTAATAATTAATTCATTAGTTATTTAACAATTACATTGCAAGAATAACTTAGGTATGATTTTACTTAACCAAGCAATTTATCGAGGCCTATAACAGCATAAACATCATTTTAACAATTCAAGCAGGCAGAATATAATCAACCCAACACAAACTTAATTTAAGCTAAATTGATTAAAATAACCATTTCAATAGCATAAATATTCATAAACATGTTCGTCAAAAAAACAACAAAACTTAAAGAGATAGGGAACAAGAAGCAAATCTGGTGTTTCTCCATGGCTTGACTAGTTGCTCCGTTCTTTGTTCTTCGTTGCCCTTGGCTATCAAGGGGGCTTATGAACACCTAATTGTTGCTCCAAAATGGCTGATGAGAGCCTCTTTCCCAAGAGAAGAAATCCCACTTGAACCAAAAGGGAAATGGGATGGAAAAAATGGAGAGAAAAGTGAGAGAGGAGAAGAGAGAATGAGAGAATCTTGTGGGATTGAGGGATGGTTTGAATGATCAGCAAGGGGTGGCTTTTATAGCTGATTGTGGCTACTAAAAATAGCAAATTCCAGCAGCCAAAGTGCCCCTCTATGGCCGGCCATCTACTTGGAAAAATTTGAGACTTTCAACTTTGCTAAAAGTAGCCTGGGGAAAATCTACAAAGCCACAATTAAAGGTGGGGCTTGAATGCAATTTAGAAGTCTTTCAAGGGCCTTTTTGCAAGAATATTTAATCAGCTAAAATGCTGATTTGGGTCAGCATATGGACGGTTCTGGGCTGCCTAATTAGTGGCTGGTTCGGTTCGCTCAATTTGGTTCGACTAGTGCGGTTCAACTGGACCCTTTCTCCATAATTTATTAAAAATAATTTATTTAACCCAAATTAAATGGAGAATAAACTAAAATTAATTAAATTATGAATTAATAAAAATTTCTGGACCGTCTTAGGCTGGAAATTAATGTGCCTCGGTACTTCAAATTGCTTCTCGGTTTTGTGCTTTCAGCAGTGTTAGCCTGCCAAATTTCCCCATTTGCACGAATCTGTCGAAAATAGTCAAAATTAATCAAAATTAAGTACAAAATTAACTAAAATTCACCATGTTCATATTTTTAACACAATTTAATTATTTTATAATATTTAATTATTTTTTGACAAGAATTTAACCAGATTTGCACGAATTTAAGTAAAAATGGGTATGAAAAAGTATATAAATTTTTGTGTTTCAAGTGTTGTGCCTTTCTATTTCTCTCTTGTATTTCTCTTCTCATCTTACTCCCTCGTATGTAAAACGAGTTTCTATAGTTGTAAACTATGTAGGCTGTTGCGAACTAGAGGAGTTGAAGGATAGGCTATCTAAAGGAGAGAAAAAAGCTTATGATGCGACTTAAATGCGACTTAAACCCTTAGGATTCATTTTGGTTAATCCATTGGCTTGGAAGGAATGTAACACCCCTAACCCATATCCGTCATTGAAACAAGGTTACAGAGCATTATCGGAACATTCAAAAACATTTACAAATAAATCATGCAAGTTACTATTCAAATTCTGAAATCATTCGTAACGTCCCTTAAATGGCCCTCGCGGCCCAATACGAGCATTAGAATCGAGTCAGGACTTAATTGAAAGCTCTAAAAATTTTTCTCGAAATTAAAAAATTTTTCCAGGGTGCAGAGCTCACATGCCCGTGTGGTCCAAGGGACATGCCGGTGCTACAAGCCATGTTCGACCCTGTGAAACGCTCTGACTTGTGCACACAGTCATGCTACACGCCTGTGTGCTAGGTCGTGTGGTTAATTAATTCTTTTGGAAATTAGGTGCAGGTTTCACACGACCAAGACATACACCCGTGTTCTAGGCCGTGTAACACACACAACTGAGACACACGCTCATGTCTCTACTTGTGTGCTTAATTCTGAGCATTCTGTTTCTAAACATTAAGGTGCAAATGACACACGACCTAACGACACGCCTATGTACCCGATCGTGTGTCACACATGGTCTAGACACACACCCGTGTGTCTGTCCATGTGGACAAAATAAAGCCATTTTCTAGCCTCATTTTTCACCTAAATTTACCATTTTCCTACACCAAAACATACCAAACACATTCCAACCAATTCAAGCATTTAAATTAAGCAATTTTCGTCATTCAAACTAGCATATCATTGCATGCATACATGTTTACAATCTTACCTTGGTTCAATCCATGTGTTAAACATGATTTGATCAATTACTTAACATATATATATATAGCTACAATACCATGACATTACAAGTATATCAAAACAACTACTACTAGCCATTCCAATGGCTAGATTACAAACATCATTAGCAAGCCACTAAAGGCCAAGTTGTCCTATACATGCCATTATACCAAAATGATGCTACTATAAATACCCAAAATAGCTAGTAGATAGTGGGACGATGCTCCAATGATCTCCAACCTTTACGAGCTTCTAAGCACTATAAAACAAGAGAAAAAAAATGGAGTACGCACTACATGCTTAGTAAGTTTGTATAACACCCATCACCCATATTCAACACCGGAATAGGGTTACAGAGCATTACCGGACTTATAACACATTCAAACATACATTTCATATAAAAATATTGAAATCACATACATTTCATTCACAACCAATCATTTTGTCCCTAATACGAGCCTATGAGGCCTTAAACATACATTAGAAATGATTCAGGACTAAATCAACAACTTTGGAAACTTTCAAAAAACCTTGAAACTTTTTCTCGAAACAGGGGACACACGCCTGTGTAACCCAGCCGTGTGAGACGCCCTTGTCATAGGCCATGTGGACATTTGAAATGGGAGCACATGGTCGTGTCACAACCAGTGTCCAACCCCATGTAACTCTCTGACTTGGGTCACTTGGCCAACACACACGCCCGTGTGGCCAGTCCATGTGCCCTAAAAATGGCCATACACACCCATGTACCGGGCCATGTGCTAGGCCATGCCAAACCTGTAGGGTATACTGACTTATGCTACACGGTCAAGTCACACGCCCGTGTGTGAGGTCGTGTGAAGCATACTGACTTGGTTTCAAATTCAGCACCAGGGGACACATGGCCGTGTAACATAACTGTGTGTCATACACGGCTAAGACACACACCCGTGTCTCTGCCTGTGTGAACAAAAATAGGCTATTTACCAAGCCAATTTGCCACCCAAATTTGTGCATACCTATATCAAACCAATTAGTATCAATACAAGGCATAAATAAGCATTCAATCTACTTCAACCAAGCATTATTTATTCCATTTCAATACCAACAATTACAAGACTCACCATACCACAATATGCAATTCAAATACATATCAAATGTTACCCATTTCATTCATCAATATGGTAATTTTCAAACATGTATCAAATTACCTAAACTCATAAGCATACTAATTACCAATTCATCAACCATTTGATATTCACCATATCAATTTTTAACAAGCACCAAATACCATCATAACTAGCATTTATAAGGCAATTACTAAACTCAAACAAAGGCCATTCGCACACTTATATACATCAAATTCACCATTATAAATTAACTCACATGGCTATTTATACATACCAAACCTAATTTTTACAAGCCAAAACAAATGACCAAAATATATATACCAAAAAGACCAAGTCCCTATACATGTTATATACGTAAAATACCAAAGTTCATAGGTACCAAGTGATAGGTAGATAGTGTGAAGCAAACTCCGACGATCTTCAAATCCAAGCTAGCTTTGAATTTACTATAAAACATAGAAAGAAATAAACAAAGTAAGCTTTACATGAAATAAACTCGGTATAATCATAAACATATAATTCAACAATTGATTATATGTACATGAATACACATCATCTAACAAAACTTTCGATTACTCTTTCAAAAAATTATGTACTTTCTTCACCAATTATTCGATTCTAATCTAATATGGTTTAAGCACATACATGTACCATCTCATACCAATCCCATTCTCAACCACATCATTCATTAACCCGTTGAACCATTCGGAATAGAAGTCGAATACTCAGGAGTCTCGCATAGTAAGTACCTATACCGTGGCTCGAAGCCAAATCAAGGTAACTTATATCCAAAATATTGATATCATAGCCCGAAGCCAAATCATCTGATATTCATGGCCCGAAGCCAAATTGGTATAACTCACAACTGAAGTGCTAATAACATGGCCCGAAGCCAACTCAATCTATCCCTTAATGACATGACACTAGTATCCTAAAGTATTCCTAATGTTCAACCAGGATTTCGAATACAAAATTACCATCGATTCAATGTCAAACTTATCCGAAATCTCATATTCACAATTTATACAATATCAAAGCATTTAAAATACACTTAAAATGAAATTTATCACATACGAACTTACCTCAGATGTGAAAATGACGAAATATGTCGATTAGTCGATAACTTTAGTTTTTCCCCCAATCTAGATCCGAATTTTGCTTTTCTTGATCTAAATATATTCAAAATTAACTTATTTAATAATCTCTCTATTCAATTTAATTGAAACACACATTTAAGCACATTTACACATTTGCCCCTAATGTTTCACAACTTTTACAATTTAGTCCTTATTTCATAAACACACAAATTAATGAATTTCAATGCTAACTGTGCCAGCCGATTTACACATTAGTCCCTAGCAGCTCATATTTTCCGTTTATTTCATATTTTAACCGTAAAGTTTCAACATTTCATAATTTAATCTCTAATTTGCATTTTCACTAAAAATCACTTTAACTTGTATAACTCATAACCAACATTCATAATATATCAAGAAACTTCAAAAATACATGCTTATTCATCAATGGAAACATTCAAAATCTTTAACAATTTTGCAAAATAGTCATTGGGCTAGCTAGACCTAGCTGCAATGATCTCAAAAACGTAAAAATCATTAAAAATGGGACAAAAATAGACTTACAATTGAGCTAGGAAGCTTGGAAAAACTTAGCATGCATTCATGGTGGTTTCTTTATTTTAATTTCAGCGGTGTATGAAGAAAAAAGATGATAGCCATATTTTATTTTGACTTAATTTATCATTATAAACTTATTTACCAATTTAACCTTGATTAATAACCACCAAAATCACTTAATATATTCCGAAAATTGTCCACTCAAAATTAAAATGGTCTAATTACTACTTAAGGACCTTAACTTTAAGGTTCTATAACTATTAGACACCTTTAGCTATTAGAACTCAAGTTTTACACATTACACGATTTAGTCCTTTTTATCAAATTGACCAATCAAACGATAAAATTTCATAACGAAATTTTCACACCATCACATTTTCATGTTGTAAACATTAAAATAATAATAAAATAAATATTTTTACTTCAAATTTGTGGTCCCAAAACCACTATTCTGATTTGACTAAAAACAGGCTGTTACAACTCTCCACCCTTAGGGATTTTCGTCCTCGAAAATCTTACTAGTGAATACGTTAGGGTACTGTTTTCTTATAGCTTCCTCAGGCTCCCATGTAGCCTCTTCAACACCGTGATGTTGCCATAATACTTTCACTAAAGCTATGAGTTTATTTCTCAACTCTTTTATCTCTCGAGCTAGAATTCTAATCGGTTCTTCGTTGTATGTCATCTCGGGTTGAATTTCAATCTCTGCTAGAGAAATTACATGTGATGGATCCGATCTATTTCGATGGAACATCGACACATGATACACATTGTGGATTTTCTCTAACTTAGTTGGTAAAGCTAGTCGATATGCCATTGACCCTATTCTTTCAATAATCTCATACGGTCTGATAAATCGCGGACTTAACTTGCCTTTGCAGACAAAACAAAGTATTTTCTTCCACAGAGATACTTTCAAGAATATTTTATCAACGATCTGAAATTCAATGTCTTTTCATTTCAAATCCGCGTACGATTTCTGTCAATCTGAAGCTACTTTCAAACTGTCGTGAATTACTTTCACTTTTTCTTCTTTCTCTCAGATCAAATCAACTCCGTGAGTCCTTTTCTCACTTAGCTCGGTCCAATACAATGGAGTTTGGCATTTGCAATCATACAAAGCTTTGCACGGTTCCATCTTTACACTTGATTGAAAGCTATTGTTATATGCAAATTCAACCAGTGACAAATATTTCTCCCAATTTCCTTCGAATTCCAACACACAACAACGAAGCATGTCTTTAAGAATGTGAATTACTCTCTCAGACTGACCATCAATTTATGGATGAAATC
Source organism: Gossypium longicalyx (assembly GCA_025698465.1). Taxonomy (NCBI): domain Eukaryota; kingdom Viridiplantae; phylum Streptophyta; class Magnoliopsida; order Malvales; family Malvaceae; genus Gossypium; species Gossypium longicalyx. The sequence goes on along the minus strand of CM047002.1, from coordinate 57,309,445 downwards.
TGTACTAAAATTCAATCTTGTACCCAAAGCTTCTAGCAATTTCTTCCAAAACCATGACATATACCTCGGATCTCTATCCGAAATAATTGAAATTGACACCTCGCGCAGTCTAACAATCTCAGAGATGTACAACTTAGCCAATTTATCAAGTGAAAAATCAGTGCCTACCGGAACGAAATATGCTAATTTTGTTAATCGATCAACTACAACCCAAGCAACATCTTTCTTTTTTGGAGTCAAGGGTAATCCCAATACGAAACCCATCGTAATTCTATCCCATTTCCACTCTGGTATCATCACAGGCTGAAGCAAAGCCAAAGGCACTTGATGCTTGGCTTTCACTTGCTGACAAATCAAACACCTCATACAAATTCAGATATGTCTCATTTCATACTTGACCACCAATATAACAATTTCAAATCATTGTACATCTTAGTACTTCTAGGATGAATGGATAAACAACCACTATGTGCCTCATGCAAAATTTTCTGAATGAGCTCAGGATTCTTTGGTACAGAGATTCTGTTTTAGAACATTAAATAATCATCGGTTTTGATTTGATAATCTAAATCACTATTCGACTCACATTGCTTTCTTTTGCCTTGCAACTTGGTATCACACTTTTGAGCTTCACAAATTTGCTGAAGAAAAATTAGTTTAGCTTTCAACTCGGCTAATATCGAACCATCGTCAGATATAGTCAATCTCGTATTCATTGCTCTCAAAGAAAACAAAGATTTTCTACTCAAAGCATCAACAACTACATTTGCTTTTCCCAGATGATAATCAATTACTAATTCATAGTATTTTAGTAGTTTGAGCCATCTCCATTGTTGCAAATTCAAATCTTTCTGAGACATTAAGTACTTTAAACTTTTGTGATCAGTAAAGATGTGACACTTTTCACCATGCAAAAGATGTCGCCAAATTTTTAATGGAAAAACAATTGTAGCCAACTCTAAATCGTGTGTCGGATAGTTCTTCTCATGCGGCTTCAACTGTCTCGAGGCATAAGCTATAACTTTTCCTTCTTGAATCAAAATGCAACCCAAACCATTCACTGACGCGTCGCTATAAACCACAAATTCTTTACCCGACTTAGGTTGAACCAAAACTGGTGCTTCGGTTAGCAATGCTTTCAATTGCTCGAAACTCTTTTGACATTTTTTAGACCACTCAAATTTTACATCTTTCTGTAGCAATCTGGTCATCGGTATAGCAATCATCGAGAACCCTTTTACAAAACATTGAAGTAACCAGCTAACCCCAAAAAGCATCTGACTTCAGATACATTTCTCGGTAGTTTCCAATCCATAATTGTGGAAATCTTACTCGGATAAACTCTTATACCTTCTACTGAAACAATGTGTCCCAAAAATCTGACTTCTCTGAGCCAAAACTCACATTTACTGAATTTAGCATACAGGTGCTTATCTCTCAAGGTTTGCAGCATAATTCTCAAATGCTCGGCATGCTTACACTCATCACGTTAATAGATTAGAATGTTGTCAATGAACACAACAAAAAATCTATCTAAATATGGTCTAAATATTTGGTTCATCAAATCGATAAAAATGGCAGGAGCATTTGTTAAACCAAAAGGCATCACAAGGAATTCATAATGTCCGTACCTCATTCTAAAAGCAATTTTCATCATGTCTGAGTCTTTAACTCGCAACTGATAATAGTCAGATCTTAAGTCAATCTTCGAAAAACTATTGCCCCTTTCAGCTGATCAAACAGATCATCAATTCTCAGTAACGAATACTTATTCTTTATTGTAACCTAGTTAAGTTGTTGATAGTCAATACACATTCTCATTGACCCATCTTTCTTCTTTATGAACAAACCTGGCGCACCTTAAGGTGAAAAACTAGGTCATGTAAAACCTCTATCTCTTAACTCTTGAAACTAAGATTTCAACTTTTTCAATTCTATGGAGCCATTCTGTATGAGCTATAGATATCGACAGTGTTCCCGGTACCAGTTCAATAGCAAACTCAACCTCTCTGACCAGTGGCAACCTAGACAATTCTTCTGGAAACACATTTAAAAGCTCATATACTATCGACACTGATTCAATCTTTGACCCAGACACTTTTGTATCTAAAACGTAAGCGAGATAAGCTTTACAACCTTTTCTCATATATCTATGAGCTAACATTGGCGAAATTACATCAGGCAATCCACTCGACTCATCTGATTCAATTCGAAAGATTTCACCATTCTAACATTTCAGTTTAATAATCTTTCGTCTACAATTTACAACAGCATCATGCAGAGTCAACCAATCCATACCCAGAATCACATCGAACTCATCAAATGGTAAAAGCATCAACCAGTAACCTCGAGTCATCAAAGGGCAATCCTTGCAAACTTTATCAACTAGAACATACTTGCCTAGGGGGTTCTATACTTTAATTACAAATTCTTTAGACTCAACAGGCAATTTCTTACTAGACACTAAATTCTCACAAACATACGAATGTATCGATCCAGGATCAATTAAAACAATCACATTAGTGTGGTAAAGAGAGAATGTACTAGTAATAATATCAGGGGATGATGCCTCTCTACGAGCGTGGATAGCGTAGGCTCTAGCAGGTGCTCTGGCCTTAGGTCTTAAGCTGAGCCCTTTGTCACTCTTTTTCCACTGGACACATTTCCCACATTCCTTAATGGTCTCCCTCTTACAGTCGTGTTGCTCGGTCTTGCATTCTGAAATTTATCTTTCTTAGACAACTCTAGGCAATCTCGAATAAAGTGATCTGGCGAACCACATTTGAAACAAGCTTTATTACTCTTATTCCAGCACTTTCCAAAATCTCGTCTCCCACATTATTAACACTTGGGTTTATTGTTTTTCACACTACCAACACTCGAGATAGAAGTTTCTTGAGCATTAGTACTCACATGTTAATTTCCACGATCTCTATTCCTGTATCCCATAGATGCTTTCGATAGTCTATACAAATCTCGGGATTTCTTTGACGAAGAATTGTAAAGTTTATTCATCGGTCGTTTTGTCAAATCTCTAGCCTCTGAATCAGCTTTTCTCTTTTCTCGGCTAAAGTCTTTGGCTTTACAAGCTCGGTCAACTAACACAACAAATTGTTTCAAATCAAAAATTCTGAACAAAAGTTTAATATCCTCATTTAACCCGTCAACAAACTACTTACATGTAACACCCCAAACCCAGCCCAGACGTTATGGCCGAATCTGGTGTATCACATTGAAGTGTTTTACCAAAAACCGTGTTTTCACTGAAAACCCTTCTTAAAATAAAAGAAACCTTAATTAACTTAAAAAAAACACACCCTTTCAGTTGCAAAAACCTTGTTGAAACATTTGATTTAAGAAAACTTATCATTTAAAATTTTAATTGCGTAAACGTAAAAAACATACTATAATTTAGAAAACCCATGTTTGACTTCTTGTAATTACATTGAAAATAATAATAATTCAAGTAATAATAACACAATGAAAACCTTATTACAATCTGGTCTGGAACATACTTAAAAAGAAGTAAAAACTTAAATGCTTGGAAAAAAAAACCCAAGTCCAAATCATCTTGCTAGTTGGCCACCCAGAGACCTTCCAAATATTGAACCTTCTGCTGAGCATCACCTGAAAATAAAATAAAAGAGGGGGTGAGTTTTCGCAAACTCAGTGTGTACAACCCTCGACAAAAACAAGCATTCAAAAAAAACATCATTCATCAATCATGCAATGCAATCCCATCCAAATTATCCATCTGCTACACACCGGCTCCGTCCACCGTCACACCATGGAGGGATATAAATATCGACCCACCCAACCCACACACCATGTTAGGCCGATTTTGGAACTACCTTCATTTACATATTGGGCTTTAAAAGTCGTCGGTGGATCCACGATTGTCAAGCAACCATGCAATCCTCATATACTTCCTCCGTTCCATAATTCACAACCCATATGCAACCTAAGCAGAATATCATATGTATGCATGTCGCATCCATAAAACTTACATTCAACACCTAGGGGTATTTTGGTCATTTTCGCCCTTAGGGGCATTTTAGTAATTTTCTCTTAATTACGATTTTCACTTATCTTGGCCCGTTAACAAGTCTCGTTAGCTAAGATGAACGAATACCATGCACCAGGTAGGATTCTAGAGAAGAGGAGATGGGTCATTAAGACCGCTTAAGTACCAAGCTTTCCCTAGATCCAATCCTAGACATGCATATACCCGTTGCCACACTTAACCCTTTGACTTGTCCACAGTCGTAATATATTAATTAAGTCTTATGTGGATATCATATACTAGGCCCAAAAACCCCTTACAAAGCCTAACAATTTCACATACCTACATCTGGCCCATTAAGCCCAATCATATTCATATGACCCATTAGGCCCAAATCACCTGTATATGGCCCATTAGGCCGAAATCACATTTATATGGCCCGTTAGGCCCAGTCACATTCATATTCATGCTCACATACAAATTTCTATCACAAAGCATCAATACTCAATTTTTTGCCTATTATGGGCCCAATAGCCCATTAGGCCCATTTAGCCCATTCCGCCTATATGGCCAAATCACAACCCAAGTCTACGGAATCACCTGTGGGCCTCAGGCAACCTATCAATTTCCCCCTTACGAGTGTTCGCGCATTCACAAGACTACCGTAGCCAAACTTTCGGCTTTTCGGCATTTAGGCTTTTCAGCTTTTTAGCTTTTCAGGTTTTGCTGATTCATTGTGTGTGTGCAGTGTATGTACACACCTGGTAAGCAAGCGTGATGCGATCTCCTTAGCCCAAACCTACAATCGATATCACCCTTCAATTAATCGTATGCTTAATACTTATTTACTCAAAAACCAAAACCTCACCTTAACCTTACCTTGAGCCCAATCCTTAATCGCTTTTTCCTTGATCACGTATTTCTTAGATCTGCACAAATCTTAACTATTAAAACCCGAATAATAGGTGACTCGTATCCAACACAAGTCTCCTTACCATAACTATGACCATTCGGCCACCTTAGCCAATGGGAGAAGATTACTTACCAAAACCACAACACCTTAAGGAGCAATTCAGAGAGAGCTAAAAACCACGATCTGATATTAATTCCCTACCAAAGTTGATTAGAAAGAGTGAGGGACAATAATTGATACTAAACAAAGAAAAACTTATTAGAAGAGCAACACTTACACTAGATTCAGTCAAAAAGTATTCGGCCCTTAGAAGATTCGATTTTTCAGCTTTTCAAACTAAGTATGGTGAATAAGGTTTATTTGGTACAGATTAAAGAAGAAGAGTAGTAGAAGAAATCAGCAAAGAAGATTGTGTAGAGGAGAATAGAAATTGGCAGAAAGAAAAGAAAGTAAAATAGAGGGTTTTCGGCTTTTTGGATCTTGAAGAGAAAAGGGTTTTTGGAACAAAGTGAAGGGAAATTCGTCATTAACTTCTCAACCCTCCCATTCGACACCTATTTATATCCCTATAGCCGAATTCTTCAAGCCCAAGTTTCCAATTCAGCTCCACTTACTCCTCACTTCTCATCTCCTCGTTTTTCTCACTAATAACCTGTAATATCCCGAATTAGGGCCTAATCAGAATAGTGGTTTCGTGACCACAAATCTGAGATAGAAATAATTATTTCATAATTATTTTGAGGTTTATGATATGATTTCATGATTGTGTGAAAATTTCGTGACAAAATTCTATGCATAAAGTGCTTAAGTTGAAATTAGGGACTAAATTGAATAAGTTGCAAAACCTGCATTCTAGAAGTTTTAAGTATGAAATTACTTTGAAATATTAATGAGGAGGTCTTAAATAATAATTTGACCAATTTCTAAAATTTTGGACAAAAATGGGCTTGTACATGAAAATTTTCAAAGAAAGGTATTAAGGGTATTTTCGTTATTTGTATATTAAATGAAATAAAATGAGAAAAATAACACAAAATAGTCATCTTCTCCATATAGTTGCCGCTGAATTTTGCTCTCTCCATAGCTAGGGTTTCTTCAAATTTTAAGCCTTGATTGTAAGTGATTCTATGCCCGTTTTTAATGTTCTTTACATTTTTGAAATCTCGATAGCTCGATTTAGCTTATGCTAGCAATAATTCAACCTAGAGTTCATATTTGGAAAAATACCCATAGGTGAAATTTGTGTATTTTGGTGTTTTATGATAGAATATGAGGTTTTAAATTATGCTAGACAACTTGTGCTACTCGGTTTTAAGTGAAAACGAGAAAAAAGGGCTTAATTGGTAAAAATACCTAATAGTTATAAGTACATGTTAGAATGAGAATTTGATGTTGCCATAGAAGGGAAAAATGATCAGCATGTCATAAAACATAAGAAAACAGGATGAAGTTTAATTCCCGAGCTTAGGGGCAAAAGTGTAATTTTGCAAAAATTTAGGGGCAAAATGGTAATTTTGCCAAAGTTCGTATTTGGGGCTATTCTGATGAATGTATGTATTAAATAAGATTGATTTGGCATTATAGATCAAGAGAAACGAGATTCAGGTCGTGATTGAGGGAAAAACAAAGTTTACGAGTAATAAGCTTGATTGCTAATATTTTTTATCGAGGTAAGTTCATGTGTAAATGTAGTAACATAATTTTCATTTTAAGTAATTTAATGTTATTTATGTGATAAGATGATTAATATCATGAAATATTATGCTTTATGGTTATTATTGAATAATATGTAAATTATGAATTACTACCGAGTATCAGTTTCGATGTTCCGTGGAAGACGGTAAAGATGTGTAATCAAGAAAAAAGCCCGTTTTAACCTTGGGAATAGATTAGAATACAAGTGACATGTCACTAGGATGGTTGGGCATCCGAACTCGTTGAGTTGAGTTCGAGTTCACTTATGGATGCAAATGTCCGAACTCGTTGAGTTCAGTCTGAGTTCGTGAGATGTAACTAGGCATCTGAGCTCGTTGAGTTGAGTCCGAGTTCACTTATGGTAGCTTGGCTACATATGTGGCACTTATGTACAAACTTTTCGTGTATTCGAATTATATTCCGATGTGTTCAACGGGTGAATCTTAAGAGAATAAGGAGAATGCCTAAAACGAGGGTGACATGTTGGTAAGTGTGGTAAATGAGAAAATTTGACAGGTACGTGCTTAAATCTTCGAGCTGAGAACTTGGTATGATGAAATCGTAGCATGATATTAAATGCAAATGTAACATGAATGTCTTGGTGTTGTTTATGCAAATGATGTTTTTATATGGAATTACATGATTATGTTAGTTACTATTTGCATATGAACTTACTAAGCATTTATGCTTACTCCTTCCTTTTCCTTCATTGTAGTTTTGACAAACCGGCTTGAGAATCGGGATAGGTCGAAGACTCGTTCACACTATCCGAAGGCCTAAATTGGTAAAATGGATTGTGTATCTTGAATGTGACATGTATGGCAAAATACTCAATTTGTGTAAATGATCTTATGATATGATTATGCTTTGGCAAGAAAAGAGTCTGTGAATGATTAGCCATTGGAATGGCCAATCTAAATCATATTTGATACCATGTATATTTAAAATGCTATTTAGTCCATGAAAATTTATAGTAAAGTAAAATTTGCTATAAAACAGAATATTGTTGCAGCAATGACGTGAATTTGAAAAATAACTAAAAATAGTAGAAATGGACTTAAATGATGAATAAGTTATAGAATTGAAGCTTAATAAGTCTATTTTCATATGGATGAAACAAAACAGGTATATGAATGATATTCTATGAGATGTTTAAATTTTTGTGAAATAGTGCCAGAGAGATTTTTGGATCCCCTGTTCTGAATTTTGAAATTCACCATAGATTGTATAAAAATAATTAGAAGTCATGCTTTATATGTACAAGTTCCTTATAGAGTTTAGTTTTAATGGAAAGAAACGACATAGTCATTGAAACTCTGTACAGGGAGATATCTGATTCGTAATACACAAAGGTCAGAGCAGTCGTACCCTAAAACAGGGGAAACTCTAACTAATAAACTGTACTAATTGACCCAACCAAAAATTCTAGAAAAAATTAGTAAATAGATATATGAGCCTAGTTTCAGGGAAAATTTATGAAATTGGATTTCAAGTTTTGGAACTCGAGATATGAATTTTTAAGTGACTGTGACGCAGTTAGCGAGCTTGTTTGGAAATTTTAAAACTAAATTGTTTAAGCTGTTTAATTGATGAAATTAAGTTTAGTAACACCTCGTGCTCGACTCCGGCGACGGTCTCGGGTACGGGGCATTACATTTGGTGGTATCACAGCCAGGTTTAGTCGGTTCTTGGACTAACGTGTTGCATGTACGAATTTTGCTATACATGTCATATATATATTGTGATAGTGTGACGACTTCTGACCTTTTAAATGATTTTTTTATTGTAAATGGATCCCGATCCAACTGTGGCTGATGATGTAGAAAGTAATGCACTGGCTCCGCCTAAAGGGGCAGTGCCAACTGAAAATCCACCTCCTACTGTTGGTCAAGGAGGTGGAGAAGGGGCTCGAGAAGCCTTTCTCCAGATGATGAGTGCCTAGTATACTGAGTTCGTTCGTACGAACCCGAATGTACAACCTCCCCCACCTGCCCCGATTCCTCAACCTGTATCCCCAATGCCTCAAGGTGTGGATCTGATGAAATTTCATAGAACTCCAGCTGATAGAATCTGTAAGCAAGGGGCCGAAGAATTTAGGGCAAATGTTGATGATGATGCTAAGAAAGTAGAGTTTTGGCTTGAGAATTCTATTCGGGTATTTGATGAATTGTCTTGTAAACCTGAGGAATGCTTGAAATGTGCTATATCATTATTGAGGGATTCAGCCTATCATTGGTGGAAGACATTGATTTCAATGGTACCGAAAGAGAAGATGACTTAGGAATTCTTTCAAGAAGAATTTTGGAAGAGATACATCAGTGAAAGATTTGTTCATCAAAAGCGTAAAGAGTTTCTTGAGTTGAAGCAGGGGAACATGACAGTTTCTGAATACGAAAGGGAGTTCGTCAAGTTGAGTAAGTATGCTAGAGAATACATTCCTACAGAGGCTAAAATGTGTAGACGATTTGAAGACGGACGCAATGAAGATATCAAAGTATTTGTTGGGATTCTTGAATTAAAAGAAATGGTAGTACTTCCTGATCGAGCTTGCAAGGCTGAAGAACTACTTAAAGAGAAGAAAAAAGTAGAGGCTGAGACTAGAAGTTGGAAGAGAAGATCGGCGAGTAGTTCATTTTCACAACAATCTAGAAAATCTAGAAATATGAATCCTCGTTCTCAGGTTTTGGCCGGACAATCATATGGAAATTCTAAGAAGAAAAATGTGGGTCTTAAATCTCAGACTACTTCTGCGGCTAGTGTGGAAAATACGAGATTTGTTAAGCCTGAGTGCCAGCGGTCTGGTAGGAATCATTTTGGCCCATGTAGAGCGAATGAATATTTTCAGTGTGGTTCTCCGGATCATTTTATTAGAGACTGCCCAGAGAGAGTTAAAAAAGAAAAATTTTAGAGTGTAAAAGCTAGTGGTGCAGACTCGAGGGGAAGATATTCGAGAAAAGCTGGAAATGAAGCAAGCAGCAACAATGTAGTCAGAGATTCAGTAGTTAAACCTGAAGCAAGAGCTCCAGCTAGAACTTATGCCATAAAGGCACGTGAAGTTGCTTCATCACCCAACGTAATTACTGGTATATTTTCTTTTTATGATGTTAATGTTAATGCTTTGATTGATCCTGGTTCTACTCATTCATATGTGTGCATGAAACTGGTGTCTAGTATGAATATACCTGTTGAGAACACAGAATTTATAATTAGAGTGTCGAATCCATTAGGCAAATATGTGATAGTTAATAAAGTATGCAAGAAATGCCCTTTAATGATTCGGGGTCATTACTTTTCGGTCGACTTGATTTTGTTGCCGTTTGATGAATTTGATGTTATTTTGGGTATGGATTGGTTGACATTGCATGATGATATAGTAAATTGCAAAGAAAAGGTTATAGAATTAAAGTGTGAAAGTGGTGAAATTCTACGGGTTGAACCAGGCAAATCAGAGGCACTATCTAGTGTGATTTCTTCAATGTCGGCTCAAAGATATTTGAGGAAAGGTTATGAAGCTTATTTGGCGTACGTAATTAGTACAAAAGAAATTGAAAAGAAAGTTGAATCAGTGTCGATTGTATGTGAGTTCACGGATATATTTCCAGAAGAGTTGTCGGGTTTGCCTCCAGTCAGGGAAGTAAAATTTGATATTAATTTGATACCGGGAACAACTTCGATCTCGATTGCTCCGTATAGAATGGCACCAGTAGAGTTGAAGGAATTAAAGTCAAAATTGCAAGAATTTATTGACAAAGGCTTTGTGAGACCGAGTTTTTCACCTTGGGGTGCTCCCGTGTTATTTGTGAAAAAGAAGGATGGTTCTATGAGATTGTGTATTGACTATCGGCAATTAAACAAGGTGACAATCAAGAACAAGTATCCGTTGCCGAGAATTGATGATTTGTTTGATCAGCTAAAAGGAGCAACATGGTTTTCAAATAATGACTTGAGATCTGGGTACTACCAACTGCGAGTAAAAGAGTCGGATGTGCCTAAAACTACTTTTAGAACAAGGTACGGTCATTATGAATTTTTAGTCATGCCATTCGGATTAACAAATGCTCCTGCTGTGTTTATGGATTTGATGAATCGTATATTTTGGCCATACTTGGACAAATTTGTTGTGTTGTTTATTGATGATATCTTAATTTATTCAAAAGATGAGACAGAGCATGCTGAGCATTTGAGGATAGTTTTGCAAACTTTGAGAGATAAGCAGTTATATGCCAAGTTTAGTAAAAGTGAATTTTGGCTTTGGGAAGTTGAATTTTTGGGTCACATTGTTTCAGGTGATGGTATACGGGTTGATCCTAGTAAAATTTCAGCCATTTTTTATTGGAAACCACCGAAAAATGTAATTGAGGTTAGAAGTTTCTTGGGGCTAGCTGGGTATTATCGGCAGTTTGTAAATGGATTTTCTATAATTGCTGCTCCTATGACTAGATTACTCCGAAAGGATGTTAAGTTTGAGTGGACGGAAGAATGTCAACAGAGTTTTGAAGAATTGAAAAGTTATTAATCAAGCACCAGTGTTGGTACAACCCGAATCAGGTAAAGAATTTGTGGTGTATAGTGATGCTTCTCGAAATGGCTTAGGATGTGTACTTATGCAAGAAGGAAAAGTGGTGGCTTATGCTTCGAGGCAGTTAAAATCTCACGAAAGAAATTATCCGACTCATGATTTGGAATTGGCTGCTATAGTATTTGCTTTGAAGATTTGACAACATTATCTGTATGGTGAAAAATGCCGAGTATATACCGACCAAAAAAGTCTTAAGTACTTGATGTCACAAAAAGACTTGAATTTGAGACAGTGAAGATGGTTGGAGTTATTGAAAGATTATGAGCTTGTTATTGATTACCGTCCGGGAAAAGCGAATGTGGTTGCCGATGCTTTGAGCAGAAAGTTTCTATTTGCTTTGAGAGCTATGAATACTCAGTTAAAGGTATCAGATGATGGTTTGATTTTAGCAGAGTTAAGAGCAAGACCGATGTTTTTACAAGAGATTTGTGAAGCTCAGAAAAGCGATGAAGATTTGCAAGCCAAGAGAAAACAGTGTGAAGCTGATACGGGGTCAGATTTCAAAATCGATTCTGATGGTTGCTTGATGTTTAAAAACCGGATTTGTGTACCGAAAAATGATGAGTTGATTCAAAAGATTTTGCATGAAGCACATAATGGTTGTTTGGCGGTTCACCCGGGTAGTACGAAAATGTATAATGATTTGAAGAAAATGTATTGGTGGAACGGAATGAAAAGAGATATCTCCGAGTTTGTATCAAAGTGCTTAGTTTGTCAACAAATGAAAGCTGAACACCAAGTACCTTCGGGACTACTCCAGCCTATCATGGCTTCTGAATGGAAATGGGATCGGATTACTGTGGATTTTGTATCAGAATTGCCATTAACTTCGGGGAAGAAAGATGCCATCTGGGTAATAGTTGACAGACTGACTAAATCGGCTCATTTTATTTCGATACGTACAGATTATTCTCTTAATAAGTTGGCTGAATTGTATATCAGTGAGATTGTTAGACTTCATGGGATACCTTTGTCGATTATTTCGGATAAAGATCCAAGATTTACTTCGCGGTTTTGGCAAAAATTGCAAGAGGCATTAAGTACAATGTTAAATTTCAGCACTGCTTTTCATCCACAAACTGATGGACAGTCAGAGAGAGTGATTCAGATTCTTGAAGACATGCTCAGATGTTGTGTATTGGAATTTCAAGGTAGTTGGGAAAGATACTTACCGTTGGTAGAATTTGCTTATAATAATAGTTATCAGACGAGTTTGAAGATGGCACTTTATGAAGCATTGTATGGTCGTAAATGTCGGACACCATTGTATTGGACTGAACTTAAAGAAAATTCGATTTATGGAGTTGATCTAATAAAAGAAACCAAAGAAAAAGTGAAAGTGATTCGAGATTGTTTGAAAGCTGCTTCGGATAGACAGAAATCTTATGCGGATTTGAAACGAAAGGAAATCGAGTTTCAAGTTGGTGATAAGGTATTTTTAAAAGTGTCTCCATGGAAGAAATTTCTTAGATTTGGACGGAAGAGCAAGTTGAGTCCGCGTTTTATTGGGCCGTATGAAATAATTGAAAGAGGTGGACCATTAGCTTATTGGTTAGCATTGCCATCTAAATTATAGAAGATGCATGATGTGTTCCACGTATCTATGTTACGTCGGTATCGTTCGGACCCCTCACATATAATTTCACCGACAGAAATTGAGCTACGACCGGATATGACTTATGAAGAAGAACCGATTAAGATTTTAGCTCGAGAGGTCAAGCAACTAAGAAATAAAAGTGTCGCTCTCGTGAAAATATTTGGCAAAAGCACGGGGTAGAAGAGACTACATGGGAGCCTGAGAAAACTATGAGAAATCAATACCCACACCTGTTTACCGGTAAGATTTTTTAGGACAAAAATCCTTAAAGGGGGGAGAGTTGTAATATCCCGAATTAGGGCCTAATCGGAATAGTGGTTTCGTGACCATAAATTTGAGATAGAAATAATAATTTTATAATTATTTGGAGGTTTATGATATGATTGCATGATTGTGTGAAAATTTCATGATGAAATTCTATGCATAAAGTGCTTAAGTTGAAATTAGGGACTAAATCGAATAAGTTGCAAAACTTGCATTCTAGAAGTTTTTAGTATGAAATTACTTTGGAATATTAATGAGGAGGTCTTAAATAGAAATTTTACCAATTTCTAAAATTTTGGACAAAAATGGGCTTGTACATGAAATTTTTCAAAGAAAGGTATTAAGGGTATTTTGGTCATTTGTATATTAAATGAAATAAAATGAGAAAAATAACACAAAATAGTCATCTTCTCCATATAGTTGCTGCCGAATTTTTCTCTCTCCATAGCTAGGGTTTCTTCAACTTTTAAGCATTGATTGTAAGTGATTTCTATGCCCGTTTTTAATGTTCTTTACATTTTTGAAATCCCGATAGCTCGATTTAGCTTATGCTAGCAATAAGTCAACCTAGGGTTCATATTTGGAAAAATACCCATAGGTGAAATTTGTGTATTTTGGTGTTTTATGATAGAATATGAGGTTTTAAATTATGCTAGACAACTTGTGCTACTCGGTTTTAAGTGAAAACGAGAGAAAGGGCTTAATCGGTAAAAATACCTAAGTGTTATAAGTACATGTTAGAATAAGAATTTGATGTTGCCATAGAAGGGAAAAATGATCAGCATGTCATAAAACATAAGAAAATGGGATGAAGTTTAATTCCCGAGCCTAGGGGCAAAAGTGCAATTTTGCAAAAGTTTAGGGGCAAAATGTTAATTTTGCCAAAGTTTGTATTTGGGGCTATTTTGATGAATGTATGTATTAAATAAGATTAATTTGGCATTATAGATAAAGAGAAATGAGATTCAAGTCGTGATTGAGGGAAAAACAAAGTTTACGAGGAATAGGCTTGATTGCTAATATTTTGTATCGAGGTAAGTTCATGTGTAAATGTAGTAACATAATTGTCATTTTAAGTAATTTAATGTTATTTATGTGATATGATGATTAATATCATGAAATATTATGCTTTATGGTTATTATTGAATAATATGTAAATTATGAATTGCTACCGAGTATCGGTTTCGATGGTCTGTGGAAGACGGCAAAGACGTGTAATCGAGAAAAAAGCCCGTTTGAACATTGGGAATAGATTAGAATACAAGTGACATGTCACTAGGATGGTTGGGCATCCGAACTTGTTGAGTTGAGTTCGAGTTCACTTATGGATGCAAATGTCTGAACTCGTTGAGTTGAGTCCGAGTTCGTGAGATGTAACTAGGCATCTGAGCTCGTTGAGTTGAGTCTGAGTTCACTTATGGATACGAACGCTCGAGCTTGTTGAGTTGAGTCCGAGTTCACTTATGGGCGGGTTACATGGTAGCTTGGCTACATATGTGGCACTTATGTACAAACTTTCCGTTTATTCGAATTATATTCCGATGTGTTCAACGGGTGAATCTTAAGAGAATAAGGAGAATGCCTAAAACGAAGGTGACATGTTGGTAAGTGTGGTAAATGAGAAAATTTGATAGGTATGTGCTTAAATCTTCAGGTTCAGAACTTGGTATGATGAAATCGTAGCATGATATTAAATGCAAATGTAACATGAATGTCTTGGTGTTGTTTATGGAAATGATGTTTTTATGTGGAATTGCATGATTATGTTACTTACTATTTGCATGTGAACTTACTAAGCATTTATACTTACTCCTTCCTTTTCCTTCATTGTAGTTTTGACAAATCGGCTTGAGAATCGGGATATGTCGAAGAGTCGTTCACACTATCCGAAGGCCTAAATTGGTAAAATGGCTTGTGTATCTTGAATGTGGCATGTATGGCAAAATACTCTCTTTGTGTAAATGATCTTATGATATGATTATGCTTTGGCAAGAAAAGAGTCTGTGAATGATTAGCCATTGGAATGGCCAATCTAAATCATATTTGATACCATGTATGTTTAAAATGCTATTTAGTCCATGAAAATTTATAGTCAAGTAAAATTTGCTATAAAACAGAATATTGCTGCAGCAATGATGTGAATTTGAAAAATCACTAAAAATAGTAGAAATGGAATTAAATGATGAATAAGTAATAGAATTGAAGCTTAATGAGTCTATTTTCATATGGATGAAACAAAACAGGTATATGAATGATATTCTATGAGATGTTTAAGTTTTTGTGAAACAGGGCTAGAGCGATTTCTGGATCCCCTATTCTGACTTTGGAAATTCACCATAAATTGTATAAAAATAATTAGAAGTCATGCTTTATATGTACAGGTTCCTTATAGAGTCTAGTTTTAATAGAAGGAAACGGCATAGTCATTGAAACTCTGTATAGGGAGATATCTGATTCGTAATACACAGAGGTCAGAGCAGTCGTAACTAATAAACTGTACTAATTGACCCAACCAAAAATGCTAGAAACAAATTAGTAAATAGATATATGAGTCTAGTTTCAGGAAAAATTTACGGAATTTGATTTCGAGTTTCGGAACTCGAGATATGAATTTTTAAGTGATCATGACGCAGATTAGCCAAATTTGTCTGGAAATTTTAAAAATAAATTGTTTAAGTTGTTTAATTGATGAAATTAAGTTTAGTAACACCTCGTGCTCGACTCCGGTGACGGTCTCGGGTACGGGGCGTTACATAACCCCTTGATCCTTTCCTTAATTTTCTCTTTTGGACACTCCCCTTGGAGTCCATCTTCATGCCACTTCCATCCTTCTAGAAGGCCAAAATTAAATTCTAAAAATACTAAGCTAGGATTCGAACCTTGGACCCCCTTGCTAGCTACTAACGCCACCTCACTACACCATATGTGGCATCACTTAGCCACTCCACCACAGGTTCTTTTTGTGTCCAATTGTTTCTTCATTTAGTCAAAAGCCCACCTACTTGTCAGTCCTGATTCTTTTAATAATTAAATTATAATTTCTTCTACCCCTCAATTCGAACTCAACCTTTGCTAAGACCTACTAAAATTATCACTTGGATAAGAATATTAAACACAATTTTCATCAAAATAGAAAATAAAGGAAATTCGGGATTTTGGGATTTTTGGATTTCGGGATTTTTAGGGCGTTACATTACACATGATTTCTTCAGTAGAAACATACTCCAGAGCATACATGCTCAATCGTACAAATTCTCTTTCGTACTCGATTACAGTCATACAGCCTTGTTTCAGTTCTAAAAACTCTTTATGCTTTTGATCTAAAAACCATTGACTTATGTATTTCTTTCGGAACTCGATCTGAAAGAATTCCCAGGTGACCCGTTCTCTAAGTACCACAGATACTAGAGTATTCCAGCACTGGTATGCAGTGTCCCTCAACAATGATACAACACATTTTAAACACTCAGCTGATGTGTAAGAAAGCTCATCAAATACTCTGATAGTGTTTTCAAGCCAAAACTCAGCTTTCTTAGGATCATCATCAGCATTAGCTTTGAACTCTTCAGCCCTATGTTTACAGATCTTATCAACTGGAGGCTTATTCAATCTTAAAAGTTCTACACCTTGAGGAGTTACGGGAATCAGTTGTGGATTAGGAGGGGTGGAGGTTGTTTAGTAGTTGGATTGGTCTGAATAAATTAAGTGAACCACTCATTCATAATTTGGTAGAAGGCTTCTTTAGCCTTTCATCCCTGGTTACCCGATACGGGTCTAGATTCAGAAGACATTGTCCCTTGAGCGGGAGCTGGCGCATTACTTTCAACCTTATCAGCTATAGCTCGATTGGGATCCATTTACTATATGGAAAAAACATTTTAAAATGTCAGGAGTTATCACACTATCACAATTTATATATGGCATGTATACCTAGACTCTTACACACACTACGTTAGTCCTAGAATCCACTAAACCGTAGCTTTGATAGTAATAAATGTAACACCCCTCACCCATATTCAACATTGGAATAAGGTTACAGAGCATTACCGAACTTATAACTGTAATATCCAGAATTAGGGCCTAATCGAAATAGTGGTTTCGTGACCACAAATCTGAGATAGAAATAATTATTTTATAATTATTTTGAGGTTTATGATATGATTGCATAATTGTGTGAAGATTTCGTGAAGAAATTTTTAGCATAACGAGTTTAATTTAAAGTTAGGGACTAAATCGAATAAGTTGCAAAACTTGCATTCTAGAAGTTTTTAGTATGAAATTGTTTTGAAATATTAATTAGGTGGTCTTAAATAGCAATTTTACCAATTTTAAGTTCATGGGCAAAATTAGGACATGGAAGGAATTTTTGAAAGTTTAGTAAGGAGGGGCATTTTGGTCATTTGGATATTAAATGAAATAAAATGGGAAAAATAACACAAAATGGTCATCTTCTCCATTGGGTTGCTGCCGAATTTTTCTCTCACCATAGCTAGGGTTTCTTCAACTTTCAAGCTTCATAGTAAGTGATTCTAAGCCCCGTTTTTAATGATTTTTACGTTTTTGAGATCCCGGTAACTCGATAAATGCTAGCAATAACTTAACCTAGGGTTTATATTTGGAAAAATACCCATAGGTGAAATTTGTGTATTTTGATGTTTTATGATAGAATATGAGATTTTAAATTATGTTAGACAACTGTACTACTACTCGATTTTAAGCAAAACGAGTAAAAGGGCTTAATCGGTAAAAATACCTAATAGTCACAAGTACATGTTAGAGTGAGAATTTGATGTTGCCATAGAAGAGAAAAGTGATCAGCATGTTATAAAACATAAGAATAAGGAATAAAGTTTAATCCCGAGCCTAGGGGTAAAAGTGTAAATATGCAAAAGTTTAGGGGTAAATTGTAATTTTGCCAAAATTTGAATTAAGGATTAATTTGATAAAGTGAATATTAAATAAGCTAAATGTGTTATTTTAGATCAAGAAAGACATTGAATCGACCCCAATCGATGAAAAGAAAAGATTGTGGACTAAATTGCAAAATCTTTGTATTTTGGTACCAAGGTAAGTTCATGTGTAAATAATGTAGCATAATTGTTATTTTTAAGTTATTGATGTCAATTATATGATATGCTGATTTTTATCATGAAATATATGCTTTGTGGTTATTTTCGAATAAAATGTAAACTATGTGAGCTACTTGTTAAATATAAATTGTTACCGAGTATTGGTTTCGGCATTCTACGGAAGACAGCAAGGATATGTGTTCGAGGAAAATCCCGTTTGAACCTTAGGAATAGATTAGGATACAAGTGACATGTCACTAGGATGGTTGAGCATCCGAAGTCGTTGAGTTGAGTCCGAGTTCACTTATGGATGCGAATGTCCGAACTCGTTGAGTTGAGTCCGAGTTTGTGAGATGTAACTAGGCATCCGAACTCGTTGAGTTGAGTCCGAGTTCACTTATGGATGCGAACGCTCGAGCTCGTTGAGTTGAGTCCGAGTTCATTTAACGGCGGGTTACATGATTGCTTGATTGCATATGTGGCACTTATGTGCAAATTATCCATGTATCCGAATTATATTCCGATGTGTTCAACGGGTAAGGTTCTACTCAAATGGAGGAATACTCGAGATGAAAAGAGACGTATTGGTAAGTGTTGTGAAATGGATACTTTGGACAGGTATGTACTTAACCCTCGGGTTGAGTATTGATACAACAACGATAAGGTAATAAGATGATGAAAAATGATTAGAAATGTGATATATGTTTTGGTGATACCATGCTAATGTTGATTGGTATGATTGTTTGTTATGTTACTTATTATTTGCATATGAACTTACTAAGCATTTATGCTTACTCCCCCCTTCTTACTCATTATAGTTTTGGACAAGCCAGCTCAGGAGTCGGGATAGGTCGAAGGCTTGGTCACACTATCTAGAAGACTTTTTGGTAAATGGCTTGTAAAATTTAAGTATGGCATGTATAGCAATATACCTATTTTGTGTAAATGATCTTATGAGACGATGAAGGATTGGTTGAGAAAATGCTTGATAATGATAAGTTATGGAAATGGTTAGTTTAGATTACGTTTAATGTTATGGAAGGTTAATAGGTTATCTAGTTCATGAAAACTCATAAAAAGGATGAAATTTTCCATAAACAGAACATTGCAGCAACATTGATGTGAGTTTAAAAATTTACTAAAAATCGTAGAAATAAAATTTAGTGATGGATTAAATATGAAATTGAAGCTTAATATGTCTAGTTTCACATAAAACAAACTAAACAGGTAAAGAAATTATATGTTAGAAGATATTTGAATTTTAGTGAAAGAGGGCCAGAGTGATTTCTGGATCCCCTATTCCAACTTTATAAATTCACCATAAATTGTACAGATATAATTAGGTGGTTTATTTTATATTCTCAGAATCCTTATTGAGTTTGGTTTCAGGAGAAACAAACCGCATAGTCATATGAATTTTTTACAGAGAGAAATGTGGTTCGTAGTAAACAGAGGTCAGTCCAGTCATGTCCTGAAACAGGGGTAAACTTAACTAATAAAATTTACTAATTGGACCAACCAAAAATTCTAGAAAAAAATTTGTAAATAGGTATATGAGTCTAAATTCAGGGAAAATTTACGGATCTTGATTTCGAGTTTCTTAACTTGAGATATCATTTTTCATGTAACTGTGACGCAAGTAGCTGGAAAGCTGTGAATGTAGAAACAAATGATCCAAAGTTCTTAAAATGTTAAATTAAGTTTAGTAACCCCTCATACTCGACTCCAGCGATGGTCTCAGGCGCGGGGGCGTTACATTTAGTGGTATCAGAGCCAGGTTTAGTCAGTTCTCGGACTACGTGTTGTATGTACGGATTTTGCTATACATGCCATATGTATAAATTGTGATAGTGTGACGACTTCTGACCTTTTTAAATGATTTTTTTTATAGTAAATGGATCCCGATCCAACTGTGGCAGATGAAGTAGAGTGTAATGCGCCGCCCGCCGTTTGGAGCAAAGATCTTGATCGAAAATCCACCTCCTACTGTTGGTCAGAGAGGAGGAGAAAGGGATCGGGAAGCCTTTCTCCAAATGATGAGTGCATGGTACACTGAGTTCGTTCGTACGAACCCAAACGTACGACCTCCCCCACCTCCCCCAATTCCTCAACCTGTACCCCCAATGCCTCAAGGTGTGGATATGATAAAATTTCACAGAACTCCAGTTGATAGAATTCGTAAACAAGGGGCCGAAGAATTTAAGGCAAATATTGATGATGATGCCAAGAAAGCAGAGTTCTGGCTTGAAAATTCTATTCGGGTATTTGATGAATTATCTTGTACACCTGAAGAATGTTTGAAATGCGCTATATCTTTGTTGAGGGATTCAGCCTATAATTGGTAGAAGACTTTGATTTCGGTGGTACCGAAAGAGAAAGTAACCTGGGAATTCTTTCAATAAGAGTTTCGGAAGAAATATATTAGTGAAAGATTTATTGATCAGAAGCGTAAAGAATTTCTTGAGTTGAAGCAAGGTAATATGACAGTTACAGAATATGAAAGAGAGTTTGTTCGATTAAGTAAGTATGCCAGAGAGTATGTTCCTACAGAGGCCAAAATGTGCCGACGATTTGAAGGCGGGCTTAACGAAGATATCAAGGTATTTGTTGGAATTCTTGAATTAAAAGAAATGGTAGTACTGGTTGATCGAGCTTGCAAGGCTGAAGAACTACTTAAAGAGAAGAAAAAGGTAGAGGCTGAGACTAGAAATTGGAAGAAAAGACCGACGACCAGTTCATTTTCACAGCAACCCGGAAAG
Source organism: Gossypium longicalyx (assembly GCA_025698465.1). Lineage (NCBI taxonomy): Eukaryota > Viridiplantae > Streptophyta > Magnoliopsida > Malvales > Malvaceae > Gossypium > Gossypium longicalyx. The sequence goes on along the minus strand of CM047002.1, from coordinate 57,288,566 downwards.
TCAAGAAATATGAATCCTCGTTCCCAAGTTTCAGCTGGGCAATCATATGGGAATTATAAGAAGCAAAATGTGGGTCCTAAGTCCCATACTACTTCGGCAGCCAGTGTAAGGAACTCGAGATTTGTTAAACTCGAATGCCAGTGGTGTGGTAGAAATCATTTTGGTCCGTGTAGAGAAAATGAATGTTTTCGATGTGGTTCTCCGGATCATTTTATTAGAGACTGCCCAGAGAGAGCTGAAAAAGAAAAATTTTAGAATACAAAAACAAGTGGTGCGGATTCGAGAAGAAGATATCCAAGAAAAGCTAGGAGTGAAGCAAGCAGTAAGAATGTAGCCAGAGATGCAACAGTTAGACCTGAAGGAAGGGCTCCGGCTAGAACTTATGCTATTAAAGCGTACGAAGATGCTTCCTCACCTGATGTGATTACCGGTACATTTTTTCTCTATAATGTTAATATTATTTCTTTGATTGATCCCGGTTCTACTCATTCATATGTGTGCATGAAACTGGTGTCTAGTATGAATATACCTGTTGAGAAACACGAATTTATGATTAGAGTGTCGAATCCGTTAGGCAAATGTGTGATTGTTGATAAAGTATGTAAGAAATGTCCTTTAATGATTCGGGGTCATTACTTTCCGGCTGACTTGATGTTGTTGCCGTTTGATGAGTTTGATGTTATTTTGGGTATGGATTGGTTGACATTGCATGATGCTATAGTAAATTGCAAAGAAAAGGTTATAGAATTAAAGTGTGAAAATGGTGAAACTCATGGGTTGAATCGGATAAATCGAGGCATTGCCTAGTGTGATTTCTTCAATGTCGGCTCAAAGATATCTGAGAAAGGGTTATGAAACTTATTTGGCGTATGTAATTAATACAAAAGAAGTTGAAAAGAAAGTTGAATCAGTGCCGGTTGTGTGTGAATTTGCGGACGTATTTCCAGAAGAATTACCGGGTTTTCCTCCAGTCAGGGAAGTAGAATTTGGTATTGATTTGATACCGGGAACAATTTCGATTTCGATTGCTCCATATAGAATGGCACCAACAGAGTTAAAAGAGTTAAAGTCGCAGTTGCAAGAGTTGACTGATAAATGCTTTGTGAGACCGAGTTTTTTACCTTGGGGTGCTCCCGTGTTATTTGTGAAAAAGAAGGATGGTTCTATGAGGTTGTGTGTTGATTATCGACAGTTAAACAAGGTGACAGTCAAAAACAAGTATCCGTTGCCAAGAATTGATGGTTTGTTTGATCAGCTAAAAGGAGCGACATGGTTTTCAAAGATTGACTTGAGATCTGGGTATTACCAACTGCGAGTAAAAGAGTCGGATGTGCCTAAAACTGCTTTTAGAACAAGGTATGGTCATTATGAATTTTTAGTTATGCCATTCGGGTTGACAAATGCTCTTGCTGTATTTATGGATTTAATGAATCGCATATTTCGACCATACTTGGACAAATTTGTTGTGGTGTTTATAGATGATATTTTAATTTATTCAAAAGATGAGACAGAGCATGCTGAGCATTTGAGGATAGTTTTACAAACTTTGAGAGATAAGCAGCTGTATGCTAAGTTTAGTAAAAGTGAATTTTGGCTCCAGGAAGTTGGATTTTTGGGTCATATTGTCTCAGGTGATGGTATACGGGTTGATCCTAGTAAAATTTCAGCCATTGTTGATTGGAAACCACTGAAAAATGTAACTGAAGTTAGAAGTTTCTTGGGGTTAGCTGGGTATTATCGGCGGTTTGTAAATGGATTTTCTATAATTGCTGCTCCTATAACTAGACTACTCTGAAAGGATGTTAAATTTGAATGGACGGAAGAATGTCAACAGAGTTTTGAAGAATTGAAAAAGTTATTAACAAAGGCACCAATGTTAGTACAGCCCGAATCAGGTAAAGAATTTGTGGTGTATAGTGATGCTTCTCTAAATGGTTTGGGGTGTGTACTCTTGCAAGAAGGAAAAGTGGTGGCTTATGCTTCGAGGCAGTTAAAACCTCATGAGAGGAATTATCCTACTCACGATTTGGAATTGGCTGCGGTGGTGTTTGCTTTAAAGATTTGGCGACATTATTTGTATGGTGAAAAGTGCCGGGTATATACCGACCATAAAAGTCTTAAGTACTTGATGTCACAAAAGACTTGAATTTAAGACAAATGAAGATGGTTGGAGTTATTGAAAGATTACGATCTTGTTATTGATTATCATCCGGAAAAGCGAATGTGGTTGCCGATGCTTTAAGCGAAAGTTGTTGTTTGCTTTGAGAGTTATGAACACTCGGTTGAAAATGTCGATGATGGTTCGATTCTAGTAGAGTTAAGAATAAAACCGATGTTTTACAAGAGATTTGAAGCTCGAAAAGATGATCAAGATTTGCAAGCCAAGAAAAAGCGATGTGAAGTTGATACAGAGTCGATTTGAGAATCGGTTCTGTTGGTGCTTAATGTTTAAAGATCGATTTGTGTACCAAAGAATGAGGAATTGATTCAAAAGATCCTACAGAAAGCACATAGTAGTTGTTTCTCGATTCATCCGGGTAGTACGAAAATGTATAATGACTTGAAGAAAATGTATTGGCGGAATGGAATGAAAAAGGATATATTAGAGTTTGTGTCCAAATGTTTAATTTGTCAACAGGTGAAAGCTGAACACCAAGTGCCTTCTTGGATTACTTCAGCCTATTATGGTTCCTGAATGGAAATGGGATCGGATTACTATGGATTTTGTTTTAGGGTTGCCATTGACTCCGGGAAAGAAAGATGCCGTCGGGGTAATAGTTGATGATTAACTAAGTCGGCTCATTTTATCCCAAAGATGCACGGATTATTCTCTTAACAAGTTGGTTGAACTGTATGTTAGAGAAATTGTTAGATTACATGGAATACCATTGTCGATTATTTCAGATAGAGATCCAATGTTTACCTCGCGGTTTTGGCAAAAGTTGCAAGACGCAAGTTAGGTACAAAATTAAATTTCAATCATCGCTTCATCCACAAACCGATGGACAATCGGAGAGAGAGTAATTCAGATTCTTGAAGATATGCTCGATGTTGTGTATTGGAATTTCAAGGAAGTTGGGAAAAATATTTACCGTTGGTAGAATTTGCTTACAATAATAGTTATCGATTTAACTTGAAAATGGCACCTTATGAAGCATTGTATGGTCGTAAAATGTCGAACGCCATTGTATTGGACTGAACTCAAGGAAAATCAGATTTATGGAGTTGATCTAATAAAAGAAACCGAAGAAAAGTGAAGGTAATTCGAGATTGTTTGAAAGTCGCTTGAGATAGACGTAAATCTTATGCGATCTAAAACGAAAGGACATTGAATTTCAAGTTGGTGATAAAGTATTTTTAAAGGTGTCTCCGTGGAAGAAAGTTCTTAGATTTGGACGGAAGGGCAAATTAAGTCCGCGCGTTTATTGGGGGCGTATGAAATAATTGAAAAAGTTGGACCGATAGCATATCGGCTAGCTTTACCACCTGAATTAGAGAATATTCATGATGTGTTCCACGTATCTATGTTACACCGGTATCATTCGGATCCTTCACATGTGGTTTCACCGACAGAAATTGAACTACGACCAGATATGACCAATGAAGAAGAACCGATTAAGATTTTAGCTCGAGAGGTCAAACAACTAAGGAATAAAAATATTGCACTTGTGAAGGTGTTATGAAAAAAGCATGGAGTAGAAGAAGCTACATGGGAATCCGAAGAAAATATGATAAATCAATACCCACATCTGTTTACCGGTAAGATTTTTGAGGACGAAAATCCTTAAAGGGGGGAGAGTTGTAATATCCCGAATTAGGGCCTAATCGGAATAGTGGTTTCGTGACCACAAATTTGAGATAGAAATAATTATTTTATAATTATTTTGAGGTTTATGATATGATTGCATAATTGTGTGAAGATTTCGTGAAGAAATTTTTAGCATAACGAGTTTAATTTAAAGTTAGGGACTAAATCGAATAAGTTGCAAAACTTGCATTCTAGAAGTTTTTAGTATGAAATTGTTTTGAAATATTAATTAGGTGGTCTTAAATAGCAATTTTACCAATTTTAAGTTCATGGGCAAAATTAGGACATGGAAGGAATTTTTGAAAGTTTAGTAAGGAGGGGCATTTTGGTCATTTGGATATTAAATGAAATAAAATGGGAAAAATAACACAAAATGGTCATCTTCTCCATTGGGTTGCTGCCGAATTTTTCTCTCACCATAGCTAGGGTTTCTTCAACTTTCAAGCTTCATAGTAAGTGATTCTAAGCCCCGTTTTTAATGATTTTTACGTTTTTGAGATCCCGGTAACTCGATAAAGCTTATGCTAGCAATAACTTAACCTAGGGTTTATATTTGGAAAAATACCCGTAGGTGAAATTTGTGTATTTTGATGTTTTATGATAGAATATGAGGTTTTAAATTATGTTAGACAACTTGTACTACTCGATTTTAAGCAAAAACGAGTAAAAGGGCTTAATCGGTAAAAATACCTAATAGTCACAAGTACATGTTAGAGTGAGAATTTGATGTTGCCATAGAAGGGAAAAGTGATCAGCATGTTATAAAACATAAGAATAAGGATTAAAGTTTAATCCCGAGCCTAGGGGCAAAAGTGTAAATATGCAAAAGTTTAGGGGTAAATTGTAATTTTTCCAAAATTTGAATTAAGGATTAATTTGATAAAGTGAATATTAAATAAGCTAAATGTGTTATTTTAGATCAAGAAAGACGTTGAATCGACCCCAATCGAGGAAAAGAAAAGATTGTGGACTAAATTGCAAAATCTTTGTATTTTGGTACCAAGGTAAGTTCATGTGTAAATAATGTAGCATAATTGTTATTTTTAAGTTATTGATGTCAATTATATGATATGCTGATTTTATCATGAAATATATGCTTTGTGGTTATTTTCGAATAAAATGTAAACTATGTGAGCTACTTGTTAAATATAAATTGTTACCGAGTATTGGTTTCGGCATTCTACTGAAGACAGCAAGGATATGTGTTCGAGGAAAATCCCGTTTGAACCTTAGGAATAGATTAGGATACAAGTGACATGTCACTAGGATGGTTGAGCATCCGAACTCATTGAGTTGAGTCCGAGTTCACTCATGGATGCGAATGTCCGAACTCGTTGAGTTGAGTCCGAGTTCACTTATGGATGCGAACGCCCGAGCTCGTTGAGTTGAGTCCGAGTTCATTTAAGGGCGGGTTACATGATTGCTTGATTGCATATGTGGCACTTATGTGCAAATTATCCATGTATCCGAATTATATTCCAATGTGTTCAACGGGTAAGGTTCTACTCAAATGGAGGAATACTCGAGATGAAAAGAGACGTATTGGTAAGTGTTGTGAAATGGATACTTTGGACATGTATGTACTTAACCCTCGGGTTGAGTATTGATACAACAACGATAAGGTAATAAGATGATGAAAAATGATTAGAAATGTGATATATGTTTTGGTGATACCATGCTAATGTTGATTGGTATGATTGTTTGTTATGTTACTTATTATTTGCATATGAACTTACTAAGCATTTATGCTTACTCCCTCCTTCTTACTCATTGTAGTTTTGGACAAGCCAGCTCAGGAGTCGGGATAGGTCGAAGGCTCGGTCACACTATCTGGAAGACTTTTTGGTAAATGGCTTGTAAAATTTAAGTATGGCATGTATAGCAATATACCTATTTTGTGTAAATGATCTTATGATACGATGAAGAATTGGTTGATAAAATCCTTGATAATGATAAGTTATGGAAATGGTTAGTTTAGATTATGTTTAATGTTATGGAAGGTTAATACGTTATCTAGTTCATGAAAACTCATAAAAAGGATGAAATTTGCCATAAACAGAACATTGTAGCAACACTGATGTGAGTTTAAAAATTTACTAAAAATCGTAGAAATCGAATTTGGTGATGGATTAAATATGAAATTTAAGCTTCATATGCCTAGTTTCACATAAAACAAACTAAACAGGTAAAGGAATTATATGTTAGAAGATATTTGAATTTTAGTGAAACAGGGGCAGAGTGATTTCTGGATCCCCTGTTCCAACTTTAGAAATTCACCATAAATTGTAAAGATATAATTAGGTGATTTATTTTATTTTCTCAGAATCCTTATTGAGTCTAGTTTCAGGAGAAACAAACCTCATAGTTATATGAATTTTTTACAGAGAGAAATGTGGTTCGTAGTAAACAGATGTCAGTCCAGTCAAGTCCTGAAACAGGGGTAAATTTATCTAATAAACTGTACTAATTGGCCTAACCAAAAATTCTAGAAAAAAATTAGTAAATATGTATATGAGTCTAAATTCAGAGAAAATTTACGGATCTTGATTTCGAGTTTCGTAACTCAAGATATGATTTTTCTTGTAACTGTGACGCAAGTAGCTGGAAAGCTGTGAATGTAGAAACAAATGATCCAAAGTTCTTAAAATGTTAAATTAAGTTTAGTAACCCCTCATACTCGACTCCGGCGACGGTCTTGGGCGTGGGGGCGTTACAATAACACATTCAAACAAAAATTTCATATAAAAATATTCAAATCACATACATTTCATTCACAGCAGATTATTTTGTCTCTAATACGAGCCTACGAGGCCTTAAACATAAATTGGGATTGATTCGAGAATAAATCGACAACTTTGGAAGCTTTCACAAAACCTTGAATTTTTTTTCTCAAAACAGGGGACACACGCCTGTGTGGCCCGATCGTGTGTCTCACACGGCCAACAAACACGCTCGAGTCACTAGCCGTGTGGAAATTCGAAATGGGAGCACATGGTCGTGTCCCAGCCAATGTCCAACCCCGTGTAACTCTCTGACTTGGGTCACACAGCCAACACACATGCCCGTGTGGCTAGCCCTTGTGCCCTAAAAATGGCCATACACGGCTGTGTGCCAGGCTGTGTGCTAGGCCATGCCAAACCTATATGGTATACCGACTTATGCCACACGGCTAAGTCAAATGCCCGTCTATGAGGCAGTGTAGAGCGTACTGACTTGGTTTCAAATTCAACACCAAGGGACACATGGCCGTGTAACATAACCGTATGTCACACACGGCTAAGACACAGGCCCGTGTCTCTGCCTGTGTGGACAAAAATAGGCTATTTACCAAGCCAATTTGCCACCCAAATTTGTGCATACCTACACCAAACCAACTGGTACCAATACAAGGCATAAATAAACATTCAATCTACTTCAACCAAGCACCATTTATTCCATTTTAATACCAACAATTACAAGACTCACCATACCACAATATGCAATTCAAATACATATGAAATGTTACCCATTTCATTCATCAATATGGTCATTTTCAAACATGTATCAAATTACCTAAACTCATAAGCATACTAATTACAAATTCATCAACCATTTGATATTCACCATATCCATTTTCAAGAAGCACCAAATACCATCATAACTAGAATTTATAAGGCAATTACTAAACCCAAACAAAGGCCATTTGCACACTTATATACATCAAATTCACAATTATAAGCCAACTCACAAGGCTATATATACATTCCATACCTAATTTTTACAAGCCAACACAAATGGCCAAAATATATATACCAAAAAGACCAGGTCCCTATACATGCCATATACTTAAAATACCGAAGTTCATAGGTACCAAGCGATAGGTGGATAGTGTGAAGCAAACTCCGACGATCTCCGAATTCGAGCTAGCTTTGAATTCATTATAAAACATAGAAAGAAATAAACAAAGTAAGCTTTATAGCTTAGTAAGCTCGTATGAAATAAACTCAGTATATGTGCATGAATGCACATCATCTAACAAACCTTTCAATTACTCTTTCACAAAACTAAGTGCTTTCTTCACCAATTCTTCGATTATAATCTAATATGGTTTAAGCACATACCTGTACCATCTCGTACCAATCTCATTCTCAACCACATCATTCATTAACCCGTTGAACCATTCGGAATAGAAGTCGGATACTCAGGAGTCTCGTAGACTAAGTACCTATACCATGGCCCAAAACCAAATCAAGGTAACTTATTTCTGAAATGCTGATATCATGGCCCGTAGCCAAATCAGACGATATTCATGGCCTGAAGCCAAATTGGTATAAATCGCACCTAAAGTGCTAATAACATGGTCCGAAGCTAACTCAATGTATCCCGTAATGACATGTCACTAGTATCCTAAACTATTCCTAAGGTTCAACTAGAATTTCGAAAATCGAATTACCATTGATCATTGTCGAACTTATCCGAAATCTCATATTCAAAATTTAAACAATATCAAAGCATTTAAAATACACAATAATGAAATTTATCACATACGAGCTTAACTCAGATGTGAAAACAATGAAACAAGTCGATTAATATATTCAAAATTAACTTATTTAATAATCTCTCTATTCAATTTAATCCAAAACACACATTTAAGCACATTTACACATTTTCCCCAAACATTTTACCACATTTATAATTTAGTCCTTATCCAAAACACCAGGAAACACACGGCCGTGTAACTTGACTGTGTATCACTTAGGGCTGAGACACACACTCGTGTCTGTGCTCATGTAGACAAAAATAGGTTATTTACCAAGACATTTTGCCACCCAACTTGCACAAATCTACACTAAACCAAATTACACAATTCATGGCATAAAAATAGGCATTCTATTATTTTCATTCAAGCATATTCATACCATTTCAATACCAACCAATACAAAACACATCAATACCATAATATGCCACTCAATTCATCAATATGAACACTTTCAAATTTTGTACCATTTAGCCTAATTTCACAAGCAAACCAAATTCAATTCTCAACCATTTGATATCTATAGTATCTACTATCAATAAGCATCACAAAGCCAACCTCAATCACATAACATAAGTCTTATGCACACATATATATACACAACTAAACTAACCAAATTAAGCCAACTTTCATGGCTATATATACAAACCAAACCATAAACATTTACATGCCAATTCAAATGGAAAAACTCATCATCAACTTATATACTAAAATGACCAATGTTCCTATACATGCCATATATTCCAAAAACATAAAAAGTACCAAAACGATATCTTCATAGTGTGATGAAGTCTTCGACGATCCCCGTATCTGAGCTAGTTTTGAAATCACTATAAAACACGGTAAAATAAACAGTGTAAGTTTCATAGCTTAGTAAGTTCATATGATTAAAAAGTATAATTTGCCAAATCATTTACAATTTAGAGAACATAAGTAAATGCAAGTAATACATTCAACTCAACAATTAACACATTTCCATAATTCTATGTATCATGTATAAATTCATCAATTTTCACTTACTTTTCATATGAACTTATCAATTATCACTTGCCAAACTTTTCATGAGTACCTAAAATGATCCATATCATTGCTTACATTCTCGTACTATCATCTTTTCCCATTAAACCATTCAGAATAATATCGGATACTCGAGAATCTCGTACCAAGTGCCACATACATAACCAATGCTATTTCAATCTCATATCACATATATGCTCACTCTCGAGCTATCAAAGGGCCTGTTCACACAAGTTGTCCGTGAAGACGTAGCTACACCGTACTGCTCACACAAGCTGTCAAGTAACCGCAACACATGCCGGTATACTCAGCCATTGGTAGGATGTACAGGACCAGCACCCGGATCACATAATCTCAATAATCTCTAATGACATGTCACTAGTATCCTATCTATTCCTAAGGTTCAACCGGGAATTCTCATTGTCTCAATGCTTTGTCGATAGACTCTGTAATGTCGTAATATCACAATTATAATATTTAAGCATATAAACACATATAACATTAAGCTTATTAATCATACAAACTTACCTCGATTCAAAAAACGATAAAATAGGTCGATTAATTGAGTACTTTGTTTTTCCCCCGGTCTAGATCCGAATGTCACTTTTCTTGATCTATATGTAATCAAATTTAGCTTATTTAATTATCACTGTATTCAATTTAATCCAAAAACACTCATTAAATCACATTTACACTTCTGCCCCAATTATTTCATAACTTTTACAATTTAGTCCTTATTTCATAAAAATACAAATTAATGCAATTTGATATCAACCCATGCTAGTAAAATTTTCCTAGTACACATATCAGCCCATATTTTTCATTTATTTCACATTTTAACCACAAAGTTTCCACATTTCACAATTTAATCCCTAATTTCCATTTTCACTAAAAATCACTTAACAAAACTTGTATAACTATCATCAAACATTCATAATCTATCATCAATCATTAAAATACATGCTTATTCATCAATGAAAACTTCCTAAATCTTTAACAGTTTTGCAAAATATACCCTCAGCTAGCTAGACCTAGTTGCAATGATCTCAAAAACACAAAAATCATTAAAAACTGAGTCATAATCACTTACCAATTGAGCTACTAAGTAAACGAACCCTAAAAAGCTTCCATGGCTTGCTTCTTTCTTTTTATTTTCGGTGGAAATGAAGAAAAGATGATGATACATTGTGTTTTCCATTATTTTACATATGTTATTTACGGATTACTATATTAACCTTGTTTTAAAAACATTAAAATCACTTAATATATTCCCATAATTGTCCAATCCCATTTGAAATGGTTTAATTACCACTTAAGGACTCTTAATTTAAAGTTCCATAGCTATTTAATACCTTTAGCTATTTGAACATCATTTTTGCACTTTACGCGATTTAGTCCTTTTTACCGAATTGAGCATTCAAACGATAAAATTTCCTAACAAAAATTTCACATAATCATACTATCATTTTGTAAACATTGAAATAAAAATAAAATAATTATTTCAACTTCAAAATTGTGGTCCCAAAACCACTTTTTTGATTTGACCAAAAAAGGGTTGTTACAACTCTCCCCCTTAGGGATTTTCGTCCCTAAAAATCTTACCAGTAAATAGGTTAGGGTACTATTTTCTCATAGCTTCCTCGGGCTCCCACGTGGCTTCTTTGACATCGTGCCATTACCAAAGTACTTTCACTAAAGCTATACTTTTATTTCTCAATTCTTTAACCTCACGAGCTAAAATTTTGATCGGTTCTTCATTATACACCATATCAGGATGAATCTCAATCTCTCTCGAAGAAATTACATGTGATGGATCGGATGTATATTGGCGCAACATCGACACATGAAATGTAATAGCCCTATTTAGACCCTATTCGGAATGGTAGTTTTGGGACCACGAATTCGAATTAGAAAAACATTTTAAAATTATTTTCTATGTTTATTATGTGCGAATTTATATCTGTGAAATTTTCGTGTTTTAATTTTGCAGTTTGAGTGTCGATTTAATTAAAAGGACTTAATCGCGTAAAAGGAAAATTTGATGGTAAAATTTAAAAGGGCCAAATTGTTGTTGTCTTTTTAAATTGAGGCATTTAAGTTGCTATTAGACCATAATATTAAGTGATGGACGGTTGTGGACAACCATTATAAAGATTTTATATTAAATTATAAAGGTTAAATTTATAAATTATGTAATAATATGTATTAAATAAAACATAAAATTAAAAGCCAATGTTCATATTTTCTTTCCATGATCGAAACATAAAAATAAGAAATAAAAAGAAAGAGTTTAAGGGTTCGGCCATTTGATAGCCTAATCAAGGTATGTAACTAGCTCGGTTTTTGATATTTTTTACGTTTTTGAGATCGTTGCAGTGCAATGTACAAAGCCCATGCTTGAATTTCTGATTTCGATTAATATTTTGAGTTATTGCATTGATTAATAATTGTTATTCCATTGATTAATAATTGAGTTTTGTGATGTTAGGTGATCGATTATGAAATATATGTTTTGGATTAATATGTTTTGTATTGGAATTTTTGGTGATTTTGAGTAATTAGGGCTAAATTACAAAAATAATATATTGAGGGACTAAAATGTGAAATAAATAAAATGTATGAATTTGTATGAACATGGGTGGTATTCAGCTTAAGCATGGTATGTGCAAATTTTGCATGTTTTGTGTTTTCTGCAATTTGGACTAAATTGTAAAAAGTTTGAAATGTCAGGGGTAAAATGGTAATTTACCCATTTATGTGTTTTTAGACTAAATTGAATGAAACTATGTTTGAATAAGTTTAATTTGAATATTTTTAGATCAAGAACCAAAGAAATTGGATTTGGATTGGGGGAAAACCAAAGTTGTCGATTAGTCGTCCTGTTTCGATTACTATTGTCCGAGGTAAGTTTATAAGCAAATAAATGTTATTAATTTTTAATATATGTGAATGTAAAATGTAGAATTAAATTTTATGAGCTTATATATATGATAACCGAATGTGTATATGCTTTGGGAACTAAGTTTACGAGTTTGATTCGACCGAGTTATGATGTCTGAAAGCCCTGTATGAACCTTAGGAATAGCTAGGATATATATGTCATGACATAGGATTTCTGATATATGTGTTCTCATGTAAGACCACATCTGGGATGTTGGCATCGATGTGAGATTACGTCTAAGACCGTGTCTGGGACATCAGTATCGCGCAGTATCATTATTGAGAGATGAGGCATACCAGTGGTGGTTTATTGTCAAAGAGGGCACTCAAGCCGATCGGTTGACCTGGGAGTTTTTCAAGATTACTTTCCAGGCTAAATATGTAGGTGTCAGCTATGTGGATACCTGTAGGAGGGAATTTCTGAACTTAACATAGGGAGATAGAACAGTGGCTGAATATGAGGTCAAATTTTTATGACTGAGCCGCTATGCATGTGTGATGGTGGCAGTAGAATATGAGAGGTGTGCTCGATTTGAGGATGGCCTCAGGGATGGTCTAAGGGTTCTGATAGCTCCTCAGAGGGAGCGAGATTTTGCAGCACTGGTTGACAAGGCTAAAATCGCCAAAGATATGACAAGCGCTGAGCGCCAGAACAGAGAGAAAGGCAGAGGTAAGAGGGATGATGAGCCCTCAAATTCTTTTCAGAGGCTTAAGAAAAAGCCCAAAACTGATGGGCAAATCAGAGTTAGAACCCCTACTGCTGCTACTACTAGACTGCAGTTTTGTCCTGATTGCAGGAAACGCCATCAGGGCGAATGTTGGAAAAAGATGGGTGAATGCTTGAGATACGGATCATTAGAGCATCGTGTCAAGGATTGTCCATGGAGGCCCAAGCAGATCAAAGCTATTGGTTTGGGTAATGTACAATAGGGTGGTAAGCAGTCACCGAGAGGCCGTGGTCAGGCAAAGGGTGGAAATGGTATGGGTTGTGGTCGTGAAGCATCGAGAAGAGGTGCGGGTCATACTGAGGCGAGGCAGCTAGCACTAGTTTATGTTGCACATCACCAAGAGGATGGAGATGCTCCAAATGTCAATACGGGTATGTTCTTTATCCATAATGTACCTCATACTGCATTGATTGATGTTGGGTCTGCTCATTCATGCATAGCATGCTTTCTGTCTAAGATATTGGGTATTATGGCTGAAAACACTATGAGTGAGATTACTGTTCTAAGTCCTCTGGGACAGTCCGTTTGGGTAAATAAGATTTTTAGTGATGTTCCGTTGGAGATACAAGGAGTTATCTTTCTGGCCGATCTTATGGAGCTGCCTTTCAGATAATTTGACCTAATACTGGGTATAGATTGGTTAGTTAAACATTAGGTAAGCTTGGATTGTGCCACTAAGCGAGTTGTACTTAGAACTGAGGTAGATGAGGAGGTAGTGGTAATTGGGGAACAACGGAACTATTTGAGTAATGTAATTTCTGCGCTAAAGGCCAAGAAGTTGGTTCGCAAGGGTTGTGAGGCGTTCTTGGCCTATGTCAGTGTTTTAGATGTTGGAGACTCTTCGGTAAAGGATATTAGGACTGTTAAGGATTTTTCAGACATTTTTCCTGAAAAGTTACCGGGGTTACCTCCAGAATGTGAAGTGGAGTTTGGGTTTGAGCTCCTTCCTGCTGCAGCTCCGGTGTCCATCGCCCCTTATAGAATGGCACCAAAAGAGCTTGTAGAACATAAGGCCCAAATTCAAGAGCTACTGGACCGTGGGTTTATCCGACCTAGTGTGTCTCCATGGGGAGCACCAGTTTTATTTGTGAAAAAGAAGGATGGATCCATGCGTATGAGCATCGACTACAGACAACTGAATAAGCTGACCATTAAAAACAAATACCCACTACCAAGGATTGATGCTTTGTTCGGCCAACTGCAAAGAGCATCAGTTTTCTTTGAAATAGACCTCTGGTCGGGGTATCACCAACTGAGAGTTAAAGGATGTGCACAAGATGGCGTTTAGGACTTGTTATGGTCATTACGAGTTCCTGGTAATGCCATTTGGACTAACAAATGCACCAGCAACTTTTATGGGTCTGATGAACAGAGTGTTTCAACCCTATCTAGATCGGTTTGTTGTTGTATTTATCAATGACATACTGGTGTATTTGTGGACTGAAGATGTACAAGATAAACATCTAGAGTAGTTCTGCAATTTTTGAGGGAGAAACAATTGTACGCCAAGTTTAGCAAGTGCGAATTCTGGTTACGTGAGGTAACATTTCTAGGTCATGTGGTATCTGCTGAGAGGATTAAGGTTGATCCTTGGAAAATTGAAGCTGTATTAGCTAGGAAGCAACCTAAAATGGTGTCAAAAATTTGTAGTTTTCTAGGACTGGCAGGGTACTATCGAAGATTTGTAGAAAGGTTCTCACTGATTGTCGCGCCCTTAACTAAGCTGCTACGTAAGGGCGCCCTTACCTTTTAACTGGACTGATGAGCAACAAGAGAGTTTTGAGAAGCTCAAGAAAGTTTTGACTAAGGCCCCTGTCTTGATACAATCAGAGTCTGGGAAAGAATTTATTGTGTATAGCGATGCATCACATGTTGGTTTGGGTTGTGTGTTGATGCAGAAGGGTAAGGTGATAGCTTATGCGTCTCGCTAGCTTAAGACTCATGAGGCGAATTACCGAACACATGACTTGGAGTTGGCCGCTGTGGTATTCGCATTAAAAATCTGGAGGCATTACTTGTACGGTGAGAAGTGTATCATTTACATAGATCATAAGAGCCTCAAGTATCTCCTCACAAAGGAGTTAAATCTTAGGCAGCATAGATAGATTGATCTGTTTAATTACTATGACTGTTCGGTTGAATACCACACTAGTAAGGCCGATATGGTGGCCGACGCACTGAGCCGTAGGGCCATAACTGATCTGAGAGCAATGTTTGCTTTTCTTAGCATATTTGATGATGGTAGCTTGTTGGCTAAGCTCCAAGTTAAAACAGTGTGTGTTGAGCAGATTAAGAGTAAATAGTTGGAGGATGAGTCATTGGGTCTCTGGTTCTATCAGATCAAAAATGGTAATACAGTGGATTTTGGGCTGAACAGTAAAGGGGTACTCTGTTTCTGAGGTAGAATTTGCGTACCTAAGGATACTGATTTGAGACAGACTTTACTACGAGAGGTGCATAGTAGCCACTATGCTATGCACCCAGGTGGAAATAAGATGTACAGAGATCTCCGTGAGATTTATTGGTAGCTGGGTCTTAAGCGTGAGATTACCGACTTTGTATGTAATGTCCCAACATCCCAAAACCCAAAAATCTTGAAATCCTGAACTTACTTTTTTTTTATTTTGATAAAAATTGTGTTTTATATTTCTGGCCCAGTGATAATTATAGTAGGTTTTAATTCAAACTTAGGGGTAAATGAAATTATAGTTTAATTATTAAAAGAATCAGGATTGGCAAGTAGTTGGGCTTTTAAATAAAGTTAGGGGATAATAGCATCAAAAAGCCCTGTGGAGGAGTGGCTAAGTGATGCCACTTAGGGTGTAGGAAGGTGGCGTTAATAGCTAGCAAGGAAGTCCAAGGTTTGAATCCTATCTTAGTGTTTTTAGAAGTTTAATTTTAGCCTTCTAGAAGGATGGAAGTGGCGTGAAAGTGGACTCCAAGGGAAATGTTCAGGAGAGAAAATTAAGGAAGGGATTAAGGGGTTATCAGGGAGAAAAATGAGGAGATGAGAAGGGAGAAGTGATGGAGCCAAATGGGGATTTGGGCATAGAAAAATTCGGCTATAGGGCTTATAAATAGGTGCCGAATGCTAGGGTATGAAGCTAATGCCGAATTTCCTCCACCCTGTCGCCAGAAACTCTTTTGCCTTCTTTTCCTTTTCTTCTTCCTTGTATGGAAATTCTATTTCTCCTCTACTCAATATTTTCTTTACTTTAGCCGATTCTTCTTCCTCTCTTTTTTAGTGCCGAGTAATCGATTGTTGCCATTCAAATCTCTAAGAGCCGAATATCCTTTGGCCGAATACCCTTGGTGCCGCCACTACTCTTTCCACCCAGTCGGTTCTAGTGTAAGTGTTCACTCTCCCAATTGATTTTTGATAAGTATCGAGTATTCAGTTCCTCACTTCTTTCTAATCGACTTTGGTAGGGAATTAGTGTCAGATCTCAATTTTGGATTCCTGCCGATTTGCTCTTCAGATCTAAGAGATATACGTGATTAATGACCAAAGTAGAAGCTAGTAAAGGCTTAGCGTTCAGGTAAGGTTAAGGTGAGATCCTTGCTTTTGGTAAAGTATTCGATAAGTATGTAAGATTAATCTTTGAGTGATATCGATTGTAGGTTTAGGCTACGAAAATCGCAGCACGCTTGCTTACCAGGTGTGTACATACACTGCACACGCACAATGAATCGGCAATAGCCGAAAAGTCGAAATGCCGAAAAGCCAAAAGTTTGGCTACGGTAGTCTTACAAGTGCGTGAACACTTGTAAGGGTGAAATCGATAGGTTTCCTGAGGCCACGGGCAATTCTGTGGACCTAGGTTGTGATTTGGCCATATGGGTCGAAATGGGCTAAATGGGCCCAATGGGCTGTTGGGCCCATAATAGGCAAAAATTGAATATTGATGCTTTGTGATAAGAATTTGTAAGTGAGCATGAATATGAATGTGATTGGGCCTAAGGGGCCATATAAATGTGATTTGGGCCTAATGGGCCATATATAGGTGATTCGAGCCTAATGGGCCATATGAATATGATTGGGCTTAATGGGCCAGATACAGGTATGTGAAATTGTTTGGGCTTTGTAAGGGGTTTGGGGCCTAGTATATGATATCCACATAAGACTTAATTAATATATTGTGACCATAGACAAGTCAAAGGGTTAAGGTGTGGTAACGGGTGTATGCATGTCTAGGATTAGATCTAGGGAGAGCTTGGTACTTAAGCGGTCTTAATGACCCACCACCTCTTCTCTGGAATCCTACCTGGTGCATAGTATTCATTCATCTTAGCTCACGGGACTTGTTAACGGGCCAAGATAAGTGAAAACCATAATTAAAAGAAAATTACCAAAATGGCCCTAAGGGCAAAAATGACCAAAATAGCCCTAAGTGTTGAATGTAAGTTTTGTGGATGCGACATGCATACATATGATATTCTGCTTAGGTTGCATATGGGTTGGGAATTATGGAACAAAGAAAGTATATGAGGATCGTATGGCTGCTTGACAATCATGGATCCACCGACGGCTTTTAAAGCCGAAATATGTAAATGAAGGTAGTTCCACAATCGGGCTACCATGGTGTGTGGGTTGGGTGGGTCAATATTTATATCCCCGCATGGTGTGACGGGGGATGGAGCTGGTGTGTAACAGATGGATAATTTGGATGGGATTGCACTGCATGTTTGATAATTTTTTTTTGAATGCTTGCTTTTGTCGAGGGTTGTACACACTGAGTTTGCGAAAACTCACCCCCTTCTTTTATTTTATTTTCAGGTGATGCTCAGTAGAAGGTTCGATGTTTGGAGGGACTCTGGATGGCCAGCTAGCAAGATGATTTGAACTTGGGTTTTTTTTTAAGCATTTAAGTTTTATTTCTTTTTAAGTATGTTACAGACCAGATTGTAATAAGGTTTTCATTGTGTTATTATTACTTAAATTATTATTTTCATTGTAATTGCAAGAAGTTGAACATGGATTTCTTAAGTTATAGTATGTTTTCTACGTTTTTGCAACTAAGTTTTTTTTTTAATCAAATGTTTTAAACAAGGCTTTTGTAACTAAAGGTGTTTTTTTTAAGTTAGTTAGGGTTTCTTTTATTTTAAGAAGGGTTTTCAATGAAAACACGGTTTTTGCTAAAACATTTCAATGTGACACACCAGGTTCGGCCATAGTGTCTAGGCCGGGTTTGGGGTGATACATTGTAGGAAAATGTCTGACTTGCCAACAAGTTAAAGCAAAACATCAGTTGCCTTCTAGGTTGCTTCAGCTAGTTAAGATTCCACTATGGAAGTGGGAAACAGTAATTATGGATTTTGTGAGTAGGCTACCCCTCACGCCTTCTAAGAAGGATTCAGTGTGGGTCATCATGGATCGATTGACCAAAACTGGCCATTTCATACCAGTTCACACAGATTATTCATTACAAAAATTGGCTAAGCTATATGTATCTGAAATAGTGAGACTGCATGGGGTACAAGTTTCCATAATATCTGATAGAGATTCTCATTTCACGTCTCGATTCTGGAGGAAGTTACATGAAGTTCTGAGTACACGGTTGGACTTTAGTACTACGTTCCATCCTTGGAGAGATGGTTAGTCGGAAAGGGTGATTCAGATACTGGAGGACATGTTAAGGAGTTATGTAATTGAATTCCAAGGTAGTTGGGAGGATTACTTGCCATTAGCACAGTTTGCTTACAACAATAGTTACCAATCTAGCATACATATGGCACCTTACGAAGCATTATATGGTCGTAGGTGTCGCACTCCATCATGTTGGATTGAGTTGGGTGAGCGGCATGCTCTGGGTCTTGAGTTAGTATCTGATATTGAGGATAATGTCAAATTAATTCGAGATCGACTAAAGGCAGCATCAGATAGATAGAAGTCGTATGCAGATCTGAAGCGCAAGGAAATTGAGTACTCTGTGGGAGATTTTGTGTTTCTAAAGGTCTCGCCATGGAAGAAGGTGCTGAGATTTGGGAGTAAGGGCATGTTGAGCCCAAGGTTTATTAGACCTTATCGCATATTGAGACAAGTAGGAGAGTTGCCTACCAGTTAGAGCTACCTCCAGAATTCTAGCGGATTCATGATGTGTTCCACATCTCTATGCTGAGACGCTACTGCTCTGATCCTACGCATGTGGTACCGGTTGAAGAGATTGAAGTTAGACCAGATCTGAATTTCGAGGAGAAACCAGTCCAAATCTTGGATTGGGAGGTGAAAGTCTTGAGAAGGAAACCAATCCCATTAGTAAAAGTTCTTTGGCGGAACCATAGTTCTGTTGAGGCTACGTGGGAACTCGAGGAGGCGATGCATCAGCAATACCCTCACCTATTTTGACCAGGGAAATTTCGAGGCCAAAATTTTCTTTAAGGAGGGAGAATTATGACACCCCAATTTCTCAAATCTCGAAATCCCTGTTAAAATTATTTCTGTGTGTTTGTGACATGGATGTATGTCTACTATAGTGGTTTAGTGCTTTGGGAGTGTCTGGGAAGTCATGGGATCAAGCCTTGGCTTGAGCAAAAATTTGCTCTTAATAGAGTAAACCTTTGTCTGCAGCTAGCAAGTTTTTAAATTAATGTGAGGGTTACATTGCATAAAAAGCTTGCTAGTCTAGTGGTAAGTGGCGTGTTAGGACGCTTAAGGGTCTTGAGTTCGAGTCTTGTTACGTGCAATGGTGTTTTATTTTGCAAACTGCAGAGTGGATGGTTGTATGGTAGTGGGACTCTATAGCTTGGACGGTTCAAGTGTTTGAGCAGTTGAGGGATCATGTAGCCAAAAGTTAGGAGGAAAAAGGGGGATTTGGATAGTGATCGGTTTGATGATGTAACACCCCTTACCCGAGACCGTCGCCGGAGTCCAGCACGAGGCGTTACCTGACTTAGTTACTAATTCGGGGCATAAAAATTTGTTTTTAAAATTAATTTAGCTTCGTTCATTCAATATGTCCTTAAAAAGGGTTCTTGAGACCCTAAAACATGAAATTGAAATGGTTCAGGGACAAAGCGGGATCAATAAAAAAATTTTTGATCACTTAAACAAATCAAAACAATTTATTTCATCTTTCATAAATAATATGTCCATCTGCGTCATGGTTACTAAATAAATCATAACTCGAGTTACAAAACTTAAAATCCAAATACGTAAATTTTTTTTGAAACTAGATTCATATATCTTCTTACCAAATGTTTTTTATAATTTTTGGTCAAGCCAATTAGTACATTTTATTAGTTAAAGTTTCCCCTGCTTCAGTGTTCGGCTGCTCTGACCTCAGTTCACTACGAATTAATTTTCTCTGTGTAAAGAATTCAAATAACCATGTCGTTTATTTTATTTAAAAGTAGACTCAATAAGGAATCTATAAATATAATGTATAACTCCTAATTATTTTTGTACAAATTTTAGTGAATTTCTAAATTTAGAACAGGGGATTCAGAAATCACTCTGACCCTATCTCACCAAAATTTAAATATCTCGTAAAATACAACTTCTTTATTTACTATGTTTTTTTCATATGAAAATAGACTCAATAAGATTTAATTCTACATCTCATTCACTATCTAAATCCATTTATACTATCTTTATTGATTTTCCAAATTCACATCATTACTGTTGTCTGATTCTGTTTTAAAGCTAATTTCACCTTTTTCATGATTTCCATGGAATAACTTGCATTTAGGCATACATAACACCAAACATGTCATTGATTAGCCATTCCAACAGCTAATAATTATCAAGAATTTACATACCATTCATCAACCATATCATAAGATCATACACACAAAATGGCTACGAAGCTATACATGCCATACTCAAAATGAAACATCTAGCTATACCAAAATAATCCTTGTGATAGTGTGCCCGGACCTCTAACGTACTTTACGATCCCCGAGTTAGCTTGACAAAACTATAAAAAGAAGGAAAATAAAGGGGGTAAGCATTAAGCTTAGTAAGTTTGCATGCAAATAAATAACAACATTCATAAGAATTATTTTACTATTTGGCATGATACTACTTAATGCAACTTCATTAATTGTCATAGACATATTTAAACTTCTTCACTTACTCACTTACTTAAATACTTACTTACTTAATCAAATTTATTAATACATTTTACTTACCTTTTTCCTTATCAAGCATACATGAACATTATATACTTACCTTTTCTCTTCTATTATGAACTTGTCTTACCTTTTTAGTATAACTTGTCGTACCTTACCTTACCTTGATATTCTCTTTAAATTTTCCCGTTGAACCACTTGGAATACTAAGGACACACGGGTACCTTACCATTGCCATGAATTGTCATGGTCTTACATGGTATCCTTTTGAAACTTACCATTGCCATGTCTCGACATGGTCTTACATAGTATCCTTGCCTTATGAACTCACCAATGCCATGCCTTGGCATGGTCTTACATGGGACCTTTACCTTCTAGTAACTTATCAATGACATGTCTTGACATGGTCTTACATGATTTCCTTTCCTTAGAAACCTTACCAATTCCCATGCCTTGGCATGGTCTTACAAGGTATCCTTAAACCCTAATGTCATGACATTTATATCCTACACATTCCTAAGGTTCAACCGGGACTTTCTGAAATAACTTCTTCGTCAATTCATGCTTGAGTCTTCTTTGAATAATTTCATAAAATAAATATACACATGCTGGAAATTAACAACATTAACATAAAATAATAGAATATTGCATTTATTTACCATAAACTTACCTCGAAATAAAATACGATCAACTATATCGATTTAGTCCACTATCTTTTTTTTTCTCTGGTCTAACTTCGGATTTTGTTCTTCTTGATCTATAATAAAAAAAATTAGCTTATTTAATACTCAAATTTATTAAAACAGTCCTTGACTCAAACTTTGGCAAAATTACATTTTTGCCCCTAAACTTTTACATATTTACACTTTTTCCCCAAGGCTCAGAAATTAAACTTCATCCAATTTTCTTATGTTTAATGACATGCTGATCGTTTTTACCTTCTATGCCAACACCAAATTCTCACTCTAACATGTACTTATGAACATTAGGTATTTTTACCGATTATGTCGTTTTACTCGTTTTCACGTAAAATCGCTTAGCAAAAGTTGTTTAACACAATTTCAGGCTTCATATTCTACCATAAAACATCAAAATAAACACATTTCCCCTATGGGTATTTTTCCAAATATAAACCCTAGGTTAAATTATTGCTAGAATAAGCTTAATCAAGTTACCAAGACTCTAAAAACGTAAAGAACATTAAAAATGGGGCTAAAATAGACTTACAATCGAGCTTGGATGCTTGAAAAACCCTAGCTATGTCTTCCTCATGTGAAATTCGGCCAAGGGGTTGAATATGGACAAAAATTGGCTTTTACTTTTGTTTTTAATTCATTTTAATAACTAAATGACCAAAATGCCCTTAATTAAAAACTATGGTGTTTTATCTTCCTTTAGGTATTTTTGTCCAAACTAGTATAATGGTCTAATTAATATCCAAGGACCTCCACTTTAAAAACCCATTACTCACAAGTACTTAGTACCTTTGTGAACTAGAACACACATTTTACAACTTTTGCAATTTAGCACTAAATATCAAATTGGACCCTCTATCGATAAAATTTCTAAACGAAATTTTCACAAAATCATGAAATCATGCCATAGACCTTAAAATGATAATAAAATAAATTTTTCTACCTCAGATTTTTGGTTTAATATTCCGTTTAGGCCCTATTTCGGGATGTTACAGAGGATGTTGTGGAAAGGTTTTTGGAGAAAATCAAGGAGATGGGTTGGTGTGAGAGTGTTGGTGTCGTATGAGGACTCTAGGGATTTCGCTTGTGGTGGTTTCCTTTAGGAAAAATCGGTCATAGACTCTTAGTGCCAAAACTGGGTAGTTTTGCTCTCCTTTCTACTTCTTTTCTTTCGCTGGGTAGAGGTTTTGTTTTGGTAGCCAAATTTTGAGACTGGCCATTTAGGCATTTTCCTCTTTGTGCATTTTTGTTATTTTTCTTTTGCTTCTCTAAACCCTAGCCGAATACTTCTTCCCTCCTCATCTCTATTCCTTCAGTTTTCTTCAAGTGTCCCTTCTTGCTTTACTAAAACTAAGCACCTCCTACTTTCCCCTCATCTCTTTCTTTCATTTCCTCAGTGGTTCGACGATTCTCTTTTCTCTTTTGGTTTGACTTTCCTATCATACCTATAAATCTAGTAGCTTGGTCGAATACTCCACCCTCTACTATTTTACCTTCTTTCTGTTGTCGGGTTTGTGAGGAATCACTGACAAGCGGTAAGTACTCATAAGTTTCTCTTTTGTTCTCATTACCATTATGATCTTTTGTTAATATCTCCTATTTTTTGCCATTTGCTGCTAGGAGTACGATTGTACTACTTTATCCATATCAATCAGTACACTTCTAACTTTTGTGAGTGTAGGCCGAATATTCTTCCTCCTAGTTTGGGCATTAAATTTCGGTAAGTAATGGTTCCACTAGTATAAACTATTTTGTTATTGGTGGTTGATAAGTGTGGTTGGGATCACAGTTAAACCCTAAAGCCTTTTGATTGGGCTTTTACAACAGATTCGTCGAGTAAGCCATTAACGGCTAATTTGTGCTAGTAAGGGGTAAGTATTTGGGCAAGTTATTTTGGTGGGGGTTGTGGATAGGATGATTGGTATGCGATTAACTAGATATTGTAAATGAATGTAGGTTGGAGTTCTTGGGGACTTTTCGCACATATTCGTGATAAGGTGTGTAACCACTCTGCTATTAGCATAGATCGACAAAAAGCTGAAAAGCCAAAAAGTTGGCTCTTGACACCACACGGGCGTGTGGCTACCCGTGTGGCAGGCCATGGCGTAAACAATGGTCGTGTGGTCGACAAAGCGACCATTAGAGTTTTCATGGACTGCCGCGATATTAGGCCGAATTGGGCTCTGTGGGCCCCATACGAAAAAATCGTACGGAAGTGTGACAAGTATTGGGCCAGTTGTGTAAACCACACAACTCAGACCATTCTGGGCTGTGTAGGCCATACGAGTGTGTGGGCCAACATGGGCTCGCAATATGGGCTATAGGCCCATTATTACTGATTGATTGTTAAGGTTGCATGGGTCGCCCAAGACGACTGTGGACCTACTGTTAGGCCGATTAGAATACCAAGGCCCTTATTTTGTTCAGATGACTGTTCAACCCCTATGTGATGTATGACTGTTTGAACATGCCATTTTTACTGTATGTACATTTATATTATGTTGAGTTGCATGGGGTGGGATATATGCAAATACTATTTTAGTGTCGCATCCGGTACTGTAACATCTCAAAATAGGGCCTAAATGGAATAGTGGTTGTCAAACCACAAATTTGAGATAGAAAAGTTTATTTCAATTAATTTTTATGATTTACCGAGTGATTAGATGCATGTGTTAGAGTATTGATAAGAAATTTTATAGATTGCATGTTTAATTTGCCTATTAGGGCTTATTTGCAGAAGTTGCTGAAATAGCCCGATTTAGGGCCTAAACGGAACGATGGTTTTAGTTACACGAATTCGAAGTCAAAAAATTTATTCCGATTAAGTTTTAAGGTTTATTTATTGATTAAAATATTGTGTAAAAATATCGTTAAGTAATTTTACTGATAAAGTGTTTAATTGGACTTTTAGGACTAAATTGAAAAAGTTGCAAAATATGTGTTCTAATTCATAAGTACTTGATTGAAATGGGGGTTTAAAGAGGATGTCCTTAAATGGTAATTAGACCATTATATTTTGTTTGGACAAAAATGGGCATGAATAGGACAAAATTTTAAAGAAAGGCCTTAAGGGCATTTTAGTCATTTGGTAATTAAAAGAAATAAAAAGGGAAAATAAAGCCAAAATTGACTCATCTTTTTCATGGAGGCCGAAATTAGCATGGGGGAAGCCATGGCTAGGGTTTTCAAGCTTTCCAAGCACAATAGTAAGTCCGTTTTATCCCCGTTTTTCAAGTTCTTTACGTTTTTTGAATCCCGGTAACTTGATTAAGCTTATTCTAGCAATAATTTAAGCTAGGGTTCATATTTGGAAAAATACCCATATGTGAAATGTGTTTATTTTGATGTTTTATGGTAGAATATGAAGGCTGAAATTATGTTAAACAACTTTTGCTAAGCGGTTTTAAGTAAAAATGAGTAAAACGGCTTAATCGATAAAAGTTGTTATTGTTCATAACTATGTGTTAGAGTGAGAATTTGATATTTCCATAGAAGGGAAAAAGAATCAGAATGTCATAAAACATAAGAACAAGGAATGAAGTTTAATTCACGAGCCTAGGGGCAAAAGTGTAAATATGCAAAAGTTTAGGGGCAAAATTGTAATTTTTCCAAAGTTTGAGTTAAGGACTATTTTGAATAGTAAATTAATTAAATAAGTAAAATATGATATTTTAGATCCCAAAAAATGAGATTTGAACCTAGAATATGAGAAAAATTGAAAATCGGGAAAGTTGGTAAAATGACCGTTTTAGTATCGAGGTAAGTTCATATGTATGATAAGCATTAATTTATGCAAGTTTCAATGTAAAATTGATATATTTACTATGATTTTCGAGGTATTGAAAGTAAGTATAATTGTGATGATTTAAATGTTCAATATTAATTCGACATGGAAATGAGAAAGTATGTAAGTTTGTATGTAAATAATACATTATCTTTATTATGTTTTTATATTTCAGCATATTTTATGTATTGTAGCTGATTTTTGAATCATAATTGACTATTGGAAGTATGGAATCAAGTATTATAAAGAGAGAGAAATCCCAGTTGAACCTTCGGAAAGATTGGATGATATAGATGGTATGTAGCTAGGTCACATGTATGGTGCTGAGTGCACATCATGTGTACAAGAGAGTTACGAGACATTATGATGTAGCTAGGTCACATGGGTGATACTATGTGTACACCATGTAGACAAGAGAGTTATGGGATATATGTAGCTAGGTCGCATACGTGGTTCCAGGTGAAGGACACCATGTAGACAAGAGAGCTACGAGATAAATTGGCTAGGTCACATGAGTGGTGCTAAGTGAAGGCCACTATGTGTACAAGTGAGCTTCGGTTTTAAAGGTGGGCTGTGTCCGATACCATTGCGTATCTGTTATTATTCCGAAGCGTTCAACTGAGAAATTGATTAAATGAAATTGTGTATGACTTTGTGATGATAAGTGTAAGTATATACGTGTGTAACTTATGAGCAATATGCTCGATATGTGATTGGAAATTGGAAAGATTGTTATGGGTAAGTGATGGATACAATTGAAGTGTGAAAGATCAAAATTGACAATAAAACTGTTATGGATAGTTGTAGTGACGTGAATCTAAAAATTTACCAGAAACAGAAACAAAGACTACATGAGATATTAAATTAAAGCTTAATGAGTTTATTTTCATATAACAGAAACAGAGCAAGCAAAGGAATTCTATATTATGAGATATTTAAGTTTTTGTGAGACTGGTTCAGAATGACTACGTGATCCCCTGTTCTGACTTGGAAAAATCTTTAAAATTTTTACAAAAATAATTAGGGAATATAAATTATATTCTTGAAATCCTTAATCAGTCTAGTTTCAAATGAAATAAATGAGAACATCCTTTGAATTCTGTACGAGGATAAAATTGATTCATAGTGAAGAGTGGTAAGAACAGTTGAGCAGTGAAACAGGGGTAACTTCAATGAATAAACTGTACTAATTGGCTAGACCAAAAATTCTAAAAATTTTATGGTAAGAATATACGTGAATCTAGTTTCAAGAAAAATTAACGGTTTATAATTTAGAGTTCTGTAGCTCCAGAATAGCTTCTGGTACTCTGCTAGATAGCTTATTTTGAACCTGTTTATGATTGTAATAGTGAAAGTATGTGTGTGTTTGTGATGGTAATATTCTGGGAACATATTGTGACTTCATTTAAAGTATGATAATGTATTATTTATTAATATTTACATACTTACTTACTAAGCTATAATGCTTACTCCCTTCCTTTCCTTTTTCCTATAGTGTTTCAGATGTTAGCTCGAGTTGGAGGTCGCCGGAGGTTAAATCACACTATCAAACTATTGATTGATATATAAAGGTTTTAAAGTATTTTTAAGTCTTTGGCATGTATGGAGACTCGTTTTAATTGTTACTAAGTTGCTAGGAATTGGCCTAAAATATTGACCTATGTTATTTGAAGGTCTCTATTGTATAAAGTCATTTAATGTAGATAGTCTTGATTATATTATTAATTAAATGATGTAATTTATGAATGTGCATACTTGCCTATGTGTGTTGTTGAATTAAAGCATGATGTGGGCCTTGTAAGCTATTTTTAAGGGACAGCTTGAATGTGTTTGAAAAAGTTTTAAATTAGAGTGAAATTATGAATCGGTTTTTATACGATGATTAGTGATTAAGTCTGGTAATGCCTCGTACCCTGTTCCGGCGTCAAACACGGGTAAGGGGTGTTACAGGTACAACTTAGTGTGTAGGGTTGGGTGGGTCAATTTTTATCCTTACATGGTGTGTAGGGCTGGTACAGAGATGGTGTGTAGCAGATGGATTGGGTAGGATTATTTGTGTGCATACTGTACTGAAATGGGCTAAGGCCCAGACCGCCACTGTTATTGAAATGGGCTCAGGCCCAGACTGCTACTGCTATTGAAAGAGGGGCTAATGCCCCTAACTGAAACTAAAAGGGCTTAGGCCCAAATTGTGTTTACTCTGACTGTATGCTTTTATGGGATTTCACATACTGAGTGTTCGTAAACTCACCCATCTGTTAATTGTGTAGGAAATCCCCAAGCTTAGACGGATCGAGGCAACGAAGTTTCTTTTAATATTATAAATTAAGATTTTATTTTGGGTTTGCATTATGTAGTAAGGCCTCTTTAATTTTATTTTTATTTTTATTTTTATTTTGGGGATTTTGTTACTTGAATTATAATGTGGTAGTAGTAGGTCTCGAATTTTCAAGAAAAAGTAAACAAATGTTTTTCTGAAAACATCACGTTTACGCAACACATTTTGAAAGCTTTCGTAACAAACACTGTTTTAAAGCTTAATGACAACCTAATATGATCAGTATTTTTGCTAAAACAACTTGAGTTTTCACAATGAACCGGACATCCTAATCTTTTGTTAAGAACCTAGAAGAAGTTTTTATGTAGAACGACTTTTCACGGAATTTGTGTTTTTGGAAAACACTCCAATGTGACATCACAAATTTGGCCATAACGTCTAGGCCAGGTTTGGGGTGTTAGAAAGATCATTCCCTAATGCTGGAACTGTGAGTGGTGGTAGAGGTGCAACTCGAGATACTGCTATGAGATTCGATGCTAGAGCACTTGCCAGAGCCTATGCGATTCGCGCTGGTGAAGAAGCATCATCTCCAGATATTATCACTAGTAATTTCACTCTCTATGACACTAATGTGATTGCATTGATATCCTGGATCAACTCATTCTTATATATGTATAAATTTAGTATCTAGTAAGACTTTGCCTGTAGAGTCTACTGAATTTTAGTTTAGAGTATTGAAACCTTTAGGCAAATGTGTTTTGGTTGACAAATTCTGCAAGAATTGTCTGTTAATGCATCAGGATTTCTGTTTTTTGGCTAATCTAATATTTTTGTCATTCGATGAATTTGATATGATTTCGGGCATGGATTGGCTAATGATGCATAATGCTATAGTGGAATGTAGATAAAAGATGATTGAACTGAAATGTCAGAACAATGAGATTATTAGAATTGAATCTAATGATCTGAATAGTTTGACAATTGTGATTTAGTCTATGTTAGCTCAGAAATTTGTGAGAAAAGGTAATGAAGCTTATCTTGCTTATGTATTTGATACGAAAGTGACAAAAACAAAGATTGAATCAGTACTAATTGTGTGCGACTATCCAGATGTATTTCTCAAAGAGTTACCGGGTTTACCACCTATCAGAGAAGTTGAATTTGGTATTAAATTAGTACCAGAGACAACGCCAATATTGATCGCTCTATACAGAATGGCACCTATAGAGTTAAGAGAGTTGAAAGCTCAGTTTCAAGAGTTGACAGATAAAGGTTTTGCTAGACCGAGTTTCTCTCCCTAGGGTGCACTGATGTTATTTGTAAAAAAGAAAGATGGCACGATGAGAATGTGAATTGATTACAAACAACTGAATAAAGTAACTATAAAGAACAAATACCTTCTACCGCGGATTGATGATTTTTTTGATTAGTTAAAAGGGGCAATAGTGTCTTCAAAAATCGATTTGAGGACAGGTTATTACCAATTTTGAGTTAAAAACTTAGATGTGCCAAAGACTGCATTTAGAGTAAGGTACAAACACTACGAATTTCTTGTTATGCCTTTCAGACTAACGAATGCACCTACTATTTTTATGTATTTTATGAATCGAATTTTCAGGCCGTACATAGACCGATTCATAGTTTTGTTTGTTGATGACATTTTGATTTACTCTCGTGATGAATCTGAGCATGAAGAACATTTGAGAATCGTGCTACAAATTTTGAGAGATAAATAGTTGTTTGTAAAGTTCAGCAAATGTGAATTTTAGCTACGAGAGGTTGGTTTTGTGGGACATATAGTTTCGACCATGAGTATTTGAGTTGACTTGAACAAAATTTTCGTGATTATAGATTGGAAGCCTCTGAGAAATTTATCTGAAGTCCGAAGTTTTCTGGGACTAGCTGGCTATTATAGACGGTTTGTGAAAGCTTTTCAATGATTGTGATTCCGATGACGCGATTGCTTCAAAAAGATGTTAGATTTGAGTGGTCAGAAAAGTGTTAGCAGAGTTTTGAACAGTTGAAAGCATTGTTGATAGAGGCTCCAGTATTAGTTCAGCCTGAGTCAGGTAAAGAATTCGTAGTTTTCAGTGTGCATCATTAAATGGCCTGGATTTTGTTTTGATGCAGGAAGGCAAAGTTGTAGCTTCTTCCTCTAGACAGTTGAAGCCGCACGAAAAGAATCATCCGATGCACGATCTTGAATTGGCCATGATAGTGTTTGCATTGAAAATTTGGTGTCACTACTTGTTTGGAGAGAAATGCCATGTTTATACCGACCACAAAAGCTTGAAATATCTGATGACTCAAAGAGATTTGAACTTGCAATAGCGGAGATGGTTAGAATTGCTAAAAGACTATGAATTGATAATTGACTATCATCCGAGGAAATCAAATGTAGTTGCTGATGCGTTGAGCCGAAAGTCCTTATTTGCTTTGCTTACTTTGAACACACAATTAGTGTTGTTTGAAGATTGTTCGATAGTAGTCGAGGTGAAACCAAGACCATTATTTTTACAATAGATTTGTGAGGCTTAAAAATTTTATAATGAATTGCAAACAAAACGCACTCAGTGTGAATTGACTTATAATTTCGAGTTTCGAATAAGGCCTGATGACTGTTTGATGTTTCATGATAGACTATGTGTATAAAGCAATTATGAACTTATTCAAAGAATTCTAAACGAAGCACATAGTAGTTGTTTATCAGTGAATCTGGGAAGAACGAAAATGTATAATGATTTGAAACAACATTACTGGTGGCACGGTATAAAACGAGATATCTCAGAATTTGTTTTGAAATGTTTGATATGTCAACAAGTCAAAGTTGAGCATCAAATGCCATTAGGTTTATTATAGCCTATTATGGTTCCCGAGTGGAAGTGAGATTGAGTAACAATGGATTTTGTATTGGGTTTACCCTTATCTCCGAAAAAGAAAAATGCGATCTGTGTTGTTGTTGACAGATTGACAAAATCGACTCATTTCATTCCTGTACGCATAGATTATTCACTTGATAAATTGGCTGAGTTGTTTATCTTAGAGATTATTCGATTGCACGGAGTGCCACTATCTATTGTTTCGGATAGAGATCCGATATTGACTTCGTGATTTTGGAAGAAATTGCAAGAAGCATTAGGTACAAAGCTACATCTCACCACTGCGTTTCACCTGCAAACGGATGGTCAATCAGAGCAAATTATTCAAATACTTGAGGATATGTTACGTTGTTACATTCTTGAGTTTAAAGGTAGCTGGGAGAAATATCTACCGCTGATTGAATTTGCTTATAATAATATCTTTCAGTCGAGTATAAAGATGGCACCATACGCAGTTCTATACAGTCGTAAATGTCGAACACTGTTGTATTGGAGTGAGCTCAGCGAAAATAAGATTCACGGGGTTGATCTGATCAGAGAGACTAAAGAAAAAGTGAAAGTAACTCGTGATAGTTTGAAAGCAGTGTCAGATCGACATAAATTATATACAGACCTGGAACCGAAAGATATTGAGTTCCAGATCGGGGATAAAGTGTTTTTAAAGTGTCGCCATGGAAAAAGATATCGCAGTTTGGTCGGAAAGGGAAATTGAGTCTGCGATTCATCGGACTGTAGAGGTTATCGAGCGAGTTGGACTAGTGGCATATCGGTTATCTTTACCGTCTGAGCTAGAGAAAACACATAATGTGTTTCATGTATCGATGCTTCAACGATACCGATCTGACCCTTTACACATCATTTCCCCGATTGAGGTTGAAATTCAGTCAGATATGTCATTTGCTGAAGAACCAATCCGAACTTTAACTTGTGAGATCAAAGAGCTGAGAAATATGAAAATTGCATTAGTGAAAGTATTATGGCATCAACACGGGGTTGAAGAAGCTACGTGGGAAATCAAGGATGCTATGAGAAAACAATACCCGAACTTATTCATTGGTAAATTTTCAAGGACAAAAATCCCTTAGGGGGAGAGTTGTAACAGCTCAGTTTAGCTAAGTTGGAATAGTTGTTTTGAAACCCCAAATCTAATGTCAAAAAATTATTTTAATATTATCTTATGTGTTTACAGCATGAAAGTATGAAGGGTGAAATTTTCGTGAAGTAATTTTATGGTTTAAATGGTTAATTTGAGAAAAAAGACTTAATCGCGTAAAGTGTAAAACTTGTGTGCTATTAGTTAATTGTTTCTAATAGCTATGGCTTATTAAAGTGAAGCTACTTATGTTATAAATAGAATATTTTTATATTGGGTGGAAAATTATGGGCATAATATAAATGTTTTGATGCTTTATGAATAAGGTTAAAAATGTAAATTAGTAAATAAGGTTAATATTAAAACAAAACCAAAATTAAGTGTGATTATCATCTTTCTTTATCACATTTCTTTGTCCAAATAATAGGAAGAAGAAATCATATTAAGGTTTGTGATATTCTGCACTTGCAAGGCTTGATTGGTAAGTTTTTTGAGCTTGGTTTTTAATGATTTCTATTTTTTTGTGATCGTTGCTTCGTGTTCTAGCTAGCCCCTACCTTTAATTTTGAAATGGTTAAAGATTTTGAGAGTTTCCATTGTTGAATCTATGTGTTTTTTGAGGTTTGATGATAGATTATGAAAGTTTGATGATAGATTCTCATGTTTTGTAAAGTGATTTTTGACAAAAATGTCAAATAGGGATTAAATTATAAAATATGCAAATTGAGTGGTTGAAATGTGTAAAAAAATGAAAGTTTTGGGCTGCTAGGGGCTTATGTATAAATTGGCTAAGCATGGATTAAGTTGAATTTTTGTGAATTTTGTGTATTTGTGAAATAGGGACTAAATTGAATAAATGTGAAAGTTTAGGGGCTAATATGCAAAAATGCCCAAATGTGTATTTTTGGACTAAATTGAATAAGTAAAAGATTAAATGAGTTAATTTTGAATACATTTAGATTAAGAAAAGAGGAATCTAGAATTAGATCTGTGGAAAGGCAAGATTATCGAGTAATTGACTCATTTCACCGTTTTCATACTCAAGGTAAGATTGTATAATTGAACTTAAATGTGTACCTATCTATTTTGATGGATGAAATTGAGATATTAAGTATTATATTGAATAAATGTTGAGATATTAAATGAAAAGTACAAATTGAGTAAGACAAGTTGTCGAATAAAACCATAGCCGGGCTATGACATTCAAATAAACCGGGTTATGGCATACGAATGAAAGACCACGACAAGGCCTTGGCAAAGTATGTGTGTAAGACCATAGTTGGACAATGGCATTAGAAAATTGATGAAATTGTATTGTGAGCATTTGTAAACCGGAGTGGTTTGATAAGAGTATTGATGAGAAATAGAAATGTATTAGTACAGGTATGTACGGACAACTATTCAAGTATCGAGTTGATAAAGTTGTGAATTTATGAATTGCGATATGAATAAGTTTTATGTTAAATTCATGAATTGATGCTTTAAATGTTAATGATATTGTAATTCCCCAAATTTTAAGTGATTAAATTTTTATGTTATGTTTCTTATTGGCTTGCTTGGTTTATTGGCTATGTGTCCTGAGGAGTGTCGGAGAAGTCCTGAGTTCAAGCTTTGGCTTGTGCAATATTTTGTTTTTGCTTGAATAAACCCTGTCTCTTGACAGTAGGGTTCTTAAATAAATATGGTAAGGATGTATCATAAAAAGCTTGCTGGTTCAGAGGATAGTGGCATGTGTTATTTTTGCTAGAGGACATGACTTCAAATTCTTGCATGCGCAATGGGATTAATATTTTTGCTTAGCTGGTCGGCTAGAATTTGTGTTCCATTAAAAGTCTGAGTAGTGGGAAGATTGGAGGGATTTTAGGAGGGGATTTCGGAAATGGATAGAGGAGTGTTCGGTTTGAATGAGTGTGGAGAGATTTGGGGAGGAAATTATTGGGAGTTGAGGGGAGAGAAGGAGTTGTGGCGAATTTGGGATTGTGGGCACACAGAGTTTCGGCTAAGTTTGGCTCTTTCTCTAATTTCAGTGTCTGTGTGCTTTTGGGGTTTCTTTTGTTTGGTAGTCGAATGTGTTGGTTTTCCCTTTGGGGTATCGTGTGTTTTTGCCTACTTTGATTTTGGGCAACTATTTCTGCTAGTGATTCTTTCTCCTTCTGGCCGAACTCTCTCTTTTTGCCTCTTTCTCAACTATGTTTTTGGAACCGTGTGCCTCCTACTCTTTCCCTCTCTTCATCTTAACTGTTGTAGCTCAATACTCTATTCCCTTTCTATTCTTTTGGTTGCCAGCTCTTGGTTTAGGCCGATTCTCTTCTCCTTTTCTTTCCCAATCGGCTAGTGTTCCTTGGTCGAATAGCTTGTTTTCTTTTTACTCACAACTCTTTCTTCTTTGCAACTAAGGGCTAAGCCGAATACTTTTCCTTCTTCTTTTGCGATTCTAGGCTATTGTTTTTTGACTTGTGTGGGTAATTGGTAAATCTTTCTGTCTTTCAGTCACACTAAGAGTTTCATCTAACATCTTCTGATATTGCTGTTACCTGATTAAGGTACAATCATTCTATTTTGCCTCTATTATCTTATGTATTCGGCTCTGGTGTGGGTATAGGCCGATTACTTTAACCAACCATTCTTAGTTCTACGTGGTGGTAAGTTTTTGATATTTTGGCTATAGTTATTTTTGTTCATGGTGAAAGTTAATAAGATTAGGATACAATGCAGATTGCGTCAAGGACTTGGAAGTCAATTGTGATCACTAGTTTAAAGGGGGAGTAAACTGTATTTGCTCAAACAAGGTAGGTAATGTCTAATATATTGAGTATTAAGTGTTTGTAAGAGGGTGTTTAACCCTAATGGTTTAAGGACTGACATTGGGTCATGATTGAATCTAGGTTGGTGTTTGTGGGGACTACGCTCTTTTCGCAAATAGGTGTTCAATCGCACTCTCTTTAATCGTAATTCGGCGAAAGCTGAAAAATATGGCTAGTGTCGCTACATGAGCGTGTGCTCGTTCGTGTGGTGAGCCAAATGCACAAAACATGGGCGTTCGATCATAGAGGCCACCATGAGCTTTTTCATGGGCTTAGGCTATTTTGGGCCACGTTGGGCTAGAATGGGCCATGTGAAACTCACTGGCTCGTGGGCCCCACACGGGTAAACCACACGGACGTGTGGAGATTATTGGGCCAGGCTGTGTAGCTCACACATCCAAGGTCATTTTTGGGCTATATGGGCCACATGAGCGTGTTGGCCTACATGGGATGTATTATGGGCTTGGGCCCATTTTCACTGTTTGACTGTTAAGGTTGCACGGGTCACCTAAGACGACTGTGGGCCTACTGTTGGGTCGGTAAGTATACCTAAACCCTAATTGGATGAAATGACTAATATACCCCTATGTGATGTAAGACTATTTGAGTATGCCATTTTTACTGTATATACATTTATATTATGTTACATTGCATGGGGTGGGATAAATGATATTGAAGGAAGTGTATTGAAAGGCTATAAGCCTATTATCGGTAGCTCTACTGCAAATACTATTTTAGTGCCGCAACCGGTGCTATATTTTGGAGTGTAGGGATGGGTGGGTCGATTTTAGACCAATATGGAGTGTAGGGCAGAACGGAGTGGAGTGTAGAGGATGGATGGGTAGGATTTCCTGATTGCATTTCTGTTACTGTTACTGAGATGGGCTAAGGCCCACACTGATACTATTACTGTATTGGGCTAAAGCCCTAACTGAGATTGAACTGCTACTGAATCGGGCTTAGGCCCAAACTGTATCTACTTACTATACGATTGTTTGTTGCGAAAGGATTACACACTAAGTTTTCATAAACTCACCCTTCTGCTCTCCTGTGCAGGTAATCCTTAGGCGGGTCGGTGCTGCGAGGGATTCAATGGGGGCCACACGTCTGCTTTTGCTACTATTTTAAATTTTCATTCTTAAAGTTTTTTCAATTTGGGTTTCAGTTATATAATAAGGCCTCGTAAAGTTTTTCCTTGGTTTGGGAATTTATTTACTTTAAATCATATCTGTTAGAATAGGCTACGGTTTTACTAAAAAAAAGTCATGCTTTCAGAAAACCGCGCTATCGTAACAAATTTAAACAAACTTTGTTTTAACAGTGCAATTACAAACTAATATGAGTAACACTTTGCTATATCAAGTTGGGTTTCAACAACGAACAAAGAACAATAAATTTTCATAAAGATCACAACGAGATTTTTATATAGAATGGATTTTTCCAATAGAACTACATTTTTTGAACACTTTTCAATGTGACATCACAGATTCGACCATAACGTCTAGGCCGGGTTTGGGGTGTTACAGATATTGTCCAATTTGAGTTGTTAATGAACCTTGTAATTATTTCATGTTCACATACAGACTTACTAACCTATGAAGCTTACTTTGTGTTATTTGTCTATGTTTTATAGTTCTACGAAGCTAGCTCCAATCCAAGAATCATCAGAGACTTCATCGCACTATCGAACATCAATTTTGGTACTTTTGAAGCTATGTATATATGGTATAGGGCATGTTTTGGGCATGTTTGATGGACATGTATTTGGCCATTTGTGTTGGCTTAAGTTGATGAACTTCATGATGTTTATGAATATGCAAATAGTTTTACTCTTAATGTTTAGTAATAGCCCTATGTTGAATAAAAGTGGTTATGTATGTTTGAATTGGTTTAGTTAAATGAAATATATATGTGAATTATGCTTAGTAAAGCAAGTTAAATTGTTTGGTATTTGATTAAGCAAATGGTATAGAACTGGATATAGAAAATTTAGTTGAAATGGATAATGTATGATTATGTGTTGGTTGGTGAACTTTGGCTGCATATTTGTGACTTAAAATGTTACCATATGAACTTGTGTAGGTATGTGTAAAAAGGGTGGCAAATTGGCTTTGTAAATGGCCTATTTTTGTCCACATGAGTAGAGACACGAGTGTGTGTCTCAACCGTGTGCGACACATAGTTAGGTTACACAACCGTGTGTATCCTGGTGTTTAAATTAAATTGAAGTCAATATGCTCCACACGGCCTCACACACGGGCGTGTGAATGGCCGTGTGGCACAAGTCAGTATACCCCTTTAAACGGCACATGGCCTAGCACACGGGCGTTTGACATGGTCGTGTTGCATAAGTCAGTATACCCTACAAGTTTGGCACGGCCCAGTACATGGCTTGGCACACGGGCGTTTGTGGCCTCTTCAAAGGGCACACGGGCTAGACACACGTGCGTGTGGTCAGCCGTGTGACCCAAGTAAGTTTTTTGCCTTATTTTTACACGGCCTAAGACAGGGGCATGTCTGGAGCCATGTGGGGCACACGGCCTATTCACACGAGCGTGTGACCCTTATATGTTTGAAAGTTTTCTAAGTTTCTAAAATTTTTATATGTTATCGGTTTAGTTCCGAACCACTTCTAAAGCATGTTTAAAGCCTTGTAAGCCCTTATAAGGGACAATGTGATTGTGATGAATGGTATTTGAACATGAATGCATAAATGTGCGAGTAATGTATGATAAATGATGTGTATTGATCAGTAATTCCTCATAACCCTATTTTGATAGTGAATAAGGGTGAGGGGTGTTACAATATGAGCCTACGAGGCCCTAAACATACATTAGGAATGGTTCGAGACTAAATTGATAACTTCAAAAAATTTCACGAACTTTGAATATTTTTCTCAAAACAGGGGACACACGCCCATGTGGCCAGGCCATCTATCTCACACGGCCGCCAGACACACCCATGACACAAGTCGTGTGGAAATTCGAAATGGGAGTATATGGTTGTGTCCCAGCCCGTGTTCGACCCCATGTAACTCTCTGACTTGGGTCACACGGCCAATACACACACCAGTGTGGCTAGCCCGTCTGCCCTAAAAATGGCCACACATGCCCGTGTGTTAGGCAGTGTGCTAGGCCATGCCAAACCTGCAGGGTATACTGACTTATGCCACACGGCCAAGTCACACGCCCGTGTCTCTGCCCGTGTGGAGAATACTGACTTAATTTCAAAATAAACACTAGGGTACTTGACCGTGTGTCACACACGGCTGTGTAGTTGAACGTGTGTCACACACCGCTGAAACACACGCCCGTGTCTCTGCCCGTGTGGACAAAATTAGGCTATTTACCAAGCCATTTTGCCACCAAAATTTAGGTACACCTACACCTCTCAAATAGCACACAAGATAGGATCAATAGGTAGATATTTCAATCCCAATCAAGCATGATTTATACCAACTCCAACACCAACCAATACAAAACATAAATACCACATATTGCCATCTAATTTCAAGCCAACCTTTGTCTTCTCAAAACATCAAAATGACCATTAACGAATATGCATTATTATGCTCAACCCCGCAAACATGCCAATTCACAAATCATCACCTATTGACATTCAAAATTTCCTAATATCAATGAGCATCATGAATCCACCTCAATCATAACATAGGTCAATTACCAACTCAAAACAATAGCCACTTGCACACTTATATACATTATCAAATTCATCATCCTAAGCCAACTCACATGTCTATATATATATACAAACCAAATTATACATTTACACGCCAATTCAAATGGCCAAAATCATTACCAAAACATAATCACAATGACTCAAAATACCTATACATCCATATATTTAAAATACCAAGTTCATAGGTACCGAGAGATAGGTGGATAGTGTGAAGCAATCTCCAACGATCCCTGAATCTGAGCTAGCTTTGTATTCACTATAAAACATAAAAAATTAAATGATGTAAGCTATAAAGCTTAGTAAGCTCGTATGAAATAAAATTAATGCAATCACATGAACAATATTTCAATAATTTGAATACACCAATATGTAGCTTACATTAACTAACAAACCTTTCAAACTCATTCACAAAATTATATACTTTTATCATCATTTCTTCAATTCAACACTAAAATAGTTTATGCACATACCTATACTATCTAATGTTAATCTCATTCACATTCTCATCTTTCATTTACCCGTTGAACCATTTGGAATAGAAGTCAGATACTCAAGGGTCTCACACAATAAGTACCTATACCATGGCCCATAGCCAAATCAAGGTAACTTATCTCCGAAGTGCTAATATCATGGCCCGAAGCCAAATTAACCAATATGCATGGTCCGAAGCCAAATCAGTATAACCTGCACCCGAAGTGCTATATCATGGCCTGAAGCCAACTCAATGTATCTCCTAATGACATGTCACTAGCATCCTAAACTATTCCTAAGGTTCAATCGGGATTTTGAATGTCGAATCATCATTGAATCACTATCATTCATATTCATAGTCTCATATTTCCAATCTATGCAATATCAAAGCATATGAAATACATTTGTATTGAAATTTATCACATACAAACTTACTTAAAATGTGGAAACGACGAAATAAGTCGATTAGTCGATAACTTTAGTTTTCCCCTGATCTAGATCCAAATTCTACTTTTCTTGAGCTAAATATATTCAAAATTAACTTATTTAATCATCTATTTATTCAATTCAATCCAAAATATACATTTGACCTATTTTACATATTAGCCCCTAAACTTTCACATTTTTACAATTTAGTCCTTATCACACAAAATCACAAGTTCATGTAAATTTCAAAACACCCATGCTTAGCCAAATTACCATTATGCCCCTAGCAGCCCATACTTTTCATTTATTTCACATTTTAACCATAAAGTTTCAACATTTCTCAACTTAATCCTTATTTTACATTTTCACTAAAAATCACTTAACCAAACTTGTATATCTATCAACAAGCATTCAAAATCTATCAAGAAACTTCAAAAATCATACATATTCATCATTGACATCATTCAAAATCTTTAACAGTTTTGCAAAAATAGTCTCTGGGCTAGTTAGTATTAGATGCAGTGATCATAAAAATATATAAATCATTAAAAATGAGACAAAAATCATACCTAAATGAGAAAAAATTCTCTAGTTGAATGATAGCCGTAAAAATGGTGTTTCTTCCTTCCAAAAATCTTTGGAGAAGATGATACAAACAATTAATTTGGTTTTGTTTTATTTTAAGTTTAATTACCAAATTACAATTATAACCTTAATAAATATTTGTTATTTCACTACATGCCAAACCATTATCATCAATTAACTCACTACTGGGTTAATAATCACTTAAGGACCTTAAATTTAAGTTTCTATAGCTATTAGACATCTTTAGCTATTAGAACTCAAGTTTTACGCTTTATGCTATTTAGTTCTTTTTATAAAATTGACCAATCAAATGATAAAATTTCTTAATGATATTTTCACACCAACATAATATCATACTGTAAACATTAAAATAATAATAAAATACATATTTTAAACTCAGATTTGTTGTCTCAAAACCACTGTTCTGATTTGACTAAAAAGGGCTGTTACAACTCTCCCCTCTTAGGGATTTTCATCCCCGAAAATCTTACAAGTGAGTAGGTTAGGGTACTATTTTCTCATAGCTTCCTCAGGCTCCCACGTAGCCTATTCAACACCATTTCATTGCCGCAAAACTTTCACCAAAGCTATGTGTTTATTTCTCAACTCTTTAACTTCATGTGCTAGAGTTCTGATCGGTTCTTCGTTGTACGACATATCAGGTTAAATTTCAATCTCTAACGGAGAAATCACGTGTGATGGATCAGATCTATATCGACGTAACATCGATACATGGAACACATTATGGATTCTTTCTAGCTCAATCAGAAATGCTAACTGATATGCCACTGGCCCTATTCGTTCAATAATCTCATACAGCCCGATGAATCACGAACTCAATTTGCCTTTGCGATCGAAATGAAGCATTTTCTTCCACAGAGATACATTCAAAAACACTTTGTCACCGATCTGAAATTCAATGTCTTTTCGTTTCAAATCCACACAATATTTCTAATGATCTGAAGCTGCTTTTAAACAGTTGCGAAATACTTTCACTCTCTCTTCGGTTTCTCTAACCAAATCAATCCCATGAATATGTTTCTCACTAAGTTCTGTCTAGTACAATGGAGTTTGACATTTGCGACCATATAATGCTGCGTATGGTGCCATCTTTATGCTCGATTGAAAATTGTTATTATATGCAAATTCAACCAATGTCAAATATTTCTTCCAATTACCTTTGAATTCTAAAACACAACATCGGAGCATATCTTCAAGAACCTGAATTAATCTTTCAGGATGACTGTCGGTTTGCAGATGAAAAGTTGTACTAAAAATCAATTTTGTACCCAAAGCTTCTTGCAATTTCTTCCAAAATCGCGATGTAAACTGTAACACCCCATACCAGGCCTAGATGTTATGGCCGAATCTGATGATGTCACATTGAAGTGTTTTTCGTAAAGTGTGATATCATTTAAAAACCCATTCTCTATTCAACCTTTTTGTGTGATCTTTAAAATGATTTTAAAGATTTTTAGGGGTATCACTAGAGTTGCACCTAATATGGTCGGCCTAGACCTAACACTGGTACTATAGGCCGTGGGCCGGATACAAAATGACTCCTGTCTAAAGGAGTTGAGATTTTTAGGGGTATCACTGCAGTTGCCCCTAATGTGGCTGAATATTGGATTGTGGCCACAGAGAGGATCATAGACGACCTCGACCACACCCCCGAGCAGAAACTAAAAGGTGCAGTGTCATTGGTACGAGATGAAGCCTATCAGTGGTGGCTTACAATTAAAGAGGGTACTCAACCCGACTAGTTGACTTGGGAGTTTTTCAAGACTGCATTCCAAGGAAAATATGTGGGCGCTAGTTCTGTGGATGCCCGGAGGAGAGAGTTTCTGAATTTGACTCAATGGGATAAATTTGTTGCTAAATATGAAGCTAAATTTTTATGACTTAGCTGCTATGCACGTGTGATGGTGGCAACTGAATATAAGCATTACGTTTGTTTCAAAGATGGCTTTAAAGATAGTCTACGGGTTTTGATAGCTCCATAGAGGGAGCGAGATTTTGCTGCT
Organism: Gossypium longicalyx; assembly: GCA_025698465.1. Classification (NCBI taxonomy): domain Eukaryota; kingdom Viridiplantae; phylum Streptophyta; class Magnoliopsida; order Malvales; family Malvaceae; genus Gossypium; species Gossypium longicalyx. The sequence goes on along the minus strand of CM047002.1, from coordinate 57,246,752 downwards.
TTAGTGGATAAGGTGAAGATCGCCGAGGATGTGAAGCACACTGAGTGCCAAAACCGTGGAAAGGAAAGTGGTAGGAATAAGAGGGATTCGAAGCCCTCAACCCCATTTTTGTGGACTAAGAAAAAGCCCATAGTTGATGGGTCGGTCAGAGTTGAGGCCCTAGTTACTGTTACTGGACCGCAGCCCTATGCTGATTGTGGAAGGCACCATCAAGGCGAGTGCTGGAGAAGGATTAGGGCATGTTTTAGGTGCGAATCTTTGGAGCACCGTATCAGAGATTTTCCACGGAGGCCTGATCAGATGCAAGCTACTAGAATGGATAGTGTTTAGCTACCGAGAGGTGTTCACTAGCTACCGAGAGGCCGTGGTCAGGCCAGGGGTAGAAATGGTATGGGTCGTGGTCGTGGAGCAGAGGGCAGAGGTGCTGGTTATTTTGAGGCAAGGCAGCCAGCACTAGTTTTTGCTGCACGTCATTGAAAGAACGGAGACAACCCAAATGTTGATACGGGTACGTTCTTTATCCATAATGTACCTTATGCCGTACTAATTGATATTAGATATATGTATTCCTATATATAACATGTACTATACCTGAGACCTCAGATTTAATTGTAGAAAGTACTCTGAGTGAGGTTACTGAGTCCACTAGAGGCAGATTTACCTTTAGAGGACAAAGGAGTTATCTTCTTGGCGGATTTGATAGATTTCCCTTTTAGAGAATTTGACCTAATACTCGGCATCGACCGGTTGGTTAAGCATCAAGTGAATTTGGATTATGCTAACACTCAGGTTAAATGTGGTAGTGTCTTGTAATTTGAATACGCAACAAGATCGTAGTGGGGTAATCCGTACATGCGACTATTCTAATAGTTGGAAATTTCGAGGATGAAATTTCTTTAAGGAGGGGTGAATTGTAACGCCCCAGATTTTGGGCCTAGAAGTTTTAAGTCTTGAGTGAGTGCAGTTAGGAGACTACACATAAATATTTAGTTGTGCAAGAAGGTGACACAAATGCATGTCTGTCTCAGTGGTTAAGTGTTCTTGGAAGTGTCAGAGAAGTTCTGAGTTCAAGCTTGGGCTTTTGCAAAATTTTATTTTTACTTGATTAAACCCTGTCTAGTCAGTAGGCTTAAATAAATATGGATAAAACATGACATAAAAAGCCTGTTAGTCTAGTGGTAAGTGGCGTTTAGAGTGTCCCAGGAGGTCTGAGGTTCAAGTCCTGTTGATGCATGGGAGTGTTTATTTTGCTGCATAAGCCGTGTGGGTAACAGAGTTTGACCGAAACACTACTTAGTGGAGTGGAGTTTGAATTGGTCATGGAGGGATCGTAGGAGGGAGTTGAAGAGAGATATGAGGAGAGTTTTAAGAGAGAATCAAGGGATTTTGAAGTTGTGGGGAGTTGGTGCCAAATGAGGACTCTAGTCACTCAAGAATTCGGCCTAGTGGTCATGCTTCTCAGTTTGTCGATTTTGTATACTTATTTGTTTTTACCCTTTTACGTTTTGGGGTTCTTTTCACTCATTTGCTTAGTAGCTGATTTCTACTAAGGGTTTTGGGGTACTTTTCTTTTAGACCATTCGGGCACCTCTGGGGTATGCCTATTTCATTTTTGCTCTCCACAACAGGACTTTATTGATCGGTTGTCTCCTCTCCCTCTCCTTCATTACTTTTGGGCTTTTGGTTACTAATTTTTTGACCTGTTGCTTCCCTCTTCTTCCCTTCTCAATAAGTTTTGCCTTGGCCGAATCTCTTCACCCCACTCCCTCACTCAAGGATTAGCCGAATACATCTTTTTCCCTCCTTTAATTCTTTCTAGTGTTAACAGATTTCCTCTCTCTTTATTATGCTATTATGACTGATTGTACCTTTCATCTCTCTCTCTATTCTATTCCCTTGCACCTTGGACTGCATACTTCTTTTCCCCTTTTCTGTTCTTCTCTCTATTCTCTCTGGATCCCTTCCCTTTTCAGTAGTGTATTGCTGAATATTGTCTGGTAAGTCCCTGTGAGTAATTTTGGTTTAGATATATGTGGTAAGCATTATTTATTTGTGAGTGGCTTACTAAATATGTTTGAATTTGACATGTTAATTAGTTTTAAGGGAAAATATGGAATGCGACATAAGTCAAAGTGTTAGGTAGTTATGTTCAAGTTGATTAATTTGAAGGATATGTGGTAGGTAATGCATGTGTCTTATGGTCAATTCAGTTGTTTGGTATGGGAACTTAATAATCAAACGGTAAGTGCGGTCTTGGCTTAGAGTAAATAAACATTAAGCATACAATTATATTGAATTAGGTAAGTTGAATATATTACATATGTGAATCATTGATAAGTCTGGTTATGGAACAATGTTTCAACACATCTATAATTGCATGAGTAGGTTTGGTGTTTACTAGTGAACTATATTTATTTTATGTTGGATGCTTGTCTTACTCAATTTGGTAATTAAACCTAATAGAACTTGGGTTGCATAAGAAACTTTGTCTTAAAAAATATATATATTGTACTAGTATGCGGATATAATCTATTAAATGGTTACTTACATGTCTATATAGGCATGTTTATAAATGCACTTATACTTGGTTCATGAGTAAACGTGTATGGTCATATAGATTTATTAGCTTTTTGTATATTAATGAATGTGTAAAATATAACTATGTGGGCCGAATGAATAAAGAATGCATTGGGTTAATTTATTTGTATATTCGGATATTTACATTGAAAATTTGTATTAATTTGTAAAACAAATGAATTTCATCTTAGTTCATATGATGCTACCGCATTAATGAATGGTGAGGTAGGAAATGATATTTATTTATTTTAATTGATGTAAAATTTATATATACACATGACTTTTGTAAAACAAGTCTAATATTCATTAATAAAGTTGTGGTGTGTCTTATGTTCTGAGTATGTATAAAATGCTTAATATTTATATATTTATATATATACTCATTTTGGACTATGCAATATTTATATTGTGTTGTGAATGATAAAATCTTTAAGATCTAATATTCAAACGAGTTATATATATATGTTATCTAGATCTCGAAGTACAATTATTAATGAATATTTCTGTGAATAATAGTATAAACGATAATGCCTCATAACCCTAATCTGGCGACGGATACGGGTTAGGGGTGATACACCTCTCACTAGCTGAATATCTTTCTTCTCCCTCTCTCTTTTCTCTTGAGACCTTCAAGCCTTCTCTTTTGCATCTTATTGTTGACCACTCGGGTATCTTGCATTTTAGGCATATCACGGATTGCGCATCTTTACAGAGCCTAGTTTGATCGAATTCTCTTCTTGTTCTTAATCAAATACAATTCTTTCCGCTCATTCGATTTTTTCAATCACCTTTTCTTGTGTTGATGCTTTGGCCGAATACTCCCCTCTCTGTCTTAGACACTTCGACTGTTGCTAACCGATTCTTTTCTTCCCCTTTTGTTTACTTACCAAATACATCATTCTTCTCCTCTCCTCTTTTCATTCTTCCATCTTAATAATGTAACCGTTACTACATATATCTCTCCCCATTCTATTTTTTGCTTTCGTAAGTGTTCTTTGATAAATCAGTAAGTACACATGACTCCCTCTGGTTTCTCTCTACCGTTGTGATCCTTCTTCTAACATCTTCCTATGTTCTTGATAAAGTTACAATCATTCCTTTCTATCTCTATTATCTTTGGTGCTTTCGGCTCATGTGTATGGGTATAGGCTGATTTCTTCTATCAACCGTTCTTGGTCCTATGTGGGGGTAAGTTGTCATTCTTTTGGTTCAAGTTATTTTCATTCATGGTGATAATTAAAGAGATTAGGATTCAATGTAGGTTGTGCCAAGGATTTGGTGATCACTAGTTTAAGGAGGGATTAAACCATACTTGCTTAACCAAGGTAAGTAACATGTACCATATTGGAGATTAAGTGTTCATAAGAGGATGTTTTAGCCCTAACGATTAAAAGACTGACATGGGGTCAAGTTTGAATCTAGGTTGGTGTACGTGGAGATTTACGCTATTCTCCTAAATAGGTGTGTAAACGCTGCCCCAAACTGCAAATCGGCAAAAGCTGAAAAATTGAATACTGACTCTACACGAGCATGCACTTGCTCATGTGGTAAACCGAATGCGTAGAACATGGGCGTTTGAGCGTAGAGGCCACCATGAGCGATTTCATGGGTCGCGGCTGTTTTGGGCTACGTTGGGCCAAAATGGGCCATGTGGACCTAACAGGCTCATGGTCCCCACACGGGTAAACCACACGGACGTGTGGAGATTATTGGGCCAGGCTGTGTAGTTCACATGGCCAAGGTCATTTTTAGGGCTTAATGGGCCACACGGGCACGTGGGCCTACATAGGCCACACAATTGGCCTTGGGCCCATTTTTTATTGTATGGCTGTCAAGGTTGCACGGGTCGTCAGAGACAACTGTGAGCCTACTGTTGGTCGGTAAGTATACCAAGACCCCAATTTGATGAAAATGACTATTTTGCCCTTATAAGGTAAAATCACTATTTTGCCCTTATGAGGTAAAATAACTATTTTGCCCTTATGTAGTAAAATGACTGTTTTGCCCTTATGAGGTAAAATGATTGTTTTGCCCTTATGTGGTAAAATAACTGTTTTGCCCTTATGTGGTAAAATGACTAAAATGCCGCTACATGGTAAATTGACTATTTTGCCCCTATGTGATGTATGACTGTTTGAGCATGCCATTTGTATTGTATATTCATTTATATTATGTTGCATTGCATGGGGTGGGATATATGATTTTGGAGGAAGGTACTGAAAGGCTATAAGCCTAATACTGGCAGCTCTGTTGTAAATACTGTTTTAGTGCCGCAACCGGTGCTACTTGGTATGTAGGGATGGGTGGGTCGATTTTATCCCTACATGGTGTGTAGGGTTGGTACAGAGATGGTGTGTAGAGGCTGGATTGGGTAGGATTTTCTGATTGCATGCTGTACTGATACTATATTGGGCTCAGGCCCCATTGATACTGTTACTGAAATGGGCTCAGGCCCAGACTGCTACTAATATTGAAATGGGCTAAGGCCATAACTGAGATTGAAAGGGCTTAGGCCCGAATTGTGTTTTCTCTAATTGATTGCTATTATAGGATTACACACTGAGTTTTTGTAAACTCACCCATCTGTTAACTCTGCAGGTAATCCTCAGTCATAGGTGGATCGATGCTGTGAGGGACTCGAGGGTGGCCATACAATCGTACAGGCGTCCGTATTCGACTTTCATTTAATACATAATTTATTTTGCGGTATTTCGTTTGTAATAAGGCCTCTTAAAGTTTTATTTTTGCTTTTGGATTTTTAATTGCTTTGCCTTATATCTGCTAGCAGTAGAATGCAAGTTTTCAAAAGATATGCATGATTTACCAAAATACCACGAATACGCAAAACTGTTTCAAAAGCTTCCGTGATAAACGATATTTTAAAATTAATAACATTTTTAAAATAAATACTTTTGATAGTGACGCAAGTTTTAAAATTATTCTCTGGATCACACAAAGAGGCTAACTAAACATTGGGCTTTTCAAACGATATCACGCTGTACAAAAACACACTTCAATGTGACATCGCCAGATTCGGCCATAACGTCTAAGGCTGGGTTTGGGGTGTTACATTGAAACTTGTCAAAAGCAAACACAATAGCAAGTAACTCTTTTTCTATTATAGTGTAATTCAGTTGAGCTCCTGTCAGAGTCCGACTCACATAGTAGATGGGATGAAAAACTTTGTTCCCACACTAGCCCATAATAGCTTTTATCACGAAGTCGCTTGCGTCACATATCAATTCAAATGGCAAATCCCAGTCTGGTGTGACGATTATGGGTGCCAAAACTAGTCGACTCATCAAATCCTTAAAAGCTCTTAAACACTATTCATAAAATTTGAATGTTGTGTCATTCTCCAATAATTTACATAAGGGTTTAGCAACTTTGGAGAAGTCCTTAATGAATCTTTGATAGAAATCAGAGTGGCCCAAAAAGCTCCTAACACCCTTTACAGATGTTGGAGGTAGGATTTTCTCAATAACATCTACCTTTGCTTTATCTACCTCGATTCCACGTCTCGTTATTCGATGCCTTAGAATAATACCTTCTCGTACCATGAAATGACACTTTTCCCAATTGAGTACGAGATTTGTTACTTCACGACGCCTAAGTACCTTGGCTAAATTGGCTAGGCAATCATCATATATATCTCCGAATAATAAACCAAATGGCATGCACCTAAATGCAAATGTACTATACAAGTAGGTGAATGTTGTCTTGTATTGATCTTCTGGTACTACTGTAATCTGATTATACCCCAAGTATCCATCAAGAAAATAGTAATAGTCTCGCCCTGCGAGTCTATCCAGCATCTAATCAAAAAATGGCAGAGTAAAGTGATATTTCCTAGTCACCTTGTTCAGCTTTCGGTATTCGATGCAAATTCTACATCTCGTAACAGTTCTAGTCGGTATCAATTCGTTATTCTCATTTTCAATGACCATGATACCTCTTTTCCTCAGTACGCACTGGACCTGACTTACCCATGAACTGTCTGAGATGGGGTAAATTATACCTGCATCTAACCACTTGATGATTTCTTTCTTTACTACGTCCTTTATGATGGGGTTCAGTCTTTATTGTCCATCAATCGTCCCTTTCTCGCCATCTGCTAGTATGATCTTGTGCATGCATACAAATGGACTAATACCGTGAATATCGGCTATGGTCTATCTAATAACCTTCTTGAATTATTTCAATACAAGGATGAGTTTCTCTTCTTGCTCATTGGTTAATTCTGCTAAAACAATCATAGGCAAGGTAGAAGCATTACCTAAATAAACATATTTTAAATGTGAAGAAAGTACCTTGAGTTCTAATTTAGGTGGCTCCTTGATTGACGCTTTTAGTTGGGCATAATCCTTATTCTCTAACTCCAAACATTCAAAATGGGATTGCTGATTAAATCCTCTTTGATTAGCTTTTACCAAAGCTAAGTATTTAACCTCCTCTTCATCATTTTGAGGGTCTGATGTCAAAATGTGTTTGAGTGGATCCTCAACATAGTTGAGTTCCTGTGCCACGATTAAATCCTCTAAATCGGACACTGCAGAACAATCATCAATTGTGTTAGGAAATTGCATAGGCTTAAAAATGTTAAATGTTACCTGATCATCTTAAACATGCATAGTAAGGTTGCCCTTCTGCATATCAATAAGGGTCCTTACGGTTGTTAAGAACGGTTTTCCTAGGATGATTGGCACCTCTTTGTCTGCTTCAAAGTCTAGAATCACAAAATCAGTAGGAAAGATAAATTTGTCTACACATACCAATACGTCCTCAATTTTTCCTTCTAGATGCGCTAAGGATCAATCTGCTAATTGAAGTGTAACCATAGTTAGTATAACTTCACCTATATCTAACTTCCTAAATATTGACATAGGCATCAAGTTGATACTTGCACCCAAGTCACATAGTGCTTTAACACAATATGCTGCTCCAATATTACAAGGTATGGTAAAACATCGAGGATCTTTAAATTTTGGGGATAGTTTATCTTGAAGATATGCACTGCATTCCTTTGTCAAGGCTACCATCTCAAATTCTCCAAGTCTTCATTTTTTAGACAAATTTATGAATTTGACGTAGTTCAGCACTTGTTCAAGTGCTTCAACCAACGGGATGTTGATATGAAGTTGCTTGAGTACATCTAGGAACTTCTTGAATTGAATTTCATGCTTCTGCTTTTAAAGTCTTTGAGGATAGGATGGTGGAGGCTTCTTTACTGGAACTGGTTGATTCAACTTCTGTGGCAATTCTGCATCTAACGAAGTTGTTAGTTGATCAGAATTATTTGGTTTTGAAGTTACCTTGACGAATTTTACAGATTCTAGTTCTAGTAAAACTGGAATTTCAACACTTGGTTGAACTTCCTCTGAGTCTTGAGCATCGGCTGGCTACTTCTGAACTTCGATGGTGTTGGGCTTTAATGTCTTTCCACTCTTCAATGTCAATGCTTTACAATGCTCCTTCCCTGTATTCTTCGGATTCTCCAGATAACTAGGTAAAGCACCTTGTGGTCGGTTTTTAAGTTCAGTTGCAAGTTTGCCCATTTGGTTTTCCATGTTTTTCAATATAGCTGCTTGGCTTTGGATTAAGGCATCATTCTTGGCAATGTATGCCTTCAACAAGTTTTCTAAGCCATTGGATGGTTCAGCTTGAGGTTGTTTCTGAATTTGTTGGGTAAATATAGGTGGTTGGATCAGTCTAGGTTGGGCATATGTGTTGTTGGGTCCAGCCCCTTAGTTATTCCAGGAGAAATTAGGGTGGTTTTGCCACGATGGGTTGTAGGTATTAGATTGTAGTCCTTGCCTTCCTCGATTTTGGTTCTGCTTACCCATGTAATAAACGGATTCTGGGTTCGATGGACATTCTTCGAACAAATGTCCTTCCCTACAATAGACACAGGCTATATTTTCAACTTGATTTTGTTACTATATTGCAAAACTATTAAACCCATTAGTGGTAAAATTTTTAAGCATTAAGGAATTGAGGATACCTGAGATGCGAGTGAAGTAAGAGTGTCTACTTCATGTATTCCAGCGACTCGTCTTCCTGACACTGCTTGATTGGTTAGCCATTGATAATTGTTATTGGCAATCCTCTCAATGATTTCATAAATCTCATTATAAGGCTTAGAATGGAGAACACCGTTAGCATAAGCATCCACTACCATCCTCATGTGGGCATTGAGACCATTATAAAACATCTCAAGTTGGATGCAATGTGGAATTCCATAATGAAGGCACTTTCATAATAATTCTTTGTACCTTTTCCATGCCATATATAGGGACTCATCATCCATTTGTTGGAAGGCAGTGATCTTATTCCTCAACTTAGCATTCTTGCTAGGTAGGAATACCTCATGAGAAATCTTTTTGCTAACTCTAGCCATGTGGAAATTGAATTTGGTGGCAATGAGTTCAACCAGGCTCGAGATCTGTCCCTTAGCAAATACAAGAACAGCTTCAATCCTAATGTGTCTTCGGGTACTCTGGCTAACTTGAAAGAATCACTCACCTCCATAAACAGCCTTAAATGGAGATGAGGATCTTTGGTAGGCATTCCACTGAATTGGCCCACAGTCTGAAGCATTTGAAACATCACTGGCTTCAGCTCAAATTGTTGTGCCTCAATTTCGGGTCTCTTAATACCCAAATTAAGATCATGAAACACTGGCACGACATACTATTTTAAAGCTCTATCTCTATCATCGGCAATAAGGATAGGATTTTGAGTACGGTTTGCCTCATTTCCTTGATTCAAATTTTCAAGGTTCATTTCTTCAGTCCTTCTCTAATTCGCTTGTCTTCTTCGCTGTCGAAAAGTTCTTTCTATCTCAGAGTCTACAGGGAATAAATCGATAATTTGGTCAATACTCATAAACACCTAAAATAATCACAGAAAGATTAATCATTTTAAAGTTTAACAAAAAAAAAAAAAAACCAAAATGCAAAACTAACAAATTCACAAATAATGACTTTTTAAAACAGTCCCCGGCAATGGCGCCAAAAACTTGGAATGACGAAAATGTGCAAGTGCACATAATCGTAACAAGTAATAAAGTGACAAGTAAATGTTAAGTTATCTTACCCACATGGACTATGAGAAGAATTATTTATGAATGCTATTTAAAACACTTTGGTGAAGAAAATATTTTGTTTGAAGAGGGTGATTAAAAACTAAGATTTTAAACTAAGTAAACTAAATAAATAAATCTCAAATGCATGATTTCAAAATACGATTTTAATCAAGATGACATAATTGTGTTACATTAATTACATTTCTTAACTTAGAATTAGTAAACTCATGTTTATATTGTTATGAATAAATTCACGCCAACTCGGTAATTTGCTAACTTATGAACATACTCACCTACCAAAAACCATTCAACTCTTGAATATATCCCTATGTTAATTGAACCGATTAAACAAATCTTAATAGGAAAATATGTTATTGCACATACATACTTATTAAATCGAAATAATCTCTTGTATGTATCCCTTTGTCAATTCAAACGATTAATTAAATCTAATAAGCACATAAAAGACTCTGTGAGGTAACAAGGTATCCCTACCTTGAAATAGTTTAATCATAATAATCTTGCAAGTTATGCAAGGTAAATGTATCATCAGATACTGTTACTAATTTAACCCTCAGCTACCTTAGATAATTAAATATGCACTGATTAAGTACTGTGTCCATTACTTACAACTTCAATCCATTTAAATAATCAATTCATTATCTACCTTATAATTGTAATGCAAAAAAAACTTAGTCATTATTTTACTTAATTAAGCATCTTACCGAGGCCCATAACAACATAAAAACAATTTTAACAATTTTAGCAAACAAAATGCAATCAACCTAACACAAACTAAATTCAAGCTAAATGGATTAAATTAACCATTCCAAAAACATAAATATCCATAGATATGTTCATCATAACAACAACAAAAATTAAAGATATAGGGAACAAGAATCAAATCCGATGTTTTTCCGCGGCTTGACTAGTTTGCTCCATTCTTCTTTCTCCGTTGTCCTTGTTGATGAAGGTTGCTATGAACACTTAATTGCTGCTCCAATTGGATGATGAATTCCCCTTTCCAAGAGGATAAATTGGCAAGAGAGCAAGGGAATTTCGAATGGAAAAGAAGAGAGGAGGTGGAGAGAAAAGAAAAAAGATGTGAATGCTTAAGATGTGTTGAAATGAGCAGCCAAGAGGGGTTTTTATAGGGTGAGAGGACTGCTAAAAATATCCAAAATCAGCAGCCAAAGAGCCGTCCTATGGCCGGCCACACATGTGGCAAGTTTGAAGTTTTCAAACTTGCTAGATTAAGGCTGGGGCAAATCTAGAAAGGCACAAATAGTGGAGGGGTTTGTTTGCAATTTGAAGGAGTCTTCAAGGTCCATTTTGCAAGCTAATTAATCAACCAAGTAAGCTGATTGGGTCAGCATGTGGGATGGTTTTGGGCTGCCCAGTACTCAGTCGGTTCGGTTTTTCTCGGTTCAGCTCAAGTGGGCCACTTTTCATAATTAATTAATAATAATTTATTTAACCCAAATTAAATTGGATATAAATTAAAATTAATTATATTATAAATTAATACACATAATTTGGACCGTCTTAGGCTGAAAAATTAATTCTCAGTGATGCTTCAAAATTATTTCTCAGTTTTTGCGCTTCTAGCAGTGTCTGCCGAGTTACTTTTCGCTTTGTATGCAAATTTGTCGAAAATAATCAAAATTAATCCAAATATATTATAAAATTAATTAAAATTCATTATGTTAATAATTTAAGTATAGAATAATTATTTTATAATAATTAATTGTTTTTCGATAAGAATTTTATCAAAACTACATGAATTTAAGTTAAAAAAGGCATAAAAATGTGTGTATATTTTTGTGTTTCCACATTCACCAAAATGTCTTCTCCCGCATTGATGACACTCGGGTTTGTTATTTTTCACACTGCCAACACTCGAGACGGAAGTAGCTTGAGCTTTTAAATTCATATATTGATTTCCACGATCTCTATTCTGGTACCCCACTGATGCATTCGATCGACTATACGAATCTCAGAATTTCTTTGCTGAAGAATGATAAGGTTTATTCATCAATCTTTTCCTCGAATCTCTAGCCTCTGAATCAACTTTCTTCTTTTCTCGGCTTAAATCTTCAGATTTGCAAGCCCGGTCAACTAGCACCAGAAGTTCTTTTAAATATAATATCCCAACCAGAAGTTTAATATCTTCATTCAACCGGTCAACAAACCACTTGCACATAATCTCTTCGGTAGAAACATATTCCTGAGCGTATTTACTCAATCGTACAAATTCTCTTTCATACTTGGTTATTTCCAGTTTTGAAAACTCTTTATGCTTTAGATCCAAAAACCGTTGACTGATGTATTTCTTCCGAAACTCGGTCTGAAAGAATTCCCAGGTGACTCTCTCCCTTGGCACCACCGATACTTATGTATTCCACCACTACTACGCGGTGTCTTTCAGAAGGGATATAGCACACTTTAAATATTCAGCCGGTGTGCAAGAAAGCTCATCAAACACTCGAATCATACTTTCAAGTCAAAACTCAGCTCTTTCAGGATCATCATCAACATTAGCTATGAACTCTTCGACACGGATCTTATCAACTTGAGGCTTGTTCAATCTTAAACTCATTTATCATTTGGAAGAAGGCTTCTCTAGCCTCTCCTCCCTGGCTACCCGACACGGGTCTAAAATCAAACGGCACTATCCCTTGAGTGGGATCTGGCACATTACTCTCAACCTTATTAACTATAGCTCAATCGAGATCCATTTACTATATGAAAGCACGTTTAAAAATGTCTAGAGTCATCAAACTATAGCTAGACTCTCACATACGCTACGTTAGTCCTAGAATAGACTAAATCATAGCTCTGATACCAATAAATGTAACACCTCTCACCCGTATTCAATGCCGGAATAGGGTGACAGAGCATTACAAGACTTATAATACATTTAATCATACTTTTCACATACATTTAAACCAATTCATACAATCATTATTCAATCTCAATCAATTTGTCCCTTATACGAGCCTACAAGGCCCTAAACATACTTTAGGAACAGTTCGAGACTAAACCAATGTCTCTAGAAACTTCCATGAAACTTTGAAATTTTTTACTCAAAATAGGGGACACAAGCCAAAGTGGCCAGGGCGTGTGTCTCACTCGGCCACCAGACACGGCCGTGTCACAGGTCGTGTCGACATTCGGAATGGGAGCACATGGCTATGTCCCAACCCGTGTTCTACCTCATGTCCAAACAAGTGAGCTTACTGAATTAGGTTACACAGCCAACACACACGCTCATGTGGCTAGCCCGTATGCCCTAAAAATGGCCATACACGCCCATGTGCCAGGCCGTGTGCTAGGTCGTGCCAAACCTGTAGGGTATACTGACTTATGCCACACGACCAAGTCACATGCCTATGTGTGAGGCCATGTGGAGCATACTGACTTGATTTCAATTTCAATTCCAGGGGACACACGACCGTATACTTGACTGTGTGTCAGACATGGCTGAGACACACGCTTGTGTCTCTACCTGTGTGGAAAAAAATAGGCTATTTACCAAGCCAATTTGCCACCTAAATTTGAAGGTACCTACAAGACATAAATTTGCACCATCTCAAAACATAAATAGGCATTTAAACCAGCCAAATCAAACATGATTCATGTATATTCTATACCACATTTCTCAATACATGCATGTAGTCAAAAAGACCAATTCATTTATACCAAAATCTCACAACCTTAAATCACCAATATAGCTACTCAAAAACATGCATTATTTACTTTAGTTCACTAGCAACTAACATTACCGATATAAACATTTAACCATTTAACAATTACCATATCAACCATATATGCACATAACCAAATCCACCAAATTAAGCCAACACCCATGGCCATATTTAAAAACCAAAACATATGTTGTTATAAGTCATTAAAAATAATCAAATTCACTATCAACCCATAATCAAAATGACCCAAAATACTTATACGTGCTATATAATTAATATACCAAAATTCAAAGGTACCAAGTGATAGATGGTAGTGTGAAGCGATCTCCGACGATCCCCGAATCCGAGCTAGCTTTATAAACACTATAACACAAGAAAAATAAACAAAGTAAGCTATAAAACTTAGTAAGTTCATATGAAAGAAACTTAGTGCAATCACATGAACATAAATCAGTATGTAACATTCATTAACTATCAAACCTTTCAAGTACTCATTCGCAAAACTATATACTCTTATCACCATTTCTTCGATTCAAAGCTAAAATGGTTTATTCACATACTTGTACCATCTCGTACCAATGTCATATGCGTTCTCTTCTTTCATTTACCTATTGAACCATTCGGAATAGAAGTCAGATACTCAAGGTCTCATACGATAAGTACATATACCATTGCCCAAAGCCAAATCAAGGTAACTTATCCGAAATACTGATATCATCATACAATTTCGAGCCATAAATTCGAGTCCAAGCTAATACCATTCGCATTCAATCATAAAGTCCCTAATACGAGCCTATGAGGCCCAAACCATGCTTTGGAAATGGTTCGGGTTAAACCGAGAACTTTAGAAATTTTTACAAAACTTAGAAAGTTTTTCCATTAAACAGGAGTCACACGCCCGTGTTGATATGGGACACGCCCATGTGGGCAGGCCGTGTGGTCACACACGCCTATTTCTCGACCCCGTGTAACTCTCTAACTTGTAACCCATGAGCAAATTGAGATCAGACAGGCAAGTCACACACCTGTGTGCTATGCCGTATGGAGAATTATTTTTCATAAAATAGGTGCAGACTTCATACGCCTAGGACACACGCTCGTGCCTGAGGCCGTGTCATCCACACGGCTGACACAAACGCCCGTGTCTCTACCCGTGTGCTCAATTCTGAGCATTTTGTTTCTAAAAAATTTAGGTGTAGGGGACACACGGCTAGAACACATGCCCATGGGGCCGTTTGTCACACACAGCCTAGACACACGCTCGTGTGTCTACCCGTGTGGAAAAAATAAAGGCTATTTACCAAGCCCTTTGCCACCTTTATTAGCACAAACACTTATACCAATTCAATAGCACAAATCCATGGCACAGTTAGGCAACCAAACATCCATAATCATGGCTAATGCATATCAATGTAATACCATCAATTAATATGCACATGATATTTAACTGGCTAAATCAAACATACCACATTTCACATTTCCTAAACACCACTAAGGCTAATACCAACTTGTATTCACTCCTTAAGATGATATAGCATATAAATAAACCAACTCATCCAGTTCACAACGAGACATTAAACCACAATCAACAAGTAACAAACCATTATAAACCACCTTATTAAAAGCATTAGCACATACATGCATATAAATAGACTTACAACCATGTTAACCAAGATAAGCCAATTTAGATGGCTAATTTCCACAACAAGCCTTTGACATGTACAAGCCAATTCACTTGGCTAAAATCATAATGACACATATAAGAAAATAACCAAGTCCCTGTACATGCCATACTTTCAAAATACTAAGATCGTTAAATACCCAAAACGAAAGTTTGATAGTGTGACTAGAATCTCTGACGATCTTCGATCCGAGTGAGCTTGGCTACACTATAAAACTTGGAAAATAAACAGAGTATGCTATATAGCTTAGTAAGCTCGTATGCAGGAAATAAGAAATCTTACCATGTATATAATGTTCAAATAATATAACATAATTAAATGTAAATTTACCATAGTCTCATGATCATAGTTCATTCCATCACCAAACTTACCTCATTTTCATCATTTCAATCATTTAATGAACATGAGATTTACGTACATACCTGAAACGTCTCGAGATGAACTTACAGATATTCTCATCTTTGATATACTCGTAAACCACTTAAAATAACATTGTTAGATACTCGAGAAATTTGCACACTAAGTGCTAGATATGTAGCCAAAGCCACCTAAGTCTTATATCACATAATCGCTCGCTCTCAAGCTATCAACGGGTCTGCTCACACAAGTTGTCAATCAAGACATAGCTACGCGATGCTGCTCACACAAGCTGTCAAGTATCTGCAACATATGACGATATACTCAGCCACCGGTAGGATGTACAAGACTAGCGTCCAGATCACATAATCACATAACACGTAATGACCCTAGTGACATGTCACTTTTATCCTACCCTATTTCTAAGGTTAAAATGGGATTTCTTACTTGTCGATTCATCGTCGAACTCGTTCGTAGAGTTATGCTCATTCACATAATCAAACATACAATTCATGCAATATTAACGCATTTAAGTACAATTATTTTAAAGCTTATTTTTAACATACAAACTTACCACGGTACAAAATGGCTAATAGTTCGATTTAGTCCACAACCTTGTTCTTTCCCTGGTCTAGGTCAGAACCCCATCTTTCTTGATCTATAAGACCACATTTAACTTATTCAATCATCACATTATTCAATTTAATCCCAAAAATACCTTATGGCAAAAATTACATTTTTACCTCTAACTTTTCAACTTTTTACATTTTAGTCCCTAAGCTAACCTATTTTATGCTCATAACACTCCACATTTTTTATTTATTCACATTTTTACACACATTTTACAATATTTACAAATAGGTCCCTATTTGAAATTTTTAACAAAAATCACTTGGTAAATGTTGTTATCTAACACCGAACATCATTTTCTACCATTAAACATCAAAATACACAAATATTCAACATGGGTAAATTTTTAGACTTCATCTTTCTTTCAAATTAGTCCTTGAAATAGCTAGATTAGGTTAAGACAACTTCAAAAACATAAAAATCATTAAAAACGGGACAAGGACGGACTTACAATCGAGCTTGGAAGCTTGGCCGGGAGACTCTTCAATTTTCGACACAAGGAGGATGAAATTGATAAGATGACATCTTTTATTTGATTTATTTTGTCTTTATTAACCAAATGACCAAAATACCCTTCAGTTAAAACTTTGAAATTTTATCTAACCATGTCCATTTTTGTCCAACTTAAAGTATAATGGTCTAAATACCATTTAAGGACTTCCAATTTAAAATTTCATTACAATTAGGCACCTCTAGCTTCTAGAACACATATTTTGCACCTATTGCAATTTAGTCCTATGTGTCAAATTAGACATTCTATCGATAAAATTTCTTAACAAAATTTGCACACAATCATTCAACCATTCTGTACACCTTAAAGAAATAATAAAAATAAATATTTCTACTTCAGATTTGTGGTCTCGAAACCACTATTCTGATTTGACCCTCAAATGGGTTATTAGAACTCTCCCCCTTTTAGGGATTTTCATCCCCGAAAATCTTACCGGAAAAGAGGTTTCGGTACTGTTTTCTCATAGCTTCCTCAGTTTCCTACGTAGCTTCTTCAACCCCATGTCTTTGCCACAAAACTTTCATTAAGGCTATACTTTTATTTCTCAATTATTTAACTTCCCGGGCTAGGATCTTGATCGGTTCTTCACCATAAGTCATGTCAGGTCGAATCTCAACTTCTGTTAGTGAAATCACATGAGATGAATCTGATCGAGATCGTCGTAAAATAGACACATTAAACACATTGTGGAGCCTTTCTAACACTGTCGGTAAAGCTAACCGATATTTCACTGGTCTTACCCTTTCTATAACCTCATACAGACCGATAAAGCGCAGACTCAGCTTGCCTTTGCGACCAAATCTAAGGATCTTCTTCCACGGAGCTACTTTCAGAAACACCTTATCACCGACTTGAAATTCAATTTCCTTTCATTTTAGATCCGCCTACGATTTCTGTCTATCCGAAGCTGCTTTCAAACAATCACAAATTATTTTCACTTTCTCTTCAGTTTCTCTAATCAAATCAACTCCGTGAATCTGTCTCTCACTGAGCTCGATCCAGTAGAATGGAGTTCGACACTTGTGACCATACAATGCCTCATAGGGTGCCATCTTTTTGCTCTACTGAAAACTATTCTTGTAAGTAAATTTGACTAAAGGTAGATATTTTTCCCAACTACCTTTGAACTCTAGAACACAACAGTGAAGCATATCTTTGAGTATCTAAATCGTCCTTTCAGATTGACCTTCGGTCTGCAGATAAAATGCGGTACTAAAATTCAAATTTGTGCCTAAAGCTTCTTGCAACTTTTTCCAAAATCGAGACATAAACCTCGGATCTCTATCCAAAATAATAGAAATAGGCACTCCATGCAATCTAACAATCTCAGCTATGTACAACTCAGCTGGCTTATCAAGTGAATAGTCAGTATGTACTGGAATAAAGTGACCTAATTTTGTCAATCTATCAATAACTACCCAAACAACATCTTTTTTCTTCAGAGTCAGAGGTAATCCAGTTACGAAATCCATCGTGATTCTGTCCCATTTCCACTCGGGAATCATCATAAGTTGAAGTAAACCCAAAGGTACTTGATGTTCAGCTTTTACTTGTTGACAAATCAAACATCTTGCTACGAATTCAGAAATATCTCGTTTCATACCTGACCACCAATACAATTTCTTCAGATCATTGTACATCTTCGTACTTCCTGGATGAACAGACATGCAACCACTGTATGCCTTCTGAAGAAATTTCTGAATAAGCTCGGTATCTCTCGGTACACAAATCCTACCTTGGGACATCAAACAATCATTGGCCCCAATTTGAAAATCTGAGTCACTAGTCGATTTGTACTGAACTCTTTTAGCTTGAAGTTCTATGTCACTTCTCTGAGCTTCGTAAATCTACTGAAGAAATATCAATCTAGCTTTCAACATAGCTATAATCGAGCTATGATTAGATAAAGTCAATTGCGTATTCATTGATCTCAAAGCAAACAAAGATTTCCTACTCAAAGTATCGACAACTACATTGGCCTTTCCCTGATGATAATCGATTACCAATTCCTAGTCTTTCATCAACTCGAGCCATCTCTGTTGTCGCAAATTCAAATCCTTCTGAGTCATCAAGTACTTTAGACTCTTGTGATCAATATTGATGTGGCACTTCTTACCGAATAAATGGTGTCGCCAAATCTTTAAAGAAAACACAATGGTAGCCAATTCCAAGTCGTGCGTTGAATAGTTCTTCTCATGCGGTTTCAACTGTCTCGAGGCATAAGCTATCACTTTGCCCTCTTGCATCAACACACATCCAAGACCATTCAATGACTCGTCGTTGAAAATCACAAACTCTTTTCCCAACTCAAGTTGCACTAAAATCAGTGCCTCAGTAAATAATGCCTTCAACTATTCAAAACTCTTTTGACATTTCTCAGACCATTCAAACTTAACATTTTTCTGCAACAATTTTGTCATAAGTGTATCAATCACTGAGAATCCTTTGGCAAAATGACAATAATAACCCAGCCAAGCCCAAAAAGTTTCTAACCTTGAATACATTCCTCGGTGGTTTCCAATCAATAATTACCGAAATCTTACTCGGATCAACCCTTATACCTTCCGCAGAGACAATATGTCCGAAAAATCTAACTTCTCGGAGCCTAAACTCACTTTTGTTGAATTTAGCAAACAACTTCTTATCTCTCAAAGTGTAACACCCCTAACCCGTATCTGTCACCAGACTGGAGTTAAAAGCGTTATCAGACAGTCGAAATATTTAAAATTCATTTCTTAATCATCATAGCATCAAACATTAAACATCAATAATAAGTCCCTTATATAGGTCATTGAGACCTAAAGCATGCATTAGAAAGGGGTTGGGACTAAACCGATCTCCTACAAAAATTTTCGGAACTTAAACAATTTTCAAAGTTGAACAAGTTACACGCTCGTGTGAATAGGCCATGTGCCTTACACGGCCTTAGACATGCCCGTGTGTCTAAGCCATCTCCAAATAGGGCATACATACTGACTTATTCACACGGCTACAAGACAAGCCCGTGTGTTTTGGCCATGGTCGACATTGACTTGGGTCACACGATTAGTCACACGTCCATGTACCTTGGCCGTGGTCGAGACTGACTTACAATTATAGGGTACCCCTGGGAACACACGACCATGCAACATAGCCATGTGTCGCACATGGCTGAGACACAAGCCCGTGTCTCTGCCCATGTGGACAAATATTTGAGTCAAACCTACAAGCACCAACCCCAGCATATATCAAACACAATTTCAGCCAATTTTAATACCAAAACATACATTATTCATGCCATTATGCTATCAATAAATTTCAATCTCAATTCATCAATCAATTCATTCCAAAACTTAAACCAAAATCATACCTAAACATATGGTCAATACATCATTCACTCAATTGCTCAAAACTTGCCAAAATTTCTCAACATTGACCATTTCTTTGGCCAACCAAAACATAAAACAATTTCACATTAGCATCACATATCATATACCATTATCAAATTATAAATTCAAACACAAACTAGCCATATTACATGGCAATTATATATATCACAAAACACATTCAAAGTACTTCTAGCCTATACATTCCATACTCCAATATTTACACTTCCAAAATGTACCAAAAATGAAGTTCGATAATGCGATGATGATCCACAATGATCTCTGAGCTTCCAGTAGCTACGATATATGTAAAACAGTTAAAAGACACACAGAGTAAGCTTATAAAAGCTTTGTAAGCTATATACAGATAAATTTAACACATTAAACATTATGTCATCATCAAATCACATATATTTCATATCTTCCAATTTCCATGTCACATATAGCATAATTTCTAATGCTTTTACCACATATCATCTATTGTTCATGTAATATCCTGATTTTGGGCCTAGTAGGTATAGTGGTTTTGTGACCACAAAATCTGAGATAGAAATAATTATTTTATAATTATTTTGATGTTTATGATATGATTTCATGATTGTGTGAAAATTTCGTGATGAAATCCTATGCCTAAAGTGCTTAAATTGAAATTAGGGACTAAATCGAATAATTTGTAAAACTTGCATTCTAGAAGTTTCTAGTATGAAATTGTTTTGAAATATTAATTAGGAGGCCTTAGATAGCAATTTTACCAATTTCTAAGTTTATGGACAAAAATTGGACATGGATGGAATTTTTGGAAAGTTTAGTAGTAAGGGCATTTTGGTCATTTAGGGGTAAAATGAATTAAAATACAAAATTAAAAGCCAATTTTGCTCATCTTCTTCACCATGGCCGAATATAGCAAGGAGAAACCATGGCTAGGGTTTTTCAAGCTTCCAAGCTCGATTGTAAGTCCATTCTAGCCCCGTTTTTCAAGTTCTTTACGTTTTTGGAGTCCCGGTAGCTCGATTTAGCTTATGCTAGCAATAATTTAACCTAGGGTTTATATTTGGAAAAATACCCATAGGTGAAATTTGTGTATTTTGGTGTTTTATGATAGAATATGAGGTTTTAAATTATGTTAGACAACTTGTGCTACTCGGTTTTAAGTGATAACGAGCAAAAGGGCTTAATTGGTAAAAATACCTAATAGTCATAAGTACATGTTAGAGTGAGAATGTGATGTTGCCATAGAAGGGAAAAATGATTAGCATGTCATAAAACATAAGAAAATAGGCTGAAGTTTAATTTACGAGCTTTGGGCAAAAGTGTAAATATGCAAAAGTTTACGGGCAAAATTGTAATTTTTCCAAAATATGATTTTGGGTCAATTTGAATAATGTGAGTCCTAATTAGACTATATTTTAAATGATAGAGCAAGGAAAACTGAAATTCGGGCTAAAATGGGGAAAATACCAAGTTGTGGACAAAATGGTAAAAGTAGCCATTTTCGCATACTAGGTAAGTTCATATGTAAATATTGGTAACATAGTTATTATTTTAAATAATTTTATGTTATTTAAATGATATGATAATTATTATGAAATATTATACTCGTGATAATTGTTTAATAATATGTCAAATTATGTGATATACTTGGAAAATGTGAAACACTACCGAGTATGGATATCGGTATTTCGTAGAAGATGGTTGAGACACATGATTGGGAAAAAGGTCCCGTTGAACCTTAGGAATGGATTAGGATACAAGTGACATGTCACTGGGATATTTGGGCATCCGAACTCATTGAGTTGAGTCTGAGTTCACTTATGGATGCGAATGTCCGAACTCGTTGAGTTGAGTCCGAGTTCGTGAAATGTAACTAGGCGTCCGAACTCGTTGAGTTGAGTCCGAGTTCACTTATGGATGCGAATGTCCGAACTTGTTGAGTTGAGTCCAAGTTCGTGAAATGTAACTAGGCATCCGAGCTCGTTTAGTTGAGTCCGAGTTCACTTATGGATGCGAACGCCCGAGCTCGTTGAGTTGAGTCCGAATTCGCTTATTGGCGGGTTACATAGTAGCTTGGCTACATATGTGGCACTTATGTGCAAACTTTCCATGTATCCGAATTATATTCCAATGTGTTCAACGGGTAAAGTTCTACTCAAATGGAGGAATACTCAAGATGAAAGGGACGTATTGGTAAGTGTTGTGAAATGGATACTTTGAACAGGTATGTACTTAACCCTCGGGTTGAAAAATCGATATAACAACAATATGGTAAGATGATAAATGAAAATATGATATGAATGTCTTGGTGATGATTATGCAAATGATGTTTTATGTTTGCTTATATGGTTATGTTACTTGTTATTTGTATGTGAACTTACTAAGCATTTATGCTTACTCCCTCCTTTTCATTCCTTGTAGTGTTGACAAGCCAGCTCGGAAATCGGGAACGGTCAGAGGCACGCTCACACTATCCGTATATCATCTTGGCATAATGGCTTATATATTTCGAGTATGGCATGTATAGCATTATAATCATTTCGTATATATGGTCTTATGATATGGTTATTGAGTAGTATAAAAATGCTTGGTAATGATTAGCCATTGGAATGGCTAATTATGATCGTATTTGGTGTTATGTATGTCAAATTGCTAGTTAATCCCTGGAAACCATGAAATAGGTAAAATTTACCATAAAATAGATTCAGACAGCAATAGTGACGTGCATTTGAAAAATCATTAAAAATAGTAGAGATATAATTAGATGATGAATAAAATATGGAATTGAATAATTATGAGTCTATTTTCATATGGAAGAAACGAAACAGGTATATGAGTTATATTTTATGAGATGTTTAAATTTTTGTGAAACAGGGCCAGAGCGATTTCTGGATCCCCTATTCTGATTTTGGAAATTCAGCATAAATTGTATAAAAATAATTATAAGTCATAATTTATATGTATAGATTTATTATTGAATCTAGTTTTAATAGAAACAAACTTCATAGTCATTGAAATTCTGTACAGAGAGATATCTGATTCGTAATACACAGAGATCAGAGCAGTCGAACCCTGAAACAAGGGAGACTTTAACTAAAAAACTGTACTAATTGGCCTAGCCAAAAATTCTAGAAAAAAATTAGTAAATAGATATATGAGTCTAGTTTCAGGGAAAATTTACGGAATTGGATTTTGAGTTTCAAAACTTGAGATATGAATTTTTAAGAGACTATGACGCAGTTAGCCAGCTTGTCTAGAATTTGTAAAATTAAATTGTTTGAGCTGTTTAAGCAATGAATGAAGTCTGTTAACACCTCGTGTTCGACTCCGGCAACGGTCTCTGGTACGGGGTATTACATTTGGTGGTATCAGAGTAGGTTTAGTCGGTTCTCGGACTAACCTAGCATGTGTAAAAGTTTAGCTATACATGCCACTGATCTGTGATAGTGTGATGTCTTCCGACGTGTATGAGTACCGTCTTATTTAGACAGGGTACTCTCCCACCGAGCTGCGCCGACCATGTTCAATGTTATGTGAAGGTATTTGAGTAAAATTATGATTATGATAAATATCGGTTCAGAAAAGTATGAATAAAGGTTTATGATACATATGTGATAAATATTCATATTTGCTTAATGCTCATATGATGTAGTGTATATGGCTTACTTGATAAGATGAACGGAATAAATAGAAAGTAGTAGAGGTGTGAATAAAAGTCATAATATTATGATACGAATGAAAATGTCCTTGTCTTGATTTGGACATCGAATGTTGATGAATGCTAATGATATATAATTTTTATGAGAGGATTATAATGAAATGAACTTATCTATGTTAAATTGTTGGACTGAATTATATGATTGTAATGATATGTACATGATGATGCACGAATTGAAAGTTATGATTGTGGTGCAAATATCTATGTTTGTTTGGCCTTATATAATGTCATGAGCATGACTTAATTTAATTAAATGAATGGATAAGTAAATTAAATGAATGGATAAGTAAAGCTATCTAGAAAACATAGAATGTATGCATAAGTTTGTCTAAATGGGACAATAGGAAAATTGGTGTAAGCCAACATGAATGAATGACATGATTTTGATGATGTTGTTATGATGATGGAAGTTGTGTCATATGTATATGTATAAGAAAGTCGAGTCAGAGGTCCTACAACCCCTCCCCCTTACCGAAATGGTACTTGTAATGGAATTTCATGAGATTTATATTGAATAAGTTTCCGGTTGAGAAACCAAAGAGTTCAGTGATAGAATAATTATAAGTATGATCAGAGATTGAAAATGAGCTGATAAGTAAAGTCAGAGCCAGTAAAGTATCGGACTGACGTAAAGATTATTGGAATTATGCACTTTGTTCCATTTAGAAAAGGAATTCTCCTTGGTAAACCGAATTACTCGGTGTGCAAGGTCGAGAAAAGTGTAAATCAAAATTTATTCAGAATCGCCTTCTTTAGTGAATGGTTTAATATGAAATTTGTGACAGCAGAACTAGTTGGGGAAATGATATTTGAAATGTGAACTATCTTGAGTGTGATAGTTATGACTGGACAGATTTAGATCTCTTTTGAGATGTTCTATGTGTTTACCCGTTCTCAGAAATATTTCTATGGCTATTGATCTTCTGAAGAAATTCTTGTTATATGGGAATGTCTTTTAATCCTGGTGTTGGATGAAAGCATTGGTAGTCTAACTGGTTTATAATTTATATTGCTCTATTTCATCGGGTATTCTATTTCATTTCATCTGATAAGAATTGATGAGAGAATACATATGATATTATGATTCTGTTTCTTCTACTTGATGCTTCATCTGATATATATGTATGGAAAGATATATTGTTCTTGTTATATTTGATTCTAGTGGGATTAAATGATGTTTTCTTTTGGACTTTCTTTCTTTGAAGAATTATCGGGGTATTCCGTATTTTCTCTATGAGTTTGGTTTTCGATTCTCTGGCTTGGTTTTCGATTCTCCAGCATAGTATCGTATCTTGGGTTTCTTTATTCTTGATTTCTTTATTCTGGATTTCTCTATTTTGGATTTCTTTATTCGGTTTTCTTATTATCTTTGTTCCATAATTTGTCAATTATGACTCGTGTTCGAAGTGCGTTCTTCAGCTCGTGATAATCATGTCAAATATGACTATACTTCTAATTTGATCTTGGTAATGTGGTGATTTTAGTATTGGGGTTTTTTCTAATTTACGTGTAAGGATTTGACATCGATAAAGGCATAAGTGATAAAAGCGTGAGTTTCAGTCGGTATGGTGAATTATCTATTTGAAAGATTTCATGCGACAATTATTTCAGGATTATTTTTCCCAAGTCTGATAATAGAATTTCATTTTGTACGGATAAAAGAGTAAATAGTCTAAACGAGAAGTGTATATTTATTAGAAAAAGTTTGATATTAGTTAAAATCACTACGAATGATAAGATTTTCATTTTGTGAAAGCTGAAAAGTTTATTACATGTTGACAAAGTTCGGATAGATGAGAATATTGGTAACCGGAACGTCTGAACTAGACTAGTCTACATTGAGTAAAGACTTCCTGACTTTCAGTAATATACTGTTGTATGAATTGTGATGTGTTTCAAGATAGTGAGGTAATGTGATAGTGTAGAGCATTCGATGTTACATAAAATCGGAGTTGTTAAATGGGTTAAAGCCAAACATTGGGATCTATCAAAATTATCCTTGTCAGTGTTGATATTGGGATGGAAATGAGAAGGATTATTCTTGAGGCCATATCAGAATTATTTCCATGGCAGAAAGAGGAAAATGTGATGTATTCTATTGTTAAATGTTTGGCGAGATTTATAAATCATATCTGTATTGAATGAATTCCTACTCATCAGATTCATGGAATTTCAGGTCTCTTTGATTGTTAGATTTCTTAGAATTTCGGTCTCCATTAATCAAGTTAAGATCCGGGTTTTATGTCATGATATCATGGGAAACTGAGAAGGGTTGAAAATTTAAGAACAGTTGAGAGTTGAGACTGTAAGCTTTTAGATCGTATGAGAAATTAAAGAGATGTATTGGAGGTACAGTCTAAGTGAAAGTTCTTCGGCACCGAATATGAGATTAAAAGTGAATACCACTTTTCTGGTAAGATTTTCGGGGACGAAAATCCCTAAAGGGGGGAGAGTTGTAATATCCTGATTTTGGGCCTAGTTAGTATAGTGGTTTTGTGACCACAAAATCTGAGATAGAAATAATTATTTTATAATTATTTTGATGTTTATGATATGATTGCATGATTGTGTGAAAATTTCGTGATGAAATCCTATGCCTAAAGTGCATAAATTGAAATTAGGGACTAAATCGAATAATTTGTAAAACTTGCATTCTAGAAGTTTCTAGTATGAAATTGTTTTGAAATATTAATTAGGAGGTCTTAAATATAAATTTTACCAATTTCTAAGTTTATGGACAAAAATTGGACATGGATGGAATTTTTGGAAAGTTTAGTAGTAAGGGCATTTTGGTCATTTAGGGGTAAAATAAATTAAAATACAACATTAAAAGCCAATTTTGCTCATCTTCTTCACCATGGCCGAATATAGCAAGGAGAAACCATGGCTAGGGTTTTTCAAGCTTCCAAGCTCGATTGTAAGTCCATTCTAGCCCCGTTTTTCAAGTTCTTTACATTTTTGGAGTCCCGGTAGCTCGATTTAGCTTATGCTAGCAATAATTTAACCTAGGGTTTATATTTGGAAAAATACCCCTAGGTGAAATTTGTGTATTTTGGTGTTTTAAGATAGAATATGAGGTTTTAAATTATGTTAGACAACTTGTGCTACTCGGTTTTAATTGAAAACGAGCAAAAGGGCTTAATCGGTAAAAATACCTAATAGTCATAAAAACATGTTAGAGTGAGAATTTGATGTTTCCATAGAAGGTAAAAATGATCAGCATGTCATAAAACATAAGAAAATAGGCTGAAGTTTAATTTACGAGCTTTGGGGCAAAAGTGTAAATATGCAAAAGTTTACGGGCAAAATTGTAATTTTTCCAAAATATGATTTTGGGTCAATTTGAATAATGTGAGTCCTAATTAGACTATACTTTAAATGATAGAGCAAGGAAAACTGAAATTCGGGCTAAAATGGGGAAAATACCAAGTTGTGGACAAAATGGTAAAAGTAGCCATTTTCGCATACTAGGTAAGTTCATATGTAAATATTGGTAACATAGTTATTATTTTAAATATTTTTATGTTATTTAAATGATATGATAATTATTATGAAATATTATACTCGTGATAATTGTTTGATAATATGTCAAATTATGTGATATACTTGGAAAATGTGAAATACTATCGAGTATCGGTATCGGTATTTCGTAGAAGATGGTTGAGACACATGATTGGGAAAAAGGTCCCGTTGAACCTTAGGAATGGATTAGGATACAAGTGACATGTCACTGGGATATTTGGGCATCCGAACTCGTTGAGTTGAGTCCGAGTTCGTGAAATGTAACTAGGCATCTGAACTCGTTGAGTTGAGTCCGAGTTCACTTATGGATGCGAATGTCCGAACTCGTTGAGTTGAGTCCGAGTTCGTGAAATGTAACTAGGCATCCGAGCTCGTTGAGTTGAGTCCGAGTTAACTTATGGATGCGAACGCCCGAGCTCATTGAGTTGAGTCCGAGTTCGCTTATGGGCGGATTACATAGTAGCTTGGCTACATATGTGGCACTTATGTGCAAACTTTCCATGTATCCGAATTATATTTCGATGTGTTCAACGGGTAAAGTTCTACTCAAATGGAGGAATACTCAAGATGAAAGGGACGTATTGGTAAGTGTTGTGAAATGGATACTTTGAACAGGTATGTACTTAACCCTCGGGTTGAAAAATCGATATAACAACAATATGGTAAGATGATAAATGAAAATATGATATGAATGTCTTGGTGATGATTATGCAAATGATGTTTTATGTTTGCTTATATGGTTATGTTACTTGCTATTTGCATGTGAACTTACTAAGCATTTATGCTTACTCCCTCCTTTTCATTCCTTGTAGTGTTGACAAGCCAGCTCGGAAATCGGGAACGGTCGGAGGCACGCTCACACTATCCGTATACCATCTTGGCGTAATGGCTTATATATTTTGAGTATGGCATGTATAGCATTATAATCATTTTGTATATATGGTCTTATGATATGGTTATTGAGTAGTATAAAAATGCTTGGTAATGATTAGTCATTGGAATGGCTAATTATGATCATATTTTGTGTTATATATGTCAAATTGCTAGTTAATCCCTGGAAACCATGAAATAAGTAAAATTTACCATAAAATAGATTCAGACAGCAGTAGTGACGTGAATTTGAAAAATCATTAAAAATAGTAGAGATATAATTAGATGATGAATAAAACATGGAATTGAAGAATTATGAGTATATTTTCATATAGAAGAAACGAAACAGGTATATGAGTTATATTTTATGAGATGTTTAAATTTTTGTGAAACAGGGCCAGAGCGATTTCTGGATCCCCTGTTCTGACTTTGAAAATTCAGCATAAATTGTATAAAAATATTTATAAGTCATAATTTATATGTACAGATTTATTATTGAGTCTAGTTTTAATAGAAACAAACTTCATAGTCATTGAAATTCTGTACAGAGAGATATCTGATTTGAAATACACAGAGGTCAGAGCAGTCGAACCCTGAAACAGGGGAGACTTTAACTAAAAAACTGTACTAATTGGCCTAGCCAAAAATTCTAGAAAAAAATTAGTAAATAGATATATGAGTCTAGTTTCAGGGAAAATTTATGGAATTGGATTTTGAGTTTCAGAACTCGAGATATGAATTTTTAGGAGACTGTGACGCAGTTAGCCAGCTTGTCTGGAATTTCTAAAATTAAATTGTTTGAGCTGTTTAAGCAATGAATTAAGCCTGTTAACACCTCGTGTTCGACTCCGGCAACGGTCTCGGGTACCTTTCAATACCAAATATGATACTCATTTTGAAAGTACCTGAATCGAATTTATGTTCACATACTAATTCATTTTCTCGAAATGCCCATTGAATCATTCGGAAACGTAAGGATATGCGGATAGCTTAGAGAACATATACAATGCCAACGTCCCAGACGTGGTCTTACATGTAATCAAACATCAATGCCACTGTCCCAGACAGGGTCTTACATGAAATTAGATACGATGTCGATGTCCTAGACATGATCTTACACGTAAAACAGAAGTCGATGCCAACGTCCCAAACATGGTCAAACACAAAATCACATAATGAAATCTTATGTCATGATATTTGTATCCTAACTATTCCTATGGTTCGTAAGGGGCTTTCCAGACGTAAGAAATTCATCGATACTTTTTCAAATGTCTCGTAATTAAGGCATATGCCATTCATCATAGTTCAATAACATATAAGCATAAATAAATCAATTCAAGTGCATTTATTTGTATATAGACTTACCTCGTACGAATTCAGATGGATGGAGTCAGTTACTCGACAACTTTTGACTTTCCCCAATCTAATTCCGTTTTCTTTAACTCTTGATCTATATAAATTCAAATTTAACTTATTCAATCATAAATTCATTTAAAACAATCCATAGACACATATTTAGGGCAATTTGCAAACTAGCCCTTACATTTTCACATTTTGACACTTTAGTCCCTAATTCACAAAATCACAAAATACACATAATTTGTATATACTCATACTTGACCGAATCTTCATAACTCTCAAACAAGTCCACACATTTCATTTATTTCACATTTTAGTCCTTCAATTTACAATTTTCACAATTTAGCCCATTTTACTCAAAATCACAAAAAATCCAAAAACAAAACGTATAAACCCAACATCAAACTTTCATATTTCATCATATAACAACATAAAGCTCATGAATTTATCCATGGCACATTTAAAAATTATCATCAAAATCAGAAATTGAGACATGGGCTTGATAGTATACGAAGAAATGATCACAAAAACGTAGAAATCATCGAAAACCGATCAAAACCCATACCTCAATCACCAAAATAGGTAGTCGAACCCTAGCAAGCTTATTTCTTTCTTTCTGTTTTGTGAATTTCAGCAATGGTGATGAATATATCACCTAATTCATGCTTTTCTTTTATTAAAATACCTTAATAATAATTCTCCTATTTTGCCCTTTTATAAAACCATTATAAAACCATTTAATGGATGGTTATTTAAGTCCATTAAAATTTTCAATGGACAAATAAAAACATAAGGACCCTTGCTTTAGAAAGCCAAATCAAATAAGTACTTTAACAAATTGAAGGCTACTTTTACATTTTATGCGATTAAGTCCTTTTTCAAAATTAAGCACACAAACATTCAAATTTTCATACGAGACTTTCACACATGCTCATTCACATGTCATAAACATAGAAAATAATATTTAAATATTTTTCTGACTCAAATATGTGGTCTCGAAACCACTATTCTGACTAGGGTCTAAACCGGACTGTTACAATTCTCCCCCTTAGGGATTTTTGTCCCCAAAAGTCTTACCATTGAACAGATTCAAATATTGCTGTCTTATAGCATCTTCAGGCTCCCACGTGGCCTCTTCTATACCATGTCTATGCCACATCACTTTTACTAACGGAATTTTCTTATTTCGCAGCTCTTTAACCTCTCGACCTAAGATATGGATAAGTTTTTCTTCGTAAGTTATATCAGACTGAATTTCAATCTCAAACGGAGGAATCACATGCAATGGATCGGATTTGTATCATCGAAGCATCGATACATGAAACACATTATGAATCTTTTCTAGCTCTGATGGCAACAATAATCGAAAAGCAATTGGCCCGATACGCTCGCTAATTTTATACGGTCCGATAAACCTCGGACTTAATTTGCCTTTACGACCAAATCGAAGTACTTTCTTCCATAGGATACTTTCAAAAATACTGTCCCTGATCTCAAACTCAATGTCTTTTCTTTTCAAATCTACATATGATTTCTGATGATCAGAAGCTGCTTTTAAACTATCTCAGATCACTTTCACTTTCTGTTTAGTTTCTTTCATCAAATCAATTTCGTGAATCTTATTTTCGCTGAGCTTAGTCCAATATAAAATTGTACAGCATTTGCGACAAGATAAAGCTTCGTATGGTGCCATTTTAATGCTCGATTGAAAACTGTTATTATAAGCGAATTCAATCAAAGGCAAATACTGGTCCCACGTACCTTCAAACTCAAGAATGCAACAGCTTAACATATCCTCGAGTATCTGAAGAATTTGCTCGATTGACCATCTATTTGCGAATAAAAGCAATACTAAAATGCAATTTTGTACCCAGAGCATCTCACAATTTCTTTCAGAATTGCGATGTAAATCTTGGATCTCTGTCTAACACAATGGATACTGGCACACCATGCAATCTCACAATATCAGAAATGTATAACTCAACTAATTTATCAAGCGAATAATCTGATCGTACCGGAATAAAATGAGCTGATTTTGTAATATGATCAACTACAACCCAGATAACATTTTTCTTTTTCGAAGACAGGGGTAAACTCGAAACAAAGTCCATCATCGCTCTATCCCATTTCCATTCTGGAATCATAATTGGTTGTAACCATCTAGATGGCACCTGATGTTCAGCTTTAACTTGCTGACAGATCAAACATTTAGAAACAAAGTCAGAGATATCTTTTTTCATTCCAGACCACCAATAATATTGTTTCAGATCATTGTATATTTTTGTGCTACCCGGATGCACAGATAACCGAATATTGTGAGCTTCACTCAAAATAATTTGTATTAACTCTAGATTTCTCGGGACACAAATTCTATCTCCGAATCTCAAACAATCATCTTTATTAACTTCGAATTCTGAATTAGACTCTAAATCACACTGAGCTCGTTTTGCTAAAATTTCATTATCAATCTTCTGAGCTTCGATAATTTGCTGTAAAATCAATTTAGCTAAAACTGAACCATCATC
Source organism: Gossypium longicalyx (assembly GCA_025698465.1). Taxonomy (NCBI): domain Eukaryota; kingdom Viridiplantae; phylum Streptophyta; class Magnoliopsida; order Malvales; family Malvaceae; genus Gossypium; species Gossypium longicalyx. The sequence goes on along the minus strand of CM047002.1, from coordinate 57,214,854 downwards.
AGATAGAACCAAATGAGCATTCATCGCACGCAAAGTAAATAATGATTTTTGACTCAAAGCATCAGTAACAACAGTTGCTTTTCCCGGATAATAATCAATCACAAGTTTGTAGTCTTTTAGCCGTTCTAACCATCTTCTCTGTCGCAGATTCAGATCTTTCTGAGTCGTTAAATATTTCAAACTCTTATGATCAGAATATACATGACAATTCTCACCGAACAGATAGTGGCGCTAGATTTTCAAAGCAAACACAATCACAGCTAACTCTAAGTCATGCGTCAGGTAGTTCTTTTCATGCGGCTTCAACTGTCTTGAAGCATAAGCAATGACATTACCTTCTTGCATCAAAACTCATCCCAATCCGATCAACAAAGCATCACTATATATTACAAATTTTTTACCCGATTCGGGTTGTACCAATATCGGAGCTTCAGTAAACAAAGTTTTCAACTGAACAAAATTGTTTTGACATTTTTCGGACCACTTAAACTTCACATCTTTCTGAAGCAGTTTGGTTAACGAAGTTGCAATCATAGAAAATCCTTTTAAAAATTGTCAATAGTAACCGGCAAGTCCTAGAAAACTACAGACTTCAGAGACATTTCTAGAAGGCTTTCAACCCAAAATAGCTGAAATTTTACTCGAATCAACTCAAATACCCGATGCTGACACAATATGGCCCAGAAAACCAACTTCGCGCAACCAAAACTCACATTTTCTAAACTTTGCATACAATTGCTTATCACGCAAAGTTTGTAGTACTATTCTCAAATGCTCGGCATGTTCAGTCTCATCTCGTGAATAAATCAATATGTCATCAATGAATACAACAACAAATTGATCTAAATATGGTCTAAAAATCCTATTCATCAAATCCATAAAGATAGCAGGTGCATTAGTTAATTCGAATAGCATAACTAAGAATTCATAGTGGCCATACCTCGTTCTAAAAGTAGTTTTTGGAATGTCTGAGTCTTTCACTCGCAACTGATAATAGCCTGATCTCAAATCTATCTTTGAAAACACAGCAGCTCCTTTCAACTGATCAAACAAATCATCAATACGGGGCAGTACTTATTCTTGATAGTCACTTTGTTCAACTGACAATAATCTATAAACATTCTCATCGTACCGTCTTTCTCTTTCACAAATAGAACAGAAGCACCCCAAGGTGAGAAACTCGGTCTAGCAAATCCTTTATCAGTTAATTCTTGCAACTGAGACTTTAATTCTTTCAGTTCGGTCGAAGCCATTCTATACGGAGCTATCGAAATTAGAGTAGTACCAGGTACCAATTCAATGCCAAATTCAACTTCTCTAACTAGAGGAAATCCCAGAAGTTCTTCAGGAAACACATCAGGAAACTCACATAGAACAGGAAGTGATTCAACTTTCTTTTCTGAAACTTTCGAATCAATTACATAAGCAAAGTAGGCTTCACAACCCTTTCTTACTGTAACACACCAAACCCGACCTAGACGTTATGACCAGATCCAACGTGCCACATTGGAAATGTTAAAAAACATTTTCTATTTTTTTTGTCCAGAAAATCATACTTAGTGTTCAAGGGATGATCTCATTATAGGTTAAAGTGAATGGAAGCTGTGCACCAGGTAGGAAACCGAAAAAGAGGAGGTGAGTCCATCGGACTGCTTAAGTATCAAGCTCCCTTCGGATCCAATCCTAGACATGCACACCACCATTGCTACACCTTAACTTAGTGTATGTTCTTAAGAAACCAAATCATTTAAGTCCAGTTTAAGAAAAGGTGATTAACTTTGGAAAGCGTTTTCATTGCGGAAGTTTTGCTTTGTTGTCGTGGTATTTTAAAAACCAATTACTGTTTTTGAAAACGCGCCATAAGACTAATCAGTTTCAGTGATTAAGATAATATTTTACCTATTCTAGTAAGTCATACTGAAAACAATTAAAAATCATTAAAGCAGCCTTATTACAACTTAAAACCCAAATCATAAAAGTAAATAAAAAGATGTCCAATTCACCAGAAGAAAACCAAATTTGCGGAATGAGTGGCCACTCAGAATCCCTCACAGCTCCAAGCCCACTATGGTTAGGGATTACCTGCGTGGATGAAAATAAGGGGTGAGTTTGGAAAACTCAGTGTGTAAAATAACCCAACCATAGTCTAAACCAGTTCAAACCACAAAAACAGATTAAATTGGCCTTAGCCCAGAACAGATTTCAAAATGAAGCCCCTAGGCCCATAACAGAACAGAACAGAGATTACATGTTTATGCAGAAACCCAACCATATCCAACCGTATACACCCCCGTACCATCCTTACACCATGTGGGGAGACTATTCGACCCACCCAACCGCTACACGCCAAATAATTTGCAGCATGGCTGCCAGAACAGATAATGTGACATAGTCACCAGATACAGATATTTGTGGCAGGGCCACCAGAACAGATAATTGTGGCAGAGCCACCAGAACAGATAATTGTGGCATAGCCACCAGGACGCTTCCTCCATAAATATAACCCATGTCCCCATGCAAAAGATATACAAATCATGGCATACATCATACAGAGTTAGATCATCATGCTTTTCAGTCAAATTAACCCTAGGGGTATAATGGTCATTTTACACCTAGGGGTATAACGGTAATTTTCATACTTAGGGGTATTCTAGTAATTTATCTATTTTGGAGGTTTTCATGCATATTTCTGCCATTCACGTTCTAACAAAAACACTTACTGAGTGATCTTATCGAATTGGGCCCGTTGGCCCAATATCCCAATTTTGGCCCATTAAGCCTAGAAAAATATCTCAGGCACAAAAATCATGCACTCTGTAGTCTAAAAACTGTAGTTTACCATATACGTTAATCGATCTACCTCACGAGCATTCGCACACTCGCAAGTCCACAAAATACCGGTTTTTCAACATTTTGGCTTTTCGGCTTTTCCCGATCTAGTCTATGAGAGGTTGTCAGTTACACACTTGCTTGCGACGAAACGCTGAGGAGTTCCACACGCGAGTTGCCTACAGTGAATTACTAATACGTTAACTACAAATCCATAACAACTTGTATACAAATCTCCTTACCAACAGTCGGCCATTAACACTTTAGACACTAGAGATCCTACCTTTGCCGAAACTAGCGACTAGGTTTAGATCCAGTCGTTCCACTTGTCCAAGCCTTCGATCAGTAGCCTCTAGATCACACTAAAATCATAATAAAACAATTGTCACAACCCTTAGAGCCATAGGGCCCAATCGACAGCCTCCCTAAGCCTTTAGGGGTTTTGGCTTTTCTAAAACCTGAAATAAAGAATAGATTCGAAAACTTACCACTAGTTCCTTCTGTCAACAATTCCACTTAATTTTCTATTTGATTTTGATGCAAATCTACCCCCTTCAAACGTTAGCAGGAATCCAATCTTTAAAGGTCTTAAAGATTCGACTATGCCCCTAAGACTATGGGGTTTTCGGCTTTTTGAAATAGTGAAGAGAAAGATGAAATATGAGGGTTTTGCGGTGGTTTTGTCGACAAGACTTTAGGGTTCAGAAGATGAAAGAATTGGCCAAAAAAAGATGGAGAAGAATCAGAGGGTTTGGCTAGGAGAAATCGGCACAGAAGAAAAATAGGCTTTCGGGATTTCAGCTTTTATGGAAATCGGCTATAAGGCTTAGGAACAAATGGTAAGGAAGTGGAGTTGAGTAGAATTGTAGAAAGATTCGGCTATAGAGGAAAAGAAGAAGAAAAGAGAATAGGAGAAGAGAAGAATGATCAGAAACGGCACAACTTTTTCCCCAAATGCCGAAATTACAACTATCAATAAACCTAGCCGAATTTTGCCCTCTACAGAAACCCTTGGCTGGCCAACTCTTGCTCCTCATGAGTCTACCATTCGGCCAATACTACACTCCCTAATCAGCTCCTAAATCTTCTCCCTTATCTCCTCCTTACTCGATCTCCAGAGCAGCTCAAACTCTTCCTAACAGAGTTCCACCTGAGTTCCATCACATCCCCTTTCTGTACATAAAAATTAATACTAATATTTTATCACCTTGTGACTTGAACCTTAGCTCTCCCTAGTCATCCACACGCTACCTTTATAGCACCCTAGTGGCATCATATGCTCACTCTGCCACCTACCTTCCTGTGGCTTATTTTACCCATTAAATCTTAAAAGCCCAACTTACTAGAACCCCTTTTCCCTAAGAATTAAAATTAGCTAAAACTTCTAGATTTTTTCTTATACTTGGGCTTTCTAGAGGCCTACTAACATACTTAGACCTACGCCAAGCAGTCAAAACACAGAAATTCAAAAATTCACCAAAATTCACAAAAGTCCCGAAAATTTGGGCGTTACAACTCCACCTTCCTTAAAGAAATTTCGTCCTTGAAATTTACCTAATCCAAACAGATGAGGGTATTGTTGTCACATCGCCTCTTTTGGCTCCCAAGTAGTTTCCTCCCTGCCGTGATCACTCTAAAGCACCTTTACTAAAGGAACAGATTTCCTTCTTAACACCTTGACATCTCAGTCCAATATCTGCACAGGCTCTTCTTCGAAAGTCAAATCAGGCTGCACCTCAATTTCTGCAACCGGCACAACATGAGAAGGGTCAGAACGATAATGCCTTAACATAGAGACGTGAAAAACATCGTGAATCCTGTCTAACTCTAGAGGTAATTCCAATTGATATGCCAATGGTCCTACTCGCTTCAAAACCCGATAAGGCCCAATGAATCACAGACTCAACTTGCCTTTCTTACCAAACCTTAATATCTTCTTCCAAGGAGAAACCTTTAAGAAGACCATATCACCTGCTGAGTACTCAATCTCCTTGCGCTTCAAGTCTGCATACAACTTTTGCCTATCAGAAGCTTCTTTTGACTGATCTCTGATTACTCTGACCTTATCTTCAGTGTCAGCTACTAACTCGGGTCCAAGAACGCACCGCTCTCCCAGTTTGGTCCAACAACTAGGGGTACGACACTTTCGTCCATACAGCGCTTCATACGGTGCCATTCGAATACTCGCTTGATAACTGTTGTTGTACGCAAACTCCGCCAACGGCAATTAATCCTGCCAACTACCTCGGAAGTCAATAACGCATCCCTCAACATGTCTTCCAGAATCTGAATTACCCTTTTCGTCTGACCATCAGTCTGGGGATGGAAAGCCGTACTAAAATTTAATCGCGTTCCCAACGCCTCATGCAGCTTTTGCCAAAACTGAGATGTAAATCTGGGATCCCGATCAGAAATGATTGAAATTGGGACACCATGAAGTCGCACGATAATTGGGACACTATGAAGTCACACGATCTCTACCACATACAACTTGGCTAACCTCTGAAGTGAAAAGTCGGTGCGGACAGGTATGAAATGAGCCGATTTGGTCAACCTATCCACGATCACCCAAATCGAGTCTTTCTTTATTGGTGTCAAGGGTAACCCACTCACAAAGTCCATAGTTACCCTCTCCCACTTCCAAAGTGGTATCTTCACTGGCTGTAAAAGCCCAAAAGGTAGTTGATGCTCAGCTTTCACTTGCTGGCATGTCAAACATTTCCCTACAACCTCCGTTACTTCTCGCTTAAGCCCAGGCCACCAATACAATTTTTGCAAGTCGTGATACAACTTATTCCCTCCAAGATGCATGGCACAAAGTCCCCCATGAGCCTTCTTCAATATTGACTGCCTCAAATCAGAGTCCTTCGGAACATAAATTCTCCCTCAGAAACACAAAACTCCTTCACTATTCAACCCAAACTCAGAAGTTTCCCCTTCCTTAACCTGCTGGAAACGAGCAACCAAAGATTCATCTCTCAACTGATTCTCCTTAATCTTATCCACCTAGGTTGGCTTTACTTGCAACTCAGCCAACAGACTACCATCATCATACAGACTCAGACGAGCAAACATTACTCTCGGATCGAATCTGACTCTTCGACTTAGAGCATCGGCTACCACGTTAGCCTTGCCTGGGTGGTACTCAATCATACAATCATAATCTTTAAGCAACTCTATCCATCTCCTTTGCCTAAGGTTCAGCTTCTTCTGAGTTAGTAAGTACTTGAGACTCTTATGGTCTGTGTATATAATACACTTCTCTTTGAACAAGTAGTGTCTCCAAATCTTAAGTGCAAAGATTACTGCTGCCAATTCCAAATCATGAGTAGGATAGTTTCCTTCGTGAGGCTTAAGCTATCGTGATGCATAAGCAACCACCTTACCCTCTTGCATCAACACGCAGCCCAAACCCACATGTGATGCGTCACTGTACACGGTAAAATCCTTCCCAGACTCCGGCTGAATCAACACAGGTGCTTCAGTCAGAACTTTCTTCAACTTCTCAGAAGCTTCCTACTGCTTCTCTGTCCAAACGAACAGTACTCCTTTCCTTATGAGTTTTTTCAAAGGTGCTGCCATCATAGAAAAACCTTCCACAAACCTCCTGTAGTATCCTGCCAACCCTAGGAAACTCCGTATTTCTGACACCGACCTAGGTGGCTTCCATTCTAGAAATTGCTTCAATCTTTCGTGGGTCCACCTTAATCCCCTCAGCAAAGACAACATGTCCTAAGAAGGTTACCTCCCTCAACCAGAACTCACATTTGCTGAATTTCGCATATAGTTCCTTCTCCCTTAACACTTGCAGCACTATGCGGAGATGCTCATCATGTTTTGCTTCAGTTTCAGAAAATACCAGAATATCGTCAATAAAAATGACTACAAATCGATCCAAAAATGGTTGGAATACACGATTCATCAGACCATAAATGCTGCAGGAGCGTTTGTCAGTCCAAATGGCATCACCAGAAACTCATAATGACCATACCGAGTTCTGAACACCGTCTTATGGATATTTGCCTCTTTGACCCTTAACTGATGATATCCAGATCGAAGGTCGATTGGAAAATATAGAAGCTCTTCTAAGTTGGTCGAATAGATCGTCAATCCTTGGCAGTGGATACTTATTCTTAATCGTCAGTTTGTTCAACTGCCGATAATCAATACACATCTGCATCGTCCCATCCTTCTTTTTCACAAATAGCACTGGTGCTCCCCACGGAGACACACTTGGCCTAATAAAGCCCCTATCCAACAACTCTTAAATTTGTGCTTTTAACTCCACTAACTCCTTTGGTGCCATCCTCTACGGTGCGATGGACACTGGTGCCGTTCCAGGCAACAAGTCGATTCCAAATTTGACTTCTCAGTTCGGAGGCAGTCTTGGAAGCTCCTCCAGAAAAACATCTTGGAACTCCTTAACGATTTTAACCTTATCCACTGTCAGTCCCTCATCTTTCGCATGACTTACAAATGCCAAATAGGCCTCACAACCTTTACGAATCTATTTTTTGACTCTCAATGCTGACACCACATTGGACAAATCATCTCTTCGCTCACCTATTACCATAACCTCTTCTCCCTCCGTGGTCCTTAACACCATTCGTTTAGCAGCACAATCCAAAGTCGCCCTATGCTTAACAAGCCAGTCCATTCCCAGAATGAGGTCGAATTCTCCGAACGGTAACTCCATCAAGTCTCCAGAGAAAATATTTCCTTGGGTTTCTAAAGGCACATCCCTATACAGTTTGTCTACTTTAACCGAGTAACCCAAAAGACTAAGTACAATTACCCCACTCACTATCTCCTCAGAGTGCACACCCAACGACTCAGATATGGCACATGCAACATAGGAATGAGTAGATCCAATATCTACCAAAGCAATATACGGCATGCTAGAAACCAAGAACGTACCAGTTATGACATCAGGTGCATCACCCTCCTCTCGACGACGAGCTGCATACACCAACGCTGGCTATCGAGCTTCAGCATTTCTGGCACCCCTGTCAAGTGCTCCTCGACCTTGACCATTACCATTTCCGCCCCTACCTTGTCCACGTCCTCTCGATGGTTGTGGCCACCTCTCAATGGTTGAGCAACCCTCTGTTCAGCAACTTGAACCTGATCCGTTTTCTTAGGATAGTCTTTGACTCTATGGTCCATAGATCCGCATCGAAAACAGGCACCGAAACGTTTCCTACACTCGCCCAGATGTACCTTACCACAGTCTCCACAGATTGGTGGTCTAACCACGTTCATCGGAACTGCTTGCATTGGCTCCTCCACTCTTGCTCTTTTGACATTCCTATTTGCACCACCCGAAGGTCTTGAATCCTTCCGGAAACGATTTTGATCCTTCTCACGATTCTGCTTTTCAGCACGCTTCACTTCCTCAGCTATCTTAGCTTTCTCCACCAAGACCGTAAAGTCACGCTCCCTCTGCGGAGCAATCAACACCCTAAGTTCATCTCTAAGACCATCCTCGAAGCGCACACTACGCTCATATTCCGTAGCGACTATTCCCACTGCATATCGGCTCAGCCTCAGAAACTCATCCTCATATTCAGTAACTGTTTTACCCCCTTGTACCAGATTCAAGAATTCCTTCCTGGGGGCGTCCACATAGCTCGCCCCAACATATTTCCCTTTGAAGGCTGCCTTAAACAACTCGCAAGTTACCCTATCAGCTGGGATCCCATCTCTCACCGTGAGCCACCACTGATAGGCCTCGTCTCGTAGCAACGATACAGCTCCCTTCAGCTTCTGCTCCACAGAGCAGTTCAAGTCATCCATAATCCGTTCTGTGGCCTCCAACCAGTATTCCACCACATTCGGGGCTACACCAGATACACCCCTAAAGATCTCCGCTCTGTTAGCCCGGAGTCGCTTGGAAATAGATCCTCAAATTTCATTACCCGAACTTGCCCCAGTAACCCTTTCTAGAACACGAAGTATTGCCTAGGATAGGGCATCATCCCCGGTACCACGATCATGAGACTCCACTTCTATTGTCGGTGGTACTGGTACCTCTACTGTCGACATATGCCCTGAGCACGCAGTTCATGCACGAGCACTACCTCGGCCACGTCCACGGCCTCTTCCACGAGCTGCTCTCGTACTCATATCGTATTATCTCATTACGAATTTTATACATCAATCAAATATTCCAGTGTTTATTACAGATGTTTTATGAACAGACAGTAATTTAGAGTTTATTTTCCGCAGAATCGAAGTCTAGCTACAGTCTTAGTCTATTATAGTCTCAGTACCATCCCACTAGATTATCATAATAGGGTTTAAATACAGAAAGAAAATTCAGAAAAAATATCTCAGAAAAGTTCAGAATAATATTTACAGACTTGGGCCGAAGATTGGGGTGCCACCTTTTTAAGGGTCCAAATTTGAAAACCGAGTTTCGTAATTTTTGTAAAAATTTCATTTCCGAAAATCTTTGTTTTGATAGGCCCATTCCACAGTCGAGTTGTTGCAACTTAACTCTGATACCACTAAATGTAACACCCCAAACCCAGCCTAGACGTTATGATCGGATCCAACATGCCACATCGAAAACGATAAAAAACATTTTCTATTTTTTTGTCCAGAAAATCGTACTTAGTTTTCAAGGGATGATCTCATTATAGGTTAAAGTGAATGGAAGCTGTGCACCAGGTAGGAAACCGGAAAAGAGGATGTGAGTCCATCGGACTGCTTAAGTACCAAGCTCCCTTCGGATCCAATCCTAGACATGCACACCACCATTGCCACACCTTAACTTAGTGTATGTTCTTAGGAAACCAATTCATTTAAGTCCAGTTTAAGAAAAGGTGATTAACATTGGAAAGCGTTTTCGTTGCGGAAGTTTTGCTTTGTTGTCATGTTATTTTAAAAACCAATTACTGTTTTTGAAAACGCGCCCTAAGACTAATCAGTTTCAGTGATTAAGATAATATTATACCCATTCTAGTAAATCAGATTGAAAACAATTAAAAATCATTAAAGCGGCCTTATTACAACTTAAAACCTAAATCATAAAAGTAAATAAAAAGATGTCCAATTCGCCAGAAGAAAACCAAATTTGAGGAACGAGTGGCCACTCCGAATCCCTCACAGCTCCAAGCCCACTATGGTTGGGGATTACCTGCGTGGATGAAAATAAAGGGTGAGTTTGGAAAACTCAGTGTGTAAAATAACCCAACCATAGTCTAAACCAGATCAAACCACAGCAATAGATCAAATTGGCCTTAGCCCAGAACAAATTTCAGAATGAAGCCCATAGGCCCATGACAGAACAGAACAGAGATTACATGTTTATGCAGAAACCCAACCATATCCAACCGTATACACCCCTGTACCATCCTTAAACCATGTAGGGAGACTACTCGACCCACCCAACCGCTGCACGCAAAAGAATTTACAGCATGGTTGCCAGAATAGATAATGTGACATAGTCACCAGATACAAATATTTGTGGTAGCCCACCAGAACAGATAATTGTGGCAGAGCTACCAGAACAGATAATTGTGGCATAGCCACCGGGACGCTTCCTCCATAAATATAACCCATGTACCCATGAAAAAGATATACAAATCATGGCATACATCATACAGAGTCAGATCATCATGCTTTTCATCAAATTAACCCTAGGGGTATAATGGTCATTTTACACTTAGGGGTATAACGGTAATTTTCATACTTAGGGGTATTCTAGTAATTTATCTATTTTGGGGGTTTTCATGCATATTTCCACCATTCACGTACTAACAAAAACACTTACCGAGTGTTCTTATCGAATTGGGCTCGTTGGCCCATTATCCCAATTTTGGCCCATTAAGCCCAAAAAATATCTCAGGCACAAAAATCATGCACTCTGCAGTCTAAACACTGTAGTTTACCATATACGTTAATCGATCTACCTCACGAGCATTCGCACACTCGCAAGTCCACAAAATACCAGTTTTTCGGCATTTTGGCTTTTCGGCTTTTGCCGATCTAGTCTATGAGAGGCTGTCAGTTACACACCTGCTTACGACGAAACGCTGACGAGTTACATAAGCGAGTTGCCTACAGTCAATTACTAATATGTTAACTACGAATCCATAACAACTTGTATACAAATCTCCTTACCAACAGTCGACCATTAACACTTTAGACACTAGAGATCCTACCTTTGCCGAAACTAGCGACTAGGTTTAGTTCTAGTCATTCCACTTGTCCAAGCCTTCGATTAGCAGCCTCTAGATCACACTAACATCATAATAAAACAATTGTCACAACCCTTAGAGCCATAGGGCCCAATCGACAGCATCCCTAAGCCTTTAGGGGTTTCGGCTTTTCTAAAACCCGAAATAAAGAATATATTCGAAAACTTACCACCGGTTCCTTCCGTCAACGATTACACTTAAGTTTCTATTTGATTTTGATGCAGATCTACCCCCTTCAAATGTTAGCAGGAATCCAATCTTTAAAGGTCTTAAGGATTCGACTATGCCCCTAAGACTATGGGGTTTTTGGCTTTTTGAAATAGTGAAGAGAAAGATGAAATATGAGGGTTTTGCGGTTTTATCGACAAGACTTTGGGGTTCAGAGGATGAGAGAATCAGCCAAAAAAAGATGGAGAAGAATCAGAGGGTTTGGCTAGGAGAAATCGGCACAGAAGAAAAACAGGCTTTCGGGATTTCGACTTTTATGGCAATCGGCTATAAGGCTTAGGAACAAATGGTAAGGAAGTGGAGTTGACTAGAATGGTAGAAAGATTTGGCTATAGAGGAAAAGAAGAAGAAAAGAGAATAGGAGAAGAGAAGAATGATCAGAAACAGCACAACTTTTTCCCCAAATGCCGAAATTACAACTATCAATAGACCTAGCCGAATTTTGCCCTCTACAGAAACCCTTGGCCGGCCAACTCTTACTCCTCAAGAGTCCACCATTCGGCCAATACTACACTCCCTAATCAGCTCCTAAATCTTCTCCCTTATCTCCTCTTTACTCGATCTTCTGAGCAATTCAAACTCTTCCTAACAAAGTTCCACCTGAGTTCCATCACATCCCCTTTCTGTACATAAAAATTAATACTAATATTTGCTCACCTTGTGACTTGAACCTTAGCTCTCCCTAGTCATCCACATGCCACCTTTATAGCACTTAGTGGCGTCATATGCCACTTTGCCAACTACCTTCTTGTGGCTTATTTTACCCATTAAATCTTAAAAGCCCAACTTACCAGAACCCTTTTTCCCCTAAGAATTAAAATTAGCTAAAACTTCCGGATTTTTTTCCTAAACTTGGGCCTTCTAGAGGCCTAATAACATACTTAGACCTACGCCAAGCAGTCAAAACACAAAAATTCAAAAATTCACCAAAATTCACATAAGTCCCAAAAATTTGGGCGTTACACTTACAATATTCAAAGCTTTCATCAAAGTTATCACAGCAGGTAATCCATTCAAACCACTAGATTCAGTTCTGACTATTTCATCATTCTTGCATATTAAATCAACAATTTTTCGTTTACAATTCATAATAGCATCGTGCAAAATTAACTAATCCATATCCAGGATTATATCAAATTCATCAAAACGTAATAACATTAGATCGGCCAGAAAACAAAAGTATTGAAACATTAATGGACAGTTCTTGCAAACTTTATCAACCAAAATAGATCTGTCTAAGGGGTTCGAAACTTTAATTATAAATTCAGTAGACTCTACAGGCAAAGTCTTACTGTTCACTAAGTTCATACACACATACGAATATGTTGATCCAGGATCTATCAAAGCAATTACAGAAGTACCATAAAGAGTAAATGTACCCGTAATCACTTCTGGCGATGAAGCTTCCTCACGCGCTCGGATAGCATAGGCTCTGGCAGGTGCACGAGCCTCAGATCTAACAGCTGTATCTTTTATCCCTCTATGACTGCCACTCACATTTCCTGTATTTTTGGAAGATCTAGCACGAGAAACATTTCCACTTGGCCTCGGATTTTGCACAATCTCTTGCTCAACAGGCTTGGGACAATCTCGGATAAAGTGATCCAAAGATCCACATTTGAAACAAGCTCGATCATTCAATCTACAACTCCCCGATGTCTTTTACCACAATGCTTACATTCTGGTTGATTAGATCGAGTATTACCAACACTTGCAATAGAAGAAGCTGGAGCTCTAATGTTCGAATGCGATCTAGCACGATCTCTATTTGAATGCCCCACACATTAGCCCTTGAACGACTAAAATCATCTCTAAACTTTTTTGACACAGACTGAAATGATTTACTTGCAGATCTCTTTCGCACTTCTTTAGCTTCAGAATCAACTTTTCTTTTCTCTTTTCCGAGATCTTCGGCTTTACATGCTCGTTCAACAAGACAACAAATTCTTTAATCTCAAAAAACTCGACTAACAAACAAACGCCTTTATTCAAACCATCCTCAAATCTCTCACACATTATTGCCTCAATAGATACACATTCACGAGCATACTGACTCAATCTTACAAATTTCTGCTCGTATTCAATAACAGACATACGACCTTGTTTAAGCTCAAGAAACTCTTTACGTGTAACGCCCCCTTACCCGAGACCATCACTGGAGACGAGTATGAGACATTACTAACTTATTTTAGCATTTAAACAAGTTCAAACAATTTATTTTAGAATTTCCAGACAAGTTGGCTAATTGCGTCACAATCGCTAAAAAATCCATATCTTGAGTTAAAAAACTCGAAATCCAATTCCATAAATATTCCCTGAAACTAGACTCATATATCTATCTATTAATTTTTTATATAATTTTTAGTTGGGCCAATTAGTACAGTTTATTAGTTAATGTCTCCTCTGTTTCAAGGTTTGGCTACTTTGACCCCTGTGTATTACAAATCAGATAACTCCATGTACAGAGCTTCAATGACTATTTCGTTTGTTTCCCATAAAGTAAAACTTCTAATTGTTTTTGTACAATTTATGGTGAATTTTTAAATTTGGAACAGGGGATTCAGAGATCGCTCTGACCCTGTTCCACTAAAACTTAAATCTCTCATAAAATATAACTCATTTACTTGTTTTGTTTCTTCCATATGAAAAGAGACTCATCAAGCTTCGATTGCACAACTTATTCATCATTTAATTCCATTTATACTATTTTTAGTGATTTTTCAAATTCACATTACTGCTGCTGTCTGATTCTATTTTGTGGTCAATTCTACCTTTTCAAGGATTTTCATGGTTTAGTTAAGACATAAAGCATACATGTTATCATATATAAACTTGATTAGCCATTCCAATAGCTAATAATTCTCAAACATTTCCATTCCATCCATGGGCTATATCGTAAGATTATACACACAAAATGAATGGAATGCTATACATGCCATATTTCCAAAAATTACAAGTCATTATACCGCAATTGTCCAGTGATAGTGTGAGCGTGCCTCCGACCGTCTCGATCTCCAAAATGACTTGTCAAAACTACAAAAAATGAAAAGGAGGGAGTAAGCATGGATGCTTAGTAAGTCCACATGTAAATAACAAATAACTTAACAAAGCAATTATACCAACCAACATTAGCATAATATCACCAAAACATATATCACATTTCTATTCATCATTCATCATCTTACCATATTATTGTTGTCGTATCATGTCTCAACCCGAGGGTTAAGTACTTACATGTCCAAAGTGCCCATTCCACAACACTTACCAATACGTCACTTGCATCTTGAGTATTCTTCCATTTCACTAGAATTTTACCCGTTGAACACATCGGAATATAACTCGGATACATGGAAAGTTTGTACATAAGTGCCACATATGTAGCCAAGCTACCATGTAACCCGCCCATAAGCAAACTCAGACTCAACTCAACGAGCTCGGGTGTTCGCATTCATAAGTGAACTCGGACTCAACTCAACGAGCTCGGATGCCTAGTTACATCCCACGAACTCAGACTCAACTCAACGAGTTCGGACATTTGCATCCATAAGTGAGCTCGGACTCGACACAATGAGCTCGGATGCCCAAGTATCCTAATCTATTCCTAAGGTTCAACGAGACTTTCCTCATTCGTACTCCTTTACAATTCTCCTTGGAATACCAATGATGATACTTCGGTAATCTTTCACATTTTTCACATAATTCATAAAATTTTTGCATGTTGTCCAACAATTACCACAAAGCATAGAATTGCATGATAACAAATCATAATATCATATAAATAGCATTAAATGATTTAAAATAACAGTTATATTACAATATTTACATATGAACTTACCTTGATACAAAATAAGAATAGTCGAACCTATTCCTCGTAAACTTTATTTTTCCCCCGATCTCAACTCGAATCTCTTTTCTCTTGATCTATAATACCAAATTAATTTATTTAATACACACATTCATCCAAACAGCCCCTAATACGAACTTTGGAAAAACTACCATTTTGCCCCTAAACTTTCACATATTTACACTTCTACCCCAAGGCTCGTAAATTAAACCTCATCCTATTTTCTTAGGTTTTATGAGATGCTGATCATTTTTTCCTTCTATAGCAACATTAAATTCACACTCTATCATGTACTTATGAATATTAGGTATTTTTACCGATTATGTCATTTTACTCGTTTTTACGAAAAATCACTTAGCCAAAGTTGTTTAACGCAATCTCAAACTTCATATTCTACCATAAAACATCAAGATTCATACATATCATCCATGGTTAAAATTTTAAATATAAACCCTAGCTCAAAATATTGGTAGAAATAGGTAAACCGAGCTACGAGGATTTTAAAAAATTTAAAGAACATTAAAAACGGGCATAGAAATCACTTACAATCAAGGCTTAAAAGCATTGAAACCCTAGCTATGGTGGAGAGCAAAATTCGGCAGAAACTTATGCAGAGGATGATCATTTTTGTGTTATTTTTCCCATTTCATTTCATTTAATATCTAAATGACCAAAATGCCATTCCATACTAACCTTTCAAAAATTCCATCCATGTCCAATTTTTGTCCATAAACTTAGAAATTGGCCAAATTGCTATTTAAGACCTTCTAATTAATATTTCAAAACAATTTTATACTAGAAACTTCTAGAAAGCAAGTTTTGCAGTGTAATATCCTGATTTTGGGCCTAGTCGGAATAGTGGTTTCGTGACCACAAAATCTGAGATAGAAATAATTATTTTATAATTATTTTGATGTTTATGATATGATTGCATGATTATGTGAAAATTTTGTGAAGAAATTCTATGCATAAAGTGCTTAATTTGAAATTAGGGACTAAATCGAATAAGTTGCAAAACTTGCATTCTAGAAGTTTTTAGTATGAAATTGCTTTGAAATATTAATTATGAGGTTTTAAATAGCAATTTTACCAATTTCTAAGTCTATGGACAAAAATTGGACATGGATGGAATTTTTGGAAAGTTTAATAATAAGGGCATTTTGGTCATTTAGGGGTAAAATGAATTAAAATACAAAATTAAAAGCCAATTTTGCTCATCTTCAACCCCATGGCCGAATATAGCAAGGAGAAACCATGGCTAGGGTTTTTCAAGCTTCCAAGCTCGATTGTAAGTCCATTCTAGCCCCGTTTTTCAAGTTCTTTACGTTTTTGGAGTCCCGGTAGCTCGATTTAACTTATGCTAGCAATAATTTAACCTAGGGTTTATATTTGGAAAAATACCCATAGGTGAAATTTGTGTATTTTGGTGTTTTATGATAGAATATGAGATTTTAAATTATGTTAGACAGCTTGTGCTACTCGATTTTAAGTGAAAACGAACAAAAGGGCTTAATCGGTAAAAATACCTAATAGTCATAAGTACATGTTAGAGTGAGAATTTGATGTTTCCATAGAAGGGAAAAATGATCAGCATGTCATAAAACATAAGAAAATAGGCTGAATTTTAATTTACGAGCTTTGGAGAAAAAGTGTAAATATGCAAAAGTTTAGGGTCAAAATTGTAATTTTGCTAAAATTTGAATTAAAGACTAATTTGATAATGTGAGTATTAAATAAGCTAAATGTGTTATTTTAGCTCAAGAAAGACGTGGAATCGACCCCAATCGAGGAAAAGAAAAGATTGTGGACTAAATTGGAAAATCTTTGTATTTTGGTACCAAGGTAAGTTCATGTGTAAATAATGTAGCATAATTGTTATTTTTAAGTTATTGATGTTAATTATATGATATGCTGATTTTTATCACGAAATATATGTTAATTATATGATATGCTAATTATGTGAGCTACTTGTTAAATATAAATTGTTACCGAGTATTGGTTTCGGTATTCTACGGAAGACGGCAAGGATATGTGTTTGAGGAAAATCCCGTTTGAACCTTAGGAATAGATTAGGATACAAGTGACATGTCACTAGGATGGTTGAGCATCCGAGCTCATTAAGTTGAGTCCGAGTTCACTTATGGATGCGGGCGCCCGAGCTCGTTGAGTTGAGTCCGAGTTCGCTTATGGGCGGGTTACATAGTAGCTTGGCTACATATGTGGCACTTATGTGCAAACTTTCCATGTATCCAAATTATATTCCGATGTGTTCAACGGGTAAAGTTCTACTCAAATGGAGGAATACTCAAGATGAAAGGGATGCATTGGTAAGTGTTGTGAAATGGATACTTTGAACAGGTATGTACTTAACCCTCGAGTTGAAAAATCGATATAACAACAATATGGTAAGATGATAAATGAAAATATGATATGAATGTCTTGGTGATGATTATGCAAATGATGTTTTATGTTTGCTTATATGGTTATGTTACTTACTATTTGCATGTGAACTTACTAAGCATTTATGCTTACTCCCTCCTTTTCATTCATTGTATTGTTGACAAGCCAGCTCGGAAATCGGGAACGGTCGGAGGCACGCTCACACTATCCGTATACCATATTGGCATAATGGCTTGTACATTTTGAGTATGGCACGTATAGCATTATAATCATTTTGTATATATGGTCTTATGATATGGTTATTGAGTAGTATAAAAATTCTTGGTAATGATTAGCCATTGGAATGGCTAATTATGATCATATTTGGTGTTATGTATGTCAAATTGCTAGTTAATCCCTGGAAACCATGAAATAGGTAAAATTTACCATAAAATAGATTCAGACAGCAGTAGTGACGTGAATTTGAAAAATTATTAAAAATAGTAGAGATATAATTAGATGATGAATAAAATATAGAATTGAAGAATTATGAGTCTATTTTCATATGGAAGAAACGAAACAGGTATATGAGTTATATTTTATGAGATGTTTAAATTTTTGTAAAACAGGGCCAGAGCGATTTCTGGATCCCCTGTTCTGACTTCGGAAATTCACCATAAATTGTATAAAAATAATTAGAAGTCACAATTTATATGTAAAGATTTCTTATTGAGTCTAGTTTTAATAGAAACAAAATTCATAGTCATTGAAATTCTGTGCAGAGAGATATCTGATTTGTAATACACAGAGGTCAGAGTAGTCGAGCCCTGAAACAGCGGAGACTTTAACTAATAAACTGTACTAATTTGCCTAACAAAAAATTCTAGAAAAAAATTAGTAAATAGATATATGAGTCTAGTTTCAGAAAAAAATTACGGAATTAGATTTTGAGTTTAAGAACTCGAGATATGAATTTTTAAGCGACTGTGATGCAGTTAGGCAACTTGTCTGGAATTTCTAAAATTAAATTGTTTGAGCTGTTTAAGCAATTAATTAAGGCTGTTAACACCTCGTGTTCGACTCCGGAAATGGTCTCAGGTACGGGGAGTTACATTTGGTGGTATCAGAGTAGGTTTAGTCGGTTCTCGGACTAATCTAGCATGTGTAAAAGTTTAGCTATACATGCCACTGATTTGTGATAGTGTGATGTCTTCCGACGCGTATGAGTACCGTCTTATTTAGACAGGGTACTCTCCAATCGAGCTGCGCCGACCATGTTCAATGTTATGTGAAGGTGTTTGAGTAAAATTATGATTATGATAAGTATCGGTTCAGAAAAGTATGAATAAAGGTTTATAATACATATGTGATAAATATTCATATTTGCTTAATGCTCATATGATGTAGTGTATATGGCTTACTTGATAAGATGAACGGAATAAATAGAAAGTAGTAGAGGTATGAATAAAAGTTATAGTATTATGATACGAATGAAAATGTCCTTGTTTTGATTTGGACGTCGAATGTTGATGAATGCTAATGATATATAATTTTTATGAGATAAAGGATTATAATGAAATGAACTTATCTATGTTAAATTTTTGGACTGAATTATATGATTGTAATGATATGTACATGATGCACGAAATGAAAGTTATGATTGTGGTGCAAATATCTATGTTTGTTTGGCCTTATATGATGTCATGAGCATGACTTAATTTAATTAAATGAATGGATAAGTAAAGCTATCTAGAAAACATAGAATGTATGCATAAGTATATTGTCTAAATGGGACAATAGGAAAATTGGTGTAAGCCAACATGAATTAATGACATGATTTTGATGATGTTGTTATGATGATGGAAGTTGTGTCATATGTGTATGTATAAGAAAGTCGAGTCAGAGGTCTTACAACCCCTCCCCCTTACCGAAGTGGTACTTATAATGGAATTTCATGAGATTTGTATTGAATAAGTTTCCGTTTGAGAACCCAAAGAGTTCAGTGATAGAATAATTATAAGTATGATCAGAGATTGAAAATGAGCTGGTAAGTAAAGTCAGAGCCAGTAAAGTATCGGATTGACGTAAAGATTATTGGAATTATGCACTTTATTCCAATTAGAAAAGGAATTCTCCTTAGTAAACCGAATTACTCAGTGCAAGGTCGAGAAAAGTGTAAATCGAAATTTATTCAGAATCGCCTTCTTTTAGTGAATGGTTTAATATGAAATTTGTGACGGCAGAACTAGTTGGGGAAATGATATTTGAAATGTGAACTATCTCGAGTGTGATAGTTATGACTGGACAGATTTAGCAGTCTCTTTTGAGATGTTCTATGTGTTTACCCGTTCTCAGAAATATTTCTATGGCTATTGATCTTCTGAAGAAATTCTTGTTATATGGGAATGTCTTTTAATCATGGTGTTGGATGAAAGCATTGGTAGTCTGACTGGTTTATAATTTATATTGCTCTATTTCATCAGGTATTCTATTTCATTTCGTCTGATAAGAATTGATGAGAGAATACATATGACATTATGATTCTGTTTCTTCTACTTGATGCTTCATCTGATATATATGTATGGGAAGATATATCGTTCTTGTTATATTTGATCCTAGTGGGATTAAATGATGTTTTCTTTTGGACTTTCTTTCTTTGAAGAATTATCGGGGTATTCCGTATTTTCTCTATGAGTTTGGTTTTCGATTCTCTGCCTTGGTTTTCGATTCTCCAGCATAGTATCGTATCTTGGGTTTCTTTATTCTGGATTTCTCTATTTTGGATTTCTTTATTCGGTTTTCTTGTTATCTTTGTTCCATAATTCGTCAATTATGACTCGTATTCGAAGTGCGTTCTTCAGCTCGTGATAATCATGTCAAATATGACTATACTTCTAATTTGATCTTGGTAATGTGGTGATTTTAGTATTGGGGTTTTTTTCTAATTTCGTGTAAGGATTTGACATCGAGAAAGGCATAAGTGATAAAAGCGCGAGTTTCAGTCGGTATGGTGAATTATCTATTTGAAAGATTTCATGCGACAATTATTTCAGGATTATTTTTCCCAAGTTTGATAATAGAATTTCATTTTGTACGGATAAAAGAGTAAATAGTCTGAACGAGAAGTGTATATTTATTAGAAAAAGTTTGATATTAGTTAAAGTCACTACGAATGATAAGGTTTTCATTTTGTAAAAGTTGAAAAGTTTATTACATGTTGACAAAGTTCGGATAGATGAGAATATTGGTAACCGAAGCGTCTGAACTAGACTAGTCTACATTGAGTAAAGACTTCCTGACTTTCAGTAATGTACTGTGGTATTAATTGTGATATGTTTCAAGACAGTGAGGTAATGTGATAGTTTAGAGCATTCGATGTTACATAAAATCGGAGTTGTTAAAGGGGTTAAAGCCGAGCATTAGGATCTATCAAAATTATCCTTGTCAGTGTTGATATTGGGATGAAAATGAGAAGGATTATTCTTGAGGCCATATTAGAATTATTTCCATGGCAGAAAGAGGAAAATGTGATGTATCCTATTGTTAAATGTTTGGCTAGATCTATAAATCATATCTTTATTGAATGAATTCCTACTCATCAGATTCATGGAAATTCAGGTCTCTTTTATTGTTGGATTTCTTGGAATTCTGGTCTCCATTAATCAAGTTAAGATCTGGGTTTTATGTCTGATATCATGGGAAACTGAGAGTTGAAATTGTAAGCTTTCAGATCATATGAGAAATTAAAGAGATGTATTGGAGGTACAGTCTAAGTGAAAGTTATTTGGCACCGAATATGAGATTAAAAGTGAAGACCACTTTTCTGGTAAGATTTTCGGGGACGAAAATCCCTAAAGGGGGGGAGAGTTGTAATATCCTGATTTTGGGCCTAGTCGGAATAGTGGTTTCGTGACCACAAAATCTGAGATAGAAATAATTATTTTATAATTATTTTGATGTTTATGATATAATTGCATGATTGTGTGAAAATTTTGTGAAGAAATTCTATGCATAAAGTGCTTAATTTGAAATTAGGGACTAAATCGAATAAGTTGCAAAACTTGCATTCTAGAAGTTTTTAGTATGAAATTGCTTTGAAATATTAATTAGGAGGTTTTAAATAGCAATTTTACCAATTTCTAAGTCTATGGACAAAAATTGGACATGGATGGAATTTTTGGAAAGTTTAATAGTAAGGGCATTTTGGTCATTTAGGGGTAAAACGAATTAAAATGCAAAATTAAAAGCCAATTTTGCTCATCTTCAACCCCATGGCCGAATATAGCAAGGAGAAACCATGGCTAGGGTTTTTCAAGCTTCCAAGCTCGATTGTAAGTCCATTCTAGCCCCGTTTTTCAAGTTCTTTACGTTTTTGGAGTCCTGGTAGCTCGATTTAACTTATGCTAGCAATAATTTAACCTAGGGTTTATATTTTGAAAAATACCCATAGGTGAAATTTGTGTATTTTGGTGTTTTATGATAGAATATGAGATTTTAAATTATGTTAGACAGCTTGTGCTACTCGGTTTTAAGTGAAAACGAACAAAAGGGCTTAATCGGTAAAAATACCTAATAGTCATAAGTACAAGTTAGAGTGAGAATTTGATGTTCCCATAGAAGGGAAAAATGATCATCATGTCATAAAACATAAGAAAATAGGCTGAATTTTAATTTACGAGCTTTGGGGCAAAAGTGTAAATATGCAAAAGTTTAGGGGCAAAATTGTAATTTTGCTAAAATTTGAATTAAAGACTAATTTGATAATGTGAGTATTAAATAAGCTAAATGTGTTATTTTAGATCAAGAAAGACGTGGAATCGACCCCAATCGAGGAAAAGAAAAGATTGTGGACTAAATTGCAAAATCTTTGTATTTTGGTACCAAGGTAAGTTCATGTGTAAATAATGTAGCATAATTGTTATTTTTAAGTTATTGATGTTAATTATATGATATGCTGATTTTTATCACGAAATATATGCTTTGTGGTTATTTTCGAATAAAATGCAAATTATGTGAGCTACTTGTTAAATATAAATTGTTACCGAGTATTGGTTTCGGTATTCTACGGAAGACGACAAGGATATGTGTTTGAGGAAAATCCCGTTTGAACCTTAGGAATAGATTAGGATACAAGTGACATGTCACTAGGATGGCTGAGCATCCGAGCTCATTGAGTTGAGTCCGAGTTCACTTATGGATGCGAACGCCCGAGCTCGTTGAGTTGAGTCCGAGTTCGCTTATGGGCGGGTTACATAGTAGCTTGGCTACATATGTGGCACTTATGTGCAAACTTTCCATGTATCCAAATTATATTCCGATGTGTTCAACGGGTAAAGTTCTACTCAAATGGAGGAATACTCAAGATGAAAGGGATGCATTGGTAAGTGTTGTGAAATGGATACTTTGAACAGGTATGTACTTAACCCTCGGGTTGAAAAATCGATATAACAACAATATGGTAAGATGATAAATGAAAATATGATATGAATGTCTTGGTGATGATTATGCTAATGATGTTTTATGTTTGTTTATATGGTTATGTTACTTGCTATTTGCATGTGAACTTACTAAGCATTTATGCTTACTCCTCCTCCTTTTCATTCCTTGTAGTGTTGACAAGCCACTTGGAAATCGGGAACGGTCGAGGCACGCTCACACTATCCGTATCCATATTGGCATAATGGCTTGTACATTTTGAGTATGGCACGTATAGCATTATAATCATTTTGTATATATGGTCTTATGATATGGTTATTGAGTAGTATAAAAATGCTTGGTAATGATTAGCCATTGGAATGGCTAATTATGATCATATTTGGTGTTATGTATGTCAAATTGCTAGTTAATCCATGGAAACCATGAAATAGGTAAAATTTACCATAAAATAGATTCAGACAGCAGTAGTGACGTGAATTTGAAAAATCATTAAAAATAGTAGAGATATAATTAGATGATGAATAAAATATGGAATTGAAGAATTATGAGTCTATTTTCATATGGAAGAAACGAAACAGGTATATGAGTTATATTTTATAAGATGTTTAAATTTTTGTAAAACAGGGCCAGAATGATTTCTGGATCCCCTGTTCTGATTTTGGCAAATTCACCATAAATTGTATAAAAATAATTAGAAGTCACAATTTATATGTAAAGATTTCTTATTGAGTCTAGTTTTAATAGAAACAAACTTCATAGTCATTGAAATTCTGTGCATAGAGATATCTGATTTGTAATACACAAGGGTCAGAGCAGTCTAACCCTGAAACAGGGGAGAATTTAACTAATAAACTGTACTAATTGGTCTAACAAAAAATTCTAGAAAAAAATTAGTAAATAGATATATGAGTCTAGTTTCAGGAAAAATTTACAGACTTGGATTTTGAGTTTCAGAACTCGAGATATGAATTTTTAAGCGACTGTGATGCAGTTAGCCAGCTTGTCTGGAATTTCTAAAATTAAATTGTTTGAGCTGTTTAAGCAATGAATTAAGGCTGTTAACACCTCGTGTTCAACTCCGGAAATGGTCTCGGGTATGGGGCGTTACATGCAGCTTATTCAATTTAGTCCCTAACTTCAAATTAAGCACTTTATGCATAGAATTTCTTCACAAAATTTTCACACAATCATGCAATCATATCATAGACCTCAAAATAATCATAAAATAATTATTTCTATCTCGGATTTGTGGTCCCGAAACCACTTTTCCGATTAGGCCCTAATTCATATCACAACTCTCCCCCGATTAGGCCCTAATTATTGCAACAGGTGTGGGTATTGATTCCTCATAGTTTCCTTGGGCTCCCATGTAACCTCTTTTACCCCATGTTTTTGCCACAATACTTTCACGAGAGTGATACTTTTGTTTCTTAGTTGTTTGACCTCTCAAGCTAAAATTTTAATCCGTTCTTCATTGTAAGTCATATCCAGTTGTAACTCAATTTCTATCGGTGAAATCACATGTGAAGGATCTGAACGATACTGACGTAACATAGATACATGGAATACATCATGAATCTTCTCTAATTCTGGTGGTAATGCTAACTGATATGCTACCGGGCCAATTCTTTCAATTACATAATACGGTCCGATAAAACGTGGACTCAACTTGCCTTTCCGACCGAATCTAAGAACTTTCTTCCACGGAGACACTTTTAAAAACACTTTATCACCAACTTGAAACTCGATCTCTTTTCACTTCAAATCTGCGTAAGATTTTTGCCACACTCAATTGGTGTATATGATAATTCATCTAAAACCCTGATATTATTTTCTAACCAAAATTCAGCCTTTTTCGGATCATCTTCGGCAATAGCCCTAAATTCTTCTACCCCATATTTACGAATTTTATCTACCGGAGGCTTACTAGTTCTAACAGGTTCAGCACATTGTGGCATGTCAGGAATAGGTTGAGGAGCAAGAGGGGGTGATTGTTGTACAACATAATTTTTTCTCAAAAATTTTGTGAACCACTCGTTCATCATTTGAAAGAAGGCGAGAGGCATAACCAAAAACTCGTAGTGTCCATACCTTGTTCGAAAAACAGTCTTTGGCACATCGGAGTTTTTAACTCGTAACTAATAGTAGCCTGACCTCATATCTATCTTTGAAAACACTGTAGCCACTTTCAGTTGATCAAACAGATCATCAATTTGTGGTAACGGATACTTATTCTTTATAGTCACCTTATTGAGCTGTTTATAATCAATGCACATTCTCATGGTTCCATCTTTCTTTTTTACAGACAGTACTGGTGCACCCCAAGGAGAGAAACTTGGTTGCGCAAAACCTCTATCTGATAACTCTTGCAACTGAGCTTTCAATTCTTTTAATTCTGTAGGTTCCATTCTGTACAGAGTTATGGATATCAGAGTCGTCCCAGGCATTAACTCAATACCAAACTCTACCTCACAAATAGCTGGCAAACCTGGTAATTCTGTAGGAAATACACTTGGATACTCATATACAACTAGCACTGATTCAATGTTTCTTTCAGCCACTTTACTGTCAAGCACGTATGCAAAATAAGCTTCACACCCTTTTCTCACATATTTCTGAGCTAGCATCGAAGAGATTACTACTGGTAACCCATTCAGATCATTAGATTCAATCCGAATAATCTCATCATTCTGGCACCATAAATCAATAGTCTTTCTTTTGCAGTTTACAACAGCATCATGTAAAGTCAACCAGTCCATACCCAAAATTTTTTCGAACTCATCATATGGCAACAGCATCAAATCATCTGGAAAGCACAAATCTCAAACCATCAAGGGACAATTCTTACACACTTTGTCAACCATAACACACCGGCCCAAGGGGTTTGACACTCTAATCACAAACTCAGTAGACTCAATAGGTAAAGTCTTACTGAATACTAATGTCTCACACACATAAGAATGAGTAGAACTAGAATCAATCAATGCAATTACATTAGTATCATAAAGAGTGAATATACTAGTAATGACATCTGGGGATGAAGCCTCTTCTCATGCGTGAATAGCATAGGCTCTAGCAGGTGCACGAGCCTCAGATCTGACTGTTGTATCTTTAGTCCTTCTCTGACTGCCACTCACATTACCCGCATTTCTGGGCTACAGTATTACCTGATCTCGTATTTTGTACTGGATTTTCTTCAGCTAACACTGGGTAATCACGTATATAATGATCCATCGATCCACATTTAAAACGAGCTCGATCATGCAATCTGCAACTACCGGGATGTCGTTTGACGCAATGTTTACACTCGAGTTGATTTGATCTGACATTACCCATACTAGCATTGAGGTAGCTCTCGAGCTCATAGGTGGTCTACTCTGATTCCATCTAGAATAACCCGAAGTGGCTTTAGATCGGCTGAAATCATCTTAGAACTTCTTTGATGCCGACTGGAATGACTTACCGGATGTTCTTTTGTGTGCATCTCTAGCTTCAAAGTCAGCTTTTCTTTTCTCTTTCTCGAGCTCTTCAGCTTTATAGGCTCGCTGAACCAGTACTACGAGCTCTTTTATCTCAAGTATGCCAACTAATAGTTTAATGTCTTTGTTCAGCCCATCTTCAAATCTTTTACACATTATGGCTTCGGTGGAAAAACACTCTCGGGCATGCTGACTGAGTCTCAAAAATTTTCGCTCATACTCTTTCACGGTCATCCGACCCTGTTTCAGCTCTAGAAATTCTTTTCGCTTCTAATCAATAAATCTCTGGCTGATATATTTCTTACAGAACTCAGTCTGAAAGAATTCCCAGGTCACCCGCTCTCTCGGAACCACTGATACTAGGGTATTTCACCAGTGATATGCTCTGTCACGAAGCAAAGATATGGCACACTTCAAACATTTATCTGGGGTACAAGACAGCTCATCAAAAGCATGAATAGTATTATCAAGCCAAAACTCAACCCATTTAGCATCATCATCATCTGTAGGTTTAAACTCTTCAGCCCCGTGTTTTTTTATTTTATCAACAGGTGGCTTATACAATCTCAGGGGATCACTTACTTGAGGTATAGCAGGCATCGAAGATGGATTAGTCGGGGGTGGAGGTTTTTGTGCAGTCAGGTTAGTCCAGATATACTGAGTAAACCAGTCATTCATCATTTGGTAAAAGGCTTGTCTAGCCTCTCCTTCTTGGTTACTCAAAATTGGTCGAGATTCAATCGGCGCTGTCCCTTGCACGGGAGCAGGTGCTACACTCTCGACATCATTAGCTGCAGCTCTATCGGGATCCATTTAATATATGAAAACACATTTTCAAATGACAAAAGTCATCACACTATCGATGTATATATTATGGCATGTATAGCTAGACTCACACACGCTACATTAGTCCTAGAACAGACTAAATCATAGCTTTGATACCAATAAAATGTAACATCTCTAACCCGTATCCGTCACCAAATGAGGGTTATGAGACATTACCAATCATAATATAGTCCTTACAAGTATGCATAACATATTACAATTCAAAATTTTTAATTACGTCAATGTTCATAACCAAATCTGAGATTCAATTTTAAAATCTTATTATTATTCTAACATAATTTAAAACATAATTTACGTCTATTAAACAATTTAGCTATATAATGAACATGTAATAGATTAATAACTTGATTAACTGAATGTCAAACCAACTTATATAAGTCATGCGTATGTACAAAATTAAACATCATTTGAAACAAATTTCAATACCTTTCTTTTTATTTATTTATGTGACATTACTTTATTAATATATATATAGTTCATAAGTCATACATTAAGGTTATCTAATACACCCATTTAATAAATATAAACACATAAGTAGAGGTAACTAAACATAATCGAATAAAGCTTTAAGGGAAGTCATTATTTCGGTTTGATAAAAAACCATCACATAAGAGATGCAACATGTCTCCTCAAACTCAAACATATTTCATAATTTTATCTTAAATCAATTTCAGCCACAAATAACAACTCAATACCAAAAACATGCATAATTCGTTATAACCTCAGTCTGTCATTAAATGACGAATATCAATTTCTGCACAAGCTTTTAATATAACCGATTAAGAACATATTACATAATTTAATAGTAAATCAAGTATGCATCTTTATTACAATACAACATGGTCGAACATGCTTCTTACTCATATACACATTGTGTGTATTTACCCTAAATTTGAAAACCACACTTAACATTTAATTGCATACAAAACAATTGACTAAAATATTCATGGGACATTTTTATTACCTATTACATTTCATAACTGAATTTCATTATTAAAAACCATGAACACATCCAAAAGATTTCATCACTAAATTACCAGAACTAAGTTCATTAAACATTACAACTAAAATCACATATAAGACTAAGACTAAACATGGTGATCAAGTGCACATATACACTAAATGTATTAGTATAAAACACATCCAAAGCAACCAAACATACTTACTACCGATTTCTTCATACCTCATCCAAAATAATTAACTAACTTCAATATACAAACACATAACACAATTACAATCATTCATGGCACATAGCATAATAATCAAAATGGACTTAAACCAAAATTATGCCAAAATCAAAATCAAGCATAGAAAATAAGCCATTTTCGCATGGCTTTTATACAAAACCAAAGTTCGTCGTTTCAAAACACATTCTAGCCTATACATGCCAAAATTTGAGTTCGATTATTTAAATATCGAAGCTGTAGATAGTATAATAAACTTTATTAACGATCCTCAAGCTCATAACTTGATCCAAAAATCTATAAAATAGAGGTAAACATATGATAAACCGTCATTTATACATATTTTTACCCCATGCTTAGCGCATTTTATGGATCATTTTTCCTTAGAATTAGTGAATTTGATGCTCCTAATGCCTTAATTTCATGTTTTATACATAGGTGAGCATAGGAGAGCAAGAGGAACGAGAAATGGGACAAAAACGAAGAAAATAGGCCAATGTACGAGATCAACACGGCCTGGACTTCCTCAAACGGGTAGACCACACGATCGTATCAATTTGGAAGAATCCAAGCACGACTCACACAGGTAGACCACACGACCGTGCCATTCTAATAGGCTCGAACAGGGCCTGAAGTAATCGCACACGGCCGTGCCATTTTAACAGGCTTGACCACGGCCTAAAGTAATCGTACACGGGCGTGTCACACGGGCGTGTCCCTACCAAACCAAGTTGATTCCAATTCAAAAAAGGCTAATTTTGAGGGCTCTTAGGCATTCCAAAGCCTATAAATACACCCTAGTAGAGGAGAACAAGAGACACACAGGGGGAGAAGCAAGGAATTGCTCAAGGAAAGCCGATTGATCCATCTTAGAAGCCAGATTCACCGTCAAGATTGAATATCTCCCTTCAATTCCCCTTCAGGAATTTTGGGTTTTTCTTTATGTTTTGTATTCATTATTCTTCTGAGATGTTTTCCCTTTTAGTTATGAACTAAATCTGAAACCTAAGATGAATCTTGTTATAATTTTCTGAATTGTACGATAAGTATTTGACTAGTTCTTAATTATGTGTTCTTAATTCTTGTTTTGATATTCCAGGATATTGATTCAAGTTACACTCTTATTCAACGGAGGAATAGACCTTGTCTAAGAGTACAATTATCATAATTAAGCGGAGTTGATTGCGCGCCTAGAGATAGGGTGATAAGATTTCGCCAGATTAGGGTGAAACCTAATAAGGGGATTCATAGATCGAGTTAATGCAACCCTAGGAAGTTAATTAGAAAGAGATTTCAATTATTCAACCTAGGGTTAGACGTTGTTAGTCTTGAGAGAGATAATAATATAACTTAGGGATTTCTACGGATCAAGTGAAATAAATAAATCATCCGATTCGGAGCCAAAATAACAAGTAAAGTCTAGGTGGATTCTTCCTTGGGTATTGTCTTAATTCAATTGTTTTCCAAAAATAATCCCCCAATTCTATTTTCTGTGAATTCTTAGTTCAGTTAATTAGTTAGTTAAAACAAACCCCCTTCTTCTTAGGTTAGATAATAAAAAGACAGTCATTACTAGTAATTTTAGTTCTTTTGGGTTCGACAACCCGGTCTTGCTAAAAGTATACTACTGTTCGATAGGTACACTTGCCTACATCGTGATAATAGTTAGTTTCAGGAACAATTAATTATAAATATTTAAAACCTGTCACAAAATAACACGATCAAGTTTTTGGCACCGTTGCCGGGGAACTAAGATATTAGGAACACTCAATTTTTATTACCTTATCCATTTATTTTCCTTGCAAGTTAATTTTATTTTATTATTATTTATTAATTTACTTTTTCTTTCTCTTGGCAGGTTTTTATAGTTTATGACTAGAAGAAACCCATCAGGACCACTACTTTTTTGACGAAAAAATGGATCGCACAGTTTGCAGAAACCAAAGAGAAATAAGGCAAAGCCTAAGATACATAGAGGAATAGCAAGAGGACGGCATACAAACCACAACCGAGGAGATGGCTGAAAATCAAGAAAACCTGATACCTCCTGCGATTGTTGTTAATCCAGTAAATCAGAATCCTACTCCACGCACCATGTATGATTGTGCTAAACCTTCTTTAACAAGAACTGAATCGAGTATAGTTAGACCTGCTATTGCTGCGAATAATTTTGAACTAAAACCTAACACTATTCAGATGATACAATAATTTATTCAGTTTGATGGTTTGTAGGATGAGGATCCAAACACTCACTTGGAAAATTTCCTGGAATTCTGCGATACATTTAAAATTAATGGCATTTTTTACGATGCTATTCATCTTCGGTTATTTCCTTTTTCATTAAGGAACAAAGCTAAACAGTGGTTGAGCTCGTTACCATGAGGATCAATTACTTGGGAACAAATGACCAAAAAGTTCTTATTAAAATATTTTTCGCCGGCTAAAACGGCTAAATTACGTAATGATATCTCTTCTTTTGTGCATATGGATTTAGAGACACTCCACGATGCATGGGAGAGATACAAAGATCTTTTGCGAAGATGCCCTCACCATGGGTTACCACTCTGGTTACAGGTTCAAACCTTTCATAATGGCCTGAATCCTTTGACTTGACAAATGGTTGACGCAGTTGCTGGCGGAACCATCAACAATAAAACACCTGAAGCTGCCTATGAATTTATAGAGGAGATGTCATTAAATAACTATCAGTGGTAGGTCATGAGGAGAAAACCAACGAAAATAACCGGTGTTTATAACACCGACTCGGTCTCCATGCTCTCTAACCAGGTAGAACTCTTGTATAAGAAAATTGATGGTTTTCTTAGTTCTTCACAGGTTCACCTAGTAATGCAGTGCGAAGCAAATGGAGGTGCATCGAGCAATTCAGAATATCCGCCATGTGGTCACAACATGGACAATGAACAGTTAAATTACGTGGGTAATAATCCTCGATCTCAAAACAATCCTTATAGTAACACTTACAATGTAGGTTGGAAAAACCACCCAAATTTCTCATGGGGAGGCCAAGGCAATCAGAGACCCCCTTTAGGCTTCCAACAACCACCCTACCAACAAGAGAAGAAGCCGAACCTTGAAGAGATGCTCACAAAGTTTATATCGGTGTCAGAAACTCACTTTCAGAATACCGAGACAGCACTTAAGAATCAACAAGCATCGATCCAAGGGCTCGAAACTTAGATTTGACAGCTTGCCAAGTTGATTTCTGAATGACCACAAGGTAGTTTGCCAAGCAACATAGAATCTAATCCAAGGGAGCAACTCAATGCGATTACTAGTCAAGATGAGGAAAGGTTAGTCACACCTAAACCAGAACCAAGGCAAGATACTGAGATAAGCAAAGGTAAAGGTGAGGTATACCACAAAGAACATAAATCGATAAGTATAGAATACAAACCTCGTGTGCCATACCCTAATGCGACAAGAAAAGACTGCTAAGACGAATAATTTGGTCAATTCCTTAAACTCTTAAAAAAATTACATATTAACTTACCGTTTATTGAATCTCTATCAAAGATGCCAAACGCAATGAAATTTTTAAAGGAGCTTTTAGCAAATAAGCGGAAGTTGGACGAGGTGTTGCATGTGGAGCTAAACGCAGTTTGCTCAGCTATTCTACAAAATAAGCTACCCAAAAAATTAAAAGATCCAGGGAGTTTTACAATTCCTTAATTGGTAGTTTAGATAATAATGCATTAGTTGATTTCGGGGCTAGTATTAACGTCATGCCCTACAAAATGTTCAAACAATTAGGTCATGGGAATCCCAAACAGACTAGGATGAGCATACAATTAACAGATAAAACTATAAGATTTCCTAGGGGTATTATTGAAGATGTGCTAGTTAAAATCGATAAAATTTATATTTCCCGTTGACTTCATTGTTCTAGACATAGAAGAGGATAGCAACACTCCTTTGATTTTAGGAAGGACCTTTTTAGTAACTGCTTGAACGATTATTGATGTTGGCACAAGTGAGCTCACACTTCGTGTGGGAAACGAAACAATCGCCCTTCGGGCTCACAATTTTGGCAACCCATTGGAAATTGGAGGTGATCGTCTAAACCATTCTACTAAAACTGACAATATGGTGCAACCTACTTTGCAGGAAATGAATCTGAAGGAAGTACATGAGCCATTCTCAAGCAATAATAGAGGACTTATCCATGAAGAACGAAGGCTACAAATCGAGGAGCTAGATGAATGGCGGACACATAGACCGAGAAAACACGATAAACCAAAACCACGCTAGATCAAGCTCAATACCTCTCCAAATCAACTTAAGGTTGGAAATAAAGTTTTATTAGATGCCGAAGATCCTCACATTATCACTACCAAACTGAATGAAGAAATCCCTCTTACGGTACTAAAGATTTTCCCATTCGGTACAGTCGAGGTAATTCATCCCAAGTTCGACACTTTTAAGGTAAACAATACTCATCTAAAACCTTATCTTGGTGAGATTGATAGCAGGAATGAGGAGTATAAACTCCCCGAACCACCATGACTATTCAATGGAGAGGTAAGTCGAGCTTAGACTATAAATAAGCACTTCTCGGGAGGCAACCTGAGCACTAACAATATTAATTTCTTTAAATTTTAGTATTTAACACCTAACTTACTAACGGAGATCTTTCCACACAGACACGGCCAGACACACGGGCGTGCTGAGGACCATGTGGAAACAAGGCAGAAATTTTTCCCAAACACTGGCTACGATAAAATGCCACGGCCATACGATATGGCCGTGGGCGAGCCTACCAAAATAACACGGGCGTTCGACATGCCCGTACCTTAGAACCGTGGTTGAAACTGAGAAAATAACACGGGCATTCGACACGCCCGTGTCTAGCACTCGTGGTCAAACCTGTCAAATTAACACGGGCGTAGAGCTGCATATACGGGCGTGGGAGAAGCGAACGAAGATAGACACGGCCGTGTGCACCTACAGGCCTAAAATACACTGGCGTGGGCTAAATGCTAGACGCACCCAAATTCAAAATTCGTGAATCACACGGGCTGAAATTGGGGAACACGGGCGTGTTCCCTGGCCGTGTGCCCCAAAATCTATAAATAGGCTACACTATTCATTGTCTTCATCACCCAAAATCCCTAACCCTAGCCGCCGCAAATCCATACGCCTGCCCCGCCATGCTCGTGCTCCGCTTCCAGCCCAGTTTTCCCCTTTCTAGCGTTTGTTTACTCTTTTCCCTCTTATTGCAGCCATTTTCATGCTAGTTGTCATATCAATCTACATTTTATATGTCATTTTATCTTTCTATCACTCAAAATACATTATCTAGAGTAGTTATCATCTTTTTCATGTGAAATTCTTACTCATTACATGATTTCCGTGCCCCATTTGACTAGTTTAAAGTAAGTATTCATGGTTAGAATAACAAACATACTCATGCATTTTGTGTTGACATGTGTCATCCATCAAGTATGATTGCATTCCATGGAATTCTCTGCCATTCTTATGCCATAAAATTGATTGCTTTGGTTAAGTTGTTAGTCTTAGTAGTTGTGGCTGAAATTATGATTATTATTTTATTTTAATTTTTGTCTTATTTTTACTTTGACAATTTCTCAAGATGAATTAATGGTTTTGATTGCAGGTAAAATGTCATCTTCACGAGAAAATAAAGCTGCTATCCCCGCTTCGAAAAGAAGGAAGGGGGCGTCATCTTCCTCGGGTCCTACCGCGAAAATTCGCCACCCTTTTCTGTAGTTCCCTATTGGGCCCCAAGAAGAACTTTACCAAATACTCCTGGCCCGACCTGTAACTGCAGGCCGCTGCATTGACTGGGCTGCAGTAGAACAAGTTTAGTTGGCTAATGTGATTCGGGCCCTCTTAACCACTGACCCTTTAGAGCTTTTCATTGGGATCATCGAGCCGACATATCTCGAGCTTACGATGGAACTATGCTCAACGTTCCATCTTCAGACCGTAATGACAAATTACGATGATCCCGGCATGGTCCAGTTCCGTCTCAACGGTTTAGTCCGCCAGTTGAGTGTACCCGAGTTCGATAGCTTTGGGCCTATACACAGAGGAGTTCATAGATGAGAATGACCTCGACACTCTCCATCACCACATCCACTACTCTCCTTCAAAGTGATGGTATGATTTAGTCCCCGGTTCAGACACCTACGACCTGAGCAGCTCCAAGGCATCAGCTCTCTCTCCCTCCTTGAGTTACCTACACGCCATCTTGGCACACACCTTAACAGGGTAGAGAGAGAACACCGGCGTCGTCACCACCAACGACGTCTACTACTTATGGTGTATGTCGTACGGGCACGTTTTCGACCTCGCCTACTTTATCGCCCTTTCCATTCGGCACCAGACAGAGCGGCATCGGAGGGGGGTCATCTCCATTGTCCCCTACGTGACTCGACTGGCACGACACTTTGGGCTCCTCAACACCGCAGCTCAAGAATCATCCTTGACCTTCATTGGTCGGATGTCTCCACAAGGCATCTCGAGCATGCTAAGCATGAGGATGATTGAAAAGCACTGAGGAACTTACCCTCCTCAATATCATCTCGCCCAATCTACCGAGGAGGATACCCCCGAGGACATTACTGATGATGTCCCTTCACAGCACGAGGACCCACCGTCTCAGCCACCACGCCCCTCTCGTCCAGTTCATGCGGCAGCTTCATACACGGACATCTCTGAGTGCCTCACAAGATTTGAGCAGCAATGTTTTTAACAATTTGATCACATTGATACGACTCTACATCAGATTTGTCAGCATTTTCACATCTCATCGCCACCCCTACCTCACGAACCATCTAGCGATGAAGATGCTTAAAAACTTTCATTAATTATTTTATTTTATGTTTTTACTTTTTTTTTATCTTCATACTCCTTTTTATTTTTCCTTACTCTTATCTTTATTAGATTTTATAATTTGTATTTTATAATGACCAATTTCAGCTATTCTATTACGAGTAATTATGTTTCCTTACATTTCTTAAAAAGTTCTTGATTTTGTCACAACTATAAAAGAGCTCCTAAGCTCATCCTCACATAGGAACTAAAAACTACACCGAGAAAGGTTATCCACGACTGTCATGTCCTGCTCGACCACGACTATAGCTACCAACAGATATAATATTCTTTTGGCGCAGGACTTATAGACTAATGAACCTCTACCACCACCAGAGTATCCTCCTCCACTCTCACGCCATTTATTCTCCAAAAAATCTAGTTCAAGGAATTCATTCGTTATTCAGGAAGTTTCACTTCTCTCCTTATCTTATGATCATAAATTTATCTTTTTCAATATATCTGTCTTTGTACATTGAGGGCAATGTACATCTTAAGTGTGGAGGGGTCTTTTATATGTCTTATTCTCACGTGAATTACTCATATCACTTTTAGAATAAATTTTAATTAACTCATGATTTTTACTGATATGTCCTGAATTAAAATATAGGCATTTATGCAGTGATTGTTTAAACTTTAAGACATTAGGGAATCAAGCATGATAAGTTGATTTTTGAAGAATTAAAAACTTTTAGATTGTTTCTCTAAGTCTAGGTATTATCTTTAGTTGAAATTCACAAGTTTAAACATCAGAAAGCCATAATTTTTGTGAGATTTTGAGCCTTCAAGAGCATCTATTATTTCTTCCATGATCACTTTCATTACGAGTGCGCCAATATTGAACTGTTATTCTAGAACTTGCTTGATTATGCATGTCAAGACCACACCATTTGATTTGATATGTCAAAATGATAAAGGCACTTAGGTTTAACCCACTCACTCCATAAAAGCTTACCTTCACAATTAACCCTTAGTGAACCCCTTTGAGCCTAACAACCCATTCATTGATTTACCCTCAATATTAACCCATAACTTATTATTGTTGAAATCCCCTAAATTAATTTGATCCCTATTTTTGTCGAGATTTGAGTTGGAATAATTGTTTAGCTATGTTTTATTTTATTTTGTATTTGACTTGTTCTTAAAAAAAAACATGTATACATATAGGTAGTAGTGATCTTTTGAGCTAAAGTAGTTAAATTCCATATTCCGAGAAAAAAGTTCTATTGTACGCAACCGATGACTAGTCATTTTTCTAGTTAGACAATTTTTTAATTCAATGTCGATTCTAACCCTCTCTTTCAGCTTGTGACCACACCCTTTAACCAAAGCCTCATTACAACCCTCTAAAGACCTTTTGATTGATATTTCATCTCAATTTATAGTGGTGGAGATTTGATTTTCATGCAAGCCTATGGTAATGACTTTTGATTATTCACTATTGAGTGCTTCATTTATTGTCCTTAAACACCTCGAGTGATTTGAGTGAATCTTTAGTGAGGATGTGAAACTCTGTGATAGTTTTAATCAAAGGTAATTATTTAGATGAGGGGAGACACCTATGTTTTCATGATAAAATGCTCAACTTGAAATGTTTGAGACTTTGATGTTCTTTCAATTAAATCTTCAATGTATCATTACCTATGGATTACTTTGAAATATTATCGATAGAAATTATAAGTTGAGAAGAATTTATTATAATTGTGAGTTGAGGATTTTGCTTGAGGACAAGCAAATGCTTAAGTGTGGGGGTATTTGGTAAACCGTCATTTACACATATTTTTACCCCATGCTTAGCGCATTTTATGGATGATTTTTTTCCTTAAAATTGGTGAATTTGATGCTCCTAATGCCTCAATTTCATGTTTTATACTTTGGTGAGCATATGAGAGCTAAAGGAACGAGAAACGGGCCAAATATGGAGAAAATGGGCCAACGTACGAGATCAACACGGCCTGGACTTCCTCACATGGGCAGACCACACGGCTATGTCAATTTGGCAGAATCGAAACACGACTCACAAGAGTAGACCACATGGTCGTGCCATTCTAACAGGCTCAAACATGGCCTGAAGTAATCGCACACGGCCGTGCCATTTTAACAGGCTTGACCACGGCCTAAAGTAATTGTACAAGGTCATGTCCCTACAGAACCCAAGTTGAGTCCAATTTGGAAAAGGCTAATTTTGAGGGCTCTTAGGCATTCCAAAGCCTATAAATACACCCTGGAAGAGGAGAACAATAGACACACAGAGGAGGAAGCAAGGAATTGCTCAAGGAAAGCTGATTGATCCATTTCAAAAGCCGGATTCACCATCAAGATTGAATATCTCCCTTCAATTCTCCTTCAGGAGTTTTGGGTTTTTCTTTATGTTTTGTATTCATTATTCTTCTGAGATGTTTTCCCTTTTAGTTATGAACTAAATCCCCTAAATACCTAAGGGGGATGAAACCTAAGACGAATCTTGTTATTATTTTCTGAATTGTATGATAAATATTTGACTTGTTCCTAATTATGTGTTCTTAATTCTTGTTTTGATATTCCAGGATATTGATTCAAGTTACGCTCTTATTCAGATGAGGAATAGACCCTGTCTAAGAGTACAATTGTCATAATTAAGCGGAGTTGATTGCGCGCCTAGAGATAGGGTGACAAGATTTTGCTAGATTAGGGTGAAACCTAATAAGGGGATCCATAGATTGAGTTAATGCAACCCTAGGAAGTTAATTAGAAAGAGATTTCAATTATTCAACCTAGGGTTAGACGTTGTTAGTCTCGAGAGAGATAATAATATAACATAGGGATTTTTACGGATCAAGTCAAATGAATAAATCGTCCGATTCAGAGCCAGAATAACAATTAAAGTCTAGGTGGATTCTTCCTTGGGTATTGTCTTAATTCAATCGTTTTCCTAAAATAATCCCCCAATTCTATTTTCTATGAATTCTTAGTTTAGTTAATTAGTTAGTTAAAACAAACCCCCTTATTCTTAGGCTAGATAATAAAAAGACAGTCATTACTAGTACTTTTAGTTCGTTTGGGTTCGACAATCTAGTCTTGCTAAAACTATACTACTGTTTGATAGGTACACTTGCATCGTGATAATAGTTAGTTCTGAGAACGATTAATTATAAATATTTAAAACCTGTCACAAAATAACACGATCAACATAAATACACAAAGTAAGCTAACTTAGCTTAGTAAGTCATAAGCAAATTAACCATTCAAAGGTGTAATCAAAACATTTAATACAAACCAAATTATAACATTATTATTATACTTGGTCTCAAACATATCATTTCATTTATTTATAACTTATACTTTTACACAATAAGTTACCTTGGCCGAATGCTCATAATTCACATTTA
The DNA here is from genome assembly GCA_025698465.1 of Gossypium longicalyx. Lineage (NCBI taxonomy): Eukaryota > Viridiplantae > Streptophyta > Magnoliopsida > Malvales > Malvaceae > Gossypium > Gossypium longicalyx. The sequence continues at coordinate 57,176,202 of CM047002.1, read as the reverse complement.
GCATAACATGATTCAACTTTCAAATCCAAAATTACAGTATACCAAGTATACTTACATTCATATACACAAACTCATGAATCAAAACTCAACTTCATATGTTTATACTTGTATCTATATAACCGAACATACATTTCATATCTACTCACATTCTTCAATTATATCTTACATAACTTGTAATAAATATCAAGAAATTTACTTGACTTGTTTCAATTAAGTAATAAGCTAAGCTCATACCTGGTTGTTTTAGCTCATTTTACACATCCTTACACGATTTAACTTTGCCTGATGAACCATTCGAAATTGGGTAGGGCACTCGGATAATCACACATATATCGTACAATGCCAACGTCCCAGACGTGGTCTTACATGTAATCACATATCGATGACACTGTCCCAGACAGGGTCTTACTCACACACATGTATCGGAGTCACATATCGATGCCATGGTCTTACTCGCACATCACATATCGGAATCCTATGTCATGAAATATGTATCCTAACTATTCCTAAGGTTCATACGGGGCTTTCGGACGTCATAACTCAGTCTAAATGAACTCCGAAATATAGTAGCCAAACTTATTCGTATTCGTCCATAGCATGTATAGTTTCATACATTTCATACCAGCACATATATATTTAACATTTAACTACAATTTAGCACGTCTATTTGCTTATAAACTTACCTCGGACGATGTAAAACGGAACAGGGCAGCTAGTCGACAACTTTCGTTTTTCCCCGATCCAAGTCTGATTTCTTTGGTTCTTGATCTAAACATATTCAAATTAAGCTCATTCAAACATATTTTCATTCAATTTAGTTCAAAAACACATAAATGGGAAAATTACCATTTTACCCCTGACATTTACAATTTTTACAATTTAGTCCCTATTGCACAAAACACAAAATATGCAAAATCTCAAAATACCCATGTTAGGCTGAATGTTCCTAGTGTTCATACAAGTCCATATATTTCATTTATTTCACATTTTATTCCCTCAAATTATTATTTTTGCAATTTTGTCCTAACTACTCAAAATCATCAAAAACTCCTATACAAAACATGTTAATATAAAACATATCTTTCATATTTCATCATCAAACAACAAAAATCAAAGCTCTCAACAATGGCACAACTCGAAATATTCGTCAAAATAAAAAATTCAAGCATGGGTTTTGTAGTACTCGAAGTAACGATCTCAAAAACATAGAAATTGTTAAAAACCCAGCTAAACACATACATTGATTGAGCTTTAAAGATAGTCAAACCTTAGCTTTTGTTATTTCTTTTTATTTTTGTTTAGTTTCGGTCAAGAGAGAATGAAAAAAACATGGCTTATTTTATGTTATTTTAACATATATTAACGTTTTTACCTAATTACATTTTTAACCTTAATAAAATTATAACAAAACCATATAATATATGCCTATTACCGTCCACCTATTCTTTTAATGGGCTAATTGCAACATAAAGACTTCCATTAATAAAGCCAATAACAATTAGGACCTTTTTAGAAATAACCACCAAATTTTCATTTTACACGATTAAGTCCTTTTATTTAATTGGGTACCTAAACGACAATATTAAATCACAAAAATTTCACAAATATAAATTCACACAAAACAAACACAGAAAATAATTTTTAAATATTTTTCTGACTCAAATTCGTGGTCCTGAAATCACCGTTCAGATTAGGCTCTAAATCGAGCTGTTACAAGCCGAACCCTAGAAAGCTTATTTCTTTCTTTTTCTTTTGTGAATTTCGGCAATGGTGATGAATATATCACCTAATTCATGTTTTTCTTTTACTAATAATACCTCAATAATAATTTTATTATCTTTCCCTTTTATAAACCATTATAAAACCATTTAATGGATGGTTATTTAAGTCCATTAACATTTTCAATGGACAAATAACAACATAAGGACCCTTGATTTAGAAAGCCAAATCAAATAAGTACTTTAACAAATAGAAGGCCACTTTTACATTTTACGCAATTAAGTCCTTTTTCAAAATTAAGCACACAAACATTCAAATTTTCATACGAGACTTTCACATATGCTCATTCACATATCATAAAAACGAAAAATAATATTTAATATTTTTTTACTCGGATATGTGATATCGAAACCACTATTCCAACTAGGGTCTAAACCGGACTGTTACACAAAGTCTGCAACAAAATTCTGAAATGTTCAGCATGCTTAGACTCATCTCGGGAATAAATCATAATGTCATCTATAAACACTACCACAAAATTATCTCAATATGGTCAAAAGATCTGATTCATCAAATCTATAAAAATAGCAGGAGCATTAGTTAATCCAAAAGGCATAACAAGAAATTCATAATGCCCATACCACGTTCTGAACGTGGTTTTCGGCACTTTCGAGTCTTTAACTCTCAACTGATAGTAGTCATATCTCAAATCTATCTTCGAAAACATTGTTGCCTCTTTCAACTAGTTGAACAAATCATCAATTCTCTGTAACGGATACTTGTTCTTTATCGTAACCTTGTTGAGTTGACGATAATCGATACAAAGTCTCATGGATCCATCTTTCTTCTTGACGAATAATACCGGTGCACCTTAGGGAGAAAAACTCGGTCTTGCTAAACCCTTATCTGTCAATTCTTGCAACTGAAACTTCAATTTTATCAATTTGGTCGGAGCCATCCTATACAGAGCAATGGATATTGGTGCATTCCCCGGTACTAAATCAATAGCAAACTCAACCTCTTTGATAGGTGGTAACCCTGGCAACTCTTCTGGGAACACATCCGAATATTCACAAACTACCAGCACAGATTTAATCTTCAATTCAGACTCTTTCGTGTTCAGCACATACGCAAGATAAGGTTCACAATCTTTCCTTATATACCTCTGAGCGGATATAGACGAAATCACAATAGGCAATTCACCTGACTCATCTGACTCAACCTAAAGAGTTTCATTATTTTAACATTTCAATTCAATAACTTTTTGTCTACAATTCACTACTACATCATGCAGAGTCAACCAATCCATTCCAAGTATCACATCAAATTCATCAAATGGTAGAAGCATTAAGTCAGCTGGAAAACAGTGACCCCGAATCATTAAAGGACAACTCTTGCAAACATTATCAACTAAAACATATTTTCCTAAGGGGTTCGACACCTTAATTACAAAATCAGTAGACTCAATAGGCAAATTCTTACTAGATACAAAATTTATGCAAATATAGGAATGAGTCAATCCAGGATCGATTAATGAAATTACATTAGTATCATAAATAGAAAATGTACCACTGATCACGTTAGGGGAGGACGCATCCTCAAGAGCACGAATAGCATAAGCTCTCATAGGTGCTCTAGCTTCCGATCTCACACCTGAATCCTTGGATACACCTCTGCTATTGGTCCCATTCCCCATATTTCTCGCTGGCCTCCCTCTAGCAGTAGTGTTACTCGATCTTGCATTCTGGAAATTATCTTTTTCAACCATTTCAGGGCAATCCCAAATGAAGTGATATTGGGAGCCACATCTAATGAAACCCAATTATTCATCCTACAATCACTAGGATGTAGTCTACCACAGTGTTGGCATTCAGGCTTATTAGACCTAGCATTACCAACACTCACTATGGATGTAGTTTGGGCCTCAAAACCCGAATATTGCTTCCCACAATCTTCGTTGGGATACCCGGCTGAAGCATTGGAGTGAGCATACCAATCTTTCAATTTTTTTAACGAGGATTGAAATGGCTTATTCATCGGCCTCTTCCTTGAATCTCTGGTCTCAAACTCCACTTTTCTCTTTTCCTTACTCAACTCTTCAACTTTCCAAGCTCGTTTGACTAGTACAACAAATTCTTTCAGCTCTAAAATCCCAATTAATAGTTTGTTGTCTTCATTCAGTCCATCTTCGAATCTTTTACACATAATAGCCTCTATTGAGAATCATTCTCGAGCATACTTACAGAGCCTAACAAAATCTCGCTCGTATTCAATCATAGTCCTACGGCCCTGTTTGTGTTCTAAGAACTCTTTACGTTTCAAATCAACAAACCGCTGACTGATGTACTTCTTTCTGAATTCCTCTTGGAAGAAATCCCAAGTAACTCTTTCTCTTGGTACCATAAATAGAAGAGTGTTCCACCACTTATATGACTAATCCCTCAGAACTGACACAACACATTTCAAGCACTCCTCTAGTGTGCAAGAAAGTTTGTCAAATACTCAAATAGAATTCTCAAGCCAAAATTTTGCTCTTTTAGGATCATCATCGACATTTGCTCTAAACTCTTCAGCCCCTTCTTTCCGAATCGTATCAACTTAAGGCTTATTTAGGCTTACCAAATCCACGCCTTGGGGAGCTACGGGAATTGGTTAAGGGTTAGGTGGGGGTGGAGAATGTTGGGCAGCCAGATTTTTCCGAACAAACTCAGCAAACCACTCATTCATCCTTTGGAAGGAGGCTTCTCTAGCCTCTCCTCCTTGACTAATCGTCACTGGTCTGCTTTCAGATGGCAGGGTCCTATGAGTGAGACCCGGTGTATTACTTTCAACATCATCAGCCACTTCTCGGGTGGGATCCATTTACTATATGAAAACACTGTTTAAATTGTCAAGAGTCGTCACACTATCAAAATTTATATATGGTATGTATACCTAGACTCTTACACACGCTATATTAGTCCAAGAATCGACTAAACCAAAGCTCTAATACCACTAAATGTAACACCACTTACCTGTATTTAACGCCGGAACAAGGTCCGAGGCGTTACCGGACTTACCACACAAATAATCATATAATTCTGTGCCATAAATTTGAGTCCAAGTTAATACCATTCACATTCAATCATAAAGTTCCTAATACGAGCGTACAAGGCCCAAAACATGCTTTGGAAATGATTCGAGACTAAACTGAGAACTTTAGAAATTTTTACAAAACTTAGAAAGTTTTTCCACTAAATAGGGGTAACATGCCCGCGAGGATATGGGACACGCCTGTGTGGGCAGGCCGTGTGGTCACACACGTTCGTGTCCCAACCCCGTGTAACTCTCTAACTTATAACCCATGAACAAATTGAAATCACACGGTCAAGTCACACGCTCGTGTGCTAGGCTGTGGGGAAAATTAATTTCCACAAAATAGGTACAGACTTCACACACCCAGGATACACGCTAATGCTTGAGGCCGTGTTATCCACACGGTTGAGACACACGCTCGTGTCTCTACCCGTGTCCTCAATTTTGAGCATTCTATTTCTCAAGAATTTAGGTACAAGGGACACACAGCCAGAACACATACCCATGGGGCAGACCGTGTGTCACACACGGCTTAGACACATGCCCCTGTGTCTACCCATGTGGACAAAATAAAGGCTATTTACCAAGGCCTTTGTCACTCTTATTAGCACAAACACTTATACCAATTCAATAGCACAAATCCATGGCACACTTAGGCAACCAAACATCCACAATCATGGCTAATGCATATCAATGTAATACCATTATCTAATATGCACATGACATTTAACTGGCTAAATCAAACATACCACTTTCACATTTCTAAAACTCCACTAAGAATAATACCAACTTGTATTCACTCATCAAGATGATATAGCAAATAAATAAACCAACTCATCCAGTTCACAACGAGATATTAAACGACAATCACCAAGTAACAAACCATTAGAAACCACCTCACTAAAAGCATTAGCACATACATGCATTAGCACATACATGCATATAAATAGACTTACAACCATGTTAACCAAGATAAACCAATTTACATGGCCAATTTCCACAACAAGCCTTTGACATTTACAAGCCAATTCATTTGGCTAAAATCATAATGACAAATATAACAAAATAACCAAGTCCCTATACATGTCATACTTTCAAAATACTAAGATCATCAAATACCCAAAATGAAAGTTTGATAGTGTGATTAGAATCTCTGATGATCTCCGATCAGAGTGAGCTTGGCGGCACTATAAAACATGGAAAATAAATGAAGTAAGCTATATAGCTTAGTAAGCTCGTATGCAAGAAATAAGCAATCTTACCATGCATATAACATTCAAATAATATAACATAATTAAATGTAAATTTACCATAGTCTCATGATCATAATTCATTCCATCACCAATCATACCTCATTTTCATCATTTCAAGCATTTAATGAACATGAGCTTTACCTACATACCTGAACCATCTTGAGATGAACTTACACATATTCTCATCTTTGATATACCCGTGAGCCACTCAGAATAACAATGTCGGATACTCGAGAAATTTGCACACTAAGTGGCACATATGTAGCCAAAAGCACCTAAGTCTCATATCACATAATCTCTCACTCTCAAGCTATCAACGTGCTTACTCACACAAGCTGTCAGTTATGATGTAGCTACGTGCTGCTACTCACAGAAGTTGTCAAGTATCCGTAACATATGCTGGTGTACTCAACCACCGATAGAACGTACAAGACCAGCACCCGCATCACATAATCACATAACACGTAATGACCCTAGTGACATGTCACTTGTATTGTAACAACCCATTTTTAGTCAAATCAGAATAGTGGTTTTGAAATCACAAATTTGAGGTTCAAAAATTATTTTAATATTATTTTAACTATTTAAAATAAGATAGTATGTATGTGTGAAAGTTTCATGAAGAAATTTTATTATTTGAATAGTTAATTTGATAAAAAGGACTAAATCGTGTAAAATGCAAAATTGGTGTTCTATTAGCTAAAGCTATTAAATGGCTATGAATTAAATAGTGGAGGTCTTTATGTGGTAATTATACCATTTCAATTGTGAGTGGACAATTATGGACATGCATTAAGTGATTTTAATGTTTTATAACTAAGGTTAATTAAGTAAATGTGTAATTAAACATAAAATAAATAAAACAAAATCACAATTTGGTGTCCATCTTCTTCATTGCCAAAAATTAAAGAAGGAAAACACCATTTTTGTGCTTTTGAAAGTTCAGCCATGGTACCTTAAGCATGCAAGTGACTTTAATGATTTCTATGTTTTTGAGATCGTTGCAACTAGGTCTAGCTAGCTCAGACACTATTTTGAGAAAAAGTTAAAGATTTTGAATGATGCCATTGATGAATACATGTGTATTTTGAATTTTCTTGATAGATTATGAATGGTTGTTGATAGTTAAGCAAGTTTTGTAAAGTGATTTTTACTGAAAATGCAAAATAGGGATTAAATTGATAAATGTGTAAAGTTCGTGGTTAAAAGTGTGAATAAATGAAAATTATGGTCTGCTAGGGACATTATGGTAATTCGACTAGCATGGGTTAGTCTTGAATTTCATTAATTTGTGATTTTGTGAAATAAGGACTAAATTGTGAAAAATGTAAAATTTGTGGGGCAAAAGTGTAAATGTGTTTTAAAGTGTATTTTGGACTAAATTGAATGAATAAAAGATTGAATAAGTTAATTTTGAATATAATTAGATCAAGAAAAGAGGAATACGTGATTGGATCGGGGAAAGATAAAGTTATCAACTAATCGACTCGATTCGCTATTTTAGCATCTGAGGTAAGTTTGTATGTATTAAGCATTGTAAAAATTATGCTTTTATTGCTTTGATATTGGATAAATTGTATATACGGGACTACAGTTATGTTCGACGACAAATCAGCTATTTGAGGCACTTAGTGTGCGATCCGACATAGCTTCGGCTATATATGGCACTTAGTGTGCGATTTGATATAGCAAATGTGAATTTGTTTCAAAATGTTTGATTTTTCAGCATCTCAAAGTTGAGCATAAAGTGCTGTTAGGTTCGTAACACCCCAAACCTAGCCAAGTCGTTATGGCTGAATCTGGGATGTCACATTGAAGTGTTATTCGAAAAACATAACTTTTTTGAAAAATCCATTCTATATTAAACCTCTTTGTGATCTTAACAAAAATTTAGGATATCTTGTTCATCGTTAAAACTAAAGTTGTTTTAGCAAAATGCTAATCATATTAGATTGTTAACACACTTTAAAAGAATGTTTGTTGCGGAAGCTTTTAAAATATGTTGCATAAATGTGGTGTTTGAAAAGCATTTATCTTTATGAGATACGCGGCCTACTACTAACAGATATGAATCAAAGTAAATAAATCCCAACTTAAAATAAAAACTTAAAGAGGCCTTATTACAAAATAAATACCCAAATTAAATTACATATAAATTAAAAGTTAAAAATGGAAGCAAATGCGGTTGTGTGGCCACCTTTAAGTCCCTCGCAGCACTGATCCCTTACAGTCTGGGCCTAAGCCTGTTTAAATAATAGTTCAATTTCAGTTAGGGCCTTAGCCAATTACAGTATCAGTATTAGTGTGGGCCTTAGCCCATTACAGTGACAGTAATAGTACATAATGCAAACAAAAATCCTACCAAACCAGCCTCTACACTCCACTCCGTCAAGCCCTACACTCCATGTGGGGATAAAATCAACCCACCCATCTCTACACTTCAAAATAGCACCGGTTGCAGCACTAAACAGTGGTTACAGCATAGTTGCCAGTACAGACACTTCCTACAATCAATAATAAACCCATCCTCATGCAACATATCATAATATTATGCGTGTATGCAATATATATATAATGGCATGCTCGATTACAGTCATACGTAGATAAGGGCATAGCAGTTATTTTACCTCATAGGGACATAATAGTCATTTATCAATTTGGGGTCAAAGTATACTTACTGACCCAACAGTAAGTCCACAGTTGTCTCGGGCGACCCATGTAACCTTAACAGTCAAACAGTGAAAATGGGCCGAAGGCCCATAATGCGAGACCATATGGGCCCACACGGGCAAGCCCCAAAATGGCCTTGGCTATGTGAACTACATAGCCTGGCCCAACAATCTCCACACGTCCGTGTGTTTTACTTGTATGGAGCCCATGAGCCCATGGGGCCTACACGGACCATTTCGGCCCAACGTGACCCAAAACGGCCTAAGCCTATAAAATCGCTCATGGTGGACTCTACGATCAAATGCCCACGTTTATGCATTCGGATTACCACACAAGCAAGAGCACGTCCATGTGGCATCAATAGTCATATTTTTCGACTTTTGCCGATTTACGATTTGGCAGTATTTACACACCTGTTTATGAAAACGTGCGAATAGCCCACGAGCACCAAACCTACATCCAATCAAGGTATTCTATCAGTTGCTTGATAATAGGTTTAATCACCCTCTTTCCAACACTTAACTCAAAATAACATTTGATACTTGCCTTGATAGAAGAAATGTTGCTTTGTCCTCCTAGACCACTGACTAAGATTGATCACATGCTCCTTGTCAAATATCTATGTTACCAGCGAAGTCTATTAGTTACGATTGCCTAAATCCATGGATTGAATCAACATATACTAATCTATAGAAAGCACAAACCCCCAGAATAGGGAAAGTTGCATTCGGCCAACACCAAGAATGCAAGCCTACAAACCCCAGTAGAACACAATAACTACAAATAGAGTTACCTTTGATCGAGTGGTAAGGGAAAGGTTTCGACTGCTTCAGTATTTACTTGCAAACTCCTTCACTCCTTGAGAAGTTTTAGAAACTGAAGAAACACCATGCATACGAGAAGGAAGATAAGAGTTAGCAAGAAGAGAAAAAATATTTGGCTTAAACAGTGTGAGAGTGATGAGACTTGATAAAAGTTGAGAGAGAACAAGAAGGAGTCAAGAGTACTTACGATTTGTCAGAGAACAAAAGCCAAACTGAAAATGAAAAGGATGGAGTATTTGGCCTGGGTACAAAATAGAAAGAGGTAATAAGTGAAATGGTTTGGATAGAGAAAAGAGAGAAGAAAAAGTGAGAACAAGAGAGGAGAAGGGGAAAGTATTCGGCCTAAACAAAATAAGGTAAGGGATTTGCTAGAAACAAAATAGATCAAAGTGGGGAGAAAAGAGGAAGTACTCGACCAAGGTGGAAAATCGATTGGTAAAAGAGATGGAAGAGAATCGGTGAATAAGGGACTTGAAAGGAAGAGCAAGATTGCAACACACCAAAACCAAATGGTACCCTAAAGTTCCTAGCACAATTCGGCCTCCCAAGCAAAGAAAAGAACCCGAAAATGAAAGACAGAACCCACAGTGATTTGCACAAAATTGAAAATGCAAAGAGTGAGAGTTCTAATTTGGCACACCCTCTTCCACTCCCTTCAAAATCTCCTAATTTCTCTGCCCATATCACTCCTAAGATCACTCAACTATATCCCACCTATCCACATCCCTACCAGCTAAAATTCCCTCCAACAAGTTCCTAGAATTCGGCCTCAACTCTCCACACTCCTCAAACATCCAAATTTCAGTCAAACTACAACACTTCCCCAACATCAGTAGCAAAATAAAACACTCTCTTTGCATCGCCAAGCCTCGAAACTCAAACCCCCTGGAACACTCCACACGCCTCTATCCCCTAGATCAGTAGGCTTTCTATGACATGTTTTACCCACCATAATTTAAAGGCCTACCAGCTAGAGGCAAGGGGTTATTCAAGTAAAAAAAAATTTGCACAAGCCGAAGCCTGAACCCAAGACTTCTCCGACTCTTCTAGAACACATGACCACTGAAGCAGATACATAGTTGTGTAATAAAACATACTAAAATAATTATTTATAATTTGGGGCATTATAACTCTACCTCTCTAAAAGAGAATTTCGGCCTCGAAATTTACCTGCTCAAAATAGACAAGGGTATTGTTGTCGCATCGCCTCCTCAAGTTCCCACGTGGCCTCCTCTGAGCTGTGATTATGCCAAAGTACCTTAACTAGTGGGATAAACTTCTTCCTTAATACTTTTACATCATGCTCTAGAATCTGAACCGGTCCTTCCTCGAAAGTTAGATCCAGCCTAACCTCCATCTCCTCATTCGAGACAATATGCGTGGGATCAGAGCAATAATGCCTCAGCATGGAGACATGGAACACATCTTGAATCCGGTCCAAATCTAGAGCTAACTCAAGTTTATAGGCAACCGGTCCCACATGCTTCAATATGTGGAAAGGCCCAATGAACCTAGGGCTTAGCTTGCCCTTCCGTCCAAACCTCAATACCTTCTTCTATGGCGAGACCTTGAGAAATACTAAGTCCCCCACAGAATACTCAATCTCCTTATACTTCAGATTTGCATATGACTTCTATCTGTCAAATGCCTCCTTCAGTCGATCCCGAATCAATCTAACTTTATCTTCGGTATCAAAAACCAATTCAGGGCCCAGAACACGCCGCTCGCCCAACTCAGTCCAACACAAAGGAGTACGGCACCTACATCCATATAGTACCTTGTAAGGTGACATCTGTATGCTAGATTGGTAGCTATTGTTATACGCAAACTCTTCTAACGGTAGATAGTCCTCCCAACTACCTCAAAACTCAATTACACAACTCCTTAGCATGTCCTTCAATATCTGAATCACCCTCTCTGACTGACCATCTGTCTGAGAATGGAACGCAGTACTAAAGTCCAACCTTTTACCCAGAGCCTCATGTAACATCTTCTAGAACTGAGACGTGAAATGAGGATCTCTATCAGATATTATGCAGACTAGTACCTCATGCAGTCGCACTATCTCAGACACATACAGTTTAGCCAGCTTCTAGAACGAGTAATTAGTACAAACAGGTATGAAATGGGTAGATTTAGTCAATCGATCCACGATGACCCATACTGAATCCTTCTTAGTAGGCGTTAAGGGCAGCTGACTAATGAATTCCATAGTCACTCTCTCCCACTTCCATAGCAGAATATTAACTGGCTCAAGTAACCCTGAAGGTAACCGGTGTTCAGCCTTAACCTACTGACAAGTAAGGCATTTACCCACGAAGTCGGTAACTTCACGTTTAAGACCTGGCCACTAATATAACTCACGAAGATATCGGTACATCTTATTCTCGCCAGGATGCATATCATAAGGACTACTATGCACCTCTTGCAGTATAAACTGCCTCAAATCAGTATCCTTCGATACACAGACTCTCCCACGAAAATAGAGTACCCCTTCGCTATTCTGTCCAAAATCTGATGTGCTACCACTCTCAATCTATCAGAATCGAGGACCCAGTGACTCATCCTCCAACTATTTACCCTTAATCTGCTCAATCCATGTTAGTTTAACCTGAAGTTCAGCCAATAAACTACCATCATCAAATAAGCTGAGACGAGCAAACATTGCCCTCAGATCATCATAACCCTACGGCTCAGTGTGTCAGCCACCACATTGGCCTTACTAGGATGGTATTCAATCGAACAGTCATAATCTTTAATAAGCTCAATCCATCTATGCTGCCTAAGATTTAGCTCCTTCTGTGTGAGGAGATACTTTAGGCTCTTGTAATCCGTGTAAATGATACACTTCTCACAGTAGAGGTAATGCCTCTAAATTTTCAGTGCAAATACCACCATGGCCAAATCCAAGTCATGTGCAGGATAATTTGCCTAATGAGTCTTAAGCTGGTGAGACGCATATGCTACCACCTTACCCTCTTGTATCAACACACAACCCAAACCAACGTGTGATGCATCACTGTAAACAATATACTCTTTCCCAGTCTCTGGCTGTATCAAGCTAGGGGCCTTAGTCAGAACTTTCTTAAACTTCTCAAAACTCTCCTGCTGCACATCAGTTGAGTTAAACGGCACAACCTTACGCAACAATTTAGTTAGAGGTGCAGCAATCTATGAAAACCCCTCAACAAACAGTCTATAATACCCTGCCAGACCCAGAAAACTCTGAATGTCAGATACCGTCTTAGGCGGCTTCTAATCCAAAACAGCCTCAATTTTCCGAGGATAAACCCTAATCCCTTCAGTAGATACCACATGGCCCAAGAATGTTACCTCTTATAACCAGAACTCGCATTTATTGAACTTGGCATACAGTTGTTTCTCCCTTAAAATCTGCAGAACAACTCGGAGATGTGCATCGTGATCATCTTCAGTTCTCGAATACACTAAGATGTCATCTATAAAAACCACTATGAATCGATCCAGATAGGGCTAGAACACTCGGTTCATCAGACCCATAAAAGCCGCTGGTGCATTCGTCAGTCCAAACGGCATCATCATAATTACCATAATGAGTGTAACATCCCAAAATAGGGCCTAAACGGAACAGTGGTTACGAAACCACAAATCCGAGGTAGAAAAATTTATTTTATTATTATTTTTAGGTTCATGATATGATTACATGATTGTGCAAAAATTTCGTGATGAAATTCTATGCATAAAGTGCTTAAGTTGAGGTTAGGGATTAAATCGAATAATTTGCAAACTTGCATTCTAGAAGTTTTTAGTATGAAACTGTTTTGGAATATTAATAAGGAGCTCTTAAATAGCAATTTAACCAATTTTAAGTTCATGGAAAAAATTAGGACATGGAAGGAATTTTTGAAAGTTTAGTAAGGAGGGGCATTTTGGTCATTTGTATATTAAATGAAATAAAATGGGAAAAATAACACAAAATGGTCATCTTTCTCATATGGTTTCTGCCAAATTTTGCTCTCTCCATAGCTATGGTTTCTTCAATTTTAAAGCTCCATAGTAAGTGAGTCCAAGCCCCGTTTTTAATGTTCTTTACGTTTTCGGAGTCCCGGTAGCTCGATAAAGCTTATGCTAGCAATAATTTAAGTTAGGGTTCATATTTGGAAAAATACCCATAGGTGAAAAGTGTTTATTTTGATGTTTTATGATAGAATATGAGGTTTTAGATTATCTTAGACAACTTGTGCTACTCGGTTTTAGGTAAAAATGAGTAAAAGGGCTTAATCGGTAAAATACCTAATAGTCATAAGTGCATGTTAGAGTATGAATTTGATGCTGCCATAGAGTTAAATTTGCTATTATAGATCAAGAAGAACGAAATTCAGGAGTAGATCAGGGAAAAGAAAAAGTAAAGGACTAAATTGTAAAGTTTAGTCACATTTTGTATCGAGGTAAGTTTACAGTAAATAAATGCAATATTCTTATATTTTGCATTATTATTGTTAACTTCCAGCATTTATATACTTATTTTTTTGAGAATATTTAAAGTCGAATTAAAGGTGAAGTAGCAAAGAAAAAGCATTAGGAAGCCCCGTTTGAACCTTAGGAATATTAGGATATTGGGGTTGACAGGACAGGATAGAAATGAGCCATGTAAGTCCATATCAGATATATGGCTTTGGAGACAGGAATGAGCCATGTAAGCCCATATTATATATATAAATATGGCATTGGAGATAGGAATAATTCATGTAAGTCCATGTCGAAGACATGGCATTGGCAGGATATTGATAGACAGGAACGACCCTAGTATCCTTAGTATTCCGAGTTGTTCAACGGGTCATTGTATATGTTAAATCATAGTGAATTATCAGGAAAAAGGGAAGGTAGATTATATTTATGAATAGTGAAAGGTTAGGTAAGAAAGAAGGTAAGTGAGTAAAGAAGAAGGTAGAAAATGAGAAGTAAAGAAAGTTTATGAGGTTAGGTGACTTGATGTATATTTATTCATTATGTTGAATGTTGTAATTTATTTGCTTGTAAGCTTACTAAGCCTAGTGCTTACTCTCTTATTTTCTTTCTCTTATAGTTTTTATCAAGCCACTCGGGGATCGAAGGAAATGTCGGAGACCCGATCACACTATCGAAGAAATTACATTGGTATAGTTAGACGTTTCGTTTTGTGTATGGCATGTATAGGAACTTGGTTTCTTTTGATATGATATGATCAATGAATGATGTGTAAATATTTGCTAGTGATTAGCTAATAGAATGGCTGATGATATACATGTTTAATAGTATGTATGATTAAGTAGTAACTATCACATGAAAATTATGAAAAATGTGAAAGTAACTTAAAAACGGATTCAAGTATCAGAAATAACGTGATTTTGAAAAATCACAAAAATTTTTAGAGACATGGTTTGATAGTGAATAATATATGAAATTAAAGCTCATTGTGTCTATTTTCATATGGAATAAGCAAAGCAGGTAAAGGTTTTGTATTTTATAAGATATCTGAGTTTTAGTGAAATAGGGTCAGAGCAATTTCTGGATCCCCTGTTTCAAATTTAGAAATTCACCATAAATTTTATAAAAATAATTAGGTTATGTAATTTATATGGTTAGAATCCTTATTTAGTCATTGAAATTCTTTACAGAGAGATATCTGATTCGTAATACACAGAGGTCAGAGCAGTCGAACTCTGAAACAGGGGAGACTTTAACTAATAAACTGTACTAATTGACCCAGCCAAAAATTCTAGAAAACAATTAGTAAATAGGTATATAAGTCTTGTTTCAGGTAAAATTTATGGAATAGGATTTTGAGTTTCGGAGCTCGAGATATGAATTTTTAAGCAACTGTGACGCAGATTGCTAGCTGGACTGGAAATTTTAAAATTAAATTGTTTGAGCTGTTTGAGCAATGAATTAAGTCTGTTAACACCTCGTGTTCGACTCCGGCAACGGTCTCGGGTACGGGGCATTACAATAAGTCCTAAACAGCGTCTTGTAAACATCAACCTCTTTGACTCTCAATTGATGGTACCCCGATTGGAGATCAATCTTAGAGAAGACTGAAGCTTCTCAAAACTGGTTGAATAGATCATCAATCCTCAGTAGGGGGTACTTATTCTTAATAGTCAATTTATTCAATTGCTGGTAGTCGAAGCACATACGCATGGATCCATCCTTCTTTTTCACAAATAAAATAGGTGCTCCCTATAGAGACACATTAGGTCAGATGAACCCTCGATCCAATAACTCTTGAATCTGAGCCTTAAGCTCCACTAGCTCATTCAGTGCCATTCTATAAGGGGCGATGGACACCGGAGCTGTACCAGCCAGTAGCTTAATCTGAAATTCAATTTCATGATTTAGAGGTAACCCAGGTAGCTCATCGGGAAATACATCCAGAAAGTCTTTAACTGTTTTGATATCTGTCACAGAAGAAACCTCGTAATCAGAAACACTGATGTAGGCTAGATACGCTTCACAACCCTTACGAACCAATTTCTCGGCCCTTAGTGTAGAAATCACATTTGACAGATAATTCCAACGTTCCCCAATTACCACTACCTCATCACCCTCTGAAGTTTTCAGCACCATCCGTTTGGTTGCACAGTCCAAGTTCACTTAATGTTTAACTAGCCAGTCCATTCCCAGTATTAAATCGAATTCTCGAAAAGGGAGTTCCATTAAATCTGCCAAAAAGATAGTTTCTGGAACTTCCAAAGGCACATATCTGAACAATTTATTTACCCTCATTGACTACCCTAGTGAACTCAACACAGTAACCTCACTCGTAGTGCTATCAACCATTAAACCCAAGGTCTCAGACACAGTGCATACTATATAAGAATACGTAGACCCAACATCAATCAGTGTAGTATAAGGTACATTTTGAATAAAGAACATAATTGAAATAACAACTGGGGCGTCTCCGTCCTCTCGGTGACGTGCAACGTAAACCAGTGCTGGCTGCATCGCCTTGTAGGACCAGCACCTCTGCCAATGCCCCACAACCATGGCCCATACCATTTTCACCTTTGGCCTAACTACGACCTCTTGGCGACTGCTGAACACCTCTCGGTGGCTGAACAGTACCCATACCAGTAGCTTGCATCTGATTGGGCCTCCGTGGACAATCTCTGATACGATGCTCTAATGATCCGCAACTCAAACATGCTCCAACCCTTTTCCAGCATTCGCCTTGATGACGTCTCCCACAATCCACACAGGCCTGCAGTCTAGTTACAGCAACAGGGGCCCCAACTCTGACCGACCCAGCAACTCTAGCCTTTTTCTTAGGCCTCACAAATGAATTGAGGGCTTCAAATCCCTCTTGTTTCTACCTCTTTCCTTTTCACGATCCTGGCACTCAACGCGCTTCACATTCTCGGTAATCTTCAACTTATCCACTTAAGCAACAAAATCTCACTCCCTTTGTGGAGCTATCAGAACCCTTAAATCATCCCTGAGGTCGTCCTCGAATCAAACACAATGCTCATATTCAGTTTCCACCATCCCACGCGCATAACGGCTAAGTCGCAAAAATTCATCCTCGTATTTAGCCACAAATTTATCCCCCTAAGTCAAATTCAGAAACTCTCTGCTTTGGGCGTCCACATAACTAGTGCCCACATGTTTTCCTTGGAATGCAGTCTTGAAAAATTCCCAGGTCAACCAGTCGGGTTGAGTACCCTCTTTAATTATAAGTCACCACTGATAGACTTCATCTCGTAGCAATGACACTACACCTTTTAGTTTCTGCTCGGGGGTGCAGTCAAGGTCATCCATGATCCTCTTTGTGGCCTCAATCTAATATTTAGCCACATTAGGGGCAACTCCAGGAATACCCCTAAAAATCTCAGCCCCATTAGACCTGAGTCGTTCTGTAACTGACCCACGGCCCACAGTACTAGTATTGGGCCCAGCGACCCTCTCCAGAATTTGTAACATAGCTTGGGACAATGTGTCATCCCCGGCCGCACAATTATGAGACCCAATCTCAGTCATAGGTAAAGCCGGTGCCTCTTTAGCTTCAACGTTAGGCATATGGCCTAATGACGAAGACCCAGCCCGAGCACCTCCACGGCCTCCGTCGCGGCCTCTTTTACCCTTTCCATGAGTACCTCTGGTGCTTAATGCCAATTTGCGCATTATCTGTATTAACAATTTTATGCATCAGTTTTACAGTTCCAGTGTTTATTAATGGATATTTTATGGAAAATATTATTAGTAGTTCAGAGTTTTGTTTTCATAGACCACAGTCTTACTACAGTTTTAGGTTACCTTAAACAGAGTGTTTCAGTATAGTCTATTGCCTACAGTAATCTTAGTATTTTAATTTAAACAAGTAGTAGTTTTAGAGGACTTACAGAATCAGCGCCGGAGACTCGGTGTACCACATATTCAATAAAACATTTCCAAGTATTTCAAATCATTTGAAACAGTTCTTATTTGAAATTCCATGTTTAAAAAAACCCAAATCCACAGTCGAGTTTTGTAACTTAGCTCTGATACAACTAAATGTAACACCCCAAACTTGGCCTAGACGTTATGGCTGAATCTACAATGTCACATTGAATTGTTTTTCAAAAAACATAATTTCGTTGAAAAATCCATTCTATGTTAAACCTCTTTGTGATCTTAATGAAAATTTAGGATATCTTGTTCATCGTTAAAAATCAAGTCGTTTTAGCAAAATGTTAATCATATTAGATTGTTAACACACTTTAAAACAATGTTTGTTGCAAAAGCGTTTAAAATATTTTGTGTAAACATGGTTTTCTGAAAAGCATTTATCTTTATGAAAATCCGCGACATACTACTAACAGATATGAATCAAAGTAAATAACTCCCAAATTAAAATAAAAAACTAAAGAGGCCTTATTAAAAAAACAAACACCCAAATTACAATACATATAAATTAAAAGTTAAAAATGGAAGCAAATGCGATTGTGTGCCCACCTTCAAGTCCCTTGCAGCACCGATTCGCTTAAGGATTACCTGTGCAGAAAAGTAGAAGGTTGAGTTTATGAAAACTCAGTGTATAATCCCTTAACAATAGTTAATCATACAGTACGCAATTACATTCTGGGCCTAAGCCCGTTTCAGTAATAGTGCAATTTCAATTAAGGCCTTAGCCCATTACAGTATCAGTATCAGTGCGAGCCTTAGCCCATTATAGTGACAGTAATAGTACAGAATGCAAACAGAAATCCTACCCAACCAGCCTCTACACTCCACTTCGTCTAGCCCTACACTCTATGTGGGGATAAAATCAACCCATCCATCCCTAAACTCTAAAATAGCACCGGTTGCGGCACTAAACAGTGGTTGCAGCACAGTTGCCAGTACAGTACACTTCCTCCAATCAATAATAAACCCGTCCCCATGCAACATATCATAATATTATGCCTGTATGCAATATATATATATATATAAAATGGTAGGCTCAATTACAGTCATACATACATAAAGGCATAGTAGTCATTTTACCTCATAGGGACATAACAGTCATTTATCAATTTGGGGTCCAGGTATACTTACCGACCCAACAGTAAGTCCACAGTCGTATCGGTTGACCCAAGCAACCTTAACAATCAAACAGTGAAAATGGTCCCAAGGCCCATAATGCGAGCCCATGTAGGCCCACACGACAAGCCCCAAAATGGCCTTGGTTGTGTGAACTACATAGCCTGGCCCAACAATCTCCATACGTCCAT
This sequence comes from Gossypium longicalyx, assembly GCA_025698465.1. NCBI lineage: Eukaryota > Viridiplantae > Streptophyta > Magnoliopsida > Malvales > Malvaceae > Gossypium > Gossypium longicalyx. The sequence continues at coordinate 57,156,954 of CM047002.1, read as the reverse complement.
GTGTTTTAGCCGTGTAGGGCCTACGAGCCCATAGGGCCCATACAGCCTATTTTAGCCCAACATGGCCCAAAACGGCCTAAGCCCATGAAATCGCTCATGGTGGCCTCTACAATCAAACGCCCACGTTTATGCGTTCGGATTAGCACATGAGCGAGCACACGTGTAACAGTCCTAACCCATAATCGACATTGGATTAGGGTTATGAGGCATTACCAAACATACAGAACATCTCAGACCAATTCAGATTCACAAATATTATTTAATATCATTTCATAAGCAATTATCCCATAAGATGGTCTACGAGACATAAAACATACGTTTAAGAATGGTTAGAGCTAAACCGATCACATTCATAAAATTCGAAACATAGAAAATTTTTCAATTCTGTTGAGGTCACACGCCCATGCGTCCAGGCCGTGTGCCCCACACGGGCATCAGACACATCCATGTGAATCAGCCGTGCCAAAACAGAGCATGCATACTGACTTTTTCACACGGCCAATAGGCACACCTGTGTACTATGGCCGTGTGATACTTAGCTAGCTACTGACTTTAGCCCAAGGCCATATGACACGTCCGTGTCAAGGCCGTGTGATTTTTAGGTGAATACTATTTTTCTTACACGACCATAAGACACACCCGTGTCTCCTGACTGTTTGGCACAATGCAGGCTTGGTTTAAGCCAATTTGCCATTTCTCTTTGGGTTAAACCTACAAGCAATGACATGCAACATTCATACCAAAATTTCCAACCAATTCCATGTTTAAGAATGACCAAAACACATTAAAACTTAGCACATTACAAACATACACCAAAACCATACGCAACTTATCATTTGTTAGCTAACTCTCATAGCAAATATATACATATCAAAACTTATAAACATAATCCTTCTAGCCTATACATGCCATACATTAAAATATATACACTTTCAAAAGTACCAAAATGAGATCAATAGTGTGGTGACGATCCTCAACTATCCCCGAGCCTTTAGTAGCTATGATATCTACAAAACAATGCAAATACACACAAAGTAAGCTTTCAAAAGCTTAGTAAGCTTGTACTCAAGTTATTCATAATATATGAAACATAATATAACAACATATATGTATTTGCATAATTTCAATCCATAAATCTATATCAACTCAATGAAATTCATATACATAACATCATCTACCGCTTACGTATTATACATACCTACAAATTTCCGTACTTATACATTTTAATACTCATCTCTTGTGAATGTTATAAGACTTTCCATAACTTATTCGTAGTTTAGACATCTGCACACTTAGTGCTATATGGTTATCCCAAAATAAATATATTTTCACACACTTAGTGCCTCAAATAGCCGAAGCTAATTTAAATCGCACACTTAGTGCCAAGATAGTTTAAATCGCACACTTAGTGCCAAAACTTTCGATTCATCATCATATCATACAATTTAATTATATACAAACCATGTATAATTAAGGTATCAAAGCTTACTTAACATCATATTTTAAGTATGAACTTACCTCGTACTCGAAGTTGTCGACTCGAACGTTTATTCTATAATCTTCGACTTCCCTCGATCTAAATCCGAACTCCTCTTTTGTTGATCTATAATATTCAAAATTAATCCTTTTATTTACCATATAATTCAATTCAATCCATAATCATACAAACTAGCCCTCATGTTTTCACATCTCAACACTTAAGTCCCTCTTTCACAAAACCACAAAATACACATAATTTGTTTGTACACAAGCTTAGCCGAGTTTTAATGGCTGCCATACAAGTCCACACATTTCATTTATTTCACATTTTAGTCATTCAAAATAATATTTTCACAAATTAGCTCAATTTACTCTATTTCATCAAAATTCAAAGAGAAAACTTACAAATCATCTATCAAGCCTTTATAATTTATCCAAAAACATCACAAAGCTCATGATATCAACAATGGTATTTCATGAAATCTTCAACAAAAATAGAAATTCAGACATGGACTTTGAAGAACACGAAGCAACGATCATAAAAACGTAGAAATTATCAAAAACAGACAAAAATCCATACCTTAATCAAGGATCAAAGTGCCAAAACCTGGATTATTCTTTTTCTCTCTTTTTCTTTTGTATTTTCAGTAAGGATGTGCATGAATAAACAAATTTTCATGCATTTGTTTTTTTTAATAACATATATTACCTAATTACCTAACCATCCTTTAAAAATTTATCTATTTACTATATTTCCAAACCATGTCTCCCACTATCATATAATGGTCTTATTAACATGCAAGGGCCTCAATTTTAACAAACTATAGCACATAGGCACTTTAGCAACTAGTAGGAAACTTTTACAACTTACGTGATTTGGTCCTTTTTGCAAATCGAGCGCAGAAACATACAAATTAAATTACAGAAATCTAGCAAATATAAATTCAAATATCATAGGCACAGAAAAATAAAATTAAAATATTTTTTGGACTCAGATTTTTCATCTCGAAACTACTATTCCTACTAGGGTCAAAACTGGACTGTTATAGCACGCCCATGTGGCATCAATAGTCACATTTTCTGGCTTTTGTCAATTTACGATTTGGGTCGTGTTTACACACCTATTTGTGAAAACGTGTGAATAGCCCATGAGCACCAAACCTACATCCAATCAAGGTATTCTATCAGTCGCTTGATAATAAGGTTAATCACCCAGTTTCCAACACTTAACTCAAAATAATATTTGATACTTGCCTTGATCGGACAAATGTGGCTTTGTCCTCCTAGACTGCTGACTAAGATTGATCACACACTCCTTGTCGAATATCTGCATTACCAGTGAAGTCTATTAGTTACAATTGCCTAAATCCATGGGTTGAATCAACATATACTAATTTATAAAAAGCACAAAACCTAAAATAGGGAAAGTAACATTTGACCAACACCAAGAATGCAAGCCAACAAACCCCAGTTGAACACAATAAATGCAAACAGAGTTACCTTCGATCGAGTGGTAAGGGAAAGGTTTCGACTGCTTCAGTATTTACTTGTAAACTCCTTCACTCCTCGAGAAGTTCTAGAAACAAAAAGAAACACCACACATAAGAGAAGGAAGATAAGAATCAGTAATAAGAGAAAAGAGTATTTGGCTTAAAAAGTGTGAGAGTGAGGAGACTTGATAAAAGTTGAGGGAGAAGAAGAAAGAGTCGAGAGTACTTACCAATTTGCCAAAGAAGAAAAGCCAAACTAAAAATGAAAGGGATGGAGTATTCGGCCTAGGTACCAAATAGAAAGAAACAATAAGAGAAATGGTTTGGAGGGAGAAAAGAGTTAAGAAGAAGCGAAAAGAAGAGAGGAGAAGGGGAAAGTATTCGGCCTAAACAAGATAAGGTAAGGGATTTACTAGAAACCAAATAGATCAAAGAGGGGAGAAAAGAGGAAGTACTCGGCCAAGGTGGAAAATCGATTAGGAAAAGAGATGGGAGACAATCGGTGAATGAGGGACTTGAAAAGAAGAGCAAGATTACAAAACACCAAAACTGAATGATACCTCAAAGTTCCTAGCATAATTCAGCCTCCCAAGAAAAGAAAAGAACCCCAAAATGAAAGACAAAACCCACAGTGGTTTGTACAAAATCGAAAATGCAAAGACTAAGAGTTCCAATTCAGCACATCCTCTTCCATTCCCTTCAAAATCTCCTAATTTCTCTCCCCATATCTCTCCTAAGATCACTCAACTATATCCCACCTATCCACATCCCTACCAGCCAAAATTCCCTCTAACAAGTTCCTAGAATTTGGCCTCAACTCCCCACACTCCTCAAAAACCCAAATTTCAGTCAAACTACAACACTTCCCCAAAGTCAATAGCAAAATAAAATACTCTTTTTACATTGCCAAGCCTCGAACCTCAAACCTCCTTGAACACTCCACATGCCTCTATCCCCTAAATCAGTAGGCTTTTTATGATATGTTTTACCCACAATAATTTAAAATCTTACCAGCTAGACATAAAGGGTTATTCAAGTAAAAACAAAATTTTGCACAAGTCAATGAACCCAAGACTTCTCAGACTCTTCCAGAAGACATAACCACTGAAGTAGATACACAGTTGTGTAATAGAACACAAAAATAATTACTTATAATTTGGGGCATTGCAAGGTTTACTACAGCCTATTATGATTCATGAGTGAAAGTGGGATAGAGTAATAATAGATTTCGTATCGGGTTTGCCCTTATCTCCAAAAAAGAAAGATGCAATCTGGGTTGTTGTTGACAGATTGACGAAGTCAGCTCATTTTATTCCAGTACATGCAGATTTCTCACATGATAAATTAGTTGAGTTGTATATTACTGAAATTATAAGATTACTTGGTGTTCTCCTATTGATTGTTTCGGATAGAGAACCAAGATTTACTTTGCGATTTTGGAAGAAATTGCAGAAAGCTATCAGTTCAAAGCCACATTTTAGCACTGCATTTCACTTGAAAATGGATGGTCAATCCGAACGTGTTATTCAGAGACTTGAGGATATGTTGTGTTGTTACATTCTTGAATTTGTAGGTAGTTGGGAGAAATATCTATCGCTGATTGAATTTGCTTACAATAATAGCTTCTAATCGAGCATAAAGATGGCACCGTACGAAGCTCTATACCGCCGTAAATGTCAAACACCATTGTACTAGAATGAGCTCAGCAAAAATAAGATTTACGGGTTGATTTGATCAGAGAAACTGAACAAAAAGTGAAAGTAATTCACGATAGTTTGAAAGCAGCTTCGGATCGACAAAAATCTTATGCTGACTTGAAACGAAAATATATTAAGTTCTAGATGGGGGATAAAGTGTTTTTGGAAGTGTCACCATGGAAAAAGATATTGCGGTTTGGTCAGAAAGGGAAATTGAGTTAGCGATTCATCGGACTGTATGAGATTACTGAGCGAGTTGGGCCAGTTGCATATCGGCTGTCCTTACTGTCTGAGTTAGAAAAGATACATAATGTTTTTCATGTATCGATGCTATGAAGATATCGATCAGACCCTTCACACGTTATTTCTTCAATTAAAGTTGAGATACAGTCAGATTTATCTTATAGTGAAGAACCGATTCAAATTTTAGCTAGTGAGATCAAAGAGCTAAGAAATAAGAGAATCGTATTAGTGAAACTATCATGGCATTGACACGAGGTTGTAGAAGATACATGGGAACCCAAGGATGCTATGAGAAAACAATACCCAAACCTATTCACTGGTAAGATTTTCGGGGACAAAAATCCCTAAGGGGGAGAGTTGTAACATCGCGTTTTTAGTGAAATCAGAATAGTAGTTTCAAAACCATAAATATAAGGTTGAAAATTTATTTTAATATTATTTTAAGTGTTTACAGCATGATAGGATGTATGTGTGAAAGTTTCATGAAGAAATTTTATTATTTGAATAGTTAATTTGATAAAAAGGACTAAATCGCGTAAAATGCAAAAATTGATGTTCTATTAGCTAAACGTATTAAATGGCTATGAAATTAAATAGTGGAGGTCCTTATGTGGTAATTATACCATTTCAATTGTGAGTGGACAATTATGGACATGCATTAAGTGATTTTAATGTTTTATAACTAAGGTTAATTAAGTAAATGTGTAATTAAACATAAAATAAATAAAACAAAATCACAATTTGGTGTCCATCTTCTTCATTGCTGAAAATTAATGAAGGAAAACACCATTTTTATGCTTTTGAAAGTTTGACTGTGGCACCTTAAGCATGTAAGTGATTTTTGACTCGGTTTTTAATGATTTCTATGTTTTTGAGATCGTTGCAACTAGATCTAGCTAGCCCAGGGACTATTTTGCAAAAATTTTAAAGATTTTGAATGATTCCATTGTTGAATACATGTGTATTTTGAAGTTTCTTGATAGATTATGAATGGCTATTGATAGTTAAGCAAGTTTTGTAAAGTGATTTTTAGTGAAAATGCAAAATAGGGATTAAATTGAGAAATGTGTAAAGTTAGTGGTTAAAAGTGTGAATAAATGAAAATTATGGGCTGCTAGGGGCATTATGGTAATTCAGCTAGCATGTGTTAGTCTTGAATTTCATTAATTTGTGATTTTGTGAAATAAGGACTAAATTGTAAAAAATGTGAAATTTGTGGGGCAAAAGTGTAAATATGTTTTAAAGTGTATTTTGGTCTAAATTGAATGAATAAATGATTCAATGAGTTAATTTTGAATATAATTAGATCAAGAAAAGTGAAATACGGACTTGGATCAGGGAAAAGATAAAGTTATCGACTAATCGACTTGATTCGCTATTTTAGCATCCGAGGTAAGTTTGTATGTATTAAGCATTGTAATAATTATGCTTTTAGTGCTGTGATATTGCATAGATTGTATATACGTGACTACAGTTATGTTTGAAGACAAATCGGCTATTTGTGCCACTTAGTGTGCGATTCGACATAGCCTCGGCTATATATGGCACTTAGTGTGCAATTTGAGATAGCTTCAGCTATGTGCGGCACTTAGTGTGCGAGATGTCGAGTGTGGCACTTAGTGTGCGAGATATCAAGTATGGCACTTAGTGTGCAAGGCATTGAGTATTCAATGGCATTCCGTGTATGTATGAACTTGTTATGAATTAGACAGGTATGTATATGTATATTATGAGCTTAAAATCGAAGAAGTTATAAAGTTTGTGTATAAGCTTATGGATAAGCAGGTGAAAGGTTTGTTAGTAATCATAAAGTACATGATAATATGTTTAGATTGATGAATGTTGTATTGGTGATTAATTAAGTATATATCATAGAGCTTACTAAGCTTATTAGCTTACTTTGTGTATTTTCTCGTGTTTTATTGTGATATCAAAGCTAGCTCAGATTCAGGGATTGTCAGAGACTTCATTGCACTATCGAACATCTATTTTGGTACTTTTGAAGTTATGTATATATGATATATTGCATGTATAGGCTTGATTCATTTTGATTATGTTTGATGAACATGTGTTTTTAGGCCATTTGAGTTAGCTTGTGATAATGAATTTGTTAATGTAGTAAGTTGTGTAAATGGCTTTGTTTTGAGTTAGGTAATTGACCTATATTGAGTGAATGAAGTTGAATTGATAATGCATGTTGGAATGGTTTAACCATATGAATTATATATGTGAATTATGTCTACAAAAACAAGTTGAGTTGAGAGGTACTTGAATAGGTAAATGACATTGAATTGAATATTGAAATGGTTGAAACGGATATAGTATGATTGCGTATTGGTTGATGACTTTTGGCTGCATATTTGTGTCTTGAAATGATACCAATTGGGCTTGTATAAGTATGTGCAAAATGGATGGCGAAAAATGGCCTATTTTTCTCCACACGGGCAGAGACACAGGTGTGTGTCCTAGCCGTGTGGGACACACAGTCATGTTGCACGGTCGTGTGTCCCTTGGTGTTAAAATTAAAATGAAGTCTGTATGCTCCATACGGGCGTGTGACAGGCCATGTGGTACAAGTCAGTATATCCGCTAATTTGCACACGGCCTAGCACAAGGGCGGGTGACTTGGCCATGTTGCATAAGTTAGTATACCCTAAAGGTTTGGCACAGCCTAGTACACAGCCTGGCACACGGGCATGTGTAGCCACTTCGAAGGGCACACGGGCATGTGGTTGGCCGTGTGACCCAAGTGAGTTTGTACCCCCTATTTTCACACGGCTTGTGACACAGGAGTGTTTGATGGTCCTGTGAGACACACGGCCTGCCCACATGGGCGTGTGTCCTCTATTTTGAGTAAAATTTTCAAAGTTTCGTGAAAGTTTTATAAGTTATCGATTTAGTCCAGAATCGCTCCTAAAGCATGTTTTTGGCCTCGTAGGCTATAATAAGGGACAAATTGATTGAGATTGAATAAGAATTGTATGAATTGACCGAATGTATGAGAAAAGTATAGTTATATGTGTTATAAGTCTGGTAATGCTCCGTAACCCTATTTCGGCATTGAATACGGGTGAGGGGTATTACATGTATCCTATCCTATTCCTAAGGTTCAAACGGGATTTCATGCTTGTCGATTCATCATTGAACTCGTTCGTAGAGTTTTGCTCATTCACATAATCAAACATACAATTCATACAATATTAACGCATTTAAGTACAATTATTTTAAAGCTTATTTTTAACATACGAACTTACCTCGGTACAAAACGACTAATAGTTTGATTTAGTCCACAACCTTGTTCTTTCCCTAGTCTAGGTTAGAACCTCGTCTTTCTTGATCTATAATATCACATTTAACTTATTCAATCATCACATTATTCAATTTAATCCCATAAACATCTTATGGAAAAAATTACATTTTGCCCCTAACTTTTCAACTTTTTACATTTTAGTCCTTTGGCTCGTAAAATGATTTTCATTCAATTTCTTCATTTCCCAAGCCTAGCCTAACCTATTTTATGCTCATAACAGTCCACATTTTTCATTTATTCACATTTTTACACTCATTTTACGACATTTACAAATAGGTCCCTATTTGACATTTTCATCAAAAATCACTTGGTAAATGTTGTTTATCTAACACCAAACATGCATTTTCTACCATTAAACATAAAAATACACAAATATTCAACATGATTAAAATTTTAGGCTTCATCTTTCTTTCAAATTAGTCCTTGAAATAGCTAGATTAAGTTAAAATAACTTCAAAAACATAAAAATCATTAAAAACTGGACAAGGACGGACTTACAATCGAGCTTGGAAGCTTGGAAAAAACCCTAAACCCTAGCTATGGAGACTCTTCAATTTTTGGCACAAGGAGGATGAAATTGATAAGATAACATCTTTTATTTAATTTTTTTATCTTTATTAACCAAATGACCAAAATGCCCATCACTTAAAACTTTGAAATTTTATCTAACCATGTCCATTTTTGTCCAACTTAAAGTATAATGGTCTAATTACCATTTATGGACTTCCAATTTAAAATTTCATTACAATTAGGCATCTCTAGCTTCTAGAACACATATTTTGCACCTATTGCAATTTAGTCCTAGTTGTCAAATTGGACACTCTATCAATAAAATTTCTTAACGAAATTTTCACACAATCATTCAATCATAATGTAGATGTTAAAGAAATAATAAACATAAATATTTCTAGTTTGAATTTGTGGTTCCAAAACCACTTTTTTTATTTGACCCTAAAACGGGCTATTACATAAGCATTTGCTTGTCCTCAAGCAAAATCCTCAACACTTAATTAAAATTAATCTTTCTGAGCATATAATTCTCATCAATAATAAATACTCATACATTGATAATTTAACTAAAAGAGAATTAAAGATTCAAACAGTCCAAGTCGAACATTTTTACAGCATGAAAAGATAGGTATTTCTCTTTATCTAAGTAATTACCTTTAATTCAAAATCAACAAGAATCGACATCCTCACTAAAGATTCACTCAAATCACTCAAAGTGTTTAAGGTTCAAAAATAAGCACTCAATTGTCAAACATGAAAAGTCATTACCATAGGCTTGCATGAAAATCAAATCACTACCACTAAAAAATGAGATGATACACAAATCAAAAGGTCATTAAAAGGTTGTAATAAGGCTTAGGTTAAAGGCATGGGGAAAGGCTAAAAAAGATGGTTAAAATCATGATCGAATTAATAAATTACCAAACTAGAAAAATAAACAAATGTTGAATTAAAATTTTGCTATGTCACTACACGGGCGTGTCCTTGACCGTGTCGATTTTGGGACTTAATTTCTCAAAAATCTACAGAGACACGGCTTAAAATAGTCCATACAGGCCTTTCCACTACTGTGTCACCTTTAGAAATCCCTAACCCTAATTCATTTTTCTAAAATCTATCTTTTTCTTCATCTCCCACCTTCCCAAAGCCGTCGTCGCTCCTCTCTTCTTACCGTCAACCACCAGACCATTCACCCCAGAACGTCCCCTCGCCCTTCGACGCACCCTCTTCTTTCTCACCTCTCATTCACCTATCCCATGAACCACCTACTACAACCCTCCTCCCCTCGCCTACCTTTCCTTTTTCCCTTCCTAGGCCCCCACCTCCCCCATGACTCACCCCACCACACGTCTGTCATTGTCGCGCCCTTGACCCTTACCACCGCTGTTGTCGATTTTTTTTTCACCCCTTGTTCTTTTCATTTTCATATTATTATTATTATTATTATTATTATTATTATTATTATTATTATTATTATCTTTCTTTATTTTATTACTATTACTGATTTTATTTAATTCTTTGTTCTTGTTTAGTTATTTTCTTTACTGATAATTTTGTGTTTATGTTTAATTTAGTTTTGGACATCAACAATATTTTGCACTTATTTTATTTTATGTTCATTCTCTTTTTGATTTTATTCATACTTTGCTTGCTTATTCATTTTTTACATTGATTATTATTAATTTTATATTGTGTTTCTTGTAGCATTCTGATTATTAGTCCAATTGTTAAGCTGAACTTGGATGTTTATTTCTTATTAACTTGCACCTATTATGTTGGTTCGTCCATTTAATTTATTTGATCACTTTATTGCAGATTCATCATGATGAACACAGGTAGCAAGTCCAAGGTCACCGTCCCCGCTTTGAAAAAGTGGAAGACACCAGGCGCAACTTCCTCTTCGAGCGTCTACGCTGAAGCACGCCACCCTTATCTCTGATTTTCAGTGGGTCCCCAAGAGGACTTATTTTAGTTACTTAGACAGCACCCACTCGGCCTAGGCCAATGTATTGATTGGGTCGCGTTAGAGTAAGTCCGACTAGCTGATGAAGTTCGCGCCTTTATTACCACAACTCCATGAGACAGATTTTTCATCACCATCGAGCCCACATACATGGAGCTGACGTTGAATTTTTTCTCGGCATTTATTCTACAGTAGGTCATGATGACGCATGATGAGCCAGGCACCATCACTTTTAGACTCAGTGGCTTGGTGCGCCATATGAGTGTCCCCGAGTTTGGTTCTACTATAGGACTCTACATTGAGGAGTTTATGAGTGCCAATGACTTTCTCCATCTACATCGGCACATCCACCACATCTCATTGTTGGGTAGAGCTTACGAGGAGTCAGACACTTTATGATATGAGTCGCTCGAAGGTGACTTCTCTCTCTCTGACTTTACGGTATCTTCATGCAATTTTAGCCCACACTTTGACAGGTAGGAGAGAGCACCAGAGTCGTTAGTACTCATGATGCTTATTTTCTATGGAGCATGGCCCTCGAGCATATAATTGATTTGGCATACTTCAACATCTTAGCCTTCTACCATCAGTCTGACTGCCACAGGAAGGGTCCAATCTGTTTAGGCCCTTATGTAACTAGTCTTGCTTAACAATTTGGTTTCCTCGACATACAGAAGCAGTCCTCTACACTAACACTCATCGGCTAGAAGTCCCAACAAGGAATCTCGAGCATGATTCATATAAGGATGATTGAGCGGCGTCGTGGAGTGGACCCTTCTCAGTATCGATTATTTTATTCTGATGCTCAGGATGAACTCGAGGACTTCACTGATATGTTCCTTTCCATCATGAGGACCCGCCTCAGCATCCTCCTTCGAGTCACCACCCTACTTCTTCTTCTGCCACTTTAGCGGACCTTTTAATGCGGTTCACTTGCTTTGAGCAGTACTTCGTTTAGAGGTTTGATAGTCTTGAAGCGATATTGCAGCAGATTTGTCAATATCTCCATATCTCCTTTTCAGCACCGATAACTCACGACACCGACGCGTCTGATGATGAGGATCATTGAGTCCATTTGTTTTATTTTTTTTATATGCTTATTGCTATTTTCTTAGACTCATTTCATTTTTATTTTTATGAATGTTTCTAATCGAGAATAATCCTTTAATCTTCTTCACTATTCGTGTTTATCTTCTTATTAGTTTGCTCAGAATCATGCTCTACATTTAGATTTCACTACAATTACGCTTTTCACTATTTTGGGGATTTCATCTAATATTCAGGGTAGTTTCAATTTTCTCCCTGTCTTATAATATTCTGTTTATATTGTGATTATATCTATTTGTTCATTAAGGACTGTACATCCTAAGTGTGGAGAGGTTATTTATATAATTATTAGAAAATCTTTGAATTATGTCTTGTGTTTAAGTAATTTTCTCAAACTTCTATTAGAATAATTTTTTATTTATTTGTAATTTTTGTTGATGTGTTTTAGATTAATTTGCTGATAATTGTGTATTGGTTGATTTGAACTTTAAGACATGAGAGAATCAATCATGAGAAGTCTATTTTCAGAATTAAAATTTTTTAGGTTGTTTCCCTGAATTGATGTATTATTACCTTGAAGTTTGAGATTTGCAAGATTGACATCAAAACCATAATTTTTTGTGAGATTTTGAGTCTTTAGAGCATACATTTTTCTTGCTCATTTTTATTATTGGTTATAAGTGTGTCAAATTAATTTGTTATTCTAGAACCTGCTTTGATTATGCATGTCGAGACCACACTTTTGATTTGATATACTGAGATGATAAAGGCACTTAGGTTTTAACCCACTTATCCCATAAAAAGCCTACTTTTATGATTAACCCTTAGTGAACCCCGTTGAGCAAAACACACCATTTCGTGATTTACCCATTCATGTTAACCCATAACTCACTCTTTTGATTCGTTGAGAATTTTTCCCATTTTTATTGACTCCGTTTTTAACGAGATTTGATTTGGTTAGTTGCTAACTATGCTCTTTTGTTTCATTTGCTGAGTTATTTCTTATTCTTCTCCAAAAAAAAAAGATGAGAAAAAATATATATATACATATACATTGATTATTATTTAGTTCTATATTAATTGAGCTTGAATAATTAATTTCATATTTTGAGAAGAAGCTCGTGTTATTCTTGAATAGTTTTCGATTGATGTAATTGTTTTTAATTCAAATTTTGTTTATTTTTCTAGTTTGGTAATTTATCAATTCGATCTCAATTTTAATCATCTTTTTCAGCATTTTTCCACGCCTTTAACCTAAGCCCCATTACAACCTTTTAAAGACCTTTTGATTTGTGTATCATCTCATTTTTTAGTGGTGGAGATTTAATTTTCATGCAAGCCTATGGTAATGACTTTTCATGTTTGACTATTGAGTGCTTATTTTTTTTGAACCTTAAACACTTTGAGTGATTTTAGTGTATCTTTAGTGAGAATGTCAATTTTTTGTCAATTTTGAATTAAAGGTAATTACTTAGATAAGGGGAAATACATATGCTTTCATACTTTAAAAATATTCGACTTGGAGTGTTTGAATCTTTAGTGCTCTTTTAGTTGAATTATCAATGTATGATTGTTTGTGAATTATGATAAAACATTATTGATAAGAATTATAAGTTGAGAAAGATTAGTTCTAATTGAGAGTTGAAGATTTTGGTTGAGGACAAACAAACGCTTAAGTGTGGCGATATTTGATAAACCATAAAAGTAACATGTTTTTAATCCTATTCTTGACTCATTTTTAGATGATTATGTAAATTAGTGAATTTGATGCTCCTAATCCTTTAAATTCATGTTTCTATACTTAGGTGAGCATAGAGAAGTGAAAGGAGTTAAAAACGGGCCAAAATTGGACAAAAAGAGCTATTTTCAGGATCCGCACGACCTGGACATTTCCACACGGGCTGGGTACACGCTCGTGTGAGCCACACAGGCTAGGCACACGCTCATGTGCCAGCCCGTGTCGATTTCATACCCTATTTCCCTTTTTCACAGAAAAACTCAATTTTAGGGTTTCTAAGCATTCTAAAGTTTATAAATACACACTGAAAGAGGATCAAAGGGAGCACATAGAGAAGAAGGAAGAAAAGACTCGAAGAAAGCCACCAGATTCAACTCAGAAGTGGATCTCCTTCAAGATTGAAGATCTCCATTCAATTTCTTTATAAGTTTTATTGGGTTTCTTTATGTCTTGTTGTTATCCTAACTTTGAGATGGTTTTATTCCAGATTATGAATTGAATTCCCTAGATACCTAGGGAAGATGAAATCTATTATGGATTTTATTATTTGATTTTTGAATTACATGATAAATATTTGATTCTTGTTCTCAATTATGTATTCTTATTTCTTGTTTTGATATTTTCAAGATATTAATGCATGTTTAATGTGCTTGTTTCAGTGGAGCAGAAGTCTCAATTTAAGAGTAGATATAGCATAATTGAGTAGAGTTGCATGTAATCATAGAAATAGGATGACATAAATATACAGGATTAGAGTCAAAACTAATAGGGGATCCATAGATTGAGTTAATGCGACAATAGGGGTTTTAATTAGAAAGATTTCAATTAATCAACCTAGAGTCAGTAGTTCTTACTCTCGAAAGAGATATTAACATAATGTAGGGATTTCTACGGATCAAGGTGCAAGTGAATAAATCGTTTAATTCAGATTCAGATTAATAAGTGAAGTTTAGGTGGATTCTTTCCTGGGTATTGTCTATCTCATTGGTTATCTTTATTTATTTTCTCAATTCACTCTCTATTGCGTTCTTAGTAAACTAGTTTAGATTAAAACAATCATCCCAAGTTATCGACTAAATAATAGAAAAATAGTAATTACTAGTACTTTTATTCCTCGTGGATATGATATTCCTTAGACACCATAACTATACTATTACTCGATAGGTGCACTTGCCTTTGTCTTAATTTTAGTTAGTTTAGTGACCATCAAGTTATGATCCTCAAACTTGAGATCATCATTGTCCCAACATAGTGAGTTGTATATTTTGACACAGTCAAATGTCTATCATAATAGGTTATACTGTAAAGATTGATGTTTAGCATGTAGCAATCTATGTAAAGGGATATGGTTGACCAAGATAGGATTTGTCCCTATTACAAAATGGGAGCAATATCTTAGGCCTCTTGATGAAGTGAGACCAGAAATGCATGATCATGCTTGAATAAATTGATATGAGATATCACACCTATTTGTTTATTGTAGTCTACTTAGAATATCAAGAAATATGATATTAGACTTGTAACGCCCCCACGCCCGAGACCGTCGCCGGAGTCAAGTATGAGGTGTTACTAAACTTAATTTAACATTTTTAGAACTTTAGATTATTTGGTTCTACATTCACAGCTTTCAAGCTACTTGCGTCACAGTCACAAGAAAAATCATATCTCAAGTTACGAAACTCGAAATCAAGATCCGTAAATTTTCCCTGAATCTAGACTCATGTACCTCCTTAATAATTTTTTTCTAGAATATTTGGTTGGGCCAATTAGTACAGTTTATTAGTTAAATTTACTCCTGTTACAGGACTTGACTGGACTGACCTCTGTTTACTACGAACCATATTTCATCCTGTAAAAAATTCATATTACTATGAAGTTTGTTTCTCCTGAAACTAGACTCAATAAGGATTCTCAGAATATAAAATAAACCACCTAATTATATCTGTACAATTTATGGTGAATTTCTAAAGTTGGAACAGGGGATCCAGAAACTGCTCTGGCCCTGTTTCACTAAAATTCAAATATCTTATAACATATAATTCCTTTACCTGTTTCATTTGTTTTATGTGAAACTATACATATTAAGCTTCAATTTCATATTTAATTCATAATCTAATTCGATTTATATGATTTTTAGTAAATTTTCAAACTCACGTTAGTGTTGCTGCAATGTTCTGTTTATGGCAAATTTCATCCTTTTTATGAATTTTCATGAACTAGATATCCTAATAACTTTCCATAACATCAAACATAATCTAAACTAACCATTTCCATAATTTATCAATATCAAGCATTTCCTCAACCATTCCATCACCATATCATAAGATCATTTACACAAAATAGGTATATTGCTATACATGCCATACTTAAATTTTACAAGCCATTTACCAAAAAGTCTTCCAGATAGTGTGACCGAGCCTTCGACCTATCCCGACTCGTGAGCTGGCTTGTCCAAAACTACAATGAGTAAGAAGGAGGGAGTAAGCAATAATGCTTAGTAAGTTCATATGCAAATAATAAGTAACATATCAAAGCAATCATACCAATCAACATTAGCATGGTATCACCAAAACATATATCACATTTCTAATCACTTTTCATCATCTTATTACCTTATCGTTGTTGTATCAATACTCAACCGGAGGGTTAAATACATACCTGTCCAAAGTATCCATTTCACATCATCTCTTTTCATCTCGATT
The DNA here is from genome assembly GCA_025698465.1 of Gossypium longicalyx. NCBI lineage: Eukaryota > Viridiplantae > Streptophyta > Magnoliopsida > Malvales > Malvaceae > Gossypium > Gossypium longicalyx. The sequence goes on along the minus strand of CM047002.1, from coordinate 57,140,775 downwards.
ATTCCTCTATTTGAGTAAAACTTTACCCGTTGAACATATCAGAATATAATTCGGATACATGGATAACTTGCACATAAGTGCCACATATGCAATCAAGCAATCATGTAACCCGCCCATAAGCGAACTCGGACTCAACTCAACGAGCTCGGGCGTTCGCATCCATAAGTGAACTCGGACTCAACTCAACGAGTTCGAATGCCTAGTTACATCTTACGAACTCGGACTCAACTCAACGAGTTCGGACATTCGCATCCATAAGTGAACTCGGACTCAACTCAACGAGTTCGGATGCTCAACCATCCTAGTGACATGTCACTTGTATCCTAATCTATTCCTAAGGTTCAAACGGGATTTTCCTCGAACACATATCCTTGCATCTTCTCCGTAGAATGCCAAACCAATACTCGGTAACAATTATATTTAACAAATAGCTCACATAGTTTACATTTTATTCGAAAATAACCACAAAGCATATTTTTCATGATAAAAATCAGCATATCACATAATTGACATCAATAACTTAAAAATAAGAATTATGCTACATTATTTACACATGAACTTACCTTGGTCCAAAATACAAAGATTTTGCAATTTAGTCCACAATCTTTTCTTTTCCTCGATTGGGGTCGGTTCTACGTCTTTCTCGATCTAAAATAACACATTTAGCTTATTTAATACTCACATTATCAAATTAATCCTTAATTCAAATTTTGGCAAAATTACAATTTTACCCCTAAACTTTTGCATATTTACACTTTTGCCCCTAGGCTCGGGATTAAAATTTATTCCTTATTCTTATGTTTTATAACATGCTGATCACTTTTCTCTGCTATGGCAACATCAAATTCTCACTCTAACATGTACTTGTGACTATTAGGTATTTTTACCGATTAAGCCCTTTAACTCGTTTTTGCTTAAAATCGAGTAGTACAAGTTGTCTAACATAATTTAAAACCTCATATTCTATCATAAAACATCAAAATACACAAATTTCACCTATGGGTAATTTTCTAAATATAAACCCTAGGTTAAATTATTGCTAGCATAAGCTTTATCGAGTTATCGGGATCTCTAAAACGTAAAAATCATTAAAAACGGGGCTTAGAATCACTTACTATGAAGCTTGAAAGTTGAAGAAACCCTAGCTATGGTGAGAGTGAAATTCGGCAGCAACTAAATGAGGAAGATGACCATTTTGTGTTATTTTTCCCATTTTATTTCATTTAATATCCAAATGACCAAAATGCCCCTCCTTACTAAACTTTCAAAAATTCCTTCCATGTCCTAATTTTGCCCATGAACTTTAAATTGGTAAAATTGCTATATAAGACCTCCTAATTAATATTTCAAAGCAATTTCATACTAAAAACTTCTAGAATGCAAGTTTTGCAACTTATTCGATTTAGTCCCTAACTTTAAATTAAACTCGTTATGCATAGAATTTCTTCACAAAATTTTCACACAATCATGCAATCATATCATAAGCCTCAAAATAATTATAAAATAATTATTTCTATCTCGGATTTGTGGTCACAAAACCAATATTCCGATTAGGCCCTAATTCGGGATATTACAACTCTCCCCCCTTTAAGGATTTTCGTCCTCGAAAATCTTACCGGTAAACAGATGTGGGTATTGATTTCTCATATTTTCTTCGGATTCCCATGTAGCTTCTTCTACTCCATGCTTTTGCCACAACACCTTCACAAGTGCAATATTTTTATTCCTTAGTTGTTTGACCTCTCGAGCTAAAATTTTAATCTGTTCTTCTTCATAGGTCATATCTGGTTGTAGTTCAATTTCTGTCGATGAAACTACATGTGAAGGATCCGAACGATACCGACGTAACATAGATACGTGGAACACATCATGAATCTTCTCTAATTCAGGTGGTAATGCTAGCCGATATGCTACCGGTCCAACTTTTTCAATTATTTCATACGCCCAATAAAACGCTGGACTTAATTTGCCCTTCCGTCCAAATCTAAGAACTTTCTTCCACGGAGACACCTTTAAAAATACTTTATCACCAACTTGAAATTCAATGTCCTTTCGCTTTAAATCGCATAAGATTTACGTCTATCTCAAGCACTTTTCAAACAATCTCGAATTACCTTCACTTTTTCTTCAGTTTCTTTTATTAGATCAACTCCATAAATCTGATTTTCCTTCAGTTTAGTCCAATACAATGGCGTTCGACACTTACGACCATACAATGCTTCATAAGGTGCCATTTTCAAGCTCGTCTGATAACTATTATTGTAAGCAAATTCTACCGACGGTAAATATCTTTCCCAACTTCCTTGAAATTCCAATACACAACACCTGAGCATATCTTCAAGAATCTGAATTACTCTCTCTGATTGTCCATCAGTTTGTGGATGAAAAGCAGTACTGAAATTTAATTTTGTACCTAACGCATCTTGTAACTTTTGCCAAAACCGCGAGGTAAACCTTGGATCTCTATCTGAAATAATCGACAATGGTATTCCATGTAATCTAAAAATTTCTCTAACATATAGTTCAGCCAACTTGTTAAGAGAATAATCCGTACGTACCGGGATAAAATGAGCCGACTTAGTTAATCTGTCAACTATTACCCAGATGGCATCTTTCTTTCTTGGAGTTAATGGCAATCCTGAAACAAAATCCATAGTAATCCGATCCCATTTCCATTCAGGAACCATAATAGGCTGAAGTAATCCCGAAGGCACTTGGTGTTCAGCTTTCACCTGTTGACAAATGAAGCATTTGGACACAAAGTCTGATATATCATTTTTCATTCCATTCCACCAATACATTTTCTTCAAGTCATTATACATTTTCGTACTACCTGGATGAATCGAGAAACAACCACTATGTGCTTCCTGTAGGATCTTTTGAATCAATTCCTCATTCATTGGTACACAAATCCGATCTTTAAACATTAAGCACCTATCAGAACCGATTCTGAAATCTGACTCTGTATCAACTTCACACTGCTTTCTCTTGGCTTGCAAATCTTGATCATCTTTCTGAGCTTCAGAAATCTCTTGTAAAAACATCGGTTTTGCTTTTAACTCTGCTAAAATCGAACCATCATCTGACATTTTCAATTAAGTGTTCATAACTCTCAAAGAAAACAACAACTTTCTGCTTAAAGCATCGGCAACCACATTCGCTTTTCCCGGATGATAATCAATAACAAGCTCGTAACCTTTCAATAACTCCAACCATCTTCGCTGTCTCAAATTCAAGTCGTTTTGTGACATCAAGTACTTAAGACTTTTATGATCGGTATATACCCGGCACTTTTCACCATACAAATAATGTCGCCAAATTTTCAAAGCAAACACCACCGCAGCCAATTCCAAATCGTGAGTAGGATAATTCCTCTCATGAGGTTTTAACTGCCTCGAAGCATAAGCCACCACTTTTCCTTCTTGCATGAGCACACACCCCAAACCATTTAGAGAAGCATCACTATACACCACAAATTCTTTACTGATTCGGCAAAGACTAACACTTTGGTGCCTCTGTTAATAACTTTTTCAATTCTTCAAAACTCTGTTGACATTCTTCCGTCCATTCAAATTTAACATCCTTTCGGAGTAGTCTAGTTATAGGAACAGCAATTATAGAAAATCCATTTACAAACCGCCGATAATACCCAGCTACCCCAAGAAACTTCTAACTTCAATTACATTTTTCGGTGGTTTCCAATCAACAATGGCTGAAATTTTACTAGGATCAACCCGTATACCATCACCTGAAACAATATGACCCAAAAATCCAACTTCCCGAAGCCAAAATTCACTTTTACTAAACTTAGCATACAGCTGCTTATCTCTCAAAGTTTGCAAAACTATCCTCAAATGCTCAGCATGCTTTGTCTCATCTTTTGAATAAATTAAAATATCATCCATAAACACCACAACAAATTTGTCCAAGTATGGTCGAAATATGCGATTCATTAAATCCATACACACAGCAGGAGCATTTGTCAACCCGAATGGCATAACTAAAAATTCATAATGACCATACCTTGTTCTAAAAGCAGTTTTAGGCACATCCGACTCTTTTACCCGTAGTTGGTAATACCCAGATCTCAAATCAATCTTTGAAAACCATGTCGCTCCTTTTAGCTGATCAAACAAATCATCAATTCTTGGCAATGGATACTTGTTTTTGATTGTCACCTTGTTTAACTGCCGATAATCAACACACAACCTCATAGAACAATCCTTCTTTTTCACAAATAACACGGGAGCTCCCCAAGGTGAAAAACTCGGTCTCACAAAACCTTTATCAGTCAACTCTTGCAATTGCGACTTTAATTCTTTCAACTCTGTTGGTATCATTCTATATGGAGCAATTGAAATTGGAGTTGTTCCCGGTATCAAATCAATACCAAATTCTACTTCCCTGACTGGAGGCAAACCCGGCAATTCTTCTGGAAATACGTTCGCAAATTCACACAACCTCCGCAGACTCGATTCAACTTTCTTTTCAACTTCTTTTGTATTAATTACATACGCCAAATAAGCTTCATAACCCTTTCTCAGATATCTTTAAGCCGACATTGAAGAAATCACACTAGGCAATGCCTCTGATTTATCTGATTCAACCCGCAGAGTTTCATCATTTTCACACTTTAATTCTATAACCTTTTCTTTGCAATTTATTTTAGCATCACGCAATGTCAACCAATCCATACCCAAAATGACATCAAACTCATCAAACGGCAACAACATCAAGTCGGCCGGAAAGTAATGATCTCGAATCATTAAAGGACATTTCTTACATACTTTATCAACAATCACACATTTGCCTAACGGATTCGACACTCTAATCATAAATTCTGTGTTCTCAACAGGTATATTCATAGTAGACACCAGTTTTATGCACACATATGAATGAGTAGAACCGGGATCAATCAAAGCAATAACATTAACATTACAGAGAGAAAATGTACCGGTAATCACATCAGGTGAGGAAGCATCTTCGCGCGCTTTAATAGCATAAGTTCTAGCCGGAGCCCTTCCTTCAGGTCTAACTGCTGCATCTCTGGCTACATTCTTACTACTTGCTTCACTCCCAGCTTTTCTTGGATATCTTCCTCTCGAATCAGCACCACTTGTTTTTGTATTCTGAAATTTTTCTTTTTCAGCTCTCTCTGGGCAGTCTCTAATAAAATGATCTGGAGAACCACATCGAAAACATTCATTTGCTCTGCACGGACCAAAATGATTTCTACCACACCGCTGGCATTCGGGTTTAACAAATCTCGAGTTCCCTACACTGGCTGCCGAAGTAGTCTAGGACTTAGAACCCACATTTTGCTTTTTATAATTCCCATATGATTGCCCAGCAGAAACTTGGGAACGAGGATTCATATTTCTTGACTTTCCAGGTTGCTGTGAGAATGAACTGCTCATCGGTCTTTTCTTCCAATTTCTAGTCTCAGCCTCTACTTTTTTCTTCTCTTTAAGTAGTTCTTCAGCCTTGCAAGCTCGATCAACCAGTACTACCATTTCTTTTAATTCAAGAATTCCAACAAATACCTTGATATCTTCGTTAAGCCCGTCTTCAAATTGTCGTCACATCTTGGCCTCTGTAGGAACATACTCTCTGGCATACTTACTTAATCGAACAAACTCTCTTTCATATTCTCAGAATCGCCATATTACCTTGCTTCACTCAAGAAATTCTTTACGCTTCACGATCAATAAATATTTCACTAATATATTTCTTCCAAACTCTTCTTGAAAGAATTCCCGTGTTATTCTCTCTTTCGTACCACCAAATCAAAGTCTTCCACCAATTATAGGCTGAATCCCTCAACAAAGATATAGCGCATTTCAAACATTCTTCAGGTGTACAAGATAATTCATCAAATATTCGGCTAGAATTTTCAAGCCAGAACTCTGCTTTCTCGGCATCATCATCAATATTTGCCTTAAATTCTTCAGCCCCTTGCTTGTGAATTCTATCAACTGGAGTTCTGTGAAATTTCATCAGATCCATACATTGAGGCATCGGGGGTACAGGTTGAGGAATTGGGGAGGTGGGGAGGTCGTACATTTGGGTTCGTCATGAGCGAACTCGATGTACCATGCACTCATCATTTGGAGAAAGGCTTCCCGATCCCTTTCTCCTCCTCCCTGACCAATAGTAGGAGGTGGATTTTCAGTCGACGCTGCTCCTTCAGCCGGAGCTGGCGCATTACTCTCTACTTCATCTGCCACAGCTGGATTGGGATCCATTTACTATAAAAAAATCATTTAAAAAGGTCAGAAGTCGTCACACTATCACAATTTATACATATGGCATGTATAGCAAAATCCGCACATACAACACGTAGTCCGAGAACCGACTAAACCTGCTCTGATACCACTAAATGTAACGCCCCCACACCCGAGATCGTCGCCGGAGTCGAGTATGAGTACTAAATGTAACGCCCCCACGCCCGAGACCGTCGCCGGAGTCGAGTATGAGGTGTTACTAAACTTAATTTAACATTTTTAGAACTTTGGATTATTTGGCTCTACATTCACAGCTTTCAAGCTACTTGCGTCACAGTCACAAGAAAAATCATATCTCGAGTTACGAAACTCGAAATCAATATCCGTAAATTTTTCCTGAATTTAGACTCATATATCTACTTACTAATTTTTTTCCAGAATTTTTTGTTGGGCCAATTAGTACAGTTTATTAGTTAAAGTTACCCCTGTTACAGGACTTGACTGGACTGACCTCTGTTTACTACGAACCACATTTCTTCCTGTAAAAAAATCATATGACTATGAGGTTTGTCTCTCCTGAAACTAGACTCAATAAGGATTCTGATAATATAAAATACACCACATAATTATATCTGTACAATTTATGGTGAATTTCTAAATTTGGAATAGGGGATCCAGAAACTGCTCTGGCCCGGTTTCACTAAAATTAAAATATCTTCTAACATATAATTCCTTTACCTGTTTCATTTGTTTTATGTAAAAATAGACATATTAAGCTTCAATTTCATATTTAACTCATTATCTAATTAGATTTCTTTGATTTTTAGTAAATTTTAAAACTCACGTCAGTGTTGCTGCAATGTTCTGTTTATGGCAAATTTCATCCTTTTTATGAATTTTCATGAACTAGATATCCTAATAACTTTCCGTAACATCAAACATAATCTAAACTAACCATTTCCATAATTTATCATTATCAAGCATTTCCTCAACCATTCCATCACCATATCATAAGATCATTTACACAAAATAGGTATATTGCTATACATGCCATACTTAAATTTTACAAGCCATTTACCAAAAAGTCTTCCAGATAGTGTGACCGAGCCTTCGACCTATCCCGACTCCTGAGCTAGCTTGTCCAAAACTACAATGAGTAAGAAGGAGGGAGTAAGCAATAATGCTTAGTAAGTTCATATGCAAATAATAAGTAACATATCAAAGCAATCATACCAATCAACATTAGCATGGTATCACCAAAACATATATCACATTTCTAATCATTTTTCATCATCTTATTACCTTATCGTTGTTGTATCAATACTCAACCCGAGGGTTAAATACATACCTGTCCAAAGTATCCATTTCACATCACTTACCAATACGTCTCTTTTCATCTCGAGTATTCCTCCATTTGAGTAAAACTTTACCCATTGAACACACCGGAATATAATTCGGATACATGGATAACTTGCACATAAGTCCCACATATGCAATCAAGCAACCATGTAACCCGCCCATAAGCGAACTCGGACTCAACTCAACGAGCTCGGGCGTTCGTATCCATAAGTGAACTCGGACTCAACTCAACGAGTTCGGATGCCTAGTTACATCTCACGAACTCGGACTCAACTCAACGAGTTCGGACATTCGCATCCATAAGTGAACTCGGACTCAACTCAACGAGTTCGGATGCTCAACCATCCTAGTGACATGTCACTTGTATCCTAATCTATTCCTAAGGTTCAAATGGGATTTTCCTCGAACACATATCCTTGCTGTCTTCCGTAGAATGCGGAAACCAATACTCGGTAACAATTATATTTAACAAATAGCTCACATAGTTTACATTTTATTCGAAAATAACCACAAAGCATATTTTTCATGATAAAAATCAGCATATCACATAATTGACATCAATAACTTAAAAATAACAATTATGCTACATTATTTACACATGAACTTACCTTGGTACCAAAATACAAAGATTTTGCAATTTAGTCCACAATCTTTTCTTTTCCTCGATTGGGGTCGGTTCCACGTCTTTCTCAATCTAAAATAACACATTTAGCTTATTTAATACTCACATTATCAAATTAATCCTTAATTCAAATTTTGGTAAAATTACAATTTTACCCCTAAACTTTTGCATATTTACACTTTTGCCCCTAGGCTCGGGATTAAACTTTATTCCTTATTCTTCTGTTTTATAACATGCTGATCACTTTTCTCTTCTATGGCAACATCAAATTCTCACTCTAACATGTACTTGTGACTATTAGGTATTTTTACCGATTAAGCCCTTTAACTCGTTTTTGCTTAAAATCGAGTAGTACAAGTAGTCTAACATAATTTAAAACCTCATATTCTATCATAAAACATCAAAATACACAAATTTCACCTATGGGTATTTTTCCAAATATAAACCCTAGGTTAAATTATTGCTAGCATAAGCTTTATCGAGTTACCGGGATCTCTAAAACGTAAAAATCATTAAAAACGGGGCTTAGAATAACTTACTATGAAGCTTGAAAGTTGAATAAACCCTAGCCGGCAGCAACTAAATGAGGAAGATGACCATTTTGTGTTATTTTTCCCATTTTATTTCATTTAATATCCAAATGACCAAAATGCCCCTCCTTACTAAACTTTCAAAAATTCCTTCCATGTCCTAATTTTGCCCATGAACTTTAAATTGGTAAAATTGCTATTTAAGACCTCCTAATTAATATTTCAAAGCAATTTCATACTAAAAACTTCTAGAATGCAAGTTTTGTAACTTATTCGATTTAGTCCCTAACTTTAAATTAAACTCGTTATGCATAGAATTTCTTCACAAAATTTTCACACAATCATGCAATCATATCATAAACCTCAAAATAATTATAAAATAATTATTTCTATCTCAGATTTGTGGTCACGAAACCACTATTCGGATGAGGCCCTAATTCGGGATATTACAGGACTATACAAGTGTGACTATTTCATGACTTTTGTACAATTTAGATATTAAGGATAAAATAATATAATACATGAAAAAAATTATCACAAAAAGGTTTTGTCGAATCAAGACTTCTTGTAACTTGGGTAGCATTGATGCATTGTTAGATGCCACTCATTGCTTGTAATATTAGAAATGTTCTAGTATTACTACTAATGTTACAAGAGCCTACAGGTTCACACCATATAGTTGAAGCGAACATAATCCAAATATGTTTAGTATTGTATTTAGCTATCAGATGAATTAAATTAACTATTGAAGTAATTTAATTTGATAGTTAAATATTGAACACATTATGTGTACAAACTTGTTCTACACATATATAGAACATAGATAAAATTAATTTATGAATTTGATTCATACAAAATATTAATTGAATATAGTTTACCAAAATTTTTAAAATAACCATTTATAATAATTTCAGTCAAAATATAAAAAGACATGGAAATTGATATTCTTTTAGAAGAAATATAATTTCTATTCTGAAATTCCATTTGTTTCTTTTAAAATAAGGAAATAATCTCATTTTTTCTTGATTTGTGATATCAAATAAAAATAAATGGAATATGAATCCCTAGTGTGTTAGGGTTACCAAAAACACAAAAACACAACTTAAAAGGTCTTGCAGCCCTTCTTGGAAATTCTCTCTAAAAAGTTGAAGAGAATTACATTGTCCGTTCTTTGATTGGGTAGATTACGTAGAGGCCGAGACATTATTGTTGTGGCTTGGAATCAACATCTCCGAAAGTGATCATTTCAACAACATTACACGTCAGTTTTTAGTTTCGAAATGTATATTTTCAAGCATTGTTTCAACCCTATTCATTCCTCGTACGTGGATCCATGATTGATGATCGTCGGAATAATTTTTCCACTGCACCACGAGGCTTACTGATGATCCAACAATATGTCTTGTATGTTTAGCCCAGACGGCTAACCTTGTTATAATGTCAGCTTGTGTGAGTAAATTATTCTTGTGTATCTGAATCTGTTTTACTATAGTTCTCTCGGGTGAAATTTTAATCTAATGGAAGTGGAAACTAGAAATGATTTGGAACTAGATTGCATATGCAATCAACTTAAGATATGTTATATGAAATCTTGCTTAATTTTCTTGATATGTAATTTGGCTAACCTATTTGGTTGTATATGATGATATGTATTAGTTGCATCAATTCATGCCAAGGAAATTCATATTCAATTCCAATGTGATTAATATTTTAGCTTGTTTAATTGATTAAGATAAGTTGTTTAAATTTTGTAACCTCTCTAACCTTACTTAGATGTTACGCCCAGATTCTTAAGGTCACCTCTAACACACCAAACCTGGCCTAGACATTAGGGCTAAATCTGGCATGTTACATTGAAATGCTTTTCGAAAAACAGGACTTATCATTAAATATCTACTTTTAAATTAAAGACCCTCTCATTACCATTATCTAATTATCTCATCACAAATGTTTGCCAGATTATTTGCCTTTGATATATCAGCTCATCTTAAAACTGCGGAAGTATTTTGAAAACTTTGAAGTTTAAAGCACGTGTTTTAGAAAATAGTAATTGTTTTAAAAACTCGCCTTTACCTAGATTAACAATTTTAAATAAAACATATAATCCAAAGCCCAATTAAAATTTGAAACCCATAAGCGGCCTTATTACAGAATTAAAAACCCAAAAGTGAATTTTAAATTAAATAAAGTCAAATGCAAGATACAGCAGTTGTGTGGCCACTTCCAAGTCCCTCGCAGCACCAAATTGTCTAAGGCTGAGGATTACCTAAACAGTTAAAAAGGGAAGGGTGAGTTTACGAAAACTCAGTGTGTAATCCCCTAGCAGTCAATAGAAAATAGATTATGCAAAACAGTCTGGACCGTAGCCTTATTCAGTAACAAAGCAGTGTGGGCTTTAGCCCTATACAGTAGCAGAGTGGCGCCAAGCCCAAAACAGAAACAATACAGAGCAAATAAGTATCCCAACCCAATCCAACCAGCACACCACCCGTACCAGCCAACACACCATGTGGGGGATTTAACTCCTTCTGAGTAAGAAGATATTTGAAGCTCTTATGATCTGTGTAAATAATGCACTTCTCACTGTATAAATGGTGCCTCCAAATCTTTAACCCGAACACCACCATAGATAACTCCAAGTCATGAGTAGGGTAATTCACCTAATGAGGCTTAAGCTGACGTGATGCGTAAGGAACCACTTTACCCCCTACATCAACACACAACCCAATCTGATGTGCGACGCATCACTGTTGATAGTAAACTCCTTCCCAGACTCCGACTGTATTAAGACAAGGGCCTCAGTCAGAACTTTTTTCAGTTTTTCAAAACTCTCTTGTTGCCTAGTAGTCTAACTAAATGGTACTCTTTTTCATAGTAACTTAGTTAGAGGTGCAACAATTAAAGAAAACCCCTCCACAAAGCGTCTATAATACCTAGCCAAACCTAGAAAACTTTGAATCTCAGATACAGTCTCCGGTGGTTTCCAATCTAATAAGGCTTCAATCTTTCGAGGATCAACCCTCATCCCCTCTGCAGATACCACGTGACCCAAAAATGTCACTTCTCGTAGCTAGAACTCACACTTGCTGAACTTTACATATAGCTGCTTCTCCTTCAAAATTTGCAAAACAGATCGAAGATACACATCATGATCCTCCTTAGTTCTAAAATTTGCAAAACTCGCAGTGTCCATACCGAGTCCTAAACGCTGTCTTGTACACACCAGCCTCCTCAACCCTTAGATGATGGTACCCAGAGCGGATATTGATCTTGGAGAAAACTGAAGCTCCTTTAAGTTGATCAAAAAGATCATCAATTCTTGGAAGGGGGTACTTGTTCTTGATTGTCAGCTTATTTAACTGCCGATAGTCGATGTACATGCGCATAGTCCTATCTTTATTCTTTACGAACAACACTAGTGCTCCCCATGGAGACACACTTGGTCGAATAAACCCTCGGTCTAGAAGCTCTTGTATTTGAGCCTTTAATTCTACAAGCTCCTTCGGTGTCATCCTATATGAGGTGATGGACACTAGAGCTGTTCCAAGTAGAAGCTCAATTCTGTATTCAACCTCACGGTTAGGAGGCAACCCAGGAAGCTCATCAGAAAATACATCCAGAAATTCCTTGATAGTTCTAACATCTCCCACCGAAGGACCTTCAGAATCAGAAATGCTCACATACACTAGAAATGCCTCGCCACCCTTGCGAACCAACTTTTCGGCCCTTAATGCTAAGATTACATTAGACAGATAATTTCTTCGCTCCCGTATCACAGCTACCTCCTCATCCTCTATAGTCTTCAACACCATTCGCTTAACAGCGCAATCCAAACTCGCACGGTGTTTTACTAGCCAGTCTATACCCAAGATAAGGTCGAAAGATTTTACCCTGAACTTCTAGGGGCATGTCTCTAAACAATTTATCTACCTTAACTAACTATCCTAGTGGACTTATCACAGTCATTTCACTACCCGTATTCTCAAACTGGATACCAAACATCTCAGACACAGTGCATGCAACATATGAATATGTAGACCCAATATCAATTAAAGCAATGTATGGCATGTTATGAATAAAAAACGTACCAGCTATAATGTCAGGGGCATCACCATCCTCTCAGTGATGAGCAGCATAAATCATAGCTGGCTGTCTTGCCTCAATAGTATCAGCACCTCTGCCCGATGCTCTATGAATACGTCCATTACCATTTCCACCCCTAACATGACCACGGCCTCTCGGTGGCTACTGACCACATCTCACTGGCTAAACAAACCTCACAGCATGCATCTGAACAGGCCTCTGAGGATAATTCTTGACCTGATGATCCATGGACCCACATTTGAAGCATGCCTCAGTTCGCCTCCAACACTTACCCTAGTGAGACCTCCCACAATCCGTGCAAGTCTGTGGTCTAACCATAGTAACAGGGACTGCTCAGACTGGCCCCTCAAATCTAGCCTTCTTTACAAGCCTTCGAGAAGAACCTGAGGGCCCTGAATCCCTCTTAAATCTGCCCCTCTCTTTCGCGCGATTCTGGCGCTCTGAGCGCTTCACATCCTCAGCAATTTTTACTTTCTCAGTCAATGCAGCAAAGTCCTACTCCCTCTGCAGAGCTATCAGCACAGCAACTCATCCCGGAGTTCATCTTTAAAATGCACACAGTGTTCATACTCAGTTGCGACAATCCTATAGGCATATCGACTCAGCCACAGAAACTCTTCCTCGTACTCTGCCACAGTCTTGTTCCCTTGGGTTAGATTTAGAAATTCCTTCCTTCAAGCCTCCACATAACTCGCCCCTATGTATTTATCTTGAAAGGTTGCCTTAAAGAAGTCCTATGTCAAACGGTCGGCCTGCGTACCATCTCTCACGGTGAGCCACCATTGGTAGGCCACATCTCGCAATAAAGACACTGCTCCTTTTAATTTTTGCTCCACAGTGCAATCAAGGTCGTCCATTATCTGCTTAGTGGCCTCTAAACAGTACTCTACCACATTTGGGGCTACACTAGAAACACTCCTAAAAATTTTCACTCCATTAGCCTGGAGTCGCTCAGAAATTGACCCCCAACCACTGATCCAGTACTCACTCTAACAACCTTCTCTAAAACATGAAGCATCGCTTGGGATAGAGCATCATCCCCTGTAGCTTGATCATGAGACCCCGTCTCAGTCACTAGTGATGCTGGCACCTCCATAGCAAGCATGTGGCCCGACGCTGAAGACCCAGCCCTAGCACTTTCTCGGCTTCTATCGCGGGCTCGTGTACCCCTTCCACGAGTACCTCTTGTGCTCATATCGTTATAGCATATTATCTGTTTTAAAATTCTTATGAATTAGTTTGATTAATGATTTTAGCTTGAAAGAAGAATATGGAAATAGTAACCTTAAAGGTTGTTTGATTAGTGATTTTAGCTTGAAAGCACTTTCTTGTTATTGTAAGAACTTTAGAAGTTGGTATTTATACCGCTTAATTGATTTCCAACATTTGAGGTTGTTGGTATCATAAATAAAGCCATTTGGATGTAAAAAATCAAAGCATTTAATTCACCTGCAAAACTGAGTAATGATTCCATATAAAAGGGTATCGATAATTTTTGCAATAAATGCTAAATTAAGTGATCGTTGGACCTTTTTTATCGATAAAAAATAATTTTACCAATACTTATAAAAAGGTATTGATATAGTATCGATACATTGTAAGTTTTGTGAGAAAAAAAATGCTATTTCGTTATCATTTTTAAGATGAGGTATCAATATTTTAGAAAATATCGATACTTTACCAAAAGATATCAATACTTAATTGTGTTTGTGAAAAATAGAATGCCATTTTGATATCTCTTTTAAGAAAGGTATAGATAATTCATAAAATATCGATACTTGGCCAAAAAGGTATCGATACTTTTTGGCCTAGAGTAATTTTGACTTGTTTGAAAATTATTTTTCACTTGATAAAATAATGTAAAACTCAAATTAAAAACTACACTTACCCTCACCCGATTCAACGTCTGATTAAACAAAGAATAAGGGTACAAACTAAGTCTTAGAAAATAGTAACCAACAACATTGTTCAAATAAAAAAAAAAGAAAATTTGAAAAACAGAAGGGAAAGAGGAAAACTAAAGTCCAAATCTGAAATTTGGGAAGAGAGGGAGACTAACATGAAAGAGAGAGAGAATGAAGGAAGGTGAGGATTTTTTTTAAGGATTTCCCTATTTTTAAAAAAATAAAATAAATTAACTTTAAAAAATAGGACAAAACCAACCTATCTAAATTATTATTATCATTCATCATTTTTTATATCCAATGTAAAATAAAAAATTAACCTCCTCTAACCTCATACGAGGACTCTAACACGAGACTTAAAGGTAAGTGTAACGCGATTTGTGCAAGTGTACGTAGTCGTTCAAGTAATAAGTAAAAATGAGTTATCGTCTCCATAGGGACTGTATTAGCTTAACCAAATATTTGTAAAATTATAACTTCACAGTTTGATGTAAAAATTCAATAATTTATATGGTGATGATTAAACTAACTAAATTAATTAGATGCAGAGATTGATCACTATGCAATTTTAATCTAGAAGTAATTTTCGTAAATGTATGAATGAATGGCTTTAGCAACAAAAACAATCAACATTAAATTGACTAGGATAATTATAGTAATCAAATCAATTTACTTTATCATGTTTAACCATGTTCTGAAATAATTCCACGACAACTCAATCTTTCATGAGTTTGGAAACCAAATTAAGTCCTTTCGGAGTATTTTACTTAGTTTGATATACATTTTACTAAGTGCACCAATCACGTGTGAATGAAATACATCATGTGTAACATATCGATTTTGGGCCTAGTCGGAATAGTGATTTCAAGGCCATAAATCTGAAATAGAAATAATTATTTTATAAATGTGTTGAGGTCTATGATATGTTTGTATGATTGTGTGAAAGTTTCGTTAAGAAATTTTGTTGTTAGAGTGTCCAATTTGATTTTTAGGACTAAATTGTAAAAGTTGCAAAACATGTGACTTTAGAAGCTTTAAGCATGAAATAGCTATGGATTATTAATTAGAGGTCCTTAAATATTAATTTGACCAATTTCTATTTTTATGGACAAAAATGGGCATGAATAAGTAAAATGTGAAAGTTTAGTAAAAAGGGCATTTTGGTCATTTGGTTAATAAAAGAATAGAAAGGGAAAATTAAGTCAAAATTTGCTCATCTTCTCCATGCCATAGCCAAAACTCCTAAGGTCACCATAGCTAGGGTTTCTTCAACTTTCAAGCTTGATTGTAAGTGCATTCTAGGCATGTTTTTAATGTTCTTTACATTTTTGAAGTTGTTATCAACCGATCTAGCCATTTCTACTATTTATTTGAGCTAGGATTTATGCTTATGGTTTGATACATGTGTGATATGCATGTATTTTGATATTTAATGGTAGATTATGAAAGTTTTATGTGTGATAAACATCTTTTAATAAGTGATTTTTGATGAAAACACCTAAAAAGAACTTATTTGTAAAAGTTATAAAAAATGGGTAGTAGGAATGTGATTTGATGAAAAATGTGGGCTTGTATAAGCATGATATAGGCTTAGCTAGGCCTGGGTAATAAATAAAACGAGTACATTTCATTTTCCGAGCCTAACTAATTTGTAAATATGTGAAAGTTTAGGGGCAAAACTATAATTTTTCCAAAGTATGGTTTTTGGAATGATTTGAATAATGTGATAATTAAATGAGCTAAATTTGCTATTATAGATCAAGAAAAATAGAGTCTAGACCTAGGCTGAGGAAAATACAAATTTGTGGACTAAATCGAATTAGTTAGCCATAGTTTGTATCGAGGTAAGTTCGTGTGTAAATAATACAACTTATATTATGTATTAATATTTTGTTATTGCATGACTTGTACAATTATCATTATGGATTCATTCGGCAAATATTCAATATGGCAAAATTTTCGGTTGAACCTTAAGAATAGTTAGGATACAAATGTCATGACATTAGGGTTATGATTTTTCGTGTAAGACCATATCTGGGATATGGCATCATTATGAGATTTCGTGTAAGACCATGTCTGGGACATGGCATCGATATGTGAATCGTGCAAGACCATAAGTGGGCTATTGGTATTAATATGAGATCCCATGTAAGACCATATCTGGGATATGGCATTGGTATAATTCAATGTGTATGTGGTTTCTGAGTATCCTTTAGTATTTCAAGTGGTTCAATGGGTAATTTAAAGTTTATGTCAAAGATGTGAAAGGTTATGATTATGTTATGAAGTGGTACAGGTGCATACACAAATCTCATGAAAAATGATCTCGATTTAAGATGCATTATTGGTAAGGATGCAAAAGAGTAAGATATGTCTATGATCACTTGATGATTTTGTGCTAATTTATATTATGTTATTGTATGTTTAAAGTTGACTTTTATTTACATACTAACTTACTAAGCTTAAAGCTTACCCCCTTCCTTTTCATTTCTTATAGTGTCGCCAAGCTAGCTCGGGGATCGAAAGTAGTCGGAGCATCGATCACACATACAATTTGATTACTTGGGTATAATTGGTTTATATATTTTAAATATGGCATGTATAAGGAACTTGGTAATTTTGTTATGTGTCATTTGATTTGGCCAAATATGTTGGCTTATGATGATATTATGATTCATTTTGTATATGGCCATGAGATATGACTTATCTTGAATATTGGGTTGTAAATCTATTCATATATGCTTGCATGTGCCAAGGTCATACATGATGTGGTTAAAATTGTTTGGCATGGCTGAATTGTGGTTGTGATTATGGATGTTTGATGATGGAATTGTGAGTGAATGGCATGATAACAACTAAGACATGAATGTGTTAAATGAAAGTAAATCTACAACTCTTAGTGCATGAAACTTGGTAAATTTATCTTGACAAAGTATGGTGTCTTGTGCATGTATAAGTTGATATGGTGTTGTGATGAACATGACTTGTTTGATGATATTTAAGTACTTAATTATGCCATGTTAAGTGCCTTTGGAGTCTTGTATGTGTTTGTGCAAATAAGGGAGGCAATTGGCTTGGAAAATAGCCTTAAAGTTGTCCACACGGATATACATACGGGCATGTATCTAGGCCGTGTGTGACACACGGTCTACAACCAAGGGCGTGTGATCCACCCATGTGTCTTCTGTTCCTTAGTTTTTAGAAATAGAATGCTTAGTAGCTAGCACACAGGTAGGAGACACAGCCGTGTGTCTCGGCCATGTGAGAGACATAGCCTTAGGACATGGGCTTGTGCCCAGGCCACGTGAAGTCTGCACTGTAATTGCGAAAATTAAATTTGCCACACGGCCTAGCATACGGGCGTGTGACTTGGCCATTTGACCCTATTTTGTTGATGATGTCATAAACAAAGAGTTACACGGGCTGAGGACACGAGCGTGTCCCAAGCCACACGGGCGTGTGAGACCACACGGCCTACCCACACGGGCTTATGACCCTTCAAAGCATGAAAATTTTCTAAGTGTTGTAAAAATTTCAAAAGTTCTCGATTTAGTTCTGAACCACTCCCAACGCATGTTTTGGGCCTCGTAGGCTCATATAAAGGACAATATGCATATGTATGAATGATTTTAAATTGGACGCATTTTTTTATGACCCGATTTTGTATGATTGCTTATGTTTATGTCTAGTAATGCCTCGAATCCTGTCCTGGCATCGGACACGGGTAAGGGGTGCTACATTTAGTGGTATCAGAGTTAGAGTTTAGTTGATTCTAGGGCTGACGTAACGTGTGTACGAGTCTAGTTATACATGCCATAAATGAACTGTGATAGTGTGATGATTCCTGACAATTGAAAATTGTGTTTCCATATAATGGATCCCAACTGAGCTGAGGCAGATGAAGTCGAAAGTAATGCGCCGGCTCCAGCTTAAGGGGCAACGCCATCTGATAGTAGACCCCCCACAATTAGTCAAGGAGAAAGAGGCAGGAAAGCATTTCTCAATATGATGAACGCATGGTATACAGAGTTCATTCAAACGAACCCGAACGCACAACCCCCTCTACCCCCATGTAACACCCCTTACCCGTATCCGATGCCGGGACAGGGTACGAGGTATTATCGGACTTAAACATAAACAAACATACAAAATCGAGCCATATGATTTCATCCAAATCTAAAACATTTATATCACATGCAAATTGTCCCTTATAAAGGCCTACGAGGCCCAAAACATGCATCGGGAACGGTTTGAAACTAAACCAAGAACTTTTGGTACCTTTTTGACACTTAGGAAATTTTTTTATTTTGGAGAATCACACGTCCATGTGGGTAGGCCGTGTGGCTACACACGCCTTTGCGAATTGGGACATGCCCGTGTCCTCATCCTGTGTAACTCTCTAACTATGACATCATCAGCAAAATGAGGTCACATGACCAAAGAACACGCCCATGTGCTTAGGCTATGTGGCAAATTAAATTCTCAAATTTAAGTGCAGATTTCACACGGCCTGGTTACATGCCCATGGCCTAAGGTCGTGTCCTCCACACGGCTGAGACATACAACCATGTCTCTGCTAGTGTGTTAACTACTGGGCATTCTGTTTTGAATTAATTAGGGTGCAGGGGACATACGACTAAACCACCGCCCATGGGGCAGACCGTGTGTCACACACGGCCTAGACATGTAATAGCTCGATTTAGACCCTAATCAGAACGGTGGTTTCGAGACCACGAATCTGATTCAGAAAAATATTTAAAAATTATTTTATGTGTTTATTTTGTGTGAATTTATATCTGTGAAATTTTCGTGATTTAATTTTTTAAATTTAGGTATCAGATTAAAGAAAAGGACTTAATAGCGTAAATTGAAAATTTGGTAGGTTAATTTGTAAAGGGTTGATTTGTTAATGGCTTTCTAAATTGGAGTATTTATGTTGAAAATAATCCATTAGCACATTGTTTGGATGGTAAAAGACATATATTATATGATTTTATTATTATTTCATTAAGGTTATTAAAGTAATTTAGTTAATAAACTTATATATGTTAAAAATAAAGTAATCAAATTCATTTTATTTCCTTTGTTCTTCATCACCGAAACTAAACAAAAGAAAAAAGGAAAAAACAAGAGCTTGGTTTTGGCACTTACTCACACTTAATCAAGGTTCGTTTTTGTTCGATTTTTGATAATTTTTACGTTTTTGAGATCTTTGCTTAGCAATCTTCAAGACCTAAGCTTTAATTTTTTATTTTGATGAATATTTTGAGTTATGCCATTGTTGATAGCTTGTGGTTTTTGTTGTTTGATGATGAAGTATGAAAGATATATTTTAGATTAACATATTTTGTATTGGAGTTTTTGATTATTTTGAGTAATTAGGACTAAATTGCAAAAATAGTAATTTGAGGGACTAATATATGAAATAAATAAAATATATGAGCTTGTATGAACAGTAGGAATATTTGGCCAAACATGGGTACCTTGAAATTTTGAATATTTTGTGTTTTGTGCAATAGGGACTAAATTTGAAAAATTATAAATGTCAGGGGTAAAATGGTAATTTGCCCATTTATGTGTTTTTAGACTAAATTGAATGAAAATATGTTTGAATGAGCTTAATTTGAATATGTTTAGATTAAGAACTAATGAAGTCGGATTTGGATTAGGGAAAAACAAAAGTCATCGACTAGTTGCCCTATTCTGTTTTACATCATCTGAGGTAAGTTTATAAGCAAATAGACGTACTTAATTTTAATTAAATGTAAATTATAGATGCTGAATTGAAATATATGATATTATAAATGCAATTTCCGAATATGTATAAGCTTGGTAATAATGTTCGAGTATACATTTCGACCGAGTTATAACGTCTTAAAGCCCAGTATGAACCTTAGGAATAGCTAGGATACATATGTCATGACATAGGATCCCGATATATGTGTGCGAGTAAGACCATGGCATCGAAATGTGATTCTGATATGTGTTTACAAGTAAGACCATGTCTGGGACAGTGGCATCTATATTTGACTACATGTAAGACCACGTCTGGGACGTTGGCATTGTACAACTTGTGTGTTTGTCCGAGTCTCCTATCCAATTCCTAATGGTTCATCGGGCTATAATAAGATGTGTACGTACATGTTGAATAAGCTAAATGACCAGGTATGGAATAGGTTATCAACACTCGTGATAAGGTAAGTAAGTACTTAATGTTTGTTACAAATGACTTATAAGGTAATATAGAATGTGTATAATTACAAAAGTGTGTTCGAACTTGATAGATATATTGTGATTGCCTTCAAAATGGTATGTGATTTGTGTATAGATGTAACCATGTGTATTTGGCCAATTAAACATTGTGTACATGATAATATATTATGATGCTTTGTGTTTGTGTTTATGAGTATAAGTATATTTGATTATCTAATAAAATATTGACCTTGTAAGAGAATTGTGAATCACTTATATTGATTGTATGAGCATTTGGCCGAGGTGGAAATTTTGTATAAAATCATAAATGACATTTAAGAAATTGGTAGTTTGAGACTAAGCATATTTATGCTAAAATGATTCGGTTAGTTCACAATGAATTGGATATATTACTAGATTGTTTATTTGCTTATGGCTTACTAAGCTATAATAGCTTATTGTGTGTATATTTGTTTCTGTTTTATAGAGTTTGGGATTTCAAGTTACAAGCTCAGGGATCGTCAGCAAAGTCCATCACACTATCAACCATTTTAGTATTTTATAAGTTGCATTTTGGAACTATGGCATGTATAGGCTGGATTTCTTTTGAAATAATTAACTTGGTTATGGATAAGGCCATGCGAAAATGGCTTAATTTCTATGCTAGATTTCGATTTTAGCATGTTTGTGGTTTAAGTCCATTTGGTTGTTATGCTATGTGCCATGAATGAATATCATTTGTGTTACGTGATCATTCATAGAAGTTGGCTAATGATTTATGATGAAGCATGAAGATATTCATCATAAATATGTTTGATTTATCTTGGTTGTGTTTCAATCTAATATGAATTATATATATATGAAATTAATTACTATGTTTAATCTTAATTTGTTAAGTCTTGATCGAAATATATTAATGAGCTTGATTGTTAATAAAATAATAATGGAAGCCTTGTATTCATAGGAAATTATAAGTAGAAAGATTCGGCTATGAAAAGTAATGACATAATATGTGTTTGGTATGTTTCTTAGTTGTGCTGGAAAATAAGATGCGGCATAGTTTAGATAATGGGTGATTATGTTTTAGTGGTTAGTTTGATTATTAAGTGATAGATAATGCATGTGTTTCACTAATAAACTAGTCGGTTGTTTAGTATGTATTTGATATTTTAATGTTAAGTGTGGCTTTGGCTTTTGGGTAAAAGCGTACCATACATGTATATTTGATGATTAGGATATATATATAAATGCTTGGTCCTATAATGAGTCTATATCAAGGGTGTAATCATAATTCATAACATCTGTCATGATGATATGTATATCCGGCCATATGGTTCATTAGGAATATAGTTGAGTTAATATAAATTATGAGGTTAATAGGTAAAGAGAAAGACGTATGCATGATAGAAATTTTGGCTCTCCTTTATGAATTAGATTATGACATGCATATATGATATTTGGCTTTGTTATATTAATTATATTTTTATGTGCCTTGCATGTGTGCAAAGGTGCTCATATTTTTGGGTGCTTAATACTTATCTAAAAGGCTATATGAATTTGCTACTTAAGTGTAAATTGTGAATGTGTATAATGATACATATTATTTAGCCTATTGGACTAAGAAATGAAGTGTGTGACTTATAAACAAATACTTGCTTTATTTGGTATTTATATGTAAAACATATGAGGTTCATAAAGATTACTATGCTAATGCTGTATATATGAAATTGTTAATGTATTATAATATATAATGTTACATGTGAACAATATGACTATATATATATGATGTGAAATGTTTCAAATTTAAGAGGTGTATTAATTTATAAAATAAATTTTGATTAACTTTCGAGACTTGTGTATGTGATTAAATTTATATATTATATGTAATTGATTGAGATTTTGTTTTATTTGGTAATGCCTTATGACCCTATTTCGACGACGTATACGGGTTAGGGGTGTTACATTTTATTGGTATCAGAGCTACGATTTAGTCGATTCTAGGACTAATGTAGCGTGTATGAGTCTAGCTATACATGTCATATTATATAATGTGATAGTGTGATGACTTCTGACATCTGAAACTGTGTTTTTATACAGTAAATGGATCCCAACAGAACTATAGTTGATGATGTCGAGAGTTTAGCGCCTGCTCCCGCGCAAGGGACAGCTCCGGCTGATTCTCGACCGACTTAGAGTAATTAGAAAAATGAGGCTAAACAAGCCTTCTATCAAATAATAAATGACTGGTTTACTCAATATATCCGGACTAACCCGGCTGCACAACAACCTCCACCCCCGATTAATCCATCTTCGATGCCTACTGTACCTCAAGTAAGTGATCCGTTGAGATTGTATACACCACCTGTTGATAAAATCAAAAAACATGGGGCTGAAGAGTTTAAAGCTACTGATGATGATGACGTTGAGCGGGCTGAGTTCTGGCATGATAATACCATCCGTGTGTTTGATCAGTTGTCCTGTACTCCAGATGAATGTTTGAAATGTGCTATATCCTTGCTTCGAGACACAACATATCACTGGTGGAATACCCTGGTATCAATAGTTCCGAGAGAGCAGGTGACCTGGGAATTCTTTCAGACTGAGTTCCGTAAGAAATATATCAGTCAAAGATTTATCGATCAGAAGCGTAAAGAATTTCTAGAGCTGAAACAGGGTCGGATGACAGTGACAGATTACGAGCAAAAATTCATGAGACTCAGTCGGTATGCCCAAGAGTGTGTTTCTACTGAAGCCATAAACTGTTTGTTGGCATACTTGAGATAAAAGAGTTTGTGGTACTAGTTGAGCGAGCTTGCAAAGCTGAAGAACTCGGGAAAAAGAAAAGAAAAGCTGACTTTGAAGCTACAGATGCATGTAAAAGAACATCCAATAAGTCATTCCAGTCAACATCACAGAAGTTTTAAAATGATTTCAACCATTCTAAAGCCACTTCAGTTTACTCCAGACGGAATCAGAATAGACCACCACTGAGCTCGAGAGCTACCTCAGTAGTGAGTGTGGGTAATGTCAGATCGAATGAATCCGAGTGTAAACACTATGGGAAATGACATCCCGGCAATTGTAGATTGCATGATCGGGCCTGCTTTAAATGTGGATCGACAGATTATATTCGAGATTGCCCAGGGTTAGCTGAAGAAAATCCAGTGTAGAACATGAGATCGGGTAATACTGTGGCTCGGGGTAGACCACCAAGAAATGCGGGTAATGCGAGTGGCAGTCAGAGAGGGACTAAAGATACAACAGTGCCAGAGCCTATGCTATACGTGTACGAGAGGAGGCTTCATCCCAAGATGTCATTATTGGTATATTCACTCTTTATGATACTAATGTAATTGCATTGATTGATCCTGGTTCTACTCATTCTTATGTGTGTGAGACGTTAGTATTCAGCATGACTCTGCCTGCTGAGTCTACTGAGTTTGTGATTAAAGTGTCAAACCCCTTGGGTCAGTGTGTTATGGTTGATAAAGTAAGTAAGAATTGTCCCTTGATGGTTCGAGATTTGTGCTTTTCGGCCGACTTGATATTGTTACCATTTAATGAGTTCGATATAATTTTGGATATGGATTGGTTGACTTTACATGATGCCGTTCTAAATTGTGAAAAAGACCACTGATTTGAGATGTCAGAACAACGAGATTATTCAGATTGAATCTAATGATCTGAATGGTTTACCAGCAGTAGTATCTTCGATGTTAGCTTGAATGTATGTGAGAAAAGGATGTGAAGCCTACTTTGCTTATGTGCTTGATAGTAAAGTGACTGAAAAGAAGATTGAATCCGTACCAGTTGTGTGGGAGTATCCAGATGTGTTTCCCAAAGAATTGTCGGGTTTGCCACCTATCAAAGAAGTAGAGTTTGGTATTGAGTTAGTACCAGGGATGACTCCGATTTGAATAGCTCAGTACCGGATGGCACCTACTGAATTAAAAGAGTTGAAAGCATAGTTGCAAGAGTTGACAGATAGAAGTTTCGCGCGACTGAGTTTCTCTCCCTAGGGTGCGCCTGTGTTATTTGTGAAAAAGAAAGATAGAACTATGAGAATGTGCATCGATTATAGACAGCTTAATGAGGTGACTATAAAGAATAAGTATCCCTTGCCACAGATTGATGATTTGTTTGATCAGCTGAAAAGGGCTGCAGTGTTTTTGAAAATAGATTTGAGATAAGGTTATTATCAGTTGCGAGTTAAAGACTTCGACGTGCCAAAGACTGCTTTCTGAACGAGGTACAGACACTACGAGTTTTTAGTCATGCCTTTTGAACTTACTAATGCACCTGCTATTTTCATTGATTTGATGAATTAGATTTTCAGACAGTATTTAGATTGATTTGTGGTTGTGCTCATTGATGATATATTGATCTACTCCCGTAGTGAAACTGAACATCCCGAGCATTTGAGACTTGTATTACAGACTTTGCGAGAAAAATAGTTATATGCGAAGTTTAGTAAATGTGAGTTTTGGTTACACGAAGTTTCTGGGACATGTTATTTTAGCATCAGGTTTTTGAGTTGATCCGAGTAAGATTTCAGCTATACACGATTGGAAATCTTCGAGAAACATTTCTGAAGTTAGAAGTTTTCTGGGACTTGCTGGTTACTATAGATGATTTGTGAAAGGTTTCTCTATGATTCCAACCCCAATGACAAAGCTACTACAGAAAGATGTTAAGTTTGAGTGGTCAGAAAAGTGCCAGAAAAGTTTTGATCAGTTGAAAGCCCTTTTAACCGAAGCTCCAATGTTAGTTCAGCCAAAATCGAGTAAAGAATTTGTTATCTATAGTGATGCATCTTTAAATGGTTTGGGCTGTGTTTTAATGCAGGAAGGCAAAGTTATAGCTTATGCCTTGAGACAGTTAAAGCCACATGAAAAGAACTATCTGACATATGACCTAGAATTGGTAGCTATTGTATTTGCATTGAAAATATGGTGTCACTATTTGTTCGGTGAAAATTTTCATGTTTATTCCGATCACAAAAGTCTAAAGTATTTGATTACCCCGAAAGATTTGAATTTGAGACAGCGCTAATGGTTAGAATTACTAAAAGACTACGAACTAGTGATTGACTATCACCCGAGAAAGGCTAATGTTGTTGCTGATGCTCTAAGCCGAAAATCACTGTTTGCTTTGCGTGCAATGAATGTGCATATGATTATGTCTGGTGATGGTTTGATAATAGCTGAATTGAAAGTAAGATCATTATTTGTTCAACAAATATGCAATGCCCAGAAGGTTGATAATGAGTTGATAGCAAAACGAGCTCAATGTGATTCAAATGTTGATTTAGAGTTTCGAGTTGATACTGATGACTGTTTGAGATTCAAAAATTGAATATGTGTCCCAAGGAATTCAGCGTTAATTTAGATGATTTTGAAAGAAACTTACAGCAGTCGGTTATTTGTTCACCCAAGTAGTACGAAGATGTATAATGATCTGAAACAGCTCTATTGGTGGCATGGTATGAAACGAGACATTTCTGACTTTGTTTCAAAATGTTTAGTCTGTCAGCAGGTAAAAGCTGAGCATCAGGTACCTTCTAGATTGCTACAACCGATAATGATACTTGAATAGAAATGGGACAGATTAACGAAAGATTTTGTATCCAGTTTACCGATGACACCGAGCAAGAAATATGCAATCTGGGTTATTGTAGATAGATTGACTAAATCTACTCACTTTGTTTCGGTTCGTACAGATTATTCGCTTGATAAACTGGCTAAATTGTATGTTTCTCAGATCGTGAGGTTACATGGTGTGCCTATATCTATTGTTTCAGATAGAGATCCGAGGTTTACATCCCAATTTTGGAAGAAACTGCAAGATGC
Source organism: Gossypium longicalyx (assembly GCA_025698465.1). Classification (NCBI taxonomy): domain Eukaryota; kingdom Viridiplantae; phylum Streptophyta; class Magnoliopsida; order Malvales; family Malvaceae; genus Gossypium; species Gossypium longicalyx. Next base: position 57,113,991 of record CM047002.1, on the reverse strand, counting down.
ACTAGGTACTAAACTGCATTTTAGCACTGCTTTCCATCCCCAGACAGATGGTCAGTCTGAGCGAACCATTCAGATACTCAAAGATATGTTGAGATGTTGCATTCTCGAGTTCGAAGGTACGTGGGGACGATATCTACCTCTAGTTGAATTTGCGTATAATAACAATTTTCAATTGAGTATTAAAATAGCACCTTACGAGGATTTGTACGATCGTAAATGTCGTACACCTTTATATTGGACTGAGCTCAGTGAAAACAGGATACACGGGGTCGATTTGATCAGAGAAACTGAACAGAAAGTGGAAGTGATCGTGAAAGTCCGAAAGCAGCATCAGATCGTTAGAAATCGTATGCAGACTTGAAACGTAAAGATATAGAGTTTCAGATCGGGGATAAAGTATTTCTAAAAGTCTCACCATGGAAGAAAATACTTAGATTTGGTCGTAAAGGCAAATTGAGTCCAAGATTTATTGGGCCGTATGAGATATTAAACAAATCGAGCCGATTGCATACAGACTGTTATTGCCACCTGAGTTAGAAAACATCCACAATGTATTCCATGTCTCAATATTTCATAGATATCGATCTGACCCTTCGCATGTGATTAGTCCGTCTGAAATTGAGATTAAGCCAGATATGACGTATGAGGAAGAACCAATTTGTATTCTGGCTCACGAGATTAAAGAGTTGATAAATAAGAAGATTACGTTAGTTAAAGTATTGTGGCATAAACACGGAGTTGACGAAGCAACGTGGGAGCTAGAGGATACAATGAGAGAACGTTATCCGAACCTATTCACTGGTAAGAATTTTGGGGACGAAAATCCGTAAGGGGGAGAGTTGTAACAGCCCGATTTAGACCCTAACCGAAACGGTGGTTTCGGGACCACAAATTCGAGTCAAAAAAATATTTAAAAATTATTTTTTGTGTTTATTTTGTGTGAATTTATATCTGTAAAATTTTCGTGATTTAATTTTGTCGTTTAGGTATCCGATTAAATAAAAGGACTTAGTCGTGTAAATTGAAAATTTGGTAGGTTAATTTGTAAAGGGTTGATTTGTTAATGGCTTTCTAAATTGGAGTACTTATGTTGAAAATAATCCATTAGCACATTGTTTGGATGGTAAAAGACATATATTATATGATTTTATTATTATTTTATTAAGGTTATTTAAGTAATTTAGTTAATAAACTTATATATGTTAAATATAAAGTAATCAAATTCATTTTATTTCCTTTCTTCTTCATCACTGAAACTAAAACAAAAGAAAAAGAAAGAACAAGATCTAGGTTTCGACACTTACTCAAGCTTAATCAAGGTTTGTTTTTGTTCGCTTTTTGATCATTTTTACGTTTTTGAGATCGTTGCTTAGTAATCTTCAAGACCGAAGCTTTAATTTTTGATTTTAATGAATATTTTGAGTTATGACATTGTTGATAGCTTGTGATTTTGTTGTTTGATGATGAAATATGAAAGATATGTTTTAGATTAACATATTTTGTATTGGAGTTTTTGATGATTTTGAATAATTCGGACTAAATTGCAAAAATAATAACTTGAGGGACTAAAATGTCAAATAAATGAAATATATGGGCTTGTGTGAACACTAGGAATATTCGACCAAATATGGGTATCTTGAAATTTTGAATATTTTGTGTTTTGTGCAATAGGGACTAAATTGTAAAAATTGTAAATGTCAGAGGTAAAATGGTAATTTACCCATTTATGTGTTTTTAGACTAAATTGAATGAAAATATGTTTGAATGAGCTTAATTTGAATATGTTTAGATCAAGAACAAAAGATATCGGATTTGGATCAGGGAAAAACGAAAGTCGTCGACTAGCTGCCCTATTCCGTTTTACATCATCCGAGGTAAGTTTATAAGGAAATAGACGTACTTAATTTTAATTAAATGTAAAGTATAGATGCTGAATTGAAATATAGGATATTATAAATCCAATTGTCGAATATGTATAAGCTTGGTAATCATGTTTGAGCATTCGTTTCGACCGAGTTACGACGTCCGAAAGCCCCTTATGAACCTTAGGAATAGCTAGGATACATATGTCATGACATAGGATTCTGATATATGTGTGCGAGTAATACCATGGCATTGAAATGTGATTCTGATATGTGTTTATGAGTAAGACCCTATCTGGGACTATGGCATTGATATGTGACTACATGTAAGACAACATTTGGGACGTTGGCATTGTACAACTTGTGTGTTTATCCGAGTGCCCTATCCATTTCCAAATGGTTCATCGGGCTACAATAAGATGTGTACGTACATGTTGAATAAGCTAAATGACCAGGTATGGAATAGGTTATTAACACTCGTGATAAGGTAAGTAAGTACTTAATGTTTGTCACAAATGACTTATAAGGTAATATAGAATGTGTATAATTACAAAAGTGTGTTCGATCTTGATAGATATAATGTGATTGCCTTCAAAATGGTATGTGATATGTGTATAGATGTAACCTTGTGTATTTGGCCAATTAAACATTGTGTACATGATAATATATTATGATGCTTGAGTTTGTGTTTATGAGTATAAGTATATTTGATTATCTAATAACATATTGACCCTGTAAGAGAATTGTGAATCACTTATATTGATTGTATGAGCATTCGGCCAAGGTGGGAATTTTGTATAAAATCATAAATAACATTAATGAAATTGGTAGTTTGAGACTAAGCATATTTAGGCTAAAATGATTCGTTTAGTATATAATGAATTGGATATATTACTAGATTGTTTATTTGCTTATGGCTTACTAAGCTATAATAGCTTATTGTGTGTATATTTGTTTCTATTTTATAGATTTGGGGATTTCAAGTTACAAGCTCAGGGATCGTCAGCAAAATCTATCACACTATCGACCGTTTCAGTATTTTATAAGTTGCATTTTGGAACTATGGCATGTATAGGTTGGATTTCGTATAAGTTGCATTTTGGAACTATGGCATGTATAGGTTGGATTTCGTTTGAAATAATGAACTTTGGTTATGTATAAGGCCCTGCAAAAATGGCTTAATTTCTATGCTAGATTTCGATTTTGGCATGTTTGTGGTTTAAGTCCATTTGGTTGTTATGCTATGTGCCATGAATGAATATCATTTGTGTTACATGACCATTCATAGAAGTTGGCTAATGATTTTAGATGAAGCATAAAGGTATCGATTGTAACGCCCCCTTACCCGAGACTATCGCCGGAGTCGAGTATGAGACATTACTAAACTTATTTTAGCATTTAAACAAGTGCAAACAATTCTCATAGTAAACTATCCATCTGCATCACAGTCGCTAAAAAATCATATCTCGCGTTAAAAAATTCGAAATCAAATTCCATAAATTTTCCCTCAAACTAGACTCATATATATACTTACTAATTTTTTTCTAGAATTTTTGGTTGGGCCAATTAGTACAGTTTATTAGTTAAAGTCTCTCCTGTTTCACGGTTCGGCTACTCGACCCACGTGTATTCTTAATCGATATCACCTGCATCTGAGTTTCAATGACTATGCCGTTTGTTTCTCATAAAACTAGACTCAATAAGGATTTCATACATGTAAGTTACAACTCCTAATTCAGAGATTGCTCTGACCCTATTTCACCAAAACTTAAATATCTCATAAAATATAACTCATTTACCTATTTTGTTTCTTCCATATGAAAATAAACTCATCAAGCTTTGATTCCACAATTTATTCATCATTTAATTCCATTTCTACTATTTTTAGTGATTTTTCAAATTCACGTCACCACTGCTGACTGATTCTATTTTGTGGCCAATTTTACCTTTCCAAGGATTTTCATGGTTTAGTTAAGACATAAAGCATACATGTTATTAGATATAAACTTGATTAGCCATTCCAATATCTAATCATTCTCAAACATTTTCATTCCATCCATGGGCCATATCATAAGATTATACACACAAAATGATTGGAATGGTATACATGCCATATTTCCAAAAATTACAAGTCATTATACCACAATTGTCCAGTGATAGTGTGAGCGTGCCTCCGACCGTCCCGATCTCCAAATTGACTTGTCAAAACTACAAAGAATGAAAAGAAGGGAGTAAGCATAGATGCTTAGTAAGTCCATATGCAAATAACAAATAACGTAACAAAGCAACTATACCAACCAACATTAGCATAATATCACCAAAACATAAATCACATTTCTATTCATCATTCATCATCTTACCATATTATTGTTATCGTATCAAGTCTCAACCCGAGGGTTAAGTACATACCTGTCCAAAGTGCCCATTCCACAACACTTACCAATATGTCACTTGTATTCTGAGTATTCTTCCATATTACTAAAATTTTACTCGTTGAACACATCGGAATATAATTCGGATACATGGAAAGTTTGCACATAAGTGCCACATATGTAGCCAAGCTACCATGTAACCTGCCTATAAGTGAACTCGGACTCAACTCAACGAGCTCGGGCATTCACATCCATAAGTGAACTCGGACTCAACTCAACGAGCTCGGATGCCTAGTTACATCTCACGAACTCGGACTCAACTCAACGAGTTCGGATATTTGCATCCATAAGTGAACTCAGACTCGACTCAACGAGTTCGGATGCCCAAGTATCCTAATCTATTCCTAAGGTTCAACGGGACTTTCCTCGTTCGTACTCCTTTACCATTCTCCTTGGAATACCAGTGACGATACATCGGCAATCTTTCACATTTTTCACATAATTCATAAAAGTTTTGCATGTTGTCCAACAATTACCACAAAGCATAGAATCGCATAATAACAATCATAATATCGTATAAATAGCAATAAAAGATTTAAAATAACGGTTATATTACAATATTTACATATGAACTTACCTCGGTACAATATGTTAGAAATCAAGCCTATTCCTCGGAAACTTTATTTTTCCTTCGATCACGACTTGAATCTCATTTCTCTTGATCTATAATAACAAATTTAGATTGTTTAATACTCGAATTTATTAAAACAGTCCTTGACTCAATTTTTGGCAAAATTACATTTTTACCCCTAAACTTTTGCATATTTACACTTGCCCCAAAGCTCGGAAATTAAACTTCATCTTGTTTTGTTATGTTTTGTTACATGCTGATCATTTTTCTCTTCTATAGCAACATCAAATTCACACTCTATCATGTATTTATGAACATTAGGTATTTTTACCGATTTTGTTGTTTTACTCGTTTTCACGTAAAATCGCTTAGCAAAAGTTGTTTAACACAATTTCAAGCTTCATATTCTACCATAAAACATCAAAATAAACATATTTCAACTATGGGTATTTTTCCAAATATAAACCCTAGGTTAAATTATTGCTAGGATAAGCTAAATCAAGTTACCGGGACTCCAAAAACGTAAAGAACATTAAAAACGGGGCTTGGAATCACTTACTATGGAGCTTGGAAGCTTGAAACAAACCCTAGCTATGGAGAACCCTTGAAATTTCGTTCTAATGAAGAAGATGGACATATTTTGCCATCTTTTTCCTTTTTTCAATCTTTTAATTACCAAATGACTAAAATACCGTTCATTACTAAACTTTCAAAATTTCCATCCATGTCCAATTTTCGTCCAAAACATATAAATTGGTCAAATTTCTATTTAAGACCTCCTAATTAATATTCCAAAACAATTTCATACTAAAAACTTCTAGAATGCAAGTTTTGCTACTTATTCAATTTAGTCCCTAATTTCAAATTAATCACTTTATGCATAGAATTTTTTTACGAAATTTTCACACAATCATGCAATCATATCATAGACCTCAAAATAATCATAAAATAATTATTTCTCTCTCGAATTTGTGGTCCCGAAACTACTGTTCCGATTAGGCCTTAATTCGGGATATCACAACTCTCCCCCCCTTTTTGGGTATTCGTCCCCGAAAATCTTACCAGTAAACAGGTGTGGGTATTGATTCCTCATAGTTTTCTCGGGCTCCCATGTAGCCTCTTCTACCCCATGTTTTTGCCACAATACTTTCACGAGAGCGATACTTTTGTTTCTTAGTTGTTTGACCTCCCGAGCTAAAATTTTAACCGGCTCTTCATTGTAAGTCATATCCGGTTGCAACTCGATTTCTGTTGGTGAAATTACATGTGAAGGATCCGAACGATACTGACGTAACATAGATACATGGAATACATCATGAATCTTCTCTAATTTCAGTGGTAGTGCTAACTGATATGCTATCAGTCCAATTCTTTCAATTATCTCATATGATCCAATGAAACGTGGACTCATTTTACCTTTCCGATCGAATTTGAGAATCTTCTTCAATGGATAAACTTTTAAAAACACTTTATCGCCAATTTGGAACTCAATCTCTTTTCGTTTCAAATCCGCATAGGATTTCTGTTTGTCCAAAACAGCTTTCAAACAATCTCGAATCATTTTCACCCTTTTTTTCTTCAGTTTCCTTAATTAGATCAACTCCGTAGATTTGATTTTCTTTAAGTTCGGTCCAATATAGTGGCGTCCGACACTTACGACAGTACAATGCTTCATAAGGTGCCATTTTCAAACTTGTTTGATAACTATTATTTTAAGCAAATTCTACCAGCGGTAAGTACCTTTCCCAACTACCTTGAAATTCTAATATACAACATCTGAGAATGTCTTCAAGAATCTGAATTACTCTCTCTGATTGTCCATCAGTCTGTGGATAGAAAGCAGTGCTAAAATTTAACTTCGTACCTAATGCTTCTTGCAATTTTTGCCAAAATCGCGAAGTAAACCTCGGATCTCTATCTAAAATAATCGACAACGGTACTCCGTGAAGTCTAACAATCGGATCTCTATCTAAAATAATCGACAATGGTACTCCGTGAAGTCTAACAATCTCACTAACATATAATTTAGCCAACTTATCAAGAGAATAATCAGTGCGTACTGGAATAAAATGAGCCAATTTAGTTAATCTGTTAACTATTACCCAGATGGCATCTTTTTTCTTCGGAGTTAATGGCAATCCTGATACAAAATCCATAGTAATTCGATCCCATTTCCATTCGGGAATCATGATAGGCTGAAGTAGACCCGAAAGAACCTGATGTTCAGCTTTTACTTGCTGACAAATAATATATTTTGATACAAACTCGGAAATATCTCTTTTCATTCTGTTCCACCAATACATTTTCTTCAAATCATTGTACATTTTTGTACTGCCTGGATGCATTGACAAACAACTACTGTGTGCTTCGTACAAGATTTTCTGAATCAACTTATCATTCTTTGGAACACAAATCCGATCTTTAAACATCAAGAAACCATCAGAACCGATTTTGAAATCTGATCTCGTATCAACCTCACATTGCTTTCTCTTGGCTTGCAAATCTTGATCATTTTTCTGAGCCTCCCAACTCTGCTAGAATTGAACCATCGTCAGATACCGTTAACTGAGTATTCATAGCTCTCAAAGCAAATAACAACCTTCAATTCAAGGCATCGGCAACCACATTTGCTTTCCCCGGATGATAGTCAATCACAAGCTCATAATCTTTCAATAATTCTAACCATCTCTGCTGTCTCAAATTCAAGTCTTTTTGTGACATCAAGTACTTGAGAATTTCATGGTCGGTATATATTTGGCACTTTTCACCGCATAGATAATGTCGCCAAATCTTTAAAGCAAACACTACAGCAGCCAGTTCCAAATCATGAGACAGATAATTCCTTTCGTGAGGTTTTAACTACCTCGAAGCATAAGCCACAACTTTTCCTTCTTGCATAAGTACACATCCCAAGCCATTTAGAGAAGCATCACTATACACCACAAATTCTTTACCTGACTCGGGTTGTACCAACACTGGTGCTTCAGTCAGTAACTTTTTCAATTTCTCAAAACTCTGTTGACATTCTTCTATCCACTCGAATTTAACATCCTTTTGGAGCAGTCTAGTCATAGGAGTAGCAATCATAGAAAATCCATTCACAAATCGTCGATAATAACCAGCTAGACCCAAGAAACTTCTAACCTTAGTCACATTCTTCGGTGGTTTCCAATCAACAATAGTCGAAATTTTACTGGGATCAACCCGTATACCATCACCCTAAACAATATGACCTAAGAATCCGACTTCTCGAAGCCAAAACTCACTTTTACTAAACTTGGCATACAACTGTTTATCTCTTAAATTTTGCAAAACTATTCTCAAATGCTCAGCATGTTCTATTTCATCCTTCGAATAGATTAAGATATCATCAATAAATACCACAACAAACTTGTCCAAGTATGGCCGAAATATGCGGTTCATTAAATCCATAAACACAGTAGGAGCATTTGTCAAACCAAATGGCATAACTAAAAATTCATAATGGCCGTACCTTGTTCTAAAAGCAGTTTTAGGCACATCTGATTCTTTTACTCGTAATTGGTAGTATCCAGACCTCAAGTCAATCTTTGAGAACCATGTCACTCCTTTCAACTGATCAAAAAAGTCGTCAATTCTCGACAACGGATACTTATTCTTGACTGTCACCTTATTCAACTGCCGATAGACTACACACAATCTCATTGAACCATCCTTCTTTTTCACAAATAATACAGGAGCACCCCAGGGCAAAAAACTCGGTCTCACAAAACCTTTGTCAGTCAACTCTTGCAACTGTGACTTCAATTCTTTTAACTCTGTTGGTGCCATTCTATACGGAGCAATTGAGATCGGAGTTGTTCCCGGTATCAACTCAATACCAAATTCTACTTCTCCGATAGGAGGCAAACCCGGCAACTCTTCTAGAAATATATCTACGAATTCACACACAATCGGCACTAATTCTATTTTTTTTCTCAGATTCTTTTGTATTCAACACATACGCCAAATAAGCTTCATAACTCTTTTTCAAATATCTCTAAGCTGACATCAAAGTAATCACACTAGACAATGCCTCTGATTCGTCCAGTTCAACCCGCAAAATTTCACCATTTTTACATTTCAATTCAATAACTTTCTGTCTACAATTCACTATAGCATCATGCAATGTTAACCAATCCATACCCAAAATGACATCGAATTCATCAAACGGCAACAACATCAAGTCGGCCGGAAAATAATGACCCCTAATCATCAAAGGACATTTCTTGCATACTTTATCAACCACAACACATTTGCCAAACGGGTTCGACACTTTAATCATAAATTTCGTAGACTCAATAGGTATACTCATATTAGACACCAATTTCATGCACACATATAAATGAGTGGAACTAGGATCAATCAAAGTAATAACATTAACATCATAAAGTGATAAAGTACCAGTGATCACGTCAGGGGATGAAGCATCTTCACGTGCCCTTATGGCATAAGCTCTAGCCAGAGCTCTAGCTTCAGATTTAATCACTGATTCCCTAACTACATTCTTTCTGCTTGCCTCATTCCCAACTCTTCTCGAAGATCTTCCTCTCGAAACTGCACTATTAAGTTTTGCACTCTGAATTTTTTCTTTCTCATTCATCTCTGGAAAATTTTTAATGAAATGATCTGGAGAACCGCACTGGTAATAGGATCTATCATTAATTCTACATCGACCAAAATGACTTCTACCACATCTTTGGCACTCGGGTCCAACAAGTCTAGAATTTCCCAAGTCACTTTCTCTTTCGGCACCACTGAAATCAATGTCTTCCACCAATAATAAGTCGAATCTCTCAACAAGGATATGGCACATTTCAAGCACTCTTCAGGTGTACAAGACAACTCATCAAATACCTAAATAGAATTCTCGAGCCAAAATTCTGTTTTCTCAGCATCATCATCAACATTTGCCCTGAATTCTTCGGCACCTTGCTTGCCAATTCTGTCAACTGGGGTTCTATAAAATTTCATCAAATCCATACATTGAGGCATCGGGGGTACAGGTTGAGGAATCAGGAGAGGTGGGGGAGGTTGAGCATTCGGGTTCGTACAAACGAACTCGGTGTACCATGCATTCATCCTCTGGAGAAAAGGCTTCTCGAGCCCCTTCTCCTCCTCCTTGACCAACAGTAGGAGGTCGACTTTCAGTCGACACCACCCCTTCAGTAGGAGCTGGCGCATTGCTCTCTACATTATCAGCCACAGTTGGATTGGGATCCATTTACTACAAAAAAATCATTTAAAAAGGTTAGGAGTCATCACACTATCACAATATATATATGACATGTATAGCAAGACCGTACATATGTCACGTTAGGGCGAAAACTGACTAAACCTGCTCTAATACCACCAAATGTAACTCCCCCTTACCCGATACCATCGCTGGAGTCGAGTATGAGACATTACTAAACTTATTTTAGCATTTAAACAAGTTTAAACAATTATCATAGTAAACTGTCCATCTGCGTCACAGTCACTAAAAAATTCATATCTCTAGTAAAAAAACTTGAAATAAAATTCTGTAAATTTTCCCTGAAACTAGACTCATATATATACTTACTAATTTTTTTCTAGAATTTTTGGTCGGGCCAATTAGTACCGTTTATTAGTTAAAGTCTCCCCTGTTTTAGGGTTCGGCTACTCTGACCCCTGTGTATTACAAATTAGATATCTCCCTGTACAGAGTTTCAATGACTATGCCATTTGTTTATCATAAAGCTAGATTCAATAAGGATTCATAAATGTAAATTACAAGTCCTAATTATTTTTGTACAATTTATGGTGAATTTATAAAGTCAGAACAGGGGATTCAGAGATTGCTCTGACCCTATTCCACCAAACCTTAAATCTCTCATAAAATATAACTCCTTTACCTATTTTGTTTCTTTCATATGAAACTATACTCATCAAGCTTCTATTCCAAAATTTATTCATCATTTAATTCCATTTATACTATTTTTTGTGATTTTTCAAATTCACTTCACTGCTGCTGACTGATTCTGTTTTGTGGCCAATTCTACCTTTCCAAGGATTTTCTTGGTTTAGTTAAGACATAAAGCATACATGTTATCATATATAAACTTGATTAGCCATTCCAATAGCTAATCATTCTCAAACATTTCCATTCCATCCATGGGCCATATCATAAGATTATACACACAAAATGATTGGAATGCTATACATGCCATATTTCCAAAAATTACAAGTCATTATACCACAATTGTCCAGTGATAGTGTGAGCGTGCCTCCGACCGTCTCGATCTCCAAATTGACTTGTCAAAACTACAAAGAATGAAAAGAAGGGAGTAAGCATAGATACTTAGTAAGTCCATATGCAAATAACCAATAACTTAACAAAGCAACTATACCAACCAACATTAGCATAATATCACCAAAACATAAATCACATTTCTATTCATCATTCATCATCTTACCATATTATTGTTGTCGTATCAAGTCTCAACCCAAGGGTTAAGTACATACCTGTCCAAAGTGCCCATGCCACAACACTTAGCAATACGTCACTTGTATCTTGAGTATTCTTCCATTTTACTAGAATTTTACCCGTTGAACACATCAAAATATAATTCGGATACATGGAAAGTTTGCACATAAGTGCCACATATGTAGCAAAGCTACCATGTAACCCGCCCATAAGCGAACTCGAACTCAACTCAACGAGCTCAGGCGTTCACATTCATAAGTGAACTCGGACACAACTCAACGAGCTCGGATGCCTAGTTACATCTCACGAACTCAAACTCAACTCAACGAGGTCGGATATTTGCATCCATAAGTGAACTCGGACTTGACTCATCGAGTTCGGATGCCCAAATATCCTAATTTATTCCTAAGGTTCAACGAGACTTTCCTCGTTCGTACTCCTTTACCATTCTCCTTGGAATACCAGTGACGATACATCGGCAGTCTTTCACATTTTTCACATAATTCATAAAATTTTTGCATGTTGTCCAACAATTACCACAAAGCATAGAATCGCATAATAAAAATCATAATATCGTATAAATAGAATTAAATGATTTAAAATAACGGTTATATTACAATATTTACATATGAACTTACCACAATATGTTAGAAATCAAGCCTATTCCTCGGAAACTTTATTTTTCCCTCGATCACGACATGAATCTCGTTTCTCTTGATCTATAATAAAAAGAATTAGCTCATTTAATACTCACATTTATTAAAATAGTCCTTGACTCAAACTTTGGTAAAATTCCATTTTTGCCCCTAAACTTTTACATATTTACACTTTTGCCCCAAAGCTTGGAAATTAAACTTCATCCTATTTTCTTATATTTTATGACATTCTGATCATTTTCCCTTCTATAGCAACATCAATTTCACACTCTATCATGTATTTATGAACATTAGGTATTTTTACTAATTTTGTCGTTTTACTCGTTTTCACGTAAAATCGCTCAGCAAAGGTTGTTTAACACAATTTCAAGCTTCATATTCTACCATAAAACATCAAAATAAACATATTTCACCTATGGGTATTTTTCCAAATATAAACCCTAGGTTAAATTATTGCTAGGATAAGCTAAATCAAGTTGCCGAGACTCCAAAAACGTAAAGAACATTAAAAACGGGGCTTGGAATCACTTACTATGGAGCTTGGAAGCTTGAAACAAACCCTAGCTATGAAGAACCCTTGAAAATTCGTTCTAATGAAGAAGATGGACATATTTTGCCATCTTTTTCCTTTTTTCAATCTTTTAATTACCAAATGACTAAAATACCCTTCATTACTAAACTTTCAAAATTTCCATCCATGTCCAATTTTTGTCCAAAACTTAGAAATTGGTCAAATTTCTATTTAAGACCTCCTAATTAATATTCCAAAGCAGTTTCATACTAAAAACTTCTAGAATGTAAGTTTTGCTACTTATTCAATTTAGTCCCTAATTTCAAATTAATCACTTTATGCATTGAATTTTTTTACGAAATTTTTACACAATCATGCAATCATATCATAGACCTCAAATTAATCATAAAATAATTACTTCTTTCTCAAATTTGTGGTCCCGAAACTACTATTCCGATTAGGCCCTAATTCGAGATATCACATCGATCATAAATATGTTTGATTATCTTGGTTGTGTTTCAATCTAATATGAAATATATGTATATGAAATTAATTACTATGTTTAATCTTAATTTTTTAAGTCTTGATCGAAATATATTAATGAGCTTGATTGTTAATAAAATAATAATGGAAGCCTTGTATTCGTAGGAAATTATAAGTAGCAAGATTCAGCTATGAAGAGTAATGACATAATAAGTGTTTGGCATGTTTATTTGTTGTGATGGAAAATAAGATGCGGCATAGTTTAGATAATGGGTGATTATGTTTTAGTGGTTAGTTTGATTACTAAGTGATAGATAATGCTTGTGTTTCATTAATAAACTAGCCGGTTGTTTAGTATGTATTTGATATCTTAATGTTTAAGTGTGGCTTTGGCTTTTGGGTAAATGCGCACCATACATGTATATTTGATGATTAGGTTATATATATAAATGCTTGTTCTTATAATGAGTCTATATCAAGGGCGTAGATGATATGTATATCCGGCCATATGGTTCATTAGGAATGTAGATGAGTTAATATAAATTATGAAGTTAATAGCTAAAGAGAAAGACGTATGCATGACAGAAATTTTGGTGCTCCTTTATGAATTAAATTATGACATGCGTATATGATATTTGGCTTTGTTATATTAATTATATTTTTATGTGCCTTGCATGTGTGCAAAGGTGCTCATATTTTTGGGTGCTTAATACTTATCTAAAAGGCTATATGAATTTGCTAATTAAGTGTAAATTGTGAATGTGTATAATGATACATATTATTTAGCCGATTGGACCAAGAAATGAAGTGTGTGACTTATAAACAAATACTTGTTTTATTTGGTATTTATATGTAAAACATATGAGGTTCATAAAGATTACTATTCTAATGCCGTATATATGAAATTGTTAATGTATTATAATTTATAATGTTACATGTGAACAATATGACTATATATATATGTGATCTGAAATGTTTCAAATTTAAGAGGTGTATTAATTTATGAAATAAATTTTGATTAACTTTCGAGACTTGTGTATGTGATTAAATTTATGTATTATATGTAATTGATTGAGATTGTGTTTTATTTGGTAATGCCTTATAACCCTATTCTAGTGACAGATTTAGGTTAGGGGTGTTACAATACACATGCCCGTGTGTCTAACCATGTGGACAAACCTTAGGCTATTTTCCAAGCCATTTGTCGCCCTTAAACAATCATCTACCTAAACTATTTTCATGGGATGCAACATGGCATATTGGGTTACTCGAGCATTCACTTCTATGGTTGGATTATATCTATAAGGTCGTATAATATATGCTTAACCTATCATGCCTTCTTATAGCATTTCACACAAATTTCATATTTATTCACCCTTATAAATCTTCTTTCAATTTGCTCAATCCTACCACGTTTATTGTCATACACGTTAATCATATTCCATACATTAAATATACATGACATCCATCACTCTCATTAACATAAACAACCACAAGCCTCATCAAACACATACCTTTAGCATATAAACTACATCAAAGCATAACCACATTCATCAAACAACCACATCAAGCATAAACACATTCGCATGCATGCATAACTAATTAGGGTTACAACATAATTAATCAATATGAGCCACCCCTCATGGCCATATACAAAATGAATCATAACACCATCATGAGCCAACACATTTGGCTAATCAATATGACACATAACCAAAAAGACCAAGTCCTTATACATACCATATTCAAAATGTTGAATCTAACTATACCAAAATTTCCAATTGATAGTGTGATCGAAAGCTCCGATGTCCTCTGATCCCAAGCTAGCTTGGCGACACTATAATGAAAGGGAAAGGAATGAGGGGGTAAGCTTTAAAGCTTAGTAAGTTCACATGCAAATAAGATGCAATTCAAACAAGCATAAATCTTACTTTTGGCATAATAAACATACTCTTGCATTTTATTATTAAATCAATTAAACTTATTCTTCATATATATACATATATATATCCTTTCCACCAATTCATCATATTCCATGATGTTCTCATGAGTTAGATATACATACCTGTGCCCACTTGAACATAACGTCTTAATTTCTTGTCTTTAGAATATTCATCAAATTACTTATTGAACTTCTCTTTAAACTACCCGTTGAACATTTAGAATACCATCGATACATTAGAAACTCGCACATAAGTGCCCCATATGTAGCTATCGCTACCTCATATCATATATCACATGTTGCTCGCTTTCGAGCAACTCACGGGTCTACTCACACAAGCTATCGGTCAGGATGTAGCTACACGGGTTGCTCACACAAGCTGTCGGGTATCCGCAACACATGCTGGACTACCCAGCCACCGGTAGACATACAAGACCAGTACCCGGAATGCCAAAACATGTGTCACATATATCATGAACTCAGACCACAACTCATGAATTTAGATCACATAATTTCTAGTGACATGTCACTTGTATCCTAAACTATTCCTAAGGCTCAAACAGAATTCTTTGTTAGCACATTCTTGTTGGGCTTACTCGTAATGTTGATTTCAATATCCATGGCACCAATCACATACTCATGGAATAACCAAAGCATAATTCATATTAAAATTTAAGCATTAAATACATGGTACAACATTACATTAATTATATATGTACAATATTAAAGCATTTAAAGTATGGTATATATTGCATAATTTGCAAATGAACTTACCTCGGTACAAAATGATAAAAACGAGCCTAATCCTCGTAAACTTTGTTTTTCCCCGATCAAGACCCGAATTATGTTTTTCTTGATCTGTAATACCAATTTATCTTATTTAATACATACATTATTCAATTTGACCCAAAACATATACTTTGGTAATATTACCTTTTTACCCCTAACGTTTCACTTATTTACACTTTAGTCCCTAGGCTCGTAAAATGAAATACATGCATTCTCTTGGTTAACCAAGACTATCCAATTCATATCTGATGTGAGCACACCCGGGGCATCCTCGAATGCACATCAAGTATCTATTGAGCTGCCAAAAGGTCCCATAACCCGAGCTCGAACCAAGCAACTTCAAGATGCTATATCGGCCTTTGTGACGCGCATTTGGGATGATAACCAGCTCCCTAACGTTGAAGGAGCTAAGAACAACTCCTTGATGACTCCATGCACTATATTGCAATCTGATCTCGGCTCCTCTTCACTCCCCATGCGCCATTCACTTCACATCACTCACTTGAGCTCGTTTTAGCTCGTTTGAGCTCGAACTTAGCTCGATTCAGCTCATTCCTTTTTCATTTCAATAAATTAAGTTTTAATCTAGCTTATAACTAAGTTTGCTACAGCTCATGCCGAATTCCCTAGCTCATTTTAGCTCACTAAGTGTTTTTTGACTATTTGAGCTAGCCGAATTTATTATAAGTTGACTTATAATTATTGTGTTCAAATTTAGTTAGTGTTATTAAGTTATTTAGTTATTATTTTAATTTATAATTTTATGAATAGTTGTGTGTTATTTAATTTTGTTATTTAATTTTGTAGGTTAGCCGAATTTGGAAGATACATTCATGGCATTTAATGCAAGGTGCATGAACGGGAATGTTCATTGAACGGGAAGATTCATGAATGGTTCGGTTCAATGTTTGGAGAACATACATTCAGGTACATGGAGGGTTAATGCATATTGAAGGGTGCATCTCCCTTGGACGGCACACATGCATGAATGGAGGGTCATTAATGCAAGTGCATGTACGGCTAGGTTCAAGCCCCCTTCCAAGTTCCATGTACAACCAATGCATATGGGAGGACCCTTGGAGTTTCCTAAGCACCTATTCGGCCAAGAGACACCCTTTGGGAGTTTCATGCATCCCATGGCCGAACCTAGACCATTCCCTTGGCTTCCAAAGTTTGCTCATACATGAAGCTGCACACTCACCTCCCTATTCGGCAGAACATGGACAAAGGACACTAATGGTCATTTTTCTAGAATATTCATGTCTTAAATTAGGTTCATTGCTTAATAGTTAAGTTCATGAATTTTCTATTCGGTTAGCCTAAGAAACTAGTATAAATAGTTTGTTGATTTCATTTGTAAAGGACTTTTGCCAAATTTGTTAATGAACATTGTTCTTGTGAGGTTGCTCCCTCTCATATCTCGTACAAGTTTCGAAGACTTATCTAGCTTGTGCTAGTGGCGTCAACCGACTTGTTTTGAACTTATCACCAATCTTGGTGTGGCGTTCACCTATCCTTCTATCCATCTTTTCACCTTAACAATATAGGAATCGGGGTGACACTTTTTAGTGTTGAATCATTCCTGACGTTGAGATCATTTTTCCATCCCCCATCTATCCAACATCCTTTCTTGTTTCCTTAGCCGAACCTATCACTACCCTTTTGCATAACTTTTGAAAACCTTCCGCTATCCGAACCTATCCATTCACTTCTATTTCTAAAATCCAAGGTACGAACGACTCTCTCGAACTACGATCGGGCAACTACGTGAATTCGACTCGTCTACCTGGGCCGGATCACATCAATATCTTAACTCATATCAGCCCACATTTCTCATTAAGTTACATTTCTACTACCCATTTCTACATCTTTTACGAATAAGTCCCTTTTAAGTGTTTTCACTAAAAATCACTTAGTAAAAGATGTTTATCACACATCAAACATTCATATTCCTCGATTAAACATCAAAATACATGCATGTCACACATGGGTAAGTTTTTGAACATGAACCCTGGCTTAAAATAATGGTAGAAATAGCTAGATCGGTTGATGACAATTTCAAAAATTTAAAGAACATTAAAAACGGGGCTTGGAAGCACTTACAATCAAGCTTGAAATGTTGAAAACCCTAGCCATAGAGACTCCCCAAATTTCAGAACCCTTAGAGATGATGGACATCATTTTTGCTTGATTTTTCCCTTTTTATTCTTTTATTTACCGAATGACAAAAATGCCCTTTAAGTCTTTCTTTCAAAATTTTCCAATTCATGCCCATTTTTGTCCAAATTTTTAGAACTTGATCAAATTGCTATTTAAGGACCTCTAATTAATAATCTAATGCAATTTCATGCTTGAATTTTCTAGAACACAAGTTTTACAACTTATTCAATTTAGTCCCTAATGTCAAATTGGGCACCTTAGGCGTAGAATTTCTTCATGAAAATTTCACACAAATATGCAATCATATCATAAACAATCAAATCATCATAAAATAATTATTTCTATTTCATATTTGTGGTCTCAAAACCACTATTTCAATTAGACCCTAATTCGGGATGTTACAACTCTCCTCCTTTAGGGATTTTTGTCCCCAAAAATCTTACCGGTAAAAAGGTTTGGGTATTATTTTCTTATTGCTTCCTCGGGCTCCCATGTTGCCTCTTCGACCCCATGTCTTTGCCATAACACCTTCACCAAGGCAATGCTTTTGTTTTTCAACTGTTTGACTTCTCGACCCAAAATCTTAATTGGTTCCTCACCATAAATCATATCTGGTCGAATCTCAACCCCTGTTGGTGAAATCACATGTGAGGGATTCGATCGATAACGGCGCAACATAGACACATGAAACACGTCGTGAATCTTTTTCAACTCGAGTGGTAAAGCTAACCGATAGGCAACCAGCCCTATTCTCTCAGTGATCTCATACGGCCTTATAAAACAGGGACTCAGCTTGCCCTTCTTGCCAAATCTCAAAACCGTTTTCCATGGAGATACTTTCAAAAAACCATATCACTGACTTGATACTCAATTTTTTCCTTTTCAAATTTGATTAGGATTTTTGTCTATCCGAAGCAGCTTTCAAACAATCTCGAATCACTTTTATCTTTTTTTCAGTTTCCTTAACCAAATCAACCCTGTAATCTGATTGTCTCTAAGTTCAGTCCAATATAAAGGCGTTCAGCACTTATGCTCGTACAATGCCTCATAAAGCGCCATTTTCAAACTCGACTGAAAACTGTTGTTGTAAGCAAAATCCACCAACGGTAAGTATTTTTCTCGATTACCTTGGAATTCCAATACACAACATCGAAGCATGTCTTCCAAGATCTGAATCACTTGCTCAGACTGACTATCAGTCTGTGGATGGAAAGCAGTACTGAAATCCAGCTTCGTACCCAAAGCTTCTCATAACTTTTTCCAAAACTGTGAAGTGAACCTTGGGTCTCTATCCGATACAATCGATATAGGTACTCCATAAAGTCTCACAATTTCACCAATGTATAATTCAGCTAACTTATCAAGTGAGAAATCAGTACGTACCAGGATAAAATGATTTGATTTAGTGAGTCTATCAACAATAACCCATATGACATCTTTCTTCTTCAGAGTTAAAGGCAAACCTATCCCAAAATCCATAGTAATTCGATTCCATTTCCACTCGGGAACCATGATGCGTTGAAGTAAACCTGATGATACTTGGTGTTCAGCCTTTACCTGTTGACAAACTAAGCATTTCGATACAAATTTTGAGATATCTCTTTTCATACCATTCCACCAATTTTGTACTGCCCAGGTGAACTGACAAACAACCATTGTGTGCTTCATTTAAAATATTTTGAATCAACTCAGCGTCCTTCGGAACACAAATCCTACCATGGAATCTCAAACAACCATCGGAGTCACTTAGAAAATCCAGTTCACTACTGGTCTCACACTGAATTCTCTTAGCTTGTAACTCTATCAACTTTCTGAGCATCACATATCTGTTGAAGAAAAGTCAGTCTAGCTCTCAACTTGGCTAGAATTGAACCATCACCTAATAAAGTCAGATGTGTCTTCATAGCCTTCAAAGCAAACAACGACTTCCTACTCAACGCGTCGGCGACCACACTCGCCTTACCTGGATTGTAATCAATCACAATCTCATAATCTTTTAATAGTTCTAACCATCTTCGTTGCCACAAGTTCAAATCTTTTTGAGTCATCAAGTACTTAAGACTTTTGTGATCAGTGTAGACATGGCATTTCTCTGCAAATAAATAATGTCGCCAAATTTTCAAAGTAAACACTATGGCCGCCAACTCTAAGTCATGTGTCGAATAGTTTTTCTCATGGGGCTTCAACTATCTCGAAGCGTAAGCTACAACTTGGCCCTCTTACATAAGTACACATCCCAAACCATTTAAGAAGGCATCACTATAAATCACAAATTCTTTACCTGACTCGGGTTGTACCAAAATTGGTGCTTCAGTTAATAACATATTCAATTTCTCGAAGCTTTGCTGACACTTTTCTGACCACTCAAACTTAACATCCTTTTGAAGCAATCTTGTCATGGGGGTGGCGATCGTAGAAATCCCTTCACAAACTGTTAATAGTAACTGGCTAAGCCCAAAAAGTTTCTAACCACGGATACATTCCTTAGCAGTTTCCAATCAATGATAGAAGATATCTTACCAGGATCAACTTGGATACCATCACCTGAAACAATGTGGCCGAAGAATCCAACTTCTCGATGCCAAAACTCGCTTTTACTAAACTTAGAATAGAAATGTTTATCTCTTAATGTCCGCAAAATAGTTCTCAAGTGCTCGACATGTTCTGTCTCATCCCTCGAGTATATCAAAATATCATCTATAAATACAACAACAAACTTGTCCAAATATGGCTGAAATATTCGATTCATTAAGTCCATAAATAGAGCTGGAGCATTCGTTAACCCAAATGGCATAACTAGAAATTCATAGTGGCCATACCTCATTTTAAAAGCATTTTTAGGCACATTCGACTCTTTAACTCACAGCTGATAGTAAGTGGACCTCAAGTTTATCTTAGAAAACCAGGTCGCTCCTTTCAATTGATCAAACAAGTCATCAATCCTTGGTAAAGGATACTTATTCTTGGTTGTTACCTTACTGAGCTGTGTTAGTCTATACACAACCTCATAGATCCATCTTTCTTTTTCACGAATAATACCGGAGCACCCCACGGTGAAAAGCTTGGTCTCACAAAACCCTTGTCAGTCAATTCTTCCAACTGTGACTTCAGTTCTTTCAACTCAGTTCGGGCCATCCTATATGGAGCAATCGAGATACGTGCTACCCCTAGCATCACTTCAATACCAAACTTCACTTCCCTAATTAGAGGTAAACCTGGCAACTCTTCTGGAAATACATCCAAATATTCACATACAATAGGCACCGATTCAATCTTCAATTCAGATTCTTTTCTATTCAACACATAAGCTAAATAAGATTCACCTCTTTTTCTCATACATTTCTGAGCCGACATTGAAGAAATAATGATTGGTAACCTATCTAACTAATTTGATTCAACTCGAAGAATTTCACCATTTTCACATTTCAATTCAATAACTTTCCGTCTATAATTTACTACCACAACATGAAATGTTAACCAATCCATACCCAATATAGCATCAAATTTATCAAAAGGTAACAACATTAGGTCAGCTAGAAAACAATAACCTCTAATCATCAGGGGACATTTCTTACATACTTTATCAACAAAACCATACTTACCTAACGGGTTTGACACCTTAATGATAAATTTCATGGACTCAACAGGTATATTCATGCTAGATACCAATTTCATGCACAGGTATCAATGAGTAGAACCAGGGTCAATTAAGGCAATAATAGTAGTATCATAAAGAGAAAAAGTACCAGTGATCACATCGGGAGAAGATGCGTCCTCAAGCGTACGTATGGCATAGGCCCTAGTCGGAGCTTTAGCTTCAGATCTCACCATTTTTACTTTTACTACTAGCCCCATTACCGACATTTCTCAAGGATCTCCCTTTTGTAGTCGTACTACCCACCCTTGTACTTTGAAATTTTTCTTTCTCGATCATCTTCGGACAGTCTTTGATATTGTGGTCTTACGAACCACATCGAAAACAAAATCCATCGTTCACCCTACACTTACCAAAATGGCCTCTACCACCTTGTTGACACTCAGGTCTGAAAGGCCTATCATTACCCACACTAGCCGCAGATGTAGCCTGAGATTTAAAACTCAAATTTTGCTTCTTACGATTTCCGTACGAATGTCCAGTCGTAACATGAGAACGGGAATACATATCTCTGGATTTATTGGACTGAGATGGGAATGACTTGCTCGTCAGCCTCTTCCTTATATCTTTAGCCTCAACCTCAGCTTTTCTCCTTTCCTTGGTTAGTTTCTCGACTTTACAAGCCCGATCCACGAGCACAACAAATTCCTTCAGCTTAAGAATATGTACTAACACTCTAATATCCTCATTAAGCCCATCTTCAAACCTTCTACATATTTTAGCCTCAGAGGATACACAATCTAAAGCATATTTACTGAGCCAGACAAACTCTCTTTCGTACTCAATAATTAACAAACGGCCTTGTTTCAAGTCAAGAAATTCCTTGCGCTTTTGATCAATGAATCGTTCACTGATGTATTTCTTTCGAAACTCCTCTCGAAAGAATTCCCATGTGACCCTTTCTTTCAAAACCACTGAAACTAGTGTCTTCCACCAATGATATGTCGCGTCTCTTAACAAGGAAATAACACACTTCAAACACTCTTTAGGTGTGCATGATAGCTCATCGAATACCTGAATAGAACTCTCAAGCCAAAATTTTGCTTTCACGGGGTCATTATCAGCATTAGCCCTAAATTCCTTAGCTCGTTGCATTCAAATTTTGTCAATCGGGGTTCTATGAAATCTCATAAAATCCATACCTTGAGGCACTCGGGGTACAAGTTAGGGATTTGGAGGGGGTGGAGGGGGTTGAGCATTCGGGTTCGCTCGAGCGAACTCCGTGTACCAGGCATCCATCATATGAAGAAAGGATTCCCTGCCTCCTTCTCCTCTACTAATAGTTGTGGGTCTACTATTAGACGGTACTGCTCCTTCAGCGAGAGCAGGCGTGTTACTTTCAGCATCATTCGCCACTGCTCTATCGGGATCCATTTACTATATGAAAACATATTTTAAATTGCAAGAGTCACCACACTATCGTAATATATGTATGGCATGTATAGCTAGACCTATACACATGCTACGTTAGTCCGAGAATCGACTAAATCGTAGCTCTGATACCAATAAATGTAACACCCCTTACCCGTATCAGACATTAGGATAGGGTTTGAGGCATTACTAGACTTAAACATAATCAAACAGACAAAATCGAGCCATATAATTTAATCCAAATCTGAAACTTTTCAATCACATGAAAATTGACCCTTATAAAGGCCTACGAGGCCCAAAACATGCATCGAGAACTGTTCGAAACTAAATTGAGAACTTTCGATGCCTTTTTTATGCTTAGGAAATTTTCTTGTTTTGGAGAGTCACACGACCGTGTGGGTAAGCCGTGTGGCTACACACGCGCGTGCAGCTTGGGACATGTCAATGTCCTCAGGCCGTGCAACTCTCTGACTATGACGTCATTAGAAAAATGAGGTCACATGGTCATAACACACGCCCGTGTGCTTAGGCCGTGTGGCGAATTAAATTCTCAAATTTAAGTGCAGACTTCACACGGCCCGGGTACACTCCCATGTCCTAAGGCCCTGTCCTCCACACAATTGAGACACATGACCGTGTCTCTGCTTGTGTGTTTACTACTGGGCATTCTATTTTGCATTAATTAAGATGCAAGGGACACGTGGCTGAACCACATGCCTATAGGGCAGACCGTGTGACTTGGCCGTGTGACTCTATTTTGTTGATGATGTCATAAACAAAGAGTTACACGAGCTGAGGACACGAGCATGTCCCAAGCTACACGGGCGTGTGAGACACACGGCCTACCCACATGGGCTTGTGACCCTCCAAAGCATGAAAATTTTCTAAGTGTTGTAAAGATTTCAAAAGTTCTCGGTTTAGTTCTGAACCACTTCCAATGCATGTTTTGGGCCTTGTAGGCTCGTATAAAGGACAATATGCATATGTATGAATGATTTTAAATTGGACGCATTTTTTATGTCCCGATTTTGTACGATTGCTTATGTTTATGTCTAGTAATGCCCCGTACCTATCCTAGAGTTAGACACGGGTAAGGGGTGTTACATTTAGTGGTATCAGAGTTACGGTTTAGTCGATTCTCGGACTGACGTAACGTGTGTACGAGTCTAGTTATACATGCCATAAATGAACTGTGATAGTGTGATGACTCCTGACAATTGAAAATTGTGTTTCCATATAGTAATGGATCCCAACGGAGCTGAAGCACTGGCTCCCGCTCAAGGGGCAAAGCCGTTTGATTGTAGACCCCCTATAGTTAGTCAATGAGAAGGAGGCAGTGAAGCTTTTCTCTATATGATGAATGCATGGTATATAGAGTTCGTCCGAACGAACCTGAAAGCTCAACCCCCTCTACCCCCATGTAACACCCCTTACCCGTATTTGATGACAGGACAAGGTTCGAGGCATTATCAGACTTAAACATAAACAAACATACAAATTTGAGCCATATGATTTCATCCAAATCTAAAACTTTTCAATCACATGCAAATTTTCCCTTATAAAGGCCTACGAGGCCTAAAACATGCATCTCGAATGGTTTGAAACTAAACCAAGAACTTTTGGTACCTTATTGACACTTCGGAGATTTTCTTGTTTTGGAGAGTCACACGCCCGTATGGATAGGCCGTGTGGCCACACATGCCTGTGCGGCTTGGGACATGCCTGTGTCCTCAGCCCTTGTAACTCTCTGACTATGACATCATCAGCAAAATGAGGTCACACGGCCACAACACATGCCCATGTGCT
Source organism: Gossypium longicalyx (assembly GCA_025698465.1). Taxonomy (NCBI): domain Eukaryota; kingdom Viridiplantae; phylum Streptophyta; class Magnoliopsida; order Malvales; family Malvaceae; genus Gossypium; species Gossypium longicalyx. The sequence goes on along the minus strand of CM047002.1, from coordinate 57,089,287 downwards.
TAGGCCATGTGGTGAATTAAATTTTCGAATTTAAGTGTAGACTTCACACGGCCTGGGTACACGCCCATGCCTAAGGCTGTGTCCTCTACACGGCTGAGACATAAGGCCATGTCTCAGCCCCTGTGTTTACTATTGGGCATTCTGTTTTGCATTAATTAGGGTGTAGGGGACACAAGGCTGAACCACACGCCCATGGGGTAGATCGTGTGTCACACACGGCTTAGACACATGCCCGTGTGTCTAACCGTGTGAACAAATATTAGGCTATTTTCCAAGCCTTAAACACTCATCCACCTAAACTATCTTCATGGCATGAAACATGGCACATTGGGTTACTCAAGCATTCACTTCCATGGTTGGATTATATCTATAATGACTCATAATATATGTTTAACCTATCATGCCTTCTTATAGCATTCTACACCAATTTCATATTTATTCATCCTTATGAATCTTCTTTCAATCTGCTCAATCCTACCACGTTTATTGTTATACACATTAATCATATTCCATACATTAAATATACATGCCATCCATCACTCTCATTAACATAAACAATCACAAGCCTTCAAACATATACATTTAGCATATAAACCACATCAAGCATAACCATATTCATCAAACAACCACATCAAGCATAAACACATTCGCATGCATGCATAACTAATTAGGGTTACAACCCAATTAACCAATATGAGCCACCTCTCATGGCCATATACAAAATGAATCATAGCATCATCACGAGCCAACACATTTGGCTAATCAATATGACACATAACCAAAAAGACCAAGTCCCTATACATCCCATATTCAAAATGTTGAATCTAACCATACCAAATTTTCCAACTGATACTGTGATCGAAAACTCCAACATCCTCTAATCCCCGAGCTAGCTTGGCGATAGTATAAGGAAAGGGACATAAACTTACTTTTGACATAAAAAACATACTCTTGCATTTTATTATTAGATCACTTAAACTTATTCTTCATATATATACATATATATATCCTTACCACCAATTCATCATATTCCATGATGTTCTCATGAGTTAGATATACATACCTGTGCCCACTTGCACATAACATCTTAATCTCTCGTCATTGGCATATTCGTCAAATTACTCATTGAACTTCTCTTTGAGCTACCTGTTGAACACTCGGAATACCAATGGATACATCAGAAACTCGTACATAAGTGCCCCATATGTAGCCATTGCTACCTCATATCATATATCACATGTTGCTCACTTTCGAGCTACTCACGGGTCTGCTTACACAAGCTATCAGACAAGATTTAGTTATGCAGGCTGCTCACATAAGCTGTCGGGTATCCGTAACAAATGCCGGACTACCCAGCCACCGGTAGATATACAAGAACAATACCCGGAATGCCAAAACATATGTCACATATATCATGAACTCAGACCACAACTCTTGAGTTTAGATCACATAATTCCTAGTGACATCTCACTTGTCTCCTAAACTATTCCTAAGGTTCAAATGGGATTCTTTGTTACCACGTTCCTATTGGGCTTACTCATAATGTTGATTTCAATATACATGGCATCAATCACATACTCATGGAAAAACCAAAGTATAAGTCATAATAAAATTTAAGCATTAAACACATGGTACAACATGACATTAATTATATGTGTACTTACCATACATGCAATATTAAAGCATTTAAAGTATGGTATATATTGCATAATTTGCAAATGAACTTACCTAGGTACAAAATGATATAAACGAGTCTAATCCTTGTAAACTTTGTTTTTCCCCCGATCAAGACTCGAATCATGTTTTTCTTGATCTATAATGCTAATTTAGCTTATTTAATACATATAGTATTCAATTCGACCCATAACACACACTTTGGTAAAATTACCTTTATACACTTTAGTCCCTAGGTTCGTAAAATGAAATACATGCATTTTCTTGGTTATCCAAGCCTAGTCGATTCATATCCTAACTAATATCAGCCCACGTTTATCGTTAAATTTCATTTCTACTACCCATTTCTACATCTTTTACAAATAAGTCTCTTTTAGGTGTTTTCACTAAAAATCACTTAGTAAAAGATGTTTATCACACATCAAACATTCATATTCCTCCATTAAACATCAAAATACATGCATGTCACACATTGGTAAGTTTTTGAACAAGAACCCTAGCTTAAAATAATGGTAGAAATAGCTAGATCGGTTGATGGCAACTTCAAAAATGTAAAGAACATTAAAAGCGAGGCTTGAGAGCACTTACAAACAAGCTTGAAATGTTGAAAACCCTAGCTATGGAGAATCCCTAAATTTTGGCACCCTTAGAGAAGATGGACATCATTTTTTCTTGATTTTTCCCTTTTTATTCTTTTATTTACCAAATGACAAAAATGCCCTTTAAGCCTTTCTTTCAAAATTTTCCTATTCATGCCCACCTTTGTCCAAATTTTTAAAACTTGGTCAAATTTCTATTTAAGGACCTCTAATTAATAATCCAATGCAATTTCATGCTTGAAGCTTACAATTATTCAATTTAGCCCCTAATGTCAAATTGGACACCTTAGGCATAGAATTTCTTCATGAAAATTGCACACAAACATGAAATCATATCATGGACCATCAAATAATCATAACATAATTAATTTTATTTCAAATTTATGGTCTCAAAACCACTATTCTGACTACACCCTAATTCAGGATGTTACGCCCTACCTGTTCCTCAGCCTATCCCCGTAGCATTCCGAGGTAAGGACTTCATAAGATTGAATAGACCTCCAGATGATAAGATTCAAAAACTAGAAGCCAAAGAGTTCTGAGCTGGTATAGATGATGATCACGAAAGAGTAGAGTTCTGGCTTGAGAATACCATTAGGGTATTTGATGAGTTATCATGCACACTTGAGGAATGTATGAAATTTGTGGTATCACTTCTAAGAGACTCAACTTTTCAGTGGTGGAACACCCTTGTGCCAGTTGTACCAAGGGAGAGAGTTAATTGGGAATTTTTCCAAGAAGAGTTCCGTAAAAAGTACATTAGCCGGAGGTTTATTGATTAGGAATGAACAGAATTCCCTGAGTTAAAACAGGGCCGAATGACGGTAACGAAATATGAGCATGAGTTTGTGAGACTAAGAAAATACTCTCGAGAATGTGTTTCTACTAAAGCCATCATATGTAATAGATTTAAAGGTGGCCTTAACGAAGACATCCAATAATTGGTTGGCATTCTTGAACTAATAGAATTCGTTGTGCTTGTAGAGAGAGCTTGTAAGGCCGAGGAGTTGGCTAAAGAGAGAAGAAAAGCTGTGTTTGAGTCTCGAGACTCGAAGAAGAGATAGATGGGTAAGTCACTTCTCTCATCATCTAAGAAACTGAGAGAGTTTAATACTTGATCAAGTGCTTCAGTTGGGTTTTCAAATAGAAACCATGGGAAACAGTATGTGGGTTATGAGGCTCAGACTACTTCGATAGTGAGTGTGGGTAATGCTCGACCTAGTAGACCTGAATGTCCACATTACGGTAGATGTCACCCAGGTGAGTGTCAGGTGAATGATCGAACTTGTTTCAAGTGTGGTTCCCAAGATCACTTCTTTAGAGATTGCCCTGAGATGGTTGAAAAAGAGAAATTTTAGAATGCAAGATTTGGTAGTACTACTTCTAGAGGGAAGCCAAAGAGATATCTGAGAAATGGAGTGAGTAGCAAGAGTGCACCTAGAGATCCAGCTATGAGATCCGAGGGTAGAGCATCTGGGAGGACTTATTCCATTCGTG